>JARPMR010000016.1:10497426-11972289 GCA_029955525.1 Oeneis ivallda | reverse complement strand
TATATTAATTTGCTTATTTATCGTTAATTTTGTTTGTAGAGGTTTATTGTTAATATAAAAAACTATGCTAGTTAGAGCGTTGATTTTATTTTTCCTGTAAAATATACATAAACCTCTATTGACCATAATTATTTCAGATTTTTCAATTCGTAAACTTCGGAGATAAGGGGGGGAGGGGGGGGGGGGGAACGGTATTTTTTTCGACATTTTGGCCGATTACTCAAAAACTATTACATATATACAGAAATAAATAAAAAACTGTTTTAGAATGCACAAGTAAAGGCCTTTCATATGATACCCCACTCGGTATAGTTATTTTACTTTGAAATTTCAAACCCCCCGATTTTCCCCATTTTTTAATAAAACTAAAAATAATTTTCGATTCTCCTTTATTCCAATGATGTTGGGCCACTATTATACACAACTATGCCAAATTTCATGTCGATAGCTTTAATAGTTACTGAAATAATCGACTGTGACAGACGGACGGACAGACGGACGGAGAGTCTCACCATAAGGGTTCCATTTTTACCATTTTGGTACGGAACCCTAAAAGATTCCGACGAATTGATAACCTCCTGCTTTTTTGAAGTCGGTTGAAAATAATAAGCAAGATTACATTTTAGTCAATTTTGCTGCTACATCCAACACGCTTATTTGTACTGAAAAACATGAAGAAAAAATCAGAATATCCTTATTTATGGTGTCAAAACTCTTTATAAAGTTTAATTCTCCCGGATTTAACCATCTAAACTAATAAATTCGGAAACAAAGGTCTTGAATATGCTACGGTTTTAGTAAAAAGACAAATCTCTGCCTTTTTGTCAGTTCTACGATCGACGAAAGCGGTTACGAGTTAGCCCGTAGTCACGTAGCACTTTACCTTTTAATGATTCGCTAATCGTTACGTAGGGATTTCTTTAGTATAGGTACAAAAAGTTAACTCTTAGAATTCATCTAAACGCTTCGCAAGTATGTATATAATAAATGAATTGCAGCTCAGTAAGAGTTTAATAAAAATTGAAATAATTGTTTATTTATTTAAACCCCTATTTTTTCTATATTATTAATTAGTCTTGGTACAAAAAATTAAAAGAAGTTTTTTTTTATGGTGACACTAAAAAGCTTTTGTAATTTATAAGGTTGTTGCAATTAATGTACCTATTACCTATTACATGCTATTACCTAGTGCTCACAAAGAAAATTAAATAATATGGTAGTTTTTCTTTTCTTTCTTTCTTAATATCTTACCTAATTAGTATCTCATTACAACCGCTGTTGAAATGAATATGAAACATAAGATAGAAAAAATAACAAAAATTTGTAATTCGATGTTCTTATTTTAATGAAAATGTTTATTTTAAAGTAATGTAATGTCATGTAAATTACAAACAAGTTTTGAAATAACAATTACCATAAAACATTCGAAGAAACTTATAAAATCATGTGCTTTCTTCTGGAAGTGTTTGTAGAATTTGTTTAATTGTAGAATGCATTTTGTATTCATTCACTGTTTAATGGCGGTACTAAGTTCACCGTGTACCAAGACACTATAAGCTGTAAGTAATATTTTTCTTCGGTTAAACGTTACTTGGCAATGGTGAAATTGTGCGACTCGTAGTCGTGCATAGAAATACTGCCAAAATTAGTTCTTTTTTTAGGTTACATTACTCGTAGGTGGTACATGTCCCACGTGAATGGAAACATCAAAAGCCAAAACCAAAAATAAACATTAATAATAATATATTAAACATTGATTGATTAGAATTCCTTACAATCGAAGTAGGGTGTAATGGCTGATGTTATTTTAGGATTCCAAACCAATCTACAAAGGAAAATTACTAACTTGAAGTTATAATGGTTCTATAAATGGTTCTATAAATTAACAAACATGTGCGAAGTAAAGGTGATCGCACATGACAGCAAAAATCGCTGGATGACGATATAGCTGGCGTTCCCGATTTGCAGGACATACGTGATGGCAGTAAAGTAGGAATAACCTATAAAAGTGCATTACCTCAGAGTAGGTACTATTCTCATCGAAGTCATCACATATTCGTTGATGCGAGTGATGCTGATAAAAGGACAGCTCACGGGAAATTATAATATTATCAATAATACATAAATACGAAAAACTAAAGGTAAAGAAAGTATCGTAAGTCGTAACCCGATACGCATTAGAGCTCTGGGCCGTATCGACCAACTGCCAGCACGAAGACATGCTGTTACAAGTCGATGCGGCAAACTTTGACCTTGTATACTTTTCCTATTACGTCCGCTTGAGCACAAGTATATTATGTACTTCTTCAACCAACCAACCAACCACGACGACTACTAGTCATAGTGGTGGCCACTTAGTGTGCGAGGTCCCTTATATGTTATACCTAAGTGCTGAGTGTGCTGTTAGCGGCTAACGTCTCTTTACGTAGGATACGATCAGTGATCACCATAAGGTAACGAAACTTTATATAAGATACTCTTAGTATCACAAATAATGGAGACCGGTCAAGCGGAATTTATGAGGGTTTGCTCTCATCTCTTAAAGTAACTACCAACCGACACTATTAGATTTTATATACACGTACCTACGTTAGTGGTGTTTCAACACTTGTTTTCAAATATTCTCATTAAACCTGACTTTATAGAACCGGCAATACAAATTGCACACAAGCAAAGGTACTTAAACAGGTTACTTTACGGAAGTGCACTGAAGTTTACCAAGAACGGCTTTCAGAAACTCTATCTACCTAATTACCTAGCTACTTAGATAGCATTGGCTTTGCTATACGTTTATCTTGCAAGGTAGACTTGTCACGCTTGATGGAAAGTAATTATGAGGTTTAAATATAAACGTTGGAGCGTGCTTGAATAGAAGATGCGTATTCAACTGGCCTTGAGGCCTTGAGTTACTCTTAAGTTACACTTGGCAGGAAACGAAGACGCCGCGCCGGGAGTGTGTTCCACATCTTAGCGGCTCAGTTAATAAGTGTGTGTGCAATGTTGTCAAAATTTTAATATAAACTAAACTAAAACTAGTGGTTCGCCCCGAACTGAGACCTCGCGGTATCCCATAATTCCCATAAGGTAGTTTTAACTATATTATATTGTAATTAAAACGCGCCGAATCTGATGACGTCAATCGTCATCTGCTTTCGTGGATGGGATGCGTATTTACAATATTAAAGACAGCGCCATCTAGTAACAGTATAGTGAAGTTTTGTTAAAAACATTGATGCCCATTAAAACTCAAATAATTTCGTTTTTTTATAATATTTATCTAATCTTAGTATTTGTTGTTCAAGTACAGAATATAACTCAAATTATGTGTAAGTTTCAAGTTTTGAAACAAAGTGGTTTTAGAGATCTAGCCTCGAATACAATCTCCACTTTGAAAGCCCCCCATTTCGTATGGGAGCCCCCCTGAAATAAAGATTTTTATAACTTTTTAAGCCATTTTCGGCTGGAGGCCATCGGTTTACATATCACATCTAAAATTGAAGTAATTACGTTCAGTAATTCAGAAGTTATAAGGCTCTGACAGACGGACGGACGGACAAGTGCAAATCGCTCTAGTAAACTCAGAGACCTTCGCTTCGCTCGGTCGATTAGTAATAGACAAAAATAAATTCTGTTATGTTGATGACAGAGTGTAAGCTAACAATATCTATTAAAGACCTACATTAATGAAATTTTTGAACCTAGGTAATTATAATGAATTTAAAACGGGTCACCCAAAAAAATCAGAAACGCTATTATACTTTAAAAGAGAGGATCACATTTTACTAGCCAAAATTCATAATTATAATATAAATTCTTTGGCGAATGCGGCCTAAACAAGCGTAAATTGAAAATTTAAAACATGTGAATCTTTGGCGGACTATGTACGATATACCTGACAACCTGTTGCCCAGTTTCCTGCTCCATTATCAGATCTTCCTCCTCTATCTTTGATTATCTACCTATCTAACACCTACTTATTTAGACCATTATTATGAGCCCAAACACACTATATTTGCTGTAAATTGCTGAGGAGTTGGGTTACCACAGACTACTTCAAGCTGTAGCATCTGCTCAAGGTTACCATGCCTTGAAAATAATCCGAAGTAACATCAAATTTCAAATCAATCGTACCAGTGAAATGAGCAGATAAACTACATAAATTATAGCTGAGGTCCATCTCGATGGATTAAGATTGATTTCAAACAGGAAAAACCGCATCAAAATAGGTCCATTCGTTCGTATGAGGAAACAGACAGATACACAGATACACACGTCAAACTTGTAACACTCCTTTTTTTGTCGGGGTTAAAAAAAAGAGACGTGTCAAGGGACACCCGGATGGAACGTAGTAGAACGTAGTAGTAGTATTTTAGTGAAGGAATTGTAATAAACTAGTGCTGTCATCTAGTATTAAATTGATTAACTACGATGAATTATTTTTAGTTTATTTCTATTGCACTGATACAACACCAAAGAGTTACTCTGGTGGAGTTACTGTTTTTTCACAGATGGCGTTATCCAATTTATACAATAAAAAATTAGGGAAAAATTCCACATTTAGAAATTATTTAAAATAAAATTGAAAATAGAAAATTCAGTCTGTCGAGCTGGGATTCGAACCATCGACGTTGAATTTATAGGCGACTCTCCTAACCACTAGGCCATGCAGACGCCGAGTTCTAAGGCGAAAATACCGAATACAATGCAAAATTCACATTCAACAAAAAATGACGTTTCAAAAATGTGTCGTGTCGGTTTCCTTAATTTTTTCCGTCTAGCCCCCTTCCGTACCGCGCGATAAGGAACTACGTTCCAAAAGCAGTTTAAGCTATTTAAGCTATAAAAAATTATTATTTCTATTTTTTTGAGCAGGGAAGCAACGTACGGGTTAAGTTACTCGGAATTGGGATACCCTATCCGAAACCTTTAAAATCGATATCTAGGTAAGTTAACTGAGTTCCCAAAAAGCCTAGGATCAAATAGTCAATCATATATATGGAAAGTAAGGATAGGTTGCTGATAAACTCAATCTTAGAATGAAACGACTGAGATTTGTTTTTTATAGATAATATTTGATAAAAAATACTTTTCACCTGGTAAACAGATTGGTGAAGGACAACCTCTCATCGGACCTTAGACCATATTGAGAAGTTCGTTTGATCTAATAATAATGTAATCAGTGAAACTTGTTCTTCTGCATGTTCTCACATGTTGCTTGCCTAAAGAGTATTTTCTAGTAGCTTACCACAATTTGTTTACGAGGAGAATCTGTGAGTAGAATTAAATTTAGTTCGTGGAAATTGATTAAATGTCGGGTACATAAGATTGTCTGTAATCGAGTTGAATTATATCGGAAACAACGACCGAGGAAACTCGAAATCGATTTTTAAGCATGTAATGCTCTCAGGATTTTAAGATTCAATTTTGAAATATGTACTTAATAATATTATACATAACGCGAGAAAAGTTATTCAATAAATTGTACGCAAACATGCAAGAAACATCAACTATTACAAGTAGAGGCCTGGCAGGCGAATTCATGAAGGGCGTTTAGGCGAAATTTATTAGGGGTTCCGTTGCTTTACTTTCATCTATTAGAGTACCCTGGCCGAATAGATAAAGGTATCTTAAAAATTTACTCATTTATTTTTTCGAACTAGGTCATCCATTATGTACAAATGAAATGCTATTGATAAAATATAAGGAGAAAGCAATAATGCCAGCGTATAAGATACAATGACTAATGGGCAAAAAGTTTTTATGTTTAATATAATTTTTAATTATATTAATAATTGTACTTAATATCATCATTAGCCAAAATGCATCCACTGCTGGTTGCATAAATTAAGCAAAAGAAATAAAAAAGTGTTCAATCATGATCCATCGCTAGCTCTCATGATGAGATGGGTATATATAGGCCATAGTCCGCCAAAGTTGGCCAACGTTGGCCAAGTGCGGATTGACAGAGTTTCGAAAAAATTATGCAACTTTCAGGCATGCAGATCTCCTCAGGATGTTTTGTTTCACCGTGATTTTGTACACTAGCGGCACGCTATGATGGCCGGTTTGACACATTACAATAGTGATGTGGAATGTCAATTTATTCTCGAACAAAAAAACAATTAAGTTTTGTTTTTGTACCTGATTAAATAGGTTTAATAAAACAAAAATGTATATGTTTATTTAATTTATTTGAACGAACTGAATATTTGAATGAAAATGAATATACATACTTTATATGCACACAAGAAACATATGAATACAAAAGATACCAAAAAAGGTGCCACAAAAGGCCATAATTAATCAGATTCGTCCATACTACTATTTTCACTGTCGTCACTGCTATCATCACCTACATTAATAATTATATGTTCGTTTTCTATAATATTATCTATTTTCACATCTCTTTCATAATCTTCCCTTATTAATTTAACAGTTCTATTCACAACCTTTTCCCAGTCTCCTTTAGTCACATGTTCACAAGCTTCTTCTAATAATTTTAGCATTTTTTTTGTGGTAAATGGGGGTTCTGTATTGTGTCTTGCAGCATATCCCTTAATTTGAGCCCACACCAACTCAATCGCATTATACTCACAATGGTAAGGCGGTAACCGTATAACTCTGTGCCCATGTTCTAATGCTATTTCGTCAATGACGTATCGGATCTTGGTTGGTTTGTTTTCTTTTAAAAGACGTACTAATTCCGCTTTTAACATATTCATGTTTGCATCTACGCCATTTTTACGAAGCCATGCGACGATATCAGCTTTCTTTTGGGATTGGGCAGGTGGCTTGTCAATTTGCATCGAGTGGTATGGGGCGTTGTCCATAATTATAATAGATGGTTCAGGGAGGCTACACAACATTGAGGTAAACCATTCAGTAAACTTTTCTCCATTCATGTCTTCATGATAGTCTCCAGTGGTTTTTGACGCAAAAGCCATGAGAGAACCTTCGACAAACCCGTTGATGGTTCCGGCGTGACAAATTATAAGTCGCGATCCTTTTCCTACAGGAACTTTGGAAGTAGATGCTGCTGTGTCATCGTTCCAAGAACGGCCTACAGTATGGTTAGCATTAAGCCATGTTTCATCCAAGAACACAACATTTTGCCAATTTTTGATTTCTTTCACTTGCCGTAAAAAAGTATACCTTGCCATCGCTATATCAAATCTTTCCATCAATATTTTGCGTTTGTTACATTTTTTGTATCGAAATCCAATGGTCTTCAAAATCTTCGTTAAAGAACTTTCCCCACCGAAGAATAATCCAGCTTCCTTCAGTGAATGCACCAACTTTTTTCTTGTTGGATACTCCTTCTGTAAATAGTAGCCGTAAACATGTCTTCGAATAGCATCGGCATCAAAGCTATCGATGCCTTCGACTGGTTTTGCTCGTTTTCTCTTTTTTGGTGTGTGAAGTTTATTTTCTTCTGTGCCAGTCTCGCCATATTTTTTTTTAGTTATCCGTCTAACAGTTCGTTGTCCAATATTAAGCGCATCAGCTACGCGTTCAACCACTGACGTTATAGGTAAAATTGGCCCTCCATTTTGAGCTTCACGATCGAAATAGTTACGAAGGCGTATTACGAACTCACGTGTCTGACTATTTAGAACAGTTCTCTGCGTACGTTCGGTCATATCGACGAAATCCACAACAAAGGGCTTGAACAGAGTCCAAATTAACGAGCAAGGGTCAACAGTAATGCAGTATCAATATTTGAAATCCAAAGCCAGGTCAAAACTATATCACAATCGCATTGCACTGACAGTTTATACTTTTCGAAGCAACGTCAATTCGAAACTGCTTTGTTTTGCATTGAGCATTGACGCGAGTTTGCCGGAGGTAGTAGTTGTGCTAGCCAGCGATCCTATGTGACGATCGTATTAGATTCCATTTTTAAAAATTTTCAATTTAGAAAACCAAATGCCGAGTTGTGGTATATATCATATAAAAATAAAAATTTTACCTTTTGTATGAAACAGCTGATATTTTTTTGCGATTTCAGAGGTTTGTCCACATAGTGAAAATTGTTCATATTCACAAGTACATTCACCCCTTAAATGGTGCAAACTGATTTTTCTACACTTGTATACATTTTAGAAATCAATTTAATAAATAAATTTTGAGTCCTAAACCTAAAACTACATTCGATAAAATTTATGAATCTCTGCACATCACTATCGTCAATAAAGTAATACAATTATTTCCTTCAAAGTCGTTATCAATTAATACGGAACTTCATGAGCGGACAAACGTCAAACCGGCCATCATAGCGTGCCGCTAGTGTAATTGCTGAAAACTCCTATAACTCTGGAAATATAGAGGTGCGTGCTTGGGATTTGAACCCCGGACGCTCTCAATACGAAGCCGAATTGTTAACTAGGTACTAGGCTATTACCGCTGTATTCAGTTTAGTGGTACTCTCAAAATAATTACAAACTTATGCTCGATTCCCACCGTTTTGCAGCGGTTGAACACTCACAAGGGTACATTTTACTATCGTTATAAAATTTTGTGTTAGAGGGCTTTATAGTCGTAGAAGGAGGATTTGTGTGGAACGCTCGGGAGCTCATAAAGAGACGGTAATAGATACAGTGCGGTTATAGCGGGTAGTGGTTCCAATTTGGGCGGCGCTTTCACCTATCTTGAGAGGGTTCACAAATAGGCGGTATATCGAAAATCCATTGGTGTAATTTGAGGCGAACCGAAACGATATTGTCGCTAAGCGATTCAATTCCACGCGGCCGTATTGGTTCTACACGGGCATTATGGAATTAAAGCGATTCTATGCGAATGTGTGTACCTTGTATCCATTTTAGTAGCTGTAAAAATATATTTTTGTTTTGTATTGGTGATTTTTATTTAATGAAGTAAACATTACATTAGATTACATAAGATTACAGCGGCGACAGCCTAGTGGATAAGACTGCGGCTTCCTTTTTGGCGAACCTGGATTTCGAATTCAAAGAACCTACTGGGTGGTAACTAGTCACGTGTGAAGCCTCCTACCCTCCCCTTATCTTACAAACTTACACTACGACCTGTATTTATTTGAATAAACATAAATAGAAATCTGAATTTAAATATGGGAAATTGAAATTAAGTTGTTGCTTTGAAACACTTAAAGTTTCTAGGAAAGAAGCTAAAGTGTACCCGCAAAGTATAAGTTTTCATCAAACTTCATCGCGGCTGCCTGTCGCGAGTGGTCGGAAAACAAATTGAAAGTCCGAGAGAAAATTAAAATAACTTATTCATGTTTTACCTGCAGAGAAACTACAAAATTGTATCAAGCGTTAACGTCTGTAGAGGGAAATATATAGGCGATTCAAATTGATTTGTGTAGCTGCTTAAGCTACAATATTATGTAGCTTTATATTATAGCTGTTAGGTATGTAGTTAAACTTGCATGTTACTGAATTATTTTAACATTATACCTTTAGGTATACATAATATTGTAGCTTAAGCAGCTACATACCTTTATCGGATTACCTGATAAAAATAGGAGATAGGGAAATAATACCTACGCAAGGATCTACAAGAATTTCTTTAGTACCTTTTTTTGTTTCTATTTGAAAAGCACGCGGGAACCCTTGGTTTTTCCGGGATAAGAGGTAGCCTCCACGTCCTCAACTATAACCATGCAAAAAATCACGTCGATATGTAGTTCCGCTATTCCCTCCCTTGGACCTTGCAATTGAAATATATACGCCAAAGTGGCCAAAGTACGGGTGAGCTTTGAAGTTAGAACTTACCAGCTTGTCTATATCACTTCCCCTAAACTACTGGGCTCTCATACAAGTAGTATAAAGTACATATTAAAGCCTGTAAAGGTTTCCGTTTTCCCAATGTTTGTGCGGACATGATTCCTTTCTTTGTTATTTAAGGTATAGTGGATATAGAAAATCGAGTAAAATCTTTGTGTACACTTTATTAGCGGAGCTCGCATTTTACGAGCGGTCCAGTGACCCAAATGAAATACGAATCTCTATATAAAGACATTTTGTTGTCAATTTTATGGCGGATGGTATGAAAGGTTCACGTACTATATTGGTAGTTTTCTAAGTTTGCGCGTGCTTCAAAGGAAAGGTGAACGAATAGTCACATACGAATAGTACATAGAATAATAGACTTTGCTTAACCAAAAATGTGTAAAAGAATCTTAAGTCTATTGTTAATTGGTATTTAAGGAAAACACATTGGTCCACACAGTCATTGTTGTGGACCAATGACTTTAGTCTTCTCATTCGAGAGGAGCTCTGTGTCCAGAAGTGGGTCAGGCATTGGTTGAGATGAATGAATTTCTTTCGGACTACTGCAAAGTATCAAGTATATAATTTTTTCAAAATGCATTCAGAGTCTACGTGCGGCGTATTTTCTACGCGCAAACTACGCACGTTTTACGAACGTAAGTTTCTAGCAAAAAGCGTTTGTATCGATAAAAACGCGCGTAAGCATTGCGGTGCAAATTAGCGACAAGGGTGCATGCTTACTATATGCATTGCAAATTGTTAGCTGAGTTTCTTTTTTTCGAACTTTTCCGTTCTTTCTTGATATATTTCAGTCGTAGGTACTGAATAAAGATGGCAAGAAATTCCATGATATAACGTTTGCTTCTTTATCTTACCTGACTGCGTACCTGTTATTCTTAAAGTTACTTGAGAATCTTTTAATCTTAATTTTGTATAACGAAAAGGAATTACTTAACATCACGTTTCTCTTGTTCAAGACTTACAACCGTTATTGGATACCTAGCGTACAATCTCACGTCTGTAAAACCTTTCCAAAGCTGTGTATCTCAATTTGAATGGCGTCCGAACCAAGTTGGAATACTAAATAAACGCTTTTAGCCCGAGCTCAGGTTCCATTCAGAGCCTACGTTCTCTGAATTCAAGGAAAATTTCTATCGCATCTTTTTAATTTGGATTTAATGATAATTTATTTATTTATTTCTTCTCCTTCTTTGTCAACCGATAGACGTCCACGGCTGGGTAAAGGTCTCTTGCATGGACTTCCACAGGACTCGGTCTTGCGCCGCCTCAATTCAGCAGCTCACTGCGACTCATTTGATGTCGTCTGTCCAACTAGTGGGGGGTCGCCACTCCAGCACCTTGGGACCCCAACGACCATCAGCTCTTCGAACTATGTGCCTCGCCCATTTCCACTTCAGTTTCGCGACTCGCTGAGCTATGTCGGTGACTTCGGTTCTCCTACGGATCTCCACATTTTTCTGATTTGATCTCGCAGGGATACTCCGAGCATTGCTCTCTCCATCGCCCACTGAGTGAGCCTGACCCTTCTTATGTGGCCCATATTTATTTATTCCATACCAAAACTTTAAATAAAACACAAACATATTATAAAGCCTCAAAAGCCCAACAATTAAAGGTGTGAACTGAAAAATGAAAGGTCGTTAATTGTGTCCATCCCCACCTGAAACCGCAGTTGGCCCCCCACTACTCGGACCGACAACATCAGACGAGTGGCAAGTTACCATTGGATATAGGTGGTGCAACACCAAGGCCTGTAGAAGTCTATCGGTTGATAAAGAAAAGATTAAAAAGAATATTATACAATATTACTAGCTGGTTTTACAGACACTTCGTCTCTGTCGATTAAGGTTTTTAAGGAAAGGACTATAGGTACGATGGTATATAATGCTCATTGTTCCGTTTATTCGTCATGTGATAGTATACTCGTATTCGTGGCACCACGAATTGGTGCAGGATTTTCAATGTTACACGTTTTCCAGTACCCAAAAGGCACAGGCAGCACGATTCAGCTTAAGACTTCCCCACATACAAGCAAGCACAAACTTACAACAGTGGAACCAAATGGCGCTCTACGATGCACAATAATGTCCAAAGCACAACCGCACTACAACAGGCGGTCCTACATCGCGATATAGACAAATAAAAATATCAGATGGTTATATATAATATATATTATACAAGCTGCAACTTAATTTAATAAATTATGTAGAGAGGAACAGCCAAGCCCCGGAAGTTACGGTCGAGCCCTTAAACACGCTCCCGGCCGCATCGAAAACAAAAACGAATGACGTCAGCTAGGTAGGCTGACTATGTAGGTAAAACTATATATACCTCCTTTTTATGGTTTTACAAGAAACACCAATAAGGTATTGACTTTGTCGACCGTGAATTATGGATCGGCAGTCGAGGTCCAGCTTAGTGTCAAATGAGATCACGCGTAACCGCAATATTGGATTGTAGCGAATAGCGAATAAATGACAAAATAAATACCATTACTGATATCCCAGATAAAGCGTATTTGAGCTGCCTCTTATAAAGTAAATTTCGTTGGGTAATAAATCTGTTTCGAGTATTTAATAGTATACCTATCTGCATCGGTTTGCATAGACTCTTTACCTAGCTAAGGTACTAATAATTATTACTCTTCGTCGTTTCAACTATTGGACGTTACCACCGAGATCGGACATCCTTGCATTTACCAAGCTGGTCAGTGATAGCAATCGTTATGCGGTGGTAGAGTCCGCCAGAGTCCGCCAGTCCGCTAGAGTAGGTAGTAAAGTTGGCCTGCATGAAATAAGTAGGTAATTTTGTATTATGTAACAACAGCAGTCGGTTGCATACTCAACGCGGTTTAAGAGAAGTGGCCTTTGCCCTGATGAGCTACCTTAGTAGGACAGTATTCTACCCGTAATCTACTCTATTTTAATAAAAATTTGCTAATGCCTGCGACTTTGTCTGCGTGATTTAGTTTTTAAATATTCCGTGGGAATAATTCGATTTTTCGGGATAAAAGTTGCCTATGTCACTCTCCATATCACCAACTATACTCACGCAAATTAATCACTTCATTGGATCCTTGAAGGACAAACCAACCAGTAAACGCATTGATAATATTAGTAGATAAGGATAGCCGTGTTGAAAAAAAAAATTAAAATAAAGTCCTAGACGTGATGATGGAAATGAAAAAAGGTATAACTGCCCGAAGCTACACAGGTAAACATCGCCTCCAATTTTCGCTCCTTGTAATTGAATAACGACACTCATTGGCTCAGTGGATGCTCGAAAAAAATAATTCCATTACCTTAGGATCTCCTTTCTCGCGTGTTTTCGTATTTTATAAATTGATGAATTTTTTACAAAGTATGGGTCGGCTTTTGGCAATATGGCTAAAAGTCTATCGACCTTCACCGGTAGGTACTTTGGAATAACCAGGGAAATGTATTCTAGAGGGTGTAATGTCACGCAAAATGGCCTCAAACAGCATGACATAAGCAAGCAACTTTACTTACTTACCATCTGATGTTTAACTGGCACTAAGTTGGTTAACTAATAATAATTATGATATACCGCTGCGGTATTGTCTAAATTAATGTTACAGTGTGACGATGCAATCACCTCTTATTGGGCGATACTCTGTCGTTATTGGCTAAAATGCATTGTTGCAGCAAGAATGTCATATTTATGATTTTCACACAGTAGACTGAAGCATAATGATTTAAACAGGTTTTCGCAACCGACCAGCTAGTGAAAATAATTTTTAATTAACGTCATTACACAATAAAATTACTTATGCAAAAGTGGATACTCTAGCAACATTCATGCACCTTACAGACCTTACAACAAAACGCCAGACATCGCATTTTAAAATGTTTAATCGTGGTGCCGTCTTGTTATGAAAACAGAGCCTTGGGTTCCACCGTCTGAAATAAAATTGCTCGCAATTAGGGAAACAAGGTGGCCGTGCCTTCGGATTAATAACCTTAATTAACGGTTTAGGAGCTAAGGGGATAATTAAAACCTTCGTCAGCACTTTCAGAGACATAAGCCGGGAGCATTCGCTGGCGTCTGAATACCTGACGAGTGTGCAAACGCTAAGTTAAATTATTTTTGCATATTTTTTATTTATACACGTAAATGTTTAGTCTTTTGCTTGGATAGGTTAACGCCATGGGCAAAAGTTAATCCTTACTAGTATTACGTAAATGGGAAAGTGTGTTTGTTGGTATGTTCATCAATCACGCAGCAATGGAACAAAACGGATCAACGCGACGTGACTTTTTGCAATAGTTGAGGATTCTGAAAATTACATGGGCTATTTTTATCCCGAAAAAAAAAATGCGGATTTTTAAAAACTCCACGTGGACGACTTCGTCCAAAGCTACTTAGACTTATACATAAATTAATTTTGATTCTGATAAAATTTATTTACATTTGCGGCATAATATTCAAATTAATTATGATAGGAAGACCAAACCTCGATATAATTTCTTAGGGAATTATAAAATTTTTGACATTACTTTTAATTTTTTTATTTGTAACGTTAATTTATGAAAGCAACGGTTTGGTCTCCTTTGTAATAAAAATGCTAGTAATTAAAGAAATAAGGTAGTCGTACCTTCGGATTAATAACCTTAATTAACGGTGATCATTAAAAGCGTTGTCAACAGTTTCAGCGACATGGAACTGACGACGTTCTATTTATCTTATGTTAAACATTTATATTTATTTATTATTCTATACGCCACGGTCCACGATGTTAATAAATCAAAGATTTCTTTTTAGGGCTTTACATATTCTCTGCGTCGCGAAAACCTTAGGGCTAATTAAGACGGTGCCTCGTTCATCGTTCGATTTTTGCTTTCATTTTCGAGGCTACATCGATGAGTCATCGAAAGTGAACCGTCTAAATTCGCCCTTAGGCGAGCAACAGTGCTGTGTTTTTTGCCTCTGCGACCGGTTCGAAAAGCTGATTCTGCTGAGAAAACCTGGCAAGAAATTCAGCAGTTTCAGCCCAGAATATTTGCGTTAGAGGTTCTGCTGTTTCGCAATGTAGCTTCTGTTTGACAGTACCGAAATCATATGCCTGCCAGATTCAGACATTTCACTACACTACCTCTAACAATTTCGTTCCGCTGCTGTACCTAATGTTCCGCAGAGAAGATGTGCTAAAGGCCTCAGTAAAGGACGTGCATTGAATCGGAGCAATCTATTTGAGTTTCCTTTTTTTGTCTTTACTTTAAAATGTGTCAAATCGAAAGCCTCAGACTGTGATTTCGACCGATTTTGATGGAGTTTCGCAGGTAGGTAGAGCACTAAAAATAGAGATTAACTAATTCACGCGAATGGTCTCGCCGGCAAAAGCGTCATCGGTTTCAACTCGATAGGTTTATGTACACAATAAAATTACGTTCTAATTTAATTGCAAAACAAAGGTTTGATCCTAGTCCAAAATTTAATTTACGTCAAACTCCTCCGACGACAAACAAGGATAAAAATATAATATTAATAGAAGCAATACAGGAAATAATTATGTCGACGCAATTATTTAGCGAGGGATCGATGTCGTAAAAATAAATGGCCGGTTTTATGGCATCGGCGAGCCAATTTTATGATGTGGGAATTTCAGTAGCGCCATGGATGCATAACATTATCTTTATCTACGGCACTTGGAAGACGCCGACGACTTGTTTATTATTGCCCAATAAATTATTATCTATAAATAATAATTTGTGTAGATGTCTCAATTCATCGATGGCCTCGAAGGATACTACAATATTAATATTGGCACAACCTACCCATTTGCTAACCTAGTTTTGGTAACCTAAACTTTACTAATATTATTCTTAATGCAACAAGTGTATTTGTTTGTGGGTTTGTCCTTCAATCACGCAGCAACGGAACAACGAGTCAATGTGATTTTTGTGTAGGTATAGTCAAGGACTTGGAGAATGTTGTAGGCTACCTTTTATGCTGGAAAATAGAGCCCTTATTTAAAAACCTAACTCCACACTGCCGAAGTCGCGGACAAAAGCTAAGCTTATTATAGAAAGTGTGTTTATATTTCGTTCATTGGTTTGTCTTTCAATCACTTTGCAACAGAGTTACGAATCGCCTTAATTTACATGTAAGTATAGAGTTGAGGACTTGAATAGTATCGATAATGAATAATAGATTACCGCTTCTTCTTCTTTATACCGCGGTAAACAAAAGCTTCCTGCGGGATCTTCAAAAACTTAGTTCCACACGGATGAAGTCACAGGCAAAGCTACTAAGAAATTATGGAGCGCACTTCACTTATAATATTATATTTATTATAGTCGTTATATTAACAATACTTAGTGAGTCGAATTTCATAGAATGAAATAGAATGAATTTTATAGAAATTTTAACTATTATTTATGCAACAAATTAACAACACTGAATCCGCTCGACAATATGATACAATGAAAAGTGAAAATTCTATTCAACAACAATAAAGGGATCAGTCGAAATGTTAGCTCAATGAGTTTTGATATAAGTGCAAAAAAGTGAATGACTGATTGAATTGATTAATAACCAATTAATTTTATTAATATTGAATGCTGGATATGAGCGGCACAGGGCTGAGACATGTGGAAGTTTCTACAAGACCCACGTCCAGCAGTGGACGTCCGTTGACTGACAACGACAGCAACGAGGTTAATCGTGTATTAGCGATAAAATGAAATCTATGCCTACGGCCGCAAGCAGCCTTGCTACGCACGATGGAAAGTAAAATATGGATGGAAAAAAGTTCCCTGTTGGAAGTAGGTCACACAACCCTCATTAAATTCCTTTATCGCCTTTACACGACCACAGATCACGATCTAGTGCCGCTTGTGTCTAGAGAGTCGATTAAGATCTTCCGTTCACCTAGTGAAAGAAGAACTTCCAACAATGCATTTCCCATTAAGGCTCAGGACCACTCAGCGGCTATGTTCTGAGTATCCCTGGTGATCAGAAGTTAGGTGATCCATTTAAGGAAACCAGAGTTACCGACATACCTTTTTAATTTATGTGTGTAATGCATATTTTTAAATGGACGATCAGTTTGCAGTATAAAGCCCTATTACAATAAACGCTCGTTATAAAGATCAGCTGTAATGATGGTACCTAGCTGAGGAAGAGAGGTCATCAAATATTTACTCGTACTCGAACGTCAACAAGCTAAGTTGTACCAAACTAGTGTTCATTATGCATTCAGAGTTCTTGCTTCCGCCGGTGGCAGCGTCAGTTCACTCAAACTCTAGGGACAAACCAAAATTGGACGCGTGCCGAAAACCGAACTCAACAAAATCCCTTTGATGGCTGAATCATACAAAGTAACGGTCCAAATATTTGCTAAAAATATTCACCAACGCTTCAAATTGTTTGGTTTACTGCGATGAAAATTGCGAATGCAGAATTTCGTCGGTGAAAATAAGTTTGTCTGTCATTGTGCTGGCCGATTTCACTGCAAACAATGCGAGCGAGCCAACTTTGTACGGTTTAATGCTATAAATAAACTTGATGACTGAACAATATACCAGATATAGCATTTACATAATTTAAACCTTTGCAATGGGCGGTCAATCAACGGTTTTACTCGTGTAGAACGTCATTATGTATGTAGGTACATATTATGTGCAATTCCATACAAATCTAATTGCAAGAGTGAATAAATATCTGTGAAAAATAAATTCTCTAGGAGAAATATTTTTCCTCAAACTTCTATAAAGCGAATTATAGGTACCACTTGTGTTAGTATTTTTATATCAATGTTAAAAGAGGGATGTAATTCTCTGTAAGTACTCGTATGTGTCGGGTTTATCTTTTTTTTATTCGATGAAAAGATAGACCTTGACCGCGATCTCACCTAATGGTAAGTGACGACTACATGTAAGGGAGAGGGCAGACTGGCTACTTTTAGCGGCAGCGATCGCACGGTTTATGGCCTTTAGCGATTTTATAGCCTTTGCGTGCATCGCGTTTCGCGCTCGCGATATTCGCTTGTTATGGCTTTCGATCGCAGAAACGCGATGCAACCAAAAGGCCGTAACATCGCTAATGGCCATAAAAAGGTCGCGATCGCAGCCACTAAAAGTAGCCAGTCCGTCCTCTCCCTTAGCGGGTTAATGGGTTTCTACAAGGTTTCTACTCGCCATCACGCCGGTACGCTAATTTGCTTGGCGACACGACTTTGACGGTGGGGTGGTAACTAGCCACGGTCAAAGCCTCACAAGATAAAAATTGCTGCTGCAATGACGTGTAGCATTATGTACATAATGCCTCTGCACTAAGTACATGAAACAAACTGTCTATTCATAATGCGGTCTGCGTATGTACGCAAGAGCATTATAATGACAAGTTGTTTACTGCGCGATATCATTTTTCATTCAGAACCTTCCTGAGAATATTATGGTGCTCTAGCGTGCTTGGCTTGCATAAATCTTTTTTTATGTGTATCTAATGGTGATAGTCATATTTTGACGACCGAAGAAGTAAGCGACCTCTTTCTAGGGTTCCGTACCTCACATAATTGTTTCAGTACTTACCAGTACTAGTAGTATAGTAGCCACTTCAAAGTAATCATTATAATACCTACTTGCATAACATTGTTTTAGCCTCAAAACCTGGCTGGGCTGAAAGACGAAAGGTCCACGATACAAAGTCCACCTGCACTATTGTCGTGCCCACTTCTAAGACTGAGTTTCCACGGCGCGGTTCGCACCCGCGCCCGCAGCGGTTGCGGTACCGCTGTTACCGCCGCGGGCGCAAGCCTCGCCTTGGAAATTGCTGCTTCATTTTTCATACAAATCTCCATTCTACGGAGGCCGCGGGCCCGCAACTAGGCTTGCCACCCGTACTTTATTATAAAGTATTATACGTTATTTCAGGTAATTTTACTTTATGAGAACAATAAAGTTCACAAAGATACTTTAATTTTGAAAAGTTGATTATTTTGTTAAACGAAATTTATCGATTGGTGATTTGATACTGAATCAATGTTGCCACTCACCAGCGCCACATCACTCAAGCACTCGTTTTGTACAATTTCTGAACGCAACCTAACATCAAATGTCAATGATGTCACTGTCAGTGTGTCAAATGTCAATCATTGTCACAATTTATTTTATTGTTTGTTTTGTGCAAAGTGGTTTGAGTGCAAATATAATACGATTTAAAGTTTTAAAGATTTATGCTCTAGTACATTATGGATAAAAATACTCCACAAACACCTGCAAAACGCAGTTTCTTTATGGAGAAATCATTTTATTAAACCAAATTTATGATCAATTATGTACTTTGAAGGATTTTACAGAACTATCAACTGCACAAAAATGGCAGCAGGTATTTAATAAGAGTAATGATAATTTTTTAAACTTGTATAAAGTAATTTCATTTTTATTGTCTATTCCCGCCACGTCAGCATTCACAGAAAGAGTTTTTTCTGTGATGAATAGTAAATGGCGAGACGAAAGAAACAAAGCGTCTCTGAATTTGATAAAAAATGAATTACTTATTTATTTTAATTTAAATATAGAATGTAAAGATGCTGTGCAATTGTTTAGTATAGATGCTAATTTGATACAAATTGCAAAAAGCAATAAAAAATATGTTTTTAAACATAATAATAAAGAAAAATAAATTATACTTTATTTTGATACTATGTACTTTTTTTTTCTTACCTATAATAACCAATGTACTTTATCTGCAAAAAAAAAGGTAGCAACCCTACCCGCAACCGCTGCGGGCGCGGGCCGCGAACCGCGCCGTGGAAACTCAGTCTTACACTCATTAGACATGTTAAACATGACAAATATTCTTTAAAAAATATTTTTAAATTTGAAACAATTTTAAAACAATCATTAATTGACAAGACAGATAATATCAAATAGTTGGTAGGTACTTAACTAATTTGGTAAAATTTATTCAACCGCCTAAAAAGAACTTCCTTGTTTAGGACTTTTTAACTAAGTTTGTTTGTAAAGGATTAATTATTATTGCAAACTAAAAAAAGTTTATAATATTTACATGTTATTAGCAGACACCGCCAGCAATAAATTAATCCGCTCCTAAATCTAAGGTTATCTGGTGGAAAAAGCCAGAAATCCATCTTTTGTATCCTTCTTATATTTTTTTGCGTAATTTAACTTTTTTCTGTGTTCTTCTTTTGTGGTGTACAAAATATAAAAGTGTAATATCCATCTATCCATCCATAGACCATTACCATGACGATCTACAGAAGGGATCTATGAATTTCAGCGCTATTCAGAATACAATTTTCAGTTTTACATTGGCGATCGGATCGAGTCTTTGTGAGCACTTTTTATGTGGGCTTTTCATTTTATGAGTGGACAGGCTAAATGAAAGAAGAAATACGTATGGACCCTTTTGTCATTTTTACTGCGAATGCTCAAAAGCTTTTACGATTGAATTTATACGAAAAAAAAAAACATTGTACGTTTATATAATTATGTCACCATAAGATTGTAAAAATCGTTAGTTTATAAAAAAACGGTTAAGATTGGAAAACATCGCAAAAGTGTGAACTCTGCTAACAGTATCGCTAGTTTATAATTTAACGTACGTAAAATTTTAAACTACAATAGGTTGACCACTGATCATGTGACAAAAAAGATGAAATAACTATTAGAAATTGTTTATTTATACTAGCGGCACGCTATGATGGCCGGTTTGACGTTTGTCCGCTCATGAAGTTCCGTATTAATTGATAACGACTTTGAAGGAAATAATTGTATTACTTTATTGACGATAGTGATGTGCAGAGATTCATAAATTTTATCGAATGTAGTTTTAGGTTTAGGACTCAAAATTTATTTATTAAATTGATTTCTAAAATGTATACAAGTGTAGAAAAATCAGTTTGCACCATTTAAGGGGTGAATGTACTTGTGAATATGAACAATTTTCACTATGTGGACAAACCTCTGAAATCGCAAAAAAATATCAGCTGTTTCATACAAAAGGTAAAATTTTTATTTTTATATGATATATACCACAACTCGGCATTTGGTTTTCTAAATTGAAAATTTTTAAAAATGGAATCTAATACGATCGTCACATAGGATCGCTGGCTAGCACAACTACTACCTCCGGCAAACTCGCGTCAATGCTCAATGCAAAACAAAGCAGTTTCGAATTGACGTTGCTTCGAAAAGTATAAACTGTCAGTGCAATGCGATTGTGATATAGTTTTGACCTGGCTTTGGATTTCAAATATTGATACTGCATTACTGTTGACCCTTGCTCGTTAATTTGGACTCTGTTCAAGCCCTTTGTTGTGGATTTCGTCGATATGACCGAACGTACGCAGAGAACTGTTCTAAATAGTCAGACACGTGAGTTCGTAATACGCCTTCGTAACTATTTCGATCGTGAAGCTCAAAATGGAGGGCCAATTTTACCTATAATGTCAGTGGTTGAACGCGTAGCTGATGCGCTTAATATTGGACAACGAACTGTTAGACGGATAACTAAAAAAAAATATGGCGAGACTGGCACAGAAGAAAATAAACTTCACACACCAAAAAAGAGAAAACGAGCAAAACCAGTCGTAGGCATCGATAGCTTTGATGCCGATGCTATCCGAAGACATGTTTACGGCTACTATTTACAGAAGGAGTATCCAACAAGAAAAAAGTTGGTGCATTCACTGAAGGAAGCTGGATTATTCTTCGGTGGGGAAAGTTCTTTAACGAAGATTTTGAAGACCATTGGATTTCGATACAAAAAATGTAACAAACGCAAAATATTGATGGAAAGATTTGATATAGCGATGGCAAGGTATACTTTTTTACGGCAAGTGAAAGAAATCAAAAATTGGCAAAATGTTGTGTTCTTGGATGAAACATGGCTTAATGCTAACCATACTGTAGGCCGTTCTTGGAACGATGACACAGCAGCATCTACTTCCAAAGTTCCTGTAGGAAAAGGATCGCGACTTATAATTTGTCACGCCGGAACCATCAACGGGTTTGTCGAAGGTTCTCTCATGGCTTTTGCGTCAAAAACCACTGGAGACTATCATGAAGACATGAATGGAGAAAAGTTTACTGAATGGTTTACCTCAATGTTGTGTAGCCTCCCTGAACCATCTATTATAATTATGGACAACGCCCCATACCACTCGATGCAAATTGACAAGCCACCTGCCCAATCCCAAAAGAAAGCTGATATCGTCGCATGGCTTCGTAAAAATGGCGTAGATGCAAACATGAATATGTTAAAAGCGGAATTAGTACGTCTTTTAAAAGAAAACAAACCAACCAAAATCCGATACGTCATTGACGAAATAGCATTAGAACATGGGCACAGAGTTATACGGTTACCGCCTTACCATTGTGAGTATAATGCGATTGAGTTGGTGTGGGCTCAAATTAAGGGATATGCTGCAAGACACAATACAGAACCCCCATTTACCACAAAAAAAATGCTAAAATTATTAGAAGAAGCTTGTGAACATGTGACTAAAGGAGACTGGGAAAAGGTTGTGAATAGAACTGTTAAATTAATAAGGGAAGATTATGAAAGAGATGTGAAAATAGATAATATTATAGAAAACGAACATATAATTATTAATGTAGGTGATGATAGCAGTGACGACAGTGAAAATAGTAGTATGGACGAATCTGATTAATTATGGCCTTTTGTGGCACCTTTTTTGGTATCTTTTGTATTCATATGTTTCTTGTGTGCATATAAAGTATGTATATTCATTTTCATTCAAATATTCAGTTCGTTCAAATAAATTAAATAAACATATACATTTTTGTTTTATTAAACCTATTTAATCAGGTACAAAAACAAAACTTAATTGTTTTTTGTTCGAGAATAAATTGATATTCCACATCACTATTGTAATGTGTCAAACCGGCCATCATAGCGTGCCGCTAGTGTAACTATGGCAGTTATTAATTGGTATAACGCAGTAAAATTTGGAAGACTGCTATGGCCGTATAGATTGCTAGATTATCATAGATGTTCAAATTAGTCGGATTATACGTATGACCCACCACTAAAATATCGATAGTCACGTGATAGTCACCTGATTGCGACCTATTGCTACACTCCTGAAAAGCTTACGCGGTACCGGTTATAAGGACTGTAACGATAACGATCCTTATTAAGTAACTTAAAATATAACATTATTATTGTTATTTGGCAATCACGTGTTTGTCTCCTAAAAACGAAATGCTAACGCCCCAACTCCACGCATCTTGTCTGTCCTACCCCTATAGTGTTTTTTTATAGCACGGAGCCAGAAGCTCGCGAAGGAGATCCTGAATGAAGCGAGCCTACGAGTACTGTACAGTGCACACTACTGGTACTGTGTTGCATTACAAATACAGATATTTACAAATCAAATGGGCTACGCCAGAAGATTCGCACCGCGTCGCCCCTTCATTCAGCTTCACACTCGACCTTCGTTTCGCTACGGAGGTCACTCGCTTCATTCAAGACCTCCTTCGCAAGCTTCTAGCTCCGCGCTTCAAAACTCCCCTCCAGGGGTAGAGCAGACAAGACTGCGTGGAATTCGTTTTTAAGTAATATTCGTAATTATTATTTTTACTAGTTAGTAAAACATATTATTATCTTATTATTATTGTACCCAATAGGTGATAGACATTATGTATACCTAATGCTCGGGCAATATCATCGCAGTCCAGAACTCATGCTCACCCGAGATTATGATACAGTTCACAATTTTGCGACAGTCTACAATCTTACTAGTTTGTTTTTAACTAAAGATTTTCAAAATCTTACGGTGACATAATATAATTATAAAGAAATATATAAAGTGACCCAATTTATTTCTTTCGATCTATACGTAGCTTTAAACTTTATATTTATGAATGACCCGGAATATTCATAAATAAATGTAAATGTGAGCCTTTAATAAACATTAATGAAAAATTTAAATATTCAATAATTAAAAAGACTACGCGACAGTGTTTGAAAGATTCGTAATGGAATTATTTTTTCATCATTCATTCGCGAAACCGACAGGGTCTCATTTAATTATGAGGGAGAGAAAATTCTAGACGATGTTTACCTAAATACAGATAGCTCCGGGACATTGGACCCAAGTTTTGAGGAGAATTCATTTTAGTTTGCTCTGTCGGCTCTTACAAAATTTAAAAACTTTCAATTAAAATTGAGTTGGATTAATAAAAAGGGATTTTGATTAGAAAAAGAATTTTAAAGAGTGTACCGAATAAGGCACGGACTGGAAACCGCTAGATTGACGGTACTATCCCCGTTGCATTATTGTCGTACCCACTCCTAACACAAGCTTTATATTATGTTTATTAGAATAAAGGGATATAAAGATAAAAGAAGTTTATCTGTTCATCAAGTTTATAAACATTAACTTAATAGATGCTAAGTATTGCTGTACAAGTTTTCTAAAATTAACATTGTGCCGTTTTTTGAACTAAATAAAACTGTATCTCGGAAAAGAGGACCTCCAGCTCGGAGTCACAAGTAGTAAAGACAAGAGTATTAATTAAATAAATAAAATCACTTCATTGCAGGTCAGGGACCCATATAAAACATGGATAGTCATAGTCATTTATTCATAAATATTAATACAATTAAAAAAGAAAAGTAATGTGTATAAATAAATTTAATAGCAATAATAATAAAAAAATAATTTAGAAATGAATAGTCATTTCACGTTAGGTAATACCTATTGGTCATTGGTAATATTCTTTAATTTAACAAAAAGTAATCCATATCCGTGACTTAAGCGGAATAGTAGTAGTAACTTACCTACTCGACGGCGAATAAACCTAGCGTGGATTTACTATCAGAAATCGGGATGTTGGTAACAATGTTTGCCATTTATTCGCAATAATCCAATATGGCTACGCGTGGTCTCATTTACACTAAGCTGGTCTGCGAGAGATCCATTATTCATTGTATCCGACGTTGATACTGGATACAGATGCCAATAGTGTTTTATGTTGAAATTTCATTAAAAAATAATTATAACTTTGTTTGAAGCAAAGAGCGCAAGCAAAACGTCGTGAGAAAGTCTGCATGCCTGAGAACTCTTCATAAAGGTCTCGAACGTGGTGGTGATCCGTTTAAAGACTACACAAGTCTGCCAATTTGCACTTCGCCTGTGTGATGGGCCTATGACCTACGATCCTATGATCCTTCTCACTCGAGAGAAGACCTGTGCTCCGAAGTGGGTTGAGCTGATCGAACGATCAAATTCATCGATGATCAAATTCAACTCTCGTAATAATTTTGATATCATCAACAAAATTCTATGTAGGTATATTTAAAAAACTTTGACGCCCGAATTTAGAGGTAAGACCTGATAAAATTTAGGTAGCCTTTAAGACCTTATAATAATGTTAAGCATCAAATGACTAGGTAGTAAGTTTCGATTCCAGGGTCTCTATTTTCTTGAAACATACATACGTACCATGTTCAGGAAAGCAATTTAATACATTTGTGATATTCAATTGAAGTATTCTGCTTGCGATGTCTCCCTATATTGATTTCATAAATGCGGTAAGGCTTGTGTCACATGATGAGTTGCTAATATCCTACTAATAGATATAATAAATGCACAAATTTCTGAGGATGGATGGATGGACGGATGTTTGTTATTATTTCTTGCAAATATTACAGGAAAAAGAAAAGGAAAAATTACAGATTTTGAAACTTCACAATGTAATAGCTTATACATCAGCATAGATAGGCTACATTTTATACCGGAAAATTATAGAATTCCCGCGGGAATTAAAACCCTTAATCCGCGTGGAAGAAGTCGCAGGCATCAGCTACACTAGCTAGCAAAAAAAAGTGTAGCTTGAAAATAAAAGTGTCAGCTAGTTATTTTTATAACAAAATTTTTATAAAAAAAAAGTGTAGCTTGAAAATAAAAGTGTCAGCTAGTTATAAAAATAACTAGCTACACTTTAATTTTCAAGCTACACTTTTTTTAAAAGCTAAACGTTCTAGTTATAAAAATGACTGTGTTGTGACTTCTTATGTGCACAAAAGCTAGTTCAATGCAATGAAAAAATTTCTTGATTATGTTCTGTGGAAATAAAAATGTATTATAGATTTTCTTTATTAGACTTAAGAAAAGTCATCCAGTCCTTTACCCACGCTATGTGGGGTCGGCACAACACGTATTTTTGTTCCACTCTCTTCTGTCATTCGTCAACTCATCATCTATTCTTCTTACACGCATATCCTCTTTCACACAATCCATCCATCGTTTCTTGGGTCTTCTTCTACTCTTTTGTCTTTCCACATGCATATTTAGCAAGAAAAGGGTAGAATTATTTTGCTATAATCCGCCAACAGCGGATTATAGCAAAAAGTTATTAGTCTGTTGGCGGATTATAGCAAAATAATTCTACCCTTTTCTTGCTAATCATGGACTTCCGCAAAGTAACGCCTGCTTCTATCCAACATGCATATTTATTAACTTAAGAAAAGTATGAATTAAAAACGCTACATAGGTATCAGCCTAATGTAAACTCATTACAAATCTAGAGTTTGTATCTCATTAACACATATCGTTAATGAGGACCGCATAATTATGACGGTATCGTTCAATGGTTTCAACAGCAAAGCCTATAATAATTATGTAAAGTCTATACAATATTAAAGCGGTGTAGAGCCAGCTGGATCCACTGAAAATCAATTGAGAAGGTCAGGAACCAAAAGTGACATTTACGCATCCAGCTCGATTGATTTTTACTTTTTATTCGTACTCAAAACTTTGAATTTTATCAATTTTTGAACAACTTTGGTTCAATTAGTAACTTATTTTACGAGAAAATGGCATTATAGGGAGTATTCTGCACGAAGAAGGAGTATTCTGTAAGAAGAAGAAGAAGAAGAAAAAAAAAAGTGTGTGTCAGCTCCGGCCTCCGACGCACGGCTGGATCCTTCTCTATGCGCGCGACTCGGGTCCGAGCACGCCCCGACCGACTTTCGCTTCGGGGACTTTTTCGCACGAAAACCAACCTTATTTACTCAACGTTAGGGTAGAAATTTCAACGTTGTGAAAAACGTAACAGAAAAACGTAACGAGGTCATTGATAAATTGATTTTACTGCCCGGATTTTTCTCATACCGGGCTGCTAAAATCGATTCTTAAGGAGTAAACTCCAAAAAAAGTGTGTGTCAGCTCCGGCCTCCGACGCACGACTGGAGTTTACGCGCGACGCTATATCCTTCTCTATGCGCGCGACTCGGGTCCGAGCGCGCCCCGACCGACTTTCGCTTCGGGGACTCTTTCGCACGAAAACCAACCTTATTTACTCAACGTTAGGGTAGAAATTTCAACGTTGTGAAAAACGTAACAGAAAAACGTAACGAGGTCATTGATAAATTGATTTTACTGCCCGGATTTTTCTCATACCGGGCTGCTAAAATCGATTCTTAAGGAGTAAACTCCAAAAAAAGTGTGTGTCAGCTCCGGCCTCCGACGCACGACTGGAGTTTACGCGCGACGCTATATCCTTCTCTATGCGCGCGACTCGGGTCCGAGCGCGCCCCGACCGACTTTCGCTTCGGGGACTTTTTCGCACGAAAACCAACCTTATTTACTCAACGTTAGGGTAGAAATTTCAACGTTGTGAAAAACGTAACAGAAAAACGTAACGAGGTCATTGATAAATTGATTTTACTGCCCGGATTTTTCTCATACCGGGCTGCTAAAATCGATTCTTAAGGAGTAAACTCCAATGAACTCCAAAAATGAGAAAGTGTAAATGTCACTTTTTGTTCTGACCTCCTCAATTGGGATTATTGTCCTTTACAAAAATTCATTCCTTTCTGGTTTTAAGGGTATCAACTATCACGGTAAAGTAAGGAACCTTTATATTTTCAACTAGCCACTCTGTCTGTCCGTTTTAGTCTGGAACTCTGGACATACTAGTAGGTATACTACTATTCTGTGTTACGCAGGATTTTTTTTTCGAAATATAAATATGTACCTACCGTTTGCCAACAAAGATAACACAATTAAAAAGCGATGGAACCCTACCTTACGTGTGTTCGGAGTACGCATTTGACTAGTTATTTAAATAAGATCTAGTTCGGAGTTAAACAACTTATATTAAAACTTTTCTTTAGCTCTCTCTGCATAACTGAACAGTTAATAAAAAAATGTTTTTCTCATATTTTGAATGAAACACTCGTAAATAATCAAGACAAATAAAAGAGAATATTTTTAAGAGTCAACGGAACCGGCGAGGGTTGTTATTCAATTACATGAAGTGTTGTAGCGAGGAGATGACTACCTGTGTAGCTGGAGGCTATTGCACCCCTTTCTTGATAATTAATTCTATGACTTTATCCTAAAAAGATTCCGAGATGAGGGCCAAATTAAAAAAAGAAAACGAAATTGCATTTATATTAAACAACGTCTGAAATTAAAAATATAGTTAATCGTAAACCGTATTAATACCAAAATTATATTTATCTCCCATACAAATGTTATGTACATACCTAAGGTTAAATATTATTGTTAACGATGTTGAATGGTTTACTAAGGGTCAATTATACTAGCGCGAGCGGTACGTAAGTCTTTACTGTAATTTGATATTTTGACAGTTTTTGTATCAGAAATATACCAAACTAGTAGGGCGCGTGGGTGCGCGGCCCGCAAGCGGACCGCGGTTTTTCTATCGTCAAGTGGACTTTCAGGTCCTGATCATTTTCTATCAAATAACCACTCTTCCATCTTTTATACTCTCTCAGATAGATGCCTATGAAATTGGTATGGCCGCCATCTTGAATCCGCCATTTTGAATTTTTTTTCAGCTCATTGCCAATTGGATGAGGTTTCGAGTGACATTTGTTCTAGCACCCCCCACCTGTCTTCGATACCCTGGCCGTGCTCTTCACCCGTCTCCGAAATCCTCAATCATCAGCTCTCTCCATATTTTTCCTCCGAATGAATTTTTATCCTCTATACGAAACCATGAGTGAAAAAAAAATTTTTCATACAAAATTTTACAGGAGAGGTGATCAATGAGTCAGTCAGTGAATCAGTCAATCAGCCCCAGCAGCTATATATATATTAATATCTTTACGCTCGGATGTTTACCAGTGTAGATTCATTTGATGAGAAAAAAATACTTAAGTACAACTTTAAAAAATTCTACTTTATTCAAAGATACTTTAGTTAAATATTTCAACTAAAAATACACCGTTCTTTTTAGTAGGTAATTCAATATCAGATACTCGGTTAAAGGTGGCAAATGGGATTAGGAGAAAGTTGACACCAGTGGTTTTCAGGTCATAAGCAAACAGGGCAGATTAAATTATCCTTTTCAGTATATTGCATTGAGAGCTGTTTAAACTTAGAAACTTAGTTAACTTTGCTACCTGTGTAATTGATAAGATTAAGTAACATTAAATACTACATAATATTTATCAAAGCTCAGTTAGAAGTGCTGAAAAGCTAGAAACAAGAAATTTTGACATTGGTTTTCTTTCGTAACGTAGAGAGTTAGAGACTGACCTATGTATTATTATTTTCTTTTAAATATGTGAAGCTTGCTTTAGCGCTGAAGGTGCATCGTGAGGAAATTGACAGGCCTGAAAGTTTTCCATATTGTTCTCAAAGTTGGGTGAAATCCGCCAGCCCAGTAGTGAGCTGGCGATGGCTTGAGATGAACTGAATTGAATTGAATTGAAA
The DNA here is from genome assembly GCA_029955525.1 of Oeneis ivallda. Taxonomy (NCBI): domain Eukaryota; kingdom Metazoa; phylum Arthropoda; class Insecta; order Lepidoptera; family Nymphalidae; genus Oeneis; species Oeneis ivallda. The sequence continues at coordinate 11,942,814 of JARPMR010000016.1, read as the reverse complement.
TCAAAGAATATTTAAAATGATTTAGATAAAATTATCTCAAAAGGATATTCGATCTATTCGTGGAAACTGAATACGGTCGCGTGAAGTAGATCGCTTAGTGGCATCCGTTCTGGTTCACCTAAATTACTCCGTTGGCTCACAAATAGGCGGTATATCTCTTCGATATAACGCCTATTTGTGAGTTCCCTTTAGCAAAGTTGAAATGGAATCAATTATTATTGGCGGTGCACCTATTATTAGCTATTTATTATTATTAGCCTACCTAATTTTGTCCTCTTTTTTTGCGGGAATTTCTAAAAAGCTTTAGTCTTGGGTATTCTTCATGATTTTGTTTAAACCGACGTTTTTTATTGGATGGGTATAGTATAGGATTTATAGGGTGACATAGCTTTAGTCCCGGAAAACAGAGGTTTCTCGCGGGATTTTTAAAAACCTAACTCGACGCGGACGAAGTCACGGGCAAAAGCTATTTATTAGTAAAACTTGTAAATAAATCCAGCCTCGGTTGCGATGTTTCACTTAAAAATAGATTACTTCTCAACGGAATTTCGGATACATTTCTTCTTCTTCTTCTTCTTCTTCTTTATCAACCGATAGACGTCCACTGCTGGACAAAGGTCTCTTGCATGGACTTCCACAGGCCTCGGTCTTGCGCCGCCTGAATCCAGCGGCTCCCTGCGACTCGTTTGATGTCGTCGGTCCACCTGGTGGGGGGACTGCCAACACTGCGCTTCCCGGTGCGGGGTCGCCACTCCAGCACCTTGGGACCCCAACGACCATCAGCTCTTCGAACTATGTGCCCCGCCCATTTCCACTTCAGTATCGCGACTCGCTTAGCTATGTCGGTGACTCTGGTTCTTCTACGGATTTCCTCATTTCTGATTCGATCCCGCAGGGACACTCCGAGCATAGCTCTCTCCATCGCCCGCTGAGCGGTCCTGAGCCTACTTATGAGGCCCTTAGTTAGCGACCATGTCTCGGATCCGTAAGTCATCACTGGCAACACGCACTGTTCGAAGACTTGAGTCTTCAGGCACTGAGGAATTTTGGACGAGAAGACATCTCGGAGCTTCCCGAACGCTGCCCAGCCGAGTTGGATTCGGCGGCTGATCTCTTTCTCGAAATTGGACCTACCTAGCTGGACTGTGTGTCCCAGGTAAATATACTCGTCTACAATTTCGAGTGCAGAGTTCTCAACAATTACTGGGTGGAGCGGTGCATGAGCATTGGACATGATTTTCGTCTTGCTCATGTTCATTTTCAGGCCCACCTGTTGAGAAACCCTGCTGAGATCGTTGAGCATTGTATTGAGGTCTCTCAGAGTCTCTGCCATGACTACTATGTCATCGGCAAATCGCAGGTGAGTGATGTACTCGCCGTTTATGTTGATGCCAAGCCCGTTCCAATCCAGAAGCTTAAAGACGTCCTCCAACGCAGCGGTAAAGAGCTTCGGGGAGATAACGTCTCCCTGTCGCACTCCACGCTGCAAGTGGATTGGCCTCGTAGTCTGGTCCTGTATACGTACTGACATTGTGGCGTTTTCATACAAGCACTTCAACACTTGGATATACCGGTAGTCAATCCGGCATCTCTTCAGCGACCTCAACACAGCCCAAGTTTCCACCGAATCGAAGGCTTTCTCATAGTCCACAAACGCTAAGCAAAGTGGCTGGTTATACTCTTCCGTCTTTTGTACAACCTGCCGCAGCGTATGAATGTGATCTATGGTACCAAAGCCTTTTCGGAATCCGGCTTGTTCGGGAGGCTGGAAGTCGTCGAACCTACGAGCGAGACGATTCGTAATGACTCTCGAGAACAACTTATAAACATGACTCAACAACGAGATGGGTCTATAATTCTTCAACAAGGTATTATCACCCTTTTTGAAGAACAGAACCACCACGCTCCTGTGCCATGCTTCCGGCGTTGTGCCCTCGTGGATGACGGAATTGAACAATCGCTGAAAGATCTTAAGTACCGGTTTTTCACCCGCTTTCAGGAGTTCCGCAGTGATTCCGTCATCACCTGGCGCCTTGTTGTCCTTGAGCTGTTTGAGAGCCATTCTAATCTCGTATAGGCTGACGGATACATTTAGACATTCTCATTTCCAACTTTGTTCTGAATCTGCAGTCTACTGCAGATCTATCTGCACACCGCAATCGGGTGACCTAGTGAGGTTTATAATGTTAAGCATAGAATAAGTATTTTACCTGCCCTCAATGTAATGCCCGAATGCAAGAGAGACTATCAACACGGCGTATATTCTACGCGCAGACAACACTAGTTTCACGATCACGCGGTTACGGCGCGTTTGCTGCCCAAAAACAAATTGTTGCTTCTCGCGTCTGAATCACGTTAGGTATATGCGCGTAATTATTTGTTTTTTAAAGCAGCAATAATACCAGCGTAAACAATGCCGTCTCTACCGGCTCCATATCGTAATTCTGTTGCAGAGTAGAATAGAAATGGATATACGTACAACAAAACGCGTGTCTACAGCGCGTCTATATCGACGTATCTGCGCCTTTGTATCAGCACCAACGCACTTTGAATTTGTGATCGTGTGCAAAGATTCGCGACTCGCTGAGCTATGTCGGTGACTTTGGTTCTCCTACGGATCTCCTCATTTCTGATTTGATCTCACAGGGGTACTCCGAGCATAGCTCTCTCCATCGCCCGCTGAGTGACTCTGAGCCTTCTTATGAGGCCCATAGTTAGCGATTATGTCTCGGATCCGTAAGTCATCACTGGCACACGCACTGTTCGAAGACTTTAGTCTTCAGGCACTGAAGTGGAAATGTACGGGGCACATAGTTCGAAGAGCTGATGGTCGTTGGGGTCCCAAGGTGCTGGAGTGGCGAACCCGCACCGGGAAGCGCAGAGTTGGCACCTCACTAGGTGGACCGATGACATTAAACGAGTCACAGAGCCTCTGGATTCAGGCGGCGCAAGACCGAAGTTCGTGGAAGTCAATGCAAGAAACTTTTGTCTTTGGACGTCTATCGGTTGACAAAGAAGAAGAAGTGCAAAGATCTACTAGTTGCGACTGAATCTGGCGTTAGGGCGTTAACGCGCGTCGTCTGCATGTAAAAAATACGCCGTCTGCATAGGCTCTAACTGCTCTCACAGATGAACGGCAACTACTTGACTACATTGCATTGCCACGGCAGAGGTCGACAGTTCAGTCACCTGCCCTGTCTGTCTCATCACAGATGGGTGGTTGAACCCCAGTGTAAGGGCGTGATCCCCAAGAGATGTGGGTTCGATCTCCGCTAATCCTTCCGCTTTTTTTTAGCTCAAATGTAGATTATAATTAAATGAAATATAACATTAGAACCACTTCTTACTCTCCTACTTATATGCTCGAAGCTTATTGCAATATCATACTTTGACGATTGGAAATGACTGCTTTGCATATTATAGCTATTATAGCTCTACCGACGACGTGTCGACCGGAGCGCTTTGTCTTCCTATACCGCAGTACTGTAGAAAAATATCGTCACAATGCACCTGGTGTTTTTGTAACGAAAATAACACCACGTGTACACCAGTTAAATAAAATCCCTAATGAGTTGTGTTTACCGGTTTTGTTTCAATGCAGGGTATTCATAAAAGCTTTTAATGCTTGTTTGCTGAATAACTTTTCCAGTACCTACTCGTTGAATTTGCGTTTCATCTAGCTGGACGCGAAAATTATTATTTTTTGTTAGTTCGTAATTAAAAATTTTCATAAGAACCACTGTTTGTTATAACTAGAGGATAAATAAAATTAATCTTTTGAATATATGTAATTACTAAATGCCCGCGACTTCATCCACGTGGATTAAGGTTTTTGAATTCTCGCGGGAACTCTATAATTTTCAGGGATAAAAAGTAGCTTATGTGCTATTCCAGACTATAATCTATCTCTGTGCCTTTCAGACAAATTTTTTCAAGAGTAACAAACATCCATCCATACATCCATCCTCACAAACTTTCGAACTTATAATATTAGTAGGAAGTAGCTTAATATAGAGTTGAGCTCATATTTCGTAAGTAGCTTTCGATTATTAAGCTATTGCATAGCTTTTATCGCGGGCTTTGAACTAGGACAAACAGTTTGAGCGCGGCGATCGAATCAAGAAATTCCGTAACGAAAGAGAACCTAACACCGTCGTTCAGTAAGCGTTCAACATTTTAGAGGTTCTCAAGTAGCTCTATTTGGCGCAGTGGGCGAGCGACCGCTTTCTTTGATGATGTCGCAGGTTCGAATCTCACTCGCGAAGTAGTGACAGTTCGCTTTTCTTGTTTGTTTGTTTTTTAATTATTTTTTTTGCATAATTTTTATTAGGCATAAAAACAATTGCATGAATATTATAATTGCATAAGTTGATAAATAATGCTATGCAATAGCTTTACCGCGGCAGTCCCCGAGTGCCACTTTTTTTATTTTTACATGCATTATAATCTATACCTACTAAGTTTTGCAAAAATTAATCCTATTTTACTAGTTACTTTACTAGTATCATAAATGCGAAAGTTTGTGAGGATGGATGTATGGATGGAAAGATGGATGGATGTTTGTTACTCTTTCACGCCACAACAAATGAACCGATTTGGCTGCAATTTGAAATAGAAATAACTCATACCCAGGATTAACACAAAGGCTACATTTTATCCCGGAAAAGAAAAGAGTTCCCGCGGAAATTAAAAAACCTTAACACGCGGACGAAGTCGCATGGAATAAGGTTTTCTAATTTTGTAAAAATTTCCGGTTTCCGGTTTAAGACGTTTATTGCATCATTTAAAAGAATATACAATATTCACTTAAACAAATGATACTTACAGGCTAATATCTTAAATTATTACAGTTAAATAAACAGCATTTTTGAGCGTACAAAAAGGCTACAATAACTACAGTACCTATCAAGAAATAATGCATTTAGTGAGGGTATGAGGGTAACCATCACAACAAAAGTACACCGATGCGTCACACAGATATATGTCACAGCTGTAACTAAAATGGATGTGGTGTGTTTACTAATTTTTATTTGTTAAGTAAATTTTTAATAATGTTTTAAAAGTACGTATGTTTTTACACTCTTTGATATTTTTAGGAAGTTTGTTAAATAACTGGGCACTTTCAAATGTGATATTTCTTCGACCATAGTTAGTTCGTGATGGTCGTAATATAATGTTATTAGCACTTCTCAGTCTATTCAACTGTTTATATTTGTTTTTAGTAGTAAAAGTAATGTTTGTATGTATTTCTTTTGATAATATTTTTCTAATCAGAATGCATGTGTAGTATTTGTAAGTATTCGTTATGTTCATTAATTTTGTTTCGTTATATATCTTTTCTGTTGAGGTTAAAAAATCATAATGAAATAGTACTTTTATTAATTTATTTTGAGCTGTTTGTAGTATTTTAAGATTAGTTTTAGCTGCTGAGCCCCAGGCTTCGATAAGGTAATCTATGTGTGGTTTGACCAGTGAGTTGTAGATCATATATCGTACCTTATGTGGTAGGCAACGTACTATGCTGCGAAGGGCTCCAGTAAGGGATGTTAATTTAGTTTTTATTTTTTTAATGTGTGGTTTCCATGTAAGCTTGTTGTCTAAAGTTAAGCCTAGATATTTTTCGCATTCTGACCTGTTAATAATAGTGTTGCTAATTTTTAGGGGTTCGAAGTTGTTAATTTTTTTATTTTTAGCTGCAAATATTACATAGTGAGTTTTGCTGACATTAAGAGTCAATAAATTAAACTGAAACCAAACATTAAGTAAGTTAAGATCATCTTGGGCATCGTGGATTATAATTTCGTAAATAAAATCGTGGTATTATACATATAATGTGGCTGAGATATACGTTAATTTTTAATTAATTTATTTTCCTCTATGAAGAAATTTTTTCTTATTTTATTTATTTTTAAACATCTATTTTATTACTTTGAATTTTAACCCGTAAAAGTTTTCTGAGCATAAGGTTACGTGCGGTTGGACCGGCACACTGACAATGAAACTTATTTTCACCGACAAAATTCTGCTTTTACAAATTTCACAGTAGTAAGCCAAACAATTTGGAGCTTCGCTTGGATATTTTTAGTAAACATTTGCACTGTTACGTCGTACGAACCGTGCATTGCAGGAGAATTGCGTGCCCATCTCTTCAGCACATGCCCAATTCAAGCGTGTCCCTAGAGATTTGGTGAATGATTAGCGAATATTGGCTGTTGGAATGATGACATTTATTTTGGTAAATTCTACTTGACAAACAAATTCAAAAGCCATATTACAGCCACACTATTATTTCCACATACTCAACACACACGACACCCACAGTTATTTCTGTCTATAATATTAGCAACTGTGTTTTGTTTATAAAGAAATACCTGCTGCGTTCGACTTAGTTCAAGTAGAGTTTATTAAATACTAGCTGACACGGCGAACTTCGTACCGCCAACTTATCTATTATTATTTTTTTTGTTTGTTTTTTTTTTAACCTTCCGTGGACCTTAAGGAACATACAAAAAAAAAATTAACCGAATTGGTCCATCCATTCTTGAGTTATGCGCTTACCAACGTTCATTTTTATTTATATAGATTAAATATTATAATCTTTATATTTTTCCATGGTAAATGATCTCTATCACCAGAATGCTTCAATAGCCCAACGGTTAAAGGTGCAGACTGAAAACTGTAAGAGAATAAAAATAAGAATAAGAATAATTTACTTATCCTAACATAAAATTAAACACTACTTAATTAAAATGTTTATAAGGGCGGGGTACCCCTTCATATAATGTTTAACTAATTTACAAATTGCTTCTGAAACTGAACTAGGAAGCCCTGTGCTTCAGCTTCAGTGCCGACTCCCCTGAACGTTTATCATAAAAACATCGAGGAAAATGCGTACAAACAATATCAAAAATTTTTACGAGACATTTCACCGCGGTTAATTGCCTCATCTGGTGACAGAAGGGCTGGCTCATTTTTTTGCGCAAAGGATCAGCCTGGCTGTCCAGCGCGGAAATGCAGCCAGTATTCTTGGCACCATTCCACGCGGGCATGATTTGTATAGTAATTAGATTAGTTTAGCTATAAGTTTTTTTGTAACATTTTAATAAAAAAACATTTGTAATAAAAAAAATATATATCAAAATTATTCAAAATAATTAAATAAAAAGATAAAAAACATTCTAGTGGAAAAGTAACGGAGGGAAAATAACAATGTATAAGTAAGTATTATTATAATATAAATCTAAAATACGGATTAAAAATGAAATGAAAGGTGGACGTTTCGATACCCACCCGCTGCAGTATTGTCGTACCTACTCCTAACACAAGTTTTCTGCTTATTTGGATTTGGAAGGTTCCTTTCCCTTATAAATAAGCGAAAAGCTTGTGTAAAATATGTGCGTGTGTAAATATGTAAAATACTTAGTAGCTTGGCTAATATATCGAGAACGTCTGTCCGTGAGAATTTAATAAACAAAATAAACAAATTGATAGACGGATAATTTTCAAAAAAACATTTTTAACTCGACTAGCTGCGAGATGGCTGCCAGTCGGAACTGGAGTTCCGGAGTATTTTTTCATAATTTATGAGTTTACGTTAATAGAGGTTGAAGCTTGGTTGAAGACACTTGGAAAGAAAATACCGAATGGAAAGTGGTGTAAAATGCCATTGAAAATGGAAGTGCTTGCACGCTGCGTAACTATTAATAATAAAATATTATGTTCTTTTTTATATAGGTGTGACTGTAAAAGCTCGAATTATGGTAGTAAATCTACGCTTCATTATTATACCTACGCGTTCTACATCATAATGATGTACGGTTTACCAATTAGGTTCGTATTAGGAAAGTTGCGGATGCAGGTTTTTCTTCAGATTTCAGATTCAGACTCGGATGCGGATCCGAATTTTTGAAGATAATATATTTAAGAAAATTCTTAACTGAACAATAGTACTCTTTAATTAATATCAATTTAATGACGTGCAACCACATCGAAGCTGCCGCACATGTACAGCTCAAATACGCATGCATTATATTCTAAGGAAAACCAAAAATATTTATTTGGTACTTTACCGTTAAAATATGTCCAAAGTATAAATATTTTTTTTTTTTAAATTAAATATGTCTATTCAAATGTTTTCACGCAGGTCCTGTGACGTATTTCTAAAGATATCACAATTTGCACGAGGCAAATTCAACGCGGCATGTAGGCTTTTTCCTTATCTGAAATGAGTTGCCTCTGGATACTTCCACTATGGCGTGAGAGCCCGTAGCAAATTGTGGTGACGTGTTTAATAAGATTGAAAAATGATATGGTGGTTATCGTCGACGTCGACAAATTATTTATTATATAAGACTTCGATTGCTGGACATGAGTCTCTTGTAAGGATTATATAGCACAGAACACTGTATGCTGCTTATATCCAGCCGCTTCCAGCTCGTTTCAACAGTAAACTCGCTTAAGATTATCCGTATAGTTCATCCAGTCGGGACGTCTTCCAACGCTCTGTTTTCAGGCGAGGAGTTCGAGCTCCTTGGTTTGCACTTTGAATTGCCTACAAGCTCACAGTTTTTATATTTTGGGTATAGTTTTCAGGTATTGCGTATTGCTAGTCGACATTAAGTATATTTAATTGTAACACCTTTTGAAGTAGGTATGTGCATACTGCAGGTGTTACTGTAATACGTATGTTATGTACAATTAAAGTTTTTTTATTATTATAAAAAAATTGTTTTAATAATCTTACCAAACCTACCTTGATCCAACTAGCAAGTCTAGTTTACTATAATTACACGAATTTCCAACATTTATCTAGCACGTATACTCTTTCCAACGGGCTCTCGGACCGTACGTCTACATCGAGATTAGAAAAACAAATAAAATAAATCTACGTTTACTTTTATTTGCCGAGGACGTTGATATAGAGACAACATTTTTATTAGTAATTTTCTTTGTTGCTTGTTTCATCGATGACAGGTTTACTTAAGTAGTCTTGACTTATTTTAACCGTTCATTTACGGCTGGTTAAAATAACTAATCGAAATCATAATCCATTTTTTTTAAGTCGAATCCCTTATCTAACACATTATTTTTTAATCAAATTTATGTCTTAATTTACTTTTCTTTTACTCCATATTATGAAAGTAATTATTATTATGTATAATATATTCTACGTAACTAGGGAAATCCTCCTGATTTTGTTTATTTTTTACCATTTCGAGTCTCCGTGCCTGACCCTCTTGCTTCGACAGAATTCTATGTTTATTTAGAAGTATACAACCGCTTTTCTTTGCCGAATGCAAAAATGTAAGAAAAAAACATAACGTTCAACTTTATGTGATCGAAGAGCTTATCCGATTGCCTGAAGTTCCTCTTTATATATAGAAATTTCAAAATCAAATCAAGCATTATCCTCGATGGACACCATGAATAATGGATCGCCGCGCTCCGCCCAGCTTAGTGTCAATGAGATCACGCGCAGCCTCAATATAGATTATGGCGAATAAATGACAGCAACGGCTACTGATATCGCAATCAGGACTGAGGCCAAAACGAACATATTGTATTTTTTAAGTTCCTCTTCTTCTAGTGCCATCTAGTAGCGGAGGTAGCTATTTGACCTTATCCCCACCCTCTCTCTTCCACAACCGCACCGCACGCCATCGAATGTTATTTTACCGTCATTCACCGCCTCGGTGTCTGAAGCAACTTGACTGCACGCTGTGCCTGATCTTTTTCCACGCACTACCAAACTGTATAACTTGGAACCAACTCCTTTCGACGGCGGCGGTAATCACTTAACATCAGGTGATCCGCCTGCCCGTTTGCTCGCTATTTAAATTAAAAACAAGGTTGGCAACTATTAACGGCCGGTTCCTATATCCAATCTATGTCTCGTTTAGTTACCTAGTAACGCTAAAATTCAGAAATTGCTTGCTGAATCAAATAGTAAAAAGCTATTCCCGGCGCGGCGTCTCTGCCTGTTCTGGTGAGAGGCTGTGCCCGTGGCTATTTACCACCATGCCGTCATTGACGAGTCGCCAAACGATTTTGCGATCCAGTACGATAATGTACGATTAGGGGGTATGGTTTTAATTTACACTGCCATACCCCTTCCAAGTGCATCATCACTTACCATCAGGTGAGATCGCAGTCAAGGGCAATCTCATCATCGCATAGAATCAAAAGAATGTTTCATCACATAAATCCTCCGTGGATAAACTCGTAGTGGTAGGTAATTACAAAAATAGATCCTACTACAACAGCTACAGCCAACAGCTACAGGTTCATCACCCAACATTTTCACTTCACGTAATATACGATCTGGTTCCGGAAACGGAAATAATCAAAAAATTCTTTTCAAAAAACCGACTTCTAACGTCACTACAAAGTACAAAAATAATTTTTGTTTGTCCACGTTTGTTGAAGTCGGGCGGGCCTAAATACAAACTATGAAACCGATGCGCGACGCTACACAATATGAGAGACTCGTTTGTAGAAGTCGAGCGAGCATCGCGAGTCGGTTTCATAGTTTATATTTTAGGCCCGCCCGACTTCAACAAACGTGGACAAACTAAAATTATTTTTATACTTTGTAGTGGCGTTAGAAGTCGGTTTTTTGAAAAGAATTTTTATTTTAAGGTTTTCTGTGTAGTATCCTATGATTGAGGAGCTAGGACCTGGAGCTGATGATGTAGTCCATACTTGTTAACTTCAATATCAATTCGTAATCGAAATTTCCTAAATCTCTTTATTTTAGGTGAGCAATATCCCTGCAGCATCAGGCTTGAGGATATACTTTGTAGTGGCGTTAGAAGTCGGTTTTTTGAAAAGAATTTTTATTTTAAGCTTTTAAATGTAGTATCCTATGATTGAGGAGCTAGGACCTGGAGCTCCATGATGTAGTCCATACTTGTTACCTACAATAATAATTCGTAATCGACATTTCCTAAATCTCTTTATTTTAGGTGAGCAATATCCCTGCAGCATCAGGCTTGAGGATATACTTTGTAGTGGCGTTAGAAGTCGTTTTTTTGAAAAGAATTTTTATTTTAAGCTTTTAAATGTAGTATCCTATGATTGAGGAGCTAGGACCTGGAGCTCCATGATGTAGTCCATACTTGTTACCTACAATAATAATTCGTAATCGACATTTCCTAAATCTCTTTATTTTAGGTGAGCAATATCCCTCCAGCATCAGGCTTGAGGAGTTGAAGGTTAATCTGTCGATTAAAAAAAAATCACGCGAATCGGTCCAGTAATCCCGGAGAAATCGGTGGACATACATAGAAAAAAAAAAGATACCGGCCGAATTGAGAACCTCCTCCTTTTTGGAAGTCGGTTAATGAGAACCTCCTCCTTTTAGGAAGTCGGTTAAAAACTAATATAACAAACAATGCGAAAATTTCTTTGTTAGGTATTTTTATTATTGGTTTACCCACGCGACTTGGTCCGTGGTATTAGGTTTGGGGTGTAATTTTCATACACTGTGAAACACTTTGAACTTTATTTTTAATCGAAAGTCAAAATACCAAGTTTCATGGATTTAACTTGAAAAATAACTTGAAATAGGAAGGACTTTCATACAAATTTTCATCCCCTATTTAAATCGTTTGGGGTAGAACTTAAAAAATCTGTGAAACACGTATTTTGAAAACCCAAGAACAAGCGCTTAGGCACCAATGCGCCAGGGAAATTGTCGAAGATGTATGACAGACTGAGTGACTGTGTTGAGGATTGCGATTGGTGCTTTTTAAAATCCGGAGATAGACACTTTTAATTTGAGACAACACACGATTTAATTAAAAAAAAACTATTTACAAAAAGCCTTTAAGAGGAAAATATCGAGCATTAGACGGAATATATATTTCATGTCATAATTCTACTCGTTTCAAGCTTGTTTGAACCCTTTACATTCAAAGGATAACGAGCCTAACGACTTTTTTATAATCTGGATTATCGGAATTTAGAATGTAAGCCCGACAATGAATGCAGAAGTTCAGTAAAAACTGACAAACTGAACTGTTCGTGAACTGAAAATTCGAAAAATTTCGTACGAAAAAGAATAAAATCCTCCCTGAATCTGCCTAATTGGTTCAGTCATTTCATTGGATTTGAGCTTGGAATTTGTACGCACTTTGATACACAGCCATTTTATTTGATGTTTCTGTTCTTTTTATCTGAACATAGTAGGTAGGTATGTATCATATTTTTCAACAACGAAACTTTAAATACAAGGAATATTATTCTCGTAGACTTAGGTGTGCGCTCAGCGTAGCTGAGACCAATCTTAAATCAATGAGAATTCTATTCCTCTGCCATAATTATGCAACTACGTGAAAATAATTTAAATCTGAAAGTTAAAAACATTGGTCATTAGTAATTGGGATGTTGCCTTTGTTAAAAATTAATAAATTATTTGTGAATGATTTTTTTATAATTTGTGAATCTTTTAATGATGTTTATGAATGAAATTATGTTTAAGCTGAACTTAGCTTTCTCCTCTCCCCTCCAAATAAGTTTTTGAAAAGCTTTCGTTAGGCGTGGGTTCGACAACAGTGCAACGGGTGGCGATGGACCGTCGACTTTTCAGTTTTTAGTTCGCACCTTTAACCGTTGAGCTTTTAAAGCGTTGATATATATAGACATAGTGGAAATTAAAAAAAATGCGCGAGTGTGTGGAACACTCGGTTGGAACGAAGTGCCTTTTAATAATTAAATAATAATAAAAATAAATAAAATGAAGAATCTGAAGTCAGGATTTGAACCAGCGAACCGATAGTGTCATTACTTCGTTTAGCCGCTATGCCACCAAAACTTTGATGGAACGTGTGTAATAAACGAAGGCAACAAGTGTCGTGACGGAAAATTCTTACACTTTTTTTCGCCTAGCCTCCGTCCGTCAAAACCGTCCGATAAGGAACTTTGTTCCAAAAGAATGATAGCCATGCTGAACTATGACTAATATTCCCCTCTTACTCTCCAAATAAGCTTCAAATTAGTATTGAGTGCGTAAGACAGTTATGCTTTAATTTATTTTACACCGAGCTTGTGTTCATTCGAGCAAATATTTTTTTGGGACGACAGGCTACAAATAAAAAAAATTGATGATGATGATGACAAAGTTGTTTTAAATGTTGTCAAGCACTCTCAATTGACTAATTCTGTCAAATATGATTTTCTTACATAATAGCATGGATGATGTACTACTTTACTTAAAATACGTCAAACGAATGACGTCAAGATTTCACATAAATTACCTATTCCTAATTTAAGCTAAATTTTGCTGCACCACATTTCCCAAGTATAATACCCTGCTCGTGCACAACGTAAAATAAATCAAGCTTTACAAAATCTAATTACTAGGGTCTGAGACCGCCATTTGATTAATTATTCTATGTTTAGAACACAAGGTATCTTTATCATCATCATCATTATCAACCTTTAGATGTCCACTGCTGGACATAGGCCTCCTGCATGGACCTCCACAGGCCTCAGCCTCGCGCCGCCTGAATCCAGCGGCTCTCTGCGACTCGTTTGATGTCGTCGGTCCACCTAGTGGGGGGTCTGCCAACACTGCGTTTACCGGTGCGGGGTCGCCACTCCAACACCTTGGGACCCCAACGACCATCAGCTCTTCGAACTATGTGCCCCGCCCATTTCCACTTCAGTTTCGCGACTCGCTGAGCTATGTCGGTGACTTTAGTTCTCCTGCGGATCTCTTCATTTCTGATTTGATCTCGCAGGGATACCCCAAGCATAGCTCTCTCCATCGCTCGCTGAGTGACTCTGAGCCTTCTTATGAGGCCCACAGTTAGCGACCATGTCTCGGATCCATAAGTCATCACTGGCAACACGCACTGTTCGAAGACTTTAGTCTTCAGGCACTGAGGTATTTTGGACGAGAAGACATCTCGGAGCTTCCCGAACGCTGCCCAGCCGAGTTGGATTCGGCGGTTGATCTCTTTCTCGAAATTGGACCTACCTAGCTGGACTGTGTGTCCCAGGTATATATACTCGTCCACAATTTCGAGCGCAGAGTTCTCAACGATTACTGGGTGGAGCGGAGCATGAGCATTGGACATGATTTTCGTCTTGCTCATGTTCATTTTCAGGCCCACCTGTTGAGAAACCCTGCTGAGATCATTGAGCATTGTATTGAGGTCTCTCAGAGTCTCTGCCATGACTACTATGTCATCGGCAAATCGCAGGTGAGTGATGTACTCGCCGTTTATGTTGATGCCAAGGTATCTTTATATTAATTATTTATCTTTAAAAAAGAACTGTCGATTTTGCATGTTATTTTTTTTACTTAACTTTCAACCGATATAAAGTTGTGAATACGTAACAACATATTTTAGTAGGTAAGGGAAAGGTCCCCTTGCCTTTCCAGGTTACCCCAATATTTTTATATTGCGTGCCATTTAATCCACAAAACAGCGGATAACACTACCTTTACCGAATAGTTTTACGATTATGTCGTCCAAGGGACCCTTATTTATATGTGCTAATCCAAGTTAAAACTATAATTTATGGTTAAGCTGATTGCGTGTTGGCTTGCATTGTAATTAATCACTACCTAAGATTATCCTACGCCCGTTTGTATTTTGTATCGAATACTTTTTCGAACCTGAGCTATTTTTCTTTTAACATTACGATGCCAGTAATTTGAAATCTTGGCATCATAATTTTAAGCTTCGGTAGCTTACCTAATAAAAAAAAGCTCGGTACTTTTTACTAATCCATACAAAGTAACTGCAATATCTTACATAAGTAAATTATACAAAAAATTACGTTCTGAACATGTTCTGAAATATTTTGGAGTAATATCGTAACAGCGCTAAACCTGCCAAGTTCAAATTTTTTTAATAAAATAGCGATACTATTTTATTCTAGTCTTGTTGTATAACATTACACGTTAATTTAAGTGGAGCCAGCTACTGTATTAGGTGTTATATTGTAACATCGAAATTATACCTAAATAGATCCCCGCAACTTTGTCTCTTGTGTCGACACGGGTCTAGTAGTGGCTAGGAGTCCCGTGACGTCATCTGGGTTCGGACACGAAAGTTAATGATTTCCGTCGATGTGAAATCTAAAGTTCACTCGTTCCAAAATTTGGCTTGGACAAAAGACAGGTACTTACGGCGTTACCGGAGAGATGTCCAAACTCGGTGACTGACTGACTTTTCAGGCGTATTTTCAAGCGTCGGTGATTACACTCATGCAGCACGTGGATGACTGTTTGTAAGAGTTTAGTAATGGCACATGCACAACACAAAACAGCGAGATGGTTCAATGTTCACCGCGGTGATGAAAGGTTTAAAAAAGTCCGAAATGAAATAGGTTTTTTACAAGGTCCGAAAATGAATTAGGTTGTCAATATACAGCACACAGCTAGGTCGCCGATGTCCTTAGTCGATGCCAACTGGCGTGGCCACCGGAGCCTCGAAGAGATCCGATAAAAGACCGTATGCTCACGAATGACTGAGCCCTGCAATTCGTCCAAACCAAAGAATGAGTAAATGAACGAAAGCGACGGGGTTGAGACAGAATATTGAAACACAGATTATACAAATAGATAACGCGAAAAGCGTACATACCGCCCACCAAAATACAGCTGGTATTTTCCGGATAAATAAGATAAGATTAGAATGTTTAATTATATAATCGGCAGGAACGGCATTCCGAACCAGTGGTAGACTCATCGACGATTCGAAAGCACTTGTAAAAAAGTTTATTTGAATAAAAAACATTTCTATTCTATTCTAAAATATTTGGGAGAAAAGAAAACGTAATTAAAAAAATATATATATTATTACTGTTAGTTAAGAGTTTCAATGGGAAGGGGACATAACCAGTGTTCGTTTGATGAGTCTGTCCTTAATTTTGGTAGTAGCCACACGAATAATTCCATCGGGGCCCGGATTCAAAGCGATTACCATGCCCATTGACCAGTGTACTGGAATGCGATTATCATCTTTGATGACGACGACAGAATTAAAATTAAATGGTTTGGCTACCTTTGTCCATTTAGCACGTTGCGTGAGTAAGTTTAAATATTCATTTCTCCAACGAGCCCAAAAGTTTTGAAGAAACCATTGGATAAGTTGCCAACAATTTAGGCGGTATAATTTAACATCAGATAAATCCTCATCTGGGACGGCTGTAAGATCACTCATATAAGGTTCCAACGGTTTGGGTTGCGTTCTAAAACATCGAATGCATTTCGAAAGGGAACGACGTATAGCCCGTTTGGCTGATAAAATCCAAAAGCGTTGTAGAATTAAGTAGTGTGTGGTGTTCTGTCCTGTGTGACAATGTTGACGATAAACGGATTCGATGAACTTGGATGTAAACGGGTGATCACTTGGTAAAAGAGCAGGGTATCGTTGTTCATATTCGAGACCAGCGCGGGATAGACGACCGCCCACCCTTAGGATACCCTCCTCATTTAAAAATGGGTTAAGTTTTTGAAGCGGTTTCGTTAAAACTTGTTTCGACCGCAAACGTTCAATTTCGGTGTGAAGTGACTCAGCTTGAACAAATTTGACAATGAGCAATAATGAATCGTTCGCCTCCGGTTCTGTAATATGTGAATTGGTTTGACGGTTTTGCGAGTTCTTTAGATTATGAATAAATCGACGCGAATATGCTATAATACGAGTAATTTTTTCTAATAGCGAGAAACGCCTCAACAGAATATCGATGGGTGATTCTCGTGGAATATTCCCTTGAGTGACTAAGGCGACTGATTGCCGTTCTTCAGAATGCACAAGGCTATCTTCAACGTGGGAACACATGGGAACCTTCGACGAGCGGGGCCATTGGTTAGATGGTAACAATAACCAGGACGGACCGGACCACCACAATGAATTGTGGAGAAGATCGTATGGAGGCTGTCCACGGGAGCATACATGCACTGGGTTATCAGAAGAGCTTACATGATGCCACGCTTCGGAAGGAAACATTTCTTGAATGTGACTCACGCGGTTAGCTACAAATGTAGTCCAGCGAGAAGAGTGAGCACGAAGCCATGACAAAACGACAGTTGAATCAGACCACAAATGAATGGCGTTAACAGATATCCTGTTAAGGTACGTGTCTAGAATGAATTTAACTAGATCTGTGAATAGCACAGCTGAGCATAGCTCCAAACGGGGCAAAAAAACTTTCTTGATGGGAGTCACACGTGCTTTAGCGCATAGCAGTCGAACTTGGACAGATCCATCTGCACCTATAGTTCGTAGGTATGTAATTGCTCCATAGGCGAGTTTGGAACTGTCACAGAATCCGTGCAGTTCATAAGTGAGTGCCCCATCGACAGTGAGACGACGAGGTAAGTGCAGATCCTGAAGGATTGGTAGTTGCTCGCAGAAGGTTTTCCAGGCATGGGTTATTTCCTCGGGAGGTTCTTCGTCCCAAGAAACCCCTAGAATCCACAGTCTTTGCATTAAGCATTTAGCTTTAATAGTTAGAGGTGAAAGAAATCCTAACGGATCAAATATTCTCGCGAGTTCACTAAGAATATTTCGCTTGGTACACAACTGATGAGAAGACTTTACATCGAATAAAAACGCATCGGTAGTTGGATCCCATTTGAGACCTAGTATCTTAAGTGTAGGATGTTGGCCATCAGAGAATGTTTTTGGATCAGTGAGACGTGTACTATTAAGCGAATTGTGGTTGAAATCTGCAGCAGAAGCGTCAAACACTACGCGTAACTTAGTAGTGGTGCTCTCTGGTTTCATCACACAGTGGTGCGGAATGTAATATTTGCCTTTACTTAGATTCTTAGCTGAAACTAAAAACATATGTCCAGATTGGAGGTAATCTTCCATAAATTCTGAATATTGTTGGTGTAGAAGAGGATCACGTGAAAGGCGTCGTACAATAGACTTGAATCTCCTCACAGCAACGTCTCTTGAGCCCAGGAATGTGGGCTCGATCTGATCCTTAAATGGAGGCTGTACTACATACCTACACGACGAATCGCGATAATGTTCAGAAACATAAGCATTTTCACAGGCAACTTCTTCTGCGGTAAGGGGCGACACTGTAGGAATTATATCGAGTTCCCAAACTCTGTGAACTAAGGACGCTAACTCATCTGTGTTTGGTGAAATTTGAAGCAATGTTGAAGTGAGAAGTGGCGACCTTCCCAATAGAAGCCAACCGAATAATGAGTGAATGGCAAGCGGGTGACGAGCATCTCCCTTTATGTGTTCATTAAGTATGGAATCGGCGAATACATCAGCACCTAGCAGTACATCAACAGGCCCTGGTATATCAAACCCTGGATCAGCCAATGGTAACGTTTCAATGTGAGACCAACCTTGAGTATGGAGTTTGGCGATTGGTTGGTCCCCACAGATGGTAGGCATAACATACATGTCAACATTGAATAGCGTGCATCCATTTGAAGCTATGGGACAGTTAATTTTGCCAGTAATTTCAGCTGCTACGCCTCCTAGACCGTTGACATTAGCTTGGCACAGGGTGGGCTTTAATTTTAAACATTGCGCAGCCTTGAGTGTTATGAAGTTATTCTGACTTCCTGTGTCAAAAAGTGCACGAAAATATTGATACTCACCATGCGCATCTTGTATTTGAATAATAGCTGTAGCCAAAAGGACTGTAGTGTTTTTCAAAGATTTACCAACTAGCCCACAAGAGTCCTTAGCCACAAGCGCCACAGATTTAGACTCGGTAGCGATGGAATTAACAGCAGCCCTTTTATTAGTATCACTGTCGCAGATTAAAGAGTGATGCTTGGACCTGCACTTGACGCACCTAAATACGCTGACACAATTCCTTAATTGGTGGGATCCTTTCAGGCAGTTGTAACACCACCCCTTTTCGTTCGCGGTTGCCCTCCGGTCATCGATAGATTTAGAGAGAAATGCTTTGCATTGTGTGATCGAATGGGACTCCCCGCAAAATGAACATTTGACCGTAGAGACTTTAAGATTTTGCTCATTTAATTCCAAGGATGTTTGATTTGAATTATCAGTTAATAAAGTGTGAGACATATTAGGTCTCTTATTGTAAGAGTTCACAGACCTAGACGTATCCTTGATGGAACTAGAAGGCTTAGACGACTCACTAAAGTGGCTATCACGTATAAGTGCTTCACATTTCAAATGTAAAAACTCTTTCAGTTGTAGATACTTTGGGAATTCTGATTTTGAACACTTTTCTTCAAAATCGCGGCGCAGTTTGGTATCAAGATTGGATAATAGATGGTAGACAATAACGAAGTCCCACTGGTCCACTGGAAGATTTAATTTCTTTAAAATGCATAAGTTCTCATCAACACTGTCTAACGTGCGACGAAACTCCACCGGGTTCTGAATTTTAAAGTTAACGGTCAAAAAATCCTTCCAGCAGGTAAAGGCTAATTCCCGCTTATCTTGATATCGCGCTGTTAAAGCCGTATACGCGTCCGAATAAAATTCGCCTGTAATTGGAAATAGACGAATAAGGGCCAGTGGATCGCCACTCAGAGAAGAATTTAAATAATGGAATTTTTCTACATTGGTAAGAGAGGGACAGTCGTGGATAAGGGCATTGAAGG
The DNA here is from genome assembly GCA_029955525.1 of Oeneis ivallda. Taxonomy (NCBI): domain Eukaryota; kingdom Metazoa; phylum Arthropoda; class Insecta; order Lepidoptera; family Nymphalidae; genus Oeneis; species Oeneis ivallda. The sequence goes on along the minus strand of JARPMR010000016.1, from coordinate 11,923,241 downwards.
TATCATAGAATTCAGGCCACTTTTTAATATCACCCGAAAAGGTTGGCAATTGAAGCTTGGGCAGCTTTACGTTCGACAATGAGGATTGTCTTTGAACGGCATCAACATTCGATAAGTTCAAATCAGTTTTTGTAAAAGTCCGACGCATACTCATTATTTGAAAATAGATGTCATCAAATCTAACGCGCACACGATCATCATCATCACCGACCTCATCTTCATTGCACTTATCGAATATTTCCAGAATTGCTAAGTGCGCCTGCTCGAAATCATTAGCAATTTTTTTTGCTTGATCGCAATATGACAAAAATAAGTCGCATTGACTATCATCTTCTCTCGCCAATATACCAACTTCCAAGGCTTTGACCATACGGTTCATCGCTATGGTCCGCTTACGACGTAAAGTGGGCAAGTCTTGAACAGTGGGAGTATCTGTTCCCGTAGTTTTAGCTTTAGTTTTTGCAGAGCTAGTCTTACGAATTGCACGCCTCGTACTGAACGACATTTTTAATAATGACGAAAAATGTCAAACCGAAAATTATTACACGGACCTATACCTATGTAGGTGCAATAGGTTTGCTTCGATAGGTGTGAATAACTAAGCAGACTTGTTGGCTACTACAACGAATGATTTAAATTGTATCTACCTGCCATGGAAGTAGAATTCGTATTCGCGTACAATAGGTGTTTATAGTGTAGTGAGATTTATACTAAATACTTAACATAAATAATATAAATATATACTTTACTTATAATATACAAAATAAACACTATTTTAGATACTGATATCTTATAAGTAATCGAAACCGTAGGTTACAATAATTAATTTACTTAATTATTAATATTATTAGTAGATTATGTTTTACCGTAGCCGATAATACAATTCCATACGTATAAGCAAGCACCGGTAAATATCTGTTAGATTGCTTACCTATGCGTAGGTATGATCTACAGCAATACGCGTTTGAATCGATAACGCGTTACCTGCTAACGATTTGATGTTACTACAGTCGATATGGTATACCTACCTATATATTAGCACCGATAAATATTTAGTTTGCTACTTATAGGCAAGGTATGGTCTATAGTAACACGGTCAATTTGAGTTGGCAGAAAGGTAAGATTGTCACAGCCGAATAACATATACGCGTAAACACCGGTTAAGAATACTAGAACGTACACTAGCGGCACGCTATGATGGCCGGTTTGACGTTTGTCCGCTCATGAAGTTCCGTATTAATTGATAACGACTTTGAAGGAAATAATTGTATTACTTTATTGACGATAGTGATGTGCAGAGATTCATAAATTTTATCGAATGTAGTTTTAGGTTTAGGACTCAAAATTTATTTATTAAATTGATTTCTAAAATGTATACAAGTGTAGAAAAATCAGTTTGCACCATTTAAGGGGTGAATGTACTTGTGAATATGAACAATTTTCACTATGTGGACAAACCTCTGAAATCGCAAAAAAATATCAGCTGTTTCATACAAAAGGTAAAATTTTTATTTTTATATGATATATACCACAACTCGGCATTTGGTTTTCTAAATTGAAAATTTTTAAAAATGGAATCTAATACGATCGTCACATAGGATCGCTGGCTAGCACAACTACTACCTCCGGCAAACTCGCGTCAATGCTCAATGCAAAACAAAGCAGTTTCGAATTGACGTTGCTTCGAAAAGTATAAACTGTCAGTGCAATGCGATTGTGATATAGTTTTGACCTGGCTTTGGATTTCAAATATTGATACTGCATTACTGTTGACCCTTGCTCGTTAATTTGGACTCTGTTCAAGCCCTTTGTTGTGGATTTCGTCGATATGACCGAACGTACGCAGAGAACTGTTCTAAATAGTCAGACACGTGAGTTCGTAATACGCCTTCGTAACTATTTCGATCGTGAAGCTCAAAATGGAGGGCCAATTTTACCTATAACGTCAGTGGTTGAACGCGTAGCTGATGCGCTTAATATTGGACAACGAACTGTTAGACGGATAACTAAAAAAAAATATGGCGAGACTGGCACAGAAGAAAATAAACTTCACACACCAAAAAAGAGAAAACGAGCAAAACCAGTCGTAGGCATCGATAGCTTTGATGCCGATGCTATCCGAAGACATGTTTACGGCTACTATTTACAGAAGGAGTATCCAACAAGAAAAAAGTTGGTGCATTCACTGAAGGAAGCTGGATTATTCTTCGGTGGGGAAAGTTCTTTAACGAAGATTTTGAAGACCATTGGATTTCGATACAAAAAATGTAACAAACGCAAAATATTGATGGAAAGATTTGATATAGCGATGGCAAGGTATACTTTTTTACGGCAAGTGAAAGAAATCAAAAATTGGCAAAATGTTGTGTTCTTGGATGAAACATGGCTTAATGCTAACCATACTGTAGGCCGTTCTTGGAACGATGACACAGCAGCATCTACTTCCAAAGTTCCTGTAGGAAAAGGATCGCGACTTATAATTTGTCACGCCGGAACCATCAACGGGTTTTTCGAAGGTTCTCTCATGGCTTTTGCGTCAAAAACCACTGGAGACTATCATGAAGACATGAATGGAGAAAAGTTTACTGAATGGTTTACCTCAATGTTGTGTAGCCTCCCTGAACCATCTATTATAATTATGGACAACGCCCCATACCACTCGATGCAAATTGACAAGCCACCTGCCCAATCCCAAAAGAAAGCTGATATCGTCGCATGGCTTCGTAAAAATGGCGTAGATGCAAACATGAATATGTTAAAAGCGGAATTAGTACGTCTTTTAAAAGAAAACAAACCAACCAAGATCCGATACGTCATTGACGAAATAGCATTAGAACATGGGCACAGAGTTATACGGTTACCGCCTTACCATTGTGAGTATAATGCGATTGAGTTGGTGTGGGCTCAAATTAAGGGATATGCTGCAAGACACAATACAGAACCCCCATTTACCACAAAAAAAATGCTAAAATTATTAGAAGAAGCTTGTGAACATGTGACTAAAGGAGACTGGGAAAAGGTTGTGAATAGAACTGTTAAATTAATAAGGGAAGATTATGAAAGAGATGTGAAAATAGATAATATTATAGAAAACGAACATATAATTATTAATGTAGGTGATGATAGCAGTGACGACAGTGAAAATAGTAGTATGGACGAATCTGATTAATTATGGCCTTTTGTGGCACCTTTTTTGGTATCTTTTGTATTCATATGTTTCTTGTGTGCATATAAAGTATGTATATTCATTTTCATTCAAATATTCAGTTCGTTCAAATAAATTAAATAAACATATACATTTTTGTTTTATTAAACCTATTTAATCAGGTACAAAAACAAAACTTAATTGTTTTTTGTTCGAGAATAAATTGACATTCCACATCACTATTGTAATGTGTCAAACCGGCCATCATAGCGTGCCGCTAGTTTAATGAACAAAGGTACCGAACCTAGCCGCAGATGCACGTCTTTGGAATGTAAACAATAACGAACTTCGCGCAAGTGACTAGTATAGTACCAACCTAACAGTAATAGACCATAGACTAAATCGGCTTTCAAGTGAAGTTGCAACAGGCAACTTTTAGGTGAATCGTAATTCCTAGTTCCATGCAACTTGCATTCCTTTTGGAATGAATGTATTAGACCGAATGTTGTCTATAACTAGCCTTATGAATGAGTTACGTTACAACCTACAAAATGGCCGAAACGACTTTACTGTTGCTTAGATAACAGAATAAAACAATACGATACTTTATAAACTTGAAATTACCTAATTAAACACTTGATTTACAAAGATTTTAATTAGATCGAGAGAATTTAAGCAATGTCTCACTTTCTATTGCGAGGGCCGTACCAAAATGAACAATTTTATAGTTAGAAATTACCAGCGTGTATTTTAACGGGTGTTACAAAATACGACACGAAAATCAGTCAACACCAATGTTCCCGGGTTTCGGCACCAAAAAGATGTGTCGACACGGGTCTAGTAGTGGCTAGGAGTCCCGTGACGTCATCTGGGTTCGGACACGAAAGTTAATGATTTCCGTCGATGTGAAATCTAAAGTTCACTCGTTCCAAAATTTGGCTTGGACAAAAGACAGGTACTTACGGCGTTACCGGAGAGATGTCCAAACTCGGTGACTGACTGACTTTTCAGGCGTATTTTCAAGCGTCGGTGATTACACTCATGCAGCACGTGGATGACTGTTTGTAAGAGTTTAGTAATGGCACATGCACAACACAAAACAGCGAGATGGTTCAATGTTCACCGCGGTGATGAAAGGTTTAAAAAAGTCCGAAATGAAATAGGTTTTTTACAAGGTCCGAAAATGAATTAGGTTGTCAATATACAGCACACAGCTAGGTCGCCGATGTCCTTAGTCGATGCCAACTGGCGTGGCCACCGGAGCCTCGAAGAGACCCGATAAAAGGCCGTATGCTCACGAATGACTGAGCCCTGCAATTCGTCCAAACCAAAGAATGAGTAAATGAACGAAAGCGACGGGGTTGAGACAGAATATTGAAACACAGATTATACAAATAGATAACGCGAAAAGCGTACACCTTTATTTTTTTAGTATAAAAAGTAAACGTAAGTTGCGTAAAAAGTAGCCTACGCGACTCTCCAGGTCCTTAACTATATCTATGCAAAAAATAACGTCGATCCATTCGTCTGTTTCAGCGTGATTAAAGGACAAACCAAAAAACCACCAAACAAACACTTTCTTATTAATAATACACTAGCTGATGCCCGCGACTTCGTCCGCGTAGATTAAGTTTTTTAAATCCCCTGGGAACTCTTTTTATTTTTCGGGATAAAAAGTAGCCTATGTCACTCTCCAGGTCCTCAACTATACCCATGCAAAAAATCATGTCGATCCGTAGTTCTGTTGCGGCGTGATTGTTGGACAAACCAACAAAAAAAAACACTTATTAGTATGATTAGCAAGTAAAGTTTATTCTTATAACCATTCATATCTCCAAAAGATATATCTAGAAAGTACATAAATATGTATATCTTTTGTCAGCGAGCTTGAAGAATAAAATAGTATAGAAATATTTTTTTATTCAAATAAGTAAACATTTTTACAAGTGCTTTTGAATCGTCGATGAGTCTACTGGTTCGGAATGCCCTTTCTGCCGAGAAAAACCAGCAAGAGACTCGGCGGTTGCTCTTTTCAAAACAAGTTTACAATACAATACTGATGCTATATTATGTTATGTATGCAGTTTTGCCACAATGAGGGAAAGTTCCACAAAAACATACCTAATTACAATTCAAAACATGTTAAGACGGGCAGACAGAAAGCAGCCCATTCCCTCCGGTTGAACCCGTTCACGACCATGACGCGTAACCCAGCCGAAGCAACAAGCATACCTCATGGAACTAGGAATTACGACTACGATGGCATACCTATTGCACGTAGTGGGTTTACATTTTTCACGCGACGCAATTTACAAAGAAACGAGGTCAAGATTCAATCTATACTTATAAAAAGACTTGTCCTGACTGACTGACTGATCTATCAACGCACAGCCTAAACCACTGAAGCTAGAAACTTGACATTTTGACAGTAGGTTCCTTCTATGACGTAGGGGAGCACTAAGAAAGGATTTTTTGAAATTCCACCCCCAAGGGGGTTAAATGGGGGGTTAAAGTTTGTATGAAAGTCCGTCATTTTTAAAGTTATACCCATGAAACTCGGTATTTGGGCTTTAAATTAAAAATAAAGAAGTACGTATTTTACAGTTTTTGAAAATTCTACCCCCGAAGGGGTAAAATAGGGGTTGATAGTTTGTATGAAAGTCCGCCATTTTTCAATTTATGTTTATGAAACTTAGTATTTTGGCTGATGATTAAAAATAAAGAAGTACGTTTTTTACATTTTTTGAAAATTCTACCCTTTAAGGGGTAAAATAGGGGTTGATAGTTTGTATGAAAGTCCGCCATTTTTCAAGTTATGTTTATGAAACTTGGTATTTTGGCTCTTGATGAAAAATAAAGAAGTAAGTATTTTACATTTTTTGAAAATTCTACCCCCGAAGGGGTAAAATTGGGGTTGAATATTTGTAGGATAGTCCTTCATTTTCCAAGTTATTTATCAAGTAATGTTTATGAAACTTGGTATTATTGCTCTTGATTAAAAATAAAGAAGAACTTCTTTTACCTTTTTGATAATTCTACCCCCTAAGGGGTAAAATAGGGGTTGATAGTTTGTATGAAAGTCTGTCATTTTTTAAAGTTTTATCTATGAAACTTTGTAATTAGGCTTTATATTAAAAACAAAGAATGAGTATGTCTTTCACAGTTTGTGGAAAATCTACCCCCAAAGGGGTTAAATATTTTTATGATAGACCTTCATTTTTCAAGTTATTTTTCAAATAATGTTCATGAAAGTTGGAATTTTTGATTAAATATAAAGAAGTACATATTTTATATATTTTTTTAAATTCTACCATCAAAGGGGTTTAATAGGGGATGGAAAGGGTCCGTTTTTTTCATGTTATATCCACGAAACTTGGTATTTTGGCTCTTGATTAAAAACAAAAAAGTACGCATTTCACAGTTTTTGAAAATTCTACCCCTAAAAGTTTTAAATATAGGTTGAATGTTTGTTTTTTTATCCCGATAAAACCAGCCGTTCCCACGGGATTTTCAAAGAACCTAATTCCACGCGGACGAAGTCGCGAGGGAAACAGCTAGTAAAAAATAAAAAACTTTTCGAACGTGTCCCCCAACATCAAGCTTTGTTGTGTTTTTTTGACTTTCATGATACAATTTAGCTTAAAAATATTTATGTGCGTACAGTGTACATTTTTGACAAGTTAAAAGGTAAACCAAAAGGTAAACTACATGTAGCATATTTCTAACCCGGATGCATACTTACTCCTTTAATTTGAGTTTATTGATAAAATAACTAAATGTCAGCCATTTTCTAGAAATTATTCATGAATTACTTAATAACTAGAAAGGTATCGAGCAGAATCAATGTCGAAGTTCATCACTCGTGAAATAGAACAGCTGTTTGTGAAGTAGAAACTAGAGATCGTGCAAAAACGACAATCATTTCAATAAAATCCCACTAAATCTTTGAAAAATTTTTTTTTGTCCTTAAAATAAATATGTAAAATTCCTTAATATCTCTGGCTTTATTTTAAAATCTCACCGTGAACAATTTTCTAACTGACTCTGACTTAATTTCCCTTTATGAGATTCCGACTTTTTCAATTTACGCCAATTAGTGAAAACACGTGGCTTATTATCGTAAGATTAACATTAATTAAGATCCTAGCGGAGGCTCGGGAACGTCAAAGCGAGAGCTCGGCTTTTAAAACATAGCTAAAGCTGTTAGGCGCTTAAATATTTATAAAATGTTGAAATTTATGTCTGCAGTTTTCCTGTTTTACAAAGTCCCTTAATCTTTCTTTCCTCAACTTTCAACGTAGCTTAGCTACGTGCAGTTAACTTGCATAATATGTCTGCTACGTGGCTGCAGGTTTGTGATATTCAACTACCTACGCATTAGGTGTTCGCAGTTTTATGCTACGAAACCGCTACGGTACCTATTTGCTCTTATAATATTATGCTACGGAAACTGTACCTGAAATGTCAATTTTATGTGCATCTAATTTGTTGTGCATTTTTAGGGTTCCGTACCAAAAAAAATGGTAAAAATGGAACCCTTATGGTGAGACTTTCTCCGTCTGTCCCAGTCAATTATTTCAGTAACTATTAAAGCTATCGACATGAAATTTGGCATAGTTGTGTATAATAGTGGCCCAACATCATTCGAATAAAGAAAAATGAAAAATTATTTTTAGTTTTAATAAAAAAGGGGGAAAATCGGGGGTTTGAAATTTCAAAGTAAAATAACTATACCGAGTGGGGTATCATATGAAAGGCCTTTACTTGTGCATTCTAAAACAGTTTTTCATTTATTTCTATATATAATAGTTTTTGATTAATCCGCCAAAATGTCGAAAAAAATACCGTTCCCCCCCCCTTATCTCCGAAGTTTACCAATCGAAAAATCTGAAATAATTATGGTCAATAGAGACTTATGTATATATATTTTACAGGAAAAATAAAAGCAACGCGAAAATTATTTTAGTTTGATTAAAAAAGGGGGAAAATCGGGGGTTTGAAATTTCAAAGTAAGATAACTATACCGAGTGGGGTATCATATGATAGGCCTTTACTTATATGCATTCTAAAACAGTTTTTTATTTATTTCTATATATAATAGTTTTTGATTAATCGGTCAAAATGTCGAAAAAAATACCGTTCCCCCTTCCCCCCCCCCCTCCCCCCTTATCTCCGAAGTTTACCAATCGAGAAATCTGAAATAATTATGGTCAATAGAGGTTTATGTATATTTTACAAGAAAAATAAAAGCAACGCGAAAATTATTTTAGTTTGATTAAAAAAGGGGGAAAATCGGGGGTTCAAAATTTCAAAGTAAGATAACTATACCGAGTGGGGTATCATATGATAGGCCTTTACCTACTTATATGCATTCTAAAACAGTTTTTTATTTATTTCTATATATAATAGTTTTTGATTAATCGGTCAAAATGTCGAAAAAAATACCGTTCCCCCTCCCCCCCCCCCCTTATCTCCGAAGTTTACCAATCAAAAAATCTGAAATAAATATGGTCAATAGAGGTTTATGTAACGATAAATAAGCAAATTAATATAATATTATCGTTTAACTTTTACTTTTGGAGTACGGAACCCTCGGTGCGCGAGTCCGACTCGCACTTGGCCGGCTTTTTTTTTTTCAGAGCAACGGATCGACGCGTTTTTGTGCGTGGGTTTAGAGAACTTGGAAAGTGTCATAAGTTACTTTTTTCTCCCGGAAAAGGAGAGGGTTCACGCGGGATTTTTACCTAGCTTCACGGGGAACGGTTCCACGGGCTTAGTCATTAGTCGATTTCGAAAAGTATTGAAGCCAATAAATACTACAGTAGTATTGTTGAGGTGGTCCGCCCATACCTACAACGTATATTTTTTTCTTTCTTCGCCGAATAGACTCATAAATAAATTTTTCGAACATAACAACACCTTAACATTAAAAGCGACTCGTAAAATAAACATTTAGACCTATAAATTTAACAATTTAGACAAGTTAAATTGTGTGCGCGCATGTGGAAGGCAATTAAGCCAAAATAAGACAAAAGGCACAAAACTTCGAAACCACTTTGAAAGCAATAAACTATAGAAATTAGGAGAAATCTGAGTAAAGGCACGATAAGAAATTTTAACTAGGAAATGCATCGTAAACTATATTTTTTGTGGCCTTTACAAGCCGTGCGAAGCTTGGACATTAAAATACCAGATGTATGGGAACAAACAGGGAATAGAAACTTAACCAATCACTCAATGATGAGGTTTGACTTGGGAGGTGACATTTAGTAACGCGACAGGATTGGTCGAGAACAACGGGTGACGGATACAATTAGACCAATTATATCTTGTACAGTTGACTTTGGGCGTGTTTTAAATCCACAGAGGCTGAAGTCTGGAGAAGGGATGTGAAGGCGCGAGCGCAGAGCTGGCGAGAGAAAGGAGTCAGTTGATCTCTGAGGTCTCCGGGTGGCGGTCCAGTGGCTCACTCGAGGGTCCTTTACAAGCTGATTGGCAGTGCGCGTATATCTAAGCCAGCAGCCCTAATTTAATAAAAGTTAGAATATTTTTTTTGTAAACCTTTTAAGAAAGAAATTGTAATAAAATTACTCAGGGTAGAGAATATAAATTAATAAATTAAAAGCTACAGTGATAAGTGAGGCGGATGCAGTAAATTGGTAATGTACTCTATTCAATCTCGTAATTAATTAATAGACTGCTAAGATCCACAGAGACTCGAGTTAATTGTAAGACTTTAATTGAGAGCCTTAGGTCTCAAAGGCTTATTGGTAATGGACGCAGACAGTTCGCTGGAACTTATGAGTCGAACAATACAGAGAGATTGGAATATGACATGGACCCCAGTAGATTGGGTAATTCTTTTCACAGGGGTGGTCTATATTTTGTACCTATTAATACTACTTTACAGACTAGTGTGGCGTGGATAATAGAGGGAGAAAGTCTGACATAAACCCGCCGATAATCTAGCACACCAGTAGACCACCTGTTCAATTATGTAAAATTATTTATCCTAAGGGAAAGATTGAATTAAATTGAATTAACTATCTGTGAATCTTAGCACAATATTATGTAAATATATGTTTGTTCCTACTGTAAAATTAAGGTGTGTGTGTGTCTTTTCTCTTCGAGGCAGTTTAGCTAGCATTTTGCATTATAACCAACTCAGTATGTCTGACTATCTTAAGATAGAAGTAAGTCTGTATATATTCTCGAATTTTCCTCATTGTGGAAATACTGCATATTTAACATAGTAATTACTGTATTGTAACTGTTTTGAAAAGAGCAACCGCCGAGTTTCTTACTGGCTCTTCTCGGTTGGAATGGCATTCCGAACCAGTGGTAGATTCATTAATTATTCAAAAGTACTTGTAAAAATTTAAATGAATAACAAATAATTCTATTCTATTCTATTAATGGCTTAAGGTAATTTAGCGCCTTAAACATGAATTAAATGATCAAACAGTTTCTTTCTAATAATCTTTAAGAGACTGATAATAAATCTCATTCTTTTATCCATAAACACTTCTTTTATTAATATAGTCTATAAATTCCCTCATGTTACCTATGTACGATCGTGGATTTCATTTCAGAGAGCTAAGCTCAGATAACTATTAGGTGTAGATATACGAATATTTAAGCTTCCGAGATGGGTTCGATTCCCACAGATTACGGAAGTTCAGACTAAAGGTCAATAACTTTATTTCAGGCTGATTACATACTCCGATATTACAAATTAAGTCAGGTCAAATATAGCTATGATATTTCTACGTTTCTCGACGGGTTCGACTCCCAGACGAGAGAAGTTCTGTGTTGTGAGTAATTAATTATTTCCAACTTAGACAATTACCGTAAGCTACTTTGATTTAGGCAGACAAATCCCTTTCATAGTGAACTAAACAGGTCTAGTTCGAAGAGCTACGTGACTATTTCAGAATCAAAGATTAAGCCTATAGTCTCTGAATTACTGTGCAGTCTATGAAGGCTAGACTCCATCTAGCTCAATACGATGGACCGATTAGGGCATTTAATTAGGTATTAAAAGAAGCCGCAGTTACATCGAGTCTTCGTACACATCCTACGGGTAACGACTCAAAAGCAGGTAGGGGATTTGAACCTTTTTTGTGTCCTATTGTTATGCAGTTGCCAGGCACTAGGGTGACCGTAGGGTATTGTGAAAAGGAGAGACTTTAGTGGAGATGGCTAGGGTGACCACGATATTGTGGAATGAGAGACATTAAGGTTGATGTGGGCTTTTAAATATTAACTTGTTGACTTTCATAGTCAAAGATTGATACAATATCAGTACATGGCTACCAGTGTGGCGCACCGGCGGCGATTCTCCTACACCACAATTACACGCCCTCTTAAATACGGACCAGCCCCGATCTGGTTTGGCCAAACCAAATATCAAATATATTTATTCTTTATTTATGTTATATATAACAAATGAATATATCAATAAAACCATGGTAATGGGGCGAGCTACGGCTCTCAAAAGAACCCGTCTCTCGAAGACAAGGGCAATACACGCTTCGCAGCGCAAAAGGGTGATCTGGTCCGTGCCCCAATAACAATGTTCAAAGACCCCTGTGCTGGGTGTAGGGTTCCCCAGTGTTCGAGAGAATCGGTCGGATTGCGATGGCCCAAAGAAGGCATTCATACATTCACCAGCTTATCATGCATTCTATACTGATCGTTAGCTTATACCTTTTAACTGAGTCCTTCTGGACTTCCGAGTGTCGAAGTGACGCTATTCCACTGTTCTACTAAGGTAGGTCCATACAATACAAATGGGCCTCGCGTATCCAGATAGAATGGAATGATAGCCTGAATTGTCCACCCGCAAATGTATTGCCCAGGTGAGCGATGCGTCTCCGTTCATTTTGGGAAATCCGCGAAGTTACAGATAACATGCCAACTACCAACGTGTCTCTTATTCCTGAAATATTGTTTTTTATGAACTTTTCTTCAAGTATACTTAATCACAAATCATCAATCTTAGACGATCACAGCCGTACCACCACAGAATTTGGTGCCGTGACCAGGATGCGTGTATCATCCTGTGTCACATCTGTGACCCTCCTAGGTCACAGAATTTGTTGCCGATTGACCAGAGGTCTATGTACGTATTCGAAATAACGGTATGACTAGATCTATAATAGTATAAAAATAGAACACAACGTAGGAATCGTGACTAGGTATATGAGGGGAGTAGTCATTAAAGAGAAAAAACGGAGTTAAGACACACACTGTGCATGTTATTATTATGTTATAAAATTATTCCATATATAGGTGGAGCAGAAATAGCACTGTGCATGTTATTATTATGTTGTACATTTATTCCGTGTATAGAGGGAGCAGAAATAAGCAGTATGTCTTATAAATGTACAATTTACAGGTTTCTAAGGAGGAGATTGCAGTATCGGAGATATTACTTTTGCTTATTTCTTAGATTTATTTCTCTGCCCTTGTTTTATTTCCTAGAATTTATTTTGAACCCAGAGACTTCACATAAAACAAGACACATCCCGAGCGTTTCCAAACATCTGGTATCGGAATTGTTCTATTATCTAAAAGGTTTTGTTCAAGTTTCGTGAAAGCGGCACGGTAATAAACAGCTTATTTTAGCACTTGGCGAAGTTAGGCGGTAAAGTAAAAGGGGTTTAAGACGAAATAAAAATATGTCGACAGGTAGAAAGGGACGTAAGGCGAAGCAGGTAGCGATAGACAGTACAGAAAGGGATAGTGAGCAAACGGTAACCGTAGGTAGCTCGACTCTAGAGTTGATTTTGGAGAAAATCAGCGAGTTCGAAGGAAAGTTACAACAAATTAGTTCGAAAGTGAATCCGGTACCAAACGAAAACATGAGTGTTACGTCACACGCATCGGTTGGGTTGACGAGTAGTGAGGGTGATCGAGATGTTAGACAGGGGTCTAGTCATGAGTCTGCGAGTCACAGCATAGCGTCTTCTGAAACTCGAAACCTATATGTGGTACAGCCGTCGGTTAGCAAACCGAATTTCGATGGAAAACCATTCACGAACCCTATTTCATTTTTAAAACGGTTGAAGAAGTATATTAGGGCGGTAAATGGATTTGATCGCGAGATCGACATAGCGCTGGGGTGCATTACAGGTCACGCGCGACAGGTTATGGAATTATATTCAAAAGATTGGACTACTTTCGCTGATTTTGAAGTTGATTTTAGACGCACGTATTGGACCGAACAGATCCAGGAGTCTGTGAGGTACCGATTGATTAATGCCGTATATGCGAGTAGCTCAGGAATGACGATGTCTGAACATTTTGCCGAGCAGGTTGAATCGATGCAATCGTTAACTATTGCGTTTAGCGAACGTGATTTAGTAAACGCTATTATGCGGCACTATGCTATAGATATACAACGGCTATGGTTTACTAGGACCGAGGAAGTTAGCATTATGAGTGGGGCAAAGTTTCTAAGAAGTATAGAGCAAAATATTGTTGAGAAGCCTAAAGGAATTGCGAGAGAGGTAGCAGGTAGTAGTTTTAGAGGAAAAAGGTATAACGGACCACCGTTGGCGCGTCCCATTGTTGCTACTATGAATGCTAGGAAGTGGAGTACTAGAGACTCGAACAGAGGTCGGGGTTATCGACGAGGTCGGTCAGGCTATAGGGGAAATTCTAACAGGCCAGCATTGCCTGAAACCGAGCGAACCAGACAGGCTATCACTTTTGTGAAAGAGGGCGAAAGCCTTACTTCATCGGAAAATGCGGGGGAGGGAACGTCAAAAAACTAGGTTCCCCTACACAAGCGAGGTCGGGTAAATTAAATTTGTGTAAATCAGGGAATATAGAGATCTCGGAGAGCGAACGGGCAGGAGTAGCTTATAATATTTTAACTAGGAGCGGATGGAAACCAGGACAGAGTTTAGGAGTCGGTGGAAAGGGTCTGAAGCGAGCACTAAAAGGCGGCGTAAATGACGTCAATTACAGTTGTCAGTCGGAAATTAGAGGTATAGGAATCTTATTGGAAAACCAGTTTAGCAACGTAATAGAGTGTAGCGAACGGGGCGTTACGTGCGAGTATTGTGTTAAGCGAGGAGTGAGTTCAAATACGATGTTCCACGAACTCGATGAATCAATTGACGAAGAGGTTGGTTATTCTTTACCTAAGTTACCTGAAGTATGCGTGTCATTGTACGGGAGAAGCATGAATGTACTTATCGATACGGGAAGTCAAATTAGCGGAATGACTAGAGAATTGTACGACTCTATTCTCAGTGAAAGCGGGTCTCTACCTGAGATCGCTATTCCGGCAATTCGAATACAGGGAGCATTTGGATCGCGAAGCGAGAGCGCGAATCGATTGGTGTTAATAGAGTTCCAATTAGGTAGCACATTAGTTGAAGCACCTGTGCTAGTCATGCGACGCCTACCTAGATCATTAATATTAGGGTATGATTGGTTGGAAAGGGTGAAAGGTGTAGTGAACTGCGGTAGCGAGCGAACGTTGACAATTGAACACTTGGGAGTTAGGTCTTGCGTTAAGCTAAACTCCGATTGTAAGGTCGAAAGGTTAGGGGGAGAGACGAATGCAATCACGATTAATTCTATATTGAGTCATAATCCTAGATCGGTGGGACATTGCTTATCGATTGAAGAATCGAGCGGTAAACTCAACAGGGAATACCATCTGGACGAGTCAGGTATAAGCTCAGAACAAAGGGAGATGTTATTGCCTATACTAGACAAGCATTGTAAGGTATTTACGGACAAGTTAGGGTTGGCTAGCAGGTACGAGCACGTTATCGAGTTGATCGATGAAATCCCTTTTGTGAAGCACAGCTATCCGGTACCTTTAGCGTATAGGGAACAAGTTAAGGAGGAATTAGAGAAGTTGGAGAGATTAGGCGTAATCAGACAGGAGGCGACACCGTACTGTAGTCCTCTCACATTCACAAAAAAACGAGATGGGTCAATAAGACTCTTATTAGATGCACGCGAGCTTAATAAGAAAATGACAGGTGATGCGGGATCACCTCCACTCACATCTGAGATTTTACAATCCTTTCATGGAGTGAATTATATCAGTTTGATTGATTTGAATAATGCATATTTTCAAATACCTCTACACCGGGATTCTAGGAAGTATACAGGTTTCTCTTTTATGGGGAGAACTTATACCTATTGTGTCTTGTCTCAAGGATTAAAGACATCTGTGGCAGGGTTTTCTAGAACAATGGATTCTATATTAAAGGAAGTACGCGAGTTTTGCGTGAATTATTTAGATGACATTGTCATATTTACTACAGGGGATATAAAGTTACATTTAGAGCACTTAGATCGAGTACTAGATAAGTTAGAGACTGCAGGGTTGACCGGCAGGCTAGAGAAGTGTCGATTCTTATGTGTAGAGGTGAAGTTATTAGGTCACATAGTGAATACTGACGGATTGCGTATGGATCCTGAGCGAGTAGAAGCCATACAGGAGTTCCCCATACCTCGAACAATAAAACAATTACGAGGATTTTTAGGATTAATAAACTATTTCAGGAGATTTATCGCGAAGTATAGTGAGGAGGTTAGGCCACTCTGCGATTTATTGAAACAAAATACCAAATGGCGTTGGACACAGGCAGCGAACGATTGTTTCGAAAGGGTCAAGAAACTATTTTTAGACACAATGCTTCTTGTACACCCTAATCCGAAGGAAACTTATTACCTGCAAACCGATAGTAGTAATTTGGGGGTTTCCGGGTATGTTTATCAGTTAGACGATGTAGGTGAAGAACGAATAATAGGATTTTGTAGTAAGGCTTTAACGGAAACGGAAAGGAAATGGACAGTCACAGAACAGGAACTGTGGGCAATTATCTTTAGTCTATCAAAGTTTGAAACGTACTTAAGAGGAGCACGTTTAGTGATTAGGACTGATCACAAGAGCTTGATATTCCTACAAACGTGTAAGTTATTAAGCGCACGGATGATACGATGGGTACACTACATAGGACGGTTCGATTATACAGTTGAGCATGTGAAAGGTAACCTAAACACGGTAGCGGATGTATTATCCCGCCATATAAAGGGGACAACGGACGTGTTAACTAATAAGATTACGGGACCAGAGATGTATCTATTTAAAACGTCGTTAGGACGAGTAGTACAGGCGAAATGGAAGGAAATAGGTAGTTATCAAGAGCGTGACAAGGTCGCCAACGAAATAATTAGGCGTATGGAAGTAACGGGCACGTCTGAATCTAGGTATTATACGCTTAAGGAGGGTGTTCTTTATAGGACCGACGGGAAGACGAATACTTTACGGCTATACATTCCCGAGGACATACAGAGAGACTTGATTGCTAGTATACATGAAGAGATAGGTCATTTCGGACGATATAAGGTTTATGCTTTGATGAAGCACCGTTATTATTTTTCGAATATGTCTCGTATAATAGGTCGAATTGTGAGAGCTTGTGAGATATGTCAGAGGTCAAAACACGTGTTAGAAACACATACGGGGCCGATTAAGACTGTGGTAGCGAAAGAAATAGGAGAACGGGTCTTTTGTGACATTTATGGCCCTTTGCCAGCGGGTCGTTTCGGATACAAATACATATTCGTCATGCAGGACGCGTATAGCAAATTAATCAGGCTATACCCACTACGTGCGGCAAGTGGAAAGGCAACGTTAACATGTGTAAGAAAGTTCCATAATCAAATCAAGATTAGGACATTATGTTCGGATCGAGGCGCGAATTTCACTTCGAGAGTTTTCGAGGCAGGCGTTCGTCAGTTAGGTATCGAACTAACGCACACATCTGTCAGAAATCCGCGGCCGAACTCTACAGAGAGAGTTAATAAAGAGTTAGGGAGACTGTTTAGAACATATTGCGAGAAGGCTCATCAATCTTGGGTAGATGCATTACCTAGTATAGAGGATTGTTATAATCAAGTGGTACACACCACGACAGGCTATACACCAAATGAGGTAGTGTGGGGAAAACGGACTTCATTATCAACTGACTTTGATAGAAGCATGGTGAAGGAAAACGAACTACAGCGGGAAATGCTAGAACAAATTAGGCAACAGGCGCGACGGAACATAGTTAAAGCGGCGGAGAGTAGAGAGTCTTACTATAATAAAACGCATAAGCTAGTGCATTTCGAAATAGGAGACTTAGTAAAACTTAAGGTCTTTGCGAAGTCGGATGCCGACAAAAAGTTGACAAAGAAATTCATGCGGCTATATGAAGGGCCCTACATAATAGGAGCAGTCCCATATAATAACGTATACACCTTGATCGACGCTCGTACTAATAAGACAAAAGGAAATTATAACGCTATTCACCTATTCCGTTACTATAAGAACGTGTAAACATTAGGGTTCTATTAGGAACTTAGTGAGTGATTACAGAGGAGAAATAGATTTCCAAACGACTAGTCCAAAATGCTGAGGCATTAGGGAAGACTAGGTGTATTAAAAATCTATTTGGGGGAGTGTGAGGTGGTCCGCCCATACCTACAACGTATATTTTTTTCTTTCTTCGCCGAATAGACTCATAAATAAATTTTTCGAACATAACAACACCTTAACATTAAAAGCGACTCGTAAAATAAACATTTAGACCTATAAATTTAACAATTTAGACAAGTTAAATTGTGTGCGCGCATGTGGAAGGCAATTAAGCCAAAATAAGACAAAAGGCACAAAACTTCGAAACCACTTTGAAAGCAATAAACTATAGAAATTAGGAGAAATCTGAGTAAAGGCACGATAAGAAATTTTAACTAGGAAATGCATCGTAAACTATATTTTTTGTGGCCTTTACAAGCCGTGCGAAGCTTGGACATTAAAATACCAGATGTATGGGAACAAACAGGGAATAGAAACTTAACCAATCACTCAATGATGAGGTTTGACTTGGGAGGTGACATTTAGTAACGCGACAGGATTGGTCGAGAACAACGGGTGACGGATACAATTAGACCAATTATATCTTGTACAGTTGACTTTGGGCGTGTTTTAAATCCACAGAGGCTGAAGTCTGGAGAAGGGATGTGAAGGCGCGAGCGCAGAGCTGGCGAGAGAAAGGAGTCAGTTGATCTCTGAGGTCTCCGGGTGGCGGTCCAGTGGCTCACTCGAGGGTCCTTTACAAGCTGATTGGCAGTGCGCGTATATCTAAGCCAGCAGCCCTAATTTAATAAAAGTTAGAATATTTTTTTTGTAAACCTTTTAAGAAAGAAATTGTAATAAAATTACTCAGGGTAGAGAATATAAATTAATAAATTAAAAGCTACAGTGATAAGTGAGGCGGATGCAGTAAATTGGTAATGTACTCTATTCAATCTCGTAATTAATTAATAGACTGCTAAGATCCACAGAGACTCGAGTTAATTGTAAGACTTTAATTGAGAGCCTTAGGTCTCAAAGGCTTATTGGTAATGGACGCAGACAGTTCGCTGGAACTTATGAGTCGAACAATACAGAGAGATTGGAATATGACATGGACCCCAGTAGATTGGGTAATTCTTTTCACAGGGGTGGTCTATATTTTGTACCTATTAATACTACTTTACAGACTAGTGTGGCGTGGATAATAGAGGGAGAAAGTCTGACATAAACCCGCCGATAATCTAGCACACCAGTAGACCACCTGTTCAATTATGTAAAATTATTTATCCTAAGGGAAAGATTGAATTAAATTGAATTAACTATCTGTGAATCTTAGCACAATATTATGTAAATATATGTTTGTTCCTACTGTAAAATTAAGGTGTGTGTGTGTCTTTTCTCTTCGAGGCAGTTTAGCTAGCATTTTGCATTATAACCAACTCAGTATGTCTGACTATCTTAAGATAGAAGTAAGTCTGTATATATTCTCGAATTTTCCTCATTGTGGAAATACTGCATATTTAACATAGTAATTACTGTATTGTAACTGTTTTGAAAAGAGCAACCGCCGAGTTTCTTACTGGCTCTTCTCGGTTGGAATGGCATTCCGAACCAGTGGTAGATTCATTAATTATTCAAAAGTACTTGTAAAAATTTAAATGAATAACAAATAATTCTATTCTATTCTATTAATGGCTTAAGGTAATTTAGCGCCTTAAACATGAATTAAATGATCAAACAGTTTCTTTCTAATAATCTTTAAGAGACTGATAATAAATCTCATTCTTTTATCCATAAACACTTCTTTTATTAATATAGTCTATAAATTCCCTCATGTTACCTATGTACGATCATGGATTTCATTTCAGAGAGCTAAGCTCAGATAACTATTAGGTGTAGATATACGAAAATTTAAGCTTCCGAGATGGGTTCGATTCCCACAGATTACGGAAGTTCAGACTAAAGGTCAATAACTTTATTTCAGGCTGATTACATACTCCGATATTACAAATTAAGTCAGGTCAAATATAGCTATGATATTTCTACGTTTCTCGACGGGTTCGACTCCCAGACGAGAGAAGTTCTGTGTTGTGAGTAATTAATTATTTCCAACTTAGACAATTACCGTAAGCTACTTTGATTTAGGCAGACAAATCCCTTTCATAGTGAACTAAACAGGTCTAGTTCGAAGAGCTACGTGACTATTTCAGAATCAAAGATTAAGCCTATAGTCTCTGAATTACTGTGCAGTCTATGAAGGCTAGACTCCATCTAGCTCAATACGATGGACCGATTAGGGCATTTAATTAGGTATTAAAAGAAGCCGCAGTTACATCGAGTCTTCGTACACATCCTACGGGTAACGACTCAAAAGCAGGTAGGGGATTTGAACCTTTTTTGTGTCCTATTGTTATGCAGTTGCCAGGCACTAGGGTGACCGTAGGGTATTGTGAAAAGGAGAGACTTTACTGGAGATGGCTAGGGTGACCACGATATTGTGGAATGAGAGACATTAAGGTTGATGTGGGCTTTTAAATATTAACTTGTTGACTTTCATAGTCAAAGATTGATACAATATCAGTACATGGCTACCAGTGTGGCGCACCGGCGGCGATTCTCCTACACCACAATTACACGCCCTCTTAAATACGGACCAGCCCCGATCTGGTTTGGCCAAACCAAATATCAAATATAACAAATGAATATATCAATAAAACCATGGTAATGGGGCGAGCTACGGCTCTCAAAAGAACCCGTCTCTCGAAGACAAGGGCAATACACGCTTCGCAGCGCAAAAGGGTGATCTGGTCCGTGCCCCAATAACAATGTTCAAAGACCCCTGTGCTGGGTGTAGGGTTCCCCAGTGTTCGAGAGAATCGGTCGGATTGCGATGGCCCAAAGAAGGCATTCATACATTCACCAGCTTATCATGCATTCTATACTGATCGTTAGCTTATACCTTTTAACTGAGTCCTTCTGGACTTCCGAGTGTCGAAGTGACGCTATTCCACTGTTCTACTAAGGTAGGTCCATACAATACAAATGGGCCTCGCGTATCCAGATAGAATGGAATGATAGCCTGAATTGTCCACCCGCAAATGTATTGCCCAGGTGAGCGATGCGTCTCCGTTCATTTTGGGAAATCCGCGAAGTTACAGATAACATGCCAACTACCAACGTGTCTCTTATTCCTGAAATATTGTTTTTTATGAACTTTTCTTCAAGTATACTTAATCACAAATCATCAATCTTAGACGATCACAGCCGTACCACCACATTGTGTGCAATCCAACCGCATCAACAATCTAATCAGTCGTTAGTCACAGTCACTCGGAATAAGCAGCATTCCGATGTAATTTTCCGTCACCGCAAATTTAGTAGCCAACATGTTTACTGTTTAGTCAAATAGGACTAGAATTTACATATTTTAAAATGTTTTCTGACGACCTCCCTGGCGCAGTGGTGAATGTGTCTTATAATTGCGAGGTCTGTGTATGAATCCTAGTACCTATGTATTTAGGAATTTATAATTTCTAAATAGTCTCTGGTTTGGTCTGGTGGGAGGCTTTGGCCGTGGCTAGTTACCACCCTATTGCGGTGTATCGCGGTGCCGTCGAGCGGTTTAGCGTTACGGTACGATGACGGTTAGAAACAGATTATGGGTATGGTTTAATTAACACAGCTTTATCCCTTCCAAGTATGCTCGTTACCGTCTAAGACTGCATTGACACTTACCATCAGGTGAGATCGCAGACAAGAGTATTCTGTCATGAATAAAAAACCTCGATTTAAGCTGCATTCTTACTA
The DNA here is from genome assembly GCA_029955525.1 of Oeneis ivallda. Classification (NCBI taxonomy): domain Eukaryota; kingdom Metazoa; phylum Arthropoda; class Insecta; order Lepidoptera; family Nymphalidae; genus Oeneis; species Oeneis ivallda. The sequence goes on along the minus strand of JARPMR010000016.1, from coordinate 11,901,912 downwards.
AAGGTTCATCTAAGCAACATGTCCATCTTACAAGTTGGCTTTGTACATTAAGTTAGCTAAATCGATAGCTATCCGCACGGAATGAGACAATTAACTAAGTTTACGCTACGTTTGGCTAAGACTCGCTTTAGAGACTTGTACTTGTGCGTGATGTAGTAATTATTTTAGCTCGCTAGTGCTTTGTAAAAGTCAGATAAGTCTAAGGAGGTAGTTTTTCAAAGATTTTTGTGATTGTGCTTTTGCTATTCACTTTACAATATTCGGAATAAAAATACAAGCAGACCTATCAATTTGAGAGTTTTTTTAAATGAAAACCTGAATGAATAGCGTGGTAGACTATGGTCTATTCTATTACACCCTTCTCTGAGAGGAGACCTGCGCTCAGTAATGAGCCGTTGATGGGTATCAGCAGATGATGATGATGACTCAGATGGAACTACATACTTACCTACATATTGTTCAGGCCGAATTGGATTTAGCGAATTCTAATTATAGTATGTAGGCTTTACCCAGTTAATTCGACGATTTTGGAAGCGGCGGAAATAGGTACGGTCATAGTGTGATTAACTAAACCCCAATTAACCTCATTATATGGACCAACAAAATCCGAAAGCAGGTATACCTTTTAGTTGATATTATAAGTCTTTTAAATAATAACCAATATCAAAATACGGCACTATGACTAATATAATATTCAAGATTCCTCTCTCTCTCTCTGCATCGTTGTCCTCATTACTGAGGGTCGCGATCCTTTGCATGGATCACCTTCTCCCGTACGATGTTTCTCCATGTGGTTCTGTTCTCGGCACTGTGTAGAGCGGCGTGGAACGAAGTTCCGAGTGCAGTGCGGATCTGATCGGACCAACGCATGGGGCTACGTCCTCTTGGCCTCTTCCCTTCCACCTTGCCCGTGACCAGTAGTTTTTCTAAGTTTCCAGGGCTACGGCGGGCAATGTGTCCGAAGTATTCCAAGGTGCGCCTGAGACATATAGTCGACAGCCTGGTTTTTATATTAAGCCCTTTCAATATAGATGCGTTGGTTCTGAATGCAGTCCAGGGTATCTTAAGCATCTTCCTCCAGCACCACATCTCGAAGGCATCAATGCGTTTGCGGTCTGTAGCCCGAATAGTCCATGTTTCAGAACCGTATAAAAATATGGAGAAAACCAGCGCATTTACCAGTCTTTGCTTGGTGCGTATTGATATGCTCCTGCTACTCCAGATCTTTGATAGCTGGGACATGGCGTTCTTTGCCATACCAATGCGTCTGCGCACCTCTGGTTCACAAGATCCATTGTTGGTGATACATGAGCCTAGATAGGTAAAGCTGGTAACCACTTCTAGCTTGAGTGCTCCAAGATTCCTACAGGATTTTAAAAACCCAAATCTATGAGGAATAAAGTTCAAGCATAAGTTACACAAAGCGGACATTATAACTTTTTAATACCATTAACAACTCACTGGTACAACTATTTTTAACCCCCGACGCAAAAGGGGGTGTTATAAGTTTGCCCGCTATGTGTGTGTGTGTCTATGCGTCTGTCTGTGGCATCGTGGCTCTTAAACGAATGAACCGATTTGGGTCTGAATTTTTAAATTTAATAGCAGGCTTTCTAGCCGTGGTTCTGAGACATGTGTCATCAAAATCGGTTGGGCCGTTTCAAAGTTATCAGCTGTTTTGTTAGCTGCGGTAGGGTTCTTAAACGTATCAGTGTGTCATGTTTGGATTCGTTTTGATCAGTATTTAATTCTATTTAAAGCACGATGGCTGGCATAAGTAGGCTCAGGACCGCTCAGCGGGCTATGGAGAGAGCTATGCTCGGAGTGTCCCTGCGGGATCGAATCAGAAATGAGGAGATCCGTAGGAGAACCAGAATCACCGACATAGCTAAGCGAGTCGCGATACTGAAGTGGAAATGGGCGGGGCACATAGTTCGAAGAGCTGATGGTCGTTGGGGTCCCAAGGTGCTGGAGTGGCGACCCCGCACCGGGAAGCGCAGTGTTGGCAGACCCCCCACCAGGTGGACCGACGACATCAAACGTGTCGCAGGGAGCCGCTGGATTCAGGCGGCGCAAGACCGAGGCCTGTGGAAGTCCATGCAAGAGACCTTTTTCCAGCAGTGGACATCTATCGGTTGATAAAGAAGAAGAAGAAGAAAGCACGATGGTGGCATTACCATCCAAGGCATGATAACCTTCAACTGATGCTGCAGCATCAATTAGTCTCGAGATTACCCGACTCCTCGGCAACTTACAGCAGATATAGTATGTTTGGGCTCATAAGAATGGCCTCAATTAGTAGGTGTTAGATAGTTGGATCGAGGAGGAGGATCTGATGATGGAGCAGAAAACTGGATGTCAGATATATCGTGTATAGCCCGGCCATGGATTCATATGTCAGTGGTGTTTTCAAATTTTCAGTTTTAAAATTCGGCCGTTCAGAGAATGCGTTCCTGACACGTCGCGATTGAACTGACGACGTAACTTTGTAATGGCGTTGCAGTTACGATAAAAATATTATTGCTGGTTGTTTACCGTTTTAACAATTGATGAGCATTAAAACAACATTATTATATCAATAATCAATTAATGTTATAATTTTGTGCCAAACTGAGTGTAACTTGGTAAACAATATTTTTCTAAATCTAAACTGCGCTATTACAAGGTTATGTCAACCGGATATTTTTGTTTTGTATGGCAAACTGACAGGTGTCAGGAACGCATTCTCTGAACGGCCGAATTTTGATAATGTTATATCTATAAATAACTTAGGTACCTATAGGCATAAAAAAAATTACCTACAATAATTATTCAATCATACATATAGAAGTACCTGTACAGTGTACATGCCTATTGTATTGGTAGCATTTCCATATCAAAATAGGTAATTACTAATGTTTAGCACTAAATTTTGTCTAACGGATAATAGAGACTAAGTATTTTCTAAAAGAGTGAATCCAATTAGTTATATAAGGTCAGTCACTAAAGATTGAGACTGGTCTTTACTCGATTTATTGCCTAGGATTAGCGGAATCCAGTTAGAGTGGCTTAGAGCTCTAGTATTTGAGTTTAAAAGCAATTCTATTGAATTTGGCCATTGTTTACACTCGAATCAGTTTATTGATTCGTAAAGAAGAGGAAACCGACTTTTTTCTGCAAATAATGTACTTGTTCTGCAAATAATGTACTTGTTCTGCAAATAAATTGTAATTAAATGGAAACTTAAAAGTTATCCTTTCAATAAAAATGTTTTTTTCTACAAAAACAGTATTTATTGCAACCATAGAGATAAAAGTGACATACGTGATCATCAATGATCATTTAGATGCTCCCAAACTTTTAAAAATTACACATACTTATCTACTTATAACACGATAGTTTTTTTTACACATTACAATTTGTAATTGTTGTAAGCATTTGCTGTAAAAGCTCTGGGGTTTTTTTAACAGCATTTTTTTATAATAACGATTTCGATTTTGAGTTCATATTGCAGGTAGGTTTACACTTTATCGAATTATCATAGAACTATGGGTCTTAACTTATAAATCATAGTGCTGCGAGTCGGACTGTCCGTAGACTATCTATCCATCGGATGGTCGCGCCGCGTCTCACCATCGAAAATCTTGTCTACACAAACCAGCACCTACTAACGAGTGACGACGCGACGGTGTCCCATGCAGTGAAAAACGAGCCATTTCATGGCGTGCCGTCCAGTAAAAACTCTTTTCTACGAAAGACTTGTTTATGCCCTAAAGCGGTGGCTTTGAGACTGCCACGGTATGCTAGGAAATAAGAGCTTAACCTCTTTTCATTTCATTAATTAATACGGACTCCGAATTATTGCTACGCTATCACATTTGTTATAATAATATATAAAAATTCTTAAAAAAAAAAAACAGACTTCAAACGCCACTGAAAAGTATAAAATAATTTCAGTTTGTACACATATTTTGAAGTCGGGCGTATTATTTCCACATAAACACGAAACACGCTCATAGGGATAATCCTGCTTTTGTATTATTTGATAGCTAAAGAGGAAATATGCCAATACATTTACATCAGCTACTATTTGCTAAGGTACCCATGTGATATTATTATTTTCATATTATTTATTGATCGCAGGGAAATTAAATTATAAGCTTCCAATTTGATTTTATCAGGTATATTTTATAAGAAAACTAGCTGACCCCGCGAACTTCGTACCGCCAGCAAAAATATTTAGTGGTTGGTCACCCTTATCATTTAGGGGTATGAAAAATAGATGTTGGCCGATTCTCAGACCTACTCGATATGCTCACAAAATTTCATGAGAATCGGTCAAGCCGTTTCGGAGGAGTACGGGAACGAACATTGTGACACGAGAATTTTATATATTAGATTTTTCCTAAAATTTTAAACGTAATTAAGCAGCCTTAAACAGAAAATCTACAAACTTGTAGCAGACTTATCCGGATTAAACTAAACTACACGTACTAGATGTACTCGTTCGTTAAGCAAAGAGAGACGGAGGCACTTTGTACGCCAAGAAAACCCCAGACTTATGTTGAAACATTTAATAAATAAATTAGTACTTTAGCTTACGCTAAACATGACTTATTCGTAACTTCATTAGCCAGTTCTTGGTAACTAACCGTTTACAGAGCCACAGTTCGCTAATTAGTCGTAACCTTACGATAATAAGCCACGTGTTTCAACTTTCAATTAATTAGCGTACATAGAATATTAGATCAAATTGATATTAATATTGATTAGTAACATACCTACTAACGTCTTGACTAAATCAAATGAGTAAGTAGGTGTTACATAATTATAAAAATAGTCTCTTTATATTTAATAGCAGCAGGTACCACCTTATAGCCTCAATAAGCCTCAAATGCCCAACGGTTAAAGGTGCGGACGTAAAACTGAAAGGTCTACGATTCGATCCCCACCCGTTGCATTATTTTCGTACCCACTCCTATTTATAGTGTGTAGCTTGACTAAAACCTATTCTCTTTAAGAAAAAAAATCTTTCAAGTTCAAGTTTCTTAGGGATATGAGTGTTTTTGAGTTTGTTTGTTTCGGGTAGGTACCTACTCATGCTTCAACGGTGAAGGAAAATATTGTGAAGACACTTGCACGTTTGAGTGTTCTCCATAATGTTCTTAAAGGTGTGGGAAGTAGCCTATTTAACTGTTCTCCGAGAGGAGACCTGCGCGTAGTAAGCCGTTAATGGGTCGCTGGTGATAATGATGACTGACAAAAGTGAGTCAGTGATATGGTTTTGCCAGCAATGTGACGAATCAGCACGGCCGATGACTTCCCGAATAAACTATGGCGTCTAAGAAGTCTTTATCTAAATTATTTTATGAGAAAGTACCTTAACTTAAAATTAACTTGGATGTTTTTGGTTCCAAACCGAGTAAGTGAGATAATTTTACTGGAAATATTTGATATACAAATGTTTGTTAGTCTTAAACAAAGATTTACCTATAGGTATGATAGATTGCAGTAGTATATAGGCAAACTCATAGAAGCACGAAATAAAGTGAACAAATTTTACAGTGCTTTCTAGTAAATGAATTGTCTAGAAAATGGAATGTTTTTTTGGTTTAAAGCAAAGTAAATAAAATAAAGTGGTTACCCACTGTAGGAGATTATAGGTTCTTGCCAAGAACGTATAGTGTTTATTGAGTTAGTAGTGGTTTATTGAGTTTTGATGCAATCTTTACCACCTCTACTAATACCATAAATGTAAAAGTGTGTTTGTTGGTTTGTCCCTCAATCACACAAACGCGGAGCAGCAGATCGACGTGATTTTTTCTTGGGTGTAGTCGAAGTCCTCGAAAGTGACAAGCGAGATTTTCAATTTCTCAAAAAAAAGTTTAATGCGGGATTTTTAAAAAATTAACACGGAAGAAGTCATCCATGCAGAGTCCATCGTAACATCTTATCAGTTCCGAACTTGTAAATAAAACAATGACGCACGACGTTAAAGAAAAAGGCACAAATGCTTCGTCAGGGTCGAAAACAAAGCGTTATAGACAGGGTCGATGTAGCGGAAACTGATAGAATGAGCTCCTTCGCACGAAATAAAGCCGGCGGGAGACGCGGCCCTCCAGACAACGGAGTGTGCAATTCGGTGACACATTTATCGTGATCATTCAAGCGATAATTGTAATAAATGTGACGCCAATTACGGTAGTAGGTACTCGTGTCTTTTTTTATTAAATTAACTAGCTTTTGCTCGTGACTTCATCCGCGTGGTAACTCCACGCTCCACTCCACGGTTTTTAAAATGCCAGGGGAACTCTGTTTTTCCGGGATAAAAGATAGCCTTTGTCACTTTTCAAGCCCTCAACTATACCCATGAAAGAAATCATAATCACAAAGAAGGACAAACAAACACAATTTCGCATTTATAATATCAGTAAGGATAAGGATATTAAAGCGGTGATAGCCTTATTGGTAGGGTGTCACTGGATAAAACCGGTGCAAGACTAAGATGTGTGGAAGTACAAGATACCTATGTCCAGAAGCACAATGCATTGAGGAGGACGACGAAATAGGTTACCTAAGTACTTAAATAGGGTTTTTCCACCTTAACATTTATTATAAATACCTCGCATATCAAGTACTTAAGGTAATCAAGTAATAAAAAAGGTACCAAAACGAATAAAATACCACAAAATGGTTAGTAAATTATTGATAGCAGGGCTCGTTAAAAGTATAATCCAAACATAGAAGTAGGTAGGCTCTGGTAGATGATATCGTGTGTGGCAACACGAAAGTTCCATTTAACACCTAGGCCGGTGCAAATGGCTCACTAAACTCAAATAGTAGTCACGAAATGGTGTCATTAGCCGAATTACATACGTGACCGCATAATTGAAAGGGACTCCGAGTTACTTACGACCGGATCTACGTTGCTGAACTAATGTGTAATTTGTAATAAGGTTTTTAAAAATCTATGGCCTATTCTCATTTAATTAGTCCCATTAAATAAATTATTAAATTACTATAACTAATCAAATGATACCCGGCGAATGAACTTAGTAATAAAACTTTAACTGATTCGTTAAATCACAGAAAAAATACACAGTTACAGAATCCACTTAAGTATTAATTAAAAAAAGCAACGGTAAATTGTAATTGAACAAGGAAATGTCGTTTTCGCAGAGCCCTTTTATTCGAAAGGCTTTAGCTTAATTATAATGAGCAAAGTTCATTAGTAAGCGCGCTCTTTCTATCCAATTTTACTTTATTTACCTTACGTGCATTCATTCTCAGGTGAAAATGAGGTAAATATTGGAACTGAATATTTTCAATGCACCACTGTTGAGTTGTAGGACTATGGAAAAGCAAACCTCACACATTAGACGACAAAGATAAGGTTAGCAAAGAATTCGTAACCCTGTACTCGTAAGCTTGGAAGTAACATGAAACTCGAAAGTGTTTAAATAAATGAAATATTGTTGGGCAGTTTTTATTTTATACTAGCTTTTGCACGCAGCTTCGCTCACGTTAAGTTCAGTTTTACAAACCCCGATTTTACCCTCATGTTTTCGTATTAGGCAAAATTTTCAAAAATCCTTTCTTAGCGGATGCCTACATCTTAATATTAGCTCTCTGTATACCAAACAGCCCGATCCGGCTGGTGCAGTGGTTTGAGCTGTGCGTTGACAGATCAGTCGATCAGGCAGTCACTCTTGATAACTTAATTGTGTATATAATATTATACAGATAAGAAATCTGTTTAATGGTAGTATGGTTTAAATGAACACGCAAACACCTGCTTTAGCTTTTCGTGGTAATAGATTGCTTTAATTTTATAATACACTAATATATTAATTATCTTCTCGTACCCATAGGTGCCTAACAAAAGATGTACCCATACCATGTAAAAGATGCATCAGATGATAAAGATAGAAATAATAAACAGGCAGGAAAAAGCAGGTTCAGCGGCAAGTTACCCGATAGGTGCATCAGTCACTGTTACACTTTTGCAGGACATTGCTGCTCTAGTAATTTGACAACTCAGTGCTTGAGTGGGAACAAAACTGCAGTGTATGGGAATCACGGGAATCAACTCTATGGTTTTCAATACGAAGATACTCATTAACTCGCTAATTTCACGTCACCTTACAAAGTGATTCACAAAAAACATAATGCAAAATTGTAAAGGTGTGTATTGCACACTTTTTTTTTTTTTTTTATTCGATGACAAGCTAGGCCTTGACTGCGATCTCACCTGATGGTAAGTGACGATGCAGTCTAAGATGGTAGCGGGCTAACTTGGATGGGGTATGGCAGTGAACATTCAAACCATACCCCTAATCGGTTTCTACACGCCATCGTGCCGGAACGCTAAATCGCTTGGCGGCACGTCTTTGACGGTAGGGTGGTAACTAGCCACGGCCAAAGCCTCCCACCAGACCAGACCAGAGACAATTCAGAAATTATAAATTCCCAAATTGCCTCCGCCGGGAATCGAACCCGAGACCTCCCAGGTATAAGACAACAGCGATCACCACTGAGCCAGGGAGGTCGACAAAAACTGTCGTTTATTGAAGGGCTCCTGAATTATAAAGAAAAATGAAACCCTTATGATGTGATTTAGTCTGTCTGTCTGCGTGGATTTAGGTTCCTTAAAATCGCACTTTTAGGATGCAAACGCAATTGCAAATGTAATTGTATTTGTAGAAATTCTGTGTAAAATTTCTTCAATACAATTGTTGATATGCAGTGTGCAGTGCAGCAAAATTAACAGACGGAAACACTTTACAATTTACAATATTATTATGAATCCATATTATGAATCAAACTATAAAAACACGGTTTTATTGAGGTATAGTTTAGTTATTGGTATTTTCACTTTTTTGCGTTGCGTACCTTTTGTACGAAATGTGCGTTGTATGCGAAGACTGCCGTCAAATATGCAAACTTTGAAGTCAAAGGTGACGACGTAACCCTACTCATCACGCCTTAAAAGGGGTGAAACGGAGGGTCTTTCCCTTTGCATTCAAATTTTAGATGTTTGTGCTTGTATCTATCCGTAGGTGTTGCGTAGCCCAAAATGAGAGAGTTATTATGCTTTGTATCTACCTCACTAATTACTGATTTCACCAACGTTGAGTAACGTTTAACCGAGGTATAAAATTGGGCGGTCTGACAGTTTTTGTATTGAAAATCTGCCAAAATATCAAATTTAGGAAAATGAGACTTCTTTTACGATATGCGTAGAATGTTTTATTCTCACATGTTGACTTGACTGAATTTTCACTTTATCTCTATCTCTCTATTAAGTAGACCTTTTAGGTTTCAAAAGGAGGTTGGCAAATTTTGACCCAGCATTTTTAAAAACCATTCAGATTCATAAAACATTTAATTTTAATTTATTTTTTTCAGAGTATTTTTCTGTGTAAACCCCATATTTTTAGAAGATGGGGATCAAAAATATAATTATTCACAAGTACACTCTATAAATAACCGTTACATGGCAATACAAGTGAATATGCTTTTCTCCCAACTTTATTTGACAGACTTTGATTAATTTTTTGTTAGTTCGGTTTACTAGAACAAGTATGAGAAGTTTGATTCGTGAACGTGGGCGTTCAGTGTTTAGTTCAGTTCGTCTGGGTCAGAAACTCCATGGAATTCGTCAATCTCCTTTCTGAAATTCAAAAACTTTAAGTGACGCATATTATAATACATAATTCTAATTACCATGGTTATTCTTATCAACAACTTAACTCAGTATATTTTTGGGTGTCATCTTTACTAATATAATGAATGCAAAAGTGTGTTTGTTGATTTTTCATTCAACAATGGAGAAACGGATCCAAGTATTTTTTTTTTGGGTATATTGATAACTTAACAAGCTTCTCCAACCTTGAACTTTTTAACCTTGGAAAACAGACGGACAGATAAATACTACTAAACGTCGTTTTGAATAACCAAGCTATTAGATATACGTAATAGGTATATCTAAAAGCTTAGGTATTCAAAACGAGAAAATCATTTTACAGCGATCACTCAAGAAAATGAAGCTTATTTCACTGCGGCGACCGGGGCTCTATTCAGATCCGATTCTATAAATGTAAGTGCTAAGAGGTGATTCCGTTTAGAGCTCCACCGGAATGGCCTATAAACGTATTGTAATATAAATTGCACTGGCTCTCTGCGACGTCGACACATTTAATATTCAGCTGTGAACCCCACTTTTAGTGTGCAACTATCGATGAATAGTTTAAGGTTTGGTAAATCTGAAAATAAGACGTGAAAATTAAGTACAAATAAAAGAAAATCGTGGGTCAACTTCCTTTCTCTTTTAATTTTTCTTTTTATCATTTTTATTGAGTTCCTCAGATCCTCCCTTTGACATGGGGATTGAACACTGTTCTATGTCGATACTTAGGCCCGGTTGCGTGAGGCGCCGTTAAGTTATGGGTTAGCTTTAACAATAACTTAACTATAACGCAACTATAACGGCGCCTCACGCAAAAGGGGCTTAGCTCGGATGCTTTCTGTTTACTATTTTTTTATTGACATCTGGGAGTTCTACTCGTGCAATTGTAATGAACTATTGATTAGAAATATTCAATAAAACAGGATGCCAGTTTTAGGGGCAAAAATCTTCGATCACATAAAAAATCCGTGATCGAAGGCAAAAATACATTGCGGAATTATAGCCTATAATAATTTTTTATGTGACGATTATTATACTTATACATTTTCTTGGGTGACACATTTTTTTAACCTACAGTGATGAAAATACTAACCCTACTATCCTATTAATTATATTATTTTTGTTACTTCTTCGCGTCATAACCTATTCGGATTGGAATGAAGATAGTTCAAACCCAGGATTAGCACATAGGCTACATTTTATCCCGGAAAATTAGAGATTCCGTGGAAATTTAAAAACCATGTCTAACAGTTCAAAGTCGATGGTTCGAATCCCAGCTCGACAGACTGAATTTTCTATTTTCTATTTTATTTTAAATAATTTCTACATGTGGAATTTTTCCCTAATTTTTTATAACTTATAACTTATAAATTTTTCCCTAATTTTTTATAACTTATAACTTATAAGTTATAAAAAATTTGGGAAAGGTTCCTCATGTAGAAATTGTTTAAAATAAAATTGAAAATGGAAAATTCAGTCTGTCGAGCTGGGATTCGAACCATCGACTCTGAACTGTTAGGCGACTGCCGGAGCCACTAGGCTACGGAGACCCAATGTTGTATCGCGAAAATACCGAACACAATGCAAAATTCACATTCAACAAAAAAGTGTCGGTTTCAAAAATATGTCGAGTGTCGGTTCCTTAATTTTTTCCGTCTAGCCCCCTTCCGTACCTCGCGATAAGGAACTTACGTTCCAAAATATTAAAAGTATAATATGTTGATGGGTTTAAGATTATTATTACATTGAGTTATTAAACGTGCCTACCCAAAATTTACAGCAACGGACCCATTAAATACAAATTCAATGTAACCACGAATAAATGATTTTAAAGCAGATATAATATCGGAGGGATTACTCAGGGAAATGAAGTTCATTTTATTGCGGCGACCGAGCTCCATTCAGACACGATTTGGCTAATGTAATTGCTGAGAGGTGATTCCGTTGCCCCATTGGAATGTTTTCTAAGCGTCCGCGTCGTACCACTACTATTATAGATAGGGGTAGCGTTGTTTCATGTGAGTTCCATGTTATAATAATAATAATCTATATAATAAAAAAAAATCACGCGGACGAAGTCGCGGGCATCAGATAGTATTATATAAATAAAAAATCAATGTTTGTATGTTTGTCCTCTATGCGTTCCGAAACCATTGATCGTGATGGAACTTTGGTAGGGTGTTCTATGGGGACGCCTGCGAGGGTTCCTGGCCCAAAAAATCTATAATTAATATAATTTCTTTATAATTACTTTACGTGGCATTGCAACGCATGCCGGGTGTACCTAGTAATATATAATTTTTTTTTAAATAAAAAAAATAATGTTGAAATCGGTTTAGATTTGACGAAGTTATGGAGTAACAAAAAATCTACAAGAAAGAAAGTAAAGATATACACGAAACCTGGCTACATAGTACATACACAATGTATTTTTAATATAAACATAATAACTGTGTTCAAATTGAAGGCTTCTGCCTCGGCATAATGCTGAATTTGGATGTTGCAGCGCTGATTTTCAGGTAGGTATATCTAGACATAAGTGACGTTGCGACCCGACCACGAAACAGTCTCTATGAAATAAAATAAGAAATTCAAATACCATCATCTTCATCAATTCGTCGTCATCCATGAAGATTCAGGGATTTTAACAAGTTTAATTTGTTTTGTTTATTATTCAGAGTCACGTCTGCCGAGTGGGGAGCCGTATTTACGTTCTACGTCAACTTGTACTGTAAATTAGATTTATCTTCTTTGGAAACGTGTTTAGTAAAGGTTTCGCGGTCAAATAAAAAGGTATGTATCAGTGTCAGTGGCGCTAGAGTCGAAAGGCTTCAACTAGTTTTGGATAGTGCATAGTAGGTACAGTACCCGGCGATATATATTGCACATCGGCCTTTGGAATAAAACGCTATTCTATTCTATTCACAGTTCGACTGCATTTTTTTTATATATGTTACGTGATGTGCTCACCGATTGTGAAGAGATTTCAGTAATTACTACGTGAATTTCTGGCTAGCTTTCCTTGCAATAGAATAGAAATAGCGTTTTATTCCAAAGGCCGATGTGCAATATATATCGCCGGGTACTGTACAGAAGTACAGGCGCGGCGACACTGACGCTCCGTCATTGACGCGGGCGATTGACGCTTGTGCGATGGTCGGAAGTCTACGGTACCAAGCTGGATACTGACTTGTACCGTTTGTATGTAATGTACCCTTCGAGGCGATCTTGTTACAATACGGCGACACAGACTGACTTGTAGCGTCTGTTTGTAATGTATAATTCGAGCTCTTGGCTCAAGTGCGCTCCATATTTTGTGCTTGCGCACTTGCGACTTGCTCTCTCGATGACCCGAGCTGCACTGACTTCTAATGTTACACTCATTCTAGGCGATCTTGTTACAATACGGCAACAAAGACTGACTTGTAGCGTGTGTTTGTAATGTATCATTCGAGGCGAAATTGTTACAATACGGCGACACAGACTGACTTGTAGCGTGTGTTTGTAATGTATAATTCGAGCTCTTGGCTCAAGTGCGCTCCATATTTTGTGCTTGCGCACTTGCGACTTGCTCTCTCGATGACCCGAGCTGCACTGACTTCTAATGTAACACTCATTCGAGGCGATCTTGTTACAATACGGCAACAAAGACTAACTTGTAGCGTGTGTTTGTAATGTACCATTCGAGGCGATCTTGTTACAATACGGCGACACAGACTGACTTGTAGCGTGTGTTTGTAATGTACCATTCGAGGCGATCTTGTTACAATACGGCGACACAGACTGACTTGTAGCGTCTGTTTGTAATGTATCATTCGAGGCGATCTTGTTACAATACGGCGACACAGACTGACTTGTAGCGTCTGTTTGTAATGTATCATTCGAGGCGATCTTGTTACAATACGGCGACACAGACTGACTTGTAGCGTGTGTTTGTAATGTATCATTCGAGGCGATCTTGTTACAATACGGCGACACAGACTGACTTGTAGCGTGTGTTTGTAATGTATCATTCGAGGCGATCTTGTTACAATACGGCGACACAGACTGACTTGTAGCGTATGTTTGTAATGTATAATTCGAGCTCTTGGCTCAAGTGCGCTCCATATTTTGTGCTTGCGCGCTTGCGACTTGCTCTCGCGATGACCCGAGCTGCACTGACTTCTAATGTAACACTCATTCGAGGCGATCTTGTTACAATACGGCAACAAAGACTGACTTGTAGCGTGTGTTTGTAATGTATCATTCGAGGCGAAATTGTTACAATACGGCGACACAGACTGACTTGTAGCGTGTGTTTGTAATGTACCATTCGAGGCGATCTTGTTACAATACGGCGACACAGACTGACTTGTAGCGTCTGTTTGTAATGTATCATTCGAGGCGATCTTGTTACAATACGGCGACACAGACTGACTTGTAGCGTGTGTTTGTAATGTATAATTCGAGCTCTTGGCTCAAGTGCGCTCCATATTTTGTGCTTGCGCGCTTGCGACTTGCTCTCGCGATGACCCGAGCTGCACTGACTTCTAATGTAACACTCATTCGAGGCGATCTTGTTACAATACGGCAACAAAGACTGACTTGTAGCGTGTGTTTGTAATGTATCATTCGAGGCGATCTTGTTACAATACGGCGACACAGACTGACTTGTAGCGTGTGTTTGTAATGTATCATTCGAGGCGATCTTGTTACAATACGGCGACACAGACTGACTTGTAGCGTGTGTATGTAATGTATCATTCGAGGCGATCTTGTTACGCTGAATACTGCAACACAGACTGACTTGTAGTGTGTGTTTGTAATGTATAATTCGAGCTCTTGGCTCAAGTTCGCTCCATATTTTGTGCTTGCGCGCTTGCGACTTCTTCTCGCGATGACGCGACCTGCACTGACTTCTAATGTAACACTCTCTCTAAACTAAAGGAATTCGCGAAAAAACCGACAGTCGAGTGGAGCACGCGACGCTCGCCGCGAATAATGATTACATTACAAACTAACGTTACAAGTCAGTCTCCAGCTTTAAACGTGCTTAAAGTGCCTATCATATTATTGAGAGTGCACTGCACTCCATTTCACCAGACAGCCACAGTTGTGATAATGACTTTTACACTACGTAAGTACTTCACTTAAAATGACGAAGTAGAACTTGTAAAAAACGCTCTTTGGTGGTATTATCCTAAGGTAATAATTATACATAAAACATACCTTTTTGCCTAGAATATACAATTCAGAACAGTTTTGAGCGAGCAATTTTAAATGAAAAATATTATGGTAGATATGTAGAGTTTGCAGAGAACTTTTCGGTATGTAATCCAGTGCTGTTACGAGTACGATGCGAACAATACTGAATGGTCGGGTTTCACTGAATTCACAAAGCCTTTTGTGACGCGCGATCCGATTGAACCGGCTCGGAATCCTGATCTGGCGAGTTAAAATGCCTTTTCCATGACGGCGTAATATACATAATATTATAATACTGATATATGTTTTTCCAGGTAGTATTTTCCATTTTAATTATTGAAGGGTGCCCACTGGGGCCTGGGGGCCTATCACGCTGCCACCAAATGTTACTTATTTTAAGGTTGACATTGTTTGTCATATCAAAACAATATTGAGATATAGTCCATTGAAATGTTACATTTTTTAGGCTTTACCTTGCGTTTTTTAGAGGACGCAATTTTATTTTTTTGATGTGTAGGGGGGGTCAGTGTAAAGCTAAAACCAAGTTTGTGGGGTCGCCACCCTTATCCCACGACCGCCATCTTGAAAATAGGGGTTGAAATGGTTTTTACGATATGGTTTTATGATATCTTAAACTATTTATCTGTTAAAAAAAAAATTGGTAATATTTTTTGTTGCAAATTAAATTCTTTACAAATTTGGTCAAGTAACTTTTTGTCGTAGAACTATAAATAAAAAAAGTTATAAGCGAAAATGTTCAGAAATTCGAGAAAAAATTTATATTTTTCGATATAACTTTTTTTTTAATGATTTTACGAAAAAATGATGTCAGACCATTTTTGTAGATCGTTTTTTGAGGAACAACTTTTATACGCAACATTTTTTCATGAAGTCAATAGCTAAGGTTTTACAGCGCTCCGAAGTGAGTACTATTTTTCAGTACTCTTAACTATACATATACTAGTGGTTCGCCCCGAACTGAGACCTCGCGGTAACGGTATCCCATGATTATTCATTCAATCGATACATGATAACCAAAACTGACATTATTATTATGCCCGTTTTCACCAAACATACCTAAATCATCCCCTAAGTAGGAGTCTCTTAACGTAGGTAGCTCCTAAATACAATCCTAAGTCCTAACATCCGTCCCAATATCCTTTTAGGTGTCCCGTACAGGATCGTGATAAATAAGTTGACAGAAAACATCAATCACCTAACTTATAGGTAGCCCGTAAAGGTTAGGGAACGTTAGTGAAAACATTGAATTATTTATCAAACATTGAATTTAACTCGTAGTTCCATGGGAATAGTTACTGACTGCGCCATCTATTAGCATTATTGTGAAGCTATGTTGATGCTATATGAATTACTGACGCCCATTAAAAATTAAATAATCTCGTTTCTTTATAATATTCATATAATTTTAGTATTTGTTGTTCAAGTACAGGATATAAGTGACCTAAAAACATAAAATCAGTTTGAAAATCCATAGCGGATTTTTCTAGAGAGCGTCTTCAAGCGAGCGTATAAAATCGCCACTTTGAAAGCCCCCCATTTCGTCAATTTTAAGGGAAAAATTAAAAAAAAAATATTTTTGTACTCAGTTCAAAATTATCTTTAAAATGATACGTAACAATTTTATGTAACGCGATTTTTTTTTTTTACTTCGCATTCGCTTCTATGAGAGCCCCCCTGAAATAAAGATTTTTATAACTTATTAAGCCATTTTCGGCTGGAGGCCATCGGTTTACATATTATATCTAAATTTGAAGTAATTACGTTCAGTAATTCAAAAGTTATAAGGCTCTGACAGACGGACGGACGGACGGACGGACGGACGGACAAGTGCAAATCGCCCTAGTTAACTCAAAGACCTTCGCTTCGCTCGGTCGATTATACGTGTGTACTAATAATGTGTCATCAGTTATTGTTTCTCGAATTTCTGAACATTTTCGCTTATAACTTTTTTATTTATAGTTCTACGGCAAAAAGTTACTGGACCAAAGTTGTAGAGAATTTAATTTGCAACAAAAAATGTTAGCAATTTTTTTTATCAGATAAATAGTTTAAGAGATATATCGTAAAAACCATTTCAACCCCTATGTTCAAGATGGCGGCCGTGGTACAAGGGTGGCGACCCCACAAACTTGGTTTTAGCTTTACACTGACCCTGCCTACACATCAAAAAAATAAAATTGCGTCCTCTAAAAAAACGCAACCCCAAATGTAACTTTTCAATGGACTAATATTTAAAGAGAGCTTTGGCATGACTTGAACGTATCATTCATGACAGAAGCAAATTCGACAATAAAATAAATGTACAGTGCGACAAGTCATAGACTTATTATATTACTAGCGTATGGACCGGGCCATTGAACAAACGAAATGGCACCGACTCATTGGTGCTAAAATGGAAAAGGAGCACCGACGCGAACTCAGTGACGTCTGGATTTCAGACGCGAGTGGACGTTGCTTATCATTGCTAAAATGCCGAGTTGTGTTGTAAAAAAGTGCACTAATTCCGATAAAAAAGTGACTAAAAAAAGGATGGAATATCTTTTTTTCGGTAAGGATTACAAAAATTATGTATTACGTATATTTTTAATATTTTTAGTGAATATTTTAATTACCGTTTACAATTGACTAACCGGCCATGTCCAGTGAATATGTATTGCATTGTAAACGCACTCAAGTCGCGTAGTTTGAATTTGGCCGTATTACATGCGGGCGCACGAGGTAACCTTGTACTGTCGGTAATCGGGATTTTGATTTGGTTTCATGAGAATAAATTTTATAGGTATTGATGATATTTATTTTTTTTAATTCACAGATTGCCTGTAGAGCCCAAAAGAAGAGAAATATGGTGAAAATTTCTGTCAGCTTCCAAATCAGATTCAAGAGCTCGGACTGATTTCAAAACTTCGAATGCTACTTCATCATGCCTGCTTAAACTGGACGTGCTATTGATGACATTTACAGATGCTGAGTTTAAGATGTTAAAATTATTTAATGGGATACAATTGCCACTGAGGGATGATCGTAGTTCAAAGTCGTTTAAAGTTTTTTTATATGCAGCCCTAAACTGTAGAACATTGGGATTATTGTTTTAGCCACCATTTCTATCAGTTTGGGGTCATGAAATAGTGATTATTTTTTCTTTATTTCTTTCTCATAAAAGGTCCTTTTTACGAGGTACAATGCGAAATTACTTTGAAAAATAAAAGCACAACAACATGGCGTTCTTTTTGACAATGACACGTACTTACACGAGTCATGATATTTGACATAAAAATAACCACAATTGACAGCAATTGACATTTGACATACCAGCAATTGACGTTTGACAATTGAAATGACATTAAGATGACATAACGTCATTACAAACATAAAAAACCAAATAAGATGGATGCACTCCAGGAGTTGCCATTCTACAGATGTACCCAATTATCAATTTTATATTTGTACCTCTTATTCACTTTAATACTACAAAAAGCATATTTTATTTCAATTTCTATGATTTAATAATATTTTTTGATATAGCGTACAAGAACCCGGCCCAAAATGAAACGACCCCATCGCAAAGTGTCAATGTTTTCGCCACGCTCATGCTTAACAACTGTGTAGCAAGTTTCACCTTCATGATCTGGTTGCGGAAATGAATATGACGCGGTGTTAATACATAAGCAAACCTTAGTCCTTCATTTTGTTGAAGTTTGTTTAAGTTGATAAGAAGTTATCACTTTATTAGTCTATTATTTTCATCATATATCAACCTTTTTTTTTAAGTATTTCTGATCAATTTTATTACATGGCAAGGGTTAATGAAAATACAAATCTTTTCTGATGTCCTTGGATGAGGAAAGAATGTCTTTAAATTATTTAGTTCTGCGGCTTTAAAATTAGCAGCACATCCATGAAACGTGAGGTTTGCAACTGTAACTCTTACTTCATGATACTCTTCTAAAACGCTAGACGCTATCCACACACAAATTTAGCCACTCAGCAAAAAATTAAGATATTTTGGCTGGTAGGTGTTCCAAATACAAAATATGTTCCTTGTTTAAAATATCAATATAAAAAGAAATATTCTGACAAAAGAGTTCGTATGCGTAATCGACAGCCAGCAAGCTGCAAGGCTGCCTCACGAACGCATCACCACATACAAAACTCCCTGACTACCCTTACGAGTTCGCATATCGCATACTGCGAGTTGTACCATACTTTGTTTTGGCGGATTATAGCAAATTAAGTTTGTAGTTCCTTGTATAAAATGTATTTCCGAAAAGTAATACGCTAGTTATATATTAAGTGTTGCTAATGCTCCTACCCGACATTAGAAATTGTTCAGTTGCACTTTTGTTAAACTAATTATTATTTATTAATTCAATATATCTTTTTTCACATAAATTCCTTGATTTTTATTTTATTATTCATTGGTACTCTGTAATAGAATGTCCATTAGCATTCTCCAACACTTCGACAATTATACCTACTTACTTCAGGGATAAACAGGAAAATCGGAGTAACTAATAAATTTGTATTAATTTAAAACGAGAAAAATAAATCCTTACTAATATTATAAATGCGAAAGTGTGTTTGTTTGTTGGTATGTCCTTCAATCACCCCGCAACAGGGCTACGGATCCACGTGATTTTTTGCATGGGTATAGTTTAGGACCTGGAGAGTGACATTGGCTACTTTTATCCCGGAAAATCAGAGTTCCTGAGGGATTTTAAAAACTAAATCCACGCGGACGAAGTCGCGGGCATCAGCTAGTCTAAAATATTAACTTTCTAAACGCTTTTGTGTATAATGGTACTAATTTGGTTGTACACAAATCTAAACAAAAATAACAGGTCACAAAGTTGGCCACCTCCAATAATGGTCGTTCTTACAAGGTTACATCAATTGTCGACTAACATACTAACGTCCATACAGTGTTTCCAACTTTAGAAACTTTTCACTATTTTCGGGTGAAACTAATAAGGTAGGGCTTTATGCGTTTCTTGAAGATGACAGGGATTTAGGATAATTTGGGTTAAAATCGAATTTCAGGTGATAACCCTGTTTTTATACCCCACCCAATCAAATTTTTTTAGATCTATAGAAAAGAGCAGAATGAAAAAGTTTGTCATTCTGTATATCGGAATAATAGATTATTTTTCTGCTGACTACTTAGTTATTCATTATTCGTAGCCTCATTGTTATTATAATTTGAAAATTGGAACATCTTCTTCATCACTAAACTAATCAAATTTCTTTCAAGATTTCTTTGAACACTTGAGTTCAAAGAAATCTTGAAAGAAATTTGATTTTTAATCGTGAAACAATATTCAAAACTTGAAATGAAGATGTTCTTTAAATATTGAAAATTAGGTGCCATAAATAAGGCTATTTTGAATTTTTATTACGGTAATTTAAGGCGTATTCTAGGGTAAATCCAAAATCGTAAGTGGAAACACTGGTTCCGTGGTAGTTCATGAGTATTTAAGAGATGGCGCTAATTTATTTGGTGGCTATACTGTGAAAAAATTTTGTTCGCACGACCATATCTTGTCATTTATATCAATGGCGACAAGTATAACTTGGTGCGGCTGTGCGCCACTGTGCTCAACATAAGCACAGTAGAATTATAACCAGTACTGAAACTACCTACAAACGCTCGAAACGGCCTCACTCACACAAACATGCGCATCGACGAGCCAAATAGCGGGCCTCGCGGTGCTGTCAGTACTGAGGACCGGTATTTGGTCTCGTCGATGCGCATGTTTGTGTGAGTGAGCCGTTTCGAACGTTTATAGGTAGTTTCCATACTCTATCTATCTTTACTCTGACATAAGTGTTGCCATTGTATAGAACATAAGACTTAATTTGGGAAAAAATATTTTTTGATCAATTATTTGCGTAATCGTAGTTTTTCATGATAATGTTGTCTTTCATAGTTCAGTTCGTTTCGGGATTAGATTAGCCTATGGAATTTTTTTTTTTAAATAATTCAAGAGCAGGTAGGTATTGAACTATACAAAAATATGGATCTGTACACCCATATTTTTACTGTCATTAAAATGAAAATAATACATTTTACTTTATATTATGATCAGTTTCTAGCTCAGCATGAGGATGTTAGGAGATGGTTAGGAGATGGAATTAAACATTTTTTTTTTACTTTTATTACTTTTTTATGATGTCAAATTGCTGGATTTTTCTCCGAACCACACCTAGATCACAGCTTTCTAAATTACATTTGGCCTCTGATCTGATCTTTCTTTTCTTTCCTGGTGTTACAATTTTTGACGAGATTGTCTCGTGCGTGTTTTTCTGCCTGAATATAAAAACGCCTGAAAAAATTAAAAACGCACACATGAAATTGGTACACATTACAGTATATTTTTCTTATAACATACAGGGTGGGCCAGACCGGGTGGATATAAAATTTTTTTTAGATTGTTGACATAGGGGTCTACCAGGACCCGCAAGGAAAAAAATCGGTTCCCAACCGATTACGAGAAAAAAATTTTTATTTACAATTTTGGAATATTAACGCCTTGACGAACTTTTAATTTTTTTTTAATTTTTCCAGTGACAATGTCCGCAATTTTTTTATGTAATATCTTTATCTAATAACTGTGCTCTCTTAGGAAAAAATTCCAGTCTGATTAGCTGGTTTTAAGAGCATTAAATTTTAAATTATTCCAAGAAAATTAAGTTCATCCAAAATCTACAGAAAATTTAAAATTCCATTAAAAATAAAAGAAGAGGTTTATAGCACTGGTGATTTTTTAAAAACTGTAACAACTTATGTTCTTTCGATTTCCAAAAGAAAAATTGTATGTCAATGTACCGGACAAAAATTGATGATTTTTCAAAGTCTTCGTTCCTCATTCGTGTAAATAACGAATAATATTGAAAAAAAAAATAATTGTTTGTGGAGACTGCATTATGTCCTTTAATTTTAACTGCCTCGTAGGTCTAGTGGTAAGCGTGTTCGATTGCGGCCGACGAGGTCCCGGGTTCGAGTCCCGGGTCGGGCCATCCCAAGTATTGGGGATTTCCGATAAGAAATTCTCAGTACTAGCCCGGAGTTAGGAAGTTGGCGTTGTTTCACCCCGTGCCTTGGAGAGCACGTAAAGCCGTTGGTCCTGCGCCTAATCTCTCTCCGGTCGTGTCGAATTTTCCGTCCCATCGGGCTACGAGAGTAAAGAAACAGAGAGTGCATCTGTGCTCGCGCACACACTTGTGCACTTTAATATCTCCCGCACAGATGGCTAATCTTTCTGGAGATAGGCTGCCGCCGTGGCCGAAATTCAGAAAAATGAAACATTGTTTTATTTTTCTTTCTCTTAAAAAAGTAGATACCGTCATTCATCATTAAGGGATTAATGTCCTCCCTACCGAATTTCGGCCACGACGGCAGCCTATCTCCAGAAAGATTATAATTTATCTGTGCGGGAGATATTAAAGTGCACAAGTGTGTGCGCGAACAGAGGTGCACTCTCTGTTTCTTTACTCTCGTAGCCCGATGGGACGGAAAATTGGAGACGACCGGAGAGAGATTAGGCGCAGGACCAACGGCTTTACGTGCTCTCCAAGGCACGGGGTGAAACAACGCCAACTTCCTAACTCCGGGCTAGTACTGAGAATTTCTTATCGGAAATCCCCAATACTTGGTATGGCCCGACCCGGGACTCGAACCCGGGACCTCGTCGGCCGCAATCGAACACGCTTACCACTAGACCTACGAGGCAGTTAAAATTAAAGGGCATAATGCAGTCTCCACAAACAATTAAATTTTTTTTCAATAAGGTCGTTATTTACACGAATGAGGAACGAACACTTTTGAAAAATCATAACTTTTTGTCCGGTACATTGACATACAATTTTTCTTTTGGAAATCGAAAGAACATAAGTTGTTACAGTTTTTAAAAATCACCAGTGCTATGAACCTCTTCTTTTATTTTTAATGGAATTTTAAAATTTTCTGTACATTTTGGATGAACTTAATTTTCTTGGAATAATTTAAAATTTAATGCTCTTAAAACCAGCTAATCAGACTGGAATTTTTTCCTAAGAGAGGACAGTTATTAGGTAAAGATATTCCATAAAAAAATTGCGGACATTGTCACTGGAAAAATTAAAAAAAAATTAAAAGTTCGTCAAGGCGTTAATATTCCAAAATTGTAAATAAATTTTTTTTCTCGTAATCGGTTGAGAACCGATTTTTTTCCTTGCGGGTCCTGGTAGACCTCCATGTCAACAATCTAAAAAAAATTTTATATCCACCTGGTCTGGCCCACCCTGTATAATTATAACAATATAATAATTAAGTGGCTCATTTTGACCACTATCTGACTATAGTCTGTTCACAATAACTATGTGCCTGGAAATGGAGGCCGCTGTTGTGCTTATTTACCTCTTTTGTTAGGCGGGCAATACCATAGCCAGCTCGATTCCGTAACTTCGGTATCAAATCACTGCATCAATGTCAAAGTCATAAATTTAGGATCTTCGTTACTAGATACCGCCCTTCCTACAAACAATAGCTCCATAAATGCGGCATGCATCGTAATATCAAAGTTTGTGTGAAAACAACAAACATTAGTTGCTATGAGACTATGTGGGTACGCCAGTTCCGGATACTATGAATTGCTGCCATTTCCTAGTACGCTGGCAGTATCTAGTAGCGACCAAGCTACCAATCCTAAATCTATTGTGAAAGTATGGTTTTCGCAGCACTTATCATTGCAACTATCTATTAGGGATCGATGTGAAACAAAAATATTTTTGACAGATCATAGGCCAGTAAATAAAGCCGTTTTTTTTTGGGTCAACCTCGCACTAAATTTCCGATCCAATTTTAATTTTGACGTGACAACGTCTTATAAATTGGTTTGCCGGGTGACACTTCAAGAAACTGCGTTACGCTCCGCTCACGTTATGCGCTCACAATGAGAGCGAGTGAGAGGCACGCGTCCCTTCCACTCGGGCATGGTTAGCCCGCCTAAGAGCGAGAGAGACAGACATAAAAAGTGAAAGGCACGCGTCCCTTCCACTCGAGCACAGTTAGCCCGCCTAAGAGCGAGAGAGACAGAGCGAGAGAGAGAGAGTGAGAGAGATAGGCATACACACCGGTTCATGTCTTGCGCTTCTATTTCGCTTAGGCGCCTGCATACAAGTTTACACGTTGCCAGTTAATTGTAAAACGATTGTGTAGTGATAATGTAAAGGTAGTTTCGTCCATCTTTTATAGTCTATTATTTCATCCTTCTTCCTACTATACGAATGAATATTCACATTAAAATTATTTTACCACTCAAAGTCGTTGTCACGTAAAACTTTCGCCCGTATACCGACTTTACAGGCAACCAAATTTTTTTTGTTTAAGTTAAGGGTTACTTATTAACCATAAAAACACAAAATGCTGACAGATCCAGGTGGAGCTTCGACCGCAATCTTAAAGAAAAGTTTTTGACCGATATCTCGGAAACTGTCCACTTAGGCACTGAGACTTAACTTAAGAGGTGTTAAAGAAGTGACATTAGCGATCCGATAAACTACAAATATATATTATCTGAATAAAATAAGTACCTATATAAAAGTGATTTAAGTGTTGAAATAGAAGAAGAAATATGCTCAGCTAGGGAAAAAATTCGAGTTTTCTTTGCAGGAATAATAAATATTAAATCAACTAAGCTAAATTTTCAATACACATATTAGAAGGCCATATTATTATTGATATATACTATATCCTCTATTCTCTTTGACAGTGTCTCCAACTTGGTTACTATTTACTATAAACTAAAAATGATTATGGAGACATAATTTCAGATAAAAATAAAAATATTAAAATATTGTAAGTAATAATATGTATTTTGAATACATATTATTATTATGTATTGATTAATAACAAGAAAACTAGAAATTAATGCCATGAAAAATAAACATATTTATTACGCTTATGTGAGTAAACATATTTATTTATGTAATGTCTACTTTGCAAAATATTACAAAATATTTGAAGATTCACATGAGGCATAGACTAACATTTCTGGACGATTCTTTTTTAAACTTATTTTGTAAATAAAATTTCCATAGTTTTGTCGTTAATTGCATGAAAGAATAACTATGCATCATCTCATCAGTTTTTGTACTCACAATAGTAATTACGTATTACCTACGTAAAACGAAAACAAAATTATTTGTTATTTTAAAAGAAACCACAGATCATCAATAAATATCAACAGTTAGTATATAATGCAGCTATATAAAGTGAGTACTAGGCCCCTATAAAATGGTGCCACATGCGAGTATGTCATTTTTTAGAGAATCGACGCACTGCTAAGTTTGATAGTTGTCAAGTGGCTTGTGTAGGTTGCCATGTAAAAATCGTAGCGTTAATTCACACTTTGGCCACACACATTCCTATTATGAACAAACTATATCTGACTATCTGACTATAATGGTTAAATTGGGTACCGTAAATACATGAAGCTGACAACACTTACCAGTCAATGCCGCCACTCTCGCATTTATGGATTTTAGTGGTTTAAAATTACTTCGTTTCTCTCACATTCTTGAAAAAAATTACCTCGATCAGTTTTCTGCTGCGTGATTTTGATTGAAGGACCGACCGACAAACGGTCACACTTTCGCATTCGCAGTGATTTTATCTCGCAAGGATACCTACTTCGAGCATATTATATTATACATAGCTCTTTTAAGCTATGCGCTGAGTGACCTTGAGCCTTCATTATGAGGCTCCAGAGCTGAGCTTTATCTTGAGCTTTATTTTGAGGCCCATATTGCATCGTCATACAGTTGTCATTGTTAGTTGACATAAGTCACGCATGGTTCGAATAGATACGAGTAGTTTAATTTAAAATCGTTCGCAAAAGCAGTAGGTATTATAGACATCGTAAAACACGTATAATATTATTGTTATAAGTTCATGCTTGACAAGTTTACATTAAGCAGTTAATGTTAAATGACATCCGAGCAATACAATTCCATAATACGAGTATAAACACTATAAACAGGGCCGTTTTATTAAATAACATCATTCAATCGTTTATTGCCTTGTTGAGTTTAGTATGCACGTAATAAATTTTGTTATTCAATGCCTATTCACTCATTTAGTGTGCGAATTGATGTATGCATAAATAAAAATGTGTAATATGTACGATTTGATATTCGTGAAAACAAAATACGCTGGCACAATATTTTAAAATAAAGATTATAATATTATTGATACGAGTACTTCAACGATTTTAACATTTATATTAATATACGAGGGAACGGACAATGTATGCAATTTTGGGGTACCAATGCTGATTGGAAAAAATTACAATAAACAGTCAATGTAAGCAATTCCATTTGCTGGTTCTAATGTTAAGTGTCAGACTAGCTAGTCTGACAATTACTTCTGCAAAAAATTGCAAATTGAATGAAACATGAACTTCCTGCTAGTGTTTAATAGTGCAAGTGACTTGCCAGAGTTGACGTCTGCAGACTGGGCACTTTGACTGAGTACTATGGCAATGCTGCATGTCGTGGTATGTTTTTATATTTGCGGGATTTTTAAGAACCTTATTTCACGCGGACGAAAGATAGTTATCTACTAATATTGTCTCAACACAAATACGATCAGCTTAATGCATAATTAAATGGTGATACAAATTCAATTCCTTTATCCTTGCGAATTATGTAACTAAAGCCATTGCTTTGCATGTAAAATAGTTATTTCATGGGCCTCTCTGATGTAGCACAGATCGACCCCTTGGTCAATGTCTTATCAAATTAGCTAAGAGCTTATCTTAAGCTTCAGGTATTTGATACTCAGTTATTCTCAAAAATAAGGGTCTCCATTGTACCTACACTACATATTTACATAAACTCTGTACAGTTAAATTAGTATCACAAAACGTAAAACGAATATCAGCTTATAAAATGAAGAAAGAACATTTATATTTGCTCAGCAATTTAAGGAAATGACCAATTTCTTAATACCTGAACGAGGCAGCCAAAAAATGGTCGTATTTTATCAAGGTGGTATTAAATAAGGGTAATAGTAACATAACAAATGTGTTGTCGGGCAACACGGTAACTCTTTTTAGTGAAAACCTCGTGAAACCTTTGAAAATACTTCTCTAGATATTGCGAAAGGAATTTCAAGTGCTATAATTTTGTACGAAAGTTTGTTTTAATATGATAACCTTTTTTCTATTTTTACCTAAATATAAAAATAATAAATTATATTCACAAAATCGTAAGCATCAAAAAAGTTAAAGTTATGGAATAATGTAGAAAATATTACTTTCTTAAATATTACGTTTATCACTGGAACGAGCTGAAATGTTCCCTGAACGCTTACCCCGCTGAATGATCGAAGTCATCCCTAACACCTCCTCCACCAGTCACCAGTGACTCTATGAGCTATGCTCGGAGTATCATGGGATCAAATCAGAAATTAGAAGAATTAGGAGTATACATGCTTATCGAGTCCCAAAGCTGAAGTGGCAATAGGCAGGGCACACGGCTCGAAGAACCGTTGGGTGTTGGGGTCCCAAATCCCAATGTGCTGGAATGGCGACCCGCACCAGCGTTGGTGACAACCCAGTACCCACATGGTGGGCGAACGATCTCAGGCGAGTTGCTGATAGCCGTTGGATGCAGGCGGCACAGGATCGTGTTCTGTGGCTATTATTAGTACCTTACTCCAGCCGTGGTTTAATGCCAGTACCTACGTCTATTGGTTGAGGTGACGATGTAACTAATTTTTGGCGTAAAGTACCAACCTAATAAAAAATACAATAATTTAATAACCAAAAATTTTTTTTATTTATAACTCTGGCCTAAAATTCTAAAGTTGATTGAATAAAAATGTCACCGTAACGGATTTGTTGGATCTTAATCTAATCCAATTTAAAATTAATCTGTGAAATGAAAAGCGGAGGGTTGGGCCCGGCTTTGGGGTAGAATGGTGTTGTTTCGGACGTATTTCTAAATTTCATTACAGAAAACTTAACCGCTGGCGTTTAAAAGGGATCTTTAACTGGTTTAGCTGATTTATAATTAAAATCCAAGAATTCATATAATTGTAAACATCATTATGATTGCTGAATTTATAAAACTATTCATTTTTTTATTATTGGACAACCGAGTATCCTTTAAGCGAGTATCTTAGAGAGAGAATCCTACTTCCTACTTCGTACTCCTACTACTATTTTAAGTGCGGGTTTGTGAGGATACATGAATAGATGGATGGATGTTTGTTACTCTTTAACACCACAATAGGCCACAACGAATGAACCGATTTGGCTGAAATTTGGAATGGAGATAGCTCATACCCAGGATTAGCACATTTTATCCCGGAAAATTAAAAAAGTTCCCGCGGGAATTAAAAACCTTAATCCACATCATCTAGTTAACAATAATAATTATCCCTTCATCCTTTCTCATGTTATAAATGTGAAAGTGTTCTTTGTTTTTTTGGGTTGTTGGTTTTTCCTTCAATCGCGCAAAGCTGGGGAGCAACGGATTGACGGGATTTTCTGCATGGGTATAGGAATTGAAGAGTGATATGGAAGTTACCGGAAAAACAAAGGATTTCGTGGGATTTGTAAAACATCTATCTCCACGTTTCCGTGATAAGTATTTAAATGCAGCTTTATTTATTTAGTTTTTCAAGCGACTGAGAACAAAGCACAACGCGAACCACGTTCGCGCTTGTTTTATTTTCATTTAAATAACTATTACAACGTGTTGAAATAAACAAAGTACGTTATGTAGGTAAAGATAACCTACATATCTTAGGTTATCTTTACCTACATAAAGATAACCTTTATGTAGGTAAAGATATGAGATGTATCTTTACATACATAAAGGTATGTATCTTTTGTGATACATACCTTTATGTATGCCTTTACACTTTAAAAAGTTACATAATTACTATTCCAATCAATGTAACAACTAACTTACCCCCGTGTGAAATAGATATTATGGGGCCTAATATTTTCGTAGGTCGTAATACGATGCTCGTAAAAGGGCACGATAAGATATTATGAACCCGATTATTTAACTTTTCTCTATAAGCCAATAGAAATGTTACCTAAATATTCACATATTCGGTCGTTGCGGCGTCGTCGTGAGTGGCGATAAAGATTTATAGCTCAATAATACTTTGATTATTCCTAAGATTCAGGGAACTCGAGTTTTATGTGCGTTCAGGTCTTTACTTAGGTAATAATGTTCGATATTACCATTCTATATTTTATTCCTAACGCCGCGAACCGTTTATGTAGGTATTCTTATTTTAACAAATAAATGTTCGTCCGTGATATCTTGATGAATTTTATACGAAGTCGGATTCGAGATAAGCGGTTTATAACTTGGAGTGAATATCGAGGTGATACACATCGACTTACTAGAAACCGTCATAAACGTTTATATCCTCTGCGCAAAATACAGAAATCATTTGCGGCGTTGAGTGTACGTTGTCAAATAATAATATGATTCAAAAGGAACTAATAGATTAATATTAATAAGATTAACTGTAATTCATATTAAGCAATGTGTGAAAACAATCATTAAGTCGAGGGTTTAACCACAGTAGAAATATAGAATACTAGCGACCCGCCCCGGCTTCGCACGGGTAGTAGAGCATATTACGCCTATGCTTTGCAAACTCCTTTGAATGTTCCATATGTTATACCTTGAACAGCATATTGTACAGTACGTAGGCTTATTTAAAAAAATTAGTATTGCTCGGAAGCGCTCAGCTTATATAGCATCATAGCATCCTGCGGAGCGCGCTTGAAATTATTTTGGCGCGATCGTTTTTATTTTGTGATAACTCCTAAGATATTTATTAAATTATTGTATGGTGTAAAGAACTATCATAATGTGCATGAAATGCGTAAGGTAACTTGACGTACTTAAGTTGATAAGTATTAATATACTGTATCTGTCTAAATAGATTTCCAATTACCACATAGTACGTGACCATTTTTTTAGAAGTTGAAATGGGTATATTGAGCTGTCCATAAAAGATAGATATATGCCATCGCGGACGTTTTTGTAAAGAATTATCCCACTATACCACCACCATACTTTTTTGTTATATCTCAAAGGGATTAGCCAGCGATTTCGATTTTTTTTACGAGATCGTCAACAATTATCGTCATATTACATTCAAACAATTTACACAAAATCTAATCAAATTATACAAAAAAAAAAAACAATAAAGCCTTCATCATGAATCACCCTATCTATTCAGTATCAATTCAATCCGTTCAATAGTTTTGAGTTTATCGCGAACAGACAGACAGACAGACAGACAGACGCGGCGAGGAACTTTGTTTTATAATATGTAGTGATAGTGATGTTTCATCTTTATGCTTTGGTTTAACACAGTAAATGAATTTCTTAATGACAAAGTTGCATGGAAGCAATGGACTTGGCTTCCGCTGCCTACAAGAAAGTACCTGTAATAATAATTTATGCTGTGCTATTAATTCATATTGTGTTTGAAAAGAGCATTGTGCTGAGATTCTCCCTGGCTCTTTTCAGGAAGAAAAAAGTCTTGACGTCGCAATAACAAGATTGGAAACATAAAATAAGTAGCCTAACGGTTAAAAAGACCGTTGGGCTGAAAACTGTAAGTTCGTCGGTTCGATCCCCACCCGTTGCAATATTGTCGTACCCGTCCATAACAGAAGTTTTCCGCTTATTTGGAGGGGAGACAAAAATATTAGTCAATTTCAGCTTGGTTACTTAATATTTAAATGATAATTTTGAATTCTGTCCATCCTGACTCAGAAGTCAGAGGCCTCGGGCCACCAAACGACAGATAAGTAGTATGAAATAACTTATACAGCATTTGTGTATTCATAAGAATAGAAACAAATAAAATCAGTAGACTGTGCATATTTATCATTAGGTAACCGTTTTAGCGTCCTGTACGGACGAACGGTTATTGTCCCCGCGAAATATGTCGGCATTTCAAAGGACTGAGTTATTATGGCGATACATTTCTCCGAATATATTACCGGACGCGGCTAAAAATATCGCGTCTTGTCAACCTTTGTTGCTACGCTTAACATGATTGTGAGTGATTTTTTATGCCTACCATTACGGCTATTTCATACCCAGTAAATGGAAGCGATCTAGCAGGCTAGACGTAGATATGCGAAGAATATTTCCTAATAAATATTGTGATCTCTTCCGCCCACAATATCTGACAGAAAATAATGTGTCTATACGACAGGATACATAAACAATTCACGCAAAGTATCACGAATGTATGTCCTTCTAAAGAATATGGATGGTCCACGAATATAATATCTTATGTACCTACTTAGTTGTGAAATAAAATATCCATTTTTTTGCTCATACGAAAAAATATGATAAAATAAACGAGGAAATATTCAAATTCAAATTATTTATTTGCCAGATTGAGTACATTTAAGATCTACACGCGCTTCAATCCGCCACAGAGTAGCATGCAAATATGTAATTAATTACTTAATTAATAGTTGTCCTTATAACTAAGTAATATTATTAATTTCAATTACTGAAAAGGTTGCAAGAAATCGTTTATTTTATAAAATTAATCGTTCAAAAAATATATTAATCGTTTGATATAAAAAAAAATCCCAAAAAATATTTACTAGGTAAAAAAACAAACGCTTTAAATAAACGCCAAGATGCTTCAAAGAAAAATATAAAAAAATATTCACGAATAAAAAATATTTCTTCACGAATTTTCATGTACCAACAATACCTCCATTTACGTTTATTTTTATGCCCTCGGCGCAAAAAAAGGGATTTTATAAAGTTTGTATCTGTGTATATGTATCGCAGCTACTCTACGAATGGACCGATATTGATGCGGTTTTTTGTTTGAAAGCTGACGTCATGATGCTGAAGCTGATGAGATGTTTCTTAGCTATAATATTTATGATGGTCAGGCGTTCGAAGATCATCAAGTCATTTCCTACTTGATCTTACAAACTTTAATTGATGCAATTGATTTTGGTATAGGTACTGTTACTTTGGATTATTTCCAAGACATGGTAACCTTGACCTGATGCAGAATCAAGTAGTCTGCGGGATACCCAACTTCTCAGCAACTTACAGTAGATACGGCGTGTTTGGGCTCATTAGAATGGTCTAAATGAGTAGGTAGGTGTTCTAACACCTACCTACTTTAGATACATCTACTACATTTAGATAGATGTTCGATGATCAAGAAGAAGGATCTGATGATGAAGCAGAAAACGGGGTTGGTAACAGGATGTCGGGTATATCAAGCATAATCCGGCCATAGATGCCACATGTCGGGGATGTTTTAAATTTTCTATTCATACTTTTTCTTTTTACATTTATTTCAACTTACTAAATACCGCTAAAGTGTTTGCACATCTTATTAATCACGTCAACAGCATGCCGTTGTTCGCCCGCTGAACGTAGACGAACAACAAGCATTGTTATAGCGCCGAGCTGAGCTATTCAGTGAAAGCGGGATGATGTAAACACCGCCTTAC
The DNA here is from genome assembly GCA_029955525.1 of Oeneis ivallda. Classification (NCBI taxonomy): domain Eukaryota; kingdom Metazoa; phylum Arthropoda; class Insecta; order Lepidoptera; family Nymphalidae; genus Oeneis; species Oeneis ivallda. The sequence goes on along the minus strand of JARPMR010000016.1, from coordinate 11,869,518 downwards.
AACACTATCACCGCCCTAGAGATTCAGGAAGTGGTAAAGTTGATTAAAAATATTTTTTTTCCTACTGTATACAGTACTGTATACAGTAGGTATTTTCCTTTAAATTCTCACAAATATTATAATTAATGCGAAAGTGTGTTTGTTGGTTTTCGCTTAAATCACGCAGCAACGGAGTCATATAGATCGACGTGATTTTTGGCATGGTTAAAGTTGAGAACATAAGCCGGAAAAAATCCCGGAAAAAAGAGGGTCTCGCGGGATTTTTAAAAACTCCACGCGGACGAAGTCGCGGGAAAAAGTTGTTGATGCAATAAAATGTCCCGAAGCCTCCAGATTTATCGTATTAGAATAATAATAATAATTATAGATGTAAAGCACAAGTACGAGTAGAAGAAGGCCTAAGTATGTTAGTCCAAAAGCTGATTGAATGATGATGATTGAGAGCAATAATATTATACCTTACTTAGAAATTATATCCGCTCTATCATCCCTATTAGTCAGTAGTAAACTAACTATTACGTAGTTACTAGGTATTGCTAGGTAATAAGTGGTAGGAGGCTTTGGCCGTGACCATTTACCATTCTATCGTCGAAGACGTACCGCCGCGCCGTACCGTACGAAGATATAGCGTTACGGTTTTTATACCCGTAAATAGTAACTGGTGGAGGTATGAGTGTAACTTTCATTGCCATTTTAATCCTTTCAATTTAGCCCATTATATCTTAAAAATCAGTTTGCAGTCAAAGCAAAGGCTGAACAAAAAAAGGATTGTGTGGTTTTATGAAACCCCGTGGTTTCATAAAACCAAACAATCCTTTTTAAATCTTTTTTTTTTAGTAAAAAAAGTGAAACTTTTTTTACTATAGGCGACGCCATATTGGCCTTGGCTGCTCTGACGAGCGCCTTTCACTTTATCCCTACTCCGCGGCCGATCGTCACGCGACATGCAACACGCACAGACGAAAAAGTTTGAGACGATGTAATAAAAGTTTCACTTTAAAAGAAAGTTTGCATATCCTTTCCTGTATTTCCTATCGCGGTGTTCAGTGTCTCGTCCCGATAATTGATGACAAGCAATAATTCATCGTTTGTGTTGGGTCTCACGCTCCCGATATATGGCTGGCGGGACTGGCCACAACTTCGGTATTATAAATAACACTTGGATAATAATAAAAAGTATAAAACTATTTATTTATTAGTTAATAGTTTTTCTCAGAATCACGAAAAGTCAGATTAACTTAATTATTACTAAGTGCCGATTTCACCAACGTCGAGTGACGTTTTATATTAATAAATTGGTTGTTCTGACAATTTTTGTATTGAAAACTCTATCAAAATATAAATAAAATTGACGCTCGGATAAGACTTATTTTACGTTTGTGAAATCGGCCATAAGTAGATTAATTTTCATGATTCTGAAATTCTGATTCATATTTTATCTGACACTAGCTGATGCCCGCGACTTCGTCCGCATGGATTTAGTTTTTAAAAACCCCGCGAGAACTCTCATTATCCGAGATAAAAAGTAGCTCTCCCGATCTGAGGAACCACTACTACATCCATTACTATACCCATGCAAAAAATCGCATCAATCCGCTGTTCTGTTGCGACGTGATTGAAGGACAAACCAACAAACAAACACACTTTCGCATTTATAATATCAGTAATGCTTTATTATAACACTTTTTATAATTGTCAAATTTTTTACCATACTTAACCAATTTGATTTTACTATTATAAAATAAGTTGCTCCGTTTTAAAAAAAAAAAAACTTGACTATGGCTCGAACGCTCGTCGCGCGGGGCCACTGAAGAAAAGAAGAAGAAGAAGAACCAAAGACAAAATTACGTTTAGCTGTCATTTACGTTTTGTTATTCCACTGTCATTTGCGTTTTGTTATTCCATGTCAGATGCGTTTTTCTTATACCACGTTTTATAGTGACATGACGGAAACTCGGTCGAACGGGATAAAAAGTATCCTATGTCCGTCTCCTGGTTCTAAGCTACCTCTCCACCAATTTTCAGCCAAATCGGTTCATCCGTTCTTGAGTTATAAATAGTGTAACTAACACCACTTTCTTTTATATATATAGATTTAGTCCAAAAACCAAGAATCAAAAACAATCTTGCTTATACCTATTAGGGAGCGGGCAGACCGGCTACTTTCAGCGGCAGCGATCGGCGTTTTCTGCGACTTCATCGCGTTTTCGCGACTCAAGTGATACGAAGCTAAAAGTAGCGAAGGTCAGCGTTCAGAAATCGCGAAAAAACGCAACTCGATCGCTGCGACTGGCGTTTGTTGTGGTCGATGGTGAGTCTATGTTGATTTTTACATGGATAAAGGGACCTGGGAGTGTTTTCTAGGCTTTTCTAAAATCCTATACCTATTTACTTTCACATGAAAAATATAATACCTTTGAAACCACGAAATAAAAACGTGACATCAAAAATGAAATTCGGCTCCTAAATTAAAACCGCGATCGGAACAAGGGGACAGAATATAATTAAATATTTAATTGATTATTGCGTTTTATAGCAGACTAGGTAGTTGATGTCCGCCACTTAGTCCACTTGGATTTAGTTTTCAAAACTCCACGGGAACTCATTGATTTTCCGGGATAAAAACTTCTTCCATGCAAAAAATCACGTCAATCCGAAGCTGTGAGCGTGATTGAAGGAAAAACCAACAATATGCATTTTCGTATTAATAAAATTAGTAAGATAGGTAAATAAGGTATGGATAATCACAAAGGTTATAAACTAGAACTTCTTGATAATACGTTTCCAGTAAAAAACTAGTTTCGATACCAAAAAGACGATTTCACTGCGAGCTATTGATACCACGCTTGGACGGGCGCGTTCGGTGTAGCCCATAAATAAATCGACTCCCGTTTTTGCGCTTCACTGTACCATAAAAAACAATTCCTTACTAAAAATAGCTAATTTAAATTGGCCTGCCTCCCCGTAACATGTTCGCAATCCATAAATGGTAGCCATCAGCTGTGGGATTGTCTAAAAATGATCATAAAACCTGTGATCGGCTAAATTTATAGCATTCTTCTTGTATCAATGAATTTTAACGAGTAGCAAGAGAATATCTGGCAATCGGAGTTGATTGCGATCGTTCACACTGATGTAATCATTTTTAGACAATCCCACTGCAGCTCGTTGCACTGAGCGCGATGGTTGCCTTCAAATCATACCCCTTCCATTCAGCTTTGGTTGTGGTCAGGTAATAAAAATAGCTAATTTAAATTGTCCTACCTCCGCGTGACATGTTCGCAATCCATAAATGGCAGCCATCCGGTATCAAGCTCGTCACAAGAAGGACATGAATTAACAAGAAAAGAAAATTGGATATACTTAAATGTTACATCAGTCATATTGACTTTGTTCGTATAAAAATAAATGTAAATAAACTATGTCACCCAGACCGTAATAACGAATCGAACCTCACTCATCCGATTCCTCTCGGTAGTTTAGGTGCTACGGTGAAACATACATAAATACAAACATACCTACATATACATAAACAGCGCAAATCATAACCCTTCCATTCGTCTTATGGTCGTAGTCGGGTAATAAAAATTTATATCTTAAATCACCCTACCTCCGCGTGACATGTTCGCAATCCATAAATAGCAGCCATCGGTATCAAGCTCGTTTCACTTAGCGTTGCGGTCGCCATGGGACTCTTGACATGAATTAACAAGAAAAGAAAATTGGATATACTTAAATGTTACATATATCAGTCATATTGACTTTGTTCGTATAAAAATAAATGTAAACTACATCATCCGGACTATAATAACGAATCGAACCTCACTCATCCGAATCCTCTCGATAGTTTAGGTGCTACGGTGGAACATACATAAATACAAACATACCTACATATACATAGACAGCGCAAATCATAACCCTTCCATTCGTCTTTGGTCGTAGTCAGATAATAAAAATAGGTGAAAATTGCCCTACCTCCCCGTGCCATGTTCGCGATCCATAAATGGAAGCCATCCGGTATCAAGCTCGTTGCACTTAGCTAGCGCCGCGGTCGTCTTGGGACTCTTGACATGAATTATCAAGAAAATTGGATATTATAAGTATAATTTTTGACTTTGTTCAACGTACTTTGTTCGTATAAAAATAAATGTAAGCTATGTCATCCGGACCATAATAGCGAATCGAACCTCACTCATCCAAGTCCTCTCGGTAGTTTAGGTGCTGCGGTGGAACATACATAAATACAAACATACATATACATAGATAGCGCAAATCATAACTCTTCTATTCATTTTTGGTCGTAGTCGGGTAATAAAAAATAGCTAATTTAAATTGCCCTACCTCCGCGTGACATGTTCGCGATCCATAAATGGTAGCCATCCGGTATCAAGCTCGTTTCACTTAGCGCCGCGGTCGCCTTGGGACTCTTGACATGAATTAAAAATGCATGTTACATTAGGGTGCCATTGGCAAGTCGCCCTGCCGCGCACATGGGAGCCGCTGCTAGCTCATTCGCTTTCTAAGTAATAGGTTATTTAAGTTTGCGAATTGATGTGGGGTATATTGACTCGACTGCTCCGAAATGTCCATGGAATTGCAACATGCACTTTTCAAATGAGTTGTAAAGCACAAATATGCTGCTTTCCTAACAATTTGAGTGATATTTTGGGCTAGATGATGCCCGCGCTAGTTTTCTAATTCCTGTGGGAACTCTTTAATTTTCCGGGATATGAAATGTAATACAATTGATATTCCTGGGTATGAGCTATCACGATTCCAAAGTCTAGCCAAATCGGTTCATTTGTTGTGGCGTGAAAGAGTAACAAACATCCATCCATCCATCCTCACAAGCTTTTGCATTTATCATATTAGGTGGATTAGATAATAATTATACCAAGTTCAATTTTTTTCATCCATTCATATGAACCTATTGCTGGGCCATACTGGGTTTAAGGAGATAGTCCCATCACGGTCGTCGACTGCAGATTGGCATACTTCAGGCACCTTTGAGAAAGTCATAGGTAGCCGGATATGCACGGGATCGAACACGCAACTGTAATGGGTCACAGCCGGAGACAAGGTAAACACGATGTTATTACAGACTTAGCATTTATTATATGAAGAAAAAATATATAGAGGAGAGATTCACAAAGTACTTATAGCTATTAAACCTATTTGGTAATGCACTTGTTAAGACTCGTGGAACACTCTGAAGTACACTTTGATATGAGCTCAATATATAAAAAAAAAATATAATTAATAAGCAATTATTACGAAATTAAAAGGTATTTGGTTACTATCTAAACTTGATAACATGGAATGTTGGAATGTGACCGCTAATATAACATTAATATGATATTAATGACGATTCAATAAGGAAACAATTTGGAAAGTTTCGTAAGACTACGTAGTTATGATACAAATAATGGTTAGGTACATTACACCTTCTCCCTAAGAAAAAGAAATGATTGAAAATCATTTCGACTTAAATTAATTCATAATAAAACTTATATAATGAAATATAACATTTTGAGTTTTAGATTAATAACAATGATTAAGTTTTTAACTTAGACAATCTAGCACTCCTTCGTAGTGGTGTTTCACTATTACAATTAATAACTATAGGAGTTTTTTCCATTAAATTCTGCATTTCGAGATCTTCTATGGGTGCTGTAGGAGCATTAGAGTACATTGGGGAATTTGGAGAATTCCTTTCTCTATTTCTATTTCTAACATTGAATGTAATACAGTTAGTTATACTACTACAACAATCATTATTGATATGCCGATGTACTTCAGGTCCATATTTGTATAATAACCATAAATATTTGAAGAATCTATAAACAGCATATACAGTTAAAATTTGAATAATTGTGAATACATGAGGAAGAAAACTATTCCCTGTCATTTGATTAAATATAGAGTTATCATTTTCATATTCTTCAGTTAGTTTTTCAATTTCATCTAATTTATGACTTGTTAATTTAATTGAATCATGATCTAATTTATAAGATTGTAATGGAATTAAATCTAGTTTTGTAAAATTTAACTTATTTATCTTTATACAATCATTAATATCAAAAGTGGGAAAAAATCCTTATATCTACTGAATTTTCATTATGAGTACTAAAAGTAGTTAACACAGAATTAGTAGTGAAAATCTTACAATTCTTATTAGAACTTAAAATTCCTTTTTCTTCTAACATAATATCTTTAGGTTGCATTGTTTCGCATTTTACAGTAGCAATAATTGGCTTTGGTGCGACATATAACCATTGATTTAATTTATTCAGTTTGTAAAATAGCTCGTGAGAAAGTTTTGTGATTCTTATATTACAATTGTCTGGATTTTTTACATTATTTAACAAAATTTCACTTTCACAACTAGGTCTAGAGTGAGTTGAATACATTGGTACCTTATTATAACAAATTCTTAAATCATCTGACAATAATTTACATTCTGACAAATCCTTAAGAGTTACATAGTACATTCTATTTTCTGAAATTGACAAGTATTGACTATTTTCATCAGGTAATATAAAAGAATAAAAATCGTCGTTTCTGTGAATGGGTAAACTTATAAGTTTATATGCATCAAACTTTTCATTAAATATTAATGGAACTGAGATAACAAATATTAGTTTATTATTATACAGAAATAAATTTAGTTTCAGTACTGATTCTAGTTTATAAACTTCATTTCTAGTTAGATCGACTGGAAATTTGGTATTAGTAGGTAAGTAAGGAATAACTTTTTGAAGTTCATTTATTAAAACTGAGGGTGAAATTATACTTGGATGCAATGTTTCAGTTTTAGCAAACAAAATAGCATTAATAATAATAGAATATTCTTTATCTACTTCAGAAATTATTAGATTTAGCAATTCTAAATGGTCTTGCATGCTTTGTTGTTTTTGTAAAGAAGTTATAGTATCGACAGTTGTTTTAGTAAAATTCTCTAGTTTTCTCAAATTGGTATTGAATGTGTTTAAATTGCGTTCATAGTTTGTGACTGAGGAATTAAAATTCATTATTGTATTTTGAACAACTTGAGTCTGTTGTTTTAAGATTTTGACAAATTCATTTTTATCTTTATTAATTCGATCGAATGCATTTTCGAAATGTTCGCCATCATCAGCGTCTAAAGTGCCAAAGCCATTCTGTAAGCAAATTATATGATTTGCATCAGTATGCTAATTTTAATCTATTATTATGAACTAACTTTTTCTTATTTTTTATAATAATAGTGGAGTTACAACTAGAATTGATTTCAACTATTTCATAAGGACCTTCGTAATTACTTCTAAGATTTTTGCATTTGCCTTTAGAAGTGTTTTCATTTAACAAAAATACTTTATCTCCTACTTTAAACGATATAGGATTATTTTTCTGATCATAATACTTTTTATTAACTTCTTTTGATTTCTGTATGTGGTTTCTTGCTATTTCATTACTTTTTTGTAATCTCATTTTTAATTCACTAAGATAATCATCATAAGTGTATTTGAATTCAGGTGTAGAAGTGAGACTAGATGGGATGTTTGGTTTAACACCAAAAACTAATTCAAATGGCATGAATTTTGTTGAAGTATGGACGGATGTATTATAGGAAAACATCGCAAAATCAATCCATTTGTCCCAGTCTGTCTGTTTTTCATTAACATAGTGTTTCAAATAATCGGCTAACGTGTGATGAGATCTTTCAAGAGCACCGTTAGTTTGTGGGTGATAGGCTGTGCAATTAATTTGTTTTATCTTAAATAGTTTTGAAATATTTTTTAAAAGAGATGACGTGAAGTCAGCGCCTTGATCAGTAAGTATCGACTTAGGTATACCAAATTTACATATAAATTGTGTGACAAAAATATTTGCAATTGTTAAAGCTTCATGATTAGGAACAGCATAAGCTTGTGAAAATTTAGTAAGATCATCTTGGAGTGTTAATATGAATTTATTACCATCTTCTGACAGAGGTAAGGGTCCTACGATGTCTAAGGCAATACGCTCAAAAGGCGTTGAAGATGTGGTGGTAAGTTCCATGGGAAGTTTATGTTTCTTTCGTATTAACTTATTTTTTTGACATGATTCACAGGTTTTAATATAAGTTTTAATATCAAGTTTCATATTTTTCCATTTATATTTATCTTTGATTCTTTTATATGTTTTATGGAAACCAGAATGTCCAGCTGTTGGATTTACATGGCATTCTTCTAAAATTTGTTTAATTTGATCTTTATTTGGTATAATTTTTTCATTGTGGAAAATGATAATTTTAATTTTTGTATCTTTGAAAATATATCTTAACATAGTTCGCAATTTAGACCAACTTAGTTTATCATATTTATCTCCTAATTTGGGAATTTTTAAAGTACATTCTCCCCCATTAGTTTTAAGTAAGTGCTCCCGCACTTTCGTTATTGTGTCAAAGAAATCTTGATAGTCTGCCCTATTCCAATAATATTGTTTAGTACAAAGGTAATAAATGAAATGATCATTATGTTTTTTAATGACAATATTACCAACATCGACGTCTTGTGGTTTGATATCGTTAAAATGATTTAATTTATTTTTAATGTCTCTATGGAAATCTTCAGTACATTCCAGATCGCATGAGATTGGAATACAGACGTTACTGTCTAATTTATCACATATATTTCCATTAACTTCTTCGATATTATCATTTAAAATCAATTTGTGTTGAAAATCGTTTAAAAATTGTTGATATTGAGAACGATTTACCGTTTGAATTCGACTTAACGCGTCGGCATTATGATTTAATCTACCTTCTTTATAAATTATTTCGTAGTCATAGTCTTCTAATAAAAGTCTCCATCGGACTAAGCGAGAACTTGGATCCTTTGCATTAAATAACCAAGTTAAAGGTTTGTGATCTGTGTAAATTTTAAACTTCCTTCCGTAAAGGTAAGGACGAAAGTGTTTTATACTCCATACAATAGCTAATAACTCTCTTTCTGTTGTTGAGTAATTAGATTCAGCATGATTTAAAGTTCTACTTGCATAAGCAATAGGAAGATCATTAGGTGGTGAACCTTGAGAAAGTACAGAACCTATCGCATAGGCACTGGCATCTGTGGTAAGTATAAATTCCTTTTCAAAATTAGGATATTGTAAAATTGGTTCACAACTTAAAGCGTTTTTTAATTTTTCGAATGAATCTTGTTGGTTACTTGTCCAAATAAAATCAGTATCTTTCTTTAATAACATGGTTAAAGGACGTGATAATTTAGAAAAATCTTTTATAAATCTTCTATAATATCCAGCGAAGCCAAGAAATGCTTTAATGTCTTTCTGACATTTAGGAATTGGATAGTTAATTATAGCTTCAATTTTCTTTGGATCAGGCTTAATTCCTTCATTAGTAATGAGATGGCCCAAGTACATAACTTGTTTATGCATAAATTCACATTTATCAGGTTGAATTTTTAAATTAAATTTATCCAAGCGTTGAAAAACTTCGATTAGACGTTTATTATGTTCTTGAAGAGAGTCTGCGTGAATTACGATATCATCCAAATAGACAAAACATCTATAATTTTGGATTCCAGCAAGTACAGTATTCATTAACCTTTGAAACGTAGCTGGTGCATTCTTTAAACCGAATGGCATTCTATTGTATTGGTAATGTCCTGAAGGGACAGAGAAGGCTGTTTTTTCAGCGTCTTCAGGCGACATTTTAATTTGGTGAAAACCTGAAGTTAAATCAAGGGTTGTGAAATATTTAGAATGACCTAATTGATCTAAAATGTCTGTTATATTAGGCAAGGGATAACTATCTCCTATTGTAGCTTCATTTAATTTTCTGTAATCGATTACTAAACGCCATTTTCTTTCACCAGAAGCATCAAGTTTTTTTGGAACGACCCATACAGGTGAATTCCAAGGAGATGTAGATGGATCAATAATACCTTGTTCTAACATTTTTTTAATTTGTTTATCAACTTCTTCTTTATGAATTTGAGGATATCTATAGGTTTTAACATTAATCGGTGGTGTATTTGATTTAGTTGGAATAGTATGTTTGAGAACATCAGTACTAGATAATTTATCACCTTCTAAATAAAATATATGATGGTAATCCATACAAATTTTTTCTAAAGACTCTTTTTCTTCTTTATTAAGGTGACTGGTACGAAGAGTGGATTTAATCTTTTCTAATCTTTCTGGAAATGGTGATTCAGCTTTCTGATAAAAATTTCTGACTTGACCAATATTATCGATATTAGAATTTTCATTATTTTCTAAACATTTTTTGAAATCTTCCGAAATATATTCAATTTCTATTTTCAAATTATTAATTTCAATAACTTTATCATTTGTATTTAAAATAGAAGTAATAACTTTTCCATTTGTAACTTTTACAAGACTATCCGCGATAAAAATACCATTTTCAATTTCCTTTTTATTTATTATTCCTAGCTCGGAATCAAAATTTAAAATATCAAATTCAACAACTTGTTCACAACGCGGTTTTAAAATAGTTTTATTTTTTATAATACTTGGAATATTTTGTCTTGAAAGTTTATTTAAATTCGTTTGAAGACCAGTTTCAGAGATCTGATCTGTTTTATTAGAATCCTCGAAGGGAATATAATCAAATAATTGTTTTAGACAAATATAAGAATCCTCAATGGGAATATTAGAATCCTCGATGGGAATATTAGAATCCTCGATGGGAATATTAGAATCCTCGATGGGAATATTAGAATAATCGATTTCGACTATTTTCTTGTCAGTACAAGAATCAAAGGGAATATCTACCCTATTAGAATCATTTAATTCATCAGCATGGGACCATGGTGCTTTATTGTTTTCAGGAGGGGCAGTAAGCGTTTCAATTACCATGATTTCAATTTCATTTTCATCTATCTTCAAAATATTTCTTTCAAAATCGAGAGAAGCGTTCAAATTTTTTAAAATATCGTTCCCTAAAATTCCATCAAAATCAATTGGAAAATCTTTCGAAATAACGTGGAAAAGAGTTTCGTATTTAAAGTTATTAAGACAAAAATCAAGGTATGTATAGGCGAGTGTCTTATTTAAATTTTTTGATTCGACTTTATCTATGCCTTTTAAATAAATTGGGTAATCTGTATAGCAAATTGTTTCATAATTTAATTTATCAACTTTAATTAGGGAAATAGTAGCACCAGTGTCTAAAAGTAGTCGAACTGGTTCGCTAGTTTGGTTAAATTGAATAATTACATATGACGTAATTGCATTGCAATTTACTGCATGGATCCGGCTTGGATCTATCGGGTTTCCCTCTGCACAGCCGGCTGCGGAGGACCCTGCCTGTTTAAAGACGAAGGTCCAGCCTGCTGTGAGGAATTCCCTCTAAACTGACTGTTATTTTGATGTGAATTATTCGTATGTCTATTGTGATAATTTTTATGGTGATTATTTCGATTATTATAATGGTTGGTGTTGTTATTATTATTAGGATTGCGATTTTTTAATTTAAAACATTTATCGATGGTGTGGTTCGTTTTTTTACAATATTTACAAAATTGGTGAGATACTGTTTGAAATATTTTATTTTGACTATAATTTGGTTTTTGGTTATTATGGAAACGTTGCATTTCAAATTTACTTTTTAATTGTTGCTCCTCATTGAGTGCGACAGCAACTGCGCTTTCTAAGGTGTCAGGCCTTTGCGACTTGACTAAAATTGTTAAGTCTCTGTTTAACCCATTCAGGAAAACGCTCAGAGCTTCATTTTTTATTAAGTTAACACATGCTTCTCTACTAATTTTATCTAAACTATTATCTAATGAATTAATGACTTTAATGTAACAACTTTCGACTCTGTTTGCGAAGCTCATAACAGATTCCTTATAATCTTGTTTACACGCATTTAATTCTAGCTGCCATTGCCCTATGGTCCTTTTTTCCGAGTACGCGTCCAGAAGATGCGTTTTCAGGGCGTCCCAAGATGGGAACTCTCGGTTTCTTACGACGGCACGCGCATTATCCGTGATCTTGGTTTCAATTAATTTGAATAATATTTCTTTATATATTGGATCGACGAGAGTCATCGCTTTATCACAATTGTCCAAGAACTCGTACAGTTTGCTTTTATTCCCGTCAAATTTAATAAGCATACGCTCCGCCATTTCTAGGCTAATTGTAGGAGCCATTTTTTCTTCAAATAAGGAAGCCAAGTTGTACATATAAAAGAATGCTTACTTGCGGCTGCTTTGACCTTATGGTGAGCACGATGTGGGGCTGCTGGTGTACTCCTCGTAGACCTCCGAAGCAGGTAGGCAGTAACTCGTACAGCGTTTCCTCACCGTGGTTCTGGATTCGTTAAGCTTTTATGCTTCTAGAACGATTCTACCGTAACTGCGCCAAAAATGTAATGGGTCACAGCCGGAGACAAGGTAAACACGATGTTATTACAGACTTAGCATTTATTATATGAAGAAAAAATATATAGAGGAGAGATTCACAAAGTACTTATAGCTATTAAACCTATTTGGTAATGCACTTGTTAAGACTCGTGGAACACTCTGAAGTACACTTTGATATGAGCTCAATATATTAAAAAAAAAATATAATTAATAAGCAATTATTACGAAATTAAAAGGTATTTGGTTACTATCTAAACTTGATAACATGGAATGTTGGAATGTGACCGCTAATATAACATTAATATGATATTAATGACGATTCAATAAGGAAACAATTTGGAAAGTTTCGTAAGACTACGTAGTTATGATACAAATAATGGTTAGGTACATTACACAACCCTCTGAATAGGAGACCACAGTCCTAACCACTAGGCTACCAGAGCTCTAACCTATATTTTCCAAGTAAAAACAGAAACACATGTACCTACGTTAATCTTGGTTACTTTAATTGTATTTCTTTCCTTTTAGCGTTTCATTCCGTTTGGTTCTCTAGGTTCAGTTGTTTGGTGGTTGATTTTAAAACGTCTCACGGGAACTTTGTTGGAGTTCCAAAAAGCTTTGCTAATGTTCATGTGCTGGCACAAAGAACTCTTTGATGTCTCTGTTATGTACACTGGAATAAGGGTCAAAATCGTGGAGCAGTGGATTTTTTTTGCGCATGAAAAGATGCATTATCGTGAAGTTACTTGTGTTGTTTTGTAAAGCAATAAGTAAACGTGTAGATATTAGTATTTGGAAATACTTGTAAAACAGTTTGCTACTTAAATCTTTTATCATCAGCAACCAATCAACTGCTCCCTCTGAACCCAGGTCTCCTCTCAGATAAGGGTTATAAATATTATATATTACAGTCCACCCCGCTAGCCTTCATCGTTTCATGTGATATTTGATTGCTCATAAGAACATAACTCCGAAAACCAGAGTTGCGTGCCCGGGATTGACAGGAGACCGCAGTCCCTAAACACCACTCTATAACTTAACATTGACTTTATCTTAAGAAATAATAAAATGTATGTACGCATAAATTAGGGGCAGCGATGGGCGTTTTTATAGCATTTAGCGTTTTTGCGACTGCATCAAAAATCGCTAATAAATGTCGTCAACAGATCAGATTGTTGCGACAATTCCAGAGGTTAGCGCTAATATTAATGGTAGTGAAATAAAACATAACTTACTCATCACCAGCCACAATGTATTTTGGCACCTTTACCCTTTTACAGCTTTTACTTTCCCGGATGAAATTCCAAACACGACTGCCCGACCCCCAACTGCCGGAGCGGGCCGTTTAGTCCTCCCCACCAGTCGTCCATGACTGATCGGAGGAGTTCGGCCCACTCCGGCCGCTGTTGGTTCGGGTCGAGTCAAAACAAGATTTAATAATATTTAACAATAGTCAATTATATTACTCTATTATTAGTACTTATCAAAACACGGTTAACAGTAATTAGCCAATGTTGCTGACATACGTATCTGCGATCGGATCGTAAATCAAACGTAAAAATCAGGGATCGAAAATCGCAGAAACGTTATATCGCGCGATTTTCCGTTTTTGCGATTAAAAATCGCTGTCGCAAAAAAGCAGTCGCAAAAAACGATAATAGCCATACAACCGCCGGTCGCTGCAGCTAAAAGAAGCCAGTCTGCTCTCTCCCTAAGACAGACGTTATTTCTGAATACTATTTGGACAAAACAAATACGAATTTAATCTAAATACAATATATATAATACTAGCTGACCCGGCGAACTTCGTACCGCCAACTTATCTACATAAATAAAACAAATAAACTATCCTATCTTTCAAGTTGGACCAAATTACAGATAGTTACGAAGATTGATCTAAATCGGTTAAGTAGTTTAGGAGTCCATCGCGGACAAACAACGTGACACGTAATTTATATATATTAAAGATTACTTACAAGGAATATATTTTAATGTTATGTCAGTTCATTTTAGAATAATTATTTATCTTCCACCAGACGTCCGCTGTTGGACATAGGCTCCTGTCAGAATCGCCGCTGAACACGAGCTTGTGTCGTTTGTATTCAGGGCTGCTAGGGACTCGCATAACATTGCCCATCAACCGCTTACTTGTTACTTTTTAACTGCCCAGTTGGACTAGTGGTTAGCATATTCGACAGCGGATGAAGCGGTTCCGGGTTCGATTCCCGGGTCGAGCCAAAACATGTATTGTGGTTTTCTGTCAAGAAATTCTCAGTACTAGCTCGGAGTTAGGATACGGCGGTGTATGAACCCCGTGCCTCGGATAGCATGTCGGTCCTGCGCCTGCCCCCCGATTGTCTAACAGTTGCCGATCAAAATCGTATTCATTTGATGGCATTAGCATCAAAGTAAAATATTCCTTGACTGTATTGATTTAAAGTCACAAATTCAGTTTTTAAACAACCGATTTTAACATGGAGCATTATGGAGCGTCTCGTACATACCTAAACATATAAGAATGCATACACGGAATTATGCTCTAGTTCAATGGTGTTATGGTTTATTTTACTTTGACGCTAATGCCATCAAATGAATACGATTTTGATCGGCCACTTTTTGACAATCGGGGGGCTGATCTCTTTCCGGTCAACTTCCGTCCTATCGGACTTTGGAGTTACGGAGTAGAGAGTTCACTTGTGTGTGCACACAAACTTGTGCAGTATAATATCTCCCGCGCAGAGTGGTTGGATTTGGTCGGGAGGATTATTACTTTTTTATTTTACTTTGGATACATACTCGTAATACTTATCAGAGTTATTTGATCAATATACTCTTATTACTTTAGCTACTGTACTCGAACTTTAGTTATGAGAGTGAATAAACGAGGAGCTGCTACTCGTAGTATCGCATAAAGTGGGAATTGAAAAGCATAATGGATGTCAAACGTGAGCGATGGTGCAAGGTGATCGAGCGGGGCATCATGAAAGCAAGTGATGCATCATAGTCGATATCGCTGCGACGCGATAAAATCTATACTTCACAAAATAAAGGTTTTATTTTAATAAAATATTAAAAAAAACTAGATATATAAAAGGAAAAGGTGACTGACTGACTGACTGCTCTATCAACGCACAGCTTAAACCACTGGACGGATCGGACTGAAATTTGGTAAGGAAATTTGGCGTACACTGTGGTTAGTCCGAGTTTTAATTCGTTTGATCGTAATAGTAAACTATGACATTAGCATCAAAGTAAAATGAACCGTAACAGTATCGATTTAAAGTCACAAATTTTTCACAAGACTTCAAAAAAGGAGGAGGTTCTCAATTCAACGGAATCTTTTTTTTTAAATGTATGTTCACCGATTACTCGAAGACGTGTGAACCGATTTGAAAAATTCTTTTTTTGTTTCAAAGGGCATACTTTCCAGGTAGTCCCATAGAAATTTTATCGAAATCGGTCGAGCGGTTTTTAAAATCATCATCATCATCATTAGCAACCCATCAACGGCTCACTACTGAGCGCAGGTCTCCTTTCAGAGAAGGGTTATAGGCCATAGTCCACCACGCTGGCCCAATGCAAATTGGCTGACTTTACACACCTTCAAGAACACTATGAAGAACTCTCAGGTGTGCAGGTTTCCTCACGATGTTTTCCTTCACCGTTGAAGCAAGTGATATTTAATTGCCTAAACGCAGTTGACTCCGAAAAGTCAGAGGTGCGTACCCGTGATCGTACCTGCGACCCCCCGAATAGGAGACCACAGTCTTAACCACTAGGCTATCACTGCTGTTTTTGAAATATCAACAACAAATTAAATACTTTGTATAGTGTGTGTGTAATGTAGTAAAGCGGGAGTTTGAAGTCGGTTGTTTAAAAAAAAAAATATTGTATGTCTTCTTGAAAGAAGACGAATTCCCAACAGTGAAAAATTAAGAAGATTATTAATAGCTCATATTCTTTTCCAATCAGAGAAGAGACACTTATCCACTAACGCCGCTTGAAGACTCTTTAAATTCCAACTTCTTTTCAGCCTATCATAATCTGTGTGCATAGTCCTTTGAGTATTAAAGTGTTGGTTTAATACTCAAAGGCATAGTCCTTCATTACAATCCAGTAACAATTGCTTTCGATTGAGTTAGAGAGCGCAATGGCGAGCAATTTAAATTTATTTCGTGCCTTGCCGCATCGTTAAAGTCAAGGGCGTGCTTAGTGCCAGAGCCCATTAGCTTAATATATGGGCACGGGTTGTTACTTTTTGTGACTTTCTTTCTATGCTGACATTATTAATTGGGTAAAGGCAGAGACAGCCAATGCTGATGTACCTGTACGCAACGTACCACCTACAACGGATTAAAGAACTCGACAATTAAGTATTAATAAAATTATTGTACTCGTTGACAGATACATTGGACGTTCGGGAATTGGACCTTCCGGTCCGGGGTATATAATTAATATGAGCCTCGCACTGGCCTGTGTTTATGTTTAGTTCCCCTAAAATGGTTATAAAAAGTTTGTATCCAATAACCAAAGACTTGTGTAAGGTTGTGTGTGTGTGTGTCCTAATCTGAAAAACTTTCGTAGATAATATTACTAGTGGTTCGCCCCGAACTGAGACCTCGCGGTAACGGTATCCCATGATTATTCATTCAATCGATACATGATAACCAAAACTGACATTATTATTATGCCCGTTTTCACCAAACATACCTAAATCATCCCCTAAGTAGGAGTCTCTTAACGTAGGTAGCTCCTAAATACAATCCTAAGTCCTAACATCCGTCCCAATATCCTTTTAGGTGTCCCGTACAGGATCGTGATAAATAAGTTGACAGAAAACATCAATCACCTAACTTATAGGTAGCCCGTAAAGGTTAGGGAACGTTAGTGAAAACATTGAATTATTATGTAGGTACTAACGAGTGAAACCGGGTTACGGGCATCTGTACAAATCGTCATCTATCGACGCGAATAGAAAATATACAATATTTAACTAAAATTTAACTAAAAAATAATTTTAATTGAATAATATGGTACAAAAAAAATTACAATACAATTATTGTATTATAATAAGTAACTAAATAATAATGGTCGACGCAAAACTGTTTTGGGATAGGTCGTTAGTCGTAACTCGTAGTTCCATGGGAATAGTTACTGACTGCGCCATCTATTAGCATTATTGTGAAGCTATGTTGATGCTATATGAATTACTGATGTACATTAAAAATTAAATAATCTCGTTTCTTTATAATATTCATATAATTTTAGTATTTGTTGTTCAAGTACAGGATATAAGTGACCTAAAAACATAAAATCAGTTTGAAAATCCATAGCGGATTTTCTTAGGGAGCGTCTTCAAGCGAGCGTATAAAATCGCCACTTTGAAAGCCCCCCATTTCGTCAATTTTAAGGGAAAAATTAAAAAAAAAAATATTTTTGTACTCAGTTCAAAATTATCTTTAAAATGATACGTAACAATTTTATGTAACGCGATATTTTTTTTTTTTACTTCGCATTCGCTTCTATGAGAGCCCCCCTGAAATAAAGATTTTTATAACTTTTTAAGCCATTTTCGGCTGGAGGCCATCGGTTTACATATTATATCTAAATTTGAAGTAATTACGTTCAGTAATTCAAAAGTTATAAGGCTCTGACAGACGGACGGACGGACGGACGGACGGACGGACAAGTGCAAATCGCTCTAGTTAACTCAAAGACCTTCGCTTCGCTCGGTCGATTATCTAGTGATTGTTTTCGTTAATTCCATTTTTAAATAATATTAGGACTAAAATAATATTTTTAAAAATTTCAATATCGCGACCATATTGATGTTACCCGAGGACAGGCAGCGTGATTGCAATCCGTTTTGCAACATATGTAAATTTTCAACAAGTCCTTTCGATTCGACGGATGCGTCCAATTCACTTGTGGAATGGAACTGAAATTGGAAAAATTGCTCCGAACCAGGGACTATGTAAACCGTAGGTACTATATTATTATAATATTATGTCTAATAATGTTGTATTGGGAATAAAATGTTACTGTCCACATTAACGTATATTCACATACAAGCGCATGAAGCATCCACATACTCAGTTTCACCAGTTATAGCTAAGCAATTCGCTAAGGATCCCGTTGTATAAGTACTTCATTCTCCAAAATCTAGACAATATTATTGTAGCGTTTAAGTATCGCATCTAACCGGGATATCTAAATATCCCCCAAAATTAAGGGATTGTCGGTAAAACGGGCATTACTTTTAAAACCTCATACAAATTGGAAAAAATTAATATAGTTTATCTAGAAGTAAAATTAAATAAAATGTTGGTTGGTGGTATGTATGCGTTTTAAAAAGTAATTTGAAAATAAACATTCAATGTATGTAATAACTAACTAGTGGTTCGCCCCGAACTGAGACCTCGCGGTAACGGTATCCCATGATTATTCATTCAATCGATACATGATAACCAAAACTGACATTATTATTATGCCCGTTTTCACCAAACATACCTAAATCATCCCCTAAGTAGGAGTCTCTTAACGTAGGTAGCTCCTAAATACAATCCTAAGTCCTAACATCCGTCCCAATATCCTTTTAGGTGTCCCGTACAGGATCGTGATAAATAAGTTGACAGAAAACATCAATCACCTAACTTATAGGTAGCCCGTAAAGGTTAGGGAACGTTAGTGAAAACATTGAATTATTATGTAGGTACTAACGAGTGAAACCGGGTTACGGGCATCTGTACAAATCGTCATCTATCGACGCGAATAGAAAATATACAATATTTAACTAAAATTTAACTAAAAAATAATTTTAATTGAATAATATGGTACAAAAAAAATTACAATACAATTATTGTATTATAATAAGTAACTAAATAATAATGGTCGACGCAAAACTGTTTTGGGATAGGTCGTTAGTCGTAACTCGTAGTTCCATGGGAATAGTTACTGACTGCGCCATCTATTAGCATTATTGTGAAGCTATGTTGATGCTATATGAATTACTGATGTACATTAAAAATTAAATAATCTCGTTTCTTTATAATATTCATATAATTTTAGTATTTGTTGTTCAAGTACAGGATATAAGTGACCTAAAAACATAAAATCAGTTTGAAAATCCATAGCGGATTTTCTTAGGGAGCGTCTTCAAGCGAGCGTATAAAATCGCCACTTTGAAAGCCCCCCATTTCGTCAATTTTAAGGGAAAAATTAAAAAAAAAATATTTTTGTACTCAGTTCAAAATTATCTTTAAAATGATACGTAACAATTTTATGTAACGCGATATTTTTTTTTTTTTACTTCGCATTCGCTTCTATGAGAGCCCCCCTGAAATAAAGATTTTTATAACTTTTTAAGCCATTTTCGGCTGGAGGCCATCGGTTTACATATTATATCTAAATTTGAAGTAATTACGTTCAGTAATTCAAAAGTTATAAGGCTCTGACAGACGGACGGACGGACGGACGGACGGACGGACAAGTGCAAATCGCTCTAGTTAACTCAAAGACCTTCGCTTCGCTCGGTCGATAAAACTGAATTTGATATTTCAAGCAGTTTTTAAGAAAATATGGCCTTGAAACATGGACAGTGTAATAGACAGACAGACAGTTTTTTCATTATGAGAAATGGAAACCCTAAAAAGGGTAAATTACCTCGGAGCTTTCATAATCATTTTCCCCATTTACTTGCTTCTTTGAAAAAGGTTTCATTATACTAAATTAGACTCATAAATGTACTGTTAAGAAAGAATTTTCAATTTGGCAAAGGTTGGTTGGGTACAGACAGGTCGCAGGAGGCATTCGCAGCATTTGTTAAAACGCTCAACGACTCGCAACGTCACAGTGTACATTTATAAGTACTCCTGGAAACTGAAAAATATAAAGAAACAGTTCTAATTAAAATTTATTTATTTTTGCAGGTCAACTTGTGTCTCTTACGATAAGTCAAGACGTTACCCGCGGTTCGGAAAACAGATACTGCTGAGAGAGCCGGCACGGAACGAAGCGGTTGTTCTTTTCAAATTTTTAAATTAGATTGTAGGAAAACGTCATGATTTCAGACGCTGACAGATTCACGCACAGGTAACTTTATAAATTATTTAACAATAACAACAACAAACAACAAACATAAAAAAACAAAATAAAAAAAAAAGATTCCGATGAATTGAAAACCTCCTTTTTTGAAGTCGGTTAAAAAGTTTGTGAGGATATACATCCTTCCATACGGAAGGATGGATGTTTGTTACTCTTTCACGCCACAACGAATGAACCGATTTGGTTGAAATTTGGAATGGAGATAGCTCATACCCAAAAGTAAAGAGTTCCCGCGGGAATCAAAAACCTTAACACACGCAGACGAAGTCGCGGGCATCATCTAGTTAAATACAATTATAAATGTAAAAGTATGTTTGATTATTGTTTGTCTTTCAGTTACGCAGCAACGAGGCAAAGGATCAAAGTGATTTTTTGCAGGGGTATAATTGAGGACCTGGAAAATGACATAAGCTACGTAGTAAACAAATGCGGACGAAGTCGCTGGCAAAAGCTAGTATTATTATAATGATTGTAGCCACGATTGTAGCATTAACAGAGTGATGTAGTCGCAGTTATGCAATCAATTAAAACATTGACATTCTGCTATTTTTAGGCTATGGATAATAAAATCTGCTAGGTACCTATCTATATTAGACTCAAAGCAGCATGACGCTCCAGAACTAATATGAGACGAACTCGAAATATCCCAGTCGATCATTTATTATGTAGGCAGGTATGAGGTATCAGGAATATAATATCTGGTATTTATTATATTATACACACAGAAATATGCCTAGAATAACTAATTTCCAAATGACTAATTTATTAACGTCAGGCTGAGTCAAAATGTGCATAAAAAATGAAATTGCAATGGATTCAGACAATAGTGAATAGGCATGTTGTAAGTAAGCGCACTCTAACCTAGTCCTGAACAGTGCTTACCATCATCGATTGTAGTCAATCGCAAACCTATCTCAAAATAATAAAAAATCTATTAAAATATTATTATAATAAAAATTGTACTATTTGAATTCAGCTGTCCACAGAATAGATAATTTTGTAACATTTTGTAACATTTTTGTTTTGAGAAGAGCAACTGCTGAGTTTCTTGCCGGCTATTCTCATCAGAATCAGCATTCCGTACCGGTGGTACATTCCTGACTTGTCGCAAGAGCCACAAGTTGGCCTACATGAAATAAATGATTTTGAATTTGAATTCGAACTTTAGTTTTTGTGTGAGCATCACAGAAAAAAAATACCTGACTGATTGACATGAAACTTTTTGATATCCTTGTTTTTATGTCTGAGTGAGACATAATTTTAAAATTTTCAGCCAAATATTTTGAGTGCATACGGGTGTATGCATACACCCTTAGAATTTAAAACTTTATATTATATTATTCTAAAATCTATGATAAAATACAACAGACATAAAGGGTTGGTTACATGAATAATCCCAAACATAGGGTTTAAATTGTCTCATAATATTAATCATATCTCATATTTGTGGGTGGGCTGAAAATCATATGGATGTAATTAATAACTCTGTGGTGTCATATTTGTTGCGTTCGGCAAACGACGTCACGCATATGCGCCGTCAACATCAACTTGACACAGATTTAAAGCTCTTAACTTGAGTACAATAAAGTTTAATATTCAATGAGAAGTGATGACTACAGTTTTATTTTGATACGGTATAGTATTATGTGATTGTAAATTTGGTGTGAAATAATTTATGATAGCCATCGCATCAAAGGCTTTGTATTAAACTCTTAAAATGATAGCCTCAATAGCCCAACGGTTAAAGGTGCAGACTGAAAACTGAAAGGTCGCAGGTTCGATCCCCACCCGTTGCATTTTTGTCATACCCACTTCTAACAAGCTTTTCGCTTATTCAGAGTGAAGAGGAGAATATTTTATCCCTGTTTGGATCTCTAACCTGCCTATCGTGTAAATCACCCTTTTTTGTAATTCACAATGTTTTGTCACGGTAATATTATGTATACAGTATTGTAACTCGGCCGTATCTTTGACATAAATGCCTACAGCCGCGCGGTGCGTAATCATGCGATAGGGCTGCCCGCCTCCAGCATTTTAATTACATTTGCCTACTTTGTGTGTCCATTTAGTTTTGTGATTGTAAATATACTTTTTTTTATATAAACAAATAAAATACTTTGTGAATTAAATAGGAAGTGTTCGATAAAAATGCGTGTTGTTTTTTGATTGGTAGATTTAATTTAAAAAAACCGGCCAAGTGCGAGTCGGACTCGCACACCGAGGGTTCCGTACTCTAGAAGTAAAAGTAAAACGATAATATTATATAAATTTGCTTATTAATCGTTAACTTTGTTTGTGGAGGTTTATTGTTAATATAAAAAAAACTATGCTAGTTAGAGCGTTGGCTTTATTTTTCCTTTAAAATATACATAAACCTCTATTGACCATAATTATTTCTGATTTTTCGATTGGTAAACTTCGGAGATAAGGGGGGGAACGGTATTTTTTTCGACATTTTGCCCGATTATTCAAAAACTATTATATTTAGAAATAAATAAAAACCTGTTTTAGAATGTACATGAAAAGACCTTTCATATGATACCCCACTCGGTATAGTTATCTTACTTTGAAATTTCAAACTCCCGAATTTCCCCCTTTTTTAATTAAACTAAAATAATTTTCGCGTTGGTTTTATTTTTCCTGTAAAATATACGTAAACTTCTATTGACCATAATTATTTCAGATTTTTAGATTGGTAAACTTCGGAGATAAGGGGGGGGAACGGTATTTTTTTCAACATTTTGCCCGATTATTCAAAAACTATTATATTTAGAAATAAATAAAAACCTGTTTTAGAATGTACATGAAAAGACCTTTCATATGATACCCCACTCGGTATAGTTATCTTACTTTGAAATTTCAAACTCCCGAATTTCCCCCTTTTTTAATTAAACTAAAATAATTTTCGCGTTGGTTTTATTTTTCCTGTAAAATATACGTAAACTTCTATTGACCATAATTATTTCAGATTTTTAGATTGGTAAACTTCGGAGATAAGGGGGGGGGAACGGTATATTTTTCGACATTTTGCCCGATTATTCAAAAAATATTATATTTAAAAATAAATAAAAATTTGTTTTAGAATGTACAGGTAAAGCCCTTTCATATGATACCCCACTCGGTATAGTTATATTACTTTGAAATTTCAAACTCCCGATTTTTCCCCTTTTTTAATTAAACTAAAAAGAATTTAAAAAAAGTTATCTCTGGATGCGTTATTGACGAATTCATGCAACCAAAAACAGCACAATATATCCTCCTCGTCATATTAAATATGTACTTGAACTTATTTTTAGTTAAAAAATTGCGCAGTTATTGTTAAAAAACATAACACCGTCCGTTCGTCACTGCGGCACAGTCGCGACTGTCTGCGTACCGAGCGCTTACCGAGATCGTGGCGCGTAGGCATAGCTCGCGCTTCGTCCGTTTGTATGAAGTTACAATACTGCCTATACATAATATTACCGTGGTTTTGTCTTACAAATACCTATTATATTGTTATAAATATATTGTGAAGCTACTGTAAGAATGCCTATTTCTTTAAATTTTTCTCGAAGGGAATCCCGCGGTTTTAAATTGCCGTAATTTGCCGTAAACCATATAAGTATGAGTACGTATGTAAGGTGACTAGTATCAATGGTATTTTAACTTTATTTCGCAAACTAAAAAGTTCTTCAAGTGAAATGCATTAGAGAATGAGAATGCATGAAGAGATGACTTTCACTCACCAAATCGAAACTAAGCTCTTGCACGTTTGTAAACACTAAACAATTAAACTCGAGAACTTATACGCAATTTATATCCCTTTGCTTATCTACTTTGCTTACTCTGACGCTTGTAATGCATTAACGTTTGTTAGAAAACAGCTAAATATCATTTGCTCAGCTATTATTTTATCACTGTTTACTTAACTTCGAATAGTACCTACCTTTAATAAGACGTGTACGAGTAGAACGTTCACAGAAACTTTCCCTGTGAATATTATAATATTAAGGGTAAAGTTACTTAGACAACTTACTAAGACAACTTTTTGTCTAGTAAGTTTAGAATATTATAATTAAAACATTAAAAGGAACGTTAAAGTTAGCACGTTAATATGGTGTGTAACATTCAAACTCATCGCGTAAACTTGAACTATTTTATTACACAGTGAAAAAAAAACCAGTTCAGTGCAAATAACCAACTTAAAAAGAACCTTTAACAAAGAATTGTACCAGTTATTGCAACACACAAACAAACAAACAAACACACTTTCGCATTTATAATAATATTAGTATGATGACCATAGTTAATATTACAGTATTTTAAGTTACCAAGGCTAAGACGGACAATGTGTCTGGTAAACATGAGCCTGGTGGTTATTTTAAGCTCGTACAGAAATATGGGTACAAATGAAATAGTGTAGAATAGTTTTAGAAAGTATTAATGGGCGGAATTAAATCGACAGGCCGCGCCGCGCCGCGCGCCGGTGGCAGACGGCGTGTGGCCGCCCGCCCACCGACCGGCATGTGTCTGTGTCGCCACAATATCGACATTGGTATACATACTTATTATATTTACTACCGTAAATTGGAATATTATAGACAACAGCTGTTGCCCGCGACTTTTTAAAAATCTCGTGGCAACTGTTTGATTTTCCGGAATAAAAAGTTTTCACATTTATTTATTAACCAGCAAAAAGCTGGGCTTTGTGAGGGCTCGCGTAGTTTTTCTAACGGGTAATAAGTTCTGTTGCAGCGATGTTAACTCTTTGGTTTTCTAACAGATGGCATTAGTAGTACAATAACATTCTATTCGATGAATACAAAATTGTTAATGTTCTTTTTTTTAATGGGTAAAAATAAAAATAATTATTTTGACAGATAACATCTGGATATGAAGTTTAATTACTATGTTAAGGCATAAATCTATAGGCGTGATAGTTTTTCAGTAAAGTGTACCACTAAAATGAACAGGTTGTGGGATAGTGTTAGGGCTCGCTTCGCTCGTCCTAATTATTTATTAAATTGGTTCACAAAACAGGTTGCAACCAAAACATGAACAAAATACAATAACATCTGATTTGGGTTCTAAGTAACAACCCTTAATATGTGTACACAGTAGTTAAAAAAATTATGCATTGAGTCTATAGGAGGTCTATAGTTGGGGACATGAGGAATATAATGGGCCACTTTTCATCCGGGAAAACAGGTCCACCATCGCTAAGTAAACTTTAACGGACGATTGTACGGCATTTTGACTGAATGCCAATATAAGATTGTCAAAACGTTAAATTCCTTGGTTAAGCATTATAAGCAATTGTGTAATACGCCTTACTCTTGTGTCCTGAACCTCGGTGTAATTTGTAACCAAGCAAAAAGACCAAAAGTATGACAGGTTTAATATATCGCGCGAAAAGTATATCCGGTGGTGCGCAAGCGCTTCACGGCTTATTAGCACGGGAAATTAGAACTCCAATGCGTTTGATTTATTGTGATCCTTCTAATATCTTTACTAATTTTATAAATGCGTGGGTCTCTTTGTTTGTTGGTTTGTTCTTCAATCACGCAGACGAATCGACGCAATTTTCGACATGAGTATTATATTTGAGGACTTGGAAAGTGACATATCCTTTATTTTTTCAAAAACTTATCTCTCTTCTCAGCAGAATCAGCTTTACGAACCGGTGGTAGATTCATGACTTGTCATATGTGCCAAAATTTGGCCTAGATGAAATAAATGATTTTGAATTTGAATTTAAACAAAGGGATCCGCCGTTATTTTAAAAACCAAACTCCAAGTGGACGAAGTCGCACAAAAATATAGTACCTAGATGATAACATAAATGATAAATTAGGATAAAATCCATCCATCTAATTCTTAATTATTTTTTTATGCTATTCGGTAGATGTCACGACAGTGCTTATGTATAAAACAAATGTGTACAATACTGTACATGTACATGTGTATAAAAATATACTTAATCTAAGAAAGATTATTATTCACTTGTACATTGATTTCAACGATTTTCTAGTTTAATCTATTAATATTAGTGCAACCAACAACTTGAAAATACCTAATTATTGTAAAAGTTCTATTCAGTGATGAATAGAAACAAAGCCCTATTATACACTACAAATATAGGTAGCAGGGGTCACAGTACCTAGCAGACTTTCCATCGCAATTAGATAAAAGAAAACAAAAAGCTTATTGCAGAACAAAAGAGTTAATGATGGCTCTAATGCATAGACAACTCATGCCCTGAGGTCCATTGACAGGGGGCGTTACCATGGACTTATCAATTTTTTTAACTAAACATCCCTATTTATCCATACCTACCTACTAATATTATAAATGCGAAAGTGTGTTTTTTGTGGCTTTGTTGTGTCCTTCAATCAGGCAGAAACCGAACAGTGGATCAATGTGATTATTTGCACAGTTGAGGCCTTGAAGAGTTACTTATGCTACCTTTTAGTTTTATCCTAAACGGAAAATTTTTAAAAACCTAATTCCATGTGGACCATAGACTTATTATATTTACTACTTACCGTGAATAGTCAAAGATCCAAAGGCCAAGTCATTGGGATACTATTTTGGCATAATATTATTATTTTTAAGTGACTGTTGGGCTGAGAACAGTTCATAGAAAAGTCAAAAGATGGCGCTTCATTCGTTGATCTTTGATTTTAAACTTAAAATGTGGTAGGCTGACATCAGCTAATTACGGAATAAAATGTACCATTTCGACCATAACCAAAATTAGATCGGCGACGCGAAATGACCAGAGGTGTGATTGTCTAAAGTTATTCCATTGATCTTAATCGTATTCGATGACATTAACGTCAAAGTGAAATAAACCATAACATCATTGAATTAGAGCTCAATTTCGTGAATCCATTCTCATAATTTTACGTATGTACGATACGCTCCATAACGCTCCATATTAAGATCGGTTGTACTGAATTTGTGACTTTAAATCTTATTAAGATTTAATAAAGATAAAAGATTATTTTACTTTGACGTATACGAATACGATCATTGGAATAACTTTTAGACAATTTATTGGTACCCTAATGTCAATCCATATATTGTTTGCTGAGCCATTTGCGACCCAAAGTTTATTAAAGAGGGTGGTAAGGATTCCTAAAGTATGAGGGTAAAAAGTAAAACGCTATGATAGCAGCAGAGGGGTCAATACCAAAGTCCGATCATGGTCCGATCGATGCCGGAAACTGCCGTTCGGCCGACACCGGATGTGATGTCTGTGTAAAGTGATATTTATTTCATGGCAATTGTTTCTACTGGCTAATCGGTACCTAGGGTACTTAAGGTACCTAGATAGAGTAGGCGGATGCCCGCGACTTAGTCTGTGTGGATTTATTTATAAAAATCCCGTGGGAATGCTTAGTTTTTCTGCGATAAATATTAGCCTTAGATGTCACTCTCTAGATCTTCAACTATATCCATACAAATAACCAAGAATGGATTGGAGGAACAACCAAGGATGGATAAATAAGAATGGAAGATTTCAATTAAAGTAGGACTCTTCACCCATTTCCAATAAGACCCTCAACAACTAAATAGGACAAATTTTTATTCACTTTGATGGAAACAAATGAAAACAAATTCAAAATGGACGGCTCAATTTTATTTCACGTGACAAAATACACTTATTCAATGATAAATAACGAAAATTGAACATTTTCATGAAAGCCGCCCGAAAGAGGCCAATCGAATAAAGTAAATAACGGCTTCATTTGGTTACGTTTATTTCTACAACGAATACCATCAGTTATCTATTACTAGTTGATGCCTATGACTTTGTCCACGTTATTTTTAGCTTGACGTTTTCTTTTGATCTTTAAAAGTACCTACACCTAACAGTGCGCGAGGTTGAAGAATGTGACTACAAATAATTCTTACTGTCCAATTACTTAATCTTCTTCTTCTTCTTCTTTATCAACCGATAGATGTCCACTGCTGGACAAAGGTCTCTTGCATGGACTTCCACAGGCCTCGGTCTTACTAATATTATAAATGCGAAAGTGTGTTTGTTTGTTGGTTTGTCCTTAAATCACGTGCAACAAAGCTATGGATCAACGTAATTTTTTGCATTAGAATAGTTGAGGACCTGAAGAGTGACATAGGCTACTTTTTATCCCGGATTTTGAAAACTAAATCCAAGCGGACTAAGTCGCGGGCATCAGCCAGTAGTATAAAGTTTATATCTGCAATTTTGTTTTGTAATTTTTTTAATAATATAGAAGTTTTGCTTCTGTAATTTAAACATAAAGAAAACTTCGTTTGCATGGGGCACGCTAGAGATCAGCTCTTAAAGGCAAGATTTGTGCGTCGTATTTTGTGAATTCTCGGTCATAAATAACTTTTTTACATGGTTGAAAAAATATTCCACCGTTTCATTATTACTTGTCCTTGAGCCCTTCGCAGTTCGCAGCAATTGGATAAAAGAGGAATCTTGAACGAAATGCCTTTCAGGCGTCCTTTAGATCAAACTTTGAGGAACAACGACACTCAATAAATATTAAAGTGCGCTACACGTTCTTACACAATAATTATATTGTTAAAACGTCTAGTCTAGGCCATGCGAAGAATTAATTAACGAATAGTGATAGAAGCTTTTATGTTTTAAACGTGATCTGTAGTGGGATTGTCTAAAAATGATTATAGACGATGAGACGATCGCATTCACCTCTAATTGGCTGTGGCACCTCTCGCTGTTATAATATGGTTGAGCGAAGCAATGGCTGGATCATGCGTCATGCTCGTGAACGGTTCCATCAGCGGGAATGGGGCTGCTTTCTGTCTGCCCGTCTTAACGTGTTGAATTATAATTCATCATTGTGGAAACACTGCATACATAGCATAGTATCTATTGAATTGTAGACTTGTTTTGAAAAGAGCAACCGCCGAGTTTCTTGCTGGTTCTTCTCGGCAGGAAGGGCATTCCGAACCAGTGGTAGGCTCATCGACGATTCAAAAGCACTTGTGAAAAAAGTTCATTTGAATAAAAAAACATTTCTATTCTATACATATTGATAGATAGAGGCGATTGCGATCGTTACACTGTGCTACTACTGTAGCAATTATTTTAGACAATCCCACAACTGATCAAATATCTTGATTACAAGCGGCACAAGATCGCGTTCTGCATTAAAACGACGACGACGTTATTTGTATAATATTATGTTGTAAAGTGATACTTTTTTTTTTTTTTTATATATATATTCAAGGGATCCTCCGATTTATGTCAGAGTCCTTTTTTGTCTTTATTTCTATTATATTATCTTAATTTTATCCAAGTAAATACATTTATTCTTATAATAATCATAATACTATAGATCTCTATTCAAGTATAATATACTAAAAATAATTACGTTTTATTTTTATTTATGGTTCTTTGTGCGACTTTTTTGCAGTATTCTAAAAATGGTTTTTGGCTATTTTTATTTGAAAGCAGTATCTCCAGCGTATCTTTGTTTACTGACGTGTCCGTTTCTTGCTCCAGTTCAAAACGCTCTTTCCCGTATCTTGGACAATCTAGGAGTAAGTGTAGCACCGATTCCTCGTTTGCTGGGTCGCAGTCACAGGCTGAATCTTCTTTACATTTAAACCTTTTTAAGTACTGCCCGAAACCTCCATGTCCCGTCAGCACTTGAACGTGAATCGGTGTCAACTTAACCTTTCTTACAACAGAGAAAGCCTTATAGACGTCCGGGAAGAACAGCTTAGTCAAGGCCGCCGTTTCACCGTTTTTATATCTTTCGTTCCAAACTTCTAATGTTGTTTTCCTAATAGAGCTTTTAATAAACGACAAGGGGCACTTGTCGTAGTTGGGGGCAATTTTCATTTTTCTGGCTGCTTCTTTAGCAAGGACGTCAGCTCGTTCATTGCCCTCAACTCCGACATGTGCCCTTATCCAGAAGAGCCTTAAATAGTTTCCCCTTTCTTTAATTAATGTTAAATTTTTTCTTACTAAAAATGCTAGAGGGTGAAACGTGCCTGGGTTTTTAATGCACTCTAGGGCTGACCTTGAATCGCTGAGTATATTCACAGATGGTTTATTGTTCTTTAAGACGTACTCGGTAGCCTTATATAATGCGTAGAGTTCGGCCTGAAATACTGAGCAATATGGACTCAATAAGAACTTACTGCTCCGTACCTCATTTCCGCCTTCCCAACATGACAACGCTGCACCTACTTTTCCTTCTATTTTGCTGCCATCCGTGAATATACTCAGCCCACTTATGCTGTTCTTCTCGATCGTCTCCGTACTTAGATCCTGGAGGCAAGTGAAGTCCTCGATTGTTTCTCTCGCTGGATGTACTGCTTACAAAAAGCACACTTTTCTTTCCACCTCCCTGTCTCCTAAGATACTTTGCGGCTTTCCTCTTTTAGCGTCATATAGCTCTTTTGTCTCTAGGGCTCTTAAATCTAGCGGTATAGTCCCGGTTAAGACTATTGCCGCATCTAAAGACACCGTGCGGTAGGCCTTACACATTTTTTGCGCAAAGCCTCGCTGCACGGTGTTCAGACGCTTTTGAATAGTTTTCTTTTTGGCGGCGGGAGCCCAGACATTTGCCGCGTAAAGTATGATAGGTTCAATTACTGCAACGTACATCGTCCTGATGACCTCCGCGGATAGTCCCCAATTAATTTTGGCTGATCGTGCCAGTGGTTTATAAATGTTTAAAGCTTTTTGACAAATGTATTTTATATGGCTGTTAAAGTTTAATTTTTTATCTATTATTAGGCCTAGAATTTTTATTTCGTCAACTAGTTGAACCTGGGTGCCGCCCATGCGTATGTGTGGAGTGTCGAATTTAAGTTTTTTGGTTATCACCATTGCATTGGTTTTTAGTGGTGCAAACTTCAGTTTGTGCGTTACGCCCCACTCACACACAAGGTCGAGCACTCGGTTCGCTTCTTCTTCTATCGCTGGGACTGATCCGCCAGAGAAAACCAAGACGATGTCGTCGGCGAATGCCTGACAATGTACCCCGGCTTTTTCTATTACGTCAAGGAGGGGATCCAGGAGTATATTCCAGAATGTGGGGCCCGCAATGGAGCCTTTAATACACCCTTTCGTCGTCGCTACAGTACATTCGTTATCCGCGTAGCGGACTCTGACCTCCCTATCTTTGAGGTAGCTGTCTACAATTTGCCTGAGGTTCATGGGGCATTTTTTGTCTAGTAAGCGACATTTCACTGCCGGCCACCACGCGCTATCGAAGGCCCCCTCTATGTCCAGTGATACGACTACATTGATAGATTTATTATCAAGATTTTCTCGTATATGTTGCACCAGGTCACAGAGGGAGTCCTCGGTACCACGCTGCGGTACGAAGCCGTACTGCCTGGGATTTGTCTTTGGCAACAGGTGCCATCGAATCCTCCTTACGATCATCTTCTCCAGTATCTTTCCGAGGACCGGCAGCAGTCCTATGGGTCTATATGATTTTACATGACTGTAGTCAGATTTCCCTGGTTTCCTCAGAACTACTACCGTTGCCCGCTTCCAGAGCACTGGAAAGCATGATACTTCGAGGCACCTGTTGACAATAGCCAAGTAAATGTCTATATCGGCGTTTATGGCCTCCGCACAAATATCTGCAGTGAAGCCATCGCTCCCCGGTGCTTTTTTGGGGTTAAACGTAGAGATGACGTACTTTAGTTCCTCTCTCGTGAAGGGTGGATCCTGATTCAAAACTGTGGATTCAAAACGCTCTTTCCCGTATCTTGAACAATCTAGGAGTAAGTGTAGCACCGATTCCTCGTTTGCTGGGTCGCAGTCACAGGCTGAATCTTCTTTACATTTAAACCTTTTTAAGTACTGCCCGAAACCTCCATGTCCCGTCAGCACTTGAACGTGAATCGGTGTCAACTTAACCTTTCTTACAACAGAGAAAGCCTTATAGACGTCCGGGAAGAACAGCTTAGTCAAGGCCGCCGTTTCACCGTTTTTATATCTTTCGTTCCAAACTTCTAATGTTGTTTTCCTAATAGAGCTTTTAATAAACGACAAGGGGCACTTGTCGTAGTTGGGGGCAATTTTCATTTTTCTGGCTGCTTCTTTAGCAAGGACGTCAGCTCGTTCATTGCCCTCAACTCCGACATGTGCCCTTATCCAGAAGAGCCTTAAATAGTTTCCCCTTTCTTTAATTAATGTTAAATTTTTTCTTACTAAAAATGCTAGAGGGTGAAACGTGCCTGGGTTTTTAATGCACTCTAGGGCTGACCTTGAATCGCTGAGTATATTCACAGATGGTTTATTGTTCTTTAAGACGTACTCGGTAGCCTTATATAATGCGTAGAGTTCGGCCTGAAATACTGAGCAATATGGACTCAATAAGAACTTACTGCTCCGTACCTCATTTCCGCCTTCCCAACATGACAACGCTGCACCTACTTTTCCTTCTATTTTGCTGCCATCCGTGAATATACTCAGCCCACTTATGCTGTTCTTCTCGATCGTCTCCGTACTTAGATCCTGGAGGCAAGTGAAGTCCTCGATTGTTTCTCTCGCTGGATGTACTGCTTCCAAAAAGCACACTTTTCTTTCCACCTCCCTGTCTCCTAAGATACTTTGCGGCTTTCCTCTTTTAGCGTCATATAGCTCTTTTGTCTCTAGGGCTCTTAAATCTAGCGGTATAGTCCCGGTTAAGACTATTGCCGCATCTAAAGACACCGTGCGGTAGGCCTTACACATTTTTTGCGCAAAGCCTCGCTGCACGGTGTTCAGACGCTTTTGAATAGTTTTCTTTTTGGCGGCGGGAGCCCAGACATTTGCCGCGTAAAGTATGATAGGTTCAATTACTGCAACGTACATCGTCCTCATGACCTCCGCGGATAGTCCCCAATTAATTTTGGCTGATCGTGCCAGTGGTTTATAAATGTTTAAAGCTTTTTGACAAATGTATTTTATATGGCTGTTAAAGTTTAATTTTTTATCTATTATTAGGCCTAGAATTTTTATTTCGTCAACTAGTTGAACCTGGGTGCCGCCCATGCGTATGTGTGGAGTGTCGAATTTAAGTTTTTTGGTTATCACCATTGCATTGGTTTTTTGTGGTGCAAACTTCAGTTTGTGCGTTACGCCCCACTCACACACAAGGTCGAGCACTCGGTTCGCTTCTTCTTCTATCGCTGGGACTGATCCGCCAGAGAAAACCAAGACGATGTCGTCGGCGAATGCCTGACAATGTACCCCGGCTTTTTCTATTACGTCAAGGAGGGGATCCAGGAGTATATTCCAGAATGTTGGGCCCGCAATGGAGCCTTGAATACACCCTTTCGTCGTCGCTACAGTACATTCGTTATCCGCGTAGCGGACTCTGACCTCCCTATCTTTGAGGTAGCTGTCTACAATTTGCCTGAGGTTTATGGGGCATTTTTTGTCTAGTAAGCGACATTTCACTGCCGGCCACCACGCGCTATCGAAGGCCCCCTCTATGTCCAGTGATACGACTACATTGATAGATTTATTATCAAGATTTTCTCGTATATGTTGCACCAGGTCACAGAGGGAGTCCTCGGTACCACGCTGCGGTACGAAGCCGTACTGCCTGGGATTTGTCTTTGGCAACAGGTGCCATCGAATCCTCCTTACGATCATCTTCTCCAGTATCTTTCCGAGGACCGGCAGCAGTCCTATGGGTCTATATGATTTTACATGACTGTAGTCAGATTTCCCTGGTTTCCTCAGAACTACTACCGTTGCCCGCTTCCAGAGCACTGGAAAGCATGATACTTCGAGGCACCTGTTGACAATAGCCAAGTAAATGTCTATATCGGCGTTTATGGCCTCCGCACAAATATCTGCAGTGAAGCCATCGCTCCCCGGTGCTTTTTTGGGGTTAAACGTAGAGATGACGTACTTTAGTTCCTCTCTCGTGAAGGGTGGATCCTGGATTTCATTTTCCATAGGTTCTTTTATACTTGCAGCCCTTTTCCGTATTTCTCCATGATCGAAATTATCTTCAGATTTCAGGTCTTGGGGAAAGAATGTATTAGCTAAGAACCTTGCGGAATCAATTGGACTTAAGACAGTTCCTTCCTTCACGAGAGGTCGGTCTTCTGACTTTTTGATTGTGCTTCTTATCACCCGGTAAATGCTGTCCCATAAACTCTCCCGATCCTGAGCACTGCAAAACTCTTTCCAGCTTCTAGTTTGTGCCTTTTCTGCTTCTAAAGTGTATTTATCTTTTACTTGCAGATACTCCTCGATGACTCGCTGTCTTCTGCTCGGTGCAGCGCACTTTATTCTGTGCTTTCTCGTCATCATTTCTTTTTTCAGGGTTTCCAGCTCCGGTGTCCACCAAGGTGATAAAGTGATACTTGGTGGCTACTATATTTATGCTTGGTAGTAAGTTACTCAAGAACAAAATAATAAGGTGTGACATTGAGGTCGAGGAGTGTGGCGATACAGGTCAACGCTTGACCTAAAATGTAATTAGTAGAATTTTCGAAGTCGCCAACAAATATGAACAAGAATAATTAATTAGTCAAGATCCTTCGTTGGCTAGGTACCTACGTTTTTTGGTAATAAAAGTGAAGTGTTTGTCTGCGATATCGAAATATACTCTTATTAAGGTTGATTATACGAGTCTGCCCGCGAAATTTAAATTCAATTTGGTTTTTCGCAATTTGTAAACTAATACGACAAAGTAGACTTATATGGCATTCAAATTGCGCCAATGGCAGTATCATCTTCACAGGTTTATTTATATGAAAATCTTTACTTGAAAGTGTCCAGTTTAAGAAATTAGTCAGTATATCGACTAATTTGTGAGTAACTCACGTCAAACGTCAAACGTCGATACTCGGACTAATTTCTTAAACTGTAACTTTCAAGTAAAGATTTTTATATAAACCCGTGAAGATGATACGGCCATCGTCGCAATTAGAATGCCATATAAGCCTTGTCGTGTTAGTTTACATATTGCGAAAAACCACTAGGTTGCTACTACTACTGTAATGTCCAGGGTTAAAATCAAACACAAGCGGATTATACGCACTCGCTCCACGGCGGTTTATTCCGGACTGACATTTCATTTCTATCTACCTTACATCTGTTATTACATCACACTCCCTCACACCTATTAAATATCCTCAATATCTACTTACTTCCCTCAACACATGATACGACACAACTTATCTATCTTATTCCTAGGTACAAATATACTTAACTAAACAACCTATTTTTTTGGTTGACATTGCTTCCTTAATCTGCACTGCCTGAGAAGGCGAGCCTGAGGTGCGACAGGGCGAGCCGGAGGGGTTACTGGGTGGGTCTCTGGAGGAGACCTTACAGCCTCCACGCTATCTTGGATTTCACACTCCCTCGGTGAAGCCGGAGTATCAGTTCGGAGTCTTCCCGACTCCTCCGAAACCCCTGGCGAAGCCTGTAACCCCACCGCATCCTGTGCGGATTGCTCCGACCGAACCTGCGCCGGTGAATGTCTTGGTGCTTGAGAATCCGTGCTAGGCTCCTGAGCCGGTAACGTCGTAGGGCAAGCGAGAGAAAATCTGGTGGATCGTTTTTTTATTTGGTCTATGCGTCTGTGGACTAAGCTCCCGTCCTGACCCCTTACTTTGTAATTGCTAGGGCCTACACATTCGTCCACCTGTCCTGGAGCCCATTTTTCCCTTTTGAGGTATTGCCTATACCAGACCCTCTCTTCTGGTTTCACCTCCCTTTGTACTCCTCCTGCGCATTCTTTCTGGTATTGTTGTACCGTAGCTACCCTTCTTTCCCTATCCGGTTTTAAGTTATCTAACTTGGTCCGAAGCCGTCTCCCTAACAATAACATGGCGGGACTCTCACCTGTGGTTGAATGTTCTGTATTTCTATAGTGCAATAAATAAGTCGAAAGCGCTCTGTCTACGTTTTGATTACCTATCACCGCTTTTTTAATCACCCGCTTGAGAGTTTTCACCGCATTTTCCGCTAAACCGTTGGAGGCAGGGTGGTACGGGGCTGTAAAAATATGCTCAATTCCGTGACTTTGTGTAAAGTCCCTAAACTCAGCGCTGGCAAAAGAACCCGCATTATCTGTTACTAGCTGCTTAGCCAACCCCAACCTACTGAATAACTCTTCAAGCTTATTAATTACCACTATTGATGACGTATGTCCCACTTGAAATATTTCTATCCACTTAGACATTGCATCGACGACCACTAAATATGTTTTCCCGAAAATGGGGCCCATGAAGTCTAAATGAAGCCGCGACCAAGGTCGTCGAGGCCATGGCCACATCCGTACTGCTTGTCTTGGTGGCGCGTCTGCATGACCCGCGCACATTTCGCATTCCTGACATATCCGTTGTACAGAATCGTCCAACGACGGCCACCAGACGTAACTGCGCGCTAAGGATTTTGATTTTACTATTCCCATGTGAGGTTCATGAATCATACGCAACACTCTTTCCCTACAAGCCTCCGGGACTACTAACCTATGGCCCCACATCACGCAACCTAGCTCCTCATACAACTCATTTTTGCGATTAAAATACGGTTGTAAATTCACTATATTACACTCCGTAGGCCAACCGTCTCGTAAATAACTCAATACTTTTGATAAACATGGGTCCTTCACCGTATGTTTCTTTATTTCATTGTAATCCAGTAGTAACGCTTCCTGTACGAAGTGCAAATAAGTCTGTTCGGGCATCGGTCGCGTAGTAAGTTGTTTGCCTGCCATCGGTAACCGCGATAAACCGTCTGCCCCGTTCTGATCAGTGCGCACGTACTCAATATCAAAAGTATACGCGGATAAGATTAAAGCCCACCGCTGCATACGGCTAGCCACCATCGTCGGTATGCCTGAATGCGGTCCAAATATCGACACTAAAGGTTTATGGTCGGTTCGTAAGGTAAAATGCCGACCATATAAGTATTGATGAAATTTGTTAACAGAGAATATAATCGCAAGCGCTTCACGATGTATTTGTGAATAATTCTTTTCCGCGTCGCTAAGTGTCCTCGACGCATAAGCTATAGGCCTCTCAGGCTCTCGCAGTCTGTTTCCCGACTGCGTTGCGAGAGGACTGCCCCTATGCCCTTCGCGCTGGCATCGCATGTAACAATTAGCGGCCGGCTCGGATCATAGTGCGCTTCACTATGATCCGAGTCTTCCGCTTCTACACTTCCGCACTAGTCAATAGGGTTTTAACTCCTTTGAACGCTTGTTCGCACTCTCTTGACCACACCCATCTCTTATCTCTTTTTAATAGTTCATATAACGGTACTAACCTAGTACTCATATTTCTTACAAATTTCGCATAAAAGTTTACTATACCTAAAAACGAACGCAGTTCTGATACATTACTGGGCCTAGGTATCTTGGTAATGGCTTCTACTTTATCCGGGTCCATTTTTATACCCTCTTTGTTTAACACGTAGCCCAAATATTTAATTTCGCTTACTAAAAATACGCATTTATTGCTTTTTAGTTTTAAACCATGACGGTGCAATCTACTAAAGACTGATTCGACTGCCCGTAAATGTTCTTGTTTGCTTTTTCCCCCTATCACCACATCGTCTAAGAAGACCTCCACATTGGGAATATCGTGCAATAAATTAGACGTAATACGTTGAAAAATCCCTGCGCTCGAGGCTAACCCATAGACTAATCTATTATATCGGTACAACCCCCTATGAGTATTTATTACGGTTACGCTTTTCGTCTCATCGAGTTCAATCTGATTATATGCCTGTGACAGGTCTATTTTTGAAAAATAATTCGAACCACTCAAGCGAACAATTAAATCATCAATTCTAGGTAAAGGGTAACGATCCACCAACAGAACCGGGTTTACCGTGGCTTTGTAGTCAGCACAAATTCTCAATGACCCATCGACCTTATTTACCGGTACAAGAGGCGAAGCCCAGTCGGAGCACTCCACAGGCTCGATGATCTCGTCGCGGAGCATTGCGTCAAGCTCCGCGTCGACCCGCTCCCGCAGCGCGTACGGCAGCGCTCGAGCTCGGTGGAAGACGGGAGTCGCCCCCTCGCGGACCCTCAGAGTCGCCTTGCCTCCGGTGTACCGGCCCAGACCGCCGCTAAATAGCTCTTTATACCTGGAAACCAAATTACTTAACTCATTATTTAAACCTGTGAATCCGTTGGAGTCGTTAATCTTATTACAACTTTCACTGAACCTCGGAATCGTAATTTTTAATTCGGTTAGCCACTGTCTGCCTAAAAGAGATGTTGTTCCTCCTTCGACTACAAATAATTCTAAGTTCTTCCTTACGCCACCGTAGCACACTACCGGTTTGATAACCCCTAACGGTTTAAGCCCGGAACCATCGTACAGGTTAAGCTTAAGATTAGTCGGTTCTAACTTTAAATGGCTAAAATGTCTTTCGTAGTCCCGGCTATTGACGCACGAAACAGCAGTTCTGTACGCTTCTGTACATTCGCTGTAGCTGGGTTGGTTGGATAGCAAGGAAAACTCTCGAAGAACTTTTCTTCCTTTATTGGGTACCGCTACCGCTTGCCGGTGGGAACTGTGCCGGCATACAATTCAGCCCGGTATTTATACAAAAATAGCAGAAAAAATGTAGCCCCTCTGATTGGTGTAATTTTGCTATCGATCAGTGCACCAATCAGAGCGCATTATCTTAAACCAATCACAATTTAGTAATAATAATAGGTATTATTACATAATTAGGTATCTTTACTACTATGAGCTGTACCGTAGGGAAAGCCGCGGCATTTCTTGGAATTACAGAGGTGTCTTTACGGTTCCTAGCTGTACCGTTGGGAGAGCCGCGGTCTATTTCTAGGAATTAATAAGGTATCTTTTCGGCT
The DNA here is from genome assembly GCA_029955525.1 of Oeneis ivallda. NCBI lineage: Eukaryota > Metazoa > Arthropoda > Insecta > Lepidoptera > Nymphalidae > Oeneis > Oeneis ivallda. The sequence continues at coordinate 11,830,229 of JARPMR010000016.1, read as the reverse complement.
CGTAGCTGTACCGTAAGGAGAGCCGCGGCCTATTTCCCTATGGGTTTTCTATTTTCATCTTTATTTATTATTTTTTCCTATTCACTTATGAGATAATACATGAGACTTATGTACTTAAAACTATAAACAATTGCTAAACTATACATGACACATTAATTACTAACTAATTATGCTATTTAATCAGTCCACTATTATACACTTGCACTATATCGTCCCGCACATCTCTCCCGCCGTGCGACTATGTCGCATCACTTGTCGGTGCGGGCGCGTCGTCTGTAGACAGGGGCAGGACCACCAGCTTCCTCACCGGCCGTCGCAGCACTCCTCCCTTGGTCTGGATGTCCACTGCTCGCACGACGTCGTCTGGTCCCGGGTACGTGGCGATGACTCTTCCTCGGATAAACACGTTGCGCGGTAGGTTGGCGTCGACAACTTGCACGAGGTCGCCGATCTGGATCGCTGGTCCTCGTCCGTGCGGCTCCCGCCGGTGTTGGAGCTCCGGTAGGTACTCCTTCACCCAGCGCGTCCAGAACACGTCGGCCAATCTCTGCGCGGCTCGCCACGTCGATCTGGAGGCAGCGTCCCGCTCGTCGAATGTACCTGGCAGCGGTAGACGTCCCGGGCCACCCAACAGAAAGTGGTTGGGCGTCAGTGCTTCAGGATCCTCGGGGCTGACTGAGACGTGTGTCAGCGGCCTGCTGTTGACTGTATACTCCACCTCAGCCAGTAGGGTGGAGAGGACTTCTTCTGTAGGATGCCGTTCATGTAGCGTGGCTGCGAGTGCTGTCTTCACGGAGCGTACCATTCGTTCCCAAGCTCCGCCCATGAATGGAGCTCCTGGTGGTATGTATCGCCAGGAGATCGTCTTCTTCGCGGCTTCTTCTGCTGTTGCGCTGTCCATTGCCTGCCGAAGTTCCTTGTCTGCAGCTCTCAGGTTGCTGCCGTTATCTGACCAGATTTCCGTCGGGAAACCCCGGCGAGCCATCATTCTCCTCAACGCCATCACTGCTGAATCAGCGCTGAGTGAGCCAGCTATCTCCAGGTGTATGGCTCTCATGGTGAGACAGGTGAAGATGGCCACATATCTCTTCTGTCGCGTTCGGCCGACGGTCACTGAGAGAGGTCCAAAGTAGTCGATGCCAGTGAAGGTGAAGGGTCGCTTGTGATGAGCTAGGCGACACTCCGGCAGGTCCCCGGTTCTGGGGTATGGCGGCTTCTGTGTCTTCATTCTGCAGAACAGGCATCTTCTTATGATCATTCTTGTGACTGGACGCACTCGTAGCACCCAGTACTGTTGTCTGCACTCGTTGACTGTAGCTTCGACTCCGGCGTGATGCAGCTGATGATGTATAGCCTTCACCCAGAGCTTGACTGTTGGATGATCACCGTCGAGTACCATGGGGCTCTTGAAGTTTTCTGTTACGTCTTGTGTTGCTTGAATCCGACTTCTTAGCCTGATTGCATCGTTGACGTATTCGACGCTCAGCTGGTACAGACGGCTCTCCTTGTTGAGTGTCTTGCTGTTTCTTAAGTCTTCTATTTCTTCTGTGAAGGAAACTTCTTGGGATGCACGCATCAGAAGCTCTTCCGCCCGTCTGAGCTGTTCGGCAGTGACTGGGAGAAACTTTCTACTAGGCGACGTCGTTTTCTTGACCGTTTGCTGTTGCTTCGTCGCAGGCTTGTTCGTTTTCTTCCAGCTTGGATCCTTTTCTGTGTTCTTTCGCGTCCTTTTGTAATTGAAGCTTTCCTTCTTGGTTCTACAGAGTTGGATGAACTGTAGAACCCGACCCGTGGCGTATCGGAGTCTGTCCCAATTCGAGAAACGAGATGATTCAGGTAGGGATTAGGCGAGTTTCTGTTTCCTGTCGTCGGTGATGTGATTCACTTTCTCTTCGCCCGAAGGTTCTTCTTTTTCTGTTGCAGTGACTTCGACGGGCCAATGCTCTTCTGTTTGGTAGAGGAAGTCCGGTCCCTTGTACCAGCGATGATCTTTATTGAAGGACAATGGGACGTCTCGTGTGGCGTCGTCCGCTACGTTCAGCTTCGTTGGAACCCAACGCCACTCGGTGACTGTGGAGGCCTCTTCAATTGCAGCCAGGCGATGGGCTACGTATGGCTTGTATGAGCGTGATCCAGTTCTTATCCAGGTCAGCACGGTCTTGCTGTCTGTCCAAAACACTTTGCTCTCCGGTTTTCTTTCGTGCTCTTCTATAACTGTATCAGCGAGCCTGGTTCCCATGACTGCCGCTTGTAGCTCCAACCTCGGGATGGATGTCAACTTCAACGGTGCAACCTTCGCTTTGGCCATGACGAGAGATAGGTTGACTTCACCATTTGGCGCCACTGTCCTCCAGAAGACAATTGCTGAATAGGCTGCTTCGCTGGCGTCGGTGAACACGTGTAGCTGTATCGAAGTGGCGTCGCTGTGTTGGAGATATCTTCTCGGGATTGTCACGTTGCTGAGATTCTTCAGGTGAGCTATCCAGTCTTGCCATTGTTCAGCAAGGTCTTCATCCAGCTCGTCGTCCCATGATGTTCCTCTTCGCCATACTTCTTGCAGCAGCTGTTTCGCCCTTATGGTGACAGGCGATGCGAAACCGAGTGGGTCAAACAGTGACATGACCACTCTTAGCGCTTCTCTCTTCGTAGGCGTCTTCCCATTGATGAGCGTTGGTGCGACGCGTGCCAGGTTGAGGTTGAAGGTGAGCTCGTCTGTGTTGAGTTTCCAAATAACGCCCAGCACTCGTTCTGTCTTCTCTTCTGGCTTGTAGAGTTCCATATATTCTGACTGTTGACTTTCACCCAATGCTTCTAACAAATGTGGTGAGTTCGACTTCCACTGTTTCAGTTCAAAGCTGGCCTTTGAGTGCACTTCACGCACTGACTTCGTGATGCGCACTGCGTCTTCGAGGCTTCTGAAGCTGTCCAAGTAGTCGTCAACGTAGTGCTTCTGTATGATGGCAGCTGCAGCCTCAGGGTGAGTATCTTCATACTGTTTGGCGTTCAAGTTCTTGATGTAGATTGCTGTAGATGGAGAACTTGATGCACCGAAGATCAACGAAGTCATCCTATATTCTTCAGGTGGTTGGTCGTCTCGTCGCTCTCCGCGCCACAGGTAGCGGAGTGCATCTCTGTCTTCGGCTCGCAGCTTGACTTGCATGAACATCTCCTTGATATCTGCTGTGACTGCTATCTCGTGTTGTCGGAACCGCATGACGACGCCAGGTAGTGACTGTAGAAGATCAGGTCCTTTGAGTAGCATATCGTTGAGAGCTACTCCCTTCGTCTTCGCTGCTGCATCATGTACCACTCGGAGCTTCTCAGGCTTCATTGGGTTGACCACCGCGAAGTGTGGCAAGTGTTTCGGAGCGAGTTCAGCGTATCCTTTCGAGACGAGAGCTTCCATCTGTTCTGTATACTTCTGTTTTAGCTTGGGGTCTCGATCAATCTTCTTTTCGATGTTGAAGAGTCGCTTCAGTGAGTTGTTGTAGTTGTCAGGGAACGTGACATCTCTTTGCGCCAGAGAAGTCCTGTTTCATATCTTCCTTCTGTTTTTGTGGTGGTCTTCTCCAGGATGCGAAGTGCTCGTTCTTCTGGATCTGTCTTCGGTTTCTTTGGCTGTATGCAGAGCGCGTCCATCTCGAAATATTGCTTGACGAGGCTGTCCAGGTTATCTTCTGTTTCTTCTGTGACGTGTGATACGAAGTCGATGCTGTGTCCGATGGCACGAGTCTGGCTGCCATGTAGCACCCACCCCCGCGGTGTGAGAGAGGCCACTGGTTGGTTGTTGTCTCCTCTTCTCACTTCTGTTGTCAGCAGAAGATGTCAATTGTCTTGACCAATCAGCACTCGTGGCTTTACATCTGCATATACGAGGTAGTCGCGGATGTCTGCCAGGTGTTTGCAGCCATCTACCAACTCTCTTGAAACCCGTTGTGACGCCACTTGAAGGTTCTTCACTGTACGTGCTTGTACACGCTCTTCATGATCGTTGAGACCTCTTAACTTGAAGTTCACTCTTCTTGAAGCTGACTCCGATGTCTTCAAGTCGTTGATGGTTTCTATCTTCAAAGGATCGACGGGTCCTGTCGCTCCGATGCACTCGGCTACGCTGTTGTCGATCAATGTTACTGTTGACCCGTCGTCCATCAAGGCGAAAGTGTTGAACGTTCCCTTGGGCCCCTCAACTTGAACTGGAATAATCTTCAGATACGATTGTTTCTTCTTAATAGTCCACGCGGAGTTGATTACTTCTGTAGCTTCCTTTTCTTCTTTCTTCTCCGGAGCCTTGGTGTAGTGCAGCATCTTGTGGTGGAAGTACTTGCAGCTGTTGACACCGCACGCCTTAGCCCGGCAGCTATGGGTTCTGTTTCTGTATCGAAGACATCGGAAGCATAGGCGCTTGGACTTGGCTATATCCCATCTTCCATTCGCATCTGAGTTCTTGAACTGTTCACACTCCGTAGTAATATGCTCTTCATCGCATATGGGGCACTTGGGTGTGTATGTCTTCTCTGTAATGTTGTGTATCTTCTGTTGCGAGGGTCGTCTTCGTTGGCCGTGGCCAGCGGAGGGTGCGGGCTTCGAGGCGTGGCCTCATTACCCGGGCGGGTCGCGGGGAAGAACACTTCCCCGGTGGTGAGTTTTCAGCCGTCTTGGCAATCCACGACGGCTGAGGCTCCTATTCAACTTGAGTAGGGGCCTTGTGGCTCAATGTCAGTCCAGTGGCTCCGCTCGCTGGCGGGCAGGGTAGCCGCCGCGAGCGGAGCGGTGTCGGGTCCAGAGGGTGGGCCCGCGCTACGGGCGATAAGGTCGCTGCCGTGCGCGGGACCGGTGTCGGTCCGGGGGCCCCGCGTCGCAGGCGGGCAAGTCGCCGCCGCGAGCGGAGCGGTGTCGTGTTCGGTGTGGGGCCCCGCGCTACTGACGAAAGGGTCGTCATCGAGCGCGGGGCCAGTGTATCGCCAGGGGCCCCGCGTCGCTGGCGGGCAGATAGCCGCCGCGAGCGGGGCGGTGTCAAGTCCGGTGGAGTGCTCCGCGCTACGGGCGATGGTGTCGCCACCGTGCGCGGAGCTGAGGTCAAATCCGGTGGATCTCGCGTCGTCGTCGCTGTGGCCGCCTGCGTGCCTCCTCGGTGGTGGCGATCGCAGGAGCTCACGAGGTAGAGGACGCCCGGTCGGTGGTCGGCTGGCTAGCGGTGCGATGCCGTGGAGGTGTTCGTACGGTCCGTTGTCGGCGCTGGCGAACATGCGCCGCGCCAGTGTACGGACGTACTCCTCCACGGTGGGCGTCTTGAGGTCGCGATGGATCACATCGTTCCTCACGTACCTCGGAGCTCCAACGATCAGGCGGAGGCACTTGTTCTGTTGGACCTGTAGGCGGCGTGCCTGGTACGCTGAGCAGTACGCATACCAGGCTGGGGCCGCGTACGTCAGTCTGGAGCGGACATAGGCTCCATAGATGAGGAGCTTGGTCTTCGGTGATAGACTCGAGGTGAGGACTTGGTACAGCATCGACAGTGCCGCCTTAGCCTGACTCACCACGTGTATCTTCTGTGGTCTCTTCTGTTGAGTGGCTGCTGTAGGTGGCGCCACCTGTTCCGGCAGCGCGTACGGCCCGCATAGCTCGGCTTCTCTCTTGAGGAACCTCTCCATTTTCAGCAGGTCTGGATCCTCCTTCGGCTGTGCTGCGGCGAAGTCGTAGTATCTGTAGCGCAGCGTAGGTGTGAGCTTGTCCACCACCGTCTTCGAAACTTCCGGGTTGTACATGTAGTTCACGCAGCTCAAAGTCTTCAGTGTTGCCACCACGTTGGAGACCTTCGTCGAAAAAATGCAAATGTCGCGCGGTGACTCGGTGAGACGTGGCAATCCGCGGAGCGTTTCCATTTCCACCATTGCTATTGACTCAGGTCTTCCAAATCTTGACTCCAGGGTTTTCATGACTTCTGTTGGGTGCGCGCTGGTGATGAGAAGCCCCTCCACAGCTTCTTTTGCTTTGCCCTTCAGGTTTCTTCGTAGACGGTTCGTATTTTCCACTGTCGTGAACATGCTTTCCGTTTCGTAGTATGCGGCGCGGAACGGTAGCCACTCTTGATGTGACCCTCCAAACGTTGGCAGCTCTATGAACTTGGGGCGCTGTGCTGCTTTGACTGCGCGCGTAATTGCTTCGGCTAACTCCGTTAAGCCGGGCTGTACTCCCGCCGGTGACTGAAGTATTGCTTCCTGTTGCTTCTGTTGTCCCGCGTCGTTGACCACCGGCTCTTCTATTGGGTAGTGCGGTGCATCGGTGATCGCTAGCACGGGGCGTGGGTGTTGACTCTCCAACCAGCTGTCCACTCGTTCAGTCACTTCGGCTTCGGGTTCGACGTAGGCACCATCTTCTTCTAATTCATCTTCTGTATCGTCTGCTTCCAGGGCGGCGAGACGGGCGGCAGCTAATTCGATCTGTAGTCGTAGCATCTCTTCTTTGGCCTTAGCTATCTTGAGAGCCTTGGCCTTGCTGTGTGTCGATCCACCCCCCCCTCTTTTTTTTTTTTTTTTTATTTGGAGATAGGCTTACGCTTGACGACAATCAATACTGGAAAGCACTGATGAGGTCTAGGTTGGAGCGCGCTTGCCTAGAAAATGCCTATTCACTCTTGCCTTGAAGGTACTGAGGTTATACGTGGCCGGAAACACAGATGTTGGAAGTGTGTTCCACACCTTAGCGGTTCGATTCAGAAACGTTGAACTGAAGCGTTTTGTGCGACTAGGTTGGATTTCAACCACGTAAGGGTGCCAACGCTCACGTTTTCTCGATGTTCTGTGGTAAAACGGTGAAGGGGGCACAAGGTTGTGAAGTTCTTGACCGCACTCTCCAAAGTATATCCGATAGAAGACCGATAGACAGGCAACATTGCGACGGTGCTGTAGACTGAGCATTTTTGCCTGCGTTAGTGACTGATCACCTATAATTCGGCGGGCACGGCGATCTACTGAGTCTAATGCATCGAGTTGGTACTTGGCAGAGCCGTCCCAGAGGTGGCAGCAGTACTCTATGGCCGAGCGTACCTGAGCCTGATAGAGAGTCAGGCGCTGCTCAGGCGTGAAGCACCGCTTCACCTTGTTTAGGATACCTAGTTTTTTGGCTGCTGTTTTGGCCTTTGACTCGATGCATTTCCCGAAATTGAGATTGGGCGAGATGTCAATGCCCAGGAGTTCAATATGGTCACTAATCGGTATGGATACACTTTGGAAAGTAGGAGTCAAGGTAAAGGGACTCCTTTTGGCGGTGAATAAACACGCTTTAGTTTTAGTGGCATTAAACTTAACTAAATTGGCGTCGCCCCAATCGGACACCTCCTTCAGAGTTAAGTTAATGCGATTCACCATGGCCTCTCTATGCTCAAGGATCTCAGTAGCACTGGCTCGAGAGCTGGACATGAATCTGTCCGTAACAGTGCTGTCATCAGCGTACCCAAAGATACCGGGTTTAAGAAGATCGTTGATGTGCAGCAGGAAAAGTCTTGCTAGGGGGGCGGGGCACCTGTACTTGCTTCGACTCCTGTGTGTTGACTGTTTTCTTCCTCCTTACTGTAGACGTGTCTGCATCTCGAGTACGCCCCTGTACTGTAACGGGAACCTCCCTGGCAGCGGGGGGTTCCATCTGTGTCGCGGCGGCTGGCAGCGTCGGCGCGACGGCGGGCGTAGTTGAGCGTGCGACGGTGGCGGCGACGGAAGCGGCGGCGGTAGCGGCGCCTGCTGCGAGGGTCGTCTTCGCTGGCCGTGGCCAGCGGAGGGTACGGGCTTCGAGGCAAGGCCTCATTACCCGGGCGGGGCGCGGGGAAGAGCACTTCCCCGGTGATGGTTTTTCAGCCGTCTTGGCAATTAGGTCCATGGCGGCTGAGGCTCCTGTTCCGCTATGGGTAGGGGCCTTGCGGCTGGATGTCAGTCCAGTGGCTCCGCTCGCTGGCGGGCAGGATTGCCGCCGCGAGCGGAGCGGTGTCGGGTTCGGAGGGTGATCCCGCGCTACGGGCGATAGGGTCGCTGCCGTGCACGGGACCGGTGTCGGTCCGAGGGCCCCGCGTCGCAGGCGGGCAAGTCGCCGCCGCGAGCGGAGCGGTATCGTGTTCGGTGTGGGGCCCCGCGCTACTGACGAAAGGGTCGTCATCGAGCGCGGGGCCAGTGTATCGCCAGGGGCCCCGCGTCGCTGGCGGGCAGATAGCCGCCGCGAGCGGGGCGATGTCAAGTCCGATGGTAGGCTCCGCGCTACGGGCGAGGGAGTCGCCGTCGTGCGCGGAGCAGGTGTCTGGTCCGGTGGGTCTCGCGTCGTCGTCGTCACCGTCGTCGTCGCTGTGGTCGCCTGCGTGCCTCCTCGGTGATGGCGATCGCAGGAGCTCTCGAGGTAATGGACGCCCTGCCGCTGGTCGGCTGGCTAGCGGTGCGATTCCGTGGAGGTGCTCGTACGGTCCGTTGTCGGCGCTGGCGAACATGCGCCGCGCCAGTGTATGGACGTACTCCTCCACGGTGGGCGTCTTGAGGTCGCGATGGATGACGTCGTTCCTCACGTACCTCGGAGCTCCAACGATCAGACGGAGGCACTTGTTTTGTTGGACCTGTAGGCGGCGCTTCTGGTATGCTGAGCAGAACGCATACCAGGCTGGGGCCGCGTACGTCAGTCTAGAGCGGACATAGGCTCCATAGATGAGGAGCTTGGTCTTCGGCGATAAGCTTGAGGTGAAGACTTGGTGAAGCATCGACAGTGCCGCCTTAGCCTGACTCACCACGTGATTGACCATGGGAATCAGGTTCAGGCTGAGGTCGATGCGGCACCCCAAGTAGCACACCGAAGTTTGCCACTCTATGTCCTGCCCTCGGAGTCGGAGCTGACGTATAGGCTTCCAGATGCCGAACAGGATCGCGGCCGTCTTCCCCACGTTGACGGCCATCCTCCACTTGTCCAGCCACTCCGGAAGCAGGTCCAACAGGCGCTGCATCTTATTGCAGGCGACGATCTGGTGGTGCGACGACGCGAGATACGCGCTGTCGTCGGCGTAGAGCGACAACAGCACGTCTTCCTCCCCCTCACGCAGGTGTCCGGCGAGGGTAGGGATGTCGTCGGTGTACAACGCGTACAGGCACGGAGAGAGGCAGCTGCCTTGGGGCACTCCGGCACGGATGGGGCGCGGCTGGGAGTCCGCGCCCTCCACGGAGACGTGGAAGGACCGCCCGTCCAGGAAGGAAGCCACCAGCCGCACGATCGCTGGTGGTAGATCGGTTGAGAGGAGCTTCGCCAGGAGTCCGGTGTGCCATACACGGTCAAAGGCCTTCTCGATATCGAGAAAGACCCCGACGGTGCAGTGGCCCTTATTCTTCTCACTGGCGATGTGGTGGAGTCCTCTCGCCAGCTGGAGCGTCGTGGAGTGGTTACTGCGAAAGCCGAACTGCTCATCCCGTAAGCGGATGTACGGGGTGAGCCTTCGCAGCAACAGACGCTCGAACAGCTTGGCGATGTGCGGCAGTAAGGTGATGGGGCGGTAGCTTCCTGGGAGGCGGCGGTCCTTGCCCGGTTTGGGGATGGTGATGACCTTCCCCCTCTTCCAGGTCTCCGGGAAGTGTGCCGTGCGGAGTATGCCATTGAAGAGCCTCGCTAGCGCTACGAGGGCTCTTCTTGGCAGCTGCTGAAGTGCGGCGATCGGAATTCCGTCGTAGCCTGCCGCCTTCCGTTTGGGGAGACGGATGACGGCTTTCCTCAGCTCAGACGGGGAGATGAACTCGTCCCCCCGGAGCGGAGGAGTCTGGGCCGACAGGAATTCCCGCACTTGATGGTCGAGCTCGGTGTGGTGCCTGTACGCGTTGTCGTTGGCCGGTGGGTTGGGGGTGAACTGCGCCTCCATATACTCCGCCATGATCTCAGCTCGGTCATGCGCGGAGTATCTTCGCCTACCCTGGCTGTCCAGCAAAGGGTAGACGGGTGAGTCTGATCCGGTGAGGGTCTTGCACAGGTGGTACAGCGTTGTTTCGGACTCGGCTGCCGCGTCGATGGTCTTCTCCCAGTCATCATCTTCGCGGGCGCCGAGTGCTAGCCTCACTTCCTGTGCAAGGTGGTTGAGGTCACGCTTGACCGTCGGACAGCGAGTGCGCGCCCATAGCTTGCGCAGGGCGCGCTTCCTCCTCAGCATGTCGCGGAGCGAGCTCGAAAGCAGGTCTCGTCGCCCAGTGGGGGGCATGGTGGTGGTGGCCTCCTGTTTGGCCGTCTGGATGGCCGCCGTGATGGTGTTGGCGGCCCGGTCAACATCCACTGGGTTCGAGATGGGGCCTGCGAGCTCCAGCTCCGACAGCGCGACAGCGAACTTCTCCCAGTTGGTTTTGGCTCTGGGAGGACGCGGTATGGTGAAGTCGCGCTGGAGGTTGAGCGTGACCAGGATCGGCAGGTGTTCAGTGTCGAGGTCATAGAGTGGCTCGACACTGATGGGGTGGTCAATCCGGTGATGCAGCACGATGTCCAGGACGTCCGGGTGGTGATGAGGGTTTGACGGTATATTGGTCGGTGCGCCTGGACCCAATATACCGTACTGGTGGCGCTCGCTGTCCTCGAGTAGAGCCCTTCCGGCCGGGGTGATGACGCGCGAGCCCCAGGCTTGGTGCTTCGCGTTAAGATCACCCACGACTAGTGTGGGGGCATGCGACTCGAGGAGTGTGTGGACGTCGGTGCTGCAGAAAGTCGTGGCAGGTGGTCGGTAGGCGGCATACAGGAGGAGCTCCTCCTCCCCGGCGTGAACACGCACTCCCTGCGTGCGCAGGGATGTGTATGGTGCGTGTTCAACTTCCTCGTGTACGATGTCCCTCCGCACCAGGGCCGCCGTTCCTCTGAAGGCGAGACCCCGGGGAGAGACTTCGTCGCGCCGGTACACGAAGAAGTTCGGGATACGGAGCTCGACGTGTTCCGCGAGCTTGGTCTCGCCCAGGAGGATGACGTGGACATCCTGCGACTGGGCGAGCATTGTGAGCTCGCGGATGTGGCCTCTGATGCCGCCCGGGTTCCAGTACAGGACCCTCAGCAGGACGGGAGTCGCGCTAAGACCGCCATCCCCGCTGCGATCGCCTGTACTGCGCCCTGTCCCTGTAGGTATGTTGTCAGCCCGGTCGTTATTGCCTCTAACACAACCCGGACTATGGCCATGATGTCCGGGCTGTGTCTCGCTTCCCCCTGTTGAGGTGCGGGGGGAGGCGGTTGGGAGGCGGTGTGATGCTCGGCAGGTGGGGCTGCGCGCCGGGCAGTGCGCGGCGCGGCGCGCGGTGCAGCGCGTGATGGTGCAGATTGTTGCTCGCGCGCTTGCTGCTGCACGCGAGCTTGCGCCTGCGCCCTCTCAGGAGCAATCCGCTGCGAGCGGCGAGTTTGCTCCCGAGAAGCGGCAGGCGTCGGCGAATGTGGCCGGGCTGTAGCGGCAGGGGCGGTCGGGGCCGATTGGGTCGGCGCCGGTTGGGCTGGCGCCGACTGGGTCGGCGCAGGTTGAGTCGCAGGTTGAGTCGGCGCAGGCGCCTGGGATTGCACCTGCGCGGCCGGTTGCGAGGGCGCTTGCCTCGCTTGCCTCGGCTGAGGCGTGGAGGCGGCGGCTGGTTCGTTGCGAGCGGGACGGCGGCCGCGGTTGCGCTTCCTGCGCCTACCGCGCAGCGCCTGTCCCCGCTCGGTGGGTGGGTTAGCTGCCGCTGGGAGAGTGGTGGTGGAGCCCCCAGCGGCGTTAGGCGGGGCGGCTCTCGTGGGTGACGAGGGGCGCGGGGCGCGCGGCGCGGCGGTCGCCTGCGCGCCCTCTGCGCGTGGTTGCGGGCGGGGACGGCTGGGTGCCCGTGGCGGGGGCGGAGGCAAGGCGATGCCTCTCCTCCGCGCCTCTCGCTTGTAATGCGGGCACCGGCTGTCGTTGGCGGCATGACTTTGCCCGCAGTTCGCGCAGGTGGGCGTGCCGTCGCGCGGGTGCGGGCAGACTTGCACCGAGTGGGCGCCTGCGCACCGGATGCACTTAAAAGGTCGGTGGCAGTTCAGGGACGAGTGTCCATATGCCTGGCACCGGTGGCACTGGGGTGGTTTGGTACCTCCGCGCCAGGCCTCGACGGTCACCATAGGCATACACAGCAGCTCCGTCACAGAGTACAGCTGGCGGAGCTCTTCGGTGGACATGTGCGCCAGCTGCACGAAGTAGGTGCAGCCGTGCTTGCCGACTTTCGGCGGGATGGCTCGGGCGCTCTCAGCGGGAAAGCCGATACGCTTGAGGGCCTCGACCACCTCCTCCGGCGGTGTGTCCATTGGTAGGCCTCTCACCGCCACCTTGGCGGGGCGTTCGGTGGCCGGGCTGTAACAGTACCATGAGATGGTACTGTCCTGGAGCGCCGCCTGGGTTAGGTAGCGCTGCACAGCCCGGAACTCGTCGGCGGATTGCGGCAGGAAGCGGACTCCCCTGCCCAATGGCCTGACGTTCGGCGCGAATCCCACGTCGCGTCGGATGGCCTGGAAGTGCCTCGTCCAGTTGGGAAGGCACTCCACTACTAGCGGCGGGTACTGTGAGCGGGGAGGTTGCTGCGGCTGGCCGGCCGCTGGCGCAGCAGGCGGGGCCGCACGGCCCGCTTGCTGGGTCGAGCGGTGTTCGGCGGGCGGTGGAGTGCGGCGTGGCGCGGACGGCGCCGCGGCTGCCGCGGCGTAGGACGTGCTCGGCAGAGGGGAGTGCGGCCGAGTCAAGTCCATCGGCACTGGAGATGCGAGACCCGCATAGCTGGTCGAGTCTCGCGGCCAGCTTGCGGTCGCAGCCTGCGATGACGAAGCGGCTGCGGATTCGGTCGAGACGGCGATATTTGCCGTCGCGTCGACTGGCGGTGGGTGTGCGACAGGGACGGCATGATGTGCCGTCTCACCTGCAAGCACGGTGGCGGGGGGCGGGGGAAGCACCTCCGGTTGCGGGAGGGGGCTGCTCTGCGGGGGCGGGGGGAGCACCTCGATGAGAGGCCGGCGCGTGGGAGGACTGGGCGACATCGGCGACTCATCTGAGAAGTCTTCCGGCGGTGGTAGAAGCGCAGAATGAGAAGAGAGCTTGGTCCGCTTGTCTTCCTGGCCGTCAGATGTCCCCGAGGAGGACGAGCTCGGGCGCGCACGTTTGGCTAATTCACCACCGTGCGGAGCCAATGTTCCGGCGGCAGTGATCGGCTGCGGTGCGGCGTCGTCTGAGCTGTCCTCGCTGCTCGAGGACGTGGGGTCCGAAAGGCGGCGTGGAGGCGCCGTCTGCATCGGCGTGGGGCGGCGTGTTTCAGCGGCGGCGAACGGTGCGATCGAATGATCAAAGATATCCCGACGCACTACTGAGCGCGGGATACCCGTTCGGCCGCGTCCCGAACGTTGCGGTCGGGGATGTTCGTCCGACATCGTGTTGCATGGGGGGGTCGTGTACTACGTGCGTCCCTTGCAGGGCGACCGAGCGCAATCGCGTGCAACCCAGCCAGGCGAGACCCCTAAGGGAGACCCAGCTTAGGCGCCCGCGTACACACTCGATCAACCCCGCGCGGTGTGAGGTATGACGGTACGTGTACTGTAATCCTGTGTCTTTTTCCACGAAAAAGAACCGGATTTGGGCCGCGCAGTTTTCGCGGGCGGGGCGCAGGGGCGCCGACGCGGGTCGAACCCGGCCGCTTCCTCAAGCCGCACGAGTGCGGCGAGTACCACTGGCACCGGGGAACGCGACGGGCGGCGGAAGACGCGAGCCGCGAGCACTGCGGGATGTATCGCAATTCAATCGCTCGACGAGGGCTCGACGAGACGGTCTCGGAGCACACTCGGAGCGAACAAGGTACAAGAAAGCAAAAGCAAACTGCACAGCTTGGAAGCGAATTGCGATACGCCGGTAGCGGCGCCGGCAGTGGCGGCCGCAGTCCGCTTCACTGTCGCGGAGGATGGCGCTGTAGAGCGCACCGACGTCGTGGAGGTACCCGTAGTCGTCGTGCGCTCCGTGGTGTCGGTGGTGACAGTCCCCGTGGCTGTCGACGCGGACGCGGTAGCGGTCTCCGCGCTGGTTTCGGTCGCGGAGGTGGTAGCGGTACCCTCTGACGTGGACGGAGTTTTTCCGACGATGCCTTACGGCTCTTGAGTTCCTGCCGTGTCACTGGCATTCTTGCTGGCCCGACGAATTTTCTTCAGAATTTTCCCGATTTTCCAACGGATCCGGTTCGAAGGACCATTCAATGTACGCTTCTGTACATTCGCTGTAGCTGGGTTGGTTGGATAGCAAGGAAAACTCTCGAAGAACTTTTCTTCCTTTATTGGGTACCGCTACCGCTTGCCGGTGGGAACTGTGCCGGCATACAATTCAGCCCGGTATTTATACAAAAATAGCAGAAAAAATGTAGCCCCTCTGATTGGTGTAATTTTGCTATCGATCAGTGCACCAATCAGAGCGCATTATCTTAAACCAATCACAATTTAGTAATAATAATAGGTATTATTACATAATTAGGTATCTTTACTACTATGAGCTGTACCGTAGGGAAAGCCGCGGCATTTCTTGGAATTACAGAGGTGTCTTTACGGTTCCTAGCTGTACCGTTGGGAGAGCCGCGGTCTATTTCTAGGAATTAATAAGGTATCTTTTCGGCTCGTAGCTGTACCGTAAGGAGAGCCGCGGCCTATTTCCCTATGGGTTTTCTATTTTCATCTTTATTTACTATTTTTTCCTATTCACTTATGAGACAATACATGAGACTTATGTACTTAAAACTATAAACAATTGCTAAACTATACATGACACATTAATTACTAACTAATTATGCTATTTAATCAGTCCACTATTATACACTTGCACTATATCGTCCCGCACAAGTTCCGGTATCTATTTCCATATCTACCCTAATATTCTCTATTAGCACTGGCAAACTCACCGCCTTATAATCGCTCAAACATAGATGATGGAAATCGCATTTGTAATCCACGGAGTCCTCTTCTTCCTCCACTTCCCCGTAGTTGACGGTGTTAGTAAAGTTCGATGACCCCGAACCGCCCGTGTTACGAACACAGGCGCGACGAATGTGGCCCCGGGATCTGCATCGGGAACACACATAATCCTTGTACGGGCAGGAGCCGTAACCATGGAGGGTCGAAGTACACCCCCTACACCTGTAGGAATCGCTCCCGCCTCCCGCTCCCGCGCCGCTCCGCGCTGAGCGTCCCCCGCGCGCGGCCCGCCCGCGTGTGGCCGGCCGCCCGCGTCCTCGCCGGTCGGCCTCTCGCCCGGCTACCAGCGCATGCAGGCCCGCGCCGTCCGCGCCCGCGCTCGTCGTGCCCGCTGTCCCCCCCGCCGTGTCGACCGCTGCCGCGTCCCTCTCCGCCGCTTCTAACGAATTAGCTAGTTTTACCGCGCTAGAAAAACTTATCGTTTCCTCTTCTGCGAACAATCTTTGTCGGATGAGGAGTGACGTCATCCAACCCGCACACAAATTGATGCCTTAGGTTCTCGTTCAAGTTCTCGCCTAGCTTGCAATGACGCGTTAATTTTTTTAACTCAGCGACGTAGGTAGCGATGTTTTCGTCCGCGGCCTGCCTTCGCTGTCTGAATCGAAACCGCTCGGCCAAAACCGACGGCGCCGGTTGTAGATGCCGCCGTAACAGGTCGATCGCATCTTCATATTTTAATTCCGCCGGTTTCTTAGGGCTGGCCAAATTCACTAGTAATTCGTAAGCCTCGTCCCCCATAACCGCTATTAGTGTGGGCAGTTTGAGGTCGCTCTTCACATTGTTCACCGTGAAGTACATCTCAAGCCGCTCCACATATGACGACCACACGCCGGTTTTCGTATCAAATTCCTTCACCTTCCCGATCGACATTATGGTAGGCTAAATGATGCACGCACTACACCTCACAATAGGTAGTTACTCGCCAACAATCCTCGATCGCCACTGTAATGTCCAGGGTTAAAATCAAACACAAGCGGATTATACGCACTCGCTCCACGGCGGTTTATTCCGGACTGACATTTCATTTCTATCTACCTTACATCTGTTACTACATCACACTACACTAGACTAGGCTACAGTAGGCTAGGTTGCTGCTATTTATTTTGTAGGTATATTTTACACAATACACTGGATCGATCCAATATCGAAGGAGGAATATACCCGCAGCAAATACACATGCTTTTCCAATGTTATTCGCTCCGAGTAGCGCAGAATCAAATATTGTTATTTCTTATCCTTACATTTGGATTTAAAGAATTGTTGATATCTCAAGAAAAATATAATTTGTATTTTGCTACTTAGTGTTTCTTTTGCTTTTCATACGTAGAATTGTTTATGTTAAGAAATGTGGACATAGTAAGGTGCAGCAAGAGTTATTATATCAAATAATATCATTTCATAACCGTAGAATAATCAGAGCTACCCACATAGCTCATCGAGTTTCAAAGGTAAAGTGGTGATAGGCGGGACACATAGTTCGCCGATGCCGATAGTATCTCAACTTTCCAAAGTGATGCAGTGGCGACCTCTCCTACTAGGTGGATCGACATCAGATGAGTTGCAAGGAACCGTTGGATATTTGCGGCGCAAGACCGAGACAA
Organism: Oeneis ivallda; assembly: GCA_029955525.1. Taxonomy (NCBI): domain Eukaryota; kingdom Metazoa; phylum Arthropoda; class Insecta; order Lepidoptera; family Nymphalidae; genus Oeneis; species Oeneis ivallda. The sequence continues at coordinate 11,813,667 of JARPMR010000016.1, read as the reverse complement.
TATGTAGAAGTCTATACAAGAGACCTATGTCCAGCTGTGCAAGTCTATCTATCTATACGTATAAAGAGACTTGCCTGATTGAGTGACTGACTTATCTATCACCGCACAGCCTAAATCAAAGGAGTTAGTAGCTTGACATTTTGACAACAGATTAAGAGACTAAGAGAGTTTTTTTTTTGAAATTCCACTCGTAAAGCGTTTAAATAAGGGGTGAAAGTTTTTATGAAAGTCCGTCATATTTTGAGTTATATCAATGAATCTTGGTATTTGGGCTTTCAACTAAAATTGAAGAAGAAATAGGTGTTTCACAGTTTTTGAAAATTCCGACCCAAAAAATAATGTCGGACGAAGTCGCGGGGGCAAGAGTTAGTCCGTCGATAAGAAGAAGTGACATGGTATAGGTGATGAGGTACGGAAGATATTAAAAGTCGACTTAAAATTAAAAAGGCACCGTAAAACACTCTACACTCTCTAGATATTACTCGAATTGGCCAACAGCCAGCAAATATCTCCACGCGAGCACGGACGTACAACAAGGCACCAAAGTTTTACATCCTAGGCAATGGCTGCAAATAATTTTCTCGTCTGCTTTGCACGTGAAAATGTCATGTAGGATTACGTCTTATCAAATTTTCTTGATTTCGCCTGGCATCAGGGTTGTTAGTGTCTGGTATATTTCACTTCAGGTTTCTTCTGAATTGAAGCAGAGAGAGTTAAAAAGTTGATAATTTTATCAGTTTTATTCAGGTAAGTAGTCATGAAACCTATAGCGGCGAAACCGCCAAGTGGGTAGAAACTACAACATTAGACCCTCCAGGGTCTAAAAAACTATTAATAATAAAAATTAAAATACTAGGTACTTCTTGACAAGTACTCTCGTCTAGAGTACTTGTGATGACGAATGAAAACGAGCCCAAACTCGATGGGGTTACGACGTTTTACTACAGAGTTCCCATAGTCAATTGCATTGTCATCCGCTTTAGATATTGTATACATGCACAACCACAGATTCCTAATTGTGCACAACTCATTCGGAAACCGGGAAGTAGTTCTAATTAATCTTGCTAGATGACCTAAGCAAACATACATACATACTAGTGCATACATTACAAGTGAAACAAAAGCTTGTAATAACAAGTAGTTTCACAATAGTTCCGCTTCTATTATATATGAAACAAGCTAGTAGTATTCTTATATTTACATAGGTACTATATTACGATTTGCGAGTAGGTACTTAGTATAGTCTATAGGTAAAGTGTCTTAAAACACACAGCAATGACCAATACCTACTGGACAACTCTGGGAAAAATTTATTTTCTTGTACCTAAATTCCTCACTAGAATTTTTAATTTCTTTTTAAACGTGAGATCTTGAAGATGACAGCAGGCTTGTCTTGGATCCTTATACCTAAGAACAAGATCCTTGCTTTGATCTTTGTGACGATGACACTCCACCGTGATAATTATCTATCTACAAGTACCTAAGTACATTGGCATGGGTCGGCATCTTGATATGCTTCCTGGAATAGCCGTAAAAAGTTTATAACTTTTTACGGCTATTCCAAGCAATAAACCCCAAAAAAAATGTAAAACAGTAGGTGCAATTTTAAAATCACTGTATTCTTAATAAATTTATCATGAAATTCATGAAACACGATGTTACAATGATATCATAATAATATCAAACAATACTAAAATACAAGGCTTATAAAGTTAATAGTATGTTTATGCGATTTAAATACACATTGATAGCGGTTTTATTAACGTTAATAGGTTAAACCACCATGAAGTCTAATGTGAGAATTACATAATATTTGTGATACTTATTTTTATTTATTGTAATCATAATATTATATTCAGAAGTTATAATACAAGTATAATATCTAAGATAAATATTGAAGTCAGAACGGTAATAAATTCAATTACCTACTGATGTCATGACATACTACGAGAGTTATTCAAAATTAATTAGATTTCAATAGGACCTATTCGTAATAATTACAACATTTTCAACAATACCAATTAATTATTCAAACATTTCGATCATTATTAACACAATATGTAATCGAATGTAGTCCTCGATTTAGCTTTGTTATTATAGCAAACACTCTCTTCGCTGCCATTTCACAGAATTCATCTAAATAACAAATGTTTCAGTTTTAGTTTTAATTTAGATTTTACTATCAATTTAGTGAAAATAATGAAATAATGAAATTCTTAGACTTAGATCTAACATACACACGTAACTTATTTCGAGATATAAAATATAGAACATAATACTTTATATCTTTGAGTATTAAAATACTCAAAGATTTACTTGGTACACAAAAAATCTGAAATTAAATATACCTTCAGTGTCATTCATGATTAACGTTATGAAAACATTTTAAAGCCAGTTTCTTTTGTTACGAGAAACCCAGCTTATCTAATTATAAGTAAATTAAATTATTGTATCTTTTGTTGGAAAAGTAATAACAATATTTTATTAGACAAGGCGTGGGAAGGGTGCAGAGGCTTCGTTCGCAGTCACGCGAAAATTTTAGCGGATAATTTAACATAAAGTTGCTCGCTTGCTCACTATTCCTTAATTTCAATCTATTGCCAACCCACTATTGCCCAGTGGCACAGGTCTCCTCTCAAAAGAGAAGAGTTTAGGTGATAGTCAACCACGCTGGCCCAGTATGGATTGGCAGACTATACAACCTTTGTGAACTACACTCTCAGGCTTGCAGGTTTACTAACGATTTTTTCCTTCACCGTTAGAGCAAGAAATATTAAAGAAGACACTTGGCTATCACCGCTCACTAATAATATAATAAAAAAAAAACTAAAAAATGTGTTGCATTGCATGCGCTTCATAAGCATCACAATGTTATGACTAATTCCATAGTGAGTTCATCGAATATCAAAATCATCGCTAGGAAGTCGATCCGTTCTTGTTTTACTGCATGATTGTAAGACAAACCAACTTATTAACATAAAAATTACGCTTTATTATTTATATTCAGGGGCAATTTTACTATCGCCAATTAAAAAGAATGAACGATATTTCAGATTAAAATTACATGCTCATTATTCTCCTTAATGAGTTCAGAATTCTCATAACGATAAGTACCGATTGCTGAAATTGGATCATCAAAAACTGTAATTAAATACAAATGAAAATAAAACGGCCAAGTGCTTGTCGGGCCACGCGCAGTGTAGGGTTCCGTAGTTGCAAGTAACAAATATTATTGCTGACCTAGGGTAGTGCTTATATTTTATATTTAGAGTTCCATGGTTTAAATACTATAATATACTACAAAATATGCAACTTACACTACGTGTAATACCTAAGCTAGAAAAAATAGATATAACAGCTGAACTAATGAACCCTACTTAGCTGTGATAGTTTTCCCATAAAACTCTTTATGTATACCACTGCTGTGAATTTTTTCATGTATCCTATAAACAACCATATAACTGGCAGGGGGGGGGGGGCACTTGACTAATAACATTTAGCACGAAAAATGGTGTTCCCACACCCACATTATTTTTGAAAGACCTAAAGACCCACTTTACATAAAAAAATAATTTTCACAATTTTATTTCACCACTTTGTTGGCGTAATTAATTATTTATACCCTTGTCAAATTACAGTTTTCTAGTACCAATAGTCTCTGAGCTAAACCGCGGACGGACGGACGGACAGACAGACGGACGGACATGGCGAAACTATAAGGGTTACTTACCCTTCCTTGTTTACTACGGAACCCTAAAAATGAACAAGCGACGAAATGAAAACATTTTGGCATTTCAAAACTTCCAGCAGAATAATTCAATACATTATGGCAATAAAATGGAAAGTGACTTTTTGTGGTCTTATTTATTCAGAGTACTTTCGATCTCTGTTCTAAAGTAGGTACTTATGTATGATTATCAATACGAGTTAATTTTTTTGTAAAGCTACGTTACTTGTGCCCTCAAGTAATTTAAATCCAAATCGCAGCTGGTTAGTCCTTCAATCACGCTGCAACAGAGCTAGGGATATAGTTTAAGACCTGGAGAGTGACATAAGTTTCTTTTTATCCCGAAAAATTCGCGAAGTTCCCGCGGGATTTTAAAAACGAAATCCACGCGAACAAAGTCGCGAGTATCAGCTAGCTAAACAAAACGTGTCTCTATTGTAATTTAACTTGAACAATTTGTACATAGCGGTGCTATAATGGATCAGCTCTGCTAATGCAAAGTACAGTGTACTTTATTTGCCGAAATACTAAAGCGGGCATGCTGCGGCTTGGCGAACAACTCTGTTCTGGAGCTATGGCGCAATTAAATTTTACATGTACTTACACGCATCTAGGCACTGAGTTATACCTGCGTTCAGTGTATTGTAGTAAGTAAATGGTTTTTTGACCGAGTGAAGCGAAGGTCTCGGAGTCTACTTGAGTGAATTTGCACTTGTCCGTCCGTCTGTCAGAGCCTTATAACTTCTGACTTACTGAACGTAATTATGTAAGCCGATGGCCTTCAACCGAATATTGCTTAAAAGTTATAAAAGTCTTTATTTCAGGGGGGATATTATTCAATTAAAAATATTATTTAGTTAAATAGTAGTTGTCTGCCAATTCGCATTGGGCCAGCGTGGTGGACTATGGCCTATAACCTCAGAGTAACTATTAGTAGGTATAGAGTGCTAATATCGCACTGTTCGCCCAATACGCAGTGTGGACAGGTGATCTATAGTTACCTATATTGATAGATACGTGTCGAATAGGGATGGGTAATAATGCGCCGCAAGCGCAATTGTCGATGAATACAGCTGAATGGCACAATACTTACCTTACTTATGTAATGATCTGTTTTTTTTAGTAAATCAATATTGTTTTTTAATTTGAAAGTATGAATCTGCTTAGATTTGTATATTATATAAAAAGAAAGTTAAAAATAAAACGAGCTATTTTATCTTCATATTTATTTTTGAGTTATTATTGACCCATAACCGCCGACTTATCATATTAAGCGACATTTTTACCTAAATTGAGCTTTTATTACAAAACGATATTTTAAACTATAAAGGACTATAAACTATGATGGGCACGTCAACATTTCCTATTAAAATAACTGAAACATATTTGAAGTTAATATTTAATGTTCCCGGGAAATAAATTTGTAAAAACAGAAAATAAATCGGCCAAAAAACAAATAAGTTATAAGCGTTTTTATTATAACTACTAAATCTATCTCTTTCTAAAATGAAATTTTCTATAGAGCGTGTATGAAGCTGCTGACTTGTGACATCACACTTCTATAGCACTTTATCTGTCTAACAGGAAACTTTAGAGGTTTATATTTCCGAGACTAGTTAAGATATTTAAAAAAAAAAACGGCATAGTGTTATAATATTTAAAAACATTATTTTAAAGAAATAAGAAAATATCAGTCACATACAAAATTCGCTAGTTTATCGTCACTGTAATGTTAGACACACGGTTTGTCGCGTCGCGACGCGTCGCCAGTCACCTTACCAGTGCGGCCGCGGCCTAAGCGTTCCGACTTGATAATATGAAAAAATGATTAGGAGTATGGGCTTAATTAAAAACTGCCTTAGCTTCTCTTCCAAGTTAGACTGCATAGTCGATCGCAATCAAGGATTTACTTGTATTGTAACTTGATAACAAATAAAAATAAAATCGCAAGTGCAAGAGTGCTGCGGTGTATAACTTTATTGCTCGCAGTACCAACGATAAATAATCAACCGGCAGTCGGCATCGAACGCGTCACATCACTATCCGAGTTTGCAATCGAAGCGGGGTTGCGGCTGGTTGCGGGGCAGTGCGGGCGGTGCGTGTCGCCTCCCGTCCCACGTCTCTTTCAACCCCGCGAAGCGTAATTTCTATTTTACTTAAAATTATAAAAACTTGACCAACCGGTGAAATGTGATGCTGGAATTTTGTTTAGTTGTTTTTCTTGTATCATTCTTACAAGTTTTTACGGCACATTTAACCATTTTTTAAATTTAATTCTGCTAAAAGCTCGCAACAGTCATTTACACCGCTAGTACTCGTATGACTACCAGCGCTTGCGAACGGACCGATCCAATGTTCTCACCGGTGTCCACAGTTCCCAGTGAGAAACGAGCGCTCTATACCTACTAATAGTTACTCTGAGCCTATAACCCTTCTCTGAAAGGAGACCTGCGGTCAGTAGTGAGCCGTTGATGGGTTGTCAATGATGATGATGATGATGATTTAGTTAAATATCAATCAATAATTCAATGTTTTCACTAACGTTTCCTAACCTTTTCGGGCTATCTATGTATGTTAAGTTAGGTGATGCTTTCTGTCAACATCGTTATCATGAACTTGTAAGGGACACCTAAAGGTGAAAATTACATTGGGACGGATATTAGGATTAAGGATTGTATCTATGTAAAGACAGGTATAGTTGGTGATTAAATCTATTTAAGAAAAGACAATAAAACGGAAAAAATTACAGAGAAGTCGAACAACTCATAAAAAAGAAAGAGTGATCTGTCGTGAAACCAATTGGACCTATTTTACATCCAACTGAGTAAAAACGACGATCAATTAGAAGGTAATATTAATTTACGTCATCGTGTCGTTATTACGAATTTTTACTATTTCCTGAAACAGCAAGAAAACAATTATTTCTCTTGGAGATTTCTACCAGTATCACCTTTTCTATCGCCTTCACCTATTTCTATTAGTACCTTTAAATTAAGAGTGAATAGGCATCTTCTAGGCAAGCGCGCTCCATCTTAGGTTGCATCTATATTTAAAAAAAAGTATCCTAAAAAATAGGTAAGAAATATTCCAATTTGTAGTTCCAATTTGTAGTTTCAAGTCCTTAACCTTAAAAGTTATAAATGATGTATGCTCGTTCAAAATTAAATTCGAAGAAGTTGCGAGAAGTCTTAAGCCGAGAGTACACAAAATCATATTTCCAAAAGCGTAGTTTGGAAAGAAACTGCATGAATACCCAATCTTGTTCAACTAAATGGAAAAGTTTTGCGCCCGTAGAGATCGTCTGCCATTCACCCTCTTAACAATGCAGTCACGTAATGCGCGTTAATGAAAATTGTTTCGTGACGTCTGAATTCGGAGCGGTCTAGTTAGGTATGTAGGTAACATTTTATACTGAGCTTTTTATGGAAATTCGATCAACGACTACTCGATTACTAAGACTTTTGTAGTCAATAAAATCTTAGTCTGACCGATCTTAATTCATAGAATAGAAAGTTCTTTATTCAAATAAACTTTTACAAAGTGCTTTTGCAACGTCAACTGCTTCGGAATAAAAGACGTTCCAAACGAGAAAAAATAGAAAGAAACACAGCGGTTGCTTCTTCTTTTTAGTATTTTATGACGCAAAATGAGTTATATTTGACCGTTGGAACATTATGTTGACGTGATGTGTGAGTATCAAATCAGAAATGAAGAATCAGAATGACCAATATAGCAAAAGAACCGCGAAGCTATAGTGCTGATGGCATTTCAGTTTCGACGGACGATAGTGGTGACTGGCAGTTCAGTTTCGACGGACGTGGGGATTCCATTCCCAAGTTACTGGCGCACCACAAAGGACGCAATATACAGGCTACCTGAATCTACATTCCAGTGCTTACTGGGACTACTGGGAACTGAGGACGTTACTACAATCTAATCTAGTTTAGGTACGCCACCCAGCCAATTAACAAATTAGGTCAACGTTGCGTGACCGACTCAATTGTTTAAGATGCAAGATGAATACAAAATGCAATCTCATCCACAACAAAGTGGACAAGAAGCAACGTAGGTACGGATCGATTATGAAATCTGAATTTCTCATAGTCGGGTTGACTATGAGAAATTGCATGTAAAATCGATCATATTGGTGTTTTCGTATAAAATGATGTAGACTATGCCCACCGTACCATAATAACGAATCGATTGACACCGTACACTGACGTATTCATCAAAATCGGCTCAGTAGTTAAGGCGCTACGATGAAACATAAGTAAATATAAACAAACATAGACTGCTAAAGTCATAACCCTCCCTTTTGGTTTTGGAGTAGTCGAGTAAAAAAGAAATTCGAGAGTTAAAAACTACAAAGATTCTAATTTAATCCTATATTGTATAAATTACCAACTGTATTCATTTTTTTTTTGTAAACTACAGGTACATAACGCTACTTCGCAGTTGTGAAATAGAACGTGAAGATATTTTTCAAAAACTGGTGTCAGCTGAAAATTAGATGCTCGCGCAGTTTGTCCGCCCTGGATACATGCCAAGTCAAATATTATCTTGATAGTAGTGGCGAGTGGAAAGCGATGTAAAGTGACACTTAAATAGATTTCTTTGCGAATACGTGATGAAAGTGAGAACTGAAACATGCTTATACTTTGTACGCCATTCTATTTCTAAAGGGCTTTGTTTAGAGTTGAAACAAATGTATAGCGCAGATTTTGAGAACCGGTATTCTGTTTGCTTAGAATTGTTCTATTTCGAAGCAGTGACAGTAGTGATAACCTAGTGATCGTTAGGACGTGGTCTCCTATTTGGAGGCTCGAGTCGAGGGTTCGATATTTGACACGCGTCACAGACTTTTTCGAAGTTATATAACATACTTCAACGGTGAAGAAAAACACCGTGAGGGAACCTGCACGCCTGAGAGATCTCTATAATGTTCTCAGAGAAAAAAAAGCCGGCCAAGTGCGAGTTGGACTCGCGCACCGAGGGTTCCGTACTCAAAAAGTAAAAGTAAAACGATAATATTATATTAATTTGCTTATATTTTATCGTTAACTTTGTTTGTAGAGGTTTATTGTTAGGTAATATAAAAAAAACTATGCTAGTTAGAGCGTTGGTTTTATTTTTCCTGTAAAATATACATAAACCTCTATTGACCATAATTATTTCAGATTTTTCGATTGGTAAACTTCGGAGATAAGGGGGGGGGGGGGGAACGGTATTTTTTTCGACATTTTGGCCGATTACTCAAAAACTATTATATATAGTAATAAATAAAAAACTGTTTTAGAATGCACAAGTAAAGGCCTTTCATATGATACCCCACTCGGTATAATTATCTTACTTTGAAATTTCAAACCCCTGTTTTTCCCCCTATTTTAAATAAACTAAAATAATTTTCGCGTTGATTTTATTTTTCCTGTAAAATATACATAAACCTCTATTGACCATAATTATTTCAGATTTTTCGAGGTATTTTTTTTCGACATTTTGGCCGATTAATCAAGAACTATTGTATATAGAAATAAATAAAAAACTGTTTTAGAATGCACAATTAAAGGCCTTTCATATGATACCCCACTCGGTATAGTTATCTTACTTTGAAATTTCAAACCCCCGATTTTCCCCCTTTTTTAATCAAACTAAAATAATTTTCGCGTTGCTTTTATTTTTCCTGTAAAATATACATAAACCTCTATCGACCATAATTATTTCAGATTTTTCGATTGGTAAACTTCGGAGATAAGGGGGGGGGGGGGAACGGTATTTTTTTCGACATTGGCCGATTACTCAAAAACTATTATATATAGAAATCAATAAAAAACTGTTTTAGAATGCAAAATTAAAGGCCTTTCATATGATACCCCACTCGGTATAGTTATCTTACTTTGAAATTTCAAACCCCCGATTTTCCCCCTTTTTTAATCAAACTAAAATAATTTTCGCGTTGCTTTTATTTTTCCTGTAAAATATACATAAACCTCTATCGACCATAATTATTTCAGATTTTTCGATTGGTAAACTTCGGAGATAAGGGGGGGGGGAACGGTATTTTTTTCGACATTTTGGCCGATTACTCAAAAACTATTATATATAGAAATCAATAAAAGACTGTTTTAAAATGCCCAAGTAAAGGCCTTTCATATGATACCCCACTCGGTATAGTTATTTTACTTTAAAATTTCAAACCCCCGATTTTCCCCCTTTTTTAATAAAACTAAAAATAATTTTCGATTTTTCTGTATTCCAATAATGTTGGGCCACTATTATACACAACTATGCCAAATTTCATGTCGATAGCTTTAATCGACCGAGCGAAGCGAAGGTCTTTGAGTTAACTAGGGCGATTTGCACTTGTCCGTCCGTCCGTCCGTCCGTCCGTCCGTCTGTCAGAGCCTTATAACTTTTGAATTACTGAACGTAATTACTTCAAATTTAGATATAATATGTAAACCGATGGCCTCCAGCCGAAAATGGCTTAAAAAGTTATAAAAATCTTTATTTCAGGGGGGCTCTCATAGAAGCGAATGCGAAGTAAAAAAAAAAAATCGCGTTACATAAAATTGTTACGTATCATTTTAAAGATAATTTTGAACTGAGTACAAAAATATTTTTTTTTTAATTTTTCCCTTAAAATTGACGAAATGGGGGGCTTTCAAAGTGGCGATTTTATACGCTCGCTTGAAGACGCTCTCTAGAAAAATCCGCTATGGATTTTCAAACTGATTTTATGTTTTTAGGTCACTTATATCCTGTACTTGAACAACAAATACTAAAATTATATGAATATTATAAAGAAACGAGATTATTTAATTTTTAATGGGCGTCAGTAATTCATATAGCATCAACATAGCTTCACAATAATGCTAATAGATGGCGCAGTCAGTAACTATTCCCATGGAACTACGAGTTAAATTCAATGTTTGATAAATAATTCAATGTTTTCACTAACGTTCCCTAACCTTTACGGGCTACCTATAAGTTAGGTGATTGATGTTTTCTGTCAACTTATTTATCACGATCCTGTACGGGACACCTAAAAGGATATTGGGACGGATGTTAGGACTTAGGATTGTATTTAGGAGCTACCTACGTTAAGAGACTCCTACTTAGGGGATGATTTAGGTATGTTTGGTGAAAACGGGCATAATAATAATGTCAGTTTTGGTTATCATGTATCGATTGAATGAATAATCATGGGATACCGTTACCGCGAGGTCTCAGTTCGGGGCGAACCACTAGTAGTTACTGAAATAATCGACTGTGACAGACGGACGGACGGACGGACGGACGGAGAAAGTCTCACCATAAGGGTTCCATTTTTACCATTTTGGTAAGTACGGAACCCTAAAAAGGTGTGTGGTGGGTCAGTAGCGTGGTGAACCAAGCCGTATAACTGAGAGGAGACCTGCGCTCAGTAGTGAGCCGTTGATGGGTTGATGATGATGATAATGCATCTGCTGTTTGTTTAACATTTTCATTAGCTCATGACCTCGGTGATAGCAAACTAATTCATAAAGTTTCAACAATGATGTATTCTACTAAACCAAAACACATCAGTTATTCTAATTGGATGTGCTTAATTAGATAGCAGTAAAGATAGTGTTTGCAGTGACAACAGACAGACCCAAATAGCGGTATATGTATATCCAGTTGCGTGATATTTTAATAATTAATTATAAATACTTGATTGAACAATCCATTTACATTGCATCAAATGACCGACAAGTTTTGTTAACATAATTTACTCGTGTAGGTAACACTATGACTATTTACACCATGAAACTTACTTAACCATCCTTCTATATAAATGTGTGTATATAATTATTGTTCAGTGGCTGGCCTGGCTTAGTGAATATTGTGGTATGTGCACAACAGGGATGATGCCAACTCTCAAGTCTCAACCATCAAAACGCGAGCCTATAACGGGCGAGTGTGGAAGTATGAAATAGTGAACTGTGACGTCATAAACATTTGATGCACTTTTATAGGTTTTTTATAGTTTAGTTATAAAAGTTTAATATTTTAAAATGGTTATCAAACTTTAAACTAATAGTACAAACTCTGTATTATAACTTTTTGCAACAGCCTCTTTTTTATCAAATCGGTAAGAACTAGTTTATTTATTATTATAGATAATAATCCAATTCCCCAAAGTAAAACACTTAAAACAGAGTTACAATGACGGTAAATTTTTCAATAAATCTCTTCTCAGCAGAATCCGCTTTCCGAACCGGTGGTAGATTCATGACGTGTCATAAGAGCCACAGGTTGGCCTACGTGAAATAAATAATTTTGAATTTGAATTTGAATTAAATTTATAAGGTCGCACATCAACTTACTTAAAAAATTAGTGAATATTTCATTATGCAAACTTATCTGGGCTGTAAAAGTTCGATGCCTAGTTTGTCTGCGCTCGTGTGGAGATATTGCTGGCACCGAGCCAGCTCAAATACTATCCCGATGGAAGAACGGTTGGGAGCGACACTTAAATTTTAGATTTCCTTACGAATACCTGAGTGGAAGACCTGCAAAGTGGTCATGTTAGAGGTATTATTGATATTGCATAATGAATGAGGAGCACATTACACGGTGTCTAACGTAAAATAAAACAAAAATTAAAAATTTTCATAGTCTCATAATATCCACCACGTTCTACTAGCTTTTTGACCGTGTTCGTAGAGTTAATTTTTTAAATATCCCATAGGAACCCTTTGTTTCTCCAGGATAAGTAGCAGCCAGGATAAGTAGTACCATCAGTCATCACCAGGCAGTAAACTGAACCATCGACAAACCAAAACTCACTTCGATCCGTTGTTCCATCGTTCGTGATTGAACGACAAACTAACAAACAAACATCAGAGTTACCAGTGTGTCACACATAAAATAGGTATTAACTGTTGCCCTGGTACCGCTAGTACATAATATTGTTATTGGGTGCATCATTATCAAGTACCCATTGAATTAAAAACAAGAAAAATAATTTTATTGTAACCATTTAGCATAGCGTAAAATACGGATTTTTTTGGTTAACAGTCATAGGTAATGTACAAACTAAAGAAATAAGCAAGCTTGTAATGTGAAAGTTTGGTCCTGGGAAACAGAGGGGTGTCATTTGCCTTTTTAATAATGCAGTCACGTAATGCTCCCTAATGAAAATTGTTTCGTGACGACTGAATTGGGAGAAATTTAACTCGGTGTTAGGAACATCGGGCTGTTTGAAACGAGACATGCCAGGGTGTGAATTTGAATACAAAATTGTTCACGTCAAAGATGCCCAAATGAACCATAATAATGTAACCTATTGTAATAAATTATAATTTAACCTACTGAGTGTGAACTATGGAATCCTTTGGCCTTTGGGTACGCTCCGTCGTCGGAGTGAAACGAGTCATTTTTGAAATCTGTTTTTTAATTTAAATGTTGCTATTTTATAAAACTTAACCTAATCTAGTTGCTATACAAATCATGTCCGCTGGGAATACTCGCAGAGAGAACTGGCTGCATTTCTACGCTGAGCAACCAAGTTGATTCTTTGCCCAAAAAATGAGCCAGAGCATCTGTTAAAAGATAAGTATGACTTATGTATGTGTGTAAATATATATACATACTAATACTAAATTTAGAAGAGACAATAAATGGCAATTTGTGTGGTCAAGAAATGGAAACATCTTTCTGAGAAAAAACATATCTAGTGACGTTATTTTTGTTAAAAATCAAGACATTTTTCTAAACCTAGAGTAGTCACTTTTCTTATTATAATTATTTTCTTAATATTTATTATTAAATGTGTGCGTTAAGGATATATTATCAAAATGTTAGAGGTATTAAGACAAAATGTACAGAGGTTTACCAGTCTGTTTTAAATTCTGATTATGACGTCATAGCATTCACGGAGACCTGGTTAAACTCAAGTGTTTTTGATGGCGAGGTAATTGATGACAGGTATCATCTTTTCCGTAGGGATCGTGAAACGACAGACTCAAATAAGTTAGAGGGTGGTGGTGTTTTGATTGCCGTTTTAAAAAAATATAAATGTCATCGGGTTTTCAAGTGGGAGGGATCCTCTGAATGTGTGTGGATTAATTTGTTATACAAATCAGGATCTGATACTCATAATCTGTCAATTTGTACCGTTTATCTACCATCTCCCCTTAGGTTTGATGTTCTGGAGAGATTTACTAACCAATCATCTATCGCGATCTTAGAACAAGAAAACACCTTAATACTTGGGGACTTTAATTTACCTTTTATAAATTGGCAGCCATTTCAAAACACTCTTATACCGCAGAATTATAACTCCAATACGGGTACTTGTCTTGTAGATTTTATGTCTGAAAATAACTTAATACAACTCAATGACATTCAGAATTCCTATAATAAAACTCTAGATTTAGTTCTTAGTAACATTTCCAATTTAATAGTTAACCAAAGTCCCTATTGTCTAAGTAAATTGGATAAATATCATCCTCCTTTAGAAATCACCTTAGAACTATGTATTGAAGAACTAGTCACTCCTATACCATGCAGGAAACTCGACTTCTTCTCAGCTGATTATGATGTTGTGAATAAAGATATTAACGAAATTCCTTGGAGTGAAGTCTTTGCTGACTGTCTTGATGTTGAGGAGATGTTATCTTGTTTTTACTCTGTTATCCAGGATGTCATTAAAAAACGTATACCATTGAAACGTATAAAAAGTGGTAGGTATCCACATTGGTATTCTATGAATTTAATACGTCGGATTAATGAAAAAAGAAAATACAGACTAAGGTTTAAGAAATTTGGTAATCCTCTAGACGAAATTGAATTCAAATTGTTGAGGTCCAGATGTGAGATTCTTATTGCTTCCTGCTACAGTAGTTACATTAGCCGGGTGGAGAATAGTATTAAGACTAATACTAAATATTTTTGGTCATTCCTGAAGGAGCGCCGCAACAATAAATGTGATGTTCCTGCATCAATGATTTATAACAATCAGACATTTTCAGACGGTGTCAGTATTTGTGATCAGTTCGTTAGTCACTTCTCTAACGTTTATTCTACAAGTATCTCTGCTTGTCCTTCTAACGTATCGCTAGTTAAAAATACCGTAGATCATTCTTCGGACACGGGAATCCTTCTTGACAATTTGTGTTTTGCAGTTGAGGATGTTGAAAAGAAGCTATTATCTACTAATATTCATAAAGGGGCTGGTAAGGACCAACTTCCACCTATTTTCATTAAGAATTGTGCCAAGAGTTTAGCAGTCCCTATAACCAATATTTATAATAGATCTTTACAGGAGGGTATTTTTCCATCTCCCTGGAAAGCTGCGCTTATTGTTCCTGTCTTCAAAGATGGAGATAGAAGTGACGTGATGAAATACCGACCAATTTCAAAGTTATCAGTTTTATCAAAGATATTTGAGTCTTTAGTGTGTCCTTACATTAATTGGCATATGAAATCGATTTTAACCCCTCATCAACACGGATTTTACAAACACAGATCTACTCTTTCTAATCTAGTGACATATGTTGATTTTTTGTCATCACATGTTGATAGAAACCTGCAAGTTGATGCGATCTATACGGATTTTTCAAAAGCATTTGATCTTGTGGATCATAACCTTCTTATTGGAAAGCTAAAACATTATGGTATAGGTGGTAATGTCCTAAATTGGCTATCCTCTTATTTATCTAAAAGGGTAATGACGGTTGTTTTGGGTGGTTTTGAGTCTTCTACCTCTTATTTAGCTCTTTCCGGTGTACCACAAGGATCACTATTGGGGCCAGCACTTTTTAATATTTTTATCAACGACATTGTTAATTGCTTCAGTGGTTCCGAAGTACTTCTTTATGCAGACGATTTGAAAGCCTTTAGGGTAATCAAGGATCATGCTGATGCTAAATTGCTGCAGGGCGACCTGGATAGGTTGACTACTTGGTGTATTACTAATAATATGATATTGAATCATGCTAAATGTTCTGCCATTTCATTTCATAGAAAAGTACATCCAGTTGTATTTGTATATAACATTAACGGAAATAATGTCAAAAGACTTAACTCAATTAGAGATCTAGGTGTAGTTGTCGATCAGAAACTAAGCTTCATTCCACACATTGATACAATCTGTAAAAAAGCCTTTAAGATCACTGGATTTATTAAACGTAACTCGAAGGACTTCCGTAAAGCACAAACTAAAATTCAATTGTTTAATGCCCTAACTAGAAGTCTATTAGAATATGGCTCTGTTGCATGGAACCCCTATTATAACGTGCACGTAGGGAGGATTGAGCGTATCCAAAAACGCTTTACGTATCACCTGATCCTTTGTGATAAGTTGGACACGAAAAGGTATGCTAGTTATCCTGCCAGATTGCTTCATTATAAAATGTTAAACTTATTCGATCGTAGAAAGCTATTGGATCTATGTTTTTTGCATAAATTAATTAATAACGCTGTAGATGCGTCTCACTTGTTACAAAAAATTACGTTACGAGTTCCTAGATCGGCAAGAAGGTTATCGAATTTTGTACCATTTGGAGTCAGTCTTATTAAAACCAACTTAGGAGCCTCGGCTCCTTTACATAGGATCATAAAAACTTATAATGATATCGCCAAACTATTAGACATTGATATTTGGAGAGACTCGCTCTTCACATTTAAGAGCAAGCTTAAAAAACACTTTATAAATCAATATCGCTAACATTTTTAAATTTTAAATTTTTTAATTTAATTTTTTAATTTTTATATTCAACTTTTTTAATTTTTTTTAATTTGTTAATTTTGACGTATTTAGTATTTTATTATTTTGTTCTTTTGTTTTATTTTGTATCTCTTCTGTTGTTTGTAGTTTATTTCTATTTTATATGCTTGTATAGCTTTTATTCAATATCAATCAAGTAATTTGAGTCAACCACTGTAACTGCTCTGTCTTATAATATATAATTATTATGTGATACATAATTTAATTCGCATGTTGTGGCTACCTATAAGTGGTGTTTATAGCATACCTAAGAACCGTATTTGAATTTAATATGACTGCATGTTTTTATTGCTGTAAAACTGTTGGTGCCCTTAAATAAATAAATAAATAAATAAATAAATAAATAAATATATATACTAATTTTTATTTTCTTCATTTATTTATTTTAAGTGTACACCCTCATCCAGTATTTCTTATTACTGTTTCTTCATTAGGTTGCCTGGAAGAGATCGCTTCTTAGCGATAAGGCCGCTTATTGTACAGCTTATATCCTTATACTAGCTGATGCCCGCGACTTCGTCCGCGTGGACAAAGTAATAAAAAAGAATTGTTTTATGTTAATCGTGAGGTTTTTACGATTGTACTACGCCACTATATAATATTCTGTACCTACTTGGTACCTGCAAACCTACAATATCAATTCAAAATGGAAATTTTGTAAATACCCACAATTTAGGCAGGACCAGCAGCATCAGGATTGAGGAGTTGATAACTGGTCTTCAATGATGCATCACTGGACTACAGTCCAGTGATGCAGGCGAGAATTTTCGATTGCACTACGCTTCTTTTTAGCTGTTTATACTTGGCATCTACAGTAGCAACTGAAAACCGAAATTTTCGTGAGCGAAGCGAGTGCGAAATTTTTTTGATCGCACTACGCCTCTGTGTAGCCCATAATAATTGGTATCTACAAAAGCAATCTATAATCGACATTATCGCTAGTAAAGCCAGTGCGACATTTTAAGGATTGTACTACGCCACCATATAGTCCATACTTGGCACCTACATAAGCAACACAAAAGCGACGTTATCGCGAGCGAAGCGAGCGCGAAATTTTCAGAACTGCACTACTTAACTATGTACTCCATACTTGGTTTACACTCACAACAACAATTAAGAAAAGACATTTTCGCCAACGAAGCGAGCGCGAAAATTTTTAAGATTTCATTGCATCACTATGTAGTCCAAAACGAACATTTCGCAAAATTTTTTAGGGCTGCACTACATAACTGTGTCATTCATACTTGGTTCTTACAGTATCAATCAAGAAAGACACATTTCGCGAGCGAAGCGAGCGCAATTTTAGATTGCACTACGCTTATTTGTAGTTCATACTTGGCACCTACAGTAGCAACTGAAACGCAAATATTTTTTGATCGCATTAAGTACGCCTCTGTGTAATCTATACTAATTGGTATAGACAAAAGCAATCTATAATCGACATTATCGCTAGTAAAGCGAGTGCGACATTTTTTACGATTGCACTACGCCACTATGTAGTCCATACTTGGCACCTACATAAGCAACAGAAAACCGACGCTATCGCGAGCGAAGCGAGCGCGAAATTTTTTAGCACTGCACTACTTAACTATGTACTCCATACTTGGTTTACACTTACAACAACAATGAAGAAAAGACATATTCGCGAGCGAAGCGAGCGCCTAATTTTTTACAATTACATTGCATCACTATGTAGTCCATACTTGGCAATCGAAAACGGACATTTTCGCAAATTTTTTAGGACTGCACTACTTAACTATGTACTCCATACTTGGTTTACACTTACAACAACAATGAAGAAAAGACATATTCGCGAGCGAAGCGAGCGCCTAATTTTTTACAATTACATTGCATCACTATGTAGTCCATACTTGGCAATCGAAAACGGACATTTTCGCAAATTTTTTAGGGCTGCACTACTTAACTGTGTCCTTCATACTTGGTTCTTACAATACCAATCATGAAAAGACATAATTTCGCGAGCAAAGCGAGCGCAAAAATTTTAGATTGCGCTACGCTCCTTTTTAGGGTTCCGTACCCAAAGGGTACCAACGGGACCCTATTACTAAGCCTACGCTGTCCGTCCGTCCGTCCGTCCGTCCGTCCGTCCGTCCGTCCGTCTGTCAGCGGGCTGTATCTCGTAAACCATAATAGATAGACAGATGAAATTTTCACATATTATGTATTTCTATTGCCGCTATAACAACAAATAATAAAAATTAAATTAAATTAAAAAAATTAAATTAAAATATTTCCATGGGTACATGAAAATATTTTAATTTAATTTTTTTTAACGGAACCCTAAAAGAGCGAGGCCCGACTCGCACTTGGCCGATTTTTAGTTTCTACTTGGCACCTACATTAGCAAGCGAAAACCAAAATTTTCGCGAGCGAAGCGAGCGCGAAAATATTTTGATCGCACTACGCCTCTGTGTAGTCCATACTTATTGGTATAGACAAAAGCAATCTACAATCGACATTTTCGCGAAGCGAGCGCAAAAATTTTCGATTGCCCTACGCTTATTTGTAGTTCATATTTGGCACCTACAGGAGCAACTGAAAACTGATATTTTCGCGAGCGAAGCGAGCGCGAAATTTTTTAGGAACGCACTACTTAACTATGTACTCCATACTTGGTTTACACACGCGAAGATTTTTTGATCGCACTACGCCTCTGTGTAGTCCATATACTAATGAATACAAAATTTAATATAATTTTTTTACAAAACAAAGTATATATTTTTTTTTCTTAATTTTTTAAAACCGCTCAACCGATTTCGGTAAAATTTAAAAACCACCTGGGAAGTATACCCTTTCAAACAAAAAAGTAAGAATTTTCCAAATCAGTTCAGGCGCCTTCGAGTAATCGGTGAACATACATAAAAAAAATTGAAAAATAGATTCCGACGAATTGAGAATCTGCTCCTTTTTCGAAGTCGGTTAAAAAGAAATCTACAATCGACATTCTCGCAAACGAAGCGAGTGAGACATTTTTTACGATTGCACTATGTCACTTTGTAGTCTTCACTTGGTTGGTACCTACAATATGAATTCATTATCGACATTTTGTAAACACCCACTATTTAGGTGGGTATTATCATCAGCAGCATCGGGATTGAGAAGTTGGTACCATTAGTAGTTGTAGCATGGGGAGGAGAAGGGAGGAGGATGATTCCTAAACCGAACCGAGCGATAATTAAATTAGCTGAATAGATTGATGCCATCTAAGAATACAAAGCTACTGTGGGAAATTTTAGTAAACGGAAAACGGAGACGCGAAATTTTTTACGGCTGCGTTATGCACTACCCTAAGTAGTTCATACTAATTGTTACCTACCATTGGTGAGCAGTACCCAGCAGCATCAGAATTGAGTCCTCTTTAACGGCTCCACTACACTATTATATTTTAAACTAGCTGATGCCCGCGACTTTGTCCTCGTGGATTTAGTTTTTAAAGTCCCTCGGGAACTCTGATTTTCCGGGATAAAAAGTAGCCTAGATGTTGACCCGAGTAATAAGCTACCACGGTATAAAATTTTGTAGAAATCTGTGCGGTAGTTTTTACGTGAAAGAAGGACAAACAAACAGACACGAAATCGTCCAGTTACAGTTTTATTATAAGTACTAGCTGATGCCCGCGACTTCGCCCGCGTGGATTTAGTTTTTAAAATCCCTCGGGAACACTTTGATTTTCCGGGATAAAAGTAGCCTATGTCACTCTCCAGGTCCTCAATTATACCCATGTAAAAAAATCACGTAGATCCGTGGCTCTGTTGCGGCGTGATTGAAGGACAAACCAACAAACAAACACACTTTCGCATTTATAATATTAGTAATTATGATTAGGATATTAAATTACATAGGAAAACACTGTAATATTACGTCCATACGATGTATTACATCCATACCTACTATGTAGTATGTAGGTATAATGATCGTTTGGCAAAATCTGACGCCTTTGGAGTAGTTTGACTTTGACAAAATAGTATCCACGATGGCTATATACGATAAATTACGCATGCCAGCTTAAGATGAGCCGTTCATTCAAAGTATCCTGTAGATTCCGGGGTTCAAGTTATTTGGACCTATACTGAAGAGTGTGATGTCTATAATTTCTGAACTACGAAATTGACGACCTTGAAATAATTACAGGACAATCTCTAAAGAACCTGCTTTCTAACAAAAAAAGAATGGATTAAATCGGAATACGCCTTAATGAATTACAGCGAAATACACATTTTGACTTTCATCCCCTCTCCCAAGGGAACGGTGCTGAATTTCGGGATAAAAAGTATCCTATATTATACCTCGTAGTATTAACTTAAATCGTGCCAAGTTTCATTTAAATCCGTCCAGTAGTTTCGGCGTGATGCGCGGCCAAGATACAGACAGACAGACAGACAGACAGACAGACAGACAGACAGACAAAAAATTAAAAAAAAAATTGTTTTGGCTTCAGTATCGATTATAGAATGCCCTCAAACAAAAATTTTCAAAATATCTTCAATGTACAGAATTGGACCTGTTACAGTTTTATTATATTATAGATATTTGGCACCTACAATATCAATTCACAATCGACAGTTCGTAAATATCCATGATTTAGGTGGGCAGTACACTGCAGCATCAGGATTGAGGAGCTAGGGCCTGGAGGTCAGTGATATAGTCTAAAATTAGTATGTAATGAATGGCTCAGGTCAAGATATGGCTATGGTATGAATGTAATAAGATCTATATACGTATATATCGTATGCGAGTGACCTGGAACTATCCGAGAGAAGTTTTGGCCTTTATCTCCGATAATATCTAGCAGATCTTCACCAAAATTGGTCATTGTATTTATTGTCGTACACACTTTCAAATTAAGAAAGAATTATTAAAATAAGTTCAGATTTGACTGAGTTAAGGAGTAAAATCAACAAAAAGTTTCATCCCCTACCCTGGAGTAACCTTATGTTTTATCGGGATAAAAACTATCCTATATGTTGACTCGGAGTATCAGCTACCGCTGTACTAAAATTCATTTAAATCTGTTCAGTAGTTTTCGCGTGAAGCGCGGACAGACAGACAGACAGACAGACAGACAGACAAAAATTAAATAAAAATCTGTTTTGGGCTCAGTATCGATAGTCAAGCATCCCCCAATTAAAATTTTCAAAATATATTATATGTACAGAAATCTTCCAGTTACAGTTTTATTATAAGTATAGATTATGTTTGTTTTATGTTCTTTTGTTTTATGTTAATTGGTGTACAATAAAGAATATTTGCATTTCATTTCATTTCATTTCATTTCATTTCATTTCATATCCATTCACAGCAAACCAAAGACGCGACCTCTTACCTTTGAATAAGAAATCAATATCTGCTGCAATTCACTATCGGCTCGAATAACACCAGGAACGTATGTATTTGCTTTACACCTTTCCTCGATATTGGATTCGCGAGCGATTCCAAAAGCACCTGATTCTAGAATAGATGAAAAGTAACTTTGGGCTATTTATTTTTAACATTTTAGACACTGCTTTGTCTCATCTGAACGGTTTTACCAGCGCGCAGTGTGGCGACTGGCTTTCAAAACTATCTATTGAAAGAAAGAAAGAAAGAAAGAAAGAAAAAAAGAAAGAAAGAATTTTAAGAGAGCTCGGTGTAGAATTTACTTTGGAACGAGGAAACCGTGTTGTATCTTAGGGGGAAAATCGTTGATTCTCTAACAAATATAGGTATACCGTCTATAATATTGTTTATTCATCAAAGATTTTAAAGGTTGACTAAAAATAAAATGAAACATTGAGAAAAATAGAGCATTAAGTTATTGTATTTGAAAGTATATGATTCAAATCTCTACCCGAATACTTCAAATGCAAAATGTAAGTACAAGATCTCAATATTTGATGTCTGGAGCACTCTGCTATCAGAGTGAATATCACTAAGAAAATACGTTTATTTGCTTTACACCTTTACCCGATATTGCAGCTGCGAGAACTTACCTAAGCTACTTGATCCTCGAATACTTGGGTGAAAAGTAACTCTGGATCCGTTTCTAATGAAGTAAAGTGATTAAATACTAAAGTTCGTTAGTTAGGTACTCTCTAGATTTTCTTACCGTCTTTATCGCCAGACGATCATGTTAGCTAACGTATCTTAGTCTACAATCTTGAAAGAGCCAACTGTTAAGCTGATCGCCTATAATTATAAAACGAACTTCTAGAGCCGAAAGAGTCGCAAAAACTGCAAAATTGCGGGAAAGTGCGAATGTTGTCAGCAACAAGAGGCAAATGCATTAGACGCGCTGCGTTGCTGCTATAATCAAAAGGTTTATTTTTGTTTCTTCCACACGTCGCGTCGTATGAATATGCGATCTCGCCTCGTGATATGAATTATGATCATAGATAAAAGTCGGCTAACATCGAAGGGGTGTGACAGTTTTTTATTAAATTAATACCCTTATCGATTTCTACGTGGTATCGTACGGGAACGTTTAATCGCTTGGCATCAGAGAACATAATTGATAGTATAAGACAACATCATCTTCGTTGTTCACGTCCGATGCTCAGACTTGTGCTAACATCAGTCTCATTTTCCGTACTGATAAATGAATTGCGTGCGGATCTTGCGCAAGATTAAGTTGCGGCACTTGCAGCAGTTGGTATGCGATGAGCATGTGATATAATAATCTCAGCAGTTCTCTGAAAAACCTTCAAAGCTCCGTTAACAAGTACACTCAATAGCTACTCGTACTTTCTCTATAAATATGGGAGTTGTGAAGATTTTCAATATTCAAGCCATGTGATACACTTTCATGTTTGTCGATTGTCGTTTTTGCCTCAAAGTTGGACACAAAAGGAACCCGAAAGGCATTTCACTCAAGATGGCTCTTTTATCCAATTGTTGCAAAGGACTCAGGCTTTATAATAATGAGACCCTGAAGCATGCTTCTCATGCAAGAAGTTTTTTTTATTCCACATTGAAACGACTTGGATGATTAAAGAATCCATTACATTTACGTCACTTTTGGAGTATCTATCGAATAATACTAGAGAAATAGCTATAACCATGTACATAAAGTTTCATTCTAAATTCTAATCATTAAAAATTTCGAAAACGAAAATTGAGGCCTTTAAGAAGTCTGCTCTGGGTCTGAGCTACAAGGTCGCTTTATAACTTCAATATTTTTTGTTTAAGGTGACACGATTTGTATACCTAGTAATTATCGTATAGTATTATAGTAATAAAATTACCCTGCGACTTCAGTCGCGTGGTTTAAACACGGTTTTTTTTTTCAAAAATCCAGTAGTATATTTTTAACTTCTCGGGCTTAGGCTATACCATAAAATAAGCTGAGCAAAACTTCTTCTAGGTATATCGGATAACCTATTTTTCGCCTTCTCCATCAACTGTCGCGACACTGACGAATCAAATTGTGCCCAGTCAGCACGCACCGCTGGGGAATTGAATTGAATTTTACCTTATTGTCAAATCTATAAAATTTTTCTTCAGAAACACCAAATATTTCCAGGAAAAGAAGCAGCTTTGGTTAGGTACTGCTAGTTAAAACCTCTACTTGCCTATAAAAGACAGCTTTGAACAAACAAAAAGACAAAAATTTAAAAATGCGCATAATATATCGAACTACGAATACCTACGTTCAAATAATAAAATCATAAGTAGGATTTTGAGGTCACAGACAGATAAATATAATTGAATTTCATTTTATTTATTAAGGTCACATTTAGGAATTAATGATTTAATGACTTTTGTTCTCTTCTTCGCTTTAGTCACCACCAGTAATTAGGGTTCCGTACCAAAATGGTAAAAATGGAACCCTTATGGTGAGACTTTCTCCGTCCGTCTGTCCGTCCATCTGTCACAGTCGATTATTTCAGTAACTATTAAAGCTATCGACATGAAATTTGGCATAGTTGTGTATAATAGTGGCCCAACATCATTGGAATAAAGAAAACTCGAAAATTATTTTTAGTTTTATTAAAAAAGGGGGAAAATCGGGGGTTTGAAATTTCAAAGTAAGATAACTATACCGAGTGGGGTATCATTTGAAAGGCCTTTACGTGTGCATTCTAAAACAGTTTTTTATTTATTTCTATCTATAATAGTATTTAAATAATCGGCCAAAATGTCGAAACAAATACCGTCCCCCCCCCCCCCCCCCCCCCCTTATCTCCGAAGTTTACCAATCGAAAAATCTGAAATAATTATGGTCAATAGAGGTTTATGTAGATCTTACAGGAAAAATAAAATCAACGCGAAAATTATTTTAGTTTAATTAAAAAAGGGGGAAAATCAGGGGTTTGAAATTTCAAAGTAAGATAATTATACCGAGTGGGGTATCATATGAAAGGCCTTTACTTGTGCATTCTAAAACAGTTTTTTATTTATTTCTATATGTAATAGTTTTTGAGTAATCGGCCAAAATCTTGAAAAAAATACTGTCCCCCCCCCCCCCCCTTATCTCCGAAGTTTACCAATCGAAAAATCTGAAATAATTATGGTCAATAGAGGTTTATGTATATTTTACAGGAAAAATAAAATCACCGCTCTAACTAGCATAGTTTTTTTTATATTAACAATAAGCAATTAGCAAACAAACCTCTACAAACAAAGTTAACGATAAATAAGCAAATTAATATAATATTATCGTTTTACTTTTAATTTTGGAGTACGGAACCCTCGGTGCGCGAGTCCGACTCGCACTTGGCCGGTTTTATTTTTTTACTTCCCTCTCTTAAGTACCGGCTACATGCTCCGTCTTACCTGACGAGTTACCTGCACAAGCCCTAACTATGCCTTTTTTGTGTTGTAATTATACTACTATGTTAGTTTTTTTGGATTGTCCTTTAATCATGCAGATACAGTTGGAAACTAGGGAAGTATAATAGTATAATACCTTGTTACTTTTATACTCCCCTAAATACTTTCCCCTTAATACTTAAAAAAAAAAACAAAGGGTTTCCGCAGGATTTTTAAATTTAGCTCCATGCGAACGAAGCTTCTACTTCTTAGATAAGTCTCACATGCGTTTAAAGTAAACACCTCTTTAAACTTTCCTACGCTCCGACCAATATTGGCACAGTATTGGCAGAGTTGTTGACCAAGTCAGAACTACCCAGGCATGTGAAGGTCGAACTGCAAAACTGACTGCTGTTTTCTTAAGACCAACTTAGATTACTCCGATTGGGCATGTTTCGATTGAGTTCTCTTTGAACATTTTATAGTATTTGAAATAGAAAGAACTTAGTGAAACTTAGTGGTATATATTATTCCCATTGGGATATTTAAAGGACATGTGATTTAAATACAGCTTATGGGCAGCGGAATATAAAGCCAATTCACCAACAATTCACTGATAAATTCAATATCGTATAGTATAGTAATAACTAATAAAATCGAATAAGTAAATGTGTTTAAGAGTTAATTTGTTATACGAAAAGCTAAAAGAATGAACACACCGAATTATCGTATAAGTTATACTATGTATAAAATATTATTAAGAAACGATATACGATATATTTTATATTATTATTAATTGCTTTAATTACTGTGTGAAGCTGAGCTCAATATTTTATTATTATTATAATATTATAGTAGGACAATATTATTTAAACAACGTCATGCTTTAATGGCTAAGCTATTGTTTACCACACAAACCCAATTGCTCCTATTTTTCGTTAAGGATAGATTTGAATTTAGAATTCGATCTCAAAACAATTGATAAATTATCGAGGATTAAAATATTGATGTAAGCTCTTGGCGCACAGATTTCATATATTTATGAAGTATGAACGGAGATGGATAAAAGATAACATTTTCTTTATTAAAATCCATTACACGGCAGCATTTATAATTAGAAGAGTTTGTTTTGGCTTGATTATGTAGATGGATTCGTTGTAAGAGATCGTTTAAGAGTAAACCTACAATAGACTGGAGTTTCCTAACAAAAACAAACGCTGGCGGCGCTTGTTATTACAAGGTCCTTATTATACAGTTATCTTTGTAGTACCTAAGTATTAATTTTGTACAGCTCTTGGACAAACTTGGGAGGCTTATGGGGTTGGTTGGTGTATAATATTAAATTAGTTTTTGCTTGCGGCGTTACTCAAGTACCTACCAAATATGTACTATTACCTACATCTTTTAGTACGTACCTAGTACTATTATAGTATATTCTGTGCTTTTACTATCATTATGTCTTTATGAATTATTATGACAAGGGAATCGCAGGCAATAAAAGACCTGCGACTTCTTTCACGTGGAGTTAGGTTTTTAGAAATCCCTCGGGAACCCTTTTTTTCCGGGATTACCTACCTATGTCACTCTCTTAGTCCTCAACTTGGACATTAGGACAAGTCTTGGACATTAGGTAGCTACTATACTAACTTCCAAAACCGTCCAATATATAATAACGCAAATTGATTGGTATTTGCACAAAATTAATTAATTGAACGTAGGAATTTAATATTGTAATTCACTTCCGCGTATATGAATTACCAGGCAGCATTATTGTGGGTACAGGTACAAGCAACGGTCTCTATGTAATAGTAAAACAATACATCAAAGCTTTGACCGACGAGAATGCTATGTTTTAAAGCCGATCCCGTTGAGTGCATGCAAATTACAGACACTTGATATATGACATAAACGTTGTATACGTGAAAAGTCAGTGAAAAAAACCAGCCAAGTGCGAGTCGGACTCGCGCTCCGAGGTTTCCGTACTCCAGAAGTAAAAGTATTCAAGTAAAACGATAATATTATATTAATTTTCTTAATCATATTTATTTTTGCTTTTAATAATCGTTAACATGGTTTGTAGAGGTTGGTTTTATTTTTCCTGTAAAATATACATCAACTTCCACTGACCATAATTATTTCTGATTTTTTGATCGGTAAACTTCAGAGATATGGGGGGTGGGGCGGTATTTTTTTCGATAGTTTTTCTATCAAAATCAAAGGTAAAGGCCCTTTCATATTATACCCCATCTGGTATAGTTTATCTTACTTTGAAATTTAGAACCGCCGATTTTTCCCCTTTTTAGGGTTCCGTACCCAAAGGGTACCAACGGGACCCTATTACTAAGCCTACGCTGTCCGTCCGTCCGTCCGTCCGTCCGTCCGTCCGTCTGTCAGCGGGCTGTATCTCGTAAACCGTAATAGATAGACAGATGAAATTTTCACATATTATGTATTTCTATTGCCGCTATAACAACAAATAATAAAAATTAAATTAAATTAAAAAAATTAAATAAAAATATTTTTATTTAAATTTTTTTAACGGAACCCTAAAAGAGCGAGGCCCGACTCGCACTTGGCCGATTTTTTAATTAAACTAAAAATAATTTTCGATTTTTATTTATTGCACTGACGCCGGGCCACCATTATATACAACTATTCCTTAGCTTTAATAGTTACTAAAATAATCGACTCGATCTCTCGTTTCCGGCTGTCAAGCCAACAACAGTACACGCAAAGTGCTCCCAGTTTTAAATTAAATATCACAGTGAAAACTAAGTAACACAAGCCGTGTACCGCATTATTATCTGCACAGGAAAAAAACAACGCAAATACTATAAAAACATACAAAAGAAAAGAGGAGAAACATCGAAAAATTAAGAACAACAAAAGATACAAAGTGAGGTTAGTTAGATCTCATCACACATAGACACCTGACAGGCTGGCAGTGACATCTGACAGCTACGAACACGTCACCCAGTAGTACCAACTTAACGAGCAAATTACGTTTCAATACACGCTAAGTAAAACGTTTTTGTTTTTGCAACATGAGTACTACCGGAATGTCAGAGGATATGACCAGGTTGTTCCAGATGATGAAATCTGAACTCGACCAACAAACAGAAAAAATTACAAAGAGCGTGACTGAAAATATCATGCGCAATATAGAAGAAAAACTAAAACCTATTTGGGAAGACAATAAATATTTGAAAAATGAGGTACTAAGGTTGAATGAAAAAATAAAATATTTGGAAGACAAAAATAGAAGGAATAATTTGATACTACATGGCATAAAAGAAACAGAAAAAAATCATCAAGATTTATTCACTATAATAAAAGAAACTCTGGAAAACTTAGGAATAAACATCGATATCTACGAAATAGATAACTACTACAGATTGGGAAAGAAACAGTCACAAGATGAGAGAAAAGTAAGACCAATACTTATTTCTATGACGTCATTTCAAAAAAAGATAACAATACTGAAAAATAAGATGAAAATGCCTAAACAAACATATATTACTGAAGATTTTTCAAAAGAAACGATTGAAATGCGCAAGAACTTACAGGAAAAATTGAGGCAAGCAAAACAGAATGGAAAAGACGCCTTCATTCGAAACAATAAGATAGTCATAAAAGAAATACCAGACATAGAAAAAAGGAAGAGAGAAGCCTCAACGTCACCTTGCAACCTACAAATATCAGGACAATCCAGCGGTTCGAAAAATATTATTGCACCTCCTAAACTGCAAAGAGCAAATGCTTTTGAGTATATGAGAGCAAGATCTTCATCTCTGACTGAAAAGCCATTGCAAAAACATAAAGCATAGGAACTATTAGACACCGGTAACGAAATTGAAACGACTAATATAGGCAAGATACAAAGGAAAAATAACAAAAGCCCCAATACGGTTGGTCGCCGCGGGGTTATTGACCAAACCCCCCAAATTCCCATATTAACGGCGGAAAGTCAAACAAAAATAAAGATACAGAAAAAGAGACTAAACGTTGCAACACTATAAATACTAGATCTAGACTTATAAATACTAGATCTTTAAAGTCAAAAGAATATTTAACAGAACTAGAACAAGCGTTGAAGAAAATTAACTGGGACATCCTTGGCTTAAGCGATGTGAGGAGATCATCAGAAAAAATTGAAGAACATGATGAACATATTTTATACTATAAAAACGAAATTCCAGGAATTTACGGAGTTGGTTTCATAGTAAAGAAGTATTTAAAAAACAACATAATAGAATTTAAAGGAGTGTCTGACAGAATAGCCATCTTAAACATTATGCTTCCTGGTCACAAGCAACCAACTTCAATCGCACAAATATATGCTCCTACAGAAGTAGCGAAAAAAGAAATTAAAAATGAATTTTATGAAAACCTTAATAAAACTATGGAGACTTTACACAATACCGTTATTGTGATGGGAGACTTCAACAGCCAAATCGGCCAAAGAGAAAAAAATGAAGATAAAATACTTGGACCCTATACAACTGGCAAAAGGAACGACAACGGACAAAGATTGATAAACTATGCGTTAGAAAATAACTTATACATTATGAATAGTTTTTATAAAAGAAAACATAAAAGAAAATGGACGTGGGAATCTCCTAATGGCCAAACAAGAAATGAAATAGATTTTATAATTACGAATAAACCAAAGCTCTTTTCAAATGTAGAAATTCTCAACAACTTTAATTATAATACTGATCACAGACTACTCCGAGGTCAGTTATACATAGTTGAGCCAAGAAAATCAAGAAAATATATACAAAATGCAAAACATCCAATTACACTACCGCTACCAAGTCAAATATTAGAATCTTTAAAAACTAAGTTAATACCAATAAATAGACTTCGAACGATACAAGAAAAATACAATACTTTAGAAGAAGAATTAAAAGAAATTAATAAGAAACTAGAACGAGAAAAAACCATCAAAGACAGATTGGGATCTGAAGCAAGAAAATTAATCGAACAAAGAGCGCTCTTATTTAAAAACAGGAGTATCAATAAACATAATATAACTAAACTAAGTAAAGCAATAAATGTAGAAATAAGAAAATACAGACAAAAACTGAGAACAGAATTAATACAATTCCATATAACAAAATCAGGTGGAATCAAGAATGCATGGAAGGAACTGAAAGATAATACAAACTGGATTATTAACGTAACACATTGTAAAACTAAGAAACATAAATCAAAAAGGAACGAAATATTGGAAACTGCAACCGATTTTTATCGTGAGCTTTATAATGATCACCAAATTACAACGACTTCAAATAATAAGACAGTTATTCAAGAACCAATTCCAAACATACTAAGAGATGAAGTTCTTAAAGCCATAAAATCACAAAAGAGAGGAAAAACACCAGGCGAAGACAACATTTCTAATGAACTTTTAATCGGAGCATCTGAAATTATTTTAAACACATTGACAGACCTATTTAATGAAATTATAACGTCTGAATATATACCTCATCAATGGAACACTTCAACAATAATTTTACTCCACAAGAAAGGGAAAACAGATGATATTTCAAACTACAGACCTATCTCGATAATGTCTAACGTTTATAAGATATTCTCCAAAATAATACTAGAACGAATAACAAAGACGTTAGATGAAAATCAGCCAAAAGAACAGGCAGGGTTCCGAAGTGGTTTCTCAACCATTGATCACATTCATACCATCAAACAAATAATTCAAAAATGCAACGAGTACGGAATAAACTATTACATAGCATTTATAGACTATAATAAAGCTTTCGATTCGCTTAGGCATGAGAAAATATGGGAAGCCCTTACCTTACAAGGGGTCCCCAATAAATACATTCGTATAATTAAGAACATATACAGAAATATGAAAGCTAAAATACGCACAGAAAAGGTAGGCGAATATTTTCCTATTAGACGAGGAGTTAGACAGGGAGATCCTCTATCACCCAAACTTTTCTCAGCGACCCTGGAGCATGTATTTCGACAGCTAGAATGGGATGAATTTGGTTTAAATATAAATGGAGTATTATTAAACCACCTAAGATTTGCCGACGACCTCATATTGATCTGTGAAAATCCAAAGACCCTTCAGATTATGATAGAACAACTGGTACATGAAAGCGATAAGGTAGGACTATCAATGAACACCAGTAAAACAAAACTGATGACAAACAACCTGAAAATTCCTATTAAACCCAACAACGCTACTGAATTGGAGTATGTGAACGAGTATACATACCTTGGCCAAATAATATCTCCTACAGACCTCACAACTAAAGAAATCGAAAATAGAATAAACATAGGCTGGAAGAGATACTGGAGTCTAAAAGAGGTCATGAAAAACTCGTACATACCAATAGAAGGAAAAAAGAAAATATTCAACACATGTATTCTACCAAGCATGACCTACGGATGTCAAACATGGAGTTTCACAAAGAAAAATATGCAATCACTAGAAGTTTGTCAGCATAGAATGGAAAGAAGCATACTCAACATTAAATTAAAAGACAAAGTTCGGTTAAAAACAATTAGAAAACAAACGAAGATCATAGATATAAAATACCGAATTAAACAACTAAAATGGAAATGGTCAGGACATCTAATAAGAAGTAAAATAGAAAAATGGGCCAAAGAAGTGACCGAATGGTGCCCTAGATATAGAAAGAGAAGTAAAGGTAGACAATATTGTAGATGGGAAGATGATATAAAAAAGGGAGCGGGAACGTGTTGGATGAGAAAAGCTAAGGATAGATCGTTGTGGAGAACACTTGGGGAGGCCTATGCTGGAAAGCAAGACAATCAAGAAACCGGTGTCTAATATTAACCTTAGTAATTAGTAATATTTACATCTTCAACTAAATTTTCTATGTAGTATTAAGTAGCAATAAGAGGAAATGTAACTTAAAGGATTGTTAATAAAGGCTATTATTATTATTATTATAAAATAATCGACTGTGACAGACGGACGAATACACGGACGGAGAAAGTCGCACCATAAGGGTTCCATTTTTACCATTTTGGTACGGAACCCTAAAAATAATTGACGTTGATTCAGTTTGATATACTAAGTGCCGATTTCACCAACGTAGAGTCAAGAGTGACGTTACCGAGTAATAAGTTTGGGTGTTTAAACTAGCGGCACGTTATGATGGCCGGTTTGACACATTACAATAGTGATGTGGAATGTCAATTTATTCTCGAACAAAAAACAATTAAGTTTTGTTTTTGTACCTGATTAAATAGGTTTAATAAAACAAAAATGTATATGTTTATTTAATTTATTTGAACGAACTGAATATTTGAATGAAAATGAATATACATACTTTATATGCACACAAGAAACATATGAATACAAAAGATACCAAAAAAGGTGCCACAAAAGGCCATAATTAATCAGATTCGTCCATACTACTATTTTCACTGTCGTCACTGCTATCATCACCTACATTAATAATTATATGTTCGTTTTCTATAATATTATCTATTTTCACATCTCTTTCATAATCTTCCCTTATTAATTTAACAGTTCTATTCACAACCTTTTCCCAGTCTCCTTTAGTCACATGTTCACAAGCTTCTTCTAATAATTTTAGCATTTTTTTTGTGGTAAATGGGGGTTCTGTATTGTGTCTTGCAGCATATCCCTTAATTTGAGCCCACACCAACTCAATCGCATTATACTCACAATGGTAAGGCGGTAACCGTATAACTCTGTGCCCATGTTCTAATGCTATTTCGTCAATGACGTATCGGATCTTGGTTGGTTTGTTTTCTTTTAAAAGACGTACTAATTCCGCTTTTAACATATTCATGTTTGCATCTACGCCATTTTTACGAAGCCATGCGACGATATCAGCTTTCTTTTGGGATTGGGCAGGTGGCTTGTCAATTTGCATCGAGTGGTATGGGGCGTTGTCCATAATTATAATAGATGGTTCAGGGAGGCTACACAACATTTAGGTAAACCATTCAGTAAACTTTTCTCCATTCATGTCTTCATGATAGTCTCCAGCGGTTTTTGACGCAAAAGCCATGAGAGAACCTTCGACAAACCCGTTGATGGTTCCGGCGTGACAAATTATAAGTCGCGATCCTTTTCGTACAGGAACTTTGGAAGTAGATGCTGCTGTGTCATCGTTCCAAGAACGGCCTACAGTATGGTTAGCATTAAGCCATGTTTCAACCAAGAACACAACATTTTGCCAATTTTTGATTTCTTTCACTTGCCGTAAAAAAGTATACCTTGCCATCGCTATATCAAATCTTTCCATCAATATTTTGCGTTTGTTACATTTTTTGTATCGAAATCCAATGGTCTTCAAAATCTTCGTTAAAGAACTTTCCCCACCGAAGAATAATCCAGCTTCCTTCAGTGAATGCACCAACTTTTTTCTTGTTGGATACTCCTTCTGTAAATAGTAGCCGTAAACATGTCTTCGGATAGCATCGGCATCAAAGCTATCGATGCCTACGACTGGTTTTGCTCGTTTTCTCTTTTTTGGTGTGTGAAGTTTATTTTCTTCTGTGCCAGTCTCGCCATATTTTTTTTTAGTTATCCGTCTAACAGTTCGTTGTCCAATATTAAGCGCATCAGCTACGCGTTCAACCACTGACGTTATAGGTAAAATTGGCCCTCCATTTTGAGCTTCACGATCGAAATAGTTACGAAGGCGTATTACGAACTCACGTGTCTGACTATTTAGAACAGTTCTCTGCGTACGTTCGGTCATATCGACGAAATCCACAACAAAGGGCTTGAACAGAGTCCAAATTAACGAGCAAGGGTCAACAGTAATGCAGTATCAATATTTGAAATCCAAAGCCAGGTCAAAACTATATCACAATCGCATTGCACTGACAGTTTATACTTTTCGAAGCAACGTCAATTCGAAACTGCTTTGTTTTGCATTGAGCATTGACGCGAGTTTGCCGGAGGTAGTAGTTGTGCTAGCCAGCGATCCTATGTGACGATCGTATTAGATTCCATTTTTAAAAATTTTCAATTTAGAAAACCAAATGCCGAGTTGTGGTATATATCATATAAAAATAAAAATTTTACCTTTTGTATGAAACAGCTGATATTTTTTTGCGATTTCAGAGGTTTGTCCACATAGTGAAAATTGTTCATATTCACAAGTACATTCACCCCTTAAATGGTGCAAACTGATTTTTCTACACTTGTATACATTTTAGAAATCAATTTAATAAATAAATTTTGAGTCCTAAACCTAAAACTACATTCGATAAAATTTATGAATCTCTGCACATCACTATCGTCAATAAAGTAATACAATTATTTCCTTCAAAGTCGTTATCAATTAATACGGAACTTCATGAGCGGACAAACGTCAAACCGGCCATCATAGCGTGCCGCTAATATAGACAGTCTTTGTATTGAAAATACTGTCAAAATTTCAAAAAGCTCGGATAAGACGTATTTTACGTTTAATGAAATCAGCCCTTAGTTTATTTAAAAACTTCGGATGCTCACAAGTCACATGCTGTCACATCTACGGAAAACTTACGCATCTGCAAAAGATGAATTTTACTGGGGAGCGTTTCAAAAGCATGAAAAATGTGTCCTTTTTAGGTTTCCGAAAAAACGGTACGCTTATATGATCACTATTTTGTTCGTCTGTCTGATACTTCACCTGATGTGTATCAACTGGGCCCTTTTTGGCGGGAACTCTTTGATTTTCCGGAAAAAAAGTATGTCACTCTCGAGGTCCTCACCTATCCTACGATTATACAAAAAAGCACGTCGATCCATAACTCTGTTGCTGTGTGATTGAAGGACAAACCAACAAACAAACACACTTTCGCATTTAAAATATTAGTAAGATTGGTAAGTAAGATGTTACATTTTATTTACCCACTAGCTTTTGCCCGCGGCTTCGCTCACGTTAAGTTCGATTTTTCAAACCCTTATTTTATCCCCTTAGAGGTTGAATTTTCAAAAATGGTTTCTTAGCGGTTGGTTAGCTCACGTTAAGTTAGACTTTTATTGGTAAAAGCTTTTGCCCGCGGCTTCGCTCACATTACGTTCGATTTTTCAAACCCCTATTTTACCCCCTTAGAGGTTGAATTTTCAAAAATGGTTTCTTAGCGGTTGGTTAGCTCACGTTAAGTTAGATTTTTATTGGTAAAAGCTTTTGCCCGCGGCTTCGCTCACATTAAGTTCGATTTTTCAAACCCCTATTTTACCCCCTTAGAGGTTGAATTTTCAAAAATGGTTTCTTAGCGGTTGGTTAGCTCACGTTAAGTTAGATTTTTATTGGTAATTAAAATCCAACCTAAGGCGATTCGTATCTCCGTAAAAAGCCAACATACCAAGTTTCATGGATATTACTTGAAAACTAAATTTTTTCCCTAATTTTTTATAACTTATAAGTTATAAAAATTAGGGAAAGGTTCCACATGTAGAAATTGTTTAAAATAAAATTGAAAATGGAAAATTCGGTCTGTCGAGCTGGGATTCGAACCATCGACCTTTGGCTGTTAGGCGAATGCAGAAGCCACAAGGCTACGGAGACCCATTATTGTACCGCGAAAATACCGAACACAATGCCAAATTAATTAATCGAAAGGAACTACGTTCCATCCGGGTGTCCCTTGACACCTCTCAAGTTTTTTATACAAATTTTCATTCCCTATTTGAAGTGTTTGGGGGGGTGGAATTTTCAAAATTTGCGAAACACGTATTTCTTATTTTTTTATCGAAAGCCCAAAAATTAAAGTTTCATGGATATTACATGAAAAATAATTTGATAAATGACGGACTTTTATACAAACTTTCAACCCCCATTTAACCCTCTTGGGGTTGGAATTTTCAAAAATCCTTTCTTAGCGGACGTCTACGTCATAATAACTATCTGTGTGCAAAATTTCAGCCCGATCCGTCCAGTGGTTAGATCTGTGCGTTGATAGACCAGTCAGTCAGTCAGTCAGTCAGTCAGTCACCTTTGCCTTTTATATATTTAGATTACAAAGATTTTTTTTCAATGCTTTCAAAACACTCCCCTGTAAAATACATCTTTTGCAGTTATGTCAGTTTGCCTTAGATGAGACGATGTATTATGTTTAAAGAGAACTACTAGTAAATATAAACATTTATATTGTAAATTGTCTTCATAACAGTTATTATAATTTATCTGACCGATAATCCTAGTAACGCATAAATAATCTGTTGATGGTACGTACAGTTTCAACAGAATATTATGTAAAATACGATTATTAGCTATAAGCTCAACCAATTTTAGCCGCGCGTGAATTATGTACGCAAATATGCTTTTATACCTCTCGCACAGCAGCCGTATTTTCATCGAACTCTATTGAAAAGGTTGGTTTTTATTTTTATTGGTAATTAAACAATTAACCCATTTTGGTATACAAAGGGGCTTTCTGAGCCCTCCCCTCATGAGGGAGAAATTTTACACCCATTCAAGGTGCATTGTGGTAAATTTTAGGACGTCTATTCAACCAAATGGATGAAAGGTTTACGTCGAAAACAAGCTAAGTATTTGCTTAATAAATCGGGCTACTCGTATAGTTTTTGATGTTTGGGTAAGAAGATTTATTACAGACAATGTAGGTACCTACTCAAAATACTCAAACTACTTAATTTCTAAGGCCCACTTGCAGAAACGCCGAGTTATCGTTTTAACCCAGAATTAGCTGGTGTTTTGACAGATTTCGTATAAAGCTTCTGTCAAAATTAAAAATTTATTCCTGGGTTAAACCTAACCCAGCGTCTCTGCAAGCGGGCCATATAGGTAAGAATTGACGTAGCAATATCATATTATTAATTTAGGGTAAGATTAGGTTTAGGATTAGATAGGATAAATTGATTTTATAGGTTAAAATTTAAATGTGCCTAAACGAAATGTCAGCGTCTTATATAACTTTTCTCATTGAAGAGAAAAAATATATCTAATAATTCAACGAATGCCAATGAACTCTAGATTTTATGTTTGAGATAAAAATATTGCACATTTTGAAACGCTATTTTCCACAGGCATTTTCGAATAAAAGTTCTGTCCTTTGGGAAAGATGCTTACGTTGGATGGAAAATTATTTTACATACCCCAGAATAAGACGCAAGAGCGGGTAAAATTTCTTCTCATAACAACGTCTGATAGCTGGGCGAATAACGACTCGTTTTGAAGTTCACAAAACACTTTTAAAGTAGGTAAACTACCTACCTAGTAAAAAAATTATTAATTTCGCTAGCCTTAGAAATACGATTTAAATAGAGAGGACTTAGGAGGAGCAACCATTTGAATTAGTTTTTTTTTATTAGTGTACTAAACTGTACACAGCATCATCATCATCAACGTCTCCACTACTGAGCGCAGGTCTCCTCTCAGAGAAGGGTTACACTGTACACAACAAAATATTGTGCACTCATTTCAAAAAGGGCAACTGCCGAGTTTCTTGCTGATGTTTCTCGGTTGGAACGTTATTCCATCAAAACCAGTACAATTCAAATGTATGTAATGTATGTAAATGTATATATAAAAATTATCTCCAAATAAAATAAACATAAATATATATACATAAAAATTAAAAAAAAAATGTACCTATTTTGTAATAGTTCATTTTTGATTAAAAAAAATCTATTCTACACTATTAGTGCTATATTACATGCTTGATCCAATTTGACTGTAATAAATAATAGTTCAGCCTGATAGGCGGATACTTAGGTCGGTACTATTCTCCGAAGAATTATGGCTCATCATTCTTATTCCTCCTTTTGATAGCATGAGCCGGCTACTTTCAATTGTCCGTCACGAACACTTGGCTTCCGTTTTATTTGATAAATGAATATTCAGCTTTACTCCTTTAGAGTCTAGTTACGGAAACCTTTTGTTATGAGGGGTTCTAAAAGGTTTGATATTTTATAGAAACTGCCTTTCGGTATATATTATCTATCTAAATAAATATTTATATAAATATAAGTGTCTTTTATTTAAAATTAAGCTCATATTATTGTTACATGAAAATATCTAATTTGACGTTTTTAAATTTTTTAATTGTCTGTCTGGCTGTTTTTATTGGAGATTAATCCTTAAGAATCAATTTTAGGCGCCCGGTATGCGAAAAATCCGAGCAGTAAAATCAATTTATCAATGACCTCGTTACGTTTTTCACAACGTTGAAATTTCTACCCTAACGTTGAGTAAATAAGGTTGGTTTTCGTGCGAAAGAGCTTTCCGAGGGAAGTCGTGACCTTGTTACGTTTTTCACAACGATGCAAATTTCTACCCTAACGTTGAGTAAATAAGGTTGGTTTTCGTGCGAAAGTCGGTCGGGGCGCGCTCGGACCCGAGTCGCGCGTAAACTCCAGCCGTGCGTCGGAGCTGACACACACTTTTTTTTCTTATTTTTGACTGGTTGAACCGATTTTGACTGGATTTTCACAAACACCTGCCCATAAAAATCCCGCTAAAATCGGTTGAACCTTACTTTTCTAACTCTTATTATACAAGGGGTTCATTTAGGCGATATTTTATCCGGAAAATAATTCTATTTAATCTACTAAAAAAAGCTATTAGGGACAGTATGGTCTGATAAATCATGTACCTATCATGACACAGAGATAACTTTCATTGCGAACAGGGCATAACGATCATGAAAAAAGGAAACCTAAATACCAGTCAGGCACCATCGAGTTTATTAGGTACATATGAGGTATCTTTGAATTTATCGACTTGAATATCAAATAATATGGTAGAACTTCGATTAAGAAGTTAGTTCAATGATCACGTTTTTATACCTTTATCTAGGAATTTTCGCAGTTATAATAAGTGTTTTAAGCAATTAAGTACTTGCTTTAATTGTGACCCATGTTGTCCAAAGTGTGTGAAGTCTGCCATTCCGCATTTTGTCAGAATGGGGCACTGTGGCCCAAACCCTTTTCATCCGAGAGGAGACCTGGTAGTGGTACGGTCTAAAAATGATTGCATCAGTGTAATGATCGCAAATACCTCTGGTTGGCTGAATTTATGGCATTCTTGCTGCTTCAATGCATTTTAACCAATAGCGGGAGAGTATCAGCCAATCAGAGTTCATTGCGATCGTCACACTGATGCAATCAATTTTAGAGAACACTACTACAATAATTTATACTATACCCTTCGCTATAACGGCGAATAAAGTTCTCAAAAAAGTGTTAAGTCTGCCAATCCGCATTTTGGCAGCATGGAAGACTATGGCCTTAACTGATGGGTTGAGAGCATAGACGAATTATATTTACTTGTCTTAGGTTGAGAGTGAATGAAACAATCGAATGACTTTTTAGAGTTTATTTAATAAAAATTTCTTTTGACTTGAACACGATCACTAAATTACAGACAGTTAAAGAAATTGTGTAACATTGATTATTTATTTACGTCGAATCAGTCGAGTAGCTTACAAACAATCATAATAATTATAAAATTATATTCCCGCTGACATTTTGAAATACATGTAGAAGATTAATATTTACAGTGAAGGTGGTATCTAGTAAAGACAACAGCAAAATCTTAGTGCATTTCATTAGCTCATAAATATTTCCTTGGCGTATAGTATATTGAATGGAAAAGAAAAACAGATCTCAAGTAACTTCTTGGAGAAACGCGGAGTTAGAAATTCTACTTGTATCATGGCATAGACTGAAAACTTTTTCAAACTTCATATGGACTGACTTTTGGCAATAGTTTCTGGCGCGCATTTAAGTTCGCAAACATAATGGTGATGAGATCGTCTTATGTATTATCCGTAGCTCATCAACGCGTTTCTGTGCGGAAAGTACTTCGTCTACCTTCGTAAAGACGTGGTCAATAGCTATTAAGAATTATGTAGGTACTTATATGAAAATTAAACTAACAATCTAAGGTTTCATCAAATAAATATTATGTACCAAAAATGATAAAAATCCATCAAAATGACCGCGCATCGCTATGGAAAGGGAGTTTTTGATTTTCCCTTATTCTTCTGTTTCGCTTTACTAAAGGCCACCTCAAGTTCAAAGGTTCGGGAAAAATATATTTAAAAAAAAATTTATTAGGTATTAAAAAATCATTGTTTCTTCTGTATTTTTCTAATAAGACTTCACCTAAAGCTCTATAGTTTCATAAGTTAACAGTGGCATCATAAAGGCCATTATATAGCGTCAAATGACGTCACTGAAAAGTTGTCTACTGAATGACTGAAACTAGATGACGTTTTTTATAGAGCATACTTGTAACTGGGTGGGAGCAGTCACTTGACAACTACTATCCCAGGAAACCAGAGCTTTAGGCATGCGTTTCGGACAAAATGTGTTGGTTATATACTCAAAGGATAAAATTGATAGTTAAGTACATAATGTGATGCTCAGTGCAAGGCAAATTTTGTCCTCTGAAGAGACTTTGGTGTATACCTATCTACATTATTATAAGATTTGTGGACCCCTATAGTAAGTAGGTAATTTTTACTGAAGTGTTTTACCTACACTTGAAGGATATTTCAGAATAAATAGGTAGCAGGTAATGATTTGAATATACATACGAGGAACGAAGATCTATAATAATAAAAGGAATGCGCAAAATATTACAGAAAATATTTCCTGAAACCAGTTGTTATGCCATGGCTCACTCGATATAGGACATGAAATGCCACGAATTAAATTACAACTCAAAGGAAATAGCGTTCAAATTATTGCTCATCTCACGGATGGAGAAGGATTTATTTTAGCGATCTTTTATGTAAATATTATAATACCCTGCGGCAAAGATATTATTTCTACAGTAAAAGCTTTCTAATGTAAAACATTTGAAAGCGAAAATGTAATGATTTGTAGACGAATTTTGTATTGAAGAATCATATACATGATATGTAATCAATGACTACAAAGGTATATAGCTACTCTATGTAAAAGGCCCAATTTCGCCAACATGAAATAATGAGCTTCGAGTAGCATACTCCAGAGAATAATAAAATAGTATTTCAAAAATAAACTATAGGTATTTATTTACGTTTCACCATAGCCTAATCTGGCATTAAAATCGCACCGAATTCACCACTCATTGCCAGGAGAAAATATTGACAGTATTTAAATTATTCCTGGTAAGTATAATTTTCTTGAGAATAAGAAATTTTGTTGAAAACGGGTCTCAAACGAAAAAAGGTTAAACCAACATTTACACAGATCTTTCCAAACCTTTGAATACCAAATTAATATAGAAATAGTTTAGTTCCGTACAAAATTGTATTATTTTTTACAGAGTTTACACAAAGTGATACATTACAAGAGATCTAGCTGTCATAAGTTCAATAGCTTTATGAAACTCCAATTTTAATTTTACACATAAAATAAAACTCTATTTGAAGGCCGGCAGTAAGTGGGCAGATTTGTTTTTTCACGATTTGTACACATCTGTAACCTACATAAATCGCATATAAATATTATTAAGACAATTGCAACACTTCATCTTTAATGTTTATGTACAAGTTATTTAAGACGTAAAATGAGTGCACCATGTTTATGTTTATTTACAAAATTTACAATTATTATCTAACAAATATTATTATATTAACAATCATATTTTCACCAAAAATAACGGCAATACTTTTAAAACATACATCGCGCGTTTGCTGCAACACTGCTATCTCAAAATCCCGTTTTTTTTAAATGTGTCTTAATGTTCCCAAATTTTCAAAATTTTAGTTTTTGATTTTAAGTAACTAGATGATGCTCGCGAGTTTGTCCGCGTGGATTAAGGTTTTTTAATTCCCACGGGAATTCTTTAATGTTCCGGAATAAAATGTAGCCTATGTGCTAAACCTGGTTCCAAATTTCAGCCAAATCGGTTCATTCGTTGTGGCGTTAAAGAGTAACAAACATCCATCCATCCATCCA
Source organism: Oeneis ivallda (assembly GCA_029955525.1). NCBI lineage: Eukaryota > Metazoa > Arthropoda > Insecta > Lepidoptera > Nymphalidae > Oeneis > Oeneis ivallda. The sequence goes on along the minus strand of JARPMR010000016.1, from coordinate 11,771,547 downwards.
TACAACCATCCTCACAAACTTTCGCATTTATAATATTAGTAGGAAGAGCTTCTGGGAGAGAGGAGGAGACCTTAGTATAGAGACCTAGGTATGCTCACGGGTGCAACTTGTCAAGTTTTCAACGAAAATATCATCATCATCATCATCATTAGCAACCCATCAACGGCTCACTACTGAGCGCAGGTCTCCTCTCATAGACGGGTTATAGGCCATAGTCCACCTCGCTGGCCCAATGCGAATTGGCGGACTAACGAAAATATATAATTATATTATTTTATTTCATAGAGCATGAAATGGCGATTTTTCTACGTTACTATTTAAAATCACTCTCACTTTTTCGGGATAAAACATTGTTGCAGCAAATGAGCGACATATTACAATTATTTTACAGAACAGTGCTGTGTAAAAATAATAATATTATGTTGGACCTTGCTTTACAAATATTTTAGATGACTACAATTTTGAATGAATGGAATATATAATAAGGCTTAATTATCAAAATTAAAATAATATTACACCCCAATACAACTGACACTAACAATAAAATTGGTACTAGAAGCTTTGATAAATATAAAAAAGCCATTTTTATGTATAAAATCGGATTTAATCGTGTCAGCCTTTTTGTACCTAATATCTACTAAAAATTGATAAGTAACAACAACGTAGTCATTATGTTTCTATGAAACTGTTGTTTTAACAATACAAAATATCAATTAGGCTTTTCTTCTATCACTTCAACGTATACGCCTCTTTTATAACATCAAGTAGTAATTTATTATATTTACAACGACTTTTATAATACAAAGTATTAAGAGAAATCTTCCTGGAGTGTTCCCGAGCGCGCCAGATACAAATGAAGTTTGACACTTATTCGAATATGAACTAATCAAAGTCAATGAATTTTGATTTGTGGGTAAAATAATAGACTTTATTTGAAATACCATGAATATATGTATATTTACAGTGTATATTTTACGAAATTTGGCAAACCACACCAAAATGGGTTACATCTACAACGTTTCCACAAAATTTAATTTATTTTGACTGGTAAAAGTTTAATTAAAAATGTTTCGTTTGTATATGGCCCGCTTGAGATGAACTCCTCTTAATGTCAAGCCTAAAACAGTAGTATACGTCTTTTAGACGTCCATTAAGATGCAAGCGACACCAATGTGGTATCCCTTGTATGTGACATATGGAATGTTCATATTAAAATAAATTCTCTTACACCGACCAGTCCTAGTCGAAACATTTATTTTGAGGAGAAAGTACGCAAGTTAGCATTTACATTTCTAATGCAATTGACATAACGAGCAGTAAAAATTATCTCAGTCCATACTGAGCACATGCAGTATAGAACAGATAAGATAAGAACTCCGCGCCGGCCACAACCAAGTAGACTGCAGTGAAGCGCTTCAATGTGAAAAGACCTTAACCACACGAGTAAATAACCGAACAGAATCAAAACTTCTAATGACCGTGCAAAATACCATTCAGGACAAATGAAGTAAAATATTTTCACTTCTACCTTTCTACCTTTTTTTTATATCGCTCGTTTGCTGCAACCTTGTTTTATCTTCAAAATCCCGGATTTTTTTTCATAAAAATGTTTCTAAAGGTTTTTAAATCATAATCTTAGTTTTTAATTTTAAAGTAGAGTCTTCTATGAGTTTAGTTTTCATAGTGCATGAAATGGCAAATTTTTCTACATATCTATCATATATATTACATAAATATAAATTTCGATATCTATCATTGTTGATGTTGCAATAAATGAGCGATATCTGATAGAGTACATTTTAAAAGTAACACTTATTTTTATAATCAAAAATTTAAAAACCGTTAAAAAAAATAAAAGTTTGGAGCGAAAACAAACACAACACCACACAGACCTTGAGCTTATTCTGGATCTGTCTACTCGCAGCTCGTAAGCGACAAGGTTTCAGTGGACAAACACAGAGGCGGCACAATATACTTGTTGTAGTGTACCTACTACAACTCTTGTATGAAGCTTTATCTCTGTACGGTTATTTAAACATGTCCTAACTTTATCCGAGGTTAATGTAAGGTTAACGAGGAACAGTCGCATGCTTCAAAGCATTGCAGTTGGCTTTTATCGATGCCGCTTAGTATTGAGTAGTCCTTCGGAGGAGTTGGAGGCGGGAATTGCGAGGGGGTTCGACCCCTCAGCTCTGCGCTAGGGAATCCAACGGCACCACCAGTTTTCCGTTGGAGTAGCTGCAACAAAGGAAAAATTCCAAATTGAACGAACGCTTCGAATGCCTAAAGCACTTTTATTTTTCGCTCAATACCTTCAAATGATTAGGGGACTTTGTAAGCATGCATTACTTTTAACAATTATAGCCTCAATAGTCCAATGGTAAAAGGTGCGGAATTAAACCTGAAATGTCGACAGCTCAATCCCTACGCATTGCACTATTGTCGTACCCACTCCTAACACAAGCTTTACGTTTATTTGGAGGGAAGAGGGGAATAGTAGTCATCTCTGGGAATATTCATATTTTTATTAAAAAATATTATATTTTCTGTTGATTTGAATCTGAATATTTATAATAACCTGTATGGTATTGTTGCAGTTCTGGATTTAGCTCTGCTTGGCCTACAGGCTTCATCTGTAACCAATATATTAACATTAATGCTTAATTCGGTAGCCCGTTTAGTGTACCTAGTCCTTACTAATATTACAAACTAGCTTTTGGCCACGACTTCACGCATGGAGTTAGGTTTATAGAAATTCCGCGGTAACCCTCTGTATTTTCGGGATTAAAGGTAGCTTTTGTTGCACAGTTGCTGGGTGATTGTAGGACAACAAACAGCTTTCGCATTTATAATACAAGTAGAAAGTAAGGATGCGAGAGTGTGTTTGTTTATTGGTTTATCGGTGCAATGGATCGATGTGTTTTTTTGCATCCATATAGTTGAGAACTTGCCGTCACCTAGGATACCTTTTATCCCGAAAAGGCTTTCGTGAAATTTTTAAACACCTTACTCCACGCGGACGAAATTGCAGGCAAAAGCTTTAATTAATAGTAAAAGCCTTCGTTCTAATCGAAAGTTCCGCCTGTTCCTAGTACCAGAAAAGCTTAATTAAGTGGAAGCACATTCTATTGTCTCGATTCTTGCGGAACAATACTTGTCTTAAGTCAAAGTTAGCAAAAGTAATATCTGCGATACCGTAATGATAGAACTTTGTATCGACTTTGTTAATCGTTTCTGAAACAGCCTCATTTCAGATGTAATAAATGTAACTTCATAAACATTGAAACATTAAAGTAAAACATTAACAACAATGTGCTTAGGTAAATGAGAGCGTTTATTGTGATGATGAAAAAAAAAAGAAAAATTAAAGGAATAAGTTGAAAAACAAAAGTATGTAGAGAATTCCTCCTAAGGGAAATTGACTGTTTTTGAATGGACGCGCTTCATGCCAATTATTGTAAACTCAACAAAAAAATGTGTCCGGTTATAATTTCCATAATGTGTAGTGTAAGCCACTTTAGTAAAGGTCATGAATGTATGGTTTCATTGAGATGTTTTAGTATTTTGGTGCCTTACCATAAAGCGGCTAACATCGTTGCGACAGGCACGCATCGCATTTCACGGGCTCGGTACGCCTCTTGCCCTGAGAGCCCTGAGAGCCCTGCGAGCCGGACTTACGCCGGAAAGTGTACCTAACGAGCAGACCTGCAATGAAATGCCGCACCGTTAACAAAACAATCGAAAACAACAAGCAGCGCCCATCTGAATAGCGCCCATAGGCGGATGAAAGTGGACAAACAAAACAGGATGTCATGACTTGTACCGATCGAGTTCTCTTGTATGTTGACGATGTAGAAATTAAATTTTGTCTATGTGTTACTTGGGCAAATTATTTTGGTGTTTTGAGCTAAATACAGAATGTTAAAACAATCAATATCAAATATATAAGACTCTCTGTAAGAGGGAGAAAAAAAATCAAAATTTAAATGAATAAAATCAAAAATTCAGCAAAATTTAAAAAATCAGGAAATAATTCTTGTGCTATTAATAGCTACTAAGCGTGAGGTGAAAACATGCAGGAACCAAACAATATCTCACCTGTTAATCCTGCCTTGTTTATACTGTTCGAGCTAGAGAAGCCCGAAATTTTCTTCCAGGCCCTCTTATTCCAGAATCCACTAGTTTTAGCGTCACCGCAACTAGAACTCCTCGGTGACTGGCTGTCTTTCGGACAACGCAAATTATATTCTTCTGCGCCTAAGATACGCACACCTGCCCCTCGCGTTCCGTATGCTACTGCAGGTAAATGAGGAACTGATCCTGTTGGTTTCCTTCGCAAACTACCTACATAGCTCGCCCCACTACTACTCCCGCTAAAACCACTATCCAAATCTGGGGGATTACAACTAGCTGGTGATAATAATTCATCCGTTGGACCTACCCTAAGTAGTTCTTCTATATTATCTCTATCTTCCGCTCGTTCAGAATCAGGGGATTCACATTCTGGCATAAGCATCGCTTCGACACTTAGATTTAACTCGCCCAGTATTCTCTTATGTCTTGACTCTACTCGACGTACCTCCTCTTCAACTACACTTCTGTCAAGTGACACTAGAGATTGCCTTGGAACGTAGCGATGTTTCGGACACGTCCTAGAGCCATCTGTTATTTCCTCGTAAATATTTTCTTCTGTACCATATCTTGTAACAAAATTATGACGATTCGATCGATCTCGAACTATTCCACCACGACCCCGTTGACGGTTAGCTTTTCTTGAAGAGGAAGGCATAGACAAATGATGGTCGTAGTAGGCGTATGAATAATCAACTGGTTCAAATCGTTCCATAGTAGCCGCGATATTACTTCGGTTCCACGATTGTGGCGGTGGGTCCCTTGAAAGATTTACTGCTGCAAGTCTCGCGGGTAATATTTCATCAAGATCGCGAGCGCAACGTTCATCGAGCGACTGAGCTCCATCGCCATCTTCTCTCCTGTGTTTTCGATGTGGTCGTCGAGCTGTTTGTGATCGTGGATGTCCTCGATCACAGTCGGAATCATTGTCATGATTGTATTCCGGTGTATGACTACGATTAAAATCTGACCTATGCTTGTTGCAATCGATTGTATGGAGAAAATTATGTCTTAAACTATAACTAGAATTTCCCTCATAGTCTGATCGGTCGTAACACGGACTATCGTCTGCGTTGCTCGAATGGGCATGTGGACAGTCGGCGGCTATGCCAGATTCGGATGATGGGTAGTCGTGAACCTCGGCCGTGGTGAGAACTTGATCGTCCGGCCGAGCAGGTTCTGAAGTTGCATGGCGATGATGGGGACGAGGTCGGCCAGTTTCTCGACAGCTTGCGAAGGTTCTCTGGAGCGGAGGTTGGAGCGGGTATCGTCCACAGCGTGAATCGAACACCGCCTCCCCTGACTCGTCGGGGCTCGGCGGCGCGCTGCGTGATTCCATGGTTCATCGTCCACTCGCCATATAGGGCCTGTAAAATAAAAACTCTTTTATAAAATTTGAAATATTTGTTAGGAATAATATATAATTTTGTTTTTTAATAAAAGTCCCCAACTCGGGAGATGAATGCCGGAGGGCAATGAATCCGAAATTACATGCTCTGTGATGATAAGGGTAGGGTAAGTGACGATCAACGCAGCAACCGACGTCGATATATCATCATCAGTCGCCGGATAATAAATTCGGGCTTCACACAGTGTTTATTGTTGGGTTTTATAAGGTTTACATAATGTTTGCCATCCAAAATAAATTGTTTTTCGTAATTAAATGCAATTTTGTATTAAGTACTTGCTTAAAGACAAAGTTTACCAATTTTATTTGACAATATAAAATAGAGATAACTCAAGGCATATCGTTAGTTTTCTAGTCTATTCGAACTGCTGACTGGTTGGACCTAAAAATATTGAGTTTTCCCATTAAAAAATTAGTGGCTCCAAGTATTATAAATTTGTGCTTCGAAGAGCACATAAAGGCTGTTTGTTTAGAAGATAGCTATTATCCAAGATTAACACGGAGGCTACATTTTATCACGGAAAATTAAAGAGTTCCCGAGGGAATTAAAAAACCTTAATCCACGCGGACGAAGTCGCGGGCATCATCATAGTTAATCTATATAAATAAAAATGAATGTTGGTAAGCGCATAACTCAAGAATGGATGGACCAATTCGGTTAATTTATTTTTTTGTATGTTCCTTAAGGTCCACGGAAGGTTTTAATACTTAATAAAAAAAAAAATTATAATAGATAAATTGGCGGTACGAAGTTCGCCGTGTCAGCTAGTAAGTTATAAAAATGCTGCTATTTATAATTAAATTTATAAAAAAATACTTTTAACCACTTTAACTGTCGCATAAAAATGAGAAATGTATTCAAACGATGCAAAAAAGTAATAAATCCTTTTTTATCATAACAAAAATTTCACATCTGAATTTTATTGCGAACTCGCTTGAAGTTATTGCACGCATTCCAGACCAATTTATTACGATAACGATAATAAGTGTCCGTGAACTAGACAGTGCCGAGGGAGTCGGGGGCTACCCTCCAGCCGTCGCCATGGTAACGTTCCCGCGGTTTATCGGCCCTCTTCCGCCCAATATTCCTTGCATCTAAATCATCATCATCAACGTTGGGAAGCGCCTCGTAAAGGGCACGCTGACCGCACGGCGACAATAATTTGTTATGCTATTGCATCGCGCCGAGATTTCCCGTCCCCGATTGCGTATTAAGACGTTCTTTCGACACATTTCTTATTCTTTATATGTTTGGGGAATTGCTAATAGTGGCTTTCGCTTCATACCTTCATGTTTGTTTTTTCTTCCCCGCATGTCGAGACCGCAGCCAATTCCATTAATTTCCTTTTATGGAAGTTCCGTCTGCCAAAATACGCTTTGGTTTAAATTGTATTGGCTCAAACGCGACAAGGCTTTTCGAATTTTTTCTTTATTTGATAATATGCTCGTACGTATATAAAATGGTACAAATTTTCGTTAGCGAAATTAGACAAAGTTATCAAAAAGTATCAAATAACAGGCTTTAATTAAAAATTTAAATCACCCTCGACATGTGGAATGAATGATCGGTATTCGGTCAAGTATTATACGCCCGATATTGTTACCTGCACCATCATACTAAAATTAGAAATGCGAAAGTGTGTTTGTTTGTCTTGGTTTGTCATTCAATCACGCCGCAACAGAGCTACGTATCGCCGTGATTTTTTGCATGGGTATAGTTGTGGACCTGGAGAGTGACATAGGCTACTTTTATCGCGGAAAATCAACAATTTCCCGAGGGATTTTAAAAATTAAATCCACGTGGATAAGGTCGCGGGCATCAGCTAGTAATCAGATATTTACCAAGTTGTCTATCAAAATATACTGACTTCAGAGACAGAGAGACTGAGACACCAAAGAGTGCAAACTCGCTGAGACTAGGTACGTTTAATACATCAAATAGATCCATCTGCATACGTTTGAGCGCTACGATTACGCCATGACAGAACACCTACAACACAGACGAAAAGTCAAACTTATAACACTCTGTTTTCCATCATCATCATTAACAATCCAAAATCTGCTCACTACTGAGCGCAGGTCCCTACTCAGAGAAGGGTTTTAGAGGCCGTAGTCCACCAATAAACATAAAATTACTTACTACCGTAAGAGTTCATCGCGCTGGCCCAAAGCAAATTGGCAGACTTTACACACATTTGAGAACATTTTGGAGAACTCTCATCAAGCGGGTAGGTTTCCTCACAATGTTTTTCTTCATCGAGCAAGTACTAGAAAGTTATGTTAAATTGCTTAAACGCACATAATCTCCGAAAATTCAGGGGTGCGTGCCCCTGATCGAACCGGCGACCCCCCTAATAGATAATCGCAGTCCTTACCACTGCGCTCTCTTTTTAAGTTGGGAGGTAAAGAAAATCCATAAAAAGAACCCTGTAGAATACTGAGATCATAATAGAGGTAGATCGAAGTTAAGATAAATGTACCGCTTCTGTACGTACCTATAGCTTGCGATTTTAAGCTTAAAAACCTTGACGGTGTATTTTTAAACTTCTTGCTTTTATAAAACTTTCCACTCGGTTCTTCTATGAGAAGGTGCACTTAAAGTTTCCCCTTTAATAAAGGATATGCAAAAGAATACCTTGTTGCAAATGCTTAGTAGAATTTATCCAGGGCATTATTCGAATCGTGATATCAGCACATTTACTCCCCTAACGCTCCCCTAACTTTACGTGCTAGGTGCGGGGGTAAAAAATCATGCAACATTGCCTTCGGTGGCATAATTGCAATAAATTCCGTGTTATTTAACATTTATAAGAAAATTTCGTTTTCCTCTTTTCACTTTATAACAGCTTTTGAATAAAGTTTCCGTTGCAAGTTTTGATATTATGTTATGTAATCTTTGTAAAAATTACATAGGACATTTAGGATATTGATTTATAATCAGATAAGTAAAACCATAAACCAGATAACATAAAAGTTACTGAATAAGGGTGAAGTTTAACAAAGGAGCAGTATCCCACTACATTATGTTTCATTGAAATCAATGTACCCAATGTTAAACATAATAATGTAACTACAGTAAAAACCTATAACGAGAAAATTGTACCCAAATTGAAAATTACGCCCGATACCCAAATTATGAAACAAGTAATAAAAATTACGTTGAATACACAATAAATTAAAAAGTCAAAGTCCAATACAAAATTAATTATCTTCGGATAATTACCGCTGTAATTTGTGACTCGTGTTTTAACGCCATCGGAGCGCGACAATTTCTCGCTATTATAATAATACATCCATCCATCACGCAGCGATAAGATAATAAGTGTTTTTTCTATGCACCCCTCGTTGCTTGTTCGTTAGAAATAATAGTTTTTTGTGGGAGACACATGTGTACAAGTTTTTTGTTTGGATTAAATAATAGGTATTTTGTTAACGCGCGATCATACTCGTACTTGATGTTTCGAGGCTTTATTAACCTACTTCAAAATAATGAGGTTATCAATTCGACACGTATGTATGAAATATTATTAGAACTGTAAAGTATTCACATGCTGCATAGGTACTATGTATGTGTATATATTATGTACTATGTATGTATGTAATTATGTACGTTTGTCCACGCATTTCTCCGAAATTATTAATCGGATTGTGATCATTTTTTTACTTGCTTACATGTACTTCAACTTAGGGAACATCAAAATCGGTTCAGTAGTTTTCTAGATATGGACACTTACTTCTATTTTCAGTTATTCTTTATTTCGGTATATTGAAATCGGTTTAATTTGGCCTAAATTATAGCTTGTTTTCCTAGCGTCTAGCTATACCTACCGCCTTTTTATTTTGGTTTGCTGAATTGGTTTAAATTTTTGCTTTACGAAAATTTATTATACCTACTTATACTACACAAAGTGCCAATTTCAAGATGTAGTCATAATTCCTAGTTCCATGCAATTTCACTATTAATGAGTAACATTTAACAAGGAAGTTTTGACGTTCTGTTTTTGAAAATATTTGTATTGACAATCCATCAAATAATCAAAATTCGTTGGTTAAACATTACTCGCTATAGTGAAATTGACCCTAATGATAATCTAAAATTAACAAAAATGATAAAATAAAACTCATTGTTTTATACATTTTCGTTTCGATGCTAGTGTTCAAAATCAAAGTTAATAAAAACGCGACAAACAGAAGAGTGGGTATAAAAGAAACTTTAATAGCCCGCAATATATTTAATAATAGTAAAACAAAACAGTTTTATTCACATTTGAACGAGCGATCGGTAATCCAAGTAATTTAATGGACATTTAAAATGAAACTTTTTTTACAGCAAAGGTTCACAAGACACAAACACAAGACTAAACCCTAATCGCAATAAAGGCGGTTTTACGAATTACTTGAGGTTTACTAACTGAGCTAATAAACTATTGACAAATGCTACGAAGAAACGGTTTACTGCTTGGTTATTTAAGGATTTCCCAGCCAGCAACCATTAAACAGCGTTTGAGATGCTGCAGTTACAGCTTTACGAATAGTAAAACGTGCGAAAATATAAACGCACCACTTTTAGAGTAACTCAACTCAACACAATAAACTTCTCGTGTTTGAACAAATGTTTACTGATGGAAGTTTAGTGTGTAAATTTTTAGTTTAAAATTGACGTACTTCGGATTATTATTTTTGTATGATAGGGCTGAAATTAACTCTCATGATCTGTAAGAAGTAAGAACCCACTCTATGCCTAGCGACGCGATCCTTATCAAATCATCTAAGATTAGATGGTACCTTATTGGAACATTCGGAAACTCACTAATAACAACTAATAATGTAACATTTACCTAATTTCAATCTTAATTTTTTAGTTAGGTTTTCTAGTTATTAAGCACTTAAGCAATTGATTCAAATATAAACTTAGTTTCATTACTATTTGAGTCAAAATTTCAAACATAATATATTTAATTAATTCTAACTTTTGCCCGCGACTTCGCTCACGTTTTCAAACCCCTATTTTAGTTCCTTAGAGGTTGAATTTTCAAAAATATTTTCTTAGCGCATGCTTACGTCATAATAGCTGTCTGTAAGTCAAACATCCCGATCCGTCTAGCGGTTTGAGCTGTGCGTTGATAGATCAGTCAGTCAGTCAGTTAGCCACGTTTTTCTTTTATACATATAATTACGTAGGTATATACCTACGTAATGTAAAAAAACATCGCAGATGATAATATTTTTTATTCGTATTTTCAAGCTTCCATCATGGCTGAAAGCCTCTTTTTATTACGTAGTTTCTGTCAAATATCGAGTTATTATTGTACACTAAAAGCTTTTTTCCACAAACTGATATAAAATATCAAAGTCCACACAAGGATAATAATATTATTATGAAATCGTTCGTTCATTTTACGGCTTAGGTCTTTCACGTCTAGATTCTTCGTCTATCCGGCATAAACCCGGCTTAAGCACAAATAGAAATTTATATCTATCATTTATCACACGCCTCACGAGAGATGCTCGTCAAGTTGGTAAGTAAAATATCCAGTAAGTATTTTAATATTCACTCTGTGTTTCAAAATATGATATTAATATTTATATCACGCAACTCGTTTGAAATCATCAGTCCTAGTCATCGACTAAATTATTGCATCCTAGTCCAGAACCTCAAACGATTCGCTGGTAGTCGCTGGATATAAGCGACGCTAGTTCCTGTTCTGTGGCGATCCTCTCAAGTGATCCAGCAGTGCGTGTCTATCAATTGTGACGATGATGATGAAAACGAGTTGTTTTTGTTACTTCTAAAATTAAAAATTATAAAATACTAGCTGATGACTTCGTCCGCGTGGATTTAGTTTTCAAAACCCCTCGGGATTTCTTTGATTTTTCGGGAGAAAAAGTAGCTTATGTCACTCTTCAGGTCCTCAACTATACCAATGCAAAAAATCACGTCGATCCGTAGCTCTGTTGCGGCGTGATTGAAGGACAAACCAACAAACAAACACACTTAGCATTTATAATATTAGTAAGGATGAAAATGTAATACCTACTACTAATAATATAATTAATACGGGGTAATTAATTAATTATGATTTAGGATTTCGTTCACCATTAGGTAGGATGTATCAAATTCAGAAGTTCTCTTCAAACTGAGAAAGAACTCTGAAATCTGAAAACAGTCTATCTTACAGTTAAGTTAGGATTACTTGAAGCGCCAAGAGTCAAGCTCGAAGATGCTACGAAAGGAAAATGAAAGTAAACATCTCGTTATTTCACCTAAATGTAACCAATAAAACGCTACTAAAATTGAGGGTATTTCTAAGTGAAAATTTGCTAAGGAAACGGCGCGGCGAATTGGCTACCAGCCTATAAAATGTAATGTCACATTCATTTGCAATTCAAGAGTCCTCAACTTGTATTATGCCTAATAAAATTTACATATTTAAATTAAACAGCGAAGTAACAAGACGCTGGGGCCATCAGGGCTCAGATTACTTGGAATACGCATCTCGTTTGTCATGATCGGAACACGTTTTTTCAATCTGAGGCCCATTTAAGAGCAATTAAGAACCATTTCCGTGTTAGACTTAGAATTGAACTTGATTAGATTAAAAAAAATGTGAATAGGCATCGTCTAGGCAAACGCGTTCCATCTTAGGCCACATCATCACTTTCCATCAAGTACTGTCTATTCTTACTAATATTATAAATGTAAAAGTGTTTCTGTTTGTTGGTTTGTCCTTCAGTCACGTAGCAAACGGAGCAACTGATTGATGTGATTTACACATGGGTATAATTGAAGACTTGTAGAGTTACATACATAGGCTACCGTTTATCCCGGAAAAACAGAGGGTTTTCGCGGGATTTTTACAAACTTAGGTTTGCTCTGCGTTTTAAATGCATACATAAGAAATCCTTAGAATTTAACTAATAAAAACTGTTGTTATATGTTACTTTTTATGTGTTTAATCAATCTAACTCTTCATATTTGATTGGTTAATGAGTTGTATGACAATAAGTTACACGGGCGCTACCGGCTTTGATTTTGGCTGCCCACAAGACTGAATTTTTGTTACAATGTTAAAGCTTGTAGCTTTGTAACGTTGTTGAATAGAGCAATGCAACCCAAATTTCTTAAGAGGCTTCGAAATGAACTATTTAGCCTGATGTAGAAAAATAAAAGGATATAAACAAAATCAAATCACAACATTTGGTAGGTGCGTTGTTAACAAATCATTACAATTTCAGTGTCTGCAATAATAATTATTTATGACAAATTGATAGTTATACTCCCACGGGTGATACATTGACAAAGTTATCATATGTGTAACCTTTGAGTATTAAACCATTTAATACTCAAAGTGTGTAATACTCCATAATTATCTCATAACTTATATGTAATATTATTATAAGAGTACACACTACACATCTCTACTTATAATTAATTTTTAGGGTTCCGTACCAAAATGGTAAAAATGGAACCCTTATGGTGAGACTTTCTCCGTCCGTCCGTCCGTCCGTCCGTCCGTCCGTCTGTCACAGTCGATTATTTCAGTAACTATTAAAGCTATCGACATGAAATTTGGCATAGTTGTGTATAATAGTGGCCCAACATCATTGGAATAAAGAAAAATTGAAAATTATTTTTAGTTTTATTAAAAAAGGGGGAAAATCGGGGGTTTGAAATTTCAAAGTAAAATAACTATACCGAGTGGGGTATCATATGAAAGGCCTTTACTTGTGCATTCTAAAACAGTTTTTGATTAATCGGCCAAAATGTCGAAAAAAATACCGTTCCCCCCCCCCCCCCCCCCCTTATCTCCGAAGTTTACCAATCGAAAAATCTGAAATAATTATGGTCAATAGAGGTTTATGTATATTTTACAGGAAAAATAAAAGCAACGCGAAAATTATTTTAGTTTGATTAAAAAAGGGGGAAAATCGGGGGTTTGAAATTTCAAAGTAAAATAACTATATCGAGTGGGGTATCATATGAAAGGCCTTTACTTGTGCATTCTAAAACAGTTTTTTTTTATTTGTATATATAATAATTTTTGAGTAATCGGCCAAAATGTCGAAAAAAATACCGTTCCCCCCCTTATGCCGAAGTTTACCAATCGAAAAATCTGAAATAATTATGGTCAATAGAGGTTTATGTATATTTTACAGGAAAAATAAAACCAACGCTCTAACTAGCATAGTTTTTTTTATATTAACAATTAACCTCTACAAACAAAGTTAACGATAAATAAGCAAATTAATATAATATTTTATCGTTTTACTTTTACTTTTGGAGTACGGAACCCTCGGTGCGCGAGTCCGACTCGCACTTGGCCGGCTTTTTATACATAAAAATCTGTTTTAGAATGTACAGGTAAAATACTTTCATATGATACCCCACTCGGTATAGTTAGCTTACTTTGAAATTCCAAACCCCCGGTTTCATTTTTTAATTAGACCAAAAATGATTTTCGATTCTGTTTTATTCCAATGATATTGGGCCGCTATTCTGTACAATTATACCAAATTTCAGGTCTATAGCTTTAATAGTTACTAAAATAATAATCGACTGTGACAGACGACGACGGACGATGGAGAAATTCTCACCATAAGGGTTCATTTTTACCATTTTGGTACGAAACCCGTTTTGGACGTTTTTACGTCCATGACTGCAAAGCTTGAAACAACTGAACAACCGAAAACAACCGAAAGCTTGGAAGATTTTACATATTTGAATACCACCACATTAAAACCTTTTCTTCTATAAGGAATGAGGTACCTACCTTATGCTAATTTCCTTAAAAAGACTCCATATTATATTGTGTTAAGTAGGCAATGAAATGCAGGTGCCTCCACTTTAGTCAATGCATATTTTACAGTGAACGCGTCACGCAATCTAGCGGACACAAAGCATTATCACATGTGCACTGATTGATGTCAAAGGTCGTATATGCTGTGAGCTCGTCCGATATATTACGCGCTAACTTATCTATCCGTGCGAGTAGATATACCCTACAGCTCCTGATTTATCTATTGTAAAACATGCGAGGTTACATTTCCAATCATATTTTGAGACATTTCATGATTCATCTTCCATAGATCAATAATTTTAAACAGTCAACACAAATAACTAATATTTTGCTGCTTGTGTAATTGTGTATATCTCGAAAAAGTGATGATAAACTAACTGTACGCTTCTGTACATTCGCTGTAGCTGGGTTGGTTGGGTAGCAAGGAAAACTCTCGAAGACCTATTCTTCCTTTATTGGGTACCGCTACCGCTTGCCGGTGGGAACTGTGCCGGCATACAATTCAGCCCGGTATTTATACAAAAATAGCAGAAAAAATGTAGCCCCTCTGATTGGTGTAATTTTGTTATCGATCAGTGCACCAATCAGAGCGCATTATCTTAGACCAATCACAATTTAGTAATAACTAGTGGTTCGCCCCGAACTGAGACCTCGCGGTAACGGTATCCCATGATTATTCATTCAATCGATACATGATAACCAAAACTGACATTATTATTATGCCCGTTTTCACCAAACATACCTAAATCATCCCCTAAGTAGGAGTCTCTTAACGTAGGTAGCTCCTAAATACAATCCTAAGTCCTAACATCCGTCCCAATATCCTTTTAGGTGTCCCGTACAGGATCGTGATAAATAAGTTGACAGAAAACATCAATCACCTAACTTATAGGTAGCCCGTAAAGGTTAGGGAACGTTAGTGAAAACATTGAATTATTTATCAAGCATTGAATTTAACTCGAAGTTCCATGGGAATAGTTACTGACTGCGCCATCTATTAGCATTATTGTGAAGCTATGTTGATGCTATATGAATTACTGACGCCCATTAAAAATTAAATAATCTCGTTTCTTTATAATATTCATATAATTTTAGTATTTGTTGTTCAAGTACAGGATATAAGTGACCTAAAAACATAAAATCAGTTTGAAAATCCATAGCGGATTTTTCTAGAGAGCGTCTTCAAGCGAGCGTATAAAATCGCCACTTTGAAAGCCCCCCATTTCGTCAATTTTAAGGGAAAAATTAAAAAAAAAATATTTTTGTACTCAGTTCAAAATTATCTTTAAAATGATACGTAACAATTTTATGTAACGCGATTTTTTTTTTTTTACTTCGCATTCGCTTCTATGAGAGCCCCCCTGAAATAAAGATTTTTATAACTTTTTAAGCCATTTTCGGCTGGAGGCCATCGGTTTACATATTATATCTAAATTTGAAGTAATTACGTTCAGTAATTCAAAAGTTATAAGGCTCTGACAGACGGACGGACGGACGGACGGACGGACGGACAAGTGCAAATCGCCCTAGTTAACTCAAAGACCTTCGCTTCGCTCGGTCGATAATAGGTATTATTACATAATTAGGTATCTTTACTACTATGAGCTGTACCGTAGGGAAAGCCGCGGCATTTCTTGGAATTACGGAGGTGTCTTTACGGTTCCTAGCTGTACCGTTGGGAGAGCCGCGGTCTATTTCTAGGAATTAACGAGGTATCTTTTCGGCTCGTAGCTGTACCGTAAGGAGAGCCGCGGCCTATTTCCCTATGGGTTTCCTATTTTAATCTTTATTTATTATTTTTCCTATTCACTTATGAGATAATACATGAGACTTATGTACTTAAAACTATAAACAATTGCTAAACTATACATGACACATTAATTACTAACTAATTATGCTATTTAATCAGTCCACTATTATGCTGTCTCTTTATTACACAAACACTTGCACTATATCATCCCGCACATCTCTCCCGCCGTGCGACTATGTCGCATCACTTGTCGGTGCGGGCGCGTCGTTTGTAGACAGGGGCAGGACCACCAGCTTCCTCACCGGCCGTCGCAGCACTCCTCCCTTGGTCTGGATGTCCACTGCTCGCACGACGTCGTCTGGTCCCGGGTATGTGGCGATGACTCTTCCTCGGATCCACACGTTGCGCGGTAGGTTGGCGTCGACAACTTGCACGAGGCCGCCGATCTGGATCGCTGGTCCTCGTCCGTGTGGCTCCCGCCGGTGCTGGAGCTCCGGTAGGTACTCCTTCATCCAGCGCGTCCAGAACACGTCGGCCAATCTCTGCGCGGCTCGCCACGTCGATCTGGAGGCAGCGTCCCGCTCGTCGAATGTACCTGGCAGCGGTACACGTCCCGGGCCACCCAACAGAAAGTGGTTGGGCGTCAGTGCTTCAGGATCCTCGGGGCTGACTGAGACGTGTGTCAGCGGCCTGCTGTTGACTGTATACTCCACCTCAGCCAGTAGGGTGGAGAGGACTTCTTCTGTAGGATGCCGTTCATGTAGCGTGGCTGCGAGTGCTGTCTTCACGGAGCGTACCATTCGTTCCCAAGCTCCGCCCATGAGCTCCTGGTGGTATGTATCGCCAGGAGATCGTCTTCTTCGCGGCTTCTTCTGCTGTTGCGCTGTCCATTGCCTGCCGAAGTTCCTTGTCTGCAGCTCTCAGGTTGCTGCCGTTATCTGACCAAATTTCCGTCGGGAAACCCCGGCGAGCCATCATTCTCCTCAACGCCATCACTGCTGAATCAGCGCTGAGTGAGCCAGCTATCTCCAGGTGTATGGCTCTCATGGTGAGACAGGTGAAGATGGCCACATATCTCTTCTGTCGCGTTCGGCCGACGGTCACTGAGAGAGGTCCAAAGTAGTCGATGCCAGTGAAGGTGAAGGGTCGCTTGTGATGAGCTAGGCGACACTCCGGCAGGTCCCCGGTTCTGGGGTATGGCGGCTTCTGTGTCTTCATTCTGCAGAACAGGCATCTTCTTATGATCATTCTTGTGACTGGACGCACACGTAGCACCCAGTACTGTTGTCTGCACTCGTTGACTGTAGCTTCGACTCCGGCGTGATGCAGCTGACGATGTATAGCCTTCACCCAGAGCTTGACTGTTGGATGATCACCGTCGAGTACCATGGGGCTCTTGAAGTTTTCTGTTACGTCTTGTGTTGCTTGAATCCGGCTTCTTAGCCTGATTGCATCGTTGACGTATTCGACGCTCAGTTGGTACAGACGGCTCTCCTTGTTGAGTGTCTTGCTGTTTCTTAAGTCTTGTATTTCCTCTGTGAAGGAATCTTCTTGGGATGCACGCATCAGAAGCTCTTCCGCCCTTCTGAGCTGTTCGGCAGTGACTGGGAGAAACTTTCTATTAGGCGACGTTGTTTTCTTGACTGTTGGCTGTTGCTTCGTCGCAGGCTTGTTCGTTTTCTTCCAGCTTGGATCCTTTTCTGTGTTCTTTCGCGTCCTTTTGTAATTGACGCTTTCCTTCTTGGCTCTACAGAGTTTGATGAACTGTAGAACCCGAGCCGTGGCGTATCGGAGTCTGTCCCAATTCGAGAAACGAGATGCATCGGGCAGGGCTTCTGCGAGTTTCTGTTTTCTGTCGTCGGTGATGTGATTCACTTTCTCTTCGCCCGAAGGTTCTTCTTTTTCTGTTGCAGTAACTTCGACGGGCCAATGCTCTTCTGTTTGGTAGAGGAAGTCCGGTCCCTTGTACCAGCGATGATCTTTGTTGAAGGACGTTGGGACGTCTCGTGTGGCGTCGTCCGCTACGTTCAGCTTCGTCGGAACCCAACGCCACTCGGTGACTGTCGAGGCCTCTTCAATTGCAGCCAGGCGATGGGCTACGTATGGCTTGTATGAGCGGGATCCAGTTCTTATCCAGGTCAGCACGGTCTTGCTGTCTGTCCAAAACACTTTGCTGTCCGGTTTTCTTTCGTGCTCTTCTATAACTGTTTCGGCGAGCCTGGTTCCCATGACTGCCGCTTGTAGCTCCAACCTCGGGATGGATGTCAACTTCAACGGTGCAACCTTCGCTTTGGCCATGACGAGAGATAGGTTGACTTCACCATTTGGCGCCACTGTTCTCCAGAAGACAATTGCTGAATAGGCTGCTTCGCTGGCGTCGGTGAACACGTGTAGCTGTATCGAAGTGGCGTCGCTGTATTGGAGATATCTTCTCGGGATTGTCACGTTGCTGAGATTCTTCAGGTGAGCAATCCAGTCTTGCCATTGTTCCGCCAGGTCTTCATCCAGCTCGTCGTCCCATGATGTTCCTCTTCACCATACTTCTTGCAGCAGCTGTTTCGCCCTTATGGTGACAGGCGATGCGAAACCAAGTGGGTCAAACAGTGACATGACCACTCTTAGCGCTTCTCTCTTCGTAGGCGTCTTCCCATTGATGAGCGTTGGTGCGACGCGTGCCAGGTTGAGGTTGAAGGTGAGCTCGTCGGTATTGAGTTTCCAGATAACGCCCAGCACTCGTTCTGTCCTCTCTTCTGGCTTGTAGAGTTCCATATCTTCTGACTGTTGACTTTCACCCAATGCTTCTAATAAGTGTGGTGAGTTCGACTTCCACTGTTTCAGTTCAAAGCTGGCCTTTGAGTGCACTTCACGCACTGACTTCGTGATGCGCACTGCGTCTTCGAGGCTTCTAAAGCTGTCCAAGTAGTCGTCAACGTAGTGCTTCTGTATGATGGCAGCTGCAGCCTCAGGGTGGGTATCTTCATACTGTTTGGCGTTCAAGTTCTTGATGTAGATTGCTGTAGACGGAGAACTTGATGCACCGAAGATCACCGAAGTCATCCTATATTCTTCAGGTGGTTGGTCGTCCCGTCGCTCTCCGCGCCACAGGTAGCGGAGTGCATCTCTGTCTTCGGCTCGCAGCTTGACTTGCATGAACATCTCCTTGATATCTGCTGTGACTGCTATCTCGTGTTGCCGGAACCGCATGACGACGCCAGGTAGTGACTGTAGAAGATCAGGTCCTTTGAGTAGCATATCGTTGAGAGCTACTCCCTTCGTCTTCGCTGCTGCATCATGTACTACTCGGAGCTTCTCAGGTTTCATTGGGTTAATCACCGCGAAGTGTGGCAAGTACCACGTCTTGCTTGCAGTCTTCTGTTTCGGAGCGAGTTCAGCGTATCCTTTCGAGACGAGAGCTTCCATCTGATCTGTATACTTCTGTTTTAGCTTGGGGTCTCGATCGATCTTCTTTTCGATGTTGAAGAGTCGCTTCAGTGAGTTGTCGTAGTTGTCAGGGAACGTGACATCTTCTTTGCGCCAGAGAAGTCCTGTTTCATATCTTCCTTCTTCTGTTTTTGTGGTGGTCTTCTCCAGGATACGAAGTGCCCGTTCTTCTGGATCTGTCTTCGGTTTCTTAGGCTGTATGCAGAGCGCGTCCATCTCGAAATATTGCTTGACGAGGCTGTCCAGGTTATCTTCTGTTTCTTCTGTGACGTGTGATACGAAGTCGATGCTGCGTCCGATGGCACGAGTCTGGCTGCCATGTAGCACCCACCCCAGCGGTGTGAGAGAGGCCACTGGTTGGTTGTTGTCTCCTCTTCTCACTTCTGTTGTCAGCAGAAGATGCCAATTGTCTTGACCAATCAGCACTCGTGGCTTTACATCTGCATATACGAGGTAGTCGCGGATGTCTGCCAGGTGTTTGCAGCCATCTACCAAATCTCTTGAAACCCGTTGTGACGCCACTTGAAGGTTCTTCACTGTACGTGCTTGTACACGCTCTTCATGATCGTTGAGACCTCTTAACTTGATGTGCACTCTTCTTGAAGCTGACTCCGATGTCTTCAAGTCGTTGATGGCTTCTATCTTCAAAGGGTCGACGGGTCCTGTTGCTCCGATGCACTCGGCTACGCTGTTGTCGATCAATGTAACTGTTGAACGTTCCCTTGGGCCCCTCAACTTGAACTGGAATAATCTTCAGATACGATTGTTTCTTCTTAATAGTCCACGCGGAGTTGATTACTTCTGTAGCTTCCTTATCTTCTTTCTTCTCCGGAGCCTTGGTGTAGTGCAGCATCCTGTGGTGGAAGTACTTGCAGCTGTTGACACCGCACGCCTTAGCCCGGCAGCTATGAGTTCTGTTTCTGTATCGAAGACATCGGAAGCATAGGCGCTTGGACTTGGCTATGTCCCATCTTCCATTCGCATCTGAGTTCTTGAATTGTTCACACTCCGTAGAAGTATGCTCTTCGTCGCATATGGGGCACCTGGGTGTGTACGTCTTCTCTGTAACGTTGTGTATCTTCTGTGGTCTCTTCTGTTGAGTGGCTGCTGTAGGTGGCGCCACCTGTTCCGGCAGCGCGTACGGCCCGCATAGCTCCGCTTCTCTCTTGAGGAACTTCTCCATTTTCAGTAGGTCTGGATCCTCCTTCGGCTGTGCTGCGGCGAAGTCGTAGTATCTGTAGCGCAGCGTAGGTGTGAGCTTGTCCACCACCGTCTTCGAAACTTCCGGGTTGTACATGTAGTTCACGCAGCTTAGAGTCTTCAGTGTTGCCACCACGTTGGAGACCTTCGTCGAAAAAATACAAATGTCGCGCGGTGACTCGGTGAGACGTGGCAATCCGCGGAGCGTTTCCATTTCCATCATTGCTATTGACTCCGGTCTTCCAAATCTTGACTCCAGGGTTTTCATGACTTCTGTTGGGTGCGCGCTGGTGATGAGAAGCCCCTCCACAGCTTCTTTTGCTTTGCCCTTCAGGTTTCTTCGTAGACGGTTCGTATTTTCCACTGTGGTGAACATGCTTTCCGTTTCGTAGTATGCGGCGCGGAACGGTAGCCACTCTTGATGTGACCCTCCAAACGTTGGCAGTTCTATGAACTTGGGGCGCTGTGCTGCTTTGACGGCGCGCGTAATTGCTTCGGCTAACTCCGTTAAGCCGGGCTGTACTCCCGCCAGTGACTGAAGTATTGCTTCCTGTTGCTTCTGTTGTCCCGCGTCGTTGACCACCGGCTCTTCTATTGGGTAGTGCGGTGCATCGGTGATCGCTAGCACGGGGCGTGGGTGTTGACTCTCCAACCAGCTGTCCACTCGTTCAGTCACTTCGGCTTCGGGTTCGACGTAGGCACCGTCGTCGTCTTCTAATTCATCTTCTGTCTCGTCTGCTTCCAGGGCGGCGAGACGGGCGGCAGCTAATTCGATCTGCAGTCGTAGCATCTCTTCTTTGGCCTTAGCTATCTTGTGAGCCTTGGCCTTGCTGTGTGTCGATCCACCCCCCCTCTTGCTAGGGGGGCGAGGCACCTGTACTTGCTTCGACTCCTGTGTGTTGACTGTTTTCTTCATCCTTACTGTAGACGTGTCTACATCTCGAGTACGCCCCTGTACTGTAACGGGAACCTCCCTGGCGGCGGGGGGTTCCATCTGTGTCGCGGCGGCTGGCAGCGTCGGCGCGACGGCGGGCGTAGTTGAGCGTGCAACGGTGGCGGCGACGGAAGCGGCGGCGATTGCGGCGCCTCAGTGGCGGCCGCAGTCCGCTTCACTGTCGCGGAGGATGGCGCTATAGAGCGCACCGACGTCGCGGAGGTACCCGTGGTCGTCGTGCGCTCCGTGGTGTCGGTGGTGACAGTCCCAGTGGCTGTCGACGCGGAGGCGGTAGTGGTCTCCGTGCTGGTTTCGGTCGCGGAGGTGGTAGCGGTATCCTCTGACGTGGACGGAGTTTCTTCTGACGATGCCTTACGGCTCTTGAGTTCCTGCCGTGTCACTGGCATTCTTGCTGGGCCGACGAATTTTCTTCAGAATTTTCCCGATTTTCCAACGGATCCGGCTCGAAGGACCATTCAATGTACGCTTCTGTACATTCGCTGTAGCTGGGTTGGTTGGGTAGCAAGGAAAACTCTCGAAGAACTATTCTTCCTTTATTGGGTACCGCTACCGCTTGCCGGTGGGAACTGTGCCGGCATACAATTCAGCCCGGTATTTATACAAAAATAGCAGAAAAAATGTAGCCCCTCTGATTGGTGTAATTTTGTTATCGATCAGTGCACCAATCAGAGCGCATTATCTTAGACCAATCACAATTTAGTAATAATAATAGGTATTATTACATAATTAGGTATCTTTACTACTATGAGCTGTACCGTAGGGAAAGCCGCGGCATTTCTTGGAATTACGGAGGTGTCTTTACGGTTCCTAGCTGTACCGTTGGGAGAGCCGCGGTCTATTTCTAGGAATTAACGAGGTATCTTTTCGGCTCGTAGCTGTACCGTAAGGAGAGCCGCGGCACATTTCCCTATGGGTTTCCAATTTTAATCTATATTTATTATTTTTCCTATTCACTTATGAGATAATACATGAGACTTATGTACTTAAAACTATAAACAATTGCTAAACTATACATGACACATTAATAACTAACTAATTATGCTATTTAATCAGTCCACTATTATGCTGTTTCTTTATTACACAAACACTTGCACTATATCGTCCCGCACACTAACATAAGACTAAAATCAAAAACTAAGGTTTAAAAAGTTTGAAGTCTTAGTCGTTTTTTTGGGATTTTTGCGATAACATACTGTTGCAGCAAACGAGCGAAATAAGCATAGCTAGGCGATTCTATCCAATTATCTAATTGCCAATGTACTGTTGCTAGAATTACATACCAACAATGTTTGCTAATATCAAACGATTCTTGAATAGGGAATATGCATAAAATTTAAATTTGTCTCAAATATTTTTTTCTAGATTCTTTATTGCCTTAACATTATATTTAAAAGGTATTTTTTTATTTAGTTATTATTTAAACCCAGAAAATATTATATAGAAAGTGAAAAATAAAGGAGGGAAATTCAAACTTACAAAACGCGTCGCCATTGGTCGAAACGAAATGTGACGTCATTTGACTTACGGTTGATTTACGGCGTCGATATTCATACAGTGTTTGTGAGAAAAATTGTTTAAAACTGTATTCCTGTGTGATTACTTGTGAATTTATATTTGTAGTCAATCTAGGTCGATGACTGAAACTGGTTTTGTCAAAGCACAATCGGATAATCCACCGAAAATAGATGCATTTATGATGTCAGCATATTTTGTATCAAATCTCGATTTTACGAGCGCAGAGATCAAAGGAGTGAAAGCTGCAATGTAATTATTATGTTACATGGTATATTTTAGTCCTTAACATAGATTTTTATTCTTATATGTTTAAATAATACTTAAAACAAAACATAACCTTTAAATAACCATCTGTGTTCCTAAACTCCTAATTTACGTCTATATCATGATAATTTATACGTAATATTATGTTATTGAAGCTCACTCAAGTTTGATATGTTTATATACTTTTTGGTTCCGTACTCTAGAAGTAAAAGTGAAAGGATAATATCAAATTAATTTGTTTTCGCTAACTAAGGGCCTCATAAGTAGGCTCAGGACCGCTCAGCGGGCGATGGAGAGAGCTATGCTCGGAGTATCTCTGCGGGATCGAATCAGAAATGAGGAGATCCGTAGGAGAAGCAGAGTCACCGAAATAGCTCAGCGAGTCGCGATACTGAAGTGGAAATGGGCGGGGCACATAGTTCGAAGAGCACATAGTTCGAATGGTCGTTGGGGTCCCAAGGTGTTGGAGTGGCGACTCCGCACCGGGAAGCGCAGTGTTGGCAGACCCCCCACCAGGTGGACCGACGACATCAAGCAAGTCGCAGGGAGCCGCTGGATTCAGGCGGCGCAAGACCGAGGCCTGTGGAAGTCCATGCAAGAGACCTTTGTCCAGCAGTGGACGTCTATCGCTTGATAAAGAAGAAGAAGAAGAAGATATACTTTTTGTAAATAAGTATTAGATAAATACGATATTCCGATTTACATGAACAATTTTCTTACACTTTTTTTTGTACTTTCGCATCTCGTGGAATACGAAAAAACACTTTATCGGGTGTACTAATAATAGTGTTTTTGTACTTAGGTACCATACAATACTTGTAAGAAAGTTTTTTAACTTCTTCCATGGTTTGTGTAGCAATTAAAACTGAAAATAAGTATGAAGTAGCTGAAACGCTATAGTAAACAAACACGGGACATGTCGAATGACGTCATCAAAAGCGCGCGCTAATGGTGGCGTTTGAACGGCTCAAATTTATTCAATTTTTTAAATTTCACTTTTAAAAATTATTTGACTATTTTCAAACCTATTTATATTTTTTATATGTTATAAAGATGTAAATGATTAATTTAAGAAATTAAAAAAAAATCATGCATATTCCCTATTGAAACTTCGCAAAATAGTTCTGTAACATATAGTTCTATCTAGAGACCTGCCAAATTTTAATAAACCTTTTTATGTACAAGGTACATTAATTAAGTTGTCTTTCTCGTAATATACAAATTACAATTTACATAGATCCTACATAGAATTTAAAACATTAACAATATTGAATACTTTATTGTCGCTACACTATAAAAGAGTGCAATGAAAATGGACTTTCTAATCTAATCAGTTAATGTAAGCGCGAATCCAATGCTGAAAACAGGTATATATTTATTATACAAAACGGGGTATAATTAAGTATACAAAAAAAAGACAGGGCAGAGCACATTTATTTCAAATTAAGTTTGCTTTGTAGGTCATTCCGCTGATAATTATTTTTGAATCTAATATATTTTTATGAAAAAAAAAAAAAAAGAGTCAATGAAAACGAACCTTTTGCATGTAATCAGTTAATGTATCCGTGAATCCTGCGGTTTAAGGACTGTTAACTGGGGTCCGCCATCATTATGCGGAAGCGGGGAGCGGCGGTGACATACGATTTCACATTACACGGGTTTTACAAGTCACCTGTCCTAATGAAACCACTCAACTGAATGGACTGTTGTGTGCATTGGTTATTAACCTTCATATTGTCACCTTACCTTTTGAAGACAACTTATACTTAAGAGTTCTGACTAGGCAATCACGAATATATCACAAAACGCCTCGCAATAGACGCCAGAGTCGTAAGAGTTCCAAAGTAAAAATTCGTGTGACATCAGCTACTGCTACTTTACCTTACTAGGTAAAGGTTCAGCTGCATTAGGCTTTTCGAAAATTGCTGAGTTCCACAGAAGTCGGTGCTGATTTAACCTCGGCTCATACATTTTATGTCGCGTCTGATTTTGCTGACGTCACTCGAATTTACATATTTGCATTAGATAGGTAATAAAATGAATGAATGTCCATATCAAGCCTAAACCACTGCACCGACTTCGACACCATTTATTTTGCCAAGGAGAAGGCTAATTTTTTTGAGGAATTTCAATTAATCTAAATCTAATCGGATCAAGTCGCAGGCATCAGCTAGTTATCAATTAAATGTGAATTTGAATAAAAACACTGGTAATTTTTAACTTAATTTATTAGAAACCCAAAATACTATCAATTCTACCAAGGTAGGTTGGATGTAATGAAATTATGGCCCCCAAAGGGATTTTCCCTAAAGGGCTGCAAAGTTACCGGGAAATCAGGTCAGCTTTGTCATTTCTTGTGAAGGTACAAGAGACTTATGATGAGTAGGAATTTGTAACACACCCTCATCAGAAATTACGCAAGGTTGGGTCCCTTAATATTTTAAATACTATAATGAACTGGTCCCATTCGAGATGAATTATTTTCGCACTAATTAATTTATTTATAGCACTGTGTAGGTTTGTTATTAAATAATAATAATTATTATTATTGTTACAAACAGTGGTGATATGAGCCGTGAGTTTAGAGACTAGTAGACTTCGGCCTTTTTTTGGGGCTCATAACCTCAATTTCTCGAGGTCTTGATCATTTTAAGTAGACACCGCGAGGATACCTGCATGCCTAAGATGCCAATATACACTTGGAGGACTATGGCCTTTTCATTCTAAGAGGAGATCCGTGCTTAGTAGTGGGCTGTCGAGATGACATACCACGTATATAATATCTGCCATTACTATAACGATAAATGTTTTAAAATTATTTTAAAAATATACCTATACGTATCTATTTTAATAAATTTCTGCTTATAAAGCTTCGAGTCATATTAGATTCAATTTAGCGAATTGATTTTCAAGGACTGTCAAGTTAAATAAGGACTGAAAGCTTACAAATTCCAGCCTTCGCTTAAATTTCATTGACATTTATAATAACGCCTTAATTACAAGCCGAAAATAGAGAAACTTAATTTAAACTTCAGCTAACTTTTTGCATCGCTTCTGTGTCAAGGGAATTGTTAGAATTCTTGGCTGATTGACTTATTACAAAATTTTGTTATTTCAACTTTTAATTAAAATCAATTTTAGTGTAGATACGCTTTTGTTTTTATTTACTTGTGTCTGCTGGTAATGACGTGACTACCACGTCTGTTATGCAATTAAAAATGACTCTCAAGAAGTCCTTATGTTATAAGTTCCGAATTCATCCACAGCTCTGTCAATAATTAATCTTGCGACTTTTCTGTTTATGGCATAATATTGCCAGCGCAAGAATCGAAAGAAGACACGATGATTTTATTCTAAACTATTGCACTAAGTTTCCACTATCTTTGCATATAATTTTTCGTAGAACTATTACGTAGGTACCTATGTACCTACCTACTTACTGAAAAATAATTTCACGAAAAATTATGTGTATAATTACGTGTGATAATGTATATTTAATGGTTTTATAATTAAAGTGGCTAGGTATTATTTGGGACAAAAGCTTTTAAACAATTTCAGTGCGAAATAGCAGGTAATAATAAATAAGAGACTATCCAAGTCCTACTGAAGTCGAGAGGACTTCCGTCATGCAAGATACCTGTGACCAGCCGTAGTAAATGTCTATCGGTTGAACACGACAATATAAAATCTCATGTTACCTAGACTTAAGTGTAATAATATAAACGAATCTAACCCAACCGAGCCGCTCCATTAACGTAATATGCCACAGACCGCTGCAAGTCACCAAACTAATGATCTTGGTTAGTTTTTCTTCAAATAGGTGCTCGTTCCCGCTCATTAAGCTGGAGTTAGCGAAATGAATTTGCGGTTTACTCCGCGGAGGACATATTTTATCCGATCATTAATTTAACAAGGCTACAATATTTCCAGTAGGCTCAACTTGCGCGCCAAGAGAAAATTTTGTCTGCCGTCTCGTGAATCTCGCAGAGATATCATGAGAAAATGAATGATGGAAAGAATTTCACGTGTTATATCTCTACAAGAGACATCATACCAATATTATAAATGCGTTTGTGTGTTGGTTTGTCCTTCAATCACGTCGCAACAGAACTACGGATCAAGTCTTAAAAGTTCCATTAGCATAGTCAACTAGAATGGTAACAGTATGATGTTAGTATTAATTGTTGTATAATATCTACCGGATATGAATGAGATTTTAATAACGTTTTTTAAATTCATTTATTATGAAGGTACACAATAATCATAAATAAGAGATAATAAAATAAATAAGGGCAGTTATAGGCTACGACTGGCGACAGAAGTAAAAGCACGTGATACTCGTAAGTCGTAGCTAAAAATGATAATATATTGTTAACATTAGCATGACGGTGGTGGCGTGAATCCCTTCCGCGAACCTATAAGATTTTCCTCTACCAAAAATCGTTCAACGCGTCTAAAGAAATTTTCACTTGAAAAATAGTTTTGTGGTCTGTAAAAATATTATTTTAATTTCTGAGAAATTATTTTTCACAGGGACCTGTTTAATTTATATTTTGTATGGGATCACAGCAAAAATCTGAAAAGAGTGTACCCACTGAAATTACGGCCTTAATCTCGTTCGGACCAATTTATCACGTTAACATGCCACCAGACACTGCAAGTCACTAAACTAATGATCGCGGATAGTTTTTCTCCAAACAGATACGTGCTGCTTTTCTTTCAACTTAAATTAAATCTAACCATGGATTGGTTTTAACGCCGACAGTGAGTAATTGTAAAAGTGCCTATTGATGAATGGAAAGATCAGTAGACTCGTCACAAGGAAAGGCAGTTGAACTACGCTAAACTATATTAAATTCAAATTCAAAATGACTTATTTATTTCATTTAGATTCCATTCCAACTTGTGCTTCTCATGATAAGTCAAGGCTCTACCACCAGTTGCTTTCATGTAACAGCGCTGGACGTCATTGGCGTAGTTATGTGTTTTCGCATAGGTTACTGATTTTTCACACTGCGCACAAAAGAAACGTCAACTGCCGAGTCCATCGAGCGCTTGCGTAGTGACATACAGTTCCCGTCACGCTGCACTTCATGTTACTGTCAAAAAATCGATAAATCGTCTACAGCGTAGAGTGGTAGGTACAATGTCAGCGACGTTTTCAAGTGAAAGCACCTTCAAATTATGCCGATTATTTTATTCTTGATATAAAATGTAGATTTCAAATCTAAATTAGGTTTAAAATACCCATAGTATTTAAGCGCTATTCAAAAAGTTATTTCACATTTGGTCACTTTCCCTAATACAAACCGCAATGTAATTTATCTAAACGAGTAAAATTACTGTAAAGGGTGTCTCAACTGGCGAGTCCATCGAGCGCTTGCGTAGTGACATACAGTTGCTGTCACGCTGCACTTCATGTTACTGTCCAAAAAATCGATAAATCGTCTACAGCGTAGGTACTAGGTAGGTACAATGTTAACAACCTTTTTAAGTGAAAGCACCTTCAAATAATGCTGATTATTTTATTCTTGAATTAAAATGTAGATTTCAAATCTAAATTAGGCTTAAAATACCCATAGTATTTAGGCGCTATTCAAAAATTTATTTCACATTTGGTCACTTTCCCTAATACAAACCGCAATTAAATTTATCTAACGAGTAAAATTACTGTAAAGGTTGTCTCAACTGGCGAGTCCATCGAGCGCTTGCGTAGTGACATACAGTTGCTGTCACGCTGCACTTCATGTTACTTTCCAAAAAATCGATAAATCGTCTACAGCGTAGGTACTAGGTAGGTACAATGTTAACAACCTTTTTAAGTGAAAGCACCTTCAAATAATGCTGATTATTTTATTCTTGAATTAAAATGTAGATTTCAAATCTAAATTAGGCTTAAAATACTCATAGTATTTAGGCGCTATTCAAAAATTTATTTCACATTTGGTCACTTTCCCTAATACAAACCGCAATTTAATTTATCTAACGAGTAAAATTACTCAGTAATTGCGTAGTGACATACAGTTGCTGTCACGCTGCACTTCATGTTACTTTCCAAAAAATCGATAAATCGTCTACAGCGTAGGTACTAGGTAGGTACAATGTCAACAACCTTTTTAAGTGAAAGCACCTTCAAATAATGCTGATTATTTTATTTTTGATATAAAATGTAGATTTCAAATCTAAATTAGGTTTAAAATACCCATAGTATTTAGGCGCTATTCAAAAAGTTATTTCACATTTGGCCACTTTCCCTAATAAAAACCGCAATGTAATTTATCTAAACCAGTAAAATTACTGTAAAGGTTGTCTAGAACAGCTGTTTTATTCAATTAAGCTTTAGTTGTGGTTATTACTAATGGGAGCGGGAAGCGGGTGCATCAATCATATTCTCATCCACTTTATGTCAACATGAAATTTTGATACTAGCATGATTGATTGCCGCTTGCGTAGAGAAAACTTACGGGTATGAGTTCACTTAGAGGTTGAACTACGATAAATTTCCCTAATTTCCCTAGAGCATTTCGACAGTATAACTTTCTATTAGGATCATACCCGTTTTCAGCCACAGTAACGACCTTAATTTTTAACTTTAGAGAACACCGTAAGTAAATGACAGTTTTGTGAATCTGAAAAAAAGAATTGGTTTTCAAAACCACTAAAGGGATACACTATCTCTAAAATGACGCCATATGACTAGCTTTTTCTCGTGAATTCGTCCGCGTGGAGTTAGATTTTTAAAAGACCCGCAGGAACCATCCATCTGTTTTTCGGGATTATACGCCCAATATTAGGTATGTCACTCTCCTAGTCCTCAACATGCAAAAAATCTGTGGATCAGGGTCTTTTGATCCGTTGATTAAAAGATAAATCAATAAACATACCTACACAGTTTTTCATTTATATTATTAGCAAGGACCGATTTTGGGCTGTATCAGAAGATAAAATCTCGTAAACTAATAGGATCATATCAATATCTTCGGCTTTTCAGCTTTCTAGTTAGTCAATCACTGCAATCGGTCTTCAGATATATAATTTTTTATACTTTTCACAGACAATTCGCAGACACAGACGGATAAAATAAAGATAAATATGAAGATTGCATCCAAGTAAAATTGGAAGACGATTTACATATAAATGTAACATTTATAAGTCGTAGACTTTGCTTTAGTGGTGCAAAAATAAAAAGGTAAGTGGTCTCCAGTCAGCATTCCCGCCGGCTAAGGCGACGACAGAAAACGAAGAAATAACGCTCCATCCACGAGCTGAAATACTTAAGACAGAACGGTTCAAGAATTGTACATTGTTTGTATTTTTTATGAATAAAACGTTTCAGTTGTTCTGTCAATTTTTAATTTTTTTTTGTGCAGATGTACGTTTTCATAAACAAAAGGTTCACTCAAACATAGGTACTGTACTTAGCTTTCAAATAGTGCCTAATGCTGCAATATCGTTGTTAGACCTGCGATGGAAATACATTTTCTTTGTTATTTGGTCGATCGCCGAAATCCCTCCTAACCTTAATATATATTAAAAGGCAAAGGTGACTAACTGACTGACTGACCTTTCAACGCACAGCTTAAACCACTGGATGGATCGGGCTAAAATTTGGATACAGATAGATATTATGATGTAGGCATCCGCTGAGAAAGGATTATTGAAAATTCAACCCCTAAGGGGTAAATAAAATACTCGTAGGGGTTTGAAAAATCGAACTTAACGTGTGCGAAGCCGCGGGCAAAAGCTACTGCCTAATACATGCGAAAGTGTGTTTGTTAGTTTGTCCTTCAATCACGCCACAACAGCTACTGATCAACGTGATTTTTACACAGCTATAGTTGAGCTCCTGGAGTGTGAAACAGACTGCTTTTTATCCCGAAAAAACAAGTTTCCCGCGGGATTTAAAAAAAAGGAATTAATAAACATAAGCCATTGCAATACACAAGTAGGGAAGGAAGTGGCGATTTTATAATTTGTAAGGCATATAACGATAGGTGAGTTAATTAATATACAATATTTTTGAAAAACGCAGCGTTAGAAAGCCGGATGGAGTATCTCTGGCAGTAGCTGAATACAATCTGCATAAGATAGAGTTCTGTGGCGTTCTTTGCAAGAGACCTATGTCCAACATTGGTTATCTATTGATAGAGAGGGTTTACAAAGCAGCTGCTCATTGTGTCGTGTAGAATTATTATTCATCTTGAACAAAAAAGGCATGAAATTTTATAGAAGCATTACCATATCTCTACAATATTATCTGCGATATTTCTTCCGCGTTGGCGAATCGCTTGGACGTAAGGATGTTCAGTATTACCCGGTAAATATAACAAAACGACCAATTACGCGTAAGGCGACCGCTGCAGACCGTAAGAGTCTCGCCTGTCCGGAAAAATGAACCTCTCATGAAATTTAATGTGAAAATATCTTGAAACGACGCCAAAACCACGACTGAATTATTTATGTAGCACTATTTTAATGGCATACTCCTTCGTTCATTACGGTAAAAGTGTTTCTTAATTTTGTATGCTAACTCAGTGTTCCGAGCGACTGTCGTACGCGGCCATTAAAATGAAGTATGAGGCATGACTCAGGATGTTTTACGGAAAAAAATGGGAATGCGAAAATATAAGAGCCTCGTTTTCGTGCTCATTTTTTTGGCAAAACTTTCAGCTAAAAAGTTCGAGTGCTTAACATCAGACTGATTGGATCCGATTTTCGGAGCAATGAGGCGAATTCAGAAGTTCGATTAGGTGAAGGATTTATTATAAAAAGCTTAATTGAACTCTGATGAGATTTTTCCCCGATGTTGGGTATCTCTCGTGCCTGATAGTTCGTTGAGACTCGGCATTAATCCTTATCGATAATTTAATCATCATAAAATTGTTTTTTAAATCTTCAGCTGGCAAACGTTCATATTAATATTATTATAATAATTGTGATCTTGCTAGAAATATAATAAACAAGTATTTTTATTTTATTTTATTAATTAGATACACAAGAGATTATGACAAAAAAAGAACAAAAATAATTACATCCATGATTAAGAACTAGCCACTCTCCAATACAAAATCGCACATGGCACCGCACCGCGCGGTGATAGGACGTGTCAACAATTGATCGAAGTTTTAAATAATTAGAGTTCCAATTAGAGTATTATTAACTAGTTGATGCCCGGATTTCTTCAAAGTGGAATGAGTTTTATTTGAGTTACACAAGTCAGATTAATACTTCCATGGTTGAGGGTCAAATGCTAAAGAGTTGAAGAACCTTGACGTGTTCAACGCAAAGTACTATTTTTTGATAAATGTAACATTTACTCTAACCGCCACATTTGCAACCCACCCTAACACAATTAATATATTTTCAAGCTAGCAACATTATTTCCAGCCAAGTTTCCAGCCCTCAATAACAATATGTTATAGAGTAATGTAGTGTTGTGATAATTTAGACAGCGTTCTTAATGTGGGTTGAGACAAAGCCTGGTGCAATGCGTAGGCAAATTCAAGATCGATATACGTATAAATCAATCGCCTACGCAGGGGATACGCGCGAGGCACTATAAATATAAACAATAAACGTATCGTCACTTCGTCCTGTGCAATAAAATGATTTTGCGTATTTCTGGCGTTGCTTTCGTAGTATCTTGTCAGGGTTAAAACTATAAAAGTACTTAGGTACTATAAAAGAAAATTCACAAATCAAGCCAGCAAATGAGTACTTAAGATACAAGATTACTTATTAAAAAGCTGATACGAGTATGTACCTAAGTCTGTTTCTATAAAGAAGATGTAGTTATAGGTTAAGTTCTACTTCTAAAGTTACCTAAGTACTAGCTTTTGTCCGCGGCTTTGTCCGCATGGAGTTAGGTTTTAAAGATCCCGTAGGAACCCATTGCTTTTGCGGGATAAAAAGTAACCTATGTAAGTTTCCGCAGCTCTCCATCTATTGAATGTACCCATGCAAAAAATCACATCGATCCGTTGCTCGGTTGCAGCGCATTTGAAGAATAAACCAACAAACCAACAATTTCGCGTTTACTAAATAATATTAGTAAGGGAATTCCCCTTAGATAATTATAAAAGCATCATAAAATTTAATAAAATGAAATTATTCCAATAACTGTGTAACTTTTTGATTTTTTTTTATTGTAGGACAAAAGTGATGGATTCGCTAGACATTCATGAAAATTCACATTGGGACGTATATATTGGAGTTCTGTAAGTTTTAAGTTATGAATAACAACTTATCTGACACACGTTTTTTTAATCGACTTCAAAATAGGAGGAGGTTCTGAATTCGTCGAAATCTTTTTTTATGTTTACCGATTACTCGAAGACGCCTGAACCGTTTTGGAAAATTCTTTTTTTGTTTGAAAGGGTACACTTCGCGGTTTTTAAAAAATCGACAGTAAATTATATATCTACTTTGTAGTGGCGCGGGTGTTGAAGTCGATTTTTTAAAAGAATTTTTATATTAAATTATGTAACTTTCTTTCGTCTATTATGTAGCTAAAGAACTAACGGCAAAATAATTAAAATCAGAGGATGCCAATAAGATAAACAGATTATCTTATTAGCATTCTCTAATTCAGAGACAGATTCAGAGACACCAAAATATTCCAAAACACGTCAAATTATATCAGGAATTCAGGACCTCCCTTCATGTTTCAGTTGAAGACGGTCAGATCAGATTCCATTTGTAATTAATTAAACGGAATTTTTGCGACCGGGAAGATGATACCTACTATGTCACAAAATGAAATTGCTCATTTCGCATAGATAGCAGCTTCTATCAAAATAACATAAAAATAAAACCCGCCTAATAAATTCTGTTCGTAGAAATATATCGCCAAGTCAATGGCAAACAGTGGGACGAAAATGTTATGTAAACATCAGGAATATCTGCCCTGGCCCGGGGTCCTCCTACTGAATAAATAACGTCACAGTGAGAGCAAACTCAAACAAAAGTAAATTTATTCACCAAATACGACGATTAATACACGATCTCAGGGGTCTACTATGAACTTGCGAAAACCATTGTGGATTCGGTGTAGTTAGATTGGGTTACTGCGAATTAACTGCTTTGGGATTGTCTTAAAAATGATTGCTGCAACGTAACAATCGCAATCGTCTCTGATTGGCTGAATAAATGGAGTTCTTGCGGCATCAATTCAATTCAACCAATAGCGAGAGAGTGCCAGCCAATCAGAGGTGATTGCGATCGTCACATTGTAGACAAATCCACAACAGTTTCAAACTTTCTGTAGATACAGATAATGGAAAGTTTGCAGGTTTTTGATTTTCTTCTTGGTAGGAATCGTGTGAGGGCTTGAAAAATTTTATTAGTACAATAGTCATGGTTCTTCCAACATCTACCTACTGGAAATAAATTCCGTGGTAGGACCCCGGAACAAGTTTCTATATCGCCCGGCTACAAGTTCTTTTTGATATAATATTATTATAATACTCGATTTGTTTGGTGGACTTAGGTTATTGAAAGTCCCGCAGGTACCCTCTGTTTTCCCGGGATAAAAGTTACCACTCTTCAAGTCTTCATACTACCCATACTTCTATACCTACCCATGCAAAAAATCACGCCAATCCGTTGTTCAGTGATTAGAGGTCAAACCAACGAACAAACACACTTTCGCAATTATAATATTAGTAAGCATAATAATATGCTTTAATATAGGTAGACCACATACCTACACTAGATTAAAATTATGGCCCACTAATAATGTTGTGCAACCCTAAATATAAAACCGCGAAATTTGAAGGTTTCCATGAAGCCATACTATACGGATTACTAGTCAGTTTATTGCTTTAATAATTAATTTTCCGAAAAAGACTCTCGGAATTGATTTTGGTTAACATTATTAATTGAACTAAACGTTTTTGTTTGAATTTCCCCTATTTTCCATGGCGATTCCAAGATTTCATGAGCTTTTTGATTAAATCTTTTATTATAATTAAGTTTTTTAATTTAGTTTCAATATAACAGTAATTCTGCGAATATGGTAACAACATGCTCATTGCTCTCTTTTGAATAGGAAGGTTCGTATATCTACTGCTATTGTACATCCCATCCAATAGCAAGCTAGCATGCATATGCGGTCATGCACCTTGTCGATTAGCAAACAAGGCTCTAGGTTTGCTTTATACATAATACAAAGTCTGTGTCTAAGATACGACACAAATCAACTCTGTAGATGGTATGTCATTTGATTGTAGGCAGAATACCTATTTTGAAGATTTAAGAATGTTTTACCGTAGCTTTCTGCAGCTTAAAGTCTAGAAGGGTTTTTAATTTTCGTATAACTCCTCTTTTCTAAATATCTAAAATTGCTTAAATAAATGTCTGCTTCGGAGATAAATACTTAGATAATATAATCATTTGCTATAACTACAATATTTTACTTAGTCATTAATCATTATTCTATCGGCAAAGAAGCGCAGTGCGATATCGCGTACAAGTACAAGGGTTAAAATATTAAGTGATTGCCATATTCTTTTCAACTA
Source organism: Oeneis ivallda (assembly GCA_029955525.1). NCBI lineage: Eukaryota > Metazoa > Arthropoda > Insecta > Lepidoptera > Nymphalidae > Oeneis > Oeneis ivallda. Next base: position 11,735,567 of record JARPMR010000016.1, on the reverse strand, counting down.
CAGTCCACTTCAATCTTAAACTGCATCGCCACTTTCAAGTGAAATTGCATACAAGAGCTAACTTGTCGAAAAATAAAAAATAAATTGTATCCATTTTTAACCGACTTCAGAAAGAGGAGGTTATCAACCTCCACAATCACGTATGTACTTACTAGCTGATGCCCGCGACTTCGTCCGCGTGAATTTAGTTTTTAAAATCCCTCGGGAACTCTTTGATTTTCCGAGATAAAAGTTAGTCTATGTCACTCTCCAGGTCCTCAACTATACTTATGCAAAAAATTACGTCGATCCGTAGCCCTGTTGCGGCGTGATTGAAGGACAAACCAACAAACCAACAAACAAACATATTTTTGCATTTATAATATTAGCATATGTACTTATGTTATTGGAACTGCAAAATATTCACATAAATGATAATAATCTATTAGGGCTTCTAAACAAATATGTACAAAATTGTATAGACTTTACGTATATTGTATGTATGTAGATAATATATAAATGGACACTTTTCCTTTTTCAGTTATTCTTTATTGAAGTCGGTTTCTTTTTTCCTAAATTATAGCTTTTTAAAAATATAATACCTCTTTCGTTTAAAAAAAAGCCAGAATGCTATTTAATTTAGGCTCTCTGAATACGAACAGCATACCAATATGGCGAAATACATAAAAGCTTATATTGGCAGGAGTATTAGCCCCTTTTGTGGTTTCAATGCACCTTTTGTTTTGATTTTCAGCTTCAAAGGGGATGTATCGATGGTCCATCATGCATCGCGTGTATTGACTGTCTTATACAAAGGCTACATATTTTCCACTTCCCACGCTTTGCTGAAAGATCGACTATTTTTACGTCGAACGGGGGCAGCCCTAAAAGCATGATGCATAGGGCTTAAAATAAAATAAATATTCATCGTCTCAATGCTTTTCAGATAAACACTGAGAAATTTAATTATTGAGAAAGGATTGATCCGTAACATGATTTTTTTGTTACAAAATTGTAATGTCTGAAGCGTTAAACCCATGTTCAACATTCATAAAAATCAATAATATCGGTTCGGGGCATCTTAAAAACTAATGTTAGCTCAAACAATAATACTCCAGGCTTATCAAAAAAAAATAACGATGTAATTTTTCTTTAGTACCTATTTTAGTTCTTATAAATATCTTTCATATAACATAGCAATTAATTAGAAATGTGAACGTACAAAATTAAATTGAATTTATAACTTACAAGGCCTACCTATGACTACCTATGACTGAATACGCGTATCCTACTAAATTCAAAAAACCGGCCAAGTGCGTGTCGGGCCACGCGCAGTGTAGGGTTCCGTAGTTGCAAGTCACAAATATTATTGCTGACCTAGGATAGTGCTTTTATTTTATTTATGAATATTGAATATATTTTGAGTTGCATGGTTTATAAATACTATAATATACAATAAAATATACAACTTACACTACAAACTACAAAAACAGATATATAACTCCTTAACTTATGAACCCTACTTAGCCGTGATAGTTTTCCCATAAAATTCTTTATATGTATATGTTACGGCTGTGAATTTTTTCATTTATCCTATAAACAACCATTTAGCAGGCAGAGGCTAAAAAAAATATTTTTCACAATTTAATTTCACCACTTTGTTGGCGTGATTAATATTTATACCCTTGTCAAATTACAGTTTTCTAGTGCCAATAGTCTCTGAGCTAAACCGCGGACGGAGGGACGGACAGACAGACGGACATGGCGAAACAATAAGGGTTCTTTGTTTACTACGGAACCCTAAAAATCAAATTCATTGTGGCTCTTATGACAAGTCAAGTCTTATGACAAGTAAATTAAAGCAAGACTCCTATGTATATGGACTTTTTTGGGGGCTTTGAATATTGAATACTTTGAAAATTGAATAACGTTCAACGGATCAACTATTTATTAGGGGGCTATTTTAGCTAACCTTATATAATTTATGAACTTGGCCTACCTTAATCAGGGGACTTTTTAGCTCGTTACTGCGTAACTAATTACTATGATAAAGGGAAAATCAGTTTACTAAGTGGAAATTGATATTCCGTAGCACAAAGCGCATGAGCTAACAGAGCTTCCGGTTAAGTACCGGTTCCGGTAACAGTATAAAATATTATAATTATAATGAATTTAAAGTATTGGCATAAAAATGGGATCAGTACTTTTTTAGAAAAATTACATTTACATTATTTTTAATTATTTGTTACATAAAAAATCACAAAGAAAAACGCCGTTTCTGTAGCATCAGAAGACAAAAACTTAAAGCAATGATAACTTCCTATTGTTATGAATATTTGGTTTTGAAATTGGAAAGTTATACACGTTTAAAAGGCAAAGACTTAGTTCCTAAAACCTTTCTAATACAAAAACATTATTCAATTATATAATTGCAAAACAATAGAAACCTAATATTTTTAAATATCTATTCAACGACGACCTTCTCGAAGGTAGACGCGTAAAGTTTTTTAACTCATAGATTTTTTTATTTGAGTTTATTTATGTGTTAAACTTTAAATTGTTTAACAGTGCCATTCAACTTTGTAACTCACATTAATTCTTAATAAAGTGGTTGTGACACAAAAATCTTATAGTTGTATAACTATAAGATTTTTGTGACCCTAAAACGAGATACGAGACCCTAAAAAACCTTCTGGTTTATTTTCATTACTGAAAATACCGCGACCACGCCGAGACCTAATCTCAAAGATATTTACTAAAGTGCATTGTAGTGGTTTATGTTTTAAATCCTCTTAGAGCTAACGCGGCGTCCCATGTCCTGTAACTAATATGCTATTAACTTTTGTCAAGATTATGTCCGTAATGTTATACTTATTACAAGCAAGAATACGTGTTGTATTATAAGGCATATAGGTAAGTAGTTTTACCACTATTTTTTCTGTCTGTCTATGTGTTATTTTCTCAGAAACGGCTCGAGAGTAAGCTGAAATTTATACTGAATACAAAGGTTATAATAGTCTCTTAATGCTGTGAAAGTTTCTAGTTTAGCTCCATGAAAGGTTACAGCTTTTCAAAGCGTATTTCCACACAAAATTACCGGTGACGTTTTTGCCACTAATTTAAATCTACGTAATGTTATTAAGTGTTATAATTAAGTATGCATAACATTTTATGAAGGACGGAACTCTACATTGCGCGTGCCTGACACACGTTTAACCATTTATTTTTTCTTTTCTCTGCGGGGTCTGCAGTTGAAATCCTAGGCACCTCTAACTATTCCGAGTTGTATGTATTTTATGCAATAAAATATCACTGGATTTATTGCTATTATTTCAGAGTACGTTAGTTGTTTTGTGGCCCTATTTCATGGATTTCTCAGATCATCATATTTTATCTAGGGCATCTGGAAGTGATCCTCTTTTGTAGCGATAAGATATCCTTGTACACGTCCTTTCTATATTTAAGTTTTAGTTTTCAAGTACTTATTAAAATGTACAGAATAAATAAATAAATAAATAAATAAATAAATAAATAAATAAATAAATAAATAAATAAATATATTCTAGATTCTAGAGAACACTCAATCATGATCTAGAGACTAGAATGGTTGCCTGATATATACGACAAGGCCGTCAGTATGTAATATTTTTTAATTTTTAAGTTTATTTATTAGAAAATATAACGTATTTAATTGAAAATGTATTTATTTATTCATAACTGGTATTTGGCCGCGACTTTATCCACGTGGAGTTAGGTTTGTAATTCCCTCGGGACCCTTTATTTTTTCCGGGATAAAAGGTAGCCTAGATGTCACTCTGTAGGTCCTCAACTATTCCGATTCAATAATTACGTCAATACGCTCGGTTGCTGCGTGATTAAAGGACAAACCATCAAACCAAGAATCCAACTAACAAACAAACTTTCGTATTTATTTCGTAGTATTAGTAAAGATCCTTTGAGTATTTGCTATCGGTACTTTCGAACTTATATGAAGCAGTGATAGCCTAGTGGTTACGACTGTGGTCTCCTATTCGGGAGGCCGCAGGTTCAATCACGGGTACGCACCTCTGACTTTTTAAAGTTAAGTGCGTTTAAGAAATTAAATATCACATGCTTTAACGGTGAAGGAAAACATCGTGAGGAAACCTGCACACCTGAGAGTCGAATCTCCATAGTGAAGTCCGCCAATCCGCATTGGGCCAGCGTGGTGGACTATGGCCTATAAGTCCTATAACCCTTCTCTGAGAGGAGACTTCGCTGAGTAGTGAGCTGACGATGGGTTGATAGTGATAATGATGATGACTTAAGAACTTAAAGGACGCGAGGTCTTGTTCGTGGTGAAATACGTAACATTAGAACCCATCAATGGCGCACTAAGTCACTACTGAGCGCAGGTCTCCTCTCAGAGAAGGGTTACGAAATAAGTATAACCTACTACAAATATCTATTTCGTTTTAATCATTGAAAAGATTCAGAGACTCCAAAAGCCATCACATTCTCGTCTCTACAAAGTGCTTTCCAGCGGAACTTTAATCAAGTATTTCCAAGTTAATTATATTTTGTTAATTATAGCTGCACTGTTTCAAACTATATTCAAAGAGGAGCATATTACTCTAAGCAACACGATACGTTACGAAATAAATTCTACGAAAATATATACCTCGTATAGCACCCCTATTAAAACAGTGAGTTAGCCTGAATGTTTATTTATTTCAGCCACCGTACGCGGTTTCTACGAAAACCTGCGATCCAAAGACATTGTTTGTTTTTAGTAAAACAACAAACGTTTTCTCACAAAAACAATCAAATTTAATGTAATATTATACTTAAGTTCACAGACGAGGGAGATAAATACATTATTTATTATTTGATAATTAAATGTTCGTCTTCTACCTTAGGTTGATTATACGGGTCTGCCCGCGAAATTCAAAATTAATTTGGTTTTTCGCAATTTGTAAACTAATACGACAAGGTAGGCTTATGGCATTCTAATTGCGACAATGGCAGTAGCATCTTCTCAGGTTTATATTAAAATCTTTACTTGAAAGTGTCCAGTTTAAGAAATTAGTCAGAATATCGACTAATTTGTGAGTAACCAAAAGGTCATTGTGAGTAACTCACGTCAAACTCTATAGTTGGATACTAATTTCTTATGTATTGCATTGCATTATATTTATGCATAAAGCAGGCAGCATGTTACATGTAGACAATTAGAAATTACACTACGTCATCGTGTCAGTAGTTTATATAATATTATGTAGTTCACTGTTCATTCGCTCAAATAGTTTGCAATACAGGTAGTAGTAGTGTAGGTACAAAATATCTTGTATTTTGGAAACTATGTGAAAATAAATAAATAAATACATTTCTTAATCATTTATTTCAATTCTTTACATTAATGAAAATTTTACGCTTAATGTTTCATTATCGCACATCTAGTTTGCTCTGATTTTGAAATTTTAAAGCTTGGCAATAATAATTCTTGAACGATTTTTCAAAGGCAATAGTATACCATCGCATTTGCAATAAAATTATCTTTATGTTAATATGTATATAATTTGGTAAATAGATCGGTGCAATTACTTGTACCGAGTTACCTGCTTGCCCGGTAATAGGGAACAGAAAAAGGTAAGCAATGCAACATTTGCACGTTCCTTATGTTATATAATTTTGATTTCTTCTAAGTTTATTCGAATGTGAAAAACTACGTCCATTTTTAGGGTTCCGTAGTAAACAAGGAACCCTTATAGTTTCGCTATGTCCGTCCGTCTGTCTGTCTGTCTGTCCGCGGTTTAGCTCAGAGACTATTGGTACTAGAAATCTGTAATTTGACAAGGGTATAAATATCAATCACGCCGACAAAGTGGTGAAATAAAATTGTGAAAAATATTTTTTTATACCTCCCCTACATGTAAAGTGATGATGAATTTTTTTTCTCATCTATCCCATAGTGTGGGGTGTCGTTGAATAGGTCTTTCAAAAACGTTGTGGGTGTGGGAACACCATTTTTCAATTCAGGGATCCGTTTGTGAAATATGATATTTTAAAGTGCTAAATTTTATTAGAGTCAAGTGTCCCCCCCTCTGCCAGCTAAATGGTTGTATAATATTACATTTGCTATATACTACTGCTATGAATTTTTTCTTGTATCATTATTATTGTATAATGATACAAGAAAAAATTCACAGCAGTAGTATATATAATGAATTTTAAAGGAAAACTATCACGGCTAAGTAGGGTTCATTAGTGAAGGAGTTATATCGGTTTTTCTAAGTTAGATATTACACGTGGTGTAAGTTGCATATTTTGTAGTATATTATAGTATTTAAACCATGGAGCTCAAAATGTATGTTGAGACTTTCAACTACGGAACCCTACACTGCGCGTGGCCCGACACGCACTTGGCCGGTTTTTTTATTATTTCATTCTGCGTTGCGACGCCGCCGTGTAATGACGTATTTTAAAAGCTTTTATATCTTGCAAGATGAATTAGAACAAATTTCCGGTTTCCCATTGAGCTGAAATATTGCAGTATGTAAATCGCATGACAATGCAATATTATTGTAACATGGAGCTGATCTGATGATGAAGGTGGAAGAAGGCTTTTGGATCTCTGAAGTAAAATGACGCAACTCCATCAAATTTGGGCTCGTTTGATTCGTCTTAACAAGTATTCTGGTCCTAGATGTTATCCAGGGTCTGATGATGGAGCTGAAAGGTTGTAAGGGGAACTCTGTTATTAAACTACGTAACCCTATCGAGTTTGGGGTCGTTTGATTCATCTTGACAAGATCTCTTGTCCTAGATAATATCCAGGGTCTGATGACGTAGCTACTAAAAGCTTGCGTTTTTAAATTTTTTTTTAAAATTTGCAATGACTACGAGAATGTTATGCGATGGATCGATCGTGAGTGTGCTAAATAATTGGACGCCGTCCATTTGGATGTATCCATTTTAACCACGTCCGTTTGGATGTATCGTCAGTGCCGGGCTTAAGACTATTGGATCGCCAGTTGAGTTTCATATCTTTAATCATGAAGTAAAACATTTAATTTCCATAAAAAAATCTGTTTCAAAAACAATATGCGCTAGGATAACATTTCAACAATTCAACTGAGGAGTGGAAGTTAATACACTTTCAATATGAAGTTCCAATTATACTAACATCTCTATGTAAATGTTTGCTGAGTAACGTCTGTAATTCTAATAACTTCTACGCTATTTACCCACACAAAATTAAACGACCGTGGCAATGTTATTTGAAATAACGAGACCCTCTGAAAGTATTATAATATTACAGACATTTAAACGAATGGAATGGAAAGCTATAAGTATTCCTATTCGTGGAGCCAGGACCTTCAGATTTGTTAGAGCTTGACTCTTGCTCTTTTCTCTCTGAAGAAGAAAATTAAAGGTCTTTTGTTTGCGTACTGCTGTTAACTATTATAATGACTTGAGTCTTGGTTGGATTGGATTGGGACGGGCTTGGCATCAACATAAACGGCGAGTACATCACTCACCTGCGATTTGCTGATGACATAGTAGTCAATGCAGACTCTGAGAGATCTCAATACAATGCTCAATGATCTCAGCAGGGTTCCTCAACAGGTGGGCCTGAAAATGAACATGATCAAGACGAAAATCATGTCCAATACTCATGCTCCGTTCTACTCAGTAATCGTTGAGAACTCTGCAATCGAAGTAGGTCCAATTTCGAGAAAGAGATTAACCGCCGAATCAAACTCGGCTGGGCAGCGTTTGGGAAGCTCTGAGATGTCTTCTCGTCCAAAATCCCTCAGTGCTTGAAGACTCTTCGAACAGTGCGTGTTGTCAGTGATGACTTACGGATCCGAGACATAGACGCTAACTATGGGCCTCATAAGAAGGCTCAGGGTCACTCAGCGAGCGATGGAGAGAGCTATGCTCGGTATATCCCTGCGAGATCAAATAAAAAAAAGAAATGAGGAGATCCGTAGGAGAACCAAAGTCACCGACATAGCTCAGCCTGTCGTGAAACTGAAGTGGAAATGGGCGGCGCACATAGTTCGAAGAGCTGATGGTCGTTGGGGTCCCAAGGTGCTGGAGTGGCGACCCCGCACTGGGAAACGCAGTGTTGGCAGACCCCCCACTAGTTGAAACGACGACATCAAACGAGTTGCTGGGAGCCGCTGGATTCAAGCGGCGCAAGACCGAAGCCTGTGGAAGTCTATGCAGGAGACCTTTGTCCAGCTGTGGACGTCTATAGATTGATAAAAAAGAAGAAGAAGATGTATGGCCAACGATGCAATAACCGCTAAAACGAAAGGAGCGGCGATTTTCAAGTACGGAAAAAACGTGGGCAAGCCATATGATACCTCTTTTTATTTAATACATAATTTATAAACATCATCATCATAAGTATTTCTTTGGCCTCGAAACTATGGTGTGTCCCGTAGTCCCCGCTTACCGTGTCCCCCCGTTACCGGGGGTAGCGGGATTTGAATATAATTATTAACGAATGTCCGTTTCGTTTGCATTGGGATCGGTGTGATTTTATAGTTCAATGAAATTCAGTTAACAACTCCTTTTGATATTATGTTTAACGAAATTCAAGCAGGTGAATTTGGAAGTAAATGTTAGTTAACGTTGCCCCGGTTCACGGTCGGTTTGTCAGAACAGATTTAGGGCAAAGTTGACGGGTTTCCTGACTTCCCACAACGCTAAACCGGCCCGGTAATGCCTCTCTTATATTAGGTTAATGGATTACAGGGGTTTTCTGTGGACGGTTTCAGCAGATTATTTGTTTTTATTTATCGAAGGCGACGTGAGCTAATTTAAGTCAATGGATAGTGTCGGTCTTACAAACTCTGTTTACTGTATACTTCTTCTTCTTTATCAACCTATAGACGTCCACTGCTGGACAAAGATCTCCTGCATGGACTTCCACAGGCTTCGGTCTTGCGCCGCTTGAATCCAGCGGCTCCCTGCGACTCGTTTGATGTCGTCGGTCCACCTGGTGGGGGTCTGCCAACACTGCGTTTCCCGGTGCGGGGTCGCCACTCCAGCACCTTGGGACCCCAACGACCATCAGCTCTTCGAACTATGTGCCCCGCCCATTTCCACTTCAGTTTCGCGACACGCTGAGCTATGTCGGTGACTTTGGTTCTCCTACAAATCTCCTCATTTCTGATTTGATCTCGCAGGGATATACCGAGCCTCCTTATGAGGTCCATAGTTAGCGACCATGTCTCGGATCCGTAAGTCATCACTGGCAACACGCACTGTTCGAAGACTTGAGTCTTCAGGCACTGAGGGATTTTGTCGTTTGTATACTAAAATTAAATATTAAAGCTTTTACCAACTTAGTCGTAATTGTGCCAAAAGAAATTCTAAAAACCTTTCGAAATTATTATAATTATATTCGAACCTTTAAAAATTATTCGCAGGGTGGTAGGAGTTTTCTTATGGAATAATAATGAAGTGGGTACTCAGATCCTGCTGCATATTCTCTTTATTATTTTAATCGTCAAAGTATGGTACAAATCCGTATACATATTTCACATAATTGGTAAATGATTAAATTTTCACAGCGATTTGAGTCAGATAACAAATTAAATTTGTTAAAGAACAAAAAGCCAGCCGGATGCCGTCCCATCGAAGCGATTCAAATAAGAATAGGTTCAGTAAATTGCGCTGTCAGCAAAAAAGAGCGTTGAAAAGTGGAAGTCACGATACGGTTGATTATGTCGTTAGGCTACAATAGAAAATCGCTTTTTTTGCTAGCTGTGCATTCGTATTTGTACCGGGTGAAAATAAAAAAAAGTAAAGCTGGGCACTCATTTGTTGCTATCGCCTGAACATAGCCGTTCTAGCAGCGATAGTCTAATGGCGCAGTGGGCGTATAAGTACGCCTCCAATCCTACCTTACGGCTGCCTTCTTCGTGCATTCATGTACCGGAACATCCACCGCAGCCCTCACTAGGTCTGCCGAACTCATGGGCGATCTGCCACGTGCTCCTGTGCCCTCTATATGTACTCTTCCTTGGACCACTAGGCGTAGTTATAATGAATAGGACCAAATTATTTTTAGTATATTTGTACAAGCTAAAGTCGAAGGACGAAGTGATTTAGGTATAAAGAAGGAGGATTATCCCGTAATCCCGCGTGGCTATGTCGAGACACGTCCGTGACTCTGAGCCAACATAGCTCTCCACCATCGATTACCATTTGCGACATTTTATCTAACTCGACTCATCTTCTAGTTATATGTTGCGGTTTCCGTTAGAGAAAACTAGCTTAGTATTTAATAATGCTCTCGTCAATATAATATAACGTGCTTTCTTGCGTGGGAGAAAGATATTTCAGTCGACAATAAAATATGTTGATTGAAATAGCGTAAATTTTACGGATGGGATTTAAAATCAAGAGCAAAATACGCGCCCTAATCAGCGTTTTATATATCGTAATTATTGTACAAAAGTAAATAAATTAGTTTTGAAATTATTCTTCTTGTTTGTTTTGCAAAGTATAAAATAATTTAGTGTAAAGTTTATTTAAACACGAAAAAGTGCACTAAAATCAAAGACTTCTGTAGTAATACACAGAAGTCTTTGACTAAAATAAATAAATGTTTATTTAAATAATATTTTGCTATGTTGTTTTGTTTTGTTTGTTTTAACCTGAGTTTTTGGAACCACTATAGTTAGTAGAACCAAGTAGTTAGTTTTGGCACTACGTAGTTAGTGATTGGTTCGAGCAAGCCTTTTTTTGGACGCTTCAGTTGCGACTAATTACCACCTGAGGGATGTTAAAGTGTCAATCGCTCATTCATGTTATGCTAACGAAAAATATAAAACATCTGTTGTTACCACAAAATACCTTCATTAATGTCGAAGGAGATGTAAGGGCATTTTCAACATGACATTATTAAATAAAAACCGGCAAAGTACATGTCGGGCCACGCGCAGTGTAGGGTTCCGTACCGTTAAATATATTTTGAGTTCCGTGGTTTTTTGCGGTGCACTTCTAAAAAACAGATATAACTCCTTAACTTGTGAACTCTACTTAGCCGTGATAGTTTTCCAATAAAATTATATATACTACTGCTGTGAATTTTTTACGTATCCTTTATAAAACCATTTAGCTGGCAGAGGGGGGACATTTAACTCTAATAAAAATTAGCACTTTAAAATATCATATTTCACAAACGAATCCCTTAGAGTTCCTTGTTTCCCTACGGAACCCTAAAAACGTATTTGATCGTAAACGTAACAAGTTCGAACTTCGAAGTTTCATCAATAAAACTTGTCCAGCTTTTTCGGACACGCGTCACATACGTTTAGCCGCGTGGATGGATCCGGGCATGAGCTTATCCAATGCTCAACGAAAACAGATTTAAGGCATACTAAACTTGACGGGTCACGGGTATCGGGCACAGTCTCACAAAGCTATGAAAGCGGCTTAGGCGAGAGAGGGGATTAGAGCGTAATCTGCAACGGAGCGGTTGACATACGCCTCAGGCGTTCTCTGTTTCCAGTAAACATATAAATCGGACAAGATCCGACAGCACTAGACTAGACAAACCACTTCCTACCGGCACTACCGGTGCTCACAGTGGCTGCCTTCATTACATGCCGTGCTTTTATGTGGTTGATTGTAAGTCCGGTCTCGAGTAACACTGGGAATTGAAATGGTTATTTCAATATTTCAATCAATATTTTAAAACTTTTTTCTTGGGTTAAAAGCCGTATTTTTTTTAGTGGGAGTTTCGTCCGACATGGACACGTCAGCTCCATCGTAACCTAACTTACAAACAGCTAAATAGTAGAATATAACAGCAATAACTGAATTATGGAATAAGTAAGAAGTTGAAAAAACTGCGTAACCCACCTGAAGAAAATTGGAAGTAAACTCCGTCATATTGATTTTGTTCGTACAAAATGTAGCCTGTCTCACCCGGACCATGATAACGAATCGATTGCAACCTTATTTATCAAAATCGACTCAGTAGGTATAGATTAGACGCTACAGTGACGCATTTACAGAGTACAAACATGTATGTATGTTTGTGTATATAGACTGCTCAATCATAATTCTTCGTTTTGACTTTGCCGCGGATCGGGTCGGTCGGGTAAAAAGTAAAGTTTGTTTTTGGAACATTCAGAGCAGATTGAAGATTTTGATAACTTGGTTGAAAGTGCAACTATGTGTGCATGTAGGTAATTTGACTATCTCATAATTAAAATAATATTGTCTTTGGCTCGAGGCTAAGGCCCTTTAGGCTCTGAGGAATTTTGAACAAGAAGACATCTCGGAGCTTCCCGAACGCTAACCAGTCAAATTGGATTCGGGAACTTACAAATTAAACAACTTACATAATTTTAACTCAGAGCGAGATATCTGACCCCGTTAATTACCATCAGACCGGATCCTGGTCAAACGAATATATTTAATTTAGTTTCTAATCTGACATGCTTAATAAAACAATAGAGTTACCTTATGACATGTTTAAGCCGCCGGGAGTGTTGTCAACTGAAACGAAAAAACAGAAAGTTAATCGTGACATAAAACTGACCATTGACCAATTGTCGGATAATGGCCGCACCCACATACGGGTATATTGACTCACAATAAATGTCACATATTTCTTAATAGAGTCGAAGTGGTACCTAGCGTTCGGTCAATTGAAGTGACCGTTAAGACAGGTTTATGTCAAACGAATCGAATCACCTGCTGCGAGTTATCGTCATTGTTAAAGTGTTGGTCCTTATAAGCAATTTCCTGCAATCAATTTGTGCATTTATGTGCACGCTGGCTCTTATGATTGAGCATCAGTCCACTTCAGATTACGATTGTACTGTATAAATAAACTTGAGTGGCGTTCTGATGTTTTCTTAGCACTCCGTGGAGAAATTATTAAGCTACCAACTACTGGCTACTAGCTTTTAACTGCGACTTGAAGTTAGGTTTTTTAAATTCCCGCGGGAACCCTTTGACCTATGTCACTCTCCAGGTCTTCAACTATATCCACGCAAAAAATCATTTCGATTGGATTGAAGAACAAACCAAGAAACCAACGAACAAACACACTTTCGCATTTATAATAGTACTAGAACTAGATGATGCCCGTGACTTCGTCCGCGTGAATAAAGGTTTTTAATTCCCGCGAGAGAGAACTCTGTAATTTCATTATTTATAAAATCTATCTATTTTTTTTAAATCTAGCCTTAATTTTTTTCCTTAATTAACCTTAATTTGATCCTTTCGCATCGCGCGATAAGGATCTTCGTTCCAAAAATTGATGTTGAAAGTTTTTTAGTAGTATGTACTTGTCTATAGATATTAAGTAGTGTCTATACATTTTAGTAGTTATTTCGATACTCGAAATGTTACTACGTTATAACGAGATGAATATAAACTGGTACGAATCCAACAATTTATATAATAATAAACCTAGCCCACATTATTTTGTTTTCGGTTCACACAGTTGAAATGTCGTTGCATTATAATCACACTCGCTTCCGCATTATAATGAGGTCTTCACAAATGTAAAGGGCTTTAAAGAAGGCTGATGATGTGGAAAAACTAAGGAAATGTGCAATTATTTTAAGCCCTTAACACCGTACAATAACAATAGCGGTAGGTTGTTTGAGATATTCACTACTTCGTGCTTATTATGTCACTTGCTGATGCCTACGATTTCATCTGTGTGGATTTAGGTTTCAAAAGTACGTCATTGTCATTAATATCATAAAATAATATATTTATGTTTATATCTTTCACTACGGGTTCCTTGCATTGCAAGAGGTAGCTTGAACAATAGGGTCGCCTTTGCGTGCTATACCTATTACTTTTTTTTAAACGAGAATTTTATTGTTATTTTTGTACTGTTTTGCAATACTGTATATTTTTCTATTCTATTTTTACTCTTCCATGGTAAGCGAGTGTAACATGCATTTGATCGATTTTATTTTTAATTATAGGTGCCAAATGTTTTTGAATTACTGGTCGAATATTGTTCACAGGGCTTAAATTGTTTGCGTGTTCAAATACACTCCAGGTTGTAGTAGATTCATTATGTGATTTAAAATGCTAATAGCCTGTCGTCTGGAAAGTAGGGAGAGATGAATAATGAAACATCCGATACGAATCTCCTGTACCTACCTATTCCTTATTGATTGAGCCGATCGGTGGATTATGGACCTGTTTTACCTACCTGTCGCTCAGGTTTTACGAGTATACAATTATAGGTATACCTATACTAAAGAATATTATACTATTATAAAGTAAGTATCACCTAGTAAAAAATTGGGTTTGTGTCTTGTTTGAGTCTGGTTAGTTTTTGCGACGATTTCTTTCACCTACGTCTCAAGAATATACATTAAGATAAAGAATTTTAATATCATTTTCGTAATGAAAAGCGGGCAAAATGTGGTACTTTTGGTTCAAAACAAAAAAAAAGCTGGCCACAAAGTTGCTTTCGATCGCATGATGAAGGCTGAGACAAATAGAACGCGCGAAGACAGCGTGTCTAATGCGGTTCAAGTTAGTAATACAAGGAATTGAATGATAGCGTGCATACTTCGTTTTATTTCAAAATCTCGCTTTCAAATCAACTAACGTGCTAGTACAAAGCAAATTTGTTTAGAAGCAAAAGACTATTAATTATTTATTAACATTATAAATTATAATATTCAATTAATGTTAGTTTTTTATTAAGCATGTTAAGTAATACAAATTAAAAAAACTTTTTAATTTGGGTGATAACACTGCAACCATTTTAACATAACTAGACATTGGTTCCTTAGAATATTATTATTAAATAAAAAAAATATCAACAAAATTTATTAAGCTATTGCATAGCTTTTATCGCGGGCTTTGAACTAGGACAAACAGTTTGAGCGCGGTGAACGAATCAAGGAATTCCGTAACGAAAATAAACCTAACACCGTCGTTCAGTAAGCGTTCACCATTTTACAGGTTCACAAGTAGCTCTGTTTGGCGCAGTGGGCGAGCAGCCGTTTTCTTTAACGTATGGTATATGATGTCGCAGGTTCGAATCTCACTCGCGAAGTAGTGACAGTGCGCTTTTCTTGTTTGTTTGTTTTTAATTATTTTTTTGCATAATTTTTATTATGCAAAAAAAAATATTGCATAATATAATAATTGCATAAGTTGATAAAAAATGCAATAGCTTTACCGCGGCAGTCCCCGAGTACCACTTAATTTTTTTATTTATAAAAGCCAACAGTTGATACAATAATACATTTTTAATTAAATAACCAATTAATGAGAGTTACGTGCTTTAAAAATTGCTTAACCTGCTTACAATAAGAATAATTACTTAAATTAATTTGCTAACCTATCCTAGATATTATACTATTTAATTACATACAAAACTTTACATTTATTAACTTTATTACTAAAAACCTAGCCTTAAGTTACACTTACGCGTAAGTCGCCAGCCAGCTCTTGGACTATAGAGGGCATTATCATGCCGTTGGGCGCACCACGCAGTGCAGTTAGGAGTTCTGTCTTATAATTTCCGACACGCGTCGTGTGTGTATCAGGCTTACTTATTACAATTGATCGCGGTGGGCTGTTTAAAAGCTCTCACGATATCCCTATCGGAGACGGCATTACAATAGCGGCTGTTGTAGATAAAGCGTCTTTTTTCATTTAAGCGACTTGATAAGGAACCCTTTTACATTTAAAATGGTTTATTCTCTTTGAGTCTACCAGGTTTGATTATCCGTTCCGACATTATTCCTGACCAGGTGTGTATTTAGTATAATGAAAGAAATAATAACGAAATAACCTTAATATTTAAATGAAACAAATCATTTTTATCTGTACTAGGAGTTCTGGAAGCCAGACTAAAATCTGGAAAATATATTAAACATTGATGGGATTCATAGTCATTTTTGTGGGATTGATATCTTACGTTGTTACTACTTACCTACTACTGCACGAGTTGCAGGGAGCCGCTGGATGCAAGTGGAAGGCCTTACAAGAGTCCTTTGTCCAGTAGTGGACATCTATCAGTTTACAAAGAGAGTTCCTTATTTAAACTTTCTCCTTACTGAAGTATTTCACTGATTCATTCATTCATCTTAACCCATCGTCAGCCCACAGCTTGGCACAGAGGCTATATTATATTAATATTGAAATAATACTGCTTTTAAGGGTTCGTGGTAGGCCCCCTGGTCTCCTCTCGAATAAGACCGGTTAGGCCATAGTGCGGATTGGCAGACATAAGACGCAGATGTCAATACAAAATTAATGTCGATAAAAAATCACTTGTAAAAGATCATAACGGAACAAACCTCTCAATCATTATAAAGCCGGCCCACGTCGCTAGCGCTAATCGCTCATTTGGATTACGATTATGTAGTATGTATTGTAGACGAATGCAAGATGGTGGACATTAACGTCCTATTGCTTCTAAATGGAATTAGCTGTTGAAAGGCGATGTAAGTTACGAGATAAGTCCGTGCCTGTCATGTGTCAACTTGAGTCGTAATTTCCAAATCGATTTTTATACGGTATCTTGATTATCGATTTTCCATTTGTCATTTTAACTTAACATACCTACTTAGTACCCATATACTTGAAAAGGTGACAGACTGATCTATCAACGCACAGCTCATACCATTGGACGGATCAGTCTGAAATTTGGCATGTACAGATAGCTATTATGACGTAGACATCCGCTAAGAAAACATTTTTGAAAATTCAACCTCCAAGGGGGTAAAATAGGGGTTAGAAAAATCGAACTTAACATGAGCGAAATCGCGGGAAAAAGCTAGTGTAATTTATATATCCTCCCCTCCAAATAAGCACTTAATGTGCCAGGTTTAGGTATAAATGACAATAGTGCTATGTTTGCACTATTGTCATTTATACCTATTTAGTGGGGTTTGGATTAGATGAGGGTCACTGACGGTTTTAGATGCAATGTTATGCAACCTTTCTTTTCTTGATAAATAACAGGTAAAAAATTTATTTATCTTGTACTCCAATAATGCGTTTTGTATATTATTAAATAAATTAATGCAAAAGTTATCAAAACCTTTTTCAAACCTTTTAAATTTTTTTTCAAGAAATAAAAATTAAATCATTTTTTTGGGAAATAAAATCAGTAAGTTAATTTATTTGTGATCAAGAAATCTGTTTAAAATAGTTTTTTGTTGATTGAATACCAACCGCTAGCTTGGACCGTCAACTTAAACTGATTTTATCTGATCCGCGATTGAGGCTGTATGCTACTAGAATGGCTTTAAAAATCTGTTCTTATTTCTGTTTTTAATGTTTATTTAATTGATACCTTTTTAATGTTATGGGTACGGCCCGACATGAAAATTCTATTGCCCTAAATAATTATGTACATGCATTGCCCAATTGAAATAAAGGTACGCCCACACTGAGCGGGTTAATCGTTCGTTTCGATTAGGTACGATGATCATGTGAATGGATGGTGGTATGCGTTACCGTTCCTCTAAATTGAATTAGCCGTTGAGACAAAACCGTGTAACATCCGAGATGTTAGTTGTCTCTCCGATGTCAACTTGTGTTTTAATATCAGAATCGATGATCATAATCTTGATTTTCGATATTCAATTTAGAGGATTAGAGAAAATGTTTCACGGATTTTGTTATTACGAGCTAAGTTTATTCGAAATCTGAGTTACTTAAGTGATCGCATTAAAATGTAAAACGTTATAAATGATTCTTTTTTCCTATCCAAAAAAATTTAAAAAAAAATTGTAAGCGCTGAAGTGGTGAAAATACGAGTTCAGTGTTTATAAAACTTTAGAGTAGCTGAAACACTTATGAAGATAGATACCTACATAAAGGATATCTATTCAGAGAATTTAAACTGAACAAACCATTTTCAGCTTTCTCATAAGCAAAAGATTAACGTTTTATAATCACACCACAAACAATAGAGATGTGGCCAACAAATTAATTCAGAAACTCTTTATCAAACTTCAAAACGCGCGCATAGTATGGCAGCTTTTATATGTATGTATATAGTAAACTGTGACGTCATAAACATATAATGAACTTTTTATAGTTAAATCGATAATTTAAAATTGTTTTCATACTTAAAATCAATAGGCCTAACAGCGAACGGTGTACTTATTTTGGAAGACCCTCTATTTAATAATAATGATTATTATAATCATCATCATCATGAGCAACCCATTTACGTCTCACTACTGAGAGCAGGTCTCCTCTCAGGGGAGGGTTATAGGCCATAGTCTACCACGCACTTAGTAGACTTCACACACCTTTGAGAACATTATGGAGAACTCTCAGGTGTGCGTTTCCTCACCATGTTTTCCTTCACAGTTGAATTATGTGATATTTAATTGCTTAAACGCACATAGCTCCTAAGAGTCAAGAGGTGCGTGCCCGGCATCGAACCTGCAACCCCCCAGCAGTCCTATTTCATAATAATAATCAGTAATAACAATC
Source organism: Oeneis ivallda (assembly GCA_029955525.1). Classification (NCBI taxonomy): domain Eukaryota; kingdom Metazoa; phylum Arthropoda; class Insecta; order Lepidoptera; family Nymphalidae; genus Oeneis; species Oeneis ivallda. The sequence goes on along the minus strand of JARPMR010000016.1, from coordinate 11,717,129 downwards.
ATTTAATTATTTTTGACATAGGCAACATTCCAATTAGGTTTAAACAGCCTACCGAATTTTGATAAAACATTTGACCGCACACCCGTTACTAAGTGGCCGGCTACCACACCTCCATCATAAACTCAGAAACCGCAGCTATATGACACTCACTCCAACAATTTGTGGTCAAAGGGTTAAGTCAACAGTGCAAAGCGGTACATATTTTCTATATTTTATTGTAGTGTGTAGTATTTGGACTCTAAATTTTATAATATTAATATCTTCTATAGGTATATACCTAAAAATTGGTTGTCTGTAAAGTCGGTTTACGGACGATTATTTACGTGATAACGTACGGACGCTCTTTAGTCACAAGCCAACGCTTAGGCCGATCGTGCCTCTATATCGTTTGTTCCGCGCTCTCGCTTGCACGCACAGACCCAGGCGGAACGTGACACTTTTTCGTGCGTGCAGCCGGTGTTCATCGATTTATAAGACGTTATCACATCAAAACCTAAACCAATATAGGCCATAATCTACCACGCCTGGCCCAATGCAAATTGACAGACTTCACACAACTTTGAGAACATTACGGAAAACTCTCTTAAGGTTTTTTCACGCTGTTTTTCCCTTTACCGTAGAAGCATGCGATATAATATTTAATTGCTTAAACGCAAATAACTCCAACATGAGGTGCGTCCCTGGATCATACCTGCTACCCGCCAATAGGAGACCGCAGTCCCTAACCACTAAAATATAATATAATTGCGAGTGATTTGCTGTTGTTTTATCCGAAGAAATGCTTATGACAATACCCCACCCCCCCCCTCTCTTCGTTGTCAAAAGTCAAGATACCGAAATACATATTGGAGCGCATTGGTCAATAAACTCAAAAAGCCGAACGTGGGTTATGTCGAGTGTAAACAGATACGGATATGAGTAAGTAAGCTCATTTTAGATTGAATGTAATTGTACGTTCCCATTTATCTTAAACAGGGCAGACGTCAGCGGCAGTACAAAGGGCTACGTGGGTATGGATGAAGGGCGCACACAATGGAAATCTAACAATGTCTTCGAAAATTTGGCTTTTTATAGTAATGAATGCTCTATTACTCTTTGAGGAGAGCTTATCGTCCTATAATATATCATCTTGATCACTACGAGTTAGTGACATAATATCTCACTGTTGTTCGTAGTAGTGTTGCCGATCTTCAGACAAGGTACTATCGATAGTTTGGATTTTGGAATGAGATAGTGCTATTGATGAACAGGAATAGTATTGATTCTGTTCATATATTGATACCAGTATTGAAAGTATTATGTATAATTTAATTTAAAAAAATATTTTAAAAAAACCGACTTCAAACACCCGCGCCACTACATAGTATAATTTATTGTTGATTTTTTTAAAACCGCTCGACCGATTTCGATAAAATTTAAATGGGACCGCCCTTTCAAACAAAAAAGAATTTTCCAAACCAGTTCAGGCGTCTTCGAGTAATCCGTGAACATAAATAAAAAAAAAGATTCCGATGAATTGAGAACCTCCTCCTTTTTTGAAGTCGGCTAAAAATACTATCGATAAAAGCAAATACTATTGATATGATTGATGTTCATCACTATAATAATAATAATAATCTCTTCGGAGGATGTAGCTGGTGCGGTGCGCCGGGCCCCGAACTGGAAAAGTCCGGGACCCGATGGGCTGCATCACTACTGGTTGAAGGGTTTTTCGCTCTGCCATGCTAGTTTGGCTCGACAATTCCAAGATGCTCTCGAGCAAAGGGCACTCCCGAGCCTTTTCACCACCGGGATCACTCATTTAGCTCCTAAGTCAACCGATACTGCTGACCCAGCTAAGTACCGCCCCATCACATGTCTTACTACCATCTATAAGACATTGACATCCGTTCTGAGCCTTAAGATTTCCCGTCACGTAGACGAGAACAACATCATGTCTGGGGCTCAGAACGGATGTCGGGGCGGTGGTCGTGGTACTAAGGAGCTCCTTCTCATCGACTCCGTCGCGGGCCAACTGGTCAAACGCAATCGCCGGAATTTCTCTGCCGCCTGGATTGACTATAAAAAGGCATTCGACTCGGTGCCCCATTCATGGCTCTTGAGGGTCCTTGAGCTGTACAAAGTCGATAGTACAGTTCGAGACTTCCTCGGAGAGTGTATGGGGCAATGGAGTACGATCCTTTGTCTCCATGGCGAGCGGTTGGCGGCTGCGGGTGACCGGATCAAGATACGGCGGGGTATCTTCCAGGGCGATTGTCTGAGTCCATTATGGTTTTGTCTGTCGCTGAACCCTCTCAGCTCTTTGCTGGAGAGTTCAGGGACAGGCTTTCAGTTTCGGAGAGGAGGAACAAAAGTGCCTCACCTTCTCTACATGGATGACCTCAAGCTGCTAGCACCCAATGCCACCCGCCTGAGGGAGTTGCTGAATATCACCACTGAGTTTAGCAACTCCATCAGGATGGAGCTTGGACTAGACAAGTGTGCGGTCTTACATGTGGAGAGGGGACAGGTTACTCATTCGGCCGAGATCAATCTCGAGCCATCCAACATCAGGACCCTCTCTGAAACTGAGTCATACCGGTATCTGGGTATGTCACAATCCGTGGGGGTGAAGGAGGCGGACGTGAAACAGTCAGTTTGCGAGGTCTTTTTTGGCCGCCTGACAAAAGTTTGTAAAAGCTATTTGTCGGGCGCCAATAAGGTCCGAGCATATAACTGCTGGGTCATGCCCGTTCTCATGTACACCTTTGGCGTACTCAGATGGACTCAGACCGAACTAGACGCACTGGATAGAAAAGTCCGCACGACTATGACTCTCTACCGCATGCACCACCCCAAATCGTCTGTTATGAGGTTGTATATACCCCGAAAATGTGGTGGTCGAGGCGTATTAAGCGTCAAGACCATGCATAATCGGGAGATATCCAGCCTCAGAACCTACTTTGAGACGAAGAGGGAGTGTCCAGTGCATAGAGATGTCATAGAATGTGATAAAGGACTCACTCCCCTATCTTTGGCCAAACTCGAGTGGCAGAAACCGGTGGTACTAAGCACCTCTGACCGGGAGACCGTATGGAAGGAGAGGGAGTTGCATGGACGCTTTTTTAAAGCTCCATAGATAAAAAAGCGTCCGTGCAATGGCTGCGCTTCGGTGACCTCTTTGGGGAAACCGAAGGTTTTGTGTGTGCAATACAAGATCAGGTGGTTAAGACGCGGAACTACCGAAAGTACATCCTGAAGGATGGCACTCACGACATCTGTCGAGCGTGTCGCCATCCCGGTGAGTCACTCAGGCATGTGCTCTCGGGATGTTCCGCTCTTGCTAACACTGAGTATCTGCACAGACACAACCAAGCGGCCAAAATCCTTCACCAAGAGCTTGCTCTGAAGTACGGTCTCCTGGATGAGAGAGTGCCGTACTATAGGTACACTCCGGTGCCGGTACTTGAGCGTGACGGAGTCCGGCTCTATTGGGACCGGTCCATCATCACGGACAGGACGATTCTGGCGAATAAGCCTGACATCGTGCTGATGGACCGGGCACAGTCGAGGGTGTTTTTAGTGGACATCACCATCCCACATGACGAGAACCTCGTGAGAGCGGAGACAGAGAAAAAACGAAAGTATCTAGATCTGGCTCACGAGGTTACTGGCATGTGGCATGTGGAGTCCACTGAAACCATCCCAATCGTCATTTCTGCGAATGGGTTGATCCCAGTCAGCCTCGCTCACCATCTGAGGCGACTGGGGTTCCGTGGCAGTTCGCTCGCGGCCAAGATGCAGAAAGCGGTGTTGCTAGACTCGGCTAGGATAGTCCGTCGGTTTCTCAGCCTGTCGCCCTGACCCCCGGCCGTCTGGTCTCCCCTGCCGGGGCGTAATCCTCCGCCCGCTACAAGTATTTATTTATGTAATCTATATGTAAGTTTATTATATGTATATATTATATTTATGTTTATTATATTTCTACTTTGGCTTAATATATATTTATTTTGTACGCGGGTGTGAGAGTCGAAATATATATAATAATAATAAAACATTTATTCAGCAAGCATACAACACAAATTTAAAAACTTATAGTTAAACAAACAAGAAAGGCCCCTTAACTAGTATTACTTATTCCTAATTATTGGTTGTCTTCCATATTTTACGATATTCACGTGCATACTGCAGCTTATCATTAGAGCTCTAACTAAGTGACCACTGACCAGCCCTTATCGAGGGAGCGGACCTTATCAACCGTTGAATGATGTCGCCAAAATATTGCCATGAACGAAAGCACACCAGCTTTTGAATCGACTATTTTAAGGACAGACAACGGTTCATTGGTAAATAATAGCCTTTGCCAAGTGACAATTGCATAGCTAAGCAGCTGCAGATTAGGTGTCCGATTTAAGGGGCTGGGCACACACAAAGTACATACACTGAAAACCTCAAAAGCCCAAGGGATGAAGGTGCGGACTAAAAACTGAAAGGTCAACGGTGCAATCTCCACATGTTGCAATAACGTATCCAATCCTAACACGCAACGGAGGGGGGTGGGAAGGAATATTAATGAAGTGTAACATAGCCAAAATAATTAAATAGTAAAGTTTTTATTCAATTAAACTTTTACAAAGTACTTTCGAATCGTCAAGTGGATCTACCAATGTTTCGGAATGCTGTTCCAACCGAGAAGAACCAGTACGAAACTCAGCGGCTGCTCCTTAAAAAAATTAATATTATATTGTGTAAAGTTTAAATGTTTTAAAAATAAAATATTATGTATAAGTATTTGATTTTGATGCTAACAAATTGATGAAATGTAAAGTTTCTGACTCAAAAAATTGTGAGCGAAAAGTACAAAATGAAATAAAAGAACAAGTTACTGAACATGCTGTAATATTTAAAATTGAAAACATAGAGCCTGCAGTTATTCTCTTCGTAAACTTTCTATAGTAAACATTCATTAGTTTAATGCAAGTTGCAATGACTCAGTTCTTTCATACCATTATTGTGTTATATTTTTATTAATATGATAATCACTCTGGATTGAGGCTGATCTTACTTCCATGGACTGATCACAATGTCAAACCGCGAACACAATTATAATTATTATTATTGACAATTATTTTAATGATAAGGTTGCTTGGAAGCAATCTTGTAGCATCTAAGTCATGTCTTAAAATGAGTATTTGAATATAATTAGTATCCAATTCGATGCCTTAACATGGGTAGCCTAAGTATATCATGCTCTCTTTAAACATTTCTGCGGTGGTGTCGTGTGGTGCGGGTTGTTACGTTCCCTCAAATATGGTTGAGCGAAGCAACGGCTGGATCATGCGTCATGCTCGTGAACGGGTTGCACCGGCGGGAATGGGGCTGCTTTCTGTTTACCCATCTTAACATGTATTGAATTGTAAGTACCATTCCGAACTAGTGGTAGATTCATTTATATTATTCATAGACATGAAAGTTCTAAAAGTTTATTTAAATAAAAAATATTTCTGTTATATTCTAATCGGCTTTGCTTCAGCTGTACACAAGATAGATAGCTAACTTTTGTAACATTTTTGTTTTGAAAAGAGCAACTGCTGCGTTTCTTGCCGGATCCGCTCAGCAGAATCAGCTTTCCGAACCGGTGGTAGATTCCTGACTTATCATAAGAGCCACAAGTTGGCCTACAGGAAATAAATGAATTTGAATTTGAATAATTCAAGCGTACACTACTAAATCATACTAATATTATAAATGCGAAAGTGTGTTTGTTTGTTGGTTTGTCCTTCAATGACGCCGCAACAGAGCTACGGATCGACGAATTTTTTGCATTTGCATTTTGCATTTTTTGCGAATTTTTTGCATGCAAGACCAAGAGTGACATAGGCTACTTTTTATCCCGGGAAATCAAATAGTTCCCGAGGGATATTAAAAACTAAATACGCGCGGACGACGTCGCGGGTATCAGCTAGTTTATGCCTCTTTGTCACCAATTGTAAAATTATAGCGATCAAACTACAAAAAGTGGGTCAAATATTTGTGACGTGACAGTTCACTATGAGTGCGTTTTGTTGTTTGAATATCCAAATTTTATTAACCTTCTGAAACCGAACATAAAACTAAAATTAAAAGACCTTGCAGAGTTTATTCTCACTGCTGCTTAAAAGCAGAGCTTAAAATGGGTTTTAAGTTTTTTTTATACGATTGTGTAAACGATTTCTTATTTTCCAGTTTTCCACCCATTGTTAGGCTAGAACTATACTAGTAAGTTTTAACGTAAGTATCTTACGGAGGTAACTTACGTTACTAACAGTACCTGTTTACATTTCGTAAGTCACTCATGTAAGCGACTTACGTTATTAAAACTTACAAGTGTAATTGCGGCCTTACATCAGGCGTGCGTGACTCGCACCACTAACGTCACCTGCTTTATATCAATTAATTACCAAGGTACTAAACTGTAATCCTTTCAGAGTCCTTTCTTTTATTTTATTTTAATTTGGAAATATTTTACTTGTGTAAATGTATCTTGACTACAACTACACAGTTGAAAAATCGAAAAAGATTAAAAGCAAAAAGAATTACAAGACTATAGAACGCAATTTGGAGTTAAAGATCGGCTATTATATATTAAAAATTGGCTAGATTTTGCCCGCGGCTTCGCTCACGTTAAGTTATCCAAACCTCCCCTTAGGGGTTGAATTTTCAAAAATCCTTCCTTTCTTCTATATCATATTCTATCTGTATGCCCGATCCGTAAAGTGGTTTGATTTGTACGTTCATAGATCAGTCAGTCAGTCAGTTACTTTTACTTTTACATATTTAGATTAATTAACAAGTATCTTAGGTGGAATTTTTGGTATTAGATTTATGATCATACCTACTACTGAATCCTAAAAATATCAGCTATATATATATATATATATATATACCTACCTCGTTTGATATGAATTTTCGTGGCGTTTAGACATCTACATTTAATTACTGAAGGGAATCAAAACATTCCAGGATCTAGAAAACTGAAAACCTAATATTTGATTTTACTGATTGTGCCTTACAAGAACTTAATTAATTAAAGAAAGTCTTTAAAATTAACGACTCTATAGAAACTTTTTCATTGGCAAAACTCACTCGCCGTTCGGAAAAGTTTATCATTTCCTTTTGCCTTTACCATTTCTGAACAATGTTTTTTTCTTTAATAAGAAACGCGTTTAGTGAAACTAATAAGTATCTCTGTTTATTTCATTTTATTCATATTTTTTATGAAAGAATGACTGTTTTATTTGGTTTTATCAGGTATCAGGATACGTAGAATCAATTCGTAATATATTTCCTATGAAAAATATGTAAATGTTTTGCAAAAAAGAATTGTATGTTAGGTATTCAATATCGCACTCTGACATGCTAATTGTAGAGGATTTTCATAAATAAACTAAAGTACAAACAGAACACTTGCCTACCTACATAACTCCGTAAGAAAATAAGCAAGTATAAAGCAATTTAATCCAATAGGATCGCGTGCCGTGAAAGCAAATGTCACTCGTTTTATTTCAATTATTATCTGAGCCCATTTACCCGAAAAATGAAAGTTGTTATATTCGACTGTTTCCTTTGTTGTGCGCTCGTCCTAATTTTTCCAGCCTACTTTATATTGTCCTGAATGATTGTGGTTATTCTTTCATCAAATAATACAAAGAAATATAGTTAATTAAAATGGATTACAGTGGTACTCAGCAATTTATTACAACATTGAGCCCCAGGAAAACATAATCATAGAGTGTCGTCTCTGTCACTCATAATTATGCGACATTTTGTCGCTTCGTGCAACAGATGGACGGAGAGAGCTATGTTGGATCTCTACGTGATCTATAGTAAGTTAACAGAGAAAGAGTCAAAGCTCAAAGAGTCGCACAAATGACGTAGCAGTGTGCGGGGTATATAGCTGGAATTCCCGATGGTCGTTGGCAACTATAGGCATGACCCAATAAGTTGGATAGGCGACAGGTTGTGATAGTCTCAGACAGGTCTACTCAAGAGAGCTTAGATGCTTGGAGTGACGACTTCGGATACTTCACGCAAAACTTACATTACCATTTTATGTGCAGAGACCTGCCAGTTTGAAAAAAAAAGACAGTTAAGCGGGGAAATCCCTTCTAAGAACTGGGTTGAGTAGTGAACATCAGCTATCGACCTATGTGTAGTTTTCAAACATTTTCTGTACACATACAAGTATTATTTAATCCACCTGAAAGGCAACTATAAGTATTTAGCATCATCACACTAACGCCTCTACAATTTATGAACAATTTTGCATTGTGTCGCACACATTTATCTACTCGTGGTCACTTTATCCCGCAAATTTATTATTACACTGATTTCAGATGTGCATGGTTGCCAAAACTGTAATTTTCGATGGTTTTGAATAACGGAATATTCAAAAGCATTTGTGATACAGCATTTATATATTCCAGTCGTAAAAACCCTAATGCAAGTAATTAACGGATCGACATGATTTTTTGCATGAGTATCGTTGAGGACTTAGGCTACCTTTTACTCCCGAAAACTGAGGATTGCTGCAAGATTTATAAAAACTTCATCAAGCTTGTGGGGCAGACTTGGATGAGACTAGTACAAACAACATCGAATGGAGTGGAATGGAATGGAAAAAATGAGGAGGTCTATGTCCAGTGATGGACAAAATAAAGGGCAACTAGCCACGAAGATAAACTGTACACGGACGAAGTTGCGAGCAAAAGTTGTTTAGTAGAAACAATAAGTTAAGTCCTGCCGGGCCATATTCTATAAAGATTAATACGATAGCATTTCCAATAACATCAGATATCGGTACCGTTCTAACCCACTTTCAGAATAATATGCAATGCCGTCTATGCATACCACTATATTACCAGGATAAGTAAACTAATATGAGCTATTTATATTATTCCATTTTATAGATTTTTGAATTGGCACTCAAAGTCAAATCAGCCCGCCGATGTAGGAGTATAAATCAAAGTTGATTTCTATGTACAAGTGTTATGACCTCATTTCCAATATCCCAAGCGATGTGAGGCCAATAATAAAGTCTGAGGTACTCCACCTTGAATGGCCCTTCAACCTTTCAACTGCGCCTGTGATGATGAAAAAGGGAATTATTCTTATTTCACACTACGCTTACCTTGTGTTCAAAGAAGCCCCTTTTGCTTTGTTCCTCGAAAAAACTGGCGTCGTTCCATTCTATATCAGGGTTAATTATTAGGCTTTCAAGATCAGCACGCAATGCGACCACAAATTGAAATGCGAGAAGCGAACGTGGTATTTGTTTGTTTTGCCATGAGCTACGTTATCATAAATAGCTACTTTATTTAAATTAATTACAAAAGTGCAGGGGTGTTGTCCATAATTTTGAATGATCTGAACCACATAACGAGATCCACCGACCACAAGCTCCAACTTGCGCATGGTAATGTGCACGAATTTACACTCTGCATATCGAATAGTATTTATATACTTACATTTTCAGAGGATTCAAGAAAATTGCCAAGCACTGTGAGTATGAGCCATGAATCCTATTCGTAATTATGGACAAGGGGTGGAAACTATTCTGAGCAGTATTTTTTCAGAAATCAAGGATGTCTAGCATAATGGATGAAGTCGGATCCTTTAGACATCATTGGCAAGGCAACACGCACTATTAGAAGACTTTCGTTTTCAGACAGTGAAAAATTTGAACGACAGGAAATCTCAATTCTTGAGCGAAATACAGCCGAGATAGGTTCGTCGGTTAAACTCTTGAAATAGCTTGAAAAAACCGATTAAGGTTGAGGCGCAGTTGCTTAAATGTACACCTGGCATACCGGGAAAAACAGTGTTGGAAGGTGGACAGACGATCTCACAAGAGGGTGATTCGTTGAGAAGTGCTGAACGCAAGCGGCAAAAGATCGTGTTCTGTACAATCCTCGTAAGTGATCCATGTCCAGCAGTTGACATTATAGCTAGGTAACGAACTAACGACGATGAAAAAATAATCGTTCAATCACTTGCCTACTTGATTTCTATATATATAAATAACTTATTAAGTTCTAAGTACGAAAGCCATACTTATGTATCACATACGTGGGGTGGGGTCTATTGTCGTACCTACTAGTGCCACAAGAGATAGATAGATTTAGAGAGCTGAGAGAAATTAGTAAAAATTTCCTTAGTCTTATTAATATAGGAAACAGACGTTTTATAACAACACTCAGTTCTCAATTTTGATGAGAATTATAGCTATTTCATGATAATGCAAATGTAACCGAGATTAAGAGTCCTTTGTTCTGTCATAACAATGGCTTATATTAAATCATAAGGTGTATTATCATTTTCCGTGGCCTGTCCTTGACATTAAACACAATTTGTATTCCGCGGATCCAACTCGCAATATAAGATATGGTCAACGCACCGTGGTGGCGGAAACGCGCGGATTCTTGGAAAAAGATATTTTAGTTCTATTGATTACAGTTGAGTTGACTGCTCGAAAACCTGTTTGTTGCTACAAATGGTAGTATCGTATCGTAATCGTAAATACTAATAATCGTCACAGCAATGCCAAAAGAGCAGATTTTTATATTTTCTAAGTTGTTGAAAACTTAGTACCTACAAAGGGCCGCCAAGTGTGCCCTGGGGGAGTGCCTCTCCTACCAGGTGCGTCCCTCCGGGTGGCGGATGGAGGGAACCCACAACTCAGGATCCGTTCCCTGTTGTGGCTGCTCCGCAAGGAGCCGCAGACCAAGGCGGCAACGACTGACAACAGCCCAGGTGACACACCACTCAGGCCAGAGGGTTGTGTGTCTAAAAAATGCCTGGAAATGCTCTGGGATTCCAATCTCAGCTCTGTCAGTAAGTCCCTCTGGGGCGAAAGGCGAGTCTCCTGCGCCTAAAAACAGGACCCACTGGCAATGGGAAGGCAGTAACCCAATACAAAAAATCAGGCAGGTCTCTAGGCCTTAAGGTAGCAGCCCTACCAGGAAACTAGGGTGCAAACGGCTGATAACCGTTTAGCCCAAAAAACCACAAACCTATCGTGAATGCAAAAGAAGATTTCCGGACAGATAAAGAACGACGACCAGGCAAACGAAAAAAGGATCTCGACATTAAGATATGTACGTGGAATGTGCGGACGCTCAATCGACCGGCAGCAACGAAACTTTTGGCCGACCAGTTAACTAAATACAAAGCCGATATAACAGCGCTACAAGAAATGAGGTGGAAGGGGGAGGGCGTGAAAGAGAAACGCGAGTATAACATCTATTATAGCTGCGAAGGGGATCACCATACCTTTGGAACCGGTTTCTTTGTGAACCATAGACTAAAGCCCCTTGTGATTGATTTAAGAGCTGTTAATAATAGAATTTGTTTGCTAAGAATCAAAGGAAAGTATAGGAATTTTTCAATCATAAACGCGCATGCACCAACAGAGGAAAGCGCGGAGGAAGATAAGGATGAGTGGTACGATAAATTACAGAAGGTTTACAATAGTTGCCCTACATATGATGTTAAAATTGTGATTGGTGATATGAACGCTAAAGTGGGGAAGGAGAACGAATATGAGCCAAGTATTGGTAGACATAGTCTACATGAAGTATGCAATGAAAATGGCACAAGGTTGGTAAATTTTGCAATGACAAATAATATGATCATTGGTAGTACTAAGTTCCCTCACAAGCGCATACATAAAGGAACATGGGTGTCCCCAGATGGTAATGTTTGCAACCAGATAGACCATATACTTGTAGATGGCAGACATATATTATCTAATCTAATGGATGTAAAGTCTCAAAGAGGAGCGAACATCGACTCTGACCATTACCTGGTCATGGCACGTATCAGAGCCAGAATATCCAAAGTCACATAAATCACAAAAAGCAACCAAATTTAACTGTGAAAAACTAAAAGACCTAGATATAAGAAATGAATATCAACAGCATCTAAAAGAAAAACTGCACAAGATAGACAGTGAAATATCACATAACCCGGACCAAGCCTGGGATATAGTGAAAAAATGTATAGTTGAGTCAGCAACTGAGGTACTTGGAGTGAAACAAACACAAAGAAGAGCCTGTTGGTTTGACAGTGAATGCGAAGCGGTAACAAATAAGAAAAATGAAGCATACAGACGTCTACAACAAATAAGAACTAGGCGAACAGTTGAAGAATATAGGCAAAAAAGACGCGAAGAAAAGAAGTTGCATAGGACAAAGAAAAGACAATATGAAGATGACCAAGTGATAGAGCTAAGTGACTTTTACGTGAAAAAGAATATTAGAAAATTTTACCAAAATGTTAATTGCCAGAGGAAGGAATATAAGCCAAGAAATATTGCCATAAGAAGCAAGGAAGGTCTCATAATTAGTGACAAAGTCGAGATACTCACTCGATGGACAAACCATTTTAAAGAACTGTTAAACCCAAACATGGCTCAGACAACTGCCATCGATGTTCATGATGCTGTAAGCCCTGACGAAAATGAAAAAGAGGTAGCGCTCCCCCACATAACCGAAACAAAAACTGCAATACAAAAACTAAAAAATAATAAGTCTCCAGGCAGCGATGCAATACCGGGTGAACTGCTTAAGTATGGTGGAATGACATTGGTTGATGATATACATCGACTTATAGTTAATATATGGAATTCGGAAGAAATGCCGGGAGAATGGGCTCTTGGTTTAGTATGCCCACTACACAAGAAAGGAGACCCTTTGGACTGCTCCAACTACAGAGGCATAACTCAGTTAAACGCGTGTTACAAAGTACTTGCAAACATAATATACGCAAGACTTTTACCTTACGCAGAGCAAAATGTGGGAGAGTACCAATGCGGGTTCCGTCCAAACAGATCTACTATAGACCAAATATTCTCACTTCGTCAAGTATTGGAAAAGATGCTTGAATTTAATCTCACAACGCATCATGTTTTCATTGATTTTAAAGCTGCTTACGACAGTATCACCAGAGTCAAACTCTTTGAAGCGCTTAAAGAACTCCAAATACCGACAAAATTAATAAATTTAGTAAAAATGACCTTAAACCAGACAGTGAATCAAGTAAAAATTCAGAACGATCTGGGCGATCGGTTCTTGACAATTAATGGGCTCAGGCAAGGAGATGCGCTTTCGTGCCTTCTTTTTAACTTGGTGCTAGAAAATATGTGTTAGAGACTCACAAACACAAACAACGGGTACTATATTCTACAAATCGTCCCAAGTTTTAGGTTATGCGGACGACCTCGACCTCATCGCCAGAAATCTGGAAACTCTAAAGCATGAGTACCTGCGAATTAAAATAGCCGCTGAAAATGCAGGCCTTAAAATTAACACCCAAAAGACAATGTACATGAAGTCGACAAAAACTGAAGGTACATCACAAAGTCAAATTACAATTGGAGATGCAGTCATAAAACACAGCTTGGACTTTGTCTATTTAGGCTCGCAAGTTACATCCAATAACGACATATCCAAGGAAATAAGACGAAGAATAGCAATCGCGAATAGGGCGTACTATAGTCTGATAAAGCTGTTTAAATCGCGATTCTTATCAAGACGTGGCAAGGTAACGCTTTACAAGACCCTGGTGAGGCCCGTTTTGACTTATGGCAGCGAGTGTTGGGTGATTAGTAAAAGGGATGAAGACGCCCTGCTTATATTTGAAAGAAGGGTTCTGCGATCTATATTCGGTGCAGTCCAAGATAATGGGTTTTGGCGCATTCGATACAACATGGAGCTGTATAACATCTATGATGAACCAAACGTTGTCCAGCACATAAAGATTGCAAGATTGCAATGGGCTGGACATGTGCAACGAATGGACGAACATCGGAGCCCAAAAAAATTAATGTCGTCACACCCAGATGGTCGCAGAAATATTGGTCGCCCAAAACTTCGTTGGCTAGATGGGGTTAATCAAGATGCAAAGCGTCTTGGTGTGAGAAGTTGGAGGACGAGCGCGAATGACAGAGACGGATGGAGGAAGCTTCTGGAGCAGGCCCGGGCCCACAAGGGGCTGTAGCGCCGCTGATGATGATGATGACAAAGGGCCGATTCCACCAACGTAAAATAAGTCTTATCCGAGTATAAATTTGATATTTTAACAATATTTTCTATACAAATACTGTCAGAAGGCCCAATTTATTCCTCGGTAACACGTCACTCGACCTTGTTGAAATCGGCACTAAGTAGATCAAAACATAATTATGTGAGAAATTAAATAAAATGTCAATATTATAATTATTATTTTCATGTAGCTGCTGACCGTACGTGTCTGAATATAAAATTTAGGGTGCAACCACACTAGACGGTTACAACCGATGAATATCGCGATAACTACAAAACACTTCCGGGTCCCGACTGGCTGCCCACGAAAATTATGATCTACTCCATAGAGATGAAGCCGATAAGCTAATAGTAAAGTAAACGCTTAAAGAAAATACAAACTTTTCGCTTTTAGGTAGGTTCTGATTCTTGTGATATTTTTTAACTACAATAATATTGTTATTCTGTATTGTTTATTTATTATTGTATTTTCTGTGTTGTTATTGTTCCGAACAACAATACAATACAAATATTATTATGTAAGTCACCAAGCCGCACCGCATTATAAATTTGATAGGCGTAACGACGATATATAATATTTACCCGGATGTCATTTCCAGTCAAATTAGGTAGATGTAAAAAAATCGTTGCCTTCCCGACATCTTTCACTTAAACATATTCGTTTAGCCCCGGGGGCTTTTGGGCGATGATTAATGGACCATCCCCTGGATGCTTATTGCCAGCTCCTGATTCGTGCATAAATAAACAGGGCCCGAAATTATAACCGGATTATGGGTAGGTAATGACGGTGAAAGTTGAAAAATGGCTTTCACGCACTTTTTATTCATTTCCGTACCTAAAGATTGGGGGTATTTTACTTTCTATTGTTCAGAAAACGCAACTGGTCAGTCATGGGAAAATATTACATAATTATTATACAACTGTAGTTGGCAAATCCCCCACCTGGCGAAAAGATGGCATCTGACGAGTCGCAGGGAGCCAATGGACACATGTGACGCAGGACTGAGGCCTGTGGAAGTCAATGCAAGAGACTTTTGTGCAACAGTGAGCATAATTGTACATAATATACTCGTAATAGTCAAGAATCTTCGCAAAAAATTAGAGAAGTAGCTATTAAAATGTTGTTAATGGATATCAAAGTACCAATAATATATGCTTTTCTCACAAAATTTTCACTAGAAATTGCATAATTAGTGTGGGCAAAAAAGTTGACTTTGTTTATTTGTTTCTTCAATATAGAAGTTGTAGAATTCGGTAGCTAAAAACGATATTGTAATGATACTTGAAAGTTTAACCGGTATTCTGATATCAAGGGGTCAGGTACGTAGCGTCTTCCTTATTTGGTAACTTACTCCGTTTTATTGTGACTAACTTGAAATACTGAAGTTGAATGCCGTTTCTGATTAATTTAATATGATTATTAGATTTCTTTTCGATGGTTTTTATTAGCTTTCAAATTATCTAGTGGAATTCGACAAGTATGGGCAGGTTAAAATAATGTTTAATTTTTTGTTTGTTTAAGTTTTAACGATATTTCAATGTGATGGGACAATTTATTTCTCTTCCTTATTTGGTTACCTAAATGGGACGATAAAAGTTGTTTAATATAGTTTGCCTAGTCACAAGCATACTTTAAATACTATCAACTACTTATACAAGCATACTATCTAAAGCCTATCTCTGATGTTTCTGTAGTTGACGCTTCTTCAGAAGCAGCAAAGATGCTTATGTAATTTTGCTTGCTGAATATTATTATTAAGTATGTCAAATAAGGTTTTATTCAAGACGCTCAAGCTATTTATTTTTGTCAAAAAGTTTTTTGTAAATTTAGAAATATAAAATAGTTAAGTAACCGTAATTGAGATTTTTTATAGATTTTATTAATAATTTTGATTTTATTGATTATTAAAATATTGATTTTATTGACTCGTTTCTAAATTGATTGTTTGTAAAACCCAGCAATAGGTAACAGGTTCCAATACTGCGTAGTAAGTAGTAAATTACTTGAAAACTTGCGTAACAAAAACGGAAAAAATATTAGCGGAACCCACAATAAATAATCTACAAAAATAAATTCGTATCGCGTGCATCCTAAGCATACTCGTAAGCATTTGTTACCCAAATGCTTTACTTGGTGGCTGTCAGTTCACAAATTGAATACAATTTATCATGCAATACATAAAGAGTTGAACGGGTTGGATATTTTTCATGAAACATATAAACCGACTTACAAGAGGGATTGTAGGAATAAAACAAGAAATAAATAGGTTTACTTGGTTCCCTACACTGAAAAGGTACTCATATAGGTACATCAAAGGATTTATACTCACAAGAAGTATTAAGAATATGATAATAGTATACATAAATAGCTAATTAAAATTAGAAGCAGTGATAGCCTTGTGCTAGGACTGCGGTTTCCTTTTCGGTGGGTCGCAGGTTCGATCCGGTCTCTGACTTTTCGGAGCTAAGGATCAAAGTAGATCCCTACCTTTTAATTTTTTCTAACTTGTAGTAGATCTCTTTCTTGTAATTCTCTATCTATCTGAGAAAATCTCTTCATTAAAAGTTTTGTCGTTCCCATGATTAACCTTTAGGGAAACAGACAGACAGTTTCTCAAGTTATCTGTGTCACGGGTAGTACGAGTATTTACGTTAGTTTGAGGCAGCCTCGTTGTGATCCCTCGACCAGCAACTGCACTTTGGTATTGGAGGTGTAATTCACCGTTAAGTTTAGTTTGGTTTTAATTAATTAAATTAATTGTTGATGAAAAGTGATCTTGATGAAAGGTTGCGTCTAGTTAACAGCTTGGAGTCATCAAAGACGGCACCGCCAATCTAATTAGCGTTAGAACAAAGTTCCGACATGATGTCGTGTCGATGTCAATTATAATGTGTGAGCCACCAACCTGCATTGGGCAAACGTGGGTTCGGTCTCTTTCTGTAGATAGAGGATACTCTTTCTGTAGGTAAACTTTGAAAGTAAAGGAAAAAATTTCGAAACTATCCTAATTAATATCCCTAAGAGGCTTAGTGTTCGAAGGCATTCAACGAGCTTGCGAGCTTTGAAATATTTGAATGCTTCGCTTAAGACATTTAATTTTAGCCAATAGCGGGAAAGGATCGGCCAATCAGAGGAGATTGTAATCATCACACTGTAGCAATTTTTTTAGACGCTCTATTAGGCATGTTATCCCAACTCCGAAAATCAAATCAAACAACATGTACATTTAACTCGTAGGTATCAAATAAGGGTATTTCATTTTAACTTTGATATTTCATACCAGAACGGTAGCTGTCCGCATTCCAAACGTAGATATAATCAACTTGGAATCCTAGTGTTGTAAAATGTACAATATCACAAACGAAATGCCCGTACAGTCGTCTGCTACGAAATGAAACCACACCGAATACTGTTAAATTAAGCCAAAGCATTTTTATTTCAGAAGAATAAATAAAAATTGATTCAATACACTAGCTTTAGCCCGTGACTTCATCTACGTGGTATTAGTGTGAAAATCCCTATTAAGGGCTTTAGACGGTTCATTTTCGATCACTCTCGATGAAGCCTCGAAAATGAAAGCGAAAATCTCAAAAGCTAAATTCACCAGTTCATTTTTGTAAAAATTTTCGCAACGATGAACGATGAACGAGGAACCGTCTAATTTGGGCCTTAGAATCCAACTTAATTTTTTTGTACCTACCTACTACGTGCTACAGATAAGCTCATCTCAACAACCTCTACTAGCGGTTTACCTTTATCATTAAGTGACACTGTCATGCAAATTGAAATTTCCTTTTTATATTGCATAGAGGTATGCGTCATGTAAGCTGCCGATGCCGCAGCAATGCATGCAATATTAGCGCATGCGTTTACCCATGCACTGAATTGTGCCAGCCAACATAAGCTATTACCAGCGAACATGAACCATGAGCACAGGTATACGTCTAAGTAGTTAGGACATGCATCTAACGCAAGTAGAAACGCATGTTGATAGCGCCCAGTGTAATTACACCTATTGCACATTAATTTTATAGTGTAAGGATTCTTGTTGCCTTAAACTTACAACATCGAGTCACGTCTATATTATAGATGTACATAAAGTTATGGCAAACAGCAACTTTTATGCAGACAAAAATGATCTCTCAAATACAGAGTACCAATTATCTAACTCTAAAAGATATTCCATTGATCGTATTCGTATTCATGACGACATGATCACAAATTCAGTTAAGAGCGTTCATACCTAAACGTATAAGAATGCATACCCGAAATTGAGCTCTAATTCAATGTTGTTATGGTTTATTTTACTTTGACGCTAATCTCATCGAATACGATTACGATCAATGAAATAACTTTAGACAATTGCATCTCAGATTAATTAGACTTTGGTTGGATAGACAGAGATATACGATCAACTACCAACGTTGTGTAGGGTGAAAGTGCTTTATGGGACAGAAGGGTTTCAAAATAAGAAATCATTACACAATAGGGAGTTAGTTAATGGGCCATTAAATGAACCTATAAATTTAAGTTAATCATGACTAATTGAAGTGGCATATACGCATGCATCAGCTTAAGGCCGGGAGCAGATTGACAAACAAGGCGTCAACTAGAATTAATATGATTAACAGATGCCCAAAACTTAGTACAACTTTATTTTCCAGAATAAAAAGTATATATGCGTTTCAAGAAGGCAAAGTATCTCTGTACCCATCAAGATCGTTTCCGTGGTTAAGCCATTCCTTCACGTCTATAATATTGTTATTTATTAGTATAATATGTTAAACATGACTATAGTGCGCGAGCGGCAGTCATGATTGCTCTGTCGGTAAATAATAATATTGGCATAAAATATAATAACTATTATAATCTATATATATAAACTAGTAGGGCGCGTGGGTGCGCGGCCCGCAAGCGGACCGCGGTTTTTCTATCGTCAAGTGGACTTTCAGTTCCTAATCATTTTCTATCAAATAACCACTCTTCCATCTTTTATACTCCCCGAGATAGACACCGACGAAGTTTGTATGGCCGCCATCTTGAATTCGCCATTTTGAATTTTTTTCAGCTCACTGCAAATTGGATGAGGTTTCGAGTATTTTTTGTTTGAGCACCTCTGACCTATCTTCAATACCCTGGCCGTGCTCCTCACCCACCTTCCAAACCTTCGATCATCATATCTCATCATTTGTCAGAATGAGAATTCTTCTATAAAAACAAATTTTCAAAAGGAACCGTATCAAAGTGTTGCATAGTTCTCAGCTTCTAGTCCCTTCAATATTCGCCATTATATTTTGTATGGAAAAAAAATACCGCCATCTTGACTTTTTTTTCTATTCATCAAGTAGACCTTTGGGTCCTGATCATCTTTTGCCAAGAAACCACTCTTCCATCTTTTATACTCCCCGAGATAGACACCGACGAAATTTGTATGGCGGCCATCTTTTTTCCGCCATTTTGAATTTTTTTTAGCTCACTGCGAATTGGATGAGGTTTCGAGTGACATTTGTTCGAGCACCCTCCACCTATCTTCGATTACCCTGGCCGTGCTCTTCACCCGTCTCCGAAATCCTCAATCATCGGCTCTCTCCATATTTTTCCTCCGAATGTTTTTTTTTCCTCTATACGAAACCATCAGTGAAAAAAAAATTTTTCATACAAAATTTTTCAGGAGAGGTGATCAATGAGTCAGTGAATCAGCACGAGCAGCTATTTATATATTAAAGAAAGTGGTGTTAGTTACACTATTTATAACTCAAGAACGGATGAACCGATTTGGCTGAAAATTGGTGGAGGTAGCTTAGAACCAGGAGACGGACATAGGATACTTTTTATCCCGTTCGACCGCGTTTCCGTCAAGTAACTATAAAACGTGGTATAACAAAAACGCATCTGACATGGAATAACAAAACGCAAATGACAGTGGAATAACAAAACGTAAATGACAGCTAAACGTAATTTTGTCTTTGGTTAAGTATGGTAAAAAATTTGACAATTATTAAAATGATAGCTAAACGTAATTGATAATATCATCAGTAATATGTTTTCTCTTTGAATCATCATTAACAATGCCGCGAGTAATATTATAAATGCGAAAGTGTGTTTGTTTGTTGGTTTGTCCGTCAATCACGCTGCAACGATTGACGTGATTTTTTGGATAGGTATAGTTGAGAAGCTGGAGGGTGACAGGCATCCCGGAAAATCAAAGAGTTCCCGCGGGATTTTAAAAACTAAATCCACGCGAACGAAGTCGCGGGCATCAGCTAGTAATAAATAAATTAGCTTGCTCGATTACCAAAGTTATTTATATTATTAGTAGAGTATGAATGTTAGTCGAGTATGTGTATGAAGTTAATATTTTTTAATTAGACAAAACAGAAGTTTAATTGCGAAAAATCATCGACAATCATCAATAAATAATAACCGAAAAATAAGTCTAGTATATAAAGCAAATATGTAGCAAAGTGTAAAGTGATTAAGTACCAATTTGAAAAACAGAATGCGAATCTATTTTCAACACGTGGATCGACTATTGAAATGCTTTACTACATAATTATTTTTATTTATTGGATTAGATAGGCTATTGAAACCGGCCGTGATTAAATTCCAAATCCGGAATGTATCACTTTAGTATTATTTTAATAGCCACGCTCAATATTCTTTTATTTTTGGGGACTTAAGTGGCGAAGCTGGTAGTTCGTCGAATAATCAATAAACATTGAGATTTCAACTTGCTGCTTGAATGACGACCGCACACCGGAAACCACAGCATTGGTAGTACCCCGATAAGTGGACAGACAATGTCAATCTCTTTTTGGGTCGTTGGGTGCTGCTACAGCAGTCGCAAATGGCTTGTGCCATGTCCATGTTCTGTAGTAGGTAATCCTTGCAAGAGACCTTGGTCCATCAGTCTGTTGCTTAAAATGACGACAAAGGCGACTAAAATGTTAAGTGTGCATGCGGCTTAACATTTGATATACCGGGTGGTCCCATAAACATAGGTTTCGAGTTTTAGTTAGATAATATACAAGCAAAAGGTAAGCTACATAAAAATTAAGATATGGATGGAATTTTTAAAAGGAAAAGGTTATTTGATTCACTTTAATCGGGTGCATTTATGCGCGTTAAGTTAAGTTTAGATAAATAAAGTATATATTATAATAAGTGAGTAACTTTGTAGTGATTGAAAAATGAAGATTGAATTTTTTTTGACTAGGAAACGTTTTGAGACCTTATTTCCCTACTTACTTAACCTATACTTAATTTAGATGAATTTTATAAAGGAAACAGAACCCAAAGTTAAAGAAAAAATTAAGCAAGCACCTACTTAATTTGTAACACATAACAATGGATAGGTACGTGGTGCAATAGGATCACCGATCTAGTTGATTCCACCCAAAAGGATCTCCATTTAAAACCCTTCATTAAACTTATCTGAGTCGGATCCGAGCTTGGAATCCGTGTAACGTAATCGATTTAGAAACGAGAAGCCGCGAAGGACAAAGTGCGGTCACAAATTTACATATAAATTTGGGATTATTTTAATTTAAAATGCATTTCGAAAGTTTATTTGCATATATATGAGGACCATTACCGTTTCTTTGTAGATTAATTTAGTACCTATTCTGTGAGTGGAGACACTTGCGTCGAGGGGACAGTGTCATGATACAATTTTACGTTACACAAACATGTCGGGTCTGAAGGCAATTAATAAAATTAAGCAATTTGTAAACTGTGCTTTACACCCTTACTGACACAGAGGGTAGGAATCTACGAAATACACATAGGTTCGAAAAATCGATTTTTAAATATTGACCAATTACAATAAAGATCTCGAGAATTAATATACGAATTGAATTGTGTAAAAAACACTATGAATTATTGTGACACAGAATTGTATTTAAGGGCCGATTTCTCCAACGCCAAGTAACGTTTAACTGAGAAATAAATTAGAAGTTCTGACAGTTTTTGTATTGAATATCTGCCAGAACATCAAAATTCCTCAGTTAAATATAACTCGGCGATGCACGATGGTGAAATTGGCACCACATAAAATTAATCTTCAAAACGTTGAGACCACGATATCATATTTTTGTCACTGCACGATTATTGCTGTCTTGTCACATTCGGAAGTAAAATATAAAACATGAATCATTAAAACACTGTTGATAATAATATTCAACGCTTAGAATGTAATTCACGCATGATACATCAAACGGGCAAACTGATTTATTAAGCGCTGTTAATCAGGGCGGTGGGGATTTCGTAAATCAGTCATTCCCTAAGAGATTTCTGTGATCCGATTTTAGGGGAGAGAGAGACGCAAGCAGCGCCTAATATTTGTTCTTGTTGTGCTAATAGCTCGTAAATATTTCAGCGGGAGCGGACACACATGCGCTGAGACAAATGGCCGCTTATAAAATATATGTGCGCCGTCACTTTGAACCTTTCCCATTCATTACGTTTTCGAGGACTGAAATAACAATACCGACCCGACCGATTCCCGGGCTTTAAAACTCGAGCGGAAATGCGAGCTATCCATCAATTTTGTCGCATGCTCTACGAATACCACCCCTAACGGTTTAAACATTGAGCCGTGGTTAGAGGCGTTATTTTTGTCACACTAATTTAAGAGTGAACAAACCCGTCATTCGTGTCACGAGTTCAAGTTTAAACTACACGGTTTTAGCTTGAAATGGATAAATTATATTTATTAATTACGTTACTTTAATGCAAATTGGTATTGCTTAATATAATAAGAAATATTATAAGAATAATAAATTACATAATAAAAATATGGACCTAAAAAAATAACAGTTTTATCTTATTTTTAATATAGTAGATAGTATAACCACTGTAGTACGTATGATTAAACTGTTATTAAGCACATAATATTTATTAGTAATTTATCAGGTACAATCCAGACTATCAGAAATATCATTTATGTATATTTTAGCAAAAATAAACAGAAGCTGTCAGCCTTTCACCATAGTCGCCGACTTTTTAGCAACAAAAAAGCAAAGTAATATTTTTAATTGATAACTTCGCACGAAAAGTATGCAAATTGCTGTTAAATGTGATGCGTAATACAAAGGAAAAGGCACGGCTCAGGGGAAGAAGGAGATACCAACCTAAGCCTATGAGGGAGAGGGCTGGTCGTCCTTAACACAGATAGACAAAATCTAGCTAGGTCAGCTAGTTTTGATCCTAATTTTTTATAAGATCATTCTACAAATGTATAATATCTTAAATCTATACTAATATTATAAAGAGGAAAGATTTTTTTGTTTGTTTGTACCGAATAGGCTCTGTAATTACTGGACCGATTATAACCATTTTTTCACCAATAGAAAGCTAAGTTATCAGGAATTAACATAGGCTATAATTTATTTTCAAAAAAATTAGAGACCCTTAAGAAAATTGCAATAATTTAACCCAAAGTAGCAAAATTTTGGCTTTAAAATGCATTATTTGGCGTGTGCTGAGAAAACTATGAATGATGCTTAAAAATTATGTACTATATGATTAAAGTACTCATTATTCTTTACAAAAAAGTCCCCGAGGGAATATATCTCACTTTCATATTTAAGTTACAATATTAGCTTTTGTGTTCTAAAATTTAATTACATCGCCTTTATCATCGTATTATTATCCAAGTATTAATTCTTCTACTAATCTTCTTCTTCTTTTCTTCTTCTTCTGATTTGATGATTTGATGGTGATGATAAGCCATTCTTGGTTCAAGATAAGTTAAAAACTTGAGCATTTTTTTTTAATTTATTAAAAAAAAGAGAAATATTAGAAAGAACGTCAAGGAATAAGTCCAAGGTTAGAGTGTACAAAAACAGCGATCTCCTTTTTTTTTCATTACATCGTCATACACTAAGATTTCCTAATTTTAATAAAGTTTTACAAGCTAAGAAAACGTCTACTTGATTGGCAGAAAATCGTTAAGATAAGGGAATAATAAACTTTAATATATTCAAAGTTTAATACAGTGGAGCTTGTAAAAAGGATTATCTATAGAAGCGTACAGAAGATAACAAGCCATCCTCGTAATTTTTCATCAGTGTAGAAGATTACCTTTAGGCGGTCATATTTTTCCACTTATAAAAATGTGTAAGAACTTGTCTACAGACCACACAATGTTTATAGTCCTATTTCCTCCTAGTGGGGCAGAAGGCGTGCACAGTACTACGCCATTCCGAGCGGTTTTGAGAAGCACCCTTGACTTCGTTTCACGTCATCCTTGTCCTCACAACCTCCGCCAGAACCGTACGCCGCCAAGCTTGGTTAAGCCGGCTCCGCTTTCTCTTTCCCTGAGGGTTCCAGTCGAGAGATTATGGAAAGCAATGTCCGATTTTGCATTGTTTTTTATGTTTAATTTCGTTCCTTTGTTGTATTCAGAATTCAGAAATAAGATTTCACAAAATAAATGTCATGATAAGTAGTGACGCTACAAAGAGTTTGAAAGAAATGAATGTTTCATAGATTTAAAAACAAGTTTTGCGAAACTAAACATCTCTTTTTATTATCAAAAAGAAAAAACAATTTTTAACTAACACAGAAAAAAGTCTTTCCACGTACCCCAAAGTTTGGCTAACAACTCCCGAAATTGTTTGAGAATCTATACAACAGCGCGGCGTCATCAAAAGTTATAGCATTGTTAGCGACCCAGCCGGTGCTAACCGTTCACCACCCTTATACGCTCGTCCCTTCGACCTTTACAGGGTTATTAGTCGAAGTATGTAATTACTAGTCTCACGAGTAAAGGTATTGAGAAAACACAATATCTACAAGCCGGAATAAGCTGAAATACTTCTGAAATACGTCAAGTTACGTAGGACAAAAATTAGGGTGGCCATAAATATTCGTAAATATTATACTTCTGGGATTTCATGGCCACAGGTGGATTTGTTTCTTGATAATATGCGAGTATCGCAACATTTAGACTCTAGGGAAGTCTTACAGCTAACAATGCATTTTAGAGTAGCATAATCAGAGTTATAACATCCATCCAAAACTATCATTATACTATCCATATCCTAAACCTACTAAAATACTTATAGGTCTGTCTGTTACCTTTTCACGCCTAAACCTCTTTTAACAGATATGGCTTGAATCCTTTTTTAAAGATAGAGAGAAAAAATGGACTTCTAACTCAACGACTAAAAAGAAAATTCTAAATTGAATTATTTTATAAATCGCTTTTACAAATTTTACAATTAACACTAAAAGGTATTAATTGCAATAGGGGAATATTAATTAGGTTGGTATAAAAATATTTTTATAGTATTTTTCAATAATTATACAGTTGAACTTCAACCCTTTTATGGTTGGTTTTATGGATAGTTAATGCTAATGGGCTGTTAGAATGTTTCCATTATGATCATTTTAAATTTCTTACCTACCTCATTTCTTAGTAGGTACAGAAAGCCTTTAAGCTTCTTGTACCTACTAAGAAATAAGAGCACCAATAGGCACGTAGAGCTTAAAATAAGATTTATGTGTGAAGGGATTGACGCTGTTTGGTGTACTTGAAGTTAGGTTAACAACAAACTAAGTCGTTAGGATTAATCTAGCTAAGAAAGTCATCTGAATTTATTGCATTGCTAAAGATGGGTAAACCCATTTTCCACTAAGCGTTCAGCTAATGTGCCCTTCGCTTCATTGTTACTAGTGATATAAGGTGTAAAAAAAGGTTCAAATTGTAATGAAATGCCAAGAAATTTGACACTGTAAATTGCATAGGATACACTATTTATCACTTGTTCTTTATGAAGCAACGTAGAAAAGGACAGGTCGATCTTTTAGTCAAAATACAGCAAACCTATACATACCACAGCGTATCCGGCCATGTTGTTTCGCATAGCTACCCTAACTATGAGAAAAGTTTGGGCAGGGATGGATTTATTTGTCAACTTTCCTCTGATAAAACTTTGTTTGACATTTGATTGTGAGGTCATGCCCGTTTTGCGATAAGTTTCGAAGACCGCCTATTTTAACTTTGAATTAATTTCCTTCAATATTATAGACGTTCAAAGCATTTAGTACAACTTATATTTCTATGGGTACCTGTTTTACCATATCTATTTAAATGAGGATTTGATAGGAAGCTTGAAACACCATTAGACTCAAAGAAAACCTAGGCAAAACACAAGTTTTGCCTAGGTTTTCTTTGACTGAATATTTGTAGATAGAATAAAGTCTATAAAAATAGTAACTGATATGTCGAAATATCTGAGAAATAGAACGAAGGAAAACTGTAATGTCACACTCACATATTGTATTTCGTCAGAGTAGCGATCGGAAGAATATTTTAATTTGGAATATAGATTAATATGTCTAACGGAACATTAAAAATATACTTTATTAATGAAAGACCACCCCGATTTTGGGTCGTAACGACGTATTTATGATGGACGAGCTTTTAAAGGATATAAAGCATAATACACCCATACGACTACGACGACGGTACGACTTCATTACTATGCAAAGCACGAAAACAAGATTTCTTGTGTATATTCCAAAAAACCGGCCAAGTGCGAGTCGGACTCGCGCACCGAAGCTTCGTACTCGTACTCCAGAAGTAAAAGTAAAACGATATTAATCGTTAACTTTGTTTGTAGAGGTTTATTGTTAATAGCAAAAAAGTATGCTAGTTAGAGCGTTGGTTTTATTTTTTCTGTTAAATATACATAAACTTCTATTGACCATAATTATTTCTGATTTTTAGATTGGTAAACTTCGGAGGTAGGGTATTATTTTCGGTATTTTTTGGCGACATTTTGCACGATTACTCAAAAACTATTCTGTATAAAAATAAATAAAAATCTGTTTTAGAATGGGATATCATATGAAAGGGCTTTAGCCCTTTCATATGATATCCCATTTCGTATAGTTATCTTACTTTGAAATTTCAAACCCCGATTTTCCCCCTTTTTAATAAAACTAAAAATAATTTTAATTTTTTTTTTATTCCAATGATGTTGGGCTACTATTATACACAACACTTCCAAATTTCATGTCGGTAGCTTAATAGTTACTAAAATAATCGACTGTGACGGACGGACGGATTCAACTTTCCGATTTAGTATTTATAAATAAAGAAGATAAATATTATTAAGATATAAATTATTGATAAACAATATACTTAAATAACGTTTATATTGTCTATCGACTGTAGTAAGCCTTAACATCGTTGTCGTACAGAAGGTGCGGCTTTCTAAGGAAAGGAACGATATAAAGCTCGGAAGTTGACAAATATCCCACGTTATTTCTGTACTAATTAGAGGCGGGCGTGGGCGTGTATTGACAGGCCGACATACTTGCGGAGGATTTTTCTAAATAAATTCCTTAGCGAATCTATCTATAATATAATAAAACTGTAACAGGTCCAATTCTGTACATTGAAGATATTTTGAAAATTTTTGTTTGAGGGCACTCTATAATCGATACTGAAGCCAAAACAATTTTTTTTAATTTTTTGTCTGTCTGTCTGTCTGTCTGTCTGTCTGTATCTGGCCGCGCATCACGCCGAAACTACTGGATGGATTTAAATGAAACTTGGCATGATTTAAGTTCATACTACGAGATATAATATAGGATACTTTTTATCCCGAAATTCAGCACGGTTCCCTTGGGAGACGGGTTGAAAGTCAAATTGTGTATTTAGCTGTAATTCATTAAGGCGTATTCCGATTTCATTCATTCTTTTTTTGTTAGAAAGCGGGTATTTTAGAGATTGTCCTGTAATTATTTCAAAGTCGTCAATTCAGTAGTTCAGAAATTATAACCATCACAATCTTCAGTATATGGTCCAAATAACTTGAGCCCCGGAATCTACAAGATACTTTGAATGTACGGCTCATCTTAAGCTGGCCATCGTACTTTATCGTATATAGCCTTCGTGGATAGCCCTATTTTGTCAAAGTCAAACGACTCCCGTCAGATTTTGCCAAACGATCATTATACCTACATACTACATAGTAGGTATGGATGTAATACATCGTATGGACGTAATATTACAGTGTTTTCCTATGCAATTTATAATTCTAATCATATCCTTACTAGGTAATATTATAAATGCGAAAGTGTGTTTGTTTGTTGGTTTGTCAATCACGCCGCAACAGGGCTACGGATCGACGTGATTTTTTGCATGGGTATAGTTGAGGACCCGGAGAGTGACATAAGATACTTTTTGTCCCGGAAAATTAAAGAGTTCCCGAGGGATTTTAAAAACTAAATCCACGCGGACGAAGTCGCGGGCATCAGCTAGTAATATAATAAAACTGTAACAGGTCCAATTCTGTACATTGAAGATATTTTGAAAATTTTTGTTTGAGGGCACTCTATAATCGATACTGAAGCCAAAACAATTTTTTTTTAATTTTTTGTCTGTCTGTCTGTCTGTCTGTCTGTCTGTCTGTATCTTGGCCGCGCATCACGCCGAAACTACTGGACGGATTTAAATGAAACTTGGCACGATTTAAGTTAATACTACGAGGTATAATATAGGATACTTTTTTATCCCGAAATTCAGCACGGTTCCCTTGGGAGAGGGGATGAAAGTCAAAATGTGTATTTCGCTGTAATTCATTAAGGCGTATTCCGATTTAATCCATTCTTTTTTTGTTAGAAAGCAGGTTCTTCAGAGATTGTCCTGTAATTATTTCAAGGTCGTCAATTTCGTAGTTCAGAAATTATAGACATCACGATCTTCAGTATAAGGTCCAAATAACTTGAACCCCGGAATCTACAAGATACTTTGAATGAACGGCTCATCTTAAGCTGGCAAGCGTACTTTATCGTATATAGCCATCGTGGATAGCCCTATTTTGTCAAAGTCAAACTACTCCAAAGGCGTCAGATTTTGCCAAACGATCATTATACCTACATACTACATAGTAGGTATGGATGTAATACATCGTATGGACTTAATGCTACAGTGTTTTCCTATGCAATTTAATATTCTAATCATACTAATATTATAAATGCGAAAGTGTGTTTGTTTGTTGGTTTGTCCTTCAATCACGCCACAACAGAGCCACGGATCGACGTGATTTTTTGCATGGGTACTATAGTTGATGACATAGGCTACTTTTTATCCCGGAAAATCAAAGTGTTCACGAGGGATTTTAAAAACTAAATCCACGCGGACGAAGTCGCGGGCATCAGCTAGTACTTAATAAAAGACCAACAAATGGGAAGACTATCTAGCTACATACTATTAAATAAAGGCATGTATTTAAATGATCGTTTTAATTTTGCAAAAACAGCGAACAAAATTTATTTTTAAAAATGCTCATGTACAATAAATCAATTAGTTTTTAGAGGATCAAATAATATTTTTCCTTAAATAAATAATTAAAAAAATTAAATAGGGTGTTTTCCTCCTAGTGAGATATAATCTAAAAATATAAAAATAATATAGTTTATAATCGGGATAGGCAATAAAGAATCGGGAAGTGGAAGTTTCAGTTCACAAAATTATAAAATAAATTTTATATTTAATTTCAAAGTTTTCACTTTTTTTGTCTATGCTACAAATATGCGAAACGTCAAACAGTACCCACCATTACACTACGTCATAATGTCAGTAGTCTATATAGTTCATCAACTAAAATAGTTTGCAGTACAAATACACGGTATTTTAGAAACTATGTGAAAATAAATAAATACATTTTTTAATCATTTAGTACCATCATTTATTTAAATTTTTTTAGATTAATGAAAAACACAAAATCAAAATACTGGTAGTTAGATCTGAATCATCACTTTATATACATATATGTCGGACCGGGTATCCTCGTCGGCAGCAAAGTCAGACACATTTGCTGCGCAACGAGGGTAGGTAGCGTGGAAATATCATTTCATTACTTGGGATGTTTATTCTTCGAACTAAGTACCCTCAAAAGCCCCTCTTTTACATTTATTAGCCATGGACCAGAAGCGGGAATTATTACTCAAAATTAATCAGACTTTAAGAGAACGCATCTCTTAAAACGCTGAAACCCTACCTAAAGCCGTCTCCACCATCCCCAATAACGGCCCCTTTCCACTCAGCTAATAACCACAGCACGACAGACAAACCACCATCTGAACGTGAAGGTAACTATCAAAAATATCTAAGTATTAATTGATCAAAACAACATCTAAACGTGAGGGTAGTTATCAAAAATATCAAAATATTAATTTATCATTTACAGTAATCTAAGCGTACAGACAATATTTATTCGATTAGGGAGCAATTGCTATCGCAATCCCTCAATCGAATAGAACGACCTAGACGCGAAGGCATCTACTAGTCGAATGAGTCTCTGGGCAGAGACTCCCAAAGTATGAATTAATCATTAACACTAATCTAAGCGTAAAGACAATATTTATTCGATTAGGGAGCGATTGCTATCGCAAACCCTCAATCGAGTAGAACGACCTAGACGCCAAGGCATCTACTAGTCGATTGAGTCTCTGGGCAGAGACTGCCAAAGTATGAATTAATCATTAACACTAATCTAAGCGTAAAGACAATATTTATTCGATTAGGGAGCAATTGCTATCGCAATCCCTCAATCAAATAGAACGACCTAGACGCGAAGGCATCTACTAGTCGAATGAGTCTCTGGGCAGAGAGACTGAATTCGTATCGTCGAAACAGCCGTTTTATACTAATATTTCAAGATGGCGCCCAAAATGGCGTACCCGCGCTGTCAAAGTCAAATGTCAATTTGATTAAACTAATTTTAATAAATAAAAGGAAACGGAAGTCAACACAACACTTTTAAATAATTAATACATATTAAAAGGATACGGAAATCAAAAAAATACTTTTAAATAATTAATATAAAATAACCTACGGAAATCAAAACAAATACTCAAAATAATTAATTAATATAAATTAAACGGAAATCAATTGCGCCCACATATACTATCATCATAATACAGCACACAAACATTTAGCGTGACGCACTTAAGTACACAGTGGCACAGTAGAATTATGTAAACACAGTAGAATTATGTATGTTATGTATTAAGTATGTTTACATAATTCTACTGTGACAGTGGGTCACATAAGTCGCGCCGCCTTCGGCATGTACCGGCGGTCGCTATGTGTCGGCTTTACAAAGGGCGCCAACCATTCGAGCGAACGAATTTACTGTCCATACGACGTCATCACATGGCCTCTAGCATTTACGCGCGGAAATTTAAATGCATTTTTTTGGTACTTATCGATTGAATAAAATTTTAGTAAATTTTCTAGTAGTATATTATCATTATCACCTTAGAATTAAATTTAGACACTTTTCAAAAAAGAGAAAAATACCCTATTGCCATATACGAGTACATTATGTTTAACACCGTGTTTATGTTAGATATACTATACTATACATATAAAGTAATAGTCCCAAGCTGAAAATGTTATGAAAAGTTAATAATTTTATTCAAGGGGGTGCCGATAGAAGCAAATGTGGGGCATATGTCAAGCAAAGAAATAGGTTTCAATTCTGTTTTCACAAGCTTGCGCTTGCCTACCGTTAAACAAGTTTTTTATCAAGCACTAGTTATTTCCATAGCAGATGCCAGATATAAATATAACGTAGCTAGCAAACTCATACGAGTGTTCGACTCTGCTATTAACGAGCCCATGTGACACCGGAAACCAGAATTTAGCATTCGGATATTTGACTCACAACAGGTGTGTGCGTTTTCATATAAGATTGCACATCTCAGATGTGTTATTAGTTACCTACCTACGTTATAAACACAGGCGGTATATGAATATATTTTGTATTATAGAAAATATTTTTTTCTAGATATCTATTAAGTATTAATAATTTTACTAGAAATAAAAGTGTAAGTACTAACTGATAAAAGTTCACCAAGTTTCCCTAACCGATTTTGATTTATTAGAGCTTAACTATGTAGAGACCAAGTTCTGAATTAAATTACACCGACCTCTGTGAAAGTATTCGTACTTTTGAATATTTTTATGGGTAAGTACTAAAAATAGTCTAAAGAATTTATTATCGTGTGAGCTTTGCTCATTCGATAGCATTCATCATCACTCTTCGCTCCTAGACTTTAAGTATACCGTTCCTAAATAAAGGCATTGTGTCCATTTCAAGCTTTACCTACAAGTTACAACTTTTACTGTAAAAAGAACTTTTAAATAACATTCAGTGTAACATGTGCTTATTAAGGACAAAACCTGTCGTTAGCCGGTCTATACGCTCAAAAATAAACTTGGAAATCCTGACATTACATCCCTCTGTATACAAATATTATACTTTAAAGCGTAGAAAATAAATAACAAATTGGCGTAATCTCATTTAGCGTATACGACAATCTTAGGTTGTTCCTACTCCTATTTCACAGTCATACGTTGCCTTTAAAAGTCTTTGACGACATATTACGCAATATGTCTAAGATTTTCTCTAATGAGGTGTTTCCCTAAAAGGGCACTCTTGATATTTCTAGTTATAAATGGAATTCAAAAGCCCAGACAACATGATACTTCAAGACATATACGGCTTGGAGGTTCTTGATAAAAGAAATGGCTGATGTTATTATAGATTTGAATGAGCATGTCATTAATTACAATTTATTGTTCATGTTATTTGTCTTTGTCGATAGATAAAATTAATATTCGGCCAGGATATCAATAAGCCAACTCAGAAGAATTTAAAAAATTAAAGCGAGTAATTCACCTTACCTCGTCCACGTGGAATTAAGTACTTAAAAACCTTTTTCATCATACCTATTCGAAAAACGAATATTGGCTTCAGAGGATAGCGGGAGCAAAATTTAATTTTAACCCCATGGGACTTTTCATTTCTCTCTTCTGATTGGTCCGCGTTAGTGCTCTAGCATACTAAAGCACTAACGCGGACCAATCAGAAGAGAGAATTCAAAAATGTTTGAGAAGCTGTTGTCTTCTGCTGTGATCTTTGTCGATTAGATAAATACGCCCATACTTCTAACATAAATATTAATGTTTAATTATTTCATAAAAATTTATTTTTTGTTTTATTTAAACTTTCATTATGCGTATTGGTAATGTCTATACTCTATACATACTATACATAGTAGGTTGATACTCCTAGCTTTTTCTCATAGGTAATGATGAAAAATAGTGTGTGTCATTCGGGGCCAAAATTTTTTGTTCTCGGGCGGCGTATATTGAATTCCTCGCTACGCTCAGGATTCTACTTTAGAATCCCTCGCTGCGCTCGGGAGTCTACTATAGAATCCTTCACTTCGCTCTGAATTCAAAATAACGCCCTCGGGGAACAAAAAAATCCTTTGGCCCCATATAACACAAATAACTATTATTTTCCAGAATTAAAAGTAGCCTATCCAGGTCCTCAACTACTCCCTTGCAAAAAAACAATAATCCGTGTTTCTGTCACATAAATTTTATCTATCGCTGAAATCGAACTGAGTGGATCTACTCTCTACCAAATGATATTATCCTCGACTATTCACATTGTGTAGTTAGCTAGGCCTAATGGTCCAAGATCCCAGTGCCGCCAGACCTAAGTTATTTTCTCAGCAATTATTTGTGTACGATAGAGTACTGTTCGAATGTCCTTTCAGTATATGCGTACGAGCTAGATTGTGCCGACGGCCAATTTCCAGATACCAGGTGCTAAAGTTAGGTAAAAACTAGAATAACTTATCTTAAATTCTCAGGGCTGATTTTCATATATGTTTTAAAGAATATTGTAAAAATTAATAAATTAATACTGCCAGACGCTTACCGCCGGCGGTTACTTTAGCCAGACGCTTTGAAGCTCCCAAAAATTATATAATTTAAGTTAACTTATATTCTCAGTTCTGATTTTTATACATGATACTCAGGGAACTATTGCGATATTATCTGTAAGCTGCCAGACCTATTGGAAGGGTCAAACATCCCCCCAGACATACATTATGCGTCCCCATATATGTATGAGCGCTAGAACGTGATTCACTTGTTTAAGTGTGTGAGAGATAATTTCATCATACTATAATATTATAAATGCGAAAGTGTGTTTGTTGGTTTGTCCTTCAATCACTCTGCAACAGAGCTATGGATCGACGTGATTTTTTGCCTGGGTATAGCTTAGGATCTAGAGAGAGAGAACTATTGCAATATCTTCTGCAAGCTATACCCAGGCAAAAAATCACGTCGATCCGTAGCTCTGTTGCAGGGTGATTGAAGGACAAACCAACAAACACACTTTCGCATTTATAATATTATAGTATGATGATATTATCTCTCACACACTTAAACAAGTGAATCATGTTCTAGCGCTCATACATATGGGGACGCATAATGTGTGTCTGGGGGGAAGTTTGACCCTTCCAATAGGTCTGGCAGCTTACAGATAATATCGCAATAGTTCCCTGAGTATCATGTATAAAAATCAGAACTGAGAATATAAGTTAACTTAAATTATACATATTTTCGGGAGCTTCAAAGCGTCTGGCTAAAGTAACCGCCGGCGGTAAGCGTCTGGCAGTATTAATTTATTAATTTTTACAATATTCTTTAAAACATATATGAAAATCAGCCCTGAGAATTTAAGATAAGTTATTCTAGTTTTTACCTACCTTTAGCACCTGGTATCTGGAAATTGGCCGTCGGCACAATCTAGCTGGTACGCATATACTGAAAGGACATTCGAACAGTACTCTATCGTACACAAATAATTGCTGAGAAAATAACTTAGGTCTGGCGGCACTGGGATCTTGCTCTATAACGAAAACTGCGTTGCCACATTCCCAAGCAAAATGACAAGGTGTACCTACTTATATACATTGTCCACCTTTGCACGATAACGTCTTCATACTATCTCCTTAAAAATTCCGGTACAGGTACAGTAATAAAGGTGCGAAGGTGTTAAACAGAGTTCGTTAAACTAGAAGTCGTATTTTTTGCTCAAGTTCAGTATACTTGCGTGCGTTTTGAAAATACCGATTTTATACCAATTTTTTGTCACGCTTGACATTTTTCTATAGAAAATTCGAACTTGATTCGATTTTCCGCCCTCTTTTTTTGTCACATCGAGCACGCTCTTGACCGTCAAAAGCGCTGCTGTAGAGATTTTTTTGTTGTCAACTTTTTTTCGGGTGCCCCAATAATAATATCTACTTTTTATGGTAACAAAATATGCCGAAGAGATTTACTTCCCAAAGAAAGTTGTTTTTATGCGTTACTTCATGAATTCGATACGATACCCATTATATATATTTTATTCTACTTTTTACTATCAATTTTATAATAAAATAAAATAAATTTATTATGAAAATTGCATCATAATCAATAATTGTATTGAGATGGAATTTTCTTGAATTCAAATGGAATTGAGATGGAATTTATCTGCTTTACGTTTTCAAATACCTATCGAATGAATTTAATGTCTCATAAAATGTAGGCTTTCAATATTTCATGTGATAATATTTATATAGTGCTATAAATAAATAGTTATACGAATGTAAAAAGCGGATATGAATTTGGAATTTATATGTATTTACGTAAATTTATTCACGAGTATTTACTTACCATGTCGGTTGTCAGTTTGCATGTTTAATTACAGTGCTTAAACAAAAATAAGTAATATTTTATTTTTCATCACGAGCAATTCATGAGCAATTTTTGTTTTCGTGCGGTTGAATAATTTTATGAAAAACTGTATTGTGAAAAGGATTAGTTTAGCCATCTAAAGGGGCAATGTTGCCAGGAGTTACGTATAGTGGTAGGTAGGTATTGACGAGTGACGAATAAGGTGTCAATCGATCCCTTAATTATAACGGTACCAGGACCAAAAGGCATAAGCGGGCTCCTTAATACTCAAAGTTAATACTCAAAGGCAGGCTCTTATTATGCGAATAAAATCAATATGACGCGGACGGATACATCTCCGAGTCGGGTTACAGTTTTTAACCTTTTTCTGGTATCACTCGAACAGCATAATGGTACAGTCAGTACCTACTATACTTGTTACTTGTATGAATGAGGTTTTATTTTATTTATTTACTAGCTGATTCGTCCGCGTAGGTTTAGTTTTTTAAAATCCCGCGGGAACTCTTTGATTTTCCGGGAT
Source organism: Oeneis ivallda (assembly GCA_029955525.1). Classification (NCBI taxonomy): domain Eukaryota; kingdom Metazoa; phylum Arthropoda; class Insecta; order Lepidoptera; family Nymphalidae; genus Oeneis; species Oeneis ivallda. The sequence continues at coordinate 11,680,980 of JARPMR010000016.1, read as the reverse complement.
GCCTATGTCACCCTCCAGGTTCTGAACTATACATATCCAAAAAATCACGTCAATCCGTAGCTTTGTTGCAGCGTGATTGAAGGAAAACCAACAAACACAATTTTAATTAAAAATAAACTATGCACCCATTAATGAAGAAGGGTGGCTTGACTTATTGAACAGACCAACTACTTGTTTTCGATTGATGAAATGACCAGAATATCTTTTCTTCTTTCTTTTTTTTTGTGTTTTTTTTAAGTATTCTACTATCCTACATAATATAAATAACTAGCTGATGCCCGCGACTTTGTCCGCGTGGATTTAGTTTTTAAAGTCCCTCGGGAACTCCTTGATTTTCCGGGATAAAAAGTAGCCTAGATGTTGACCCGAGTAATAAGCTACCACGGTATAAAATTTTGTAGAAATCTGTGCGGTAGTTTTTACGTGAAAGAAGGACAAACAAACAGACAAACAGACAAAAATTAAATAAAAATCTGTTTTGGGCTCAGTATCGATAGTAAAGCATCCCCCAATTAAAATTTTCAAAATATACTAAATGTACAGAAATCTTCCAGTTACAGTTTTATTATATGTATAGATTTCATAAAAAATTGTGTGTTTCTATGTTTAATACGTATGTATTTAATGTATTTTATTTTGAATATTAGCATTTGAATATTAGTTTTCAATTCGATGCCTTAAAATGGGTAGCATAAGTATGTCACGCACTCTTTAAACATTTCTGTGGTGGTGTCATGTGATGCGGGTTGTTACGTTCCCTCAAATATGGTTGAGCGAAGCAATGGCATGGGTCATGCGTCATGCTCGTGAACGGGTTCCACCGGCGGGAATGGGGCTACTTTATGTCTGCCCATCTTAAGATAGAAGTTAGTCGGTATGCATTTTTGGAACTTTCCTCATTGTGGAAACACTGCATATATAGCATAGTATTTACTGTATTGTAAATTTGTTTTGAAAAGAGCAACCGCCGAGTTTCTTTCTGGTTCTTCTCGGTAGGAAAGGCATTCCGAACCAGTGGTAGATTCATCGACTATTCTAAAGCACTTGTAAAAGTTTATTTGAATAAAAATATTTCTATTCTATTCTATTCTATTATTTGCGTATTTTTATGCATATATTTGTTCCACTTACCTCGCATCTGTAGCTAGGTTTATCTTTTTTAGGGTTCCGTACCCAAAGGGTACCAACGGGACCCTATTACTAAGCCTACGCTGTCCGTCCGTCCGTCCGTCCGTCCGTCCGTCTGTCAGCGGGCTGTATCTCGTAAACCGTAATAGATAGACAGATGAAATTTTCACATATTATGTATTTCTATTGCCGCTATAACAACAAATAATAAAAATTAAATTAAATTAAAAAAATTAAATTAAAATATTTCCATGGGTAAGTACATGGAAATATTTTTATTTAATTTTTTTTTAACGGAACCCTAAAAGAGCGAGGCCCGACTCGCACTTGGCCGATTTTTTTTTGCACAATGGGTTGCCCGCTTTAATCACAGAAAAAAATTTGCCTGGCCGCCAAATTGATTGAATATAATAAACCTATTGTTATTTTCTTGAGTTCTGTAGAGTAAAGGTATATTCATTAATTCATATTATAAGGACTCTCCCATTGGGTCCCTCGCATAGCAATTTTCATTTCACAGATCACGACATGATCTCAGATTCTCGCAGCATTGTGGCAATTAAAATAACAGGGAGCTTATTATCAAGCTATTAAACTTGATATTAAAACACAGCCTAGACAATTATCTCGATTCTCGAGTTATAATTGCACACCGACCTCCTGAATTTATTGCGTAGGCTCATATTCCCTACGGCAAAATGAATATCGCTGTAATGAAAAAGCTATGATTAAATGAAATCGAATCTATCCGTTTGGAGGTTTCAGTAGAATATATTGAGCGAGAGCAAATTTTTGCATAGTAATATAATTTTCTATTAAAATTTTCCAGAATTATTAATTACTTTTTGCATACCTACTAATAATATAATAAGGTAATTTTCCTAATATAAAATTATTTACTATCGTTTGTTATGCTCTGGGTGACTAAATTTTTATATTGAAAATCTCTTTGAATGTACCTAATATTCCCACAGTTTTGTTTTGTGGAAATAACAAAAAATCACTAACTACGTTATTGAAGTCATTAAATTACTAGCAACACCGTCATCATATTATGAGCAACCAATCAACGGCTCACTACTCAATGCAGATGTCCTCTCAGAGAAGGGGCCCTAGTCCACCACGCTGGTCTAATGCGAATTGGTAGACACACACCTTTGAGAACAGTCACTATATAAATATTTATGAAAAACTATATTTTCTTGTTTAACTTGTGTTTTCCTATAAAATTCAGTTTTACAAGAACCTTAAACTTACTTATTTAGTTTTTCTTCTCTGAAAGGAAACCTGTGCTCAGTAGTGAACCGTTGATGGGTTACTGATGATGATGATGATGAACAACAACCTAGATAGGAACAATTTACCATCGTGGTAAGAAATGTTACAGTCAAAAATGAAAACCCTATCGTTTTATAGCCTAAAAGTTTAAAAGGAGATGGTATAGCCGTAGAACTATTATATATTCTGTGGTATAGCCGTGAATAAAATATTTTAATTCTCATTAGCTGTGAAATTACCTACTTAGTTCCATACATATAGAATCGTATCATATTAATCACACTAGGTATCTATAGGATGCTTACAGTGTAACCCTCGTTCGCTTAATTGGTCGTGCCTAAGAGCCTGAATCGAGGTCAAGAGCCTTTACACAGTTCTATAGAGTGACCCGCTATTTATTAGCTCTCTCATAATACTTTTATATAATATATTAGCTATATATAAGAAACTTGACTGAGGGCCTAATTAGGTTGATAGCGATTTATTTGCTGACAGCTTTTTATTGGTTGACCCAACCTTTAGTCGTATACATTTTATTTATACATTTAAAAAGTAAACTTACTGGGATTTGCATTTGAAACGAATAAAAGGGTCAGACCTCTTGTATAGTACGGTTACCGAACATTCTCTCGATAAGGTTAGATTAAAAGAGATTAGAAAGTGATGTTCTATTCACTCTTATGTTGAAGATATCCAAGGGAAAGGTGAATAACATTAATGCTAATAAAGAAAGGTCGAGAAACAAGAAAAAAATCGCCTTTTTGTGCATATTTAACTCATAATAGAGTCTGGAGGTTGAAAGCAGAGAAATTAGTAAATCCAAGCACAAAACAGTAATTGCAACAATCTTTAGTACAAAAATCTCGAATGTCTGTGTAATTTTTGTCGGTTACCAATACCAAGTTACCATCTAAAACGTGCCGCCAAGCGATTTAACGCGTGTAGAAACCAATTAGGAGTATGGTTTTAATTTTATTATGAAAACCACTGAATTTACCTATTTAGTGATTAAAACTGCCACACTCTCTTAGCTTAGAATAAGCTAGCCCGCTACCTTCTAAGGCTGAATCGTCACTTACCATCAGTCAGATGAGATCGCAGTCAAGGGCTATGCGTATGTTGTCATGAATAAAACAAAAAAGATCGGCGATAAACCGTTTATATCCAAGAACCTTTCTTGTACATTTAAATTATGCTAATCACATTAAGAGCAAAAAAGTTTGACGTTCCGAAGCAAACATCGGAGTAAAAGCTTCCAAGAGGCACGTCGCGTGCGAAATCGAATGTGTGGGTGCGGACACCAAATACTAGGGTTGCCAACATTTTTTCGGCTGATTTTATAATATTATGTTGTATTTTTTGAGAATAAACAATCATACTAATATTATAAATGCGAATGTGTGTCTGTTTGTTGGTTTGTTGTTTTGTTGATTTGTTGGTTTGTTGGTTTGTCCTTCAATCACGCCGCAACAGAGTTACGGATCGACGTGATTTTTTGCATGGGTATAGTTGAGGACCTGGAGAGTGACATAGGCTACTTTTTATCCCGGAAAATCAAAGAGTTCCCGAAGGATTTTATAAACTAAATCCACGCGGACGAAGTCGTGGGCATCAGCTAGTAGAAAAATAAAGTGCACTTAACTGTACACTTAAACACTAACGTGATTTGCTTGGATGTAGTGCTGTAGCCTCTGCTATAGGTATTCATCCTACTCCTCAACCGTTGAGGGCCTGGAGAGAGTGGCATAGGCTAATTTTGTCACATAGGAGACTTCGTCTGTGTGAATGTATTTTTTCCCGCGGGAGCTCTCTTGATTTTACGGGGGTAAAAATTAGCCTATGTCTCTCTCCAGGTCCTCTATACCCATGCAAAAAATCACGTCGAACCGTAGCTCTGTTACACCGTGATTGGAGGACAAATCAACAAAAAATAAAAAGTGTGTGTCAGCTCCGGCCTCCGACGCACGACTGGAGTTTACGCGCGACTCGGGTCCGAGCGCGCCCCGACCGACTTTCGCTTCGGGGACCCGATCGCTACGCGCTCGGCTACCCGAAGCGAAAGCTCTTTCGCACGAAAACCAACCTTATTTACTCAACGTTAGGGTAGAAATTTCAACGTTGTGAAAAACGTAACAGAAAAACGTAACGAGGTCATTGATAAATTGATTTCACTGCCCGGATTTTTCTCATACCGGGCTGCTAAAATCGATTCTTAAGGAGTAAACTCCAAAAACACATTCGCATTGATAATATTAGTAAGATAGTACGGTTAACAACCCTACCAAATACGCGCGTATGTTGAATTTCGCTTTCGGCGATGGCGGCAGTTAACTTTTCGGACGGGCCGCGAGTTTTAATTTGTGCTCAATTATGCTTGAGCACTGTTATTTATCGTTGTTTTAATTTATTTGCCTTCTCACAACGCCGGTGGGTGGTCCGCGCCACGATTCACGGACCAAGTTCACCAGTACGTTCCACCGACTGCGGCATGGAGCTAACGAACCAATAACGGATCGGTTACTTCAAATAATATTATGGCTGTTACAAAGCGGAACTACAATTTGATTGGCATTCTATTTTCAATTCTATTTGGATACGGATTTTTAATAACTATTACTTTTCATTTACGAATCATGATAGGGATGATTAATATTTGTATTGTATCTAATAGAAAATTGGCCTATAACCTTTCTCTGAGAGGAGACCTGTGCTCAGTAGTAAGACGCTTATAATTAAAAAAAATATTATTTTATTAAAAAAGTACCTTATATCCTTCCTAAACTCCTGTAGGTAGTCCTAAATATACAACACGACCATTTTGTTATTCCGTGCACATCGCTCACCCTCTCGGATGGTTAGCGGTAAATTGTTTCAAATGTGATTCTAATTGAGCAGCTAATACATACTGCGCATACTCGCTCAATTAACCATCACACGGATAACTGAAAATATTTCCCTTATGTTTAAACTTCATTATCATCCGAACATTCCATTTCATCCGGCGGTAGATTCACTTGTCGATTCAAAAGCACTTTTGAAGCGGATAAAAAACTTTTCTTATCTTTATTCTATTCTACCTACATTTGTAGTCCCTACATTTCCTTCATACATTGATTCGTCTGTAGGGTTGTCTAAGTTTTGCTAGTTTGACGATCGCAATCACGTTTGATTTGCTGAACTTATGGCGTCGTGTAACGTGTGGTTCTGTCACTTTTGAAACCAATACCTCTTCATCGTATTGTTTTCTCTTATTTATTATTTAGCAGATCAAAAATAAGTACCAAGAATCATTATAATATTCTAATACATACTTGTAAATTCGCAAGTGTTTTTGTTTGTCCGTCAATCACACAGCCACGGAGCAACGAACCGAATTAAAGACCAAGACAAGACAGTATTATTTTTATCCCAGGACAATTATAGAGGATCTGCAGGATTGCTTTCTTTCCATTTACCAAACAACAAAAAAGGTTTTAGATACAAAATCAAATTGTCTTAAATAAACTTCAAACAATTTATTTAATTTCCAGAAATAATTATTTTAATCACCAAACAACATTTGATTGAAAGACGTTGTGTGAGGTATATTGTATTGTACTATTCAATCATCATCTACAGCTTAATAGATAACAATCTCTCCAACCTAGTTTAGATTTTATCGACTACTTGCGATTGGATGTTGTATCTTTGAATTCTTTTAAAATGTAGGCCAAGTTATTTTAAGATAAATTAGGTTAAGTACATTGTGGCAGCGAACGAAAGCTTGGTTTAAACTATCATTAGGTAAATTTGAAAAAGTGGGTAAACTTTTCATCATATTTTCATATAGAACTTGCGCCTGCTTCATCAAGGTATTGAAATAAATTTTATATAACTATAAATGTTGGGTTTTCTAGGTGCTGGAGTTGGCAGACCCTTACTGACCGATAAAATCCAACAGCCTACGACATCAGACGGGTCACAGGAAGCCGCTAGATACAAGCGGCAACAGACCGAGGCATGTGGAACTCCATACCAATGTCAAGCAGGTCGATAAAGAAGAAGAAAAGATAACCTTACTTCAGTGACGCCCCGGTTGAAAACGAATTTATTACTGGGCCTATACAAATCATCAATCAATCAACAATTTTGTTTTGAGATGTCATAATAAATATAATGGCAACCTTAAAGCTGGTAATAAATTTAAGGTTGACATTGCATGATATGTCAAGCAATTTCGAAATTAAAACTTGGTAGTAAGGGTTCTGTACGGTCTGTAAAAAATCGTAGGTACTGATTCGATTGGCGAATTTATAAGAAACGGTCATTTTATAACGTATTTCATGTCATGTAGGTCATCGACGTCATATTACCTACATACCCAGATGTATAATCTAGGTATGCTGCAAATCCGCACTGCGAGGGATTTGATGTGTTTTTTATTTGTATGTCCTTCAATCATGCAGCAACGGTGTGAAGGACTGACATGAGTTTTTTTTTTATTTTCATCCCGGAAAAACAACGGTTTCCAAAGCCGCGTGTGAAACCAATATTACTATACCTACTTACGTATGATAATATATGTGTAACCACAGATATAACATAGGTATATGAACAATCTATTTCAATTAATCATTTATATTATGCCATTTACTCTTGTTATCTACTACCACTAATCATGACAATGCATATAAATGCTGATACAACGTAGCTATTAACTAAGAGCTTTAACGTCTAATCATGTCTTCAATTAATGTAACCACTTGAACACAGAAAGCAAAGACGCGGTAGATAATATTATCTACCTATGTAATTAGGAGAAAGGTTTAAGAGTAAGGACAGACAGACCTCCCCTGGGGCAGTGTTGGTCTTATAAGTGGGAGATCCCGGGTTCAATTTCCGGATCTAGGCTTCCAGTACGATACCGCATAAAAACGATTAGAGAAAGCAATAAATCTTTGATAGAGCTACCATTATGACCCTAAAAAGTTAGTCTGTTTCATTAATAGAAAGGATAGTCGATTGCAACCAGTCACAAGTGACACACGCTAAAAATGATTGCATCAGTGTTACGCTTGTAATGACCTCTGATTGACTGAATTTATGGCGTTCTTGCTGCATCATTGCATTTTAACCCATTGCGGGAGAGTATCAGCCAATCAGAGGTCATTGAGATCGTTACACTGATGCAATCAATTTTAGAGAGTACAACTAGTGAGTTCTGTTAATGAAGCAGACTAATTTTTTAGGGTTATGGTAGGTGTATCAAAGCTTTATTGCTTCCTCTAACACCATTTGGTACAGGTAAGGTTGCAGTCAAAGTCGCTTTTATTTACACCAAAAAACAAATTACCTCATAAAACATAGAAATCTGATAAACATAAACATTTATTGAAACATAATATTACATACTAGTTTGAACAGAACAAATTTTATCTCGGAAGGGAAAATATCGCGCACCAAATGCTTATTCGTGTGAGTGCACATCTTTATTCTTTATTATCAAGTGAGAACCGGCTTGAGGCACCATGCGCTTTTGATACCCGGTTTGAACTAGTTTTGGCAATTATTCACAAAAATTGCTAAGCTGAGATTACGCCGAGCGGACTGTACCTTAGATTTTAGATTTTTGACCATTCAAGTTGAATTAAAATTTTGTATGCACCTGAAAAATATAAATAAATATTTTTTTTTAGATCTAAGTAAATATTTAAGAGGAAAGATCGCGTGTATACCACCTATCGCATGTTGTACAAGCGATTAAGGTTTAATCCGAAGTGCAACCAACTTTATTCATGCAACAGTAAGCTAATACGACATTCTTGAACTGCAGTTGGTGCTATTGTGCTTACAAGTTACAACCATAACTTTTACCACATTTAACTAACCTCTAAACAAAAGGGGCTTTTATTTACGCACAGTGGTCGCATTCAGAACAATATGTCACAAAAAGTAACGGTGCGGTTAAGACATTTTCTCTACTTTATGATAAAGCTGGCGCAAGCAGGCGGCTAAATATTGTTTACTGTTTACAACCGCGCTGTTCTTTTGAACAATGGTCTTTTGTCTATGTTCACAAGTTGTGTCTCGAACTTTAATTTACGACTTCAATTTTGGGAAGTTTACAATGACGTGCTTTATTTGCTCTCTTCTTCCATATGGTATGACTGATAATAACAATTATTCAATAAGAAAAATCCAGAAACCAAGCTATGTTGGTGTTTTGATGCGCTCAATGAAGCTTCAGTCTTCACTCCTCAGTCTGAGCTAACGTACCCTATCCATCTGAGCACCTAATGTGCCTCGTCGCTTAACCGTCGCCTGCATCAATTAACGCTCTTCTTCTTCTTGATCGCGTTCTTCATTTCTGAAGGTCGTGTCCGTAATTCAGGTTTTTCGTAACGGTGGTCACTAAAGCCTTCCACTCCTGTCGGTCCTCAGCCTTCCTTATTGCGGTCGTAAATGGGAGGCCAGTGAGTGTCTTGATCTGGTCCGACCAGCGGCTAGGTGATCGGCCGCGAGGTCTTTTGCCCTCCACCTTGCCTATGACTATCAGTTTGTCTAAATTACTGGGAAGGCGTCGGGCAATGTGGCCAAAATACCCCAAGATCTTCTGATAGCAAATTGTGGACAATCTAGTGCCAATGCGAAGTTGCTCCAGGATAGACTTGTTTGTCGCTAATTAACGCTACAGTCTCAATAATTTTGGCTATTGGCTTTTATCACGTCCTTCCTGCAACACTGCATTCTAACCAATAGTGTAAGAGTATCAGCCAATCAGAGTTGCGATTGAATAAAAATTGCCGATCAAACTATTATACATTTCATGGCATTAGGGTCAAAGTAAAATATTCCTTGACTGTATTGATTCACAAATTCAGTACAACCGATTCTAACGTGGAGCGTTATGGAGCATATCGTACATATCTAAACGTATGAGAATGCATACACGAAATCGAGCTCTAATTTAATTTCGTTATGGTTTTATTTTATTTTATTTTATTTATTATAAAGTAATCAACAGCGTTACATATAATTATTATACAATTAAGAATAGTTATAAAATAAGGCCAAACAGATTACACAATAATACATAATAACATATAACACGATAGACACTAGCATTATAAAATAATATGATTAAATAACTAGGTAAGTATAAGGTAATAATATAAGTGTCATCATTGTGTGTGTGTGTGTGTGTGTGTGTGTGTGTGTGTGTGTGTGTGTGTGTGTGTATGTGTGTGTGTATGTGTGTGTGTGTGTGTGTGTGTGTGTGTGTGTGTGTGTGTGTGTGTATGTGTGTGTGTGTGTGTGTGCAAGTGTTTGATCGTAATAAGCTTTATTGTAGGTTCTAGCCAGACGTAGCAGAACAGAATTTTGTGCATAGTTTGTGTGGGCTCTAGGTACAGCCAAAAGGCGCCTGTGTCGAGGTCTAAGAGATGAGACATTTAGTGATGATACATTTAGTGAAAAGCTTGTCAATAAAGCGGGACAGTCAATTTTACCAGACAGGATAGCTTGCAGTAGCAACATATCGCTTAGGCTCCTGCGCTTCTCTAAGGTGTCGATTTTATAGTGTTTGCAAGCTTCCTCATAGCATGAAAATTTTTTGAATTCTTTGAACGCTAGATATTTTAGAAATTTTCTTTGAATAGATTCAATCCTTTCCGAGTGTATTATGTAGCAAGGTGACCAGATATTACAAGCGTACTCAAGTACACTACGAACATAGGTGAAATAGAGTGATTTTATGCACTGTATGTTACTAAAATTTTGAGTTACACGCTTAATGAAACCCAGTTGCCTGTATGCTTTATCTGCTACTATATCAATATGATCATTCATGGAAAGCTTAGTATCAACTTTGATGCCTAAGTCTCTAACGGTATTCACTTTTGATATCTGTATACCATTAATCCTGTAGTCGAAAACTATTGACTTTATTTTGCGAGTTAATGTTATATGGTGGCATTTTTTGACATTGACGACAATCCTATTCCTCTTGTAATATTCCGTTAAAGCGTTAAGGTCTTCTTGCAACTTATGGCAATCATCATTGTTACGTATTCGGAGGAAAATTTTCTTGTCATCTGCGAACATTAAGTGTTGGGCATGAGAAAAGCAGCTCCCTATATCGAATAAGTAGGCGTTGTACAAAAGGGGGCCTAAGATAGACCCTTGTGGTACTCCCGATGGTATCGGTACAAAATTACTTCTGGCGCTTCCCGTAACGACAGCTTGCATACTATTCTTGATGTACGAAGTGAACCATCGGTGTAAGTTCCCACTTATTCCCAGTGTATTCAATTTCTGGAGTAAGATAACGTGATCCACTCGGTCAAAGGCCTTTTCGAAGTCTGTGTAGATCACATCCACCTGATACCTTTCATCCATACTCTTTAGTACGTAGTCCACGAATACAGCCATGTTAGTGACGGTAGAGCGATTTTTCACAAAACCATGCTGCTCATTGGGAATAGATCTTGTGATAAATGGGCTTATGCGTCTGTGGACAACTGTCTCAAATAGTTTGCTCATTCCGTTGAGAATAGATATTGGCCGGTAATTCTCAATTTGGATTTTAGATCCACCTTTATGTACAGGTACTATTAACGCTTCTTTCCATTTATCCGGAAAGGCGCAGAAGACATTAAGAGATAAATTGAATATAATGGAAAGAGGCTTAGCCAAAGTGGAAGCACATTTGTTAAGAAAAATTGAAGGAATGCCATCACTACCGGCTCCCTTATTAATTTTCAACGCTTTAAGCAGTTTACGTACTTCATCTTCTCCTATGATTAATTTGCAGATGGATTCATTATGTGCTTTATTCGAAGGACTCGGTGCGTCATACGAGTTCGCAGGTTTTACAAAAACACTCTCAAAAAATTCACTGAAGCCATTGCACACTGAGATTTCATCAGAGTATGTAGATTGTCCTAGCGTTAGTTTTGTAGGATACCCGTCTTTGTTGCTTCTTAATGATTTCATGTATGAGAAGAGTTGTTTAGGGTCTTTTCGTATGTAGTTTTGCATGCGCTGTGTATAAGATGTAAAACATTTCTGCTGTACAATTTTTTGCCTTGCTCTTAGTATCGCAAACTCATCATAGTCTCGAGGATTATTGGTTTCCTTCCAGTTTCTGTGCTTTTGAAGCTTTTCCTTTACTATGTGAGTCAGAGACTTTGAGTACCATACAGGGAAGTTTGATTTAGACTTAAATTTTATTGGGATATAGTTTTCTATACTTTCTTTTATCAAGGAGTAAAAAGTTTCTATTACATCGTTAATTGAGTCTGCAACTAGTACCTCTTCCCACACAATGGAGGACAAAAATTCGTTTATTTTAGTGTAGTCTCCTTTGAAGAAATTAGGGCGTTTAATCGACTTATAATGCGTGTTACGGACTAACAAACTGGAAAGATTGAACTCAAGACATGGATGGTATACATCTTCAGCGACGAGGGGCAAAGGACAGTGGTGAACATCAAAATCAATATTACTAAAAAATAGATCCAACGTATTTTGTTTGGTGTTTTTTATGAAATTCTGCTGTTTTAGGCCAGACAGGTTGCAAAAATCGTTAAGGTTCAGAAAAGCATTTTGTAGTTCCACTGAGCCCTTTTTGAGTATTGCAGGTCCAGAGTCCGACCAAATGATGTTAGGTAGGTTAAAGTCCCCAGCCAGGAGGAAGAAATCATTTGGATGTAAGGCAATTATTTCAGCAAGACGAGTAGTAATTGATTCAATCCGAGCTGGTAATAGATTGTCAGGCGGTGCATAAATTAGCACAATGTGGACGTTTATTTTACTTTGACGCTAATGCCATGAAATGAATAAGATTTTGATCGGCAACTTATAGACATTCGGGGGGCAGAGGTGATCACACTGTAGCAATCATTTTTAGACAATCCCGCAGCATGTTAAATGAATACTTGTTTCTACAGACTCTATACTATCAATCAACCACAAGCTGCAACGGGCGGTACATAATCCAGAATATCCATTCAATGCGAAAGTAACTACGTCTGTCTGTTTGTCTGTAAAAATCGGTTACCGGTAAAGCTGTGAAAAGGCAATAGACAGACAGACATGCGGATTCGCTTTCACATTCAAAATGTTAGTAGTATAATATTTGGTGTACCTTCAGTAGCTACCTATGTATGTTAGTGTTTATTGTATAGTAGTTGATAAATAGAATAAATAGTGAAATTGTAACCGGATTGAATAGTTGTCATTATTTTACATACAATACTGCTACAAATCACAATCATTGTTTGTCATGAGACATCACCAATCGTCTATCAAATGGAATTCGTGTCACATCTAGAGTTAAATACAATCGCAAATGTAATCAAACGAGTCTACAATTGCATTGAATAGACGTGATTGTCGTAGAACGCATTAAAATTCATTGGAAACTTGTCTCATATGGCGGTACGTGGCACGGGTATGTACTAATTGTACATTCTGGCGCCATTAAAAACCACTTTACACATCACGACATATGGAGAACCGTAAGAGAAACAGTTTTCTTTTTTAAAGCACGTCGAGTTGTGAAGTAATCTTGCGATTGTGTAAGAAAATTGTATTCATTTGACAGCTTGAAACGTGCTATGAATTAAACTATCCGTCTTGAGCTGTCAAGTCAATACGATTTTCTTAGGTGACGACAGGCCGCATCTACCTTGAATTTCAACCCGTCGCCGGCCCACTACTGGCCATAGGTCTCTCTAATGAGAAGGGTTTAGATTAGTCCACCAAGTTGGCCAAGTGTAGATTGGCTATATCTCTTCATTATGAGATTCAAAATCAAATTCAAAAGTATTTATTTCTTACAGGCCAAATTGTGTCTTATGACAAGTCGATAATCTACCACGAATTCGGAGTAATCCGAGTAAATCTGATGTCGTGTCTGTATAACTTCACCATCACCGATTAACGAATAAAGTGGATGTTTTCACAGATAAATACAAAAACTGTCAGAACGTCGTAACTGCTCGATTAAACCTTACTCAGCGAGGGTCCGAGGGCGAGTTAAGTTTATTTAGTCTTGAAAACACATTGAGCACTGGCATTTAAAAAAAAAAAGGCACACTAAAATAAAATTAGTCACTAGGTATCGTACTCACTATGAATACGAAAATCTTATGTCGAGTCGAGATTATGTACGAGTCGCATGTCTCACAGATTATAATAATTCAATAATTGGACAGTTATATTATTGTGTTCCTAAAATAGAAGAAAGTGCCGAACGTTCTTCATAAATTTAACTACAAATTATGTAATAAAATTTAATATTAATATGTACGTATATGTATATGCACTTAGATCGTTTAATGCAGTTTTCGTGTAGTGACGAACATATAAATTATTATGTTTTATTCCAATAATTCTTAAGCACTTTCTTTCTTTCTTCAAAGATAGTGACTGTAAGAAAAACAGGATTCAAAGCAATAATCATTTTAAGTTTTAACCATTCTCTATCTCCCCACTAGTTATATCACGATAATAGTGAACAGAATTCAAATACTTGTTAATCTAAATCTGGAGATAAGTTGAATACATAAGTAGGAAATATAACAAATGGAGACAATGTAGATAACGTGTTAAGTACTAAGAAACTGACGAAATAACACCGACGAGTATTATCCGCTTATCATAACAAATTATACCGTGATTTTTTATTTTCCCTTATATTATGTCTTTGCCTCTGAGAACTCCCATCTTATGCCTATCGAGTCTACAAATCAGAAATGTGGTACAATCTACAATAGGGCCATTCGATCAAGGATATTTGAAGCTTAGGCTATTAGGTTTAAAGACCGTTATGCTTTGAAGATGAGTTAGTGTATGCAAGATGCCAAGATAAACTTTAAAAGGAACAGCTCTTACATCGTTGTACTCTATGATTGGTTTTCCGTACAGTAGATAACAAGGTACAAGTTTGTTAGTGTCTCCGTCTATGCGGTTTTATCGAGCGATAGCGATCATTTTTTAGGGTTCCGTACCTGAAAAGTTAGAAAGGGAACCCTTATAAGATCACTCTCTTGTCCGTCTGTCCGTGTGTCGCCACCGATTTTCTTTGGAACAGGTGGACCTAATAATATAATGGCGGTATAATGGGTAGGTACGTTACCCTCGGCGCACGAGTTCGACTCGCACTTGACCGGTTTTTTTTGTGGCTTTAATGAAGATGACCGTATGACGTGTATGTAGTAGTAGACCGTATTTTGGTGGCGTTTTTAATTAGGTACCTTTTCTTTATCAATCGATAAACACCCACCTGTTGAACAAAGGTCTCTTGCATGGACTTCTACAAGCTTCGGTCTTGTGCCGCCTGTATCCAGCGACACCCTGTGTGCCTGTGACTATCGTTGTTGCAGTTTATTACCTCTTATGAGTCAGTAGGTAAATCGATTTGACGGCAATCGTATCTCGGTAACAAATTGAAGATTTCTTATCTGTACCTGAAAACAAACAGAAAAAGTTATTTTTAATAGTGATAACTACTTTTCAATAAAATTATTGTTTGATTAATATTCATTAAGGGATTTCTACCCCTAATTAATATGTCAGCTCCATAAATATACCCTAACCCAAATATTATCAAGTTGTTGATTCAATTAAAAGTTCTAAGCAATTTAATAATTATGTGATACGCAATTATTTTCGGGAAACGAAAGTATTGCAACCGCGGATTAATATTATTTTTGACCGGTATGAATTAAAAATAAGTTATAATTTAAAAAATAATAAAGTAATTCGAAAGGGTAAAACTACCGTCATGGTAACCCAATTTAAATGTTATGATTTAATGAATATATTTGTTCGATATCAATGTAATAATTTAGTTCTTTACATGGTACATAAGTACATACATAATAAAACAATGAAATCGGTTGTTTTCTTGAGGAGCCAATTATTATGTACCTGTATCGAATTATTGGGGTTACCCAAAAATCTTTAGTGACTTCTGGTACTGGCTGCCCATGTTATAAGAATATCAATTATTGAGATAATATCTTCCAAATACCTCGATTTATTTAACCGACCTGGATCTTCTTTGATAGGCTAGTCAGCATCCAGTAGGTCAGATAACTTATTCTTTAGGTAGAATAATCTTAGATAAACGGTCACAAGAAACGCCCAACGTTCATAAGAGTGTGGACATGGTGATTGGTGAGTAGTAGTCAAACAAGTTTGCCGGCAATCCATTTGTGCTCTATTTGTAAGCAAAAGCATTACGGTAACATCGCTCTCTTTATTGAATTAGGCTTAGTTACTCACAGAAGTTTGTAACACTGCATTGAAAAAGTACCTGTACGAAATACTAGGTATATCCATCCTAATGAGTATTCGTATCAACGTGTTTCTTAGGAAAGCTAAGAAAATTTATGTAACCAATTTACTGAACTTAGATCCCGAAGAGCTGAGGTGGTAATTAATTAAAGTGCTTCTTTTCTTACTTGTAAGTAACTGGATTACGCTAGAGCAGATGGAAAAGGTATACTTCTATGTACTTAAGAAACGTAGTTTAATATAATCTTTAGAAGTGTTCCTTATACAGTAGATGCTATTTTAGATCACCTACAAGTACAACTCAACTTTGTAAAATAAAATTACTTCTTCGAGTATTTAAATAGTATTTAAATAGTATTTTAAATACTGCATGAAAGAGTAGACAATTGAAACTACTAAAGTGTCTAATTAGATTGTTAAATCGCTATCAGCGACTAATCTAAATGACCCAACTGTACACAATAATATATTATAGGAAACGCCATGTAAATTGTTCTTGACGACGACACGACTACGGGTGTACGTTCACATCCAAACTTCATTAAAACGGCCATTGTTCGCTCGTCACACTATTAGTTTTTGCTGGCTCCATTACAAAAACTGTGAAGGATTACAAAGGCCCTCAACATTCGTTAAGCCGAACCGATGAATCTGGCTTTCCGATGCATGAACAAAATAAATGGAATATTGTCGCAACAAAATACGGATAGCAACAGAAACTACGCGTTTTTTTATGTACAAAGTATTAATTGTTACAAATATTCGCACCATAATATTTTTAGCAGTTCCAATCGTAAGTGATCATACTAGGTTTTACATAGGTATTAAACATTTTATCTCTGCTGTACTTTTTAATTTTTTTTATACTATGTGTAATGAAAACTTTTAGAGCTTAAAATGCAGTTAACTTAATATTAAGAATACCTATTATAAAAGGGATAAGTACCTTCCGGCCGAATTGAGAAGCCCCTCTTTCTTTGGAAGTCGGTTGAAAGTTAAACAGTTCAGTTATAATCGAACGAATCGAACGAAAAACGAACCATTAATCGTACTAAAACTAAGTGGAATTAACCTAGACATCACATATCAAACAGGTTCTGTTTGCTGATCTTCTGGATTCAATATGCAAATCTCTTATTTTCTCGGTTGATAAAAATGAACGAATTCAACTTTTTTAACGTTTTTTTAAGTAAAATACTTTTTTTCTGGGGCAAAAGTATCTACGGGTGTTTTTAACGAGCTTAACCTATTGCTTTTACGATATTATCTTTACGAGGGAGTTTTTCATAAAACTAATGAATGTCAAAGACTAGGTTTACCCCCGTTTGCGTATTACCTTTGAAGTCGACAGAATTCAGTTTACTAAAAGGAAGTGTCAATAATTACAACAGCCTTATGTAGCATAAATTTAAAACTTGTCGAACAAAACTAACGAATGCCAAACAACACATTTTCTTTTGAAGAACTTGCAAATGATGAGTATTCCATTAGGGAAGCAATTCAGTCTAGATAGATTTGAAAGTATGTTAAATGAGAACAAAAAATTATTTCGCCAATATCACGTGTTACAATGAAAATGACATTGACAAGACGCTGAAGCAGCAGCCCAGCAGAAACTGGGATTATCTCAATATGATTGCGTATGTTTTAGTATCGTATTGGCCGAATTTAAGGTGTTCTTGCTGCATCATGCATTTAACCAATAGCGACAGAGTACCAGCCAGTCAGCAGACTGAAGTGATTGCACTAGTGCACTGGTACAATAATTTTTATGGATGGAGTAGTCCGGGTTTATTCATCTCGTTTATTCCAGGTTTACTCTTCTCGTTTATTCGACGCGAAAATATCAAAATTATTGTGCATCATTACTAATTCGTTTATCATCAATACTACAATAATACAATAATAGTCAATAATTTAATATAAATTACTTACAGCAAAGAGATTCAACAAAGAAGTAAACACACTTTCGCATTTTTAGGGTTCCGTAGTAAACAAGGAACCCTTATAGTTTCGCCATGTCCGTCCGTCTGTCTGTCTGTCTGTCTGTCTGTCTGTCTGTCTGTCTGTCCGCGGTTTAGCTCAGAGACTATTGGTACTAGAAATCTGTAATTTGACAAGGGTATAAATATCAATCACGCCGACAAAGTCGTGAAATAAAATTGTGAAAAATATTTTTTTTTAGGGTACCTCCCCTACATGTAAAGTGGGGATGATTTTTTTTTTCTCGTCTATCCCATAGTGTGGGGTGTCGTTGAATAGGTCTTTCAAAAATATTGTGGGTGTGGGAACACCATTTTTCAATTTAGGG
The DNA here is from genome assembly GCA_029955525.1 of Oeneis ivallda. NCBI lineage: Eukaryota > Metazoa > Arthropoda > Insecta > Lepidoptera > Nymphalidae > Oeneis > Oeneis ivallda. The sequence goes on along the minus strand of JARPMR010000016.1, from coordinate 11,662,979 downwards.
ATCCGTTTGGGAAATATGATATTTTAAAGTGCTAAATTTTATTAGAGTCAAGTGTATATATAGGATACAAGAAAAAATTCACAGCAGTAGTATATATAATGAATTTTAAAGGAAAACTATCACGGCTAAGTAGGGTTCATTAGTCAAGGAGTTATATCTGTTTTTTCTAAGTTAGGTATTACACGTAGTGTAAGTTGCATATTTTGTAGAATATTATAGTATATAAAGCATGGAACTCAAAATTTATTCAATATTCATAAATAAAACAAAAGCACTATCCTAGGTCAGCAATAATATTTGAGACTTTCAACTACGGAACCCTACACTGCGCGTGGCCCGACACGCACTTAGCCGGTTTTATTATAATTTAACTAGCTGACCCAACGAACTTCATACCGCCAAAAAAATTTAGGGGTGGGTCACCCTTATCATTTAGGGGTATGAAAAATAGATGTTGACCGATTCTCAGACCTATCCCATATGCACACAAAATTTCATAAAAATCGGTCCAGCCGTTTCGGAGGAGTTTGGTAACAAACACCGCGACATGAGAATTTTATATATATTAGATATAAAAATTCTTCTTAAAAAACCGACTTCAAACGCCCGCGCCAGTACATAGTATATAAATTATTATTGATATTTTAAAAACCGCTCGACCGATTTCGATAAAATTTCAATGGGACCACCTGGGAAGTATACCATTTGAAACAAAAAAAGAATTGTCCAAGTTGTCGGTTCAGGCGTCTTCGAGTAATCGGTAAACATACATAAAAAAAAAGATTCCGACGAACTGAGAACCTTAGTATACCTAATTTAATACCGTAGTTAACGTAGGTAAACATCTCAATTTTGTTAACTTAAGCTAAGCAAAGTTGTGATAAGCTAGCCAAGTTTAATAACTTGAAAAGTTTAAAGTCTATTTAACATTTATGAGATCTACCAGAAAAGTAAGATGAGGAGACTTTTACATAAGCATTTCGTGTTTTTCTTATGGAATTGTTCAAATTCGTATTATTTTTTGATCTTGAGCTGAGAACCAATCTGAAAAAGGTTATAGAGGTGACCCGAAATAAATATTACTGTAGAGAAAGTTCAAGACAGTATTTTAGAAATTGTACATTTATAGAGATTATTGTATCTACCTAATCAAATATTATAATTAATTATCACAGTAAGACACACCATTCATATTATTACGAATATGTTTGAATTAACACGTCATGAAATTAGTGCATAACGAGCGAAGCATAAAATTATTCAAAATATCTTACATGATTAAGCGTGGGCTGATTCTTCCTAACAACTCCAGCTGCTATAGTATTCACGTTCAAAACGATTCCTCTTTTAAAACTGGTTTGTATAAGGGCTGCCATTGCAAGATTATCTTATTCAATTTTAACCTTTAAAGTTAGTAGTGTATGGTTCATATTGGTAAGACGGCTTTATGAACGACCACAGTTACAATCACTCTACAGAAGATATACCGAAATATATTATGTTAATTTTTTTACAGAGCTAGTAATAAAGCAGGGCATAGGTCAGAGAATGTAAACATAAATAGCAATTTATTGAACAACTCTGATTATTGGAACGATCGGGGTTCGGACATGCTACCGAATATTACGGTTTCCTAATTGGTACCTACTAGTGATGTGCCGGATCGTTCAAATGTATCCGCGGATACGGATATTATTTTTTGTCAAGATCCACGGACACGGATACGGTTCATAACTTTCTTACTCAATCAGTGTGGATGCGCGTGACCTTGAAACGATAGTATAGTAGACGCCACTTGACGCTTTGCTTAAGGATGATTATACGGGTCTGCCTGCGAAATTCAAATTTAATTTGGTTTTTCACAATTTGTCAACTAATACGACAAACTAGACTAATGGCATTCTAATTGCGCCAGTAGAATTATCATCGTCACAGGATTACATAAAAATCTTTACTTGAAAGTGACCAGTTTAAGAAATTAATCAAAATACTGACTAATTTGTGAGTAACTCACGTCCAAGTCGGTATTTTGACTAATTTCTTAAACTGTAGGGCTAGTACAAGATTGGATAGTTAACTATAATGAACCTCTGTTTGCGAGCTTCTTCATACATCTACAGCCAGCGCCCCAAGCGGAAACATTGGGAACTAAAAGTGTCCGAGTAGTTCCCAGTTTGAGCTTCTATAGTTAAAACGCATGACGTCACTATCGTGAAATAAAAACGTGTTCGTACAAAAATACGGATAGTTACGCTATTTGGCAGTATGAGAAACATGTTTGACAACTCACAGCCCGAAAATGACGTCATTTACTATAGTAAACGTGATACGATAGGTGAGTTTCAATTCACCGAAAATATTCCTTGAGAGCTTGGTGATATAGGATCGAAATGTTGAAAAATAATTATTTTGAGGAGTTCCCTGACCCACGGAAGCGTGAAGAATGATCTCGGAGGTTCTGAAAGATAGCCACCGGGACGAGGAGGAGTAACAATTGTCTCGGAGGCGATATTTGTGTTGTGCATCTCAGATGAAATATTAATTTGTCCAGGAACCCTTAACCGGTCCCTGAGTGCTTGAAATTGTGCTTCAAATAAACCAAATTGCTTAAAATAAGTGAAAGTCAAATAAATCTATCTACCACTGTTATTTATGTTCACAAAAAGTACCTATCATTATTCACTGGAGAGTTGAAGACTTGAGTGTTCGAAGGTTGGTTTATTCAAAGACCAGAGACGAAGGTAGGTAACCCGCGGTAGGTAATTCATTTGGCATAAGTGTACACAAATACGTGGTACCTAGGTATATTCTATATTGTATTATTTTGGCCTCAAGGACTACGGGCTTAGGTAGGTAGGTAAACCAGCTGTTTTGTTACAATTTCTATTATGATTTGATAAAATTTTGCTAGTTTCATGTGCTTGTAAGTACTTAAGGGTGTTTTAACTTTTATCCCTAACTACTTAGTAGGGATAAGAAAAAGTCACTCTTGCAATATTCTTACTATTAGGGGTAACCCTTTGGAATAAAATGTTCAAGGAAGGTGAACCACCCTACTTAAGTATTTATTTTTAATCAAGAGCAAAAATACTAACATAATAAGTTTCATATACTTACATAGCTTGAAAAATGAAATACCTACTGTCATAAGCATTTCTCATCAATCTTTAGACACTTATTTCTTCATTTTTAATTGAAAGGCCAAATACCAAGTTTCATGGATATAACTTAAAATATACCGGACTTTTATACAAACTTTCAGCCCCTATTTGACACAATTGGGGATGAAATTTCAAAAAATCCTTTCTTGGTGGGTGCCTACTTCAAAAAAGGAACCCTCTGTCAAAATTTCATGTTTCTAACTCCTTTGGGTCTGTACGGCTGTGTGTTTATAACTCAGTCAATCAATCAGTCATTCAGTGCTGACATTAATGTTGGTCATCATCATCATCATCATCATCATTAGCAACCCATCAACGGCTCAATACTGAGTGCAGGTCTCCTCTCGGAGAAGGGTTATAGGCCATAGTCCACCACGCTGGCCCAATGCAAATTAGCGGACTTTACACACCTTCGAGAACATTATTGGAGAATTCTTAGGTGTGCAGGTTTCCTCACGATGTTCTCCTTCACCGTTGAAGCAAGTGATATTTAATTGCTTAATTAAACGCACATGACTCCGAAAAGTCAGGTGTATACCCGGGATCGAACCTGCAACCCCCGAATAGGAGACCACAGGCCTAACCACTAGGCTATCACTGCTTATGTTGGCTATTGTCATTTTGCACATTTTATCTATAAAATTTATGCTTACCTAACCTACATATTACCTATGTACAAAAACTAACAACATCCATTTTTATTTTATTAGTGTTTACCTACACTTAAGGAAATATCAGAATAAATTTTTTTTTATAAACACATATCAAAAATTCCGAAGCCAGCGGGATTCGAACCCGAATTTTTTTTTTCGATTTCGAAAAAAAAAATTATTCTAACAACATCCACATTTAACTTCAAAAAAAATGCATTCCCTCATGATGGGGTATGTTATGTAGGTCAAACAATTGCAAAAAGTAACTACTCTCATTCATAAATGTGCAAATAGAATAATTATTAGTAAAGTACCTATGATATTAAAAACACTCAAACAACAAACCTACCTTTATTGAATAAAAGAATCATATTATTTTTACAGGTTGCAGATCACCTCAGAGCATAATAAAAGCTGTCACCTAATATGTACCTACCAAGTATGCAGGTGTTGTTTAACATCTGCATGTGACTGTCACATCATAGTGATCATACTTGAATAATTTACTTACAATTAGATTTTAATATAGGTATAAAAGAATAAATGTATAAAAGAATAAATACCCAAACCAATTGTATAAAATACAATTAGATATTATAAACAAATTGAATCCCTATTGTTTTAGTTTTCTTGTTTTACTTACCTTCATCATCATTAGCAACCCATCAACGGCTCACTACTGAGCGCAGATCTCCTCTCAGATAAGGGTTAGGTATAGGCCATAGTCCACCACGCTGGCACAATGCGAATTGACGGACTTCACACACCTTCGAGAACATTATGGAGAACTCTCAGGTGTGCAGGTTTCCTCCACAATGTTTACTTTCACCGTTGAAGCAAGTGATATTTAATTGCTTAAACGCACTTGACTCCGAAAAGTCAGAGGTGCGTACCCGGGATCGAACATGCGACCCCCCGAATAGGAGACCACAGTCCTAACCACTAGGCTATCACTGCTTCACTTACTTACCTTATTCCATCCTAATTTACATTATTGCAAAGTTTATTTATCTTTTCAAAAGAAAACTTTAGTTTGTATCTATTAAAAAGAAAGATAGGTATTTAAAATTTTTCTCAGTAATAAATAATAAACATAACACATTAAATTCATATTGCATTAGCCGATGCCTGTGACTTCGTCCGCATGGATTTAGCTTTTAAAATCCCTTGGGAATTCTTTGATTTTCCGGGATAAAAAGTAGCCTGACGACATAGGCTCTCCAGGTCCTCAATTATACCCATGCAAAAAATTACGTCGATCCGTAGCCCCATTGCGGCGTGATTGAAGGACAAACCAACAAACAAACACACTTTCGCTTGTATTAAGTTGCCGTGTAATAATATTTCTAGTTATTAGGGTAACTTTTCAGGAATAAAAAGTAACCTAGATAACTCATTGCAGTCTTTGTATCTAGTCAGATGGTCAGCATTTGCAATAGAAATAAAACATCCGCACTGCAATCTTGCAGTCAGCTTGCAGTGCATCTATTAAACAAGGTAAAAGTTCATCAAAATCGGTTCAGCCTTTTAACTTTTGTTGACTGGGACAAACAAATTAAAAAGACAGACATTATAGACATAATGCCATTTGAAAATAAATACTTTTGTTCTGCATCAATTTACTACTACTACACTACTAAAACTATACTTACATAATATATAGGTATACATTTATACCAATAAAAGAAAAATATATTGACAGGACTACAAATAATAGTATGTAGGTTAATAAAAATAGGTAAGTAAATAAAGAAATGCAGAGGAAAGAAAGTAAAAATATTTATTTATTTATGTAGACTTATGGAATATACACAATTTTATTTTATTTTATTTATTAAGCAACAATATCAAATTACAATGTTTCTCAAACATGATTTCTCAAAGTAACAATTAAATTAAATCCTGTTATGACACTGGATGCTTGCACTGGAAATTGCAATGATTATAATAATTATGAGCTGTGTAAGTGCAGAGGGTCTGGTGACTAAAGGCTGAATACAGAGATGCAAATGTACACCCATCCTTCTGATGTAAATTTGTAAGTACTAGCCCTTAATTATGTAGGTTTCACTGGAAAAAAAAGAAAAAAACACATTTCCCATAAGATTATTTATACAGGTTGGAAAAAAATTATGGGCCCTGGAGGGGAACTACCTTATATCCTTAAGCTTAAAGGAAACATTCTCTTATTTTTAAAAAGAAACAAAACTGCATTCAAAGTTTTTCAAAAATTCGCTTGTCACCCGGGAATCAAACCAGCTGAAGATTCAGATAAAATTGTTGAAAAACTTTGAAGGCAGTTTTGTTTCTTTTTAAAAACAAGGAAATGGTTCCTTTAAGTTAAATGATCTAACGTAAGGATTTAAGGTAGTTCCCCTCCAGGGCCCTTATTTTTTTCCACCTGTATAACTATTAACTATACTTACAATTACATTAGTATTACAATTAATAAAATGTTAACATAATTAATACAAGATATATAAATATGGTTGAGCGAAGCAATGGCTGGGTCATGCGTCATGCTCGTGAACGGGTGCCACCAGCGGAAATGGGGCTACTTTCTGTCTGCCCGTCTTGACATGTGTTGAATTATAATTAGACATAATTACGTATGCTTTTGTGGAACTTCCCCTCATTATGGAAACTCTGCATACATAGAATAATATCCATTAAGTATACTTATTGTAAAAGTATTTTGAAAAGAGCAACTGCCGAGTTTCTTGCTGGTTCTTCTCGGCAGGAACGGCATTCCGAACCAGTGGTAGACTCATTGACGATTCAAAAGTACTTGTAAAAGTTTATTTGAATAAAAAACATTTCTATTCTATTCTATTCTATAATAATATGCTTGGTGGAAGAAATCTTAATATTTTATAATAATTTTTTTATACAAATTCAATAGTATATTTTGAAAGAAAAAGAAAAAAAAGAACCCCTTTTTTTGCATCAACACTACTACATAACAAGCTTAGTATACCTAATTTAGAAAAATTAAACCAACTTCAATAATTATAATTATGTACCGAAATAAAGAATAACTGAAAAGGGAAAAAGGTGTTCATATCTTGAAAACAACTGAACCGATTTTGAAGAAAGGTTTACTGTTCATGTTGAAGTAAATGTAAGCAAATAAAAAATGAAAGGTCACAATCTGATGAATAGTTTCAGAGAAATGTATGGACAAACATACATACATACATACATACACCTATAAAATTTGTTTGGAAACCCTAATATAATATCATATGAAAATATTTTGCAGTTCCAATAATATTACATACATACAGGTCGAATTTGATAACCTCCTTTTTTTAAATCTATTACAAAGAAAACAAAACTTAATCTACGGGGCCTAAACTAAAAACAATTGTATTATGATTAGTTAATATAAGTAGGTCTCTTGCTGCAGCACTGGTTTTCATTTGCAATTTCATATATCATTTCAACAATAATATATTATGTACTAGCTAATGCCCCCGACTTCGTCCGTGTGTATTTAGTTTTTGAAATCCAGCAGGAGCTCTTTGATTTTCTGGGATAAAAGTAGCCTAGCTGTCACTCTCTAAGTCCTTAACCATACCCATTCATAAATCACGTCAATCCGATGCTCTATTGCATCGTGATTGATGGACAACCCAACAAACAAACACACATTCACATTAATTTTAGTAAGGATTCATTTCTCAAAACATCATGATAAATCAAACCTGGCATAATAATATACTTATATACCTACCTACTTTGAATATAAAGAATTCATGTTTTAGGTACCTTTCCTCACTTTTCTATGTTTCCAATTCAGTTGGCCAGTTAGTGAAAATCCAGGCAGTTATAGATTAGGATAATGAGCTGGTTGGTGTAATATACAGAATTCTTCTTGATCATCCTTATCAAGCCAACATAACACTGCGCATCTCGGTGCGGGGTCGCCACTCCAGCACCTTGGGACCCCAATGAAAATATAGCTCCGTACAGGATTCTGAATCTTGAATTGAAGGTTAGTACTGAACTCGTAAGTAGGTACTAACTAAAATAGGTATAGTTTGTTTTACGTTTCATATCCTATAGTTTGTTTGTTTTATATTTTATATCCACTATCTATTTCACATTTTTCTGTTTTGAGAAGTCTGAATCGTAAATTAAAGATCTATTATAAATAATTTGATTTGATAATTTGTTTTTGTTTGTTATGACAGTTTGACATTTACGGATGACCACAGAGTATAGAATCACTCAATTTTACCACAGACTTGCCACAGACTCATTCTCATTGTATTGACCTTCGTAGTGGTCATAGAACTCACTATCGTTAGCTCGTTTACGGTTACGTGACCGACTCGTGGTACCAATTTGACCAAAATGTTATTTACTACGAATAGTTCGTGAGAGCACGATACTATAGTCGCAGCTGCCATAGTAAATCTTGTACTAACGACACAGCTCACTTTCAAGTAAATTTTGATGTAAACCTGTGAAGATGATAATTCTACTGGCTGGTCTGGCTACTACTACAATTAGAATGCCATAAGCCTACTTTGTCTTATTAGGTTACAAAATGGGAAAAACCAAATTAAATTTGAATTTCGCGGGCAGACTCGTATAATCCACCTTAACAGGTCATGTTTCGACTTCCATTGCGCGGGTCTTTTTTTGTTTTGTTTATAGTTTAGTGTTGTCACACTAAACTGGACAGCACAGAATATAACATTAATTGTGTTTGGTACATGAGTTAAAAAAGATACAAAGAAGTTCAGTAGTATTAAAAGATCCGTAAAAGATACGCCAAAAAAGTAACGGATACGAATACGAATATCCGGCACATCACTAATAAGACCTACCTACGAAACGCAGTGCAAGACGAATGTTTTATATATAGAGGTAAGTACAATATATACTTAAGGAAGACATGCATTAAACCTCAATCGCATCATTGTTTATGATGGGAGGCATACAAAAAAGGATACCTAAGGCTTATTTGCAATTGTGCACATCTTGTTGTGGTAACAAGTATTTGTAACTGTTCCAAAGAACTTTGCAGCTTCAATAGTTTCTGAATAAAGTGACAGTGCAACATAGTCGAACAGTCAGACAGACTAATCGAAACTTTAAAAAGTTCCTTGTTTCACTACGGAATCTTAATAATTATAATGTCTTACATAGAGTAAGATAAACATCATTGAAAACACAGTGTATCTCTATTAAATAATAATAGGTATATAAGTGGTTCTGTATACAATAGACTTCAGGCTGTTAGTAAAATTATCTATTTAATTATCTACATTGAATTGACAAGCAAAGCTTAATTTGGTAAAACTAAAAATATACTGGAGATATTATCATGTCTATCCAGTCCAACAAGGCATTAAAAAGCTGCAAGCGCTGTCTTTTAGCGTAACAGCAATATCCATCTAAACTGCAGGTTAAGTGTACGTTATATCACAATATAGATTCGCTGGGCAAAGAATTATCCTTGTACTTAGGGCGTGCAAAAAAAATAAGCTTTCGAGCTTATACATTTTTTGCCTGTAAACTGGCCATCACTCGTACCTGAAGTATAACATATTATTTAATAAACTACTGGGTTGTTTGTGAACTTTTTTCTTTGCTTTTAAAAGCATAACGACGAAATTAGTTTCAATACTATTACTTTACTTAGTCTCAGGGGTAGTATCTGTGAAATTTTCGAAAAATAATACCCATGAATAATATTGTGCTCATGATATTTAATAAAAGCATTATTGTCATGAAAGTATGGCAAATGATTATTAAATTATTGTTCTTTTCCCATGTCTCGTTCGAAATTTCGAAGTTAATTTTAAACGAAGGTTTCCTAAACCTTCAAGATAATTTGGCAGGAGCTTCAATATTCAAAGGGCAGGAGAGGCTTCTTTTAGAGAAGTGCTAAATTAATATATTGCCGCTCAATATTCCGAAGACCATAGGTCATGCTATTTTAGCATTTATAGGTAGTTACTGTTCTATTTCTATTTCTATTTCTATTACAGAAACTACATTACACGGTTAACTACATACTTAAATACAGTTTACTTAATTAAAAACACTAAGGCCGACTTGCACCAAACTGCTGCTGCTTAATCATGTTTAGTAAAATTTTGTAATGCTGTCCTTCTCATGCCAACTCTGAAATATTAATGTCAAAAAGTGACAGCAATATAAAATTTAACCAAACATGATTAAGCAGTTTGGTGCAAATCGGCCTAAGTAATCGATCGACATTCTATCAGGATTTCTTTCACAAATAGATTCAAATGCTGATCTGTGAAACCTATAAAAGATTGCTAGCAGAAATTATTCTTATCCAAAGATTCTATTATACATAAGGAAAAACAAACAGTAGTGCACTTACAAAAGTTGCTTAAGTGCCGATTTCACCAACGTTCAGTGACGATTATCCGAGGAATAAATTGGGCATTCTGACAGTTTTTGTATTGAAAATACTGTCAAAAAAAAATTTACGCTCGTATAAGACTAATTTTATGTTGGTGAAATCGGCCCTTAGAACATTAATAATACATCAGTTACTGCAAGACATAGGTACACCATTCAAGTGTTTTACAACGAAACCAAGTCGCGGGAGTTTGCTAGAGCGCTCATCCCAAGGTTTTTGTTTTGTTTTGCCGTAAATGGTAGCACTGTAGGCATCTCTTGGAATACTGCAGTCGACGCTTCGTGCAATTTACAATTTATTAATTTTAATCGTCCCTCTTTCATAGAGCGATGCATTCATGCCACCTGCTGTTACGAAGCCTCGTACAAGTTTTTAATGTCCGTAGAATAATTTTATGATAAACTAGCAAGTGTACACGGTTTGACCTGCTACGGCTAGATTAATTATCTTGGCAAGCAAAAATTCCAATAATTTTTAGTTCTTACGTTCACTGTACCTACTCTTAAACATTATCGAAATTTTTCTTACAACTATAGATCACCACACGTTTCATAATAAATTCGATTCCAAGAAATTCTGTAATTTAGAAGTTCAGTTACTCATGGAGATTTTGCATATTATAAGTAAAGAAAGATATCTTTGTATGAAACCAAAAGGAAGTCACGTGTCACTGTATAAATATTTCAGTAGATACGTAATATAAAGCAGTAGCGGTACGCGTAACATCTCACGAACTAAAAGTCACGTATATCGTCAAACATTTGGCAGCGTATCACTCTGAAAACATCAACGTTGGAATCTTTATAAAGACTTTTGTTTGAGAAACGAGTACATTCCACAAAAAATAAACATTATAATATAAAAAATTCGTAACCGTTTGTCTAACCGACATAATATAAAAAAGTCAAGAAGCAAACAAAGAAATGTCTTCTGAAAATGGAGACAAAACCAACTTTAACTATTGAAACACCTATGAACTATCTTAACGTTAATCTGAGAGTAAACTTTTAAATCCATAATACTAAGGAGATCCTTCATAATATGGATAAGTTCATTTCAATAAAATACGACGATAAAAACATAATAATAAGTAATACAAAATACGTTACATTAAGACAATTTCAAATGACGCTTTAAATACCGAATCCGAAAACGAAGTTATTAAGGAATCTTAAAATAACAGGAGGTTATACTCGTACGTTAGGCTTTGGCTTCATATTTTAATCCAGTGTAAACTATTGTTACTCCAATAAAAAAATTGCCAGTCATAGGGACTGCCAATAGAAGTTTAAACTAGATTTGCTAATAATTAAGACCAAATAAGAAAAGCGCACTGTCACGATTTCGTGAGTGAGATTCGAACCTGCGACATCATACATTAAACGTTAAGGAAGGCGGCTGCTTGCCCGCTGCGCTGTACAGGTTGCTTGGTAACTTCTAAAATGTTGAACGCTTACTGAAATCTCCAGGTGACGATTGTGAAGGTAACGATGACGCGAAATCCATGTTTTTTGCTCACCCAAAAAAGTGCTCAACGCGCCTAAAGAAGTTTTCACTTCAAAAATCTGTCAACATGGATGAAATAACGAGTAAAAGCTAGTCCACAAAAAGCCGTTTCAAAATGGCTGATCACGTCACAGGTTGAAGTGGCGCAGTCGCTCTACTGTTTTTATCCGGTGTTTTTTCGAGCACCGGTGAAGAGCCAACCCACACTTAGCCGGCGTTAACCTGTAATCTAAATTCATTTCTCGATACGACCCACCCGGCCGAATCTCTTTTTATTACGGCTCCGAGGCCCATTTGCAGGTTTTTTTATTTGTAACAAATTAGCTATTCTTGTTGTGACGGCCGCCGGATCCATTATCCAACGAGGTTTTTACATCATACAAATATTATTGACACACCGACACACGTTTACTGAATCATTTTATCACTTATTCAAATTTTTTCACATTCAAGTTCAAGAATATCTTTAAAGTTGTAAACAAACTTTACTTCTTTTTTTGCTTTCTTCGTAGACATAGACGTCCAGTCGTCCATAGCTGGACAAAGGTCTCCTACATGGATTCTGGCGAGCCTCGGTCTTGCATCGCTTGTATCGAGCGACTCCCTCTTCTAATATCGTCGGTCTACCTAGTGGGGGTCTGCCAAAACTGCACCTTTCGGTGCGGGGTTGCCACTCCAGCGGTTTGGGAAGTTCAACGACCATCAGCAAACCCAATATAAACTATGTTTTTGCTTTATGTAACGTAAAATAACAAAATATCGACATATTAAAACGTAGGTACGTAGTATAAGTGTGGCAGTATAACGTAAAAAAATTATCGTATAAATATCACTGCTACTATAGGAATAAAATTTCGAATAATAAAATCATTGCGGCTTCTAAATCCGGTAATCGCTACGTTCAGGTTGAACTTATTTTATTCCCAGACTAGTGATTGCCTTTATTACTGCTCGGTAAAGGTTTATTAAATATGTATTAGACTCCGCTTTCTGTCGCACTGAATAGACGATATCAACGTATGAATTATTTAAATTGTGTTTGTCCGTAAATATTCCAGCCATATCGAATTTTTATGAGTTCCTGGAAAAAACGGTGCGATCAATATACGCACGTCCGTTATATTTTATATATTTTAAGAAACTAGTGGTTTTGATATACCTACTTAATCATGAGTTTCGCTTATATAGTTTTACTTATACATATTATACACAAAGACGGATAGCCTAGTTGTAAGTAAGACTGCGGTCTTCTATTCGGGGGCTGCAAGTTCAATCCCGGGCTCGCACCTCTGACTTTTCTGAGTTATGCGCGTTCGAAACCTGCATGCCTGAGAGTCCTCTGTAATGTTCTCAATGGTGTGTGGACTATGGAGTTTGCCAAATTGCATTGAGCCAGGTGTGGTGGACTATCAGGCCTATAACTTTTCGTTGAGACCTGCACTCAGTAGTGAGCCGTTGATGCGTTGCTGATGATGATGATATACATATATGCAAGGCTCTATTTATTTATTTATTTATTTATTTATTTATTCTGTACCATTGACTTAATGTTCTGTACATACCTACTTAAAACTAAACTTAAATACAGAAAGGACGTGTACAAGGACATCTTATCGCTACAAAAAGAAGTGGATTTCTTCCAGATGCTCTATATTATTCTAATAAAAATTGTTACAAAATGAAATCTTGAAAACAGAAAATCGTAAAAAAAAAACAATCTCTGACACAAAAAATAAACAACATAACCGTTGTCACTTTTTCATAAACAATATTACTTTTTTCGCTCCTTTCATATTTAATGAGGACATGTAATGGCACTGAACACGGTGTGAGTCTGTGAGACGATGTGATGCGTGGCGACACTCATTACGCTCCATTACGAAACGATTTCTTCGTGAGAACAACAATGTAGGTACTAGGTACGGTACCTAACAGAATATTATGCTGTTAAAATTTATATCTTTAAACATCCAAAATACGACAATTTGGTGAGGCCTTTTGATGTTCTTGATTTCACCTAGCGATTAGAGAAATTGTGCTGCCGGAAAATTTAACTGGAGGCAATGTTGATAATTATCTGCCGTGTTATTCTCTAAAATGTTGTGTTCGTCGTTTAGTTTAAGCACTGTTGAAATTTATTTGAAAGAGACTTAGTAATATTTACCCTTCCTAGAATAATTACTAAAAGAAATGAAAACATGAAAAAATACTTAGTTTATTTAGTAGGTACTAGGCCTACTAGGTAAATGAACTATTTTTTTCTTGTTATCATATTGAATATTATATGCACCTAATTGATGGTGCACATAAATATTATGTGCACCATCAATTAAGTATAAAATTGTGTGTTTTCATTAAAAAGACGTAGAAGTAATGTAAAGTTAACGGAGTGAGTAGTTGTACGGGTACTGGGCGAATAAATTATATTTATTCGTACAGTTCTTCAATTTTTTTTGAAGGCATTGTGTTCGTTATTTTCGCGGTACTATATCAGGACTCCGTAGCGTAGTGGCTTATGCAGTCGCGTAATAGTTAACAGTCCGATGGTTCGAATCCCGGCTCGACAGACTGAATTTTCTATTTTCATTTTTATTTTTTTTTCTATTTTCATTTTTATTTTTTAAATTCCACATGTAGATTTTTTTTTAATTAAGAATGAATTGGATGATTAGCTTGTTTTTTATTTGTCAATTTTTTTTTAAATTAGTTACACTGTAACACGTTGGGAGAACCACCAGACTGTGCAAAAACTAAAGTTAGGTTTGGTTAGGTTAGAACATAAAAGATTCCGGTGCCCGGTGCGGTTCCGATGCGGGCACTTAGGATCTATTGGTTTGAAATGAAAAATTAATTTGGAGGGGCTTCTAAGCTTCCTCTACTCCTTTTCCTCTCTCCCACTATTTCTTCGCTCCTTCACTAAGCGAATTATGACAAGACTAAAGGGGGGGGGCTCCCTCCCTCCCCCCTCCCCTCCCCCAAATTCAGGTAAGTAGCACATTCAAATATTTGACCAAAATTATTCGTCCGACTTCTGTACGAATAATTATAAATTGTTCGTACGGTAACCGTATTAATAATTATAAATTGTTCGTACAGTACCCGTATTAATAGATTCAGCCTAAAGTTAAAGCTGTGCCGTCAAGCTCTACTTCCGCTGAAAAAAATATACGAGCGAATTATACTGTCGTGTTTTCATACAAATAGCTATAATTTAGGTACGATTTTAGAAATGACTGGCATCCTTAAAGCAGTATCATTACGAAGACAAGCTCTTTAAGATGAAACCATAAAAAAGTGATATTATACCTACGAGTAGGTACTTGGCGGCGGCGAGCAAAAAATTCCCAAAGCAATCACAAGAGAATAGACAATTTGGACCATGTCCAGTAACAAGACATAATTAGTAGTTACAGCTGTTCAAAAAAGATGTCAGCATGAATAGTTTAGCATTAATGGGATGTACCTATTTTGGTAGGTACAGTTTAAAAAATATACACTTTTTAACATTTTATCTTCTACTTATAAGTAAAATTGTTACTACGATAAATAAAATTAACGTTTTGACAGCTTTTAAAATGGCAATCTGTTATAATGTTAAACTTGTTTGTCGGTTAGTTTAAGTCCTGCGCGATGCGATGGTGTAATACCTATACAAAATAATAAGAAAACTGGTGTCAAAGAAGATCACTAATTGATTGGTAGCCGGTAGGTATACTATTTTAATTTTGTCAAAGACGTGCCGCCAAGCGATAGCGTTTCGACAAGATGGCGCGTAGAAAACAGTTTAGCCGATTGCCGGTGTGCCATATCCCTTCTAAGTTAGCCCGCTACCATCTTAGACTGCATCGTCACCTACCATCGGGTGAGATTGTAGTCACGGGGTATCTTGACAAGATGGACAAGATGGCGCGTATAAAACGATTTATCCGATTGCCGGTGTGGGTTAACTAAATAACTGCCATATCCCTTCCAAGTTAGCCCGCTACCATCTTAGACTGAATCGTCACTTACCATCGGGTGAGATTGCAGTCAAGGTACCGCAAACTCAACGCATAATATGGTAACCTATTAAGATTAATTCGTTTAGATACTTGCTGCGTAACTACTAACAGCGTAGTTTTCCTAGTTTATAAGATACCCTTATTAGGATTCGATAGATTGCACGATGCAAGTACTTAGTTCCAAACAAACACAGTTTGACCATAACAATTGGATTACTTGTTGCAAGAGCGTGGGTTGTTCTCGATTCCGCATCTCGTTTCACAAACTGCAAAGCAGTTGTGTTGAACTTAGACGCTCGTGTACCTCCGGGTTTCGGTCGTTTATTGAGTGTAATTATACTAACTATAGGGTCCAATTACACAATTTACCATACTCTACCATATCTTCCTAGATAGCACATTTTCATGAATCTACAGTGGGTGCTAGGTATTGGTACTTCGGAACAGGGAAGTGTTTTTTTTTTAATATAAGACTAGCACTTGACTGCAATCTCACCTGATGGTAAGTGAAGATGTAGCCTAAGATGGAGCGCACTTGCCTAGAAACTGTAAAATTTTCGACCTTCCTCCGGTTTTTCCTCAAAAACTTTTTTAAGTCCCACGCGAAAATCATTTCTATTCTTTTTCATAGAGCGTTAAATTTTCTACAAATTTGACTATTCAAACATGTTTGTACGTTAATTCGTTAGTCTCGGTCGGTTAAACCGGAGGAAGGTCGAAAATTTTACAGTTTCTAGGCAAGAAGATGTTAATCAACTAACCCTGAACAACATCTCAAATGTCCCACATTTTTCTATCTGAAACTACCTGTCGACTGGACTATTTACTGAATATTACAATATTATTAGTAATCGATTAATTTATTATTACTTTGCTAAACACTTGTCCCACGAAATTACAATAGGTAGTTACCTGGTTTCAATTTGTTGATTACATGCGTGATACACGCATCTTCAAGCCGTTTACTACACAAATTACCCACTAGCCGTGAGAAAAATAGCAATACTTAATATTCGTTAGGTACTTTCGAAAGTCTTCTAAAGGTAAGTCAGCCGTTTGACTAATAGAGTCATTGCATGGTACGGTAATGATTCGATAAGAATATAAATAGAGAAGAATAAAGAATAGCCACACTCGTATTGTCTCGAATAATACCTAGGTAAGTACTAAAAACCTTCTAAAAACAGAGTTATGAAAGTTACCCAACACTTATAGACTCAGCCAAATTCAAGCGACTGTTAGGTAGTAGTCTTCTTTTAAAGCAGGACTTTTGTAGCGATTCGATACTGCAAAGTTTTGTTTCAATAAGAATTTAAGTAATTTAAATTAAATTGCTGAATCAAAAACATATCATAAATATTCATAAGTATAGACTTGCCAATTTGATTACGTAAACCATAGGAAGTATGTATTTTTAGGCTGGAATCACATCTGTGCGCATCGAAAAGCTGAATTGATGCGTACAGGGAGGATTCAATGAAAAATGACAGTTTTGTACGGACAAAATGCGAATCGATGCGAACATGTGATTCTAGCCTTAATTAACAGTGCCGTTACTGACTGATCAATAAAAAACGCTCAACCAGTAAACCAGTGGTGGATCTGGAGATCTGAAAGGAAGAAATATTTTAATGTATCCTAGAGGTACAGGAGGATTTTTTTGAAATTCCATCAATAACGCTATATCTAAGTATGTATGTGTACGAAGTCGCAGACATCAGCGTACCTATTCGGATATAGGTATATGAGCAATAATAACCCACATTAGTTAGCACAGTGTAAAATATAAACATTAAAAATCGCGATCGCTTTATAGCTTTATAGTAGGCTTTTTTTTTATAAGCACTATAAAAAACTGGTTAACGCTAATTTGAATGGTTGCTTAAATAAAACCCGTGCGGTAAAAACAAAGAGAACGGCGAGCCAATCAGAATCGGTAGCTAGTGATGGGGCGGGGCAACTCTTACAAGCAGAAACAAAACCCCATACAATTTGCGATGGAACGAAAAATAATTAACGCATTCAATTTTAAGTACCTAGTAAATTCCCTTTTGTTTAGCCAAGCCTTTGACGATACATTCCGGTCTTGTGGACCCCTTTACGCGTTCTCAAATCCCGATTACGTGTCGACGCGATTGTGCTTCGTCAGCAGTGGTGTGTGAGCACCACAGGCAAAATAATGCTAATATTCTTCTTTCTTTATGATGCGGCTATGCTGTCAACCATCGCCGATCTACTTACTAGTTAAGTACCTATTGCGCGCGCCACTATCTTAGATTTCCTCGCCGATACTCGTTGTCTCCAGAAATAGCAGTACATTCTATGACTAGAATGGTTGTCGCCTCCTCAGGATGCACAATTAATATGTTTCCCTAGATGGATGCTTCGTTTAGCAATAAAACGGTGCAGTAGCCGATTCATGACAAAGCCTGCTTGTATCTAAATATTCTAAAATATATCTGATGCCATACGACATTTACAATTAGTTTGGGATAAATTAGAAGTTTATTTTGAATGGGTGTAGTTAAATTTTAATATCCAACTGCCAGGCACGCGCTGCACCGCGCTAATTTTACTGATTAAACGAGTACCTTTGAAATAATCAAATTAAAATAAAATTCTATTTATGTTGTACCTACCCATTCTTTTCTCTTACACCCTTTCCCACTGGCTAGAGTCACTGGTAGAGTTTTGTTTTGGATATTTAGTGTTTCTTTTATCTTCTTTTACATAAGTACGTTGTTTGGTACAAAAAAATAAAAACTATACCTACTTATATGAATGTTTTGGAATATGGACTGTCATTAACATAATCCTGCATGGAATGCATTAACGTTAGATTAAGCGTAGGAGTACCTAGATTAGATTCTAAGCTAGTTAGATTAATAACTAGTTTAAAATACCCAGCAATAAATATGTTTTATCAAACTCGTAAGATAGAATTTATATTTTATAGTAACATACAATAATATTTTTATGTATGTAGCACAGAGCGAAAACAAGCAAAACCCTGAAATCTACTGGACAGTAGACAACTTGGAGTAAACCGGTTTTGTCACCTATGCCACACGAGTAAGGTAACAGAGCGGAAGCTACATACAAACGGCTCGCGGCGGGCTCACCCATACATAGCGCAACGCTGTGTGCGTGAGCTTTCACCGACACATTCACCGACACGCCGCGGCACGCCGCTCAGGGTAACTCAGGGTCAGGACGTAAGGGCTGACGGTCGTGCGTTTAGTGGAAATAAATAGACGAAGAGTGAGTGATTTAGATTTATTTGTGTACTTAAATAGTGTAAAAATGCCAAACTCTTGCACAGTTTGTTTAAAATAACCCAAAGACAATAAGGACATTTCCTTTTTTTTATGTCAGAGATAAAGAGAAGTAAGTACTTTTTTATACGTATAGGTACGTATTAAATTAATTAATAAATAATATTAAAATTGTTTGTTATTCGACCGATTTCGTTTGAAATCGATATTTGGGCTTCCCTTGGGTCAAGAAAGAGGAAATGGATGCCAAAATTTTAAAGTCACCGCCATATTGAAATTCTTTGTTATTCGACCGATTTCGTTTAAAATTGATATTTAGGATTCCCTGGGGTCAAGAATTAGGAAATGGGTTCCAAAATTTTAAAAAGTCACCGCCATATTGAAATTATTTGTTATTCGACCGATTTCGTTCAAAATCGATATTTAGGATTCCCTGGGCTCAAGAATTAGGAAATGGGTTCCGAAATTTTAAAAAAGTCACCGCCATATTGAAATACTTTGTTATTCGACCGATTTCGTTTAAAATCTATATTTGGGCTTACCTTGGGTCAAGAAAGAGGAAATGGATGCCAAAATTTTAAAAAGTCACCGCCATATTGAAATTCTTTATTATTCGACCGATTTCCTTCAAAATAAATATTTAGGCTTCCCTGGGCCATTATTTGTGAAACATCATTAATTGTGAAGTTATGGCAAAAATACTGATGTTCATTAAAAAAAATCGTTTCTTTATATTTTTGTTAATTTAAGTATTTTTTGTTGAAGTTCAGAATATAACTGAAATTATACATAATTATACAAACATTAAAATATTTTTATTTTTTCCTTAAATTGTTTACATGCATCAGGTGACAACCCTAGCAGAATAGGTATACTTCTTCGACCTTGTTAGGAAGCTCCCTCTCTGTTCGGAATATTTACTCGTGTGCCTATGCCTTGCAGTGAGCACGAGCATAATTATTATCTACGGTTGTATAAAGCTTTGTGCCAAGTACGGCTCACATATTATTATATGCCTGTAGAGCTTGATCGTTGATAATACTCGTAAGTCGCACTTCGTAGAAAGCGGCAGACAAGATTACTAATAAGTATTACGGTTGTATCGAACACTTCTCAAAATCTTCACAAATTAAAATGCAAATTGCCCCATGATTCACCAGCTGTTTGTTACTATAATGGGTGCTCGCCTTGTAATTACCACACCCATGCACTTTAAATTAATTTCCTAGTGCAGTGAACCGACGGACACTGTCATTATGTTCTGATATTGCTAGCTGTTTATTATATTTTGTAGATAATGATGACAGCCACTCATCTTAAGCTGTTTGCACACCGTACCACTTACTTCGTTGTCGTATAGTGACCTAAAGAGGATCTTGACCTCCGACACTAGAAGCTGCATCTCTTGCCTGCCCTGCTTTACAGCTTTGATCAGTCCTTTTATAGCTTGCAGGTCTTTGCCCGCATCATATTGGCTTTTTTAAAGCCATTGTCGGGAGAGAATTATTACAATTTAAATATTAGTGATAATGTATACAATGACTTTTAATAATTTTTAATATCACATAAAAGCAAAAATAATTTTCTAACTCTCCAAAAACTCATTGAAAATGCTAAGATGCAGATAACAAACCTAGGTATGTCAAAATTAAAAAAAAAAGTGTGTGTGTCAGCTCCGACGCACGACTGGAGTTTACTCCTTACAACGTCGTAATGCATTCGCGGCGCTCGCTCGACCCGATCGGTACGCACTCGGCTTCCTTATTTACTCAACGTTAGGGTAGAAATTTGCATCGTTGTGAAAAACGTAACGCGGGCATTCGACAACTCAAGCGAAAACCAACCTTATTTACTCAACGTTAGGGTAGAAATTTGCATCGTTGTGAAAAACGTAACGAGGTCATTCATAAGTAGATTTTACTCCTCGAATTTTTCTCATAACGGGCGCCTAAAATCGATTCTTAAGGAGTAAACTCCAAAAATAGCTTAACAAGATGTAACGTCATATTGTACGTTTTGCCAGTCTTGGAATTTATCAGATCGATTAGAGCTCAACCATTAATGATGGGCAGCCTTTCAACTATTTTGTAATGTATTATCTACTCGAGATTACCGTCTGCGGTAGGTCACCATAAAACATGCTTCATTAATTCAAAGATTATGTTTTATATAATTTAAGAGAAAATAATCGAACGTATTAAATAACATTACGTAATTTAGCGATTTATGGTAGAGGCTTCCAAAGGTCCAAGTCACTTATAATAAGTACTATTATGATCACCATCTTGCCATCTAAAAATAGGACATTTAATATACAAAATGCTTTCAATATAAAATCAATAGGTATGCAATGAGTCAATTAAAAATATATACGAAGAATTTATGAGAAT
Organism: Oeneis ivallda; assembly: GCA_029955525.1. NCBI lineage: Eukaryota > Metazoa > Arthropoda > Insecta > Lepidoptera > Nymphalidae > Oeneis > Oeneis ivallda. Next base: position 11,641,584 of record JARPMR010000016.1, on the reverse strand, counting down.
TGTTGTCCCAAAATGAGTTTTCTGATCTGGTAATATTTTAGTGGCACTCTTAGACTCTGTGTTAATTGCAAACATTGCAATTGGGAAGCAGTGATAGCGGAAGCAGTGATAGCCTAGTGGTTAGGACTGTGGTCGGGGGGACGTGGGTCGCAGGTTAGATCCCGGGTACGCACCTCTGACTTTTCGGAGTCAAGTGCGTTTAAGCAATTAAATATCACTTGCTTTAACGGTGAAGGAAAACATCGTGAGGAAACCTGTACATCTGAGAGTTCTTCATAATGTTCTTGAAGGTGTGTGAAGTCCGCCAATTCGCATTGGGCCAGCGTGGTGGACTATGGTCCACCACCACCATTCAGAGAAGGGTTTAGGTAGGCCATAGCCTAAACCCTTCTCTGAGAGGAGACCCGCTCAGTAGTAAGTCGTTGATGGGTTGCTAATGATGATGATGATGACTCTTAGATACTATTTTTAAAGAATATTAGTCATTTTAAACATCACTAATATTTTCCCTGCAAATTAAGTGTATAAAAGTGGGCACACAGTTATTGTGAAGCCCATATAGCTCAACTGGCAATGGGCCGGCCTTGAAACCTAAAGGGACTATGGTTATAGGGCCTTACCCGTTGGCCTATGGTCGTGTCATCACTATATCACTGCTAAAAGTCGCTGAGGGACGTAGTACTAGTTATATATTTTGTGCTGTGGGCGACCTCTCTATACGAAAAATGGAGGCTCTATAAAAAATGGAGGCACGGTCCCGTTTAAAGGGATCACCGTAACCAACACCTGTCCTAAGAAAACAAGCTGTTTGGGAACTATACCTACATACTCGAATATAAATTGAAGGATGAAATTGATATTTAAAAATAGCATCGCTGTCTCGGATATAATCAGATCCCTTAAAGTACAAATGAAATCAAAATAAACCTTCCGTGCTATAAATTGATATGATAAACGAACACCTCCGTTCATATTTCCATTGCATTTCGAATGAAATTATATTATCATACCAGTTTTAAGTGATATTCTATACTTAACAAGCTGTTTTGAATTTTATGCTGTGTTAAATTTTAACACCGATAGCTGCAGTTACAGCATTTTATTACTTCATTTGAAAGATATGATTATGTGAGTATGAACTTTCACTGATTGGGAAATTGTTAAGTGTTCTATGGAGATCACACAGAGCTGATATGTATTAGGAACAGCATACCACTTTACAAACAGCATGATTTTTACATAGGTTTAGTAGAAGACTTGGAGACTGACATGACTGCTATCTTTTATGCTAGAAAACAGAGGGTTCCTGCGGAATTTTAACAATTAAAAATTGTAACCCGATTACTGAAAATTGGATGTAACATCCGTCAATGATTTTTAACCGACTTCCAAAAAGGAGGAGGTTCTCAATTCGGCCGGTATCTTTTTTTTTTCTATGTATGTCCCATAAAAATGTTAACCTTCAACTCCTCAAGCCTGATGCTGCAGGGAAAATCACCTAAAATTATGGAAATTTAGGAAATTTCGATTACGAATTGATATTGTAGGTAACAAGTATGGACTACATCATGGAGCTCCAGGTCCTAGCTCCTCAATCATAGGATACTACACTTAAAAGCTTAAAATAAAAATTCTTTTCAAAAAACCGACTTCTAGCGCCACTACAAAGTATAAAAATTATTTTAGTTTGTCCACGTTTGTTGAAGTCGGGCGGGCCTAAAATACAAACTATGAAACCGACTCGCGATGCTCGCTCGACTTCTACAAACGAGTCTCTCATATTGTGTAGCGTCGCGCATCGGTTTCATAGTTTGTATTAAGGCCCGCCCGACTTCAACAAACGTGGACAAACTAAAATTATTTTTATACTTTGTAGTGGCGCTAGAAGTCGGTTTTTAGGGTTCCGTACCCAAAGCGTACCAACGGGACCCTATTACTAAGCCTACGCTGTCCGTCCGTCCGTCAGTCCGTCAGTCTGTCAGCGGGCTGTATCTCGTAAACCGTAATAGATAGACAGATGAAATTTTCACATATTATGTATTTCTATTGCCGCTATAACAACAAATATCTAATAAAAATTTAATTAAATTTAAAAAATTAAATTAAAATATTTCCATGGGTACATGGAAATATTTTTATTTAATTTTTTTTAACGGAACCCTAAAAGAGCGAGGCCCGACTCGCACTTGGCCGATTTTTTTAAAAGAATTTTTATGTTCGTATAAGTAGCCTATATCACCCATACCACGAACCATCATAAAGAATCGATTGACATCTCATTCATTAAAATCGGCTCAGTAGTTTATTGGTTACGGTGGAAATACATAGTTACATACATACTTTAATACATACATACAAAACCCTTAATATCATAAGTCGTAACCCTTCCTTTTGGCTTTGCCGTCGTCGTCTGGGTTTAACCACACGATGTGGTTTACCACTCCACGCGGACAAAATCTGGGGCAAAAGCTACTACTTAAGGCTTGGCACCGGAGGCTAAGCGGAGAAAACAGGTTTACTAGATCAAATGGTTTAGGTATTTACTATTAAATTACGGACTTACAAAAAATATATGATATACCTTAAGATATTGTCTAAAGAATGTGTTAATTCGATACACGATATGATGTACTTCACTCGATCAAATAAAATCTTGAAAAAGGCTAAAATAAAATTCTAAAACGAATTTTTTAAATATAAAATTTCTGAATTTGCACATAATTTTTATATGGAGATATTTCCCTTTAAGTACTACAGAGAACCTGCTAAATTTTGGTTTTCAACTAAAGTTCTATATTTATTAAATTCACATTTAACCCAGAACTTGAACGTTGCCCAACGTTTTCAGAACACGCCACGCTGCCCGCTACCCCGCCAGTCTCAATCGAGCGCTTGCCGAGGTTGGGTCTGTGTCAATTTCTCCGTCCAATCTTACGTTTGCGCATCGCTAAAATGGCTAATAGAAAAACAAAATTATAAAGAAATCAGTAGTTAGATCTAAAAGAAGGATAGGAAAAGAGAACTACATGAAAAGATATGGAAATTACTCTCTTTTATGCCTAGTAAAATTATGTACATTTAATTGAGGCGCGCGCGGGCGGCACCCCACACCTCACCTCCTAAAATCTTACCTCGCGTTGAAATGTATCGCCTTAATTAAAAAAAGTACCTAGCTAGCTGTAGTTATTTTAAAAATAGTTTTTGTTAACACGAAAGCGCAGGTAAAACAGCCTTTTGATAATGACAGTATTCAACTCTTCGGCTTCGTTAATGCACTCCGATGTGGCGTCGAGACTGAATGCTTTTTAATGGGCCGACTGCATATTAAATAAATTATAACTTGCATGCCTCTCCATAAATAGTTTGTGGGCTTATGTAGGCGGGTGACACTTGAAAAGATAATTAATTTACTTGGATATGTACAAAAAGCTTTGCTTTCTCTCCCCTCATTAATCTTACTCGGCGAATGTTGAACGTTGAATAAAGAGGTATACTTATATATTTCTTTTGTGTAAAAACACTGCTTCTAGTCAGAATGGTGAAAACAGAATAAATTATGTTATAATTTCTGTATCTTTTCATATTTCAGACGGGTAAGACATGTTTATAATTAATTAAACTATATTATTAGATGCTTATTTGTTTTAGTGGAGGCTAGAGAGCAGTGAGCACTAAATTGACATTGTTCCAGTAGGTACCTTTTTTAATTGAATTATTTGGTTTTATTGGTAGGTCCATTTGGAAATAAGACAAAATAATCTATAGCTGTGTGTGTAATACAAAAAATAGACCCAGGAGTTTTTCAGCAAAATGGGCGCGTGATGTCACATAATCAAAATCGAAAACAATTGATTGAACACGTGATGATGATGATGATGATGAATATTATATTTAGCCAATAATTAACACAATAGCATATCATTAGCAACCCATCAACGGCTTACTACTGAGCGCAGGTCTCTTCTGAGAGACGGGTTGTATTGTAGGCCATAGTCCACCACGCTGGCCCAATGCGAATTGACGGACTTCACACACCTTCGAGAACATTATGAAGAACTCTCAGGTGTGCAGGTTCCCTCACGATGTTTTCCTTTACCGTTGAAGCAAGTGATATTTAATTGCTTAAACGCACTCGACTCAGAGGTGCGTACCCGGGATCGAACCTGCGACCCCCCGAATAGGAGACCACAGTCCTAACCACTAGGCTATCACTGCTTCCGCTCTCACTGCTTCCCATTTGCAATGTTTGCAATTAACACGAATGCCTAATTTTTAGCAACACAATTTAAAGTCCCTCGAGCTAGTTGTATAGAGTATGTAGTAGGTACACAGTAGTAACTACAAATTTCAGTTGAAAATTTAATGAAATAATCGTATAGCTCAACTGAATAAAATTACTTGCTGTTAAGTGATTTAATTTAAAAGTCCTATTAAGTATTCTGTTAAATTTTCGAATGATATTACAGCTATGATTTAAGCTTTTAAATAAATAACTAGGTCACTGTTAAATTAAGCGTAAATATAATATTATTATATTATTATCTTTATTTGATGAATAATATGTATTACATAAACTTTTTCTCATAGAGTCCATTGGTGACCGGAATTCTGATATTTAGGTACCTTGGGCCAATATAGGTATATATAAGTTGGTCATTAAAATTTCTTCGTTCCAGTGGTTTGTTGAAATATGAAATTTATATACATAGCTTTTAATTTTTTATATAAAATATTTTGTTTTAATTCAGATTTTGATCATCATCTCCGCGGATTAATTCAGTAGTTTTTCCTATCAAAATAGCTATAATAAATAAATAAAAAAGTTGGGATCTAGCATATTATAATAAGTATCTAGTTATCTACATCTAGATATTATATAGCACATACGTACTCGTAGATAGATAGTTTTTATTTTAAGTAGTTTATCTTGTCGGTGTGGATTTTCACTATGAAAAAATTATTTGACCCGTGGTTGGGTGGTATTTCATTGAGAAGATTCATATAATTATACTATCTTCTCAATATTATTATCCTAAGGAGCTAGGACCAAAACTCTACATCGCAGGAAACTCCAAAAACGGAATCGATTAAGATTCATTCTTTAATAATGAAAATTACAATTAGTCAGTTAAACAATTTATGAAATACTAAAAATTAGCTGCCTTTTTCTTAGTTCTAATAGGTTCATAAGAATATGACGTATAGGATATGAAAATATGTTGCTAGGAAAAAAGCCGCATAATCCAAACAATGTGTTGTAAAGTAACACTTTATAAAGTGGCTATGGCTTATACAATATCATTTTGGACGAGGTACCAATTCTATAGTAAATATTAATATGTATTGTGTACGTCACTACCCATTTTGCCTTTAACAGTGCATGTTAACGCATCGCTTTCATGTCGAAATTTTGAAAGGTTTGAGACTATGCTAAGAGCTGGTTATCAAAATGTTTGTCAATTTAGATAACTAGAAAAAAATTTTTGGAATGAAGTTTTTTGGAACGAAGTTCCATAGCGGTCGGTACGGATGGGGGCTATGCGAAAAAAAGTGTAAGAATTTTTCCGTCACGACCTTTGTGTGTTGCCTTCGTTTATTATTACACACGGTCCGTTATAGCTTTGGTGGTATAGCGGCTAAATGAAGGAGTGAAACTATCGTTTCGGGGGTTTGAATCCTGACTTCAGATTTTTATTATTTTTTATTTTATTAATTTTTATTATTAATTTATTATTAAAAGGAACTTCGTTCCAACCGAGTGTTCCACGACACTCACGCATTTTTTGGCCACTTATTAGATTATTTATTAGTCTTATGATTAAAATGGCATAAGATGTAATCGAATACATATTATCTATACTTATAAAAAGACTTGTCCTGACTGACTGACTGACTGATCTATCAACGCACAGCCTAAACCACTGAAGCTAGAAACTTGAAATTTTGACAGTAGGTTCCTTTTATAATGTAGGCGAGCACTAAGAAAGGATTTTTTGAAATTTCACCCCCAAGAGGGTTAAATGGGGGGTTTAAGTTTGTATGAAAGTCCGTCATTTTTCTAGTTATACCCATGAAACTCGGTATTTAGGCTTTACATTAAAAATAAAGAATTACGTGTTTCACAGTTTTTGAAAATTCTACCCCCAAAGGGGTTAAATAGGGGTTGAAAATTTGTATGATAGTTTTTCATTTTTCAAGTTATTTTTCAAGTTATATCCACGAAACTTGGTATTTTGGCTCTTAATTAAAAATAAAGAAGTACGTATTTTTCATTTTTTGAAAATTCTACCCCTGAAGGGGTAAAATAGGAGTTGTTAATTTGTATGAAAGTCCGTCATTTTTTAAGTTTTTCGATGAAACTTTCTATTTGGGCTTTCGATTAAAAACAAAGAACGATGTCTTTCACAGTTTTTGAAAATTCAACCCCCAAAGGGGTTAAATAGGGGTTCAATGTTTGTATGAAAGCTTGTCATTTTTCAAGTGATTTTTCAAGTTATATCCACGAAACTTGGTATTTTGGCTCTTGATTAAAAATAAAGAAGTACGTTATTTTCATTTTTTTTAAATTCCTCCCCTGAAGGGGTAAAATAGGGGTTGTTAGTTTGTATGAAAGTCCGTCATTTTTTAAGTTTTATCGATGAAACTTTGTATTTGGGCTTTCGATTAAAAACAAAGAACGACGTCTTTTACAGTTTTTGAAAATTCTACCCCCAAAGGGGTTAAATAGGCGGTTGAATGTTTATATGAAAGTCCATAATTTTTCGAGTTAGTTACATTGAGTAACGGATCTACGTGATTCTTTCATGGGTATGGTTGTAGACCTGCAGTGCTACTGGTTACTTTTATACCGATAGAGCCAGTAGTTCCTAAGGGATTTTCAAAGAACCTAATTCCACGCGGACGAAGTCGCGAGGGCAACAGCTAGTAGCTACATAAATGAAATTCTGGGATTCTGTAAATTCGAAATAACTGCCTCATTTTAAGTCCTCACTAGAATTATTGGAACGATGGCATAACCAGACCATGTTTTCAAAATTTTTGTACGTCTACCTATTCGTATTCGAATTCATTATTATTTATTTCATATGACAAGTCAATACTCTTATCAGATACTGTATTTTATACATGTTCACTACCAAAACGCTGAATCGATCTTAACAAAAGGCACAGAGATCACTATGTGAATCTGTCTCAGAAATTCCATCACATTAACTCAACTTAAATTGATCAAGCATCTTAACAAAATTTCCCCGAAGCTCTCAGACTAAAACTGTATGTTAATATTATAGACGGTATACTTGACGAAACACGTGTAGTCGGTGCGGCCATTGTTAAAAAATATGTTGATATTATACAAAACCGGCATGTCGAATCGATTATCTGATAGCATCTAGAATATATTAAGCGAAGTGTCTGTTTATATACCTCAAATTGAATCGAGTATCAATGGTAATAATCATAACTTGACTAACGAGTTATCAACTATCTAATGGGTACATAATTGGTCGCTTGGTTATGGAGTAATAAATAATTAACATCTTTTTATCTCGAAAGGTAGACGGTTGAATTGAAAATTGAAATCCCCTCGTTACACTGTGGTGCTCACTCCTAGCACAAGCTCTATTAATTGGATAAGAAAGCGGAGTAGAAAGTGGAGTATATTCTTAGTATTTTTCGATAATATTTTTACTTTTTTGATATAACTAATTAAGAATTTTTTATATTAAACAAATTTAATATGAAATCTTTTTAAAATACCGACTTGAAACGCCCACGCCACTACAAAGTAGATATGTAATTTATTGTTGACTTTTTAAAAACCGCTCGACCGATTTCGATAAAATTTAAATGAGACCAACTGGGAAGTAGGTATACCTACCCTTTCAAACAAAAAAGAATTGTCCAAATCTGTTCAGGCATCTCCGAGTAATAGGTGAATACATAAAAAAATGAAAATAAATTAGAAAAAGATTCCGACGAATTGAGAACCTCCTCCTTTCTAGGGTTCCGTACCCAAAGGGTACCAACGGGACCCTATTACTAAGCCTACGCTGTCCGTCCGTCCGTCCGTCCGTCCGTCCGTCCGTCTGTCAGCGGGCTGTATCTCGTAAACCGTGATAGATATACAGATGAAATTTTCACTTATTATGTATTTGTATTGCCGCTATAACAACAAATAATAAAAATTAAATTAAATTAAAAAAATTAAATAAAAATATTGCCATGGGTACATGAAAATATTTTAATTTAATTTTTTTTTAACGGAACCCTAAAAGAGCGAGGCCCGACTCGCACTTGGCCGATTTTTTATTTGAAATCGTTTAATTATATATTAATTATATATGAATCGTTTAATTATAAATGAAAAATTAGCAGCTACAGTTTGTAAACTTTTTCCTTGTATATTCGTCTAGAGTCTAGACTCTAGACGAATACTGTTGATACTAGTACCAAAGCAGTAGGTATTTTGTTACTCACCGCACCAAACATCCAGTGGCACAGTGAAACGCTGCATAGAGAACAAGCGCGAATCCACTCACGTAATGCGGGCACAAAGTTGGAGATAGACACGTCACGTTCGCATTGCACTCTTTGCCCGGAGAGTTCAATTTAGCTGAAAGTAGGAGCTCTGTACGACGTGCAAGCTGATCTAACTTTTCTTTGGTTTTTGACAAACTTTCCAACGAAACAGGGATAAAAGTTTAAAAATTGTACTACTGACAACGGAAAATTGCATAAATGATTATTTGCATAGCATTTTTTTTTAAATTGTATCTTCGGAATGGCTCTTTCCTCAGAAAATGGAAAATGGAAAATTGGATGTTTGGATTGTTTGTTTAAAATGTAGCATATTATGTCACCCGGATCATAATATCGAATAGATTGACACCTCATTCATCAAAATCGGTTCAGTATTTTGACGCTACAGTGGGACATACGTAAATACAAACATACATAAATATTATAATGCTAAAATCATAATCCTTCCTTTTGCTTTAGTCGGTAGTTTTGGGTAAGAACGTGGGTCAGAAGTTCCTGCTGAGTTGAATGTTACTTGGTGTCGTAGTTTGTTTAATAAAAATAAAACTTCGACGTCTTTTCGTAGTTCGGGGATGCCGAAATAGGAAGTTTCTTTCAGACTAGCTTTTGCCTGTGACTTTGTCCGCGTGGAGATAAGCTTCTAAAAATCCTTTGCTTTTTGAATAAAAGTAGTTATTATCATTCTCGGTCCTCAATGTATAGCACAAGATCTGGAATAATTATCCGATGCTCCGTTTATGCGAAAGAATGTTTGTTTTTGACGTGACAACGTCTTATACACTAGCGGCACGCTATGATGGCCGGTTTGACGTTTGTCCGCTCATGAAGTTCCGTATTAATTGATAACGACTTTGAAGGAAATAATTGTATTACTTTATTGACGATAGTGATGTGCAGAGATTCATAAATTTTATCGAATGTAGTTTTAGGTTTAGGACTCAAAATTTATTTATTAAATTGATTTCTAAAATGTATACAAGTGTAGAAAAATCAGTTTGCACCATTTAAGGGGTGAATGTACTTGTGAATATGAACAATTTTCACTATGTGGACAAACCTCTGAAATCGCAAAAAAATATCAGCTGTTTCATACAAAAGGTAAAATTTTTATTTTTATATGATATATACCACAACTCGGCATTTGGTTTTCTAAATTGAAAATTTTTAAAAATGGAATCTAATACGATCGTCACATAGGATCGCTGGCTAGCACAACTACTACCTCCGGCAAACTCGCGTCAATGCTCAATGCAAAACAAAGCAGTTTCGAATTGACGTTGCTTCGAAAAGTATAAACTGTCAGTGCAATGCGATTGTGATATAGTTTTGACCTGGCTTTGGATTTCAAATATTGATACTGCATTACTGTTGACCCTTGCTCGTTAATTTGGACTCTGTTCAAGCCCTTTGTTGTGGATTTCGTCGATATGACCGAACGTACGCAGAGAACTGTTCTAAATAGTCAGACACGTGAGTTCGTAATACGCCTTCGTAACTATTTCGATCGTGAAGCTCAAAATGGAGGGCCAATTTTACCTATAACGTCAGTGGTTGAACGCGTAGCTGATGCGCTTAATATTGGACAACGAACTGTTAGACGGATAACTAAAAAAAAATATGGCGAGACTGGCACAGAAGAAAATAAACTTCACACACCAAAAAAGAGAAAACGAGCAAAACCAGTCGTAGGCATCGATAGCTTTGATGCCGATGCTATCCGAAGACATGTTTACGGCTACTATTTACAGAAGGAGTATCCAACAAGAAAAAAGTTGGTGCATTCACTGAAGGAAGCTGGATTATTCTTCGGTGGGGAAAGTTCTTTAACGAAGATTTTGAAGACCATTGGATTTCGATACAAAAAATGTAACAAACGCAAAATATTGATGGAAAGATTTGATATAGCGATGGCAAGGTATACTTTTTTACGGCAAGTGAAAGAAATCAAAAATTGGCAAAATGTTGTGTTCTTGGATGAAACATGGCTTAATGCTAACCATACTGTAGGCCGTTCTTGGAACGATGACACAGCAGCATCTACTTCCAAAGTTCCTGTAGGAAAAGGATCGCGACTTATAATTTGTCACGCCGGAACCATCAACGGGTTTGTCGAAGGTTCTCTCATGGCTTTTGCGTCAAAAACCACTGGAGACTATCATGAAGACATGAATGGAGAAAAGTTTACTGAATGGTTTACCTCAATGTTGTGTAGCCTCCCTGAACCATCTATTATAATTATGGACAACGCCCCATACCACTCGATGCAAATTGACAAGCCACCTGCCCAATCCCAAAAGAAAGCTGATATCGTCGCATGGCTTCGTAAAAATGGCGTAGATGCAAACATGAATATGTTAAAAGCGGAATTAGTACGTCTTTTAAAAGAAAACAAACCAACCAAGATCCGATACGTCATTGACGAAATAGCATTAGAACATGGGCACAGAGTTATACGGTTACCGCCTTACCATTGTGAGTATAATGCGATTGAGTTGGTGTGGGCTCAAATTAAGGGATATGCTGCAAGACACAATACAGAACCCCCATTTACCACAAAAAAAATGCTAAAATTATTAGAAGAAGCTTGTGAACATGTGACTAAAGGAGACTGGGAAAAGGTTGTGAATAGAACTGTTAAATTAATAAGGGAAGATTATGAAAGAGATGTGAAAATAGATAATATTATAGAAAACGAACATATAATTATTAATGTAGGTGATGATAGCAGTGACGACAGTGAAAATAGTAGTATGGACGAATCTGATTAATTATGGCCTTTTGTGGCACCTTTTTTGGTATCTTTTGTATTCATATGTTTCTTGTGTGCATATAAAGTATGTATATTCATTTTCATTCAAATATTCAGTTCGTTCAAATAAATTAAATAAACATATACATTTTTGTTTTATTAAACCTATTTAATCAGGTACAAAAACAAAACTTAATTGTTTTTTGTTCGAGAATAAATTGACATTCCACATCACTATTGTAATGTGTCAAACCGGCCATCATAGCGTGCCGCTAGTGTAAATTGGTTTGCCGGGTGACACTTCAAGAAACTGCGTTACGCTCCGCTCACGTTATGCGCTCACAATGAGAGCGAGTGAGAGGCACGCGTCCCTTCCACTCGGGCATGGTTAGCCCGCCTAAGAGCGATTGTATAAATTAATGTTTGAAATATAATTCTTTGTATAAATAAATGTTTTAAATTGTTACTATTATTTCATCCTTCTTCCTACTATACGAATGAATATTCACATTAAAATTATTTTACCACTCAAAGTCGTTGTCAAGTAAAACTTTCGCCCGTATACCGACTTTACAGGCAACCAAATTTTTTCTGTTTGTCCTTCAATCACGGACGGATCGACATGATGTTTTGCATAGATATTATAGTCGAGGACTTGGAGAATAACAAAGGCTACTTTTTATCTGGGGAAAAAAGGGTTCCCACGGTATTTTTAAAAACCTAAATCCACGCGGATAAAGTCATCAAAAAAAACGAAGTAGCTGTCCATAAATCTAAACATTAAGTTATAGGAAATTTATTTTCAAAGTAAATATATACACAGTCGACTGCTTTACGTAGACTTTGTTTAACATGAAACTATCTCTAAGTTTTCTTTATTTCGGAAACTGTCTATAAAATCCGATGCACATGTTTGCAGTTTATTTACTGAATGGCGCATCTGGTGAATTCGCTACGAGCACTTGCAACCACATCTCTGCAGAATAATGTTTCTGAAAAAAACTGAAAAGTGTGAGTGAAGTTCTGCCGTCTGATTTCTAAAAGACCGTAAAGCTGCAATATAAACTACGTGAAAGATATACACATTCTCTGCATACATATTCTCTATAAATATTCTCTATTGATCAGTCTAGGTCGAGTAATTATTTATTAATATCATTTATAGTTACTGAGATCCAGATAATGCATACCTACACAGTTCACTAAATCATTGTTAAGTATGGGTCATAGGTACGGCTTCAATGAGACTTCGTAGTATGGTTTTGATATGTTTAATTCAGTCTTGCGCAGTACATACACGGAAAACAGAATGTAATTGAGTAGTAGTGCTGGACCGGTTTTAGTTGAATCCGGAACAATAATTTTCTTAATTTTCCATTAGGTACTTAAATCTGGTTAACCTAATTAAAAACACTAAAATGCAATTAAAAGCTCATAACTATTTAAAATGCCAATAAACAAGCCTTAAAAAGTTACGAAAAGCTGCTTAGATTTCTAGAAACATGGCCTCGGCCCAGACGCGCGGACGTGTCGTAAACTTTGAGTATTAAAGTGTTGGTTTAATACTCAAAGATCGTAAACGAAGGCGGATGCCGAGCGGCATGAATGCTAGGAGGACGCGCCCGCTACCCGCTCCGCTGCCCGCACCCGCTCGCACCTGGGTGGAGCGCTTATTTTTCTTGCTCATCATTCAAGATTAGCTTTTATTCCTGAACTATGCTCGGAGCATCCCTCCCAGGTCAAATCAAAAATGAGGAGATCCGTGGGAGAACCAAAGGTACCAACATAGCTCATTAAGTTGTGAAGCTCATAGTTGATGGTTGCTGGGGTTGCAATAGCGACCTCGCCAGAAAGCGCACTATTGGCAGACCTACCAGTAGGTGGACTGACGACATTAGACGAATTAGATACAGGTAGTGCAAGACCGAAGCCTGTGGAAATCCATGTGAGAGAACTTTTTTCTATCGGTACATAAAGAAGGAGAAAAAGACTTAACGGCTTTTAAGAAATAGGACGGCAGGGTTAGACCAGGAATTTTTCGCTAAGCTTACACTTTTAGCTAAATTGAAGTTTGCGGACAAAGAGTGCATTGAACGTGACACATCAGTCTATCACACAGTTTGTGTCCACATTACGTGAGTGGATTTGTGCAGGTTCCTTGTACGTGTTTCGGGGAAAGAGCTATAAATTTTGTTTCGGCATGACAGGTCGACTTTTGTTAGATTTAATACATATACCTATTTGTTTTACTCATGCCCTACGATAGTAAGGGGAACAAATGACAGGTAGATAAAAGGCGTCACTCGCTTATTAATCCGGTACCCAACCAGCACCGCCTCTTCACTCGACGTCAATCGATGGGTGGCCCTCGTTGGTGATGTCACGCGGCCGGTGAGTGCACGCTCTGTGGTCAACGGGTGGACACCCAGTGGTCAACGGGTGGACGACACGTGAGAGAGGGATGCTGAGTGCCGACGTATCATCCTTTAGTCGAGTCACCAAGTAAGCGGTCGAGCGGGTGTTCACCTAATTGATGTCCGCTCGCTGTCCGCGTATGGATAATTTGTGAGCGAGGCGATCCCGTGAGACTATGGAGCTGATAAGTGAGTGTATATTATACCCATACAGTCCATACAGGAAATCATAACCGCCCGAAGCGAGGCGGTGCTGGTCGGGTGCCGAGTTGATAAGTGAGCAACGACCTTTATAGTCTGCGCTGTTTGCAACTGCCTACAAACGTGCCACAGTGACTAGCCAACCAACCAATTGGTTATTAGTAACCAATAATAAAGGCTGTAGCGTAAACTAAGATAAAACGATTTTTGCATTTACTAATATTGTAAATGCAAAAATGTGTTCATTTATCCTTCAATCACGCAGCAAAAGAGCAATGGAACGTTTGGCAAATTTTTAAAATGGCTATTTTTTATTCTGGAAAAACACAGGGTTTCTGCGTATTTCTAAAAAAAACCTTACTCAACACGGACTTTTGAAATTATTATTGAGACCGTAATTTGTAATGATTGACCGTTATTAGACCGATTTTGCAGTAATGAATTGATCATTTATTAACATTCCAAAAACTAGGTGACCTATCTATGGTGAACATTAATGAGCATGTTACTGAACACAAAGCATCACGAACTTTTGTCGCAGCAAGTTTGGTATCTTTTATGTTTGGCATGCCAAGTATGTATTAGTCATACCTAGATTCCGTCATGTCTGCGGTTGGAATAAGTACCAAAGGAATGGCTTGGGGCCAATCCTTTTGATATTTTCTTTGAATTCTTGATCGAAGTACGATAACAGCACTCAATAGATATAAACTGCAACTTCGCTTAATTTGTTTTCGTAATAAAATGACGCATGCCTATTGAAAGTAAAACAGCCATTTTGAAAGCAATTTGTGAGAAACTTTTGACATAATTATGGTGGCACATCATTAATCAATATAATAATTAATAGTATCACACTATAATTCAATTAACTGCCTTGTTGGTCTAGTGGTTAGCATCTTCGACTGCAGATGATAACGTGTAAGTTTTTCTTTCAAGGAATTCTCAGTAGGTAACTAGGTACTATACTAGCCCGGAGTTAGGATCCCCGTATCTCGAAGAGTAAATTAGTATTAAGTAAATTCCAAACTATGAACCTCTTAAGATAAATGATGAAGAAATAAATAGGACTGATAAGGAAAAATATTTAGGCCTCACTCTTGACTGTTACTTGACTTGGAAACCACATATTGAAAAAGTTAAAAACAAGCTTGCCTCTCTCACTGGACTCTTACGAAGTATAACTCGATGTCTTCCACAAAAAGTACGTTACCTTATTTATAACGCACTTGTTAAACCTCATATTGATTATTTGGTGGAGATCTGGGGCTCAGCTGCAAAAACCAATCTAAACTTAATGCAAAGAGCCCAGAATAAATTGATAAAGGCACTATTTAACTATCATTACCTAACGCCCACCGAAATACTTTACAAAAAACCAAATTATTAAATATTACGCAAATATACATATATAATACTTGCCTATTAATAAGAAAAATTTTATCGAAAAATATAAATACACAAATAATTTTCACAAAAAAAGTGCAAGTGCAAAAAATGGTTTTAAGAAATGCAAATAATCTAATATGTCGAGCACCAAGAACTAAATACGGTAAGAAAAATATTTTGTTCGAAGGCGTGCAATTATATAATAAGCTCCCCAGTGACATAAAAAACACACAATCTTTACAAACCTATAAAAAACTTTTAAAACATTATATACTGAACAATTATTCTGGAACCAAACTATAAATCAAATTAACAAAAATAACTTTAACATATAAAATAATAATATCATACTACAACACTACCACCAATAAAGTTATATTTATATATAATATTTTTATAGAAATATAAGTAATACATTTATATACGCGACTATAAAAATAAAGTATATATTATAAACATATTTAAGTATACATAAATGAATACCATACTTACTTACCCTGAAGTGCCAAGCCGTATCTATATAGTCGCTTAGAATCTATGTTATGTCCGCGCCATCCGCGCAATCGACCGTTTATTTCTACCCACTTTGTTTTATATAAAAATCGCAGTAACTTTAAGAATAAGATACCTACCGATTGTTAATAAGTTTCTCATGTAAGTGAATTTGTTGTGATTCGTAATGAGAAATAAAGTTCTTTAACCGTAAGAGTACGTAAAGCCGTCGTTCCTGCGCCTGATCTCTCCCCAGTCGTGTCGATTTTTGTCCTATTGATCTATGAGAGTGAGGGAATAGAGGGAGAGCACACACTTGTGCACTATAATATATCCCGCGCTTTGGCAATAGGTTCAGCGTGGCATATCTACTGTTATACAGTCTCCGTCTCACATCGCTGCGGGTGTGACTATGCCTAAAGTGTTTCTAGAACTTCCCTTCCTACTAGGTAATCTGTATGTTGGCTATGGCTATTATTCAGTAGTAATACGAGCCACTTACACGCTATGTGCCTTTAATTTCGTTTCGTAATGTTACGTTTACCACTTCAACACCTCAGATTTATCAGATCGTGAAACATTTGCCAAATATTTTCCAGCAAACATGCATTTTCCTCAGAGTTATTGCGGTGATTGTAAATTTTCGGTTACTTATGAGTTGATTATGTACGGACGCCGATTTAGGCTGATTTACTTGCTACTTTACTACATTCAATGACTGCCAGTTAGCTACTCGCCTGAGATCGTTCGTCTACCGAGTGGGGCGTCTAACAAGCTGCGCTTCTCGGTGCGGGGTCGACATTCCATAAACTTGAGACCCTAACACCCACCGGTTCTTCAAGCCTTACCGCCGCCGCGCGCTAAGCCGCCTTACACTACATCTTTTGACATTACCACCCTACCGTCAAAGACGTGCCACCAAGCGATTTAGCACTCCCGGTACAATGATGGCATGAAGTAAAAGGTGGTGGTGGGTCTTTTTTATACTGTCATACCCCTTCTAAGTTAGCCCGCTACCCTCTTAAACTGCATCGCCACTGCCTACAACCAGATGATGGCAGAGGAGATCGCATCAAGGGCTAACCCAGGTAGCAGACTGACGTCAGAAACGTATAGGTGACGTCATTCATAGGTCAGTTTAAGGTCAGCTAGTTTTTCGTCAAGAGCGGACGCTACGGGGACGTCTTGCGAACGTCAATTTAAGGTCAGCATCTGGACGTACCATATTGGTCGTAAATAGGACGTTTCGCTAACGTCACTTTAGGGTCAGCATCTGGACGTACCACATTGGTCGTAAAGAGGACGTTTCGCTATCGTCACTTTAGGGTCAGCATCTGGACGTACCATATTGGTCGTAAAGAGGACGTTTCGCTAACGTCACTTTAGGGTCAGCATCTGGACGTAGCATATTGGTCGTAAAGAGGACGTTTCGCTAACGTCACTTTAGGGTCAGCATTTGGACGTACCATATTGGTCGTAAAGAGGACCTTTCGCTAACGTCACTTTAGGGTCAGCATCTGGACGTACCATATTGGTCGTAAAGACGACGTTTCACTAACGTCACTTTAGGGTCAGCATCTGGACGTACCATATTGGTCGTAAAGATGACGTTTCGCTAACGTCACTTTAGGGTCAGCGTCTGGACGTACCATATTGGTCGTAAAGAGGACGTTTCGCTAACGTCACTAAAGGGTCAGCATCTGGACGTACCATATTGGTCGTAAAGAGGACTTTTCACTAACGTCACTTTAGGGTCAGCATCTGGACATACTATATTCGTCGTAAAGAGGACGTTTCACTAACGTCACTTTAGGGACAGCATCTGGACGTACCATATTGGTCGTAAAGAGGACGTTTCACTAACGTCACTTTAGGGACCGCAACTGGACGTACTATATTCGTCGTAAAGGGGACGTTTCACTAACGTCACTATAGGGTTAGCATCTGGACGTACCATATTGGTCGTAAAGAGGACTTTTCACTAACGTCACTCTAGGGTCAGCATCTGGACGTGCGTTATTCGTCGTAAAGAGGACGTTTCACTTACGTCACTTTAGGGTCAGCATCTGGACGTACCATATTGGTCGTAAAGAGGACGTTTCACTAACGTCACTTTAGGGACAGAAACTGGACGTACTATATTCATCGTAAAGGGGACGTTTCACTAACGTCACTTTAGGGACAGCATCTGGACATACTAAATTCCTCGTAAAGAGGGCGTATCACTGACATCACTATAGGGTCTGCATCTGGACGTAGTATATTCGTCGTAAAGAGGTCGTTTCACTAACGCCACTTTAGGGTCAGCATCTGGACTTACTACCTATGTTCGTCTTAAAGAGGACGTTTCACTAACGTCACTTTAGGGTAAGCATCTGGACGTACTATATTCATCGTAAACATTTTTGAAATTTAAAATTATTTTTGGGGGACAATTTGCTAATAATTTTTTTTCTTTATCCAAACTCCGAAATTTAGTAACCGGGCTAAATTGGGTGATTGTTTTGTAAAGGAAAGTTAAAAAAATAACAAAATTTACCGGATAAAAAACAGACAGGCTGTACAGTTATTGCGAGGTTTTTAAAAATTAAGCACGGAAAAAGATTTTCAATCTGTGACGTCTGGGAACATAATACAGTTAAAACCGTTTACGACATCGTTTAGAACAACATATCGGTACATATATTGACCAAAATCAAAGGTTCCGGCTGAATGCTATATGACCGCATTATTAAAAATATCGCTTTTTAAGACATCGCTTGCTACGACATACGGTAGCGACTACATTTTACCATGCATTTTACTAATATCTTCGGAGCATAGCTTTGGAGAATGATATCACGACCAGCTGTATTGTAAACAATTTGAATAGGTAAAAGTATCCACATCTGGGGCACAATATAATAGTCAATCTTTTGTAATTCTTAGAAACAAAATACACGTGCATGCAATACTCTACGCAGTATAACTCCGTTCCCGCCAAATGCGCGCCCACGCGGCATGCGCCTGATGCCGGCGGCCGGACGCGAACGCTTAGGAGTGCTCGATACGTGATAAAATATCGATAAATTCGATATTATCGAATGATTGAATTGAAGTCAATATATAATATCGATATATTTTATTCGATATATGAAATACCGTACGAAATTAGAATATTTAGGAAAAATCATCAGTTTGCTTATTTATTACTTACAAACATGTTCTAAACTATTACTTCAACAGTCAACTATACCTATCGTTAATTTTCAATAAAAACTTAACTACCAAATTAACAATCTATATAACTTGTTGTTCAAGTTCGCCAATCTTAAGATGGCAGCACTGTACTTGTACCGCTTGAACTGTGAACGTGTTGCACATATATATTCTATTTTTAACCGACATAGAAAGCAAAAAAAGGAGGTTCTCAATTCGACGCGTATTTTTTTAATTTTTTACTTTTTAGGGTTCCGTACCCAAAGGGTGCCAACGGGACCCTATTACTAAGCCTCCGCTGTCCGTCCGTCCGTCTGTCAGCGGCCTGTATCTCGTAAACCGTAATAGATAGACAGTTGAAATTTTCACATATTTTGTATTTCTATTGCCGCTATAACAACAAATAATAAAAATTAAAATGAATTAAAAATATTAAATTAAAATATTTCCATGGGGACATGGAAATATTTTAATTTAATTTTTTTTTAACGGAACCCTAAAAGAGCGAGGACCGACTCGCACTTGGCCGATTTTTTTTGGAACGAAGTTCCTTATGGGGCGTTGCGCAGGGGTACCCTAGCCGGCAAAAAACGTCCGTAACATTAGAAAATAAAAGCGTAAGATTTTTTCGTCACAGAGCTTGTAGTCTTCATTTATTTTAGACATTCCATCAATGCTTCGATGGTGCAGCGGTAAAAAGAAGGAGTGATACTATCGGTTCAGAGGTTCGAATCCTGACTTCAGATAATTATTATTTATTTTATTTTTATTATTATTGATAATATTTGTTAAGAAATTAAAAACAAATTACACTTGTTAAATCATTTTAAACAAAATAAAGGTGTTAAGATAATTTTGTAAAGTAGTTTTTTTGATTTTTATCGATAAAAAATCATGATAAAAAATGTATACCGGAATAATTATTTTCTTTATACCTCGAATAGAACTTGAACTTAATATTTTTATAATAAGGAACTTCCTTCCTATCTGGTGTCCCACGACACCACACGACTTTTTGTGGATGTTACTCCATATCTCCGTCAAATCTTAAATGATTTCAATCCTTTTTTTTTATTTGAAAGGGTGTATTTAAAGGTAGTTCCCATTTAAATTTGGTGAAGATTTGATGAATATCTTCGGAGATGGAGGACGGAACTCCTCAATGAATGGGAGGAAATCGCTCGCGATCAGAGTATGTGTAGACTTTCAACCATGCTTATTAGTACATAATATACATACTTATGCTAAATTTTTATTTATCATCTGATTTTTACAAGCTTTTATCTAACTTGCAATGTATGTTTAGTTCAAATCTTGCAAGATGTATTAGAATCATTCCCGGTTTCCGATTGAGCTGAAAAAGTGCATGTAAATGTAAATCGGATTACAATGCAATATTATTATTGTAACATGGAGCTGATCTGATGATGGTTCGGGCTCGTTAGATTCGTCTTGAGAAGTACTCTGGTCCTAGATCCAGGTTCTGATGATGAAGCTGAACGGTAGTTATGAGCTATGTTATGAAACTACGTAACCATATTTAGTTTGGGCTCGTTTCATTCGTATTAATAAGTAGTCTTAAATGATATCCATGGAATGGCTCTGATGATGGAGCTGAAACTGCAGCCAGGTTATCCAACACACTAGTACACTCTTGAAAAAATAATAGCAGATATGTCATGTTTGGTTTCGATTTCACCAGTATTTGATTCTACATAGAATGCAATTGTGCCACCATTGAGCTGATGGGCTGATGCTGCAAATTTGGTGAAGATCTGATGAATATCTTCGGTGATAGAGGACGGGACTCCTCAATGAATAGAAAAAAAAACATCGATCAGCGATCAGAGAATGTGTAGATTTATCCTATAAAGCTACACTAAAAAGCTTAAAATAATATTATAATGCATTATAATAACAGTATATAAAAATTCTCATAAAAAAACCGACTTCAAACGCCACTGAAAAGTATAAAATAATTTCAGTTTGTACACGTATGTTGAAGTCGGGCGGACTTTAATAGAACTATGAAACTGCAACGCTAGCCCGACTTCAACATACCTGTACCAAGTACTATTATATTCTGTGCCTGGACCTACAAACTAAAATTTTGGCTGGAGAAGCACATTCGTTTCATCGTTTCTATTTTGGCCCGTCCGACTTCAACATACGTTACAAACTGAAATTATTTTGTACTTTACAGTGGCGTTTGAAGTCGGTTTTTTTTAAAGAATTTTTATATAATATTATTATAATGCATTATATAATTCGGCCGTTCAGAGAATGCGTTCCTGACACCTATCAAAAAGAAAAACAAAACGTATTATTTTATAAAGTATAACTGTATAAGAACAGATTACGATACTATTATTGCCTGTTATTGTTAGCACAGCACTACAAATATAAAGCGCTGACATAACCTTGTAATAGCGCAGTTTAGATTTAGAAAAATATTGTTTCAGGAACGCATTCTCTGAACGGCCGTAGTATAATAATAATATATGGTGGGATTTGCAGATCTATTTTGATTATTGTATTATCTATGGTGGATTGGTAGAAATAAGATGGCTGGCCTGTGCGTGCGGTATTTAATGGAAGTTGTCTGTGTTTACTCTGTTAAAAAAACTTACCGTTTACAAAATTTTGTTGTTGTCGGGTTTAGATAAGAAATATTGGGATTAATAAAAAAGGATTGTGTGGTTTTATGAAACCAAGGTAAGAGTGAAACTTTTTTCACATTATAGACATTTAAATAGGCGCCGCCATATTGGCCTTGGCTGCTCTGACGAGCGCCTTTCACTTTATCCCTACTCTACGGCCGACCGTCACGCGACACGCAACACACAGACGAAAAAGTTTGAGAAGATGTAATAAAAGTTTCACTTTAAAAATAAAGTTGATTGGTTTTTTAACCTTGGTTACTAACTTATTTACTCCTAGTAAAGTCTTTTCCTTCTGATATATTGTTTGACATCGATGCAATATTTCGATAGGTATATTATATCGGAAAAAATATCGATATTTTTGACATCACTACCGATGCGTGCGGCCCGACCGCTCGGTGCCAGCGCCATTTTGAGTTACCTTTGGCTGTGCGTACGACGTGCTTAATTTCACAATCAAATGGCGTTAAAATCACGATTTTGCGTCGTAAATCGGTTTATACATAAGTTTGGCTTGCCCGTTTGCCCTTTGACATTTTGTGAAATTGTGAAGTGTGAACTTTTGTGCTAGGATCAAGGATGTATTTGTATAGTGTGGTTCAATTCTCGCCAAGTGAAGGAGGAAGTGTTTCTATAATAAACGTGTTCATGAATGTTTTAAGAAACTTGTTTATAACGGTTTTGCACTTTGTGCTAAATCCATTCGTTTAGCTGATTGTTATTGCTATGCAAAAGAGATAGTGGTTGAAGTACATAATATACTGAGATGTAAACTTAATGGAAAAACATTATTTCAAAATGTGTTGTCACTCCCCAAGACACAAATAGTAACTATTTTATTTGTTTTCCTATTCTCAATGCATATTGTAATTGATTCATGTACTTATTCTAATCTTTATTTTTTAATATAATTCTTAATTAGTGTATGATTTACAACTATTATATTATAGAAAGAAAAGAAGTAACAAAATAAATGAACGATTTGAAATTTGACAGAAATTTGAATCTCTAAGGCCCACTTGCAGAGACGCCGAGTTAGTTAACCCAGGAATAAATTTGTAATTTTGACAGAAGCTTTATACGAAATCTGTCAAATCTGTCTTTTTAACCCAGAGTTAGCTACTAACTCTGGGTTACGACATTTCTGCAAGCGCGCCTTAGTTTATATAGTAAAATCGATTTTGAACTAATTACTTTTCTTCTTTTCTTTCCTAATATGAAATATGAAATTATATTATGTTAATATGTACTTTTGTAATTATTGTGTAATCTGTTTGGCCTTATTTTATAACTATTCTTAATTGTATACTAATTAGATGTAACGTTGTTGATTACTTTAAAATAAATAAATAATTACCCCTTAATTAAGAAAAAAGTCGTTCAATGATAAGCTCTCATGGAAAGCTTGAAGAAAAAACTGATTTTATTAATAAAAGGGTTTTGCAATTATGCTAAATCAGTTAAAATTGTGGTTTTATTTTTCTTTTAGCCTGTTCTGTTTCCGTCAGATGTCCAGAAATGGCTTTTTTGCAGACTGAGAACACACATTGGGACGTATTTTTTATCGTAAAAAAATTGGCAATACTTAGGTAACGTTATTGCCCATTGAACGATATTTTGACGGTAAGATGACGTCCTCTCAAAGTCTGCAAAAACGTCCTACTGACGTTTTTAGAAGACGTCCATATTACGGTTCTACAAGACGTCCTACTAACGCCTCCAGCAGGCGTCCTATTGACGTCTTCAGAAGACGTCCTGATAACGATTTCAGGACGACCTAATAACGACCTCAAAAGACGTCTTACTAACGCCTCCAGCAGGCGTCCTATTGACGTCTTCAGAAGACGTCCTGATAACGACCTTAAAAGACGCCCTACTGACGCCTCCAGCAGGCGTCCTATTGACGTCTTCAGAAGGCGTCCTGCTAACGACCTCAGAAGACGTTCATATTACGTTCTATTTGTAGTTCTATATGACGTTCATATTACGTTATAATTATATTTCTATATGACGTCCTACTAACGACCTCAAAAGACGTTCTAATTGTAGTTCTATATGACGTTCTAATGACGTCTTATCGTCGACGTCCAATAAACGTCATTTAGAGACGTCCTGAGGGATATGACATATGTTGGTCATTTCGTACGTCCGTGCGACGAAGATTACGACGTCATTTACGTCGGAAATGACTGTGAATGGACGTCGTGATGACGAAAAATTGCTACCTGGGAACTTGTCATCGAATATAAAAAATGTGGTCAACTTGACAAAGGCCACAAAAATTATTGAAAAAGATGGTAAAATAGCATAATATCAATTTAATCGCACAAAAACGAATAATATGTAAGTACTTATATGAATAAAAAATCTCAAGGCTTTTTCCTACCATCTGTTCTCTATTTACTGTTGTTATTTTTAGTTGTCACGCAATAAAACCCAGAGCATACCGAGATTTTAACCATGTTACATGTGTAAGAGAGCGGAATAAGTGTCGGTACAAGAGTTAAGTTGAAGTATGTACTACAATCTACACCGTTTTGCTTTTATCGTGCTAGGTTTTAAAATATAGGTTTCAACCCTTGTGACGAATGTAACTTTGTAAGTGGGTTATATTTTTAACTTAAAATTAAATTACATTTTAAGTAAATAATTTTTTTTTGTCGTACCTACACCTAGCCACGCTTATTTGTAGGGAAGTGGAAAAAATTACTCGAGTAAGTATACAAATCAACACACAAACAAACACACTTTTCGCATTATTCGTCCGCCTGCAGTTAGGTTTTTATTTAATTCAGCTACTAGAACCCAATGTTTTCCGGCTTAAAAGGTAGCGTATATTATGTTGTTCTCCAAGTCATCAACTACTCGTATAGCCATGCAAAAATGCACATGTTGAAGGATAAATTACTGAACAAAAATCGGTTGTCTGTAAAGTCGGTTTACGGACGATAGTTTTACGTGATAACTTCATAAAGAAACATTGATGAATAAATGTGTCACAAGCCAACGCTTGGGCCGATCGTGCCTCTCTATCGCTTGTTGCGCACTCTCGCTTGCACAATCAGGCTCAGGCGGAACGTGACACTTTTTCGTCCGTGCAGCCGGTGTTCATCAATTTATAAGACGATATCACGTCAAAAACATTTTTGCATTTATAAATATTATTACAAAGGATACACCGATGACAGATATGGGAAAAAAAAAATCACAACCAGTTAATTAGTCGGGACTCTTTAAGTCCATCAGCGTAATAAGGTAATCTTACAGGATAAGAACCAGCAGGGAACAACATTACGGCGCATTTAGGCTGTCGAGGTAACAGGTGGTTCGTGTCGGTAAGGAATATTAAAGGAAATACACGCCTGTGATGAACTGGCTGAAATTTCAGCGCCGAGCGTGTTGTTTTTCGTGTAACATCGAACGTGGAGAAATTCTTGTTAAGCGTGCGGTAAGACAATATCTATCAACATATAAAATAAATTACACTTTTTAAATTTAAGTGAGAAAATAACAATAATTATACTTATTATGTTACAAAGTATCTGGACGTGAAAGCCGTGATTTCCACAATTCCACAAATAATGAAAAGATTTCCCTGTATCGTGTAACTTCCTTCTCTAATAATAACTAAAAAATAAAAATAATCACATTAGGTGTTGTGTGTGTGTAACTGACAGAGTAACTGACCTCACTTACTCTGATTTAATTGTTAATTTGTTAATCAGTTAATGAAGTTTATATTAAGTACAGAAGTCCTTAAGAAAATTTCATATATACAATACTATATTAAACCTAAATTTGATTCTAAAATTAAAACTAAAATAACTAGTGGTTCGCCCCGAACTGAGACCTCGCGGTAACGGTATCCCATGATTATTCATTCAATCGATACATGATAACCAAAACTGACATTATTATTATGCCCGTTTTCACCAAACATACCTAAATCATCCCCTAAGTAGGAGTCTCTTAAAGTAGGTAGCTCCTAAATACAATCCTAAGTCCTAACATCCGTCCCAATATCCTTTTAGGTGTCCCGTACAGGATCGTGATAAATAAGTTGACAGAAAACATCAATCACCTAACTTATAGGTAGCCCGTAAAGGTTAGGGAACGTTAGTGAAAACATTGAATTTTATGTAGGTACTAACGAGTGAAACCGGGTTACGGGCATCTGTACAAATCGTCATCTATCGACGCGAACAGAAAATATACAATATTTAACTAAAATTTAACTAAAAAATAATTTTAATTGAATAATATGGTCCAAAAAAAATTACAATACAATTATTGTATTATAATAAGTAACTAAATAATAATGGTCGACACAAAACTGTTTTTGGGATAGGTCGTAGTCGTAACTCGTAGTTCCATGGGAATAGTTACTGACTGCGCCATCTATTAGCATTATTGTGAAGCTATGTTGATGCTATATGAATTACTGATGCCCATTAAAAATTAAATAATCTCGTTTCTTTATAATATTCATATAATTTTAGTATTTGTTGTTCAAGTACAGGATATAAGTGACCTAAAAAAATAAAATCAGTTTGAAAATCCATAGCGGATTTTCCTAGAGAGCGTCTTCAAGCGAGCGTATAAAATCGCCACTTTGAAAGCCCCCCATTTCGTCAATTTTAAGGGAAAAATTAAAAAAAAAATATTTTTGTACTCAGTTCAAAATTATCTTTAAAATGATACGTAACAATTTTATGTAACGCGATATTTTTTTTTTTACTTCGCATTCGCTTCTATGAGAGCCCCCCTGAAATAAAGATTTTTATAACTTTTTAAGCCATTTTCGGCTGGAGGCCATCGGTTTACATATTATATCTAAATTTGAAGTAATTACGTTCAGTAATTCAAAAGTTATAAGGCTCTGACAGACGGACGGACGGACGGACGGACGGACGGACGGACGGACAAGTGCAAATCGCTCTAGTTAACTCAGAGACCTCGCTTCGCTCGGTCAAATACTAATTAGAATCTAAAACCCCATCCAAGCCACCGCAGTAATCAGTTAATTGATTAAAAAATCACCTGATTTTTTAAGCACGGGTGAAGTTGTGGTATCTAGGGAAATACGCTGTCAAAAGCCAGTAGGTAATTTTGTCAGCGTCGATTAGTCTTTTCTGAATCTCATTAAATAGTTACATAATAAAGTAACTCAACTTTTTACCCTACTACCGTAGTCCGGATAGTGTATGTTTAGTAAGTTGAATTCCTTTAAAATTAAATTTGATAGTAACAAACTTACTAAACATACGCTATCCACTATCCAGACTCGTTGAGTTGAGTTACTTTGCAGCTTCCCGCCTTTGTAACACACCCATGCCACTAATTGACAGCTCGCGATGGATCCGATGTGACACTGCAATTTCAAAAGACTACATAGGTAGGTATACCGAGCCCAAATTGAATTGGCTTTTAAGGTTCTTTTTTTTAGTTCCTGTCTATACTAAAATAGAAAGCTGATCAAAAGTAATTTAATAGAAAAGCGAGCCGAACTAAACCTTCCCGGGGAAGGTTTAGAAGGAAAATCTATCCTGTAGGAAGTCACACCCCAGGAATCTACCTGTTCTAATCTAAAAATTTTACTTTTTATACTTCTAGATGAATATTATATTATGTACTAGATGATGCCTGCGACTTCATCCGCGTGGATTAAGGTTTTTATTTCCCATGGAAAATCTGTAATTTTCCGGTATAAAATAAAGCCTAAGTACGTATGTGTTAATCCTAGGTATGAGCTATCTCCATTCCAAATTGCAGCCAAATCGGTTCATTCGTTGTGGCGTGAAAGAGTGACAAACATCCATCCATCCATCCTCAGAAACATTCGCATTTATAATATTAGTAGGAGACAGGAGTAGGAAGTAGGATTAGTAAGATCTTTAATTCCATTTCATCCCCGTTTAAATATTCTTATCTTTCTCAGCGAAGGTGAACAGAGAAGTTCGATCTCAACTATTATTGGAATCAATATATTTTATGAAATTCTCAGTTTTTTTTTTGTTAAATGATTTTGCGTCTTGCGTCTGACAGGTAATTATTATGCTCTGTTAGTCTGTTACTACACAATAAATAATTATAAATAAGTGGTATTCTCAAAAAATGATTGCATCAGTGTAAAGATCGCAATGACCTCTGATTGGCTGAATTTATGGCGTTCTTGCTGCATCAATGCATTTTAACCAATAGCGGGAGAGTATCAGCCAATCAGAGTTCATTGTGTTCGTTACACTGATGCAATCAATTTCAGAGAATACCACCGCAGGTAAATTTACAGTAAACTATTATTAGGTACTATTATTAATGCTATTCACAGCTTCTGGACGTGTCAGCGTCTGCAGTAAAATGACGGTCTGAGCGGGGGCCAGTGTCTGTCGAGAACTGTTTACTAATTGACAGTAACACGCTCAATACGAACTCTGTATTTTAATAAATAAAAATACTTATAAGTCTCATAAATAATTTAATCTGAAACTAAATTGGGTGTGGACAGAAATAGTTACACAGTACACTTATATTTCTTCAGTCAGTTACTATAATATTACAACATCGTTCCATAGTTTTCGTCGGTTTCCAACTATACGTTTAGAACCTAATATATTATCTAATCCTTATTATCTGACAGAGATCGTAATTCGTAACTAAGGTATAAAGAATGGAGTGGAGCCGAGGCGAGGCGTCTGCATTAGGAAGACCTCAAACTTGGCTTTATTATTTTGGCATATAATTAGTATAGTGGCCAGCGCAGCGCCTCAAAGCGGTGCGAGCGTCTTCATGCAGAGGAATCTTCTTCGTATTTTGTCTTCATTAAAATATATGTATTTTCAACCATATTAGAAACAAAATAAAGCTGAGATTAAATTTTTATTATTAAAAGACGTGCAGTCTTTTAAGCTAAGCTAAGCTAAGCTCCAATAGTATACACGGCTTAGAGAAACTTCGAGCACAGGTCTTGCTAGCACCCGCTGAGTGGCTCTTGATTTCTTTCATCCACAGTAATTACACAACTAATGCTATCTTTCTTTGCATAATATGAGTGCGAGAAACTACTTAACCTTAACAATTTTCTTTTGTACCTACGTAGTGATCACCTTAAGAATACTGAATATCCTAAAGAACTGATAGATGAACTCAGCAGATATTAAAGAAATCGGTATAAATTTGTCCGTAAAAATGTTCATACCCAACAGCCCGTTTGTCGATAGCTTCGAAAATTGCTTCATAAAAATGGGAAACGATGGCGGACCGAGCTTAATAAATTGATTTCTTTGTATAGGGATAGCTGCACAATATTTATTTATTGTCACGATAAGAAATGTTATCCTTTCGGGACGGGTGTGGTGCCACGCAAATATAATACACAGCGAGACTGAGAAATTAGTACAGTCAAGTTACATTGGAGTTAACCCCTTTCCCACCCTACTGTCTATTATATAACATCCCACCCAAGCAGTTCGGTTAAACCTGCGAGAATGAACCTGCTTCTTGCATTAAATGAAATATTTATAAGATATTACTTTAAAACTATACGTATTTATTCAAAACGAGCATGAATAAAATGGCTCGCTAGTATAAATAAGGTTTTTAGCTTGTTTCGCATTTGAATGTATAATCGTTTATAGTGAAAGAAAATGAAAAATATGTAGATGCTTCTGGCAGTCTAACTTTTTATATGTTTTATCTACTCCAACATCGAAAAGTTCCAATTTCGAATTTGACAGCTGAATCGAAATGAACCCTCTTTCGGTTTTGCTTCTCATTTCGATGCAGCTCGTTGTATGGGAGCTGAATCGAAATGGTTATCTTCTTAAAATAGGATACCTAAAGGCTAAAGCTAAGGCTCTGAGTTCTGGCACTTTTGTACCGTTCATACGACAGAGGCGCCACAGGCGGCTGGTGGCGGCTTACGGAGTTACTTTTTGTTACTTTATTGAGCCTAACGCGTATTTTGTTAATGATTTTATTTTCCTTGTCGTAGATAAAATCTTGTATGCAACTGAACGTAATTAGTAATTTTAATTCTCGTACTATCCTATTTTGATACTCGGCAAGCCTCGTATCAAAAAACAGCACTCGAATTAAAATGACCCTTATTACGATGCAGTTGCATAAATAGCTATTTCTGTTTAATTTTTAACATATAGGATTTTAATGTGCCTTGTGCAGGAATGGTAAGTTCAGAAGTTTTAATAGAGAATTTGAAATACATCATCAAATAATGTCACCAACACGTATGTAAAATACGTGATACGTGGTGATGACATTGTTGTGGGTCTTTTCGTAAACGACTCTATACTTCAGCTCAGTAGGCGTATTTATCTGTATGTTCGTAGCGCACACAAAGTAATATGAAAAACAAAATAGCGTTGGCCCCAACATTCGCACAAACAGTGGAGATTGGTAGTTTTGCCACCTTTTCTACAAAGAAAATAAGTGCCAATTAACACCAATCCACAGGTACTTTCTTGGAACCAGCCTATTGATCTACAAGCACTAATTTTCAAATACGATATCTTCACATTGACGTTGCCTGCGACATCTGACAAATCCGAAAGGATAACTTTCATAATGTCCCAACGCTAAAAAATACGAATTCCAGACAAATTCCCTTCCATGTGTGTAATAAATAAGATATTAATACCAATTTGTCACAAACCCGTGACAGTCTGCCGTGATTCATTTAAAAGGCACACATATGAATAATTTGTACGCACCCGCTCACATGGGCGCACATGTGCGTGTATTTTTACACTATTCCGTGACGCAGGGTCCTTATCGCTTGCGACCCGACCGCCTGACCTGCATATATATCATTTCCAAGCAAGCCAAAGTTAATAGGATAAAGCTATCACACACTTTATTGCAATAATTCTAATAAGGTAAAATAACCCTTTAATGTAGCTAAGGAAACGGTTGCTTTACTGGTCTTGGACTTGGAAGGTCATCGACGGCCTGCCTAGCGCAGAGATTTCCGGCAGGGGCAATATGAGAGTTTAAACAATTTCTGATTTGTCTCTAGTCTGGTCTGGTTTGAGGCTTTGGCTGTGGCCACCATACTGGTTTGAGGCTTTGGCTGTGACTACCATACTGGCCACGTTAGCCCGCTATACCACCTAAGACCACATCGTTATTTACCATCTGGATACCAATTGTCTGAAAATTATTCCATTGATCGTATTGGTATTCGATGACATTAGCGTCAAAGTAAAATAATCCTTGATTGTATTGATATAAAGTCACAAATTCGGTACAACCGATTTTAACATGAAGCGTTATGCAGCGTATCGTACTTACTTAAACGTATAAGAATGCATACACGAAATTGAGCTCTAATTCAATGCACTTATGGTTTATTTTACTTTGACGCTAATGTCATCGAATACGATTACGATCAATGGAATAACGTTAGACAATCGCACCTCAGGTGAGATCGAAGTCAACGGCAGTCCTATCGTCGAATAAAAATATGATCATTAATTATTATCATATCAACCCATCGCTATACCACTACTGAACACAGGTCCCAGTCGCGAATGAGAAGGGTTAAAAAATCGGAAAAGTGCGAGTCAGGCCTCGCTCTTTTAGGGTTCCGTACATATGACCAAATTATTTTGTTTAAACTAGATACATATTTATTTATCTTAGTTCTTAGAAAGTACTAAATTAGCATATGGGGAAAAAATGCTCGTTCGTTTTAGTCACAACTTTCAAACCGCATTATAAATCGGTGCTTTCAGTATATTTTGTTGTTTAAATACACTATGTAGTACATAGTATACCAAAAAGTCAAATTCCTAACTAGATTAGTTTTTGAGATAGACCCCCTAACAAAATTGGTCTAAAACCGACAAATTTGACGGCCCCCCATTTCTTCATTTTTGTAGCTAAAAATAAAAAAATATATATTTGAACTCCACTTAATGAGTTTTAGACAATGACACCCCACATGCCAGGGTAAAAAATAAAATTTTATTTCGACTCCTTTTCCATGTATGGGAGCCCCCTTTATTTTTTTATTTTATTTTATTTTTATTATTTGTTGTTATAGCAGCAATAGAAATACACAATATGTGAATATTTCAACTGTTTATCTATTACGTTTTACGAGATACAGCCCGCTGACAGACGGACGGACGGACGGACAGCGGAGGCTTAGTAATAGGGTCCCGTTGGCACCCTTTGGGTACGGAACCCTAAAAATGAACAAATTGCTATCTTCTATCTATTTGCCTACTTGATGGGTGCAGACGTTTAAGGCATAGCGTGATTCACTTAGTTTGAGAGCATTGG
The DNA here is from genome assembly GCA_029955525.1 of Oeneis ivallda. Taxonomy (NCBI): domain Eukaryota; kingdom Metazoa; phylum Arthropoda; class Insecta; order Lepidoptera; family Nymphalidae; genus Oeneis; species Oeneis ivallda. The sequence continues at coordinate 11,609,635 of JARPMR010000016.1, read as the reverse complement.
CAATAATAATAAACGTTCATGAAATGACTCGCTCAGTGCGTTACGGAGCGAAATTGACAAAGCAAGCAAAAGGCTTTCAAGGCTGGCTCGCGTGCTACGATGTGTTTGCATCAGTAATTTGTTTGTTGGCGGCAGCACAAGACAGACTACATTAATGGATCCTCGCTCTGCACGCAACTACATGCCACTCGCTATGGAAAACAGTTTATCTTTATATAATTTTCCTTGCAAGTTATTTTTAGGGTTCCGTACAAAATGGTAAAAATGGAACCCTATGGTGCGACTTTCTCCGTCCATCCGTCTGTCTGTTACAGTCGATTATTTATTTTAGTAACTATTACAGCTATCAACATAAAAGGCATAATAGTGGCCCAGCATCATTGGAGTTAAAAAAAATCGAAAAATATTTTTAGTTTAATTAATTAATTAAAAAAAAGGGGGAAATCATTGATTTGAAATTTCAAAGTAAGATAACTATACCGAGTGAGGTATCATATTTTCCTGTACATTCTAAAACATTTGCAAAACATTGATTAATCGTGCAAAATGTCGAAAAAAATACCGTCCCGTCCCTCCCCCCTCCCATCTCCGAAGTTCACCAATCGAAAAATCAGAAATAATTATGGTTGATAGAGGTTTATGTATATTTTACAGGAAAATAAAACCAACGCTCTAACTAGCAACAGGCATCGAAAAACGACAGGCAGATTTCCTCACGATGGCTTCCTTCACATAAAACTCGGTATTCTTCTTATTTACTTACCTATAAGAAATAATGACTAGCCTTCTTCGTCGTTTTTGATTTTGAAGTCATTGTGAAAAAACAGACAAGATAGATGGTAATGCGAAAGTGTCTGCTTTCGCATTACAGATAATATATAATATAAACACGCTTCGAATTGTAAGTAAATTTAAATTCGAAGTCCTTTACAACTTGAAATATTCTAAAATGTTAAATTCAATAGCGTCTAGACTGGTCTGATTATTTTAACGGTCCACCAAGTAAGAGAGAAACCAGTCATTAGTGGATATCTAACAAGGTATAACAAAGAAATGTCTGTGTTACCAAAAGTCTACCTAACAAAGCCGAAGCCAAATAACTTCTTCAGAATTTGTTTTTAATGAAAGTACCTATTTGAAAAATCTAGATTCCTATGTATCATTATAAAGCTTGTTTAGAAATAATTACTTTTGTAGTTACTGCTTGGTAAAGTGAAATTTTCACTGACTCCAGTCAATTATTCAATCCATTAGTTTCAGAAGCAACTCAGTGATAAAATTACAAGAACAAAGATTAAACGATTAACAGTTGTACGAGTTAACAATGTTAAAGTTAAGGCATTCATTTAGCAGTACAAGTCAGTAGCTATGCAGAAGTTTCCAGAAAACTTCAACTCTGGCGCCCAGACACTATCTAACCCGATCTTAACCTGTGTCAGCGTTTAAATCAGTATCCTTATCATGAGTTTGTTAATCTCGACAACGTTCAGTAATTTCGAGCATCGAAACATGTTAAAGTAAAATTTATTCTAAGCTCCTAGTCACTAGGAGATTAGAATAAATGTTACTTTAATAGACTATAGGACCTAGACTAAGACTTCGATCAATCACAGTAAATCGCAAAATCTCGGATCGCAGATAATAAAAGTCTCTACTTTTAGCATCTGCGATCGTAGGACACCAGATAGGAACGAAGTTCCTTATTATAAAAATATTAATTTCAAGTTCTATTTGAGGTATAACAAAAATAATTATTCGGATATAAATTTTATAAACACATATCAAAAATTCCGAAGCCAGCGGGATTCGAACCCACATCTCTTGGGAAACGCGCCCGAGTGTGTTAGCCACTTACACTATAACCACGGTCGAACTACCCGTCAGCATCGAAATTAGTGATATGTATCTACTTTCTCAGTTTAAGCAACTGCTAGTAGCTAGTAGGTAAACACTTTAATAAAAATAAAAATAGTAAAAAGCAATGTGGCATCTCTAGTTCCTAACGAGCTCCATTGCAATATGGGGTCTTGGAAAGTAGATCAATAACTGTAACGTGTTGCTACTAGATGTCGCTAGCAGTTGCTTAAACTGAGAAAGTAGATACATATCACTAATTTCGATGCTGACGGGTAGTTCGACCGTGGCTATAGTGTAAGTGGCTAACACACTCGGGCGCGTTTCCCAAGAGATGTGGGTTCGAATCCCGCTGGCTTCGGAATTTTTGATATGTGTTTATAAAATTTATTCTGATATTTCCTTAAGTGTAGGTAAACACTTTAATAAAAATAAAAATAGTAAAAAGCAATGTGGCATCTCTAGTTCCTAACGAGCTCCATTGCAATATGGGGTCTTGGAAAGTAGATCAATAACTGTAACGTGTTGCTACTAGATGTCGCTAGCAGTTGCTTAAACTGAGAAAGTAGATACATATCACTAATTTCGATGCTGACGGGTAGTTCGACCGTGGCTATAGTGTAAGTGGCTAACACACTCGGGCGCGTTTCCCAAGAGATGTGGGTTCGAATCCCGCTGGCTTCGGAATTTTTGATATGTGTTTATAAAATTTATTCTGATATTTCCTTAAGTGTAGGTAAACACTTTAATAAAAATAAAAATATTCGGATATACATTTTTTACTTCGACTTCAACATAGTTACCTGTACCAAGTACTATTAAATTCTGTGCCTGGACCTACAAACTAAAATTTTGGCTAGAGTGGCACATTCGTTTAATCGTTTCATCGTTTCTATTTAGGCCCGCCCAACTTCAACATACGTGTGCAAACTAAAATTATTTTATACTTTTCAGTGGCGTTTGACGTCGGTTTTTTTTAAGAATTTTTATATATTATTATTTTGAAGTCTGTTTAAAGTATAGAGTACTATTGAGTTTTATTTCGCAAAAATTTCGCTAGAATACAGAGGTAAATTCATTTTACTCTGACGTTATAATGCTTAGATATTCGAAATCTATCAACGTTATCGAGGCACACCTCGTCTTGTACTAACCATACAGGCTACCAGTTGCAACGCGAACTCTGTGAACAGTTCCGATCTATCGTGCAATGTCACTGTATTTCACAGAACGTAAAACGAATTTCTCGGTTCCACTCCTCCGACTCCGCTAAAATTATCTTGACAAGAAATTCATGAGGCTTTTCAAATGAAAGGAATTATATTGTCACGAGTATAAACACCTACACAAATATGTAGCTTATGCTTCCTCCTACAACTCCCAGAGAGGGAGGACTTTCTGCAAAAGTGAGAGATTAGAAGACTCAGCTATTTTACTTATATTTGTTATTTTACTTAATATTGGCCTAGCTACGGTATCGCATACCTATCAGTCGTTTCAACTGGTTAAGTTCTAACAGTACCCAACCTCCATCCTAGTTATTAACACCGACTAAATTACATCGAATAATAATAACAACGCCAAGACTCAAATACATTATTGGTCTCATAAACTACTGTTACGTCACGCATAATAATAAATTATAATGATGTAGGTAGGTACGTAAGGTCTGTATTATTTACTACACACTCACTAGTGTCAATAAACTAAAAACTTGCTTTCATTTGGCTTTCATAGATAAAAAATTGCGCTTAGGTACTTCACGTAAAATGTTTTTCAGGTAAGCTACAAATAAATAAAACATTTTAAATGGTTTCTTTTACTGTTGAAATAAAAATGAGTAACAGCGATAATGTTGTACAAAGCTTCACATTCGACAGACTGCTTATCATGTCGCACAAAGAGAATTCTTTATATCAAGATACGGTCGGCAAACGCCCAGACGATTTGAACTACAAAACATGGAACTACAAAGTCATTTCAAATGTCAAAGTTTATGAAACCATGTCCATTAAGTATAAATACATGTTGGGATCTAAGCAAAGTAGGACTCAGTTCGATAAGTATTTTGAACTAAGTGTAATCTTCGACTTTGGTCTTGCTATTGGACTTTTACTCTTTGACGCCCATAAAGTTGTCCACTCCTCCAATCAAACGCGTTTCAGAGATCGCACATCTTTAAAGCATAAGTACTTGGACTTTATTGAGATTTTACTTACTCCAACGACAACGCTTCAAAGTGTGAGCAAAATCAAAGAAGGTAAGCTTCACAATAGACTTTCTCATTGTTATGTTGCTAGAGCAACTTGCTCTGTATGGTATGTGCATATGCATGTGTTTTATTACCTGCTAACATCGAACAACTGTATCATTCAAACATAAAAGTTTTTCCCATAAAAACTACCATATTATTACAATATTAATATTAGGATAATTTATGAATCACAGATGACTCAAGCTTTAATTTTCTTTTTAATATAATAATTTACAAACCCATATTGGCATATTAAAAATTAAATTAAAATAATATTGACATGATTTTATACCTAATAGAGAGGGATACATAGATAGGTAGATAATTAATTTTATCAATTGTATAGCCTAATTTAACGTGAGTTCGTTTTGCAAAATGGAATTAGTACCTATTTTATAAATAAATATTAGTCCAATTTATACATTTCATACATTTTCGATTTTACTAAATTGAGTATTTCACACCCATTCGCAGTTTGTTAGCAATGTACATACGAAAATCAACATATAAAACTGAGTTACTGACGTGTGATTGTGAATAATGAAATATTTTTATGGACTCTTCAATGCATAAATATACGAGTAGGTATCTCGATTGTGATATTTTTGCACGCGTTAAGGATGGTTAATTGGCAGTGCATAGCGCGAAGCTGATATGATAACTATGTCATGTGCACGATGTGTGGAAATCTGCCTCTTAGGTATGCACTTGCTTAAAGGAGCTACGTCAATCATCAGTTTATAGGTCTTTATGTGAGTCCTTCGATAAACAAAGCGCATAAAGACGTAAGTGATGTGACGATATTATGTTTTTATCTTCGAAGAGGGCTATGTTTTTAAATACTTACTGCTATATCAAAAAATGCGCTCTCTCCAAATGTCGCTCTCACGTCGTCAACTATAACAATGCAAAATCACGTAGGTCCGTTACTCCGTTGCTGCGTGATTGAAGGACAAACCAAAAAAAACTTTGTTTCGCATTTATTATTATATCCAAAGAAATGGCACGATAAAGAGCTTGCTTGCTGTTGGTCGTGATCCTTACCTTAAACGATTCGACATCGTTCGCGAAGGAGTGGCGATCAAATCCACTGCATACTAATAAGCCATGGAACGGTTTCGTAGCTGTTGTGAAATCAGGACTTATTTAAAGGCATTGACTTCGTTAATTGACAGGTGCATAGCGTGTTGATGTAGATAAGGGAGGTAAACGTACAAATTAGAATGCACACACGTTTTACCGTCCTCCTTTTATTGGATAATAAAACACGTATACGACATTAATTGGGACAGCAGATCACGATGCGACCCAGCAATGATATACCTCTTTTACTGTTACTTTAAAAGTCTGGTTTTCTACGGGTAGGTAATTAAGAGTTTCGACTAGATAATTCATTTAATGTTATGGAAAATACTTGAATATGTTCTAAGAAAATGTTGTGTTGTTGTTAAACAGTTAAATGTAGAACCGATATTCGTGAAGGTGATTGATGTGTGGTGTTTGCATCACACCACTGTCTGGTCGCTTCTTCGCTGGCCTGGCCAGAGATTTTCAACTGGACCTTCGTTGTCAAGACGAATTGTTATTCAATTTGAAATTCATATTCTCTAAATGGAACAGAACAGTTCCATAGATGTCTCACATATTTTGCTTTTTGGATGATAAAATGGAATACATAAATTATTGCAATGTAACGTAGACCAATTTTTTTTAATGGACTGGCCTTGGAAGCTGAAAATGGCATGAATTCTATAATCATGAGCGTATTGAAGTGTGCTTGAATTATAACATAACACATAATTAGTTACAAGTGTACATATAATATTAATATATGCACATTTGGGCGGCGCGGGGCCCTCAAAATCCAGCAAAAAATGTTTCCCGCGATTCAATAAATCTAACACCTAATTTAAGATGTAACTATTATATGAGAGGTGAAGGGATCAATGAATTTAGAGTATAAGTACGGTTATATTATGTTCTTACTAGCTGATGCCCGCGACTTCGTTTTCCGGGATATAAAGTAACCTATGTCCCTCTCCAGGTCCTCAACTATACCCATGCAAACAATCATATCGATCCGTAGCCCTGTTGCGGCATGATTGAAGGGCAAACCAACAGACCAACAAACAAACAAACACACTTTCGCATTTATAATATTAGTGAGGATTGCAGAGTTTCATCATTATATTATTGAATAAAGCATCCATAAAATTGACTAAAATAAAATGCATTTAAGCTGGGTATGCACTTACGGCATATCTCGGCGAAAACACGCCAACGTTCAATGTTGTGCCAATTAAACGGGTAGTTCGCCTTCTATTTGCAAGACCTTTTGTTTTTGTTCACAGTATTTTAAATATTCAATTTTAAATTCAACGCTCCTTTTTGTCAAGGTTTTGAATGTATTTAAGTAACTTTATATCAGTAATAATAGATTTAGATACTATTAGATATGAGATATGATAGATATGTTATGGGAAATAAACTATTTATTAAGTAAGTGGTAGATTCATCGACTACTGACAAAAGCACTTGTAAAAGTTTATTTGAATAAAAAATATTTCTATTTATATTTCTATTATAATTTATAGTAGAGACGGTACTGCCACGGTAATATTCATAATATTACCGTGGTACTGCTATTAAATAATAGGTTTATAGGTGTGGTGGCGCTTATTAGAGAAGCTCAAAGTCCAGCAGTGGATGTCCACAGGCTGTTTGAAGGCTGATGAAACGATATATATATAAACATATTTTTTAAATTAAACTTAAGAAAATATAATTTTACAATTTACACGATGCTATGCCATTAATTTATGAATTATTTTGGAAAATGATTGCAGTTGCAGGTTGCACGTCATTATTTAAAACAAAAATGGTTTTATTATCAGTCATCATATTGTTATCATTATCATTTGAAGCGAATAAAGTTGAATTTTTTTTAAAAACACGTTTGAATTTGTAAATATTCTGTACTAGCTGAACAGCCCTCGCAACTTCTTCCACGTGGAATTAGATTCTTTGAAAATCTCGTGGGAAGTCCTGGTTTTAAAGAGATAAAAGTAACCTGTAACACTGCACTCTGCAGGTCTGCGACCATGCCCATCAAAGAGTCACGTTAATCGGTTGCTCAATATAACTAACTTGAAAAATTATGGACTTTCATACAAACATTCAACCCCTTCTACCCCTACCGCTGCGAGCCCCAAAGGGGTTAAAAGTTTTCAGAAACTGTGAAATATGTACTTCTTTGTTTAGCCAAAACACCAAGTTTTATGGTTAAAAATGACGGACTTTCATACAAATATTCAACCTCTATTTAACCCCTTAGAGGTATAATTTTCGAAAACTGTGAAAGGCGTACTTCTTTATTTTTAATCAAGAGCCAAAATAGCAAGTTTCGTGGATTGAACTTAAAAAATTACGGACTTTCATACAAACTTCCATCCCCTATTCCAACCCCTATAGGGATAGGAGTCATTCTTTAATCAAGAGCCAAAATACCAAGTTTCTCATACATAATTTGAAAAATAACTCGAAGAATAAAGGACTGTCATAAAAAAATTTAATCCCCTATTTTATGCCTTTGAGGCAAAAATTTCAAAAATTGTTACTTCTTTATTTTTAATCAAGAGAAAAAATACCAAGTTTCATATTATTTCATTTGAAAAATGGCGGACCTTCGTACAAACTATCAAGCATTATTTAACCCCTTCGGGGGAAGAATTTTCAAAAACTGTGAAATACATACCTTATTGTTTTTAATCAAAAGCCAAAATACAAAGTTTCATATAAGTACATAACTTAAAAAATAACGGACTTTCATACAAACTATCAACTCTTATTCAACCCCTTTGGGTACAGAATTTTTAAAAACTGCGAAATACGTACCTTATTGTTTTTAATCAAAAGCCAAACTACCAAGTTTTATGAAACTTGCATAAAAGTTTACTACTACCTACTAACTTTACTATAGTTTCACATAACTTGAAAAATGACGGACTCATACAAACTATCAACCCCTATTTTACCCCTTCGCGGGTAGAACTTTAAAAAAATGTAAAATAAGTACTTCTTTATTTTTAATTAGGAGAAAAAATTTCAAGTTTCATGAACATAACTTTAAAAATAACTTGAAAAATGAAGACTATCATACAAACATTTAACCCCTATTATTTTAACCCCTATGGTGGTAGAATTTTCAAAAACTGTGAAAGACGTACTTATTTTTTCATCATACCTATTCGAAAAACGAATATTGGCTTCAGAGGACAGCGGGAGCAAAATTTCATTTTAACCCCATGGGACTTTTCATTTCTCTCTTCTGATTGGTCCGTGTAGTGGTAGTGCTTTAGCATACTAAAGCACTAACGCGGACCAATCAGAAGAGAGAATTCAAAAATGTGTCGAAATTCAAAAATGTTTGAGAAGCTGTTGTTGACTACGATAAGTCACGTGATCAAATTTGTCGATTAGACATATACGCCCATACTTCCAACATAAATATTAATGTTTAATTATTTCATAAAAAATTATTTGTGTTTTATTTAAACTTTCAATATACGTACCTATTGGTAATGTCTATACTCTATACATAGTAGGTTGATACTCCTAGCTTTTTCTCATAGGTAATGATGAAAAATAGTATGTGTCATTCGGGGCCAAATTTTTTTGTTCTCGGGCGGCGTATATTGAATTCCTCGCTACGCTCAGGATTCTACTTTAGAATCCCTCGCTGCGCTCGGGAGTCTACTATACAATCCTTCGCTTCGCTCTGAATTCAAAATAACGCCCTCGGGGAACAAAAAATTCCTTTGGCCCCATATAACACAAATAACTATTTTTAATCGAAAGCCCAAGTGCAAAGTTTCATAGATAAAACTTAAAAAATGACGGACTTTCATACAAACATTAACCCCCAATCCCCAATCAATTAAATTTCAAAAGATCCTTTCTTAGTGCTCGCCTACGTCATAAAAGGAACCTACTGTCAAAATTGCCAGTTTCTAGCTTCATTGGTTTGGGTTGTGCGTTGATAGATCAGTCAGTCAGTCAGTCAGTCAGTCAGGACAAGTCTTTTTATAAGTATAGATTACATTCAATAATTTGAACAGAATTAAATCAATCTCATTTCAGTTTTTACTCAATTACTTCAATTGCGTATTTTGGGTAACAATATTCATTTTGAATAATTAAGTAGGTAATGAAAATATTAAGCGCCGAATAAAATTTTTAACTGCCGATATTATACAACATAATTAACATTTATAACATTTATAATTGGTGCATTCAATAAATATTTTAAAGTTTTATCTATCCTTACTTACTACTTTATTTAGGACAATTCGCAGATTACAATACCTACTATACTAACTAAACTAACTCCTAAACATGGGTGCTAACTTTAACGTACCTAACAATAACTTTCACGACAAAGACACTACCGTGGCAATTAATAAAGTTGACTTCAGGTCTTGAAAATATACTAACTACCTACTGTAACTTTTGTACAACTTTGAAGTTCGAAGGCTTAAGAAGCTAAGCTCTAAAATGGCCGGCACCACGTGATTCTTTCGAAGAACCTATTCATATGTCGCGCGGGAATAATAAATGGCACAGTAACACAAAATTTTATTTCGCCTTTAATATCCTATTGTGGTGGAAGTTAGAACGACATGGCTGTGGCACATAAATAAGAGGGAATTTCGGGCGACGAATACTCAGAGCAGTATAAGGCTAAGTCCTAATTGAAGTCGTTTTTCAACAGAACTACTTTTATCTGTATGCGACGTTGCATGACTGAGCATAGATGTAAATAGTTTGGAGTTAGGACAGATGACCGATCCATTCAAAGTGCTTTGTTTGAATTTTGTAGTATTAAGTCGGTCGATCCAAATACAAAAATCGTGTCGTACTGCGACAACGAATTAGGACATAGCATAATCTGCAATGAACAGACTCTTCGTCTTCAGAGTTACAGTGCCACAATTATAAGTTGGCGGTGGCGTTTTGAGGGACTAATTCGGTCATCCAATTTTTATACTACTTGTCCATGGCCATCTTGAAAATTCACTATTGAATCTCGTTGTGTGCTATTGTGTAATAGTACATTATGGTACAAGTGTGTAATGTTGGTGATTGCCGCTGAGGCGCCATTGAGACCCGAGCCGTTAAGTGAGGGTCTTAAGATAGCCGAGGACGGTAATCATCAATATACACGTGTATCATACGACGTTTTTCAACACACTTGTGAAGAAAATAATACTAAATTTAAACTTGTTCAACTGCACAACAACATTGGGCGCAGTAGGTATCCTGCCGCGGTCACAACTTCTGGAATCTATAACTCACTTGTGAATAATAGTAATGTAAAAGTCACAGTTTGATTATAGGTGTCATGTTCAACTGCACAACAACATTGAGCGCAGTAGGTATCCTGCCGCGGTCACAACTTCTGTAATCTATAACTCACTTGTGAATAATAGTAATGTAAAAGTCACAGTTTGATTATAGGTGTCATTATGTGCCTAATTGCGGTGAACTTAGAGCCACTTTATGAGCAAGTGTGTTGAAAAATAATTAAAAATGTTTTTCCATACAACGGCAATACTTTATTTTATCTTTATTTCTTTATTTTCAAAATGCATTTTTACATCGTCTCGTTTGCTTGTGGTCTCCACACTAGGTAACCTGTATCGTGGAGACCAAGTTAGACTTCCTAGTAAGTTTTACAGAGGACGGAGTGTACATTTACAAACAGAATTATTTTAAAAAGTAATGATAAAGCTACGGGAATATAAATAAACTAGTAGGGCGCGTGGGTGCGCGGCCCGCAAGCGGACCGCGGTTTTTCTACTCGTCTAGTAGACTTTCAGCTCCTGATCATTTTCTATCACAAAACCACTCTTCCATCTTTTATACTCTCCGAGATAGACACCGTTGAAGTTTGTATGGCCGCCATCTTGAATCCGCCATTTTGGATTTTTTTCAGCTCACTGCCAATTGGATGAGATTTCGAGTGACTTTTGTTCGAGCACCCCCACCTATCTACATTACCATGGCCGTGCTCCTCACCCACCTTCCAAACCCTCGATCATCATATGTCATAATTTGTCATAATGAAAATTCTTCAATAAAAAAAAATCTTGAAAAGGAATTGTATCAAAGTCGTGCATGATTCCCGGCTTCTAGTCTCTTCAATATTCGCCATATATTTTTGTATGAAGAAAAAAAAAATTCCGCCATCTTGAATTTTTTTTCTGTTCGTCAAGTAGACCTTAGGGTCTTGATCAGCTTTTGCCAGGAAACCACTCTTCTATCTTTTATACTCTCCGAGATAGACACCGACGAAATTTGTATGGCCGCCATCTTTTTTCCGCCATTTTGAATTTTTTTTCAGCTCACTGCGAATTGGATGAGGTTTCGAGTGACATTTGTTCGAGCACCCCCCACCTATCTTCAATACCCTGGCCGTGCTCCTCATCCGTCTCCGAAATCCTCAATCATCAGCTCTCTCCATAATTTTCCTCCGAATGAATTTTTGTCCTCTATACGAAACCATCGGTGGAAAAAAAGTTTTTCATACAAAATTTTACAGGAGAGGTGATCAATCAGTCAGTGAATCAGTGAATCAGCACGAGCAGCTATATATATATTAATATTTCAGTTGAGATTAAAGACTAAAGTGTATATTATATAATTATATATATTTTGTAATGTGTCTTTGTGTATTTTGTATTATGTATAATGTATATATTTTATATATATATATATATATATATATATATATATATATATATATATATATATATATATATATATATATATATATATATATATATATTATAATATAATTATGTGTTACATATTATTTGTCATTTATTTAATTTAGTTTGATACATCTTTGCTGTAAGTAATTCCTCTGTGTCCTTATATGATAGCGTTTTTAGCCAGTTTGTAATGGTACGAGTTGCCTGTTTTATTGTGAGGTGTTTAAGGTTACAATACTTCGCAACCAGATTGTAGATTTTAGCCTCAACATATGGTGAGAAACGTCTAGCAAAGGCTGTTCTGGCGACTGGATAATTGACTTTAACTACTCTTCGACTAAAGGTTTCGTCCACATTTGGAGATTGGAGTAGCTGTCTATGTCTCAGTAAGGCTGCTTTCAGTATAAAAAGCTGACGAACTGTAAGCACTCCACTATCTTTGTAAAGCAGAGCAGTTGAGTATCTGAAGGGTTTTTTTAGCATTACTTTTAGGACTGAGCGTTGGGCTCTCTCTAATTCTATTAAGATTGTCTTGGCTGCACTTCCCCAGGTCAGAATACCATAGTTGAGTAGCGACTGGCATAATGATGTATATATTAATTTTAATGTTGATATGTTCGCTACATCACGTAACTTTTTCATTACACCAATGACTTTTCGCACGCGGCCTGAGAGGAAAGCAATGTGGGACCTAAAGGAGAGCTTGTGATCAACCTGTATCCCTAGGTATTTAATAGCGTTGACCATGCCGATTTCATCACAACTGCACTGAGATATTGTAGATCCATTTATACTTGTCATGCCACACCTGTGAATCTTAAGGCTATGGGAGCATTTAGGAGCGGACGTAGCAGTTTTATGAAAACATAGGTATTTTGTTTTGGCTATGTTCAGCGTCAGCAAATTGTTGTTAAGCTATTTCTCTAACACTGAGATTCCCTGCTGAGCGTTTTGGTAAGTTTCGTCCCAAGTCAGGCCATGGAAAATTAAGGCGGTATCATCGGCGTAACAGATGAGGTCAGCGTTTTTGAGTGGTAAATTATGTATGTCGTTAACGTATAATATAAATAGTGTAGGACCAATGATGCTGCCTTGTGGAACACCGAAGTTAATATTCTGCATCTCACTTTTTAAGTTTGATACTTTAGTACACTGCTTTCTGTTGGACAAATAACTTCTGAACCACTGAAGTGGTGTGCCTCTGATACCAGTGCACTCAAGTTTCCTAAGGAGTACTGCGGTGGAGACGGTATCGAAAGCCTTTGCAAGGTCCAGGAATATACCTATGCAACCTTTTTTCTGGTCCAGGTGGGTTGACACTATAGATGTTAAGAGACAGACCGCGTCTTCAGCTGATTTATTTTGTATGAAACCAAATTGCCTCTCTGATAAAATGTTATGGGACTCCAAATAGGACACTAGTCTCCTATTAACTATTTTGGTTATGGGCCCAGTCTACGCTCATCCTGTTGTAGTGTTTTCTTAATGTTAAAAATACGGTGTGGTAAAGCACCAAAGTAAGGACACGTGGCACGTGGTCAAGCGTGCACATCGCGCATTATGGAAGCCATCAACTTAAACGCCATCAACGAAATAAAACTTCGCGACCAAGCGCAATGGGCGGCATGGAAGTTCCGAGTCAGGGTACTTCTAAGGGCGGCAGGTGTCTTGGGCATCGTGGACGGTTCCAGTCCGAGGCCGGATGAGGCCAAAGAAGAGTTTGCAGTGTGGGCAGACAACGATGCAAAGGCGCAGAACATCATAGTTGGCAGGTTAGCGGAAAAAACAATATCACAAGTATTAAGCTGTACAACGGCCAAGCAAATATGGGACAGACTGTATACTGTATTCGAACAAAAAGGAAATTTATCAATACACATCGCTCAAGAAAAGTTTTATAACTTAAAATTTACTGATAAAGATACAATCGCAAATTGATTGGGACGGTTCGAAGAAACGTTGGCCACATTAGAGTCCCTAGGTGTTAAAATCTCGACGAGCATGGCATGACTCGTCGAGATTTTAACACCTAGGGACTCTAATGTGGCCAACGTTTCTTCGAACCGTCCCAAGAAATTTGCGATTGTATCTTTATCAGTAAATTTTAAGTTATAAAACTTTTCTTGAGCGATGTGTATTAATGTTATACACATGTGTACTAATGTTATACACAGTGGCGCACAGCCACGCCAAGTTGTACTTGTCGCACTGTATGTGCGTTTGAAGCACGTAATTAATCACCTGCATAATGTCCTATAGTCATCCAATCCGCACTTGGCTAGCGTGGTGGACTATGTCCTACTCCTAACCCTTCTTTTAATGGGAGTAGACTCGTACCCAGTGCTCATAGTGGGCCGGCGATAGATTGATTGAAAGAAAATAAAATGGTAAAATGGAAACAGTTTTTTTTAAGAAACGCAACCCTTGGCTGAAAATAAAAAAACATCTGCGATTAATACAAATAATAATTACGTTGAAAGAATAATTTAAAATTATAATAAAGAAGATATATTATGTATACTCTTAAATCCAAAGGATATTAAAAATGTACAAGATTTAAGTCGGCTTTCAACGAGTTTAATGTTTATCCATTTTTTGTAACAAAAAATGTGTGTTACCTTCACATCCCAGATACTTTATTGTGCGGTTGGGACGGTAAATCTTCAAAGATAAATACGGCAATTATTCAGAAGAGGCACAAGTTTCATTGTACGTGCCCTGACAATATGGCCGCTCTAAGCGTTCACTATGAAGATTCATGCCATGTCATCCAACCTAAATATTTTAATGCTTTACTATCAACTTGGCGAGGCTTGGTATGACGCCCTAAGGCTATCTTCTGACAGATTGATATGTGGCATCGTGTTTCTAATTTGATCAAAATTTTTAAAGCAAGACGTAGAGAATTTATAATTTAATCAACCCTGTATACTTTGATTTTACAACATTCTTTTAATTATCGTAATATAATATAGAGATTTCATAATATTTGGATATTTACAACTGCGCCCGATCATACGTTGTTGTGCCTATTTCTAATACAAGCTTTGAGCTTATTCGGAGGAAAAATGGTAGATAATTAATTAGTCATGTTTATTACGGCTAATTTTATTTATAATGCATTTTCATACTGGAATGTGCTTTTATGAACTTACTGTAAGTATTCTTACAGTAAGTTAGCAAATACGAGTAATATATTGAAATAAATATAAGAATAGGAAGTTTAAACCGCCATTTTGTGTTTCTTTCTTGCTCATGCTTATCTTGTAACGAGCAAGACAGAAATACAAAATGGCGGCTTAACATTCATATTCTTTTCTTGATCTGTTTATATCAACTTAAGCGCCTACATTAACTTGATTCAAATACAAAACTTTAACTTGATTCAAAAAAAGGGAAAATGCTCGCAGAAATACAATATTATTCTATTATAATGTAATAACCTCTATTCAATTTCGTCAATCACATCGAAGATCAATATAAAACCGCAGTTTCCCTTATGATATTATGCGGTACAATTCGAAAAGATTTCTCAACGGAATACTTCCTTTGATCGGAGGAGATAAGAATTGGTAACTAGAGACATTACCGAGTCTATGAAAGCCTACCGCATATCACGTTAATATATTGTGTTCAATTTTAATAGAGACATAAAAAGTGTACAATTAAAAAAACCTGTATTATTAAGTATTCTGATTTTTGAGGCTGGGTTAACTGAAGTACAAGTGAACTACCATCGCGAGAATCGTTATTCGTAATGTACTTTTATTCAATTATTAAAATTATTGCAATCAATGCGATTAAAATCTAAGAATATGCTTAAAAATCAGTTTATTTTATTGCGATCCATTATTGCCTTGTCCATCTCCCCCGAATTCATTGATTATTTATTTATGTATTTATTTTAAATACTTCAATAATTGTTTGGATTTCTGTTGATTTTAAATAAGTATTTTATTCCGGCCCTAAGAAAATGCACTCTTACCTTTATCAAACTTTATGCCAATATTGGATCCAGATTCACAAAAAATGAGCACTGATCCAACCTAAGAGATGTTTATCGCATTAATGTAATATCCGCATTAAGGCTACAATGGAACGGCTCAAGAGAGGTCCAATATAAGAAGCTCGGAGCTTTATTGTGAGAATAACTTTATGCTTAGAATGTACCGTAGAGCATGGGTTTCAATAAGGCATTGGCCCTTGCGGACTTTATACTTTTGTCATTCATGTCTTTTGTGCAAAATAATGCAATTCTCTTATGTGTGAGATTTTGCTAGCTTTCTATTGCTATTGAGTGTTGTTGGGTTCTGCAACTTAAAATGGCCTATTTATTTTTGTAATGGAGAAGTTTTGATGTGTGTTGATACTAAAATGTTGAATTTGGTAAGTTTTATGTAAATTTAGAAGCAGTGATAGCCTACTGCGATCTCTTATTCAAGATAAGTTGCTCATGATAATAATAATGATGATAAAAATGTAATAAGTATAGCTCAAAACGAATTGATACACCGATCCACTTTTGAAATGTGTCAATAAATGGTGGAGACTTGGGTACTGCTCAGTAATAGCTCTATTATAATTTACGTATAACCTTATAGTTAAGGGACTGTACTCAGCACTCGAACGGTTTCAAAATTATGTCATTTTAAATTGCTCGGTGGTTTGAAACTAACAGGAAAGGAGGCACGCTAGGTATGAAAAGATCGAATTTATTGCTTCATAAGTCATGGGGGTTAAGTCATAATATTCGACAATGGGCAATAAAGAGTTTATAGGCACTAAACTTCGATCTCGTGGCACGTCGGAGTTCAGAAGGCAACTGCACGATTTTCGAAATTATTCCTTGTATAATTTTAACTTCCTTTCCAGAACACCAAAGTAGATAGGTTATAGGTTTAGGTTTAGAATCTAATACTTATATAGGTTTATACTTATAACTAGCTTTTGCCCGTGAACTCACAAGCGTATATTTAGGTTTTTAAAAATCAACTCCGTGTTTATCCGTCATAAAAGGTAGCATATTATGTCACTCTCAAAGCCTCTTAAGTAACCTAAGTTCAAATATCACTTATTAAAAACTGATATTGTATCGTTGCTCCGTTGCTGGTTCGTCGTCGTAAGGAGATCTGCAAATTTAGCAGAAATGTTACCTTCGAGTTCGTAATTTTCTGTAATGTCTTTTCTTTGAAGCCCGCTGCATGATAGAGAAATTGAATAAACAACTTCACATAATTACCTACAAGTAAAAAAGCCATAAACCGAATACAAATTAATTTTTTACCCGCACCTCATAAAGACATTATGAGACAAGTAAGGAATAGGTATAGTTATACCGTTAATTTTAAGTAATTTTAACTGCCGGTTGACAGTTCTTGTGGAAGTTATAATGTGAACGAAGTTAATAACGGCGTGGAATTTTTGTTTTTTAAGAAAAAGTTCGTCTACATGTCTTACATCAAACTTAGCATAGAGACAGATTTGAATCCTAAGATTTGCTCACTCGATTGCAGGCGAATGATGGAGTTAAGGAGAATTATTGACCGAACCAGCTATCTAGAAGAAGACAATAATATAGTCTAGAAACGGAACTGAACTCAGCCTCTAAAAATCCATGGTACATTTTCGTCTAGTGGAATCTTTAATATAATGGACGTAAATACCTTTCAAAATAAGCCTACAATATTCATATTGGACGTGAATATTTAAAGACAAGTAAATATTTATGAATATTTGAAATAGCTTAATTTTATTAATGGTTGGAATGTTAGGATAGCCCAAAGTGGAAGGCCCCGTTATAGAATTTGATCAATCACATTAGCATGTTATTTGAATAGGTACGGCATGGGTTGAATGTAACGAATGGTTTATGATTTAAACGACTCCTAATTAATTAGCCATGCGGTGTTGTACTTATCATTAGATTCTAATGATGAAAAAAATGATGATTTATTAGCATAAGTTAAAAAAATCTTAAACATTAATAAAATAATAAAACAAAATAATAAAAGTTACATACCTACGCATCAAAAATATCATCCAAAGTATAATACAACTAGATGATGCCCGAGACTTGGTCCGCGTAGATTAAGGTTTTTAATTCCCGCAGGAACTCTGTAATTTTCCGGGATAAAAAGTAGCCTATGTGTTAATCCTGGGTATGAGCTATCTCCATTCTAAATTTCAGCCTATCCGTTCACAGCATCGATGTAATAATACTATAATTACCTACACTTATACAGCGATTTACACTATATTTTGTGAATCGTGTTTTGCAAATTCTTAAAAACGATCATGACTAGGTACTTAAATTAATACGTTAAGATACAAATTATCGATTCTAAAATACTTAGAAAATTAATAAGTTAAATCAGATCATACATCGCGTCGATGCAAATCAAAGTCAAGAGTTCTTGAATACAATTTAAAAGTGAGTCAAGTTGCTATGCATCTATCTCAATTGTTATTTTTATTATATTATCATACGTTTCCTCGTAATCCGAGTAATATTAAGTTAATTACATATTTTTTGTACAAGTGTGAAATACATTATAAATAGGTAATAAATAAACCAAAAAAACATCGATATCCTATTATCGCTATCTAAATTGATGGTGGTGATCGGTAGGCCGTTGTGTCTATGTACAGAAGGCCAATCAAGTTGCAGCGAAGAGTGCAAGAGAGATATATAATACATCTCCTCCTAATCTCTAATGTGAAGCAGTTTATCGCTGCGTTGGAGGATGTCTACGGTCTATACGCGTCTCAAACCTCATTGCTACGCCAGAGATTAATATAATATGATTTATGTTAGTACAAATTTCAACTCAAAGATATGATATATTGTATTATTCGTATACTCTACATAACATACTGCGATCACACCTGCAGTTAATGCGGTGCCCCGCTGAGCGTGTATTCTAAACAACCGCCGCGGGGCAGTCCCTATCATAACATCATTGTTTTCACTGTCCGCTCCTAGACTAGGGTATTATGTAAACTTTAATGTACGCCAGCTTGAACAGGATTCCATAACAAAGAGTAATTATACGCCCGGGGAAGTAAGCCAACATAAACTTTACTAATGTACACATCATTCGACGTCTGTTTGCCGTGTCAATTTATTTTAAAATAAGTTTCGTTCGTTGAAAAGCATATAAACATTGACTAGAGTTCTACAGGTTGAAACGCTTGTGTAATAGTTCTCATTTTATTTTCCTTTGCAAATAGGTAGGTACTACTTTTAAAGTTTGGAGTTTGGAGAGAACTAACTACAGTTTGATGAAGCATTGGAGCGCTTCTATAATATTATAGTCTTCTATTTGCTCTAGGGTCTGCCTAATTATATTTTTAAGAGGAAGTCATGTCTCTCTCTTCCATGCATCCGAAAGTCGCCAGAAATGCGATAACTTAGAATCAGGAAAAATTTATATGGTTGCGTAAAATTAATGAACAGAGCTTCTTTCTTTCCTTGTCATATGCAGCCGGCTTAAAGGCGAAACAGTTCTTCATCATTGTGTGCCTTCCTCGAATCGAATTTTGACGGTCATTAGATGAAAAGCTTCTCTATTTAAAGCCGCATCTTTTAATTTTGAGTAACTAAGCCCTGTCCATCCCCTTATATCGTCTTACTACTTGCGTCTGAATGCGAAACAGTTGAAAAGAAGAAAAGAAAAAGAAAGTTGCAGTAATACTACAATTTAGAACTTCGTCGTTAAATGAAAGAGCTAAGGTATTTAAAAATCTTGCCATCATCATTATCAGCAATGCATCAACGGCTCACTACTGAGTGCAGGTCTCTTCTCAAAGAAGGGTTAGGCGGAAGGCTATAGTCCACCACGCTGGCTCAATGCAAATTGGCAGACTCTACACACCTTGCACCGATGGGTAAATATGTTTCAAATATGGTTTTACCATGCTGCAGTGCTGTGCGCCAATTGTCGTTTGAACGAGCAAGATTGCGTATCTTGTCTAATTTATACTACAAAATTGCTACTTTCCGAGCGTCAGTTGGTAAGGAATAAATTACGTATTAAAGTACTTAAAACTTGTTGTTAAAATTTAATTGGTTCTGCGTAATATTTGACATAGTTTTCTAATGATTTCAGGTGATTTTTTGTACATTTCAAGAAAAAACAGGGGTGCCGCACTTAGGAAAATCTGTACTATAGAGTACCTTAAGACGACAGGGGTGCCGACTTTAGAATTTGGGTTCTTTCTATGGTCGGCCCCCATAGAAAAAACATAATATTTTAATAGCTAAGAATGACGTATCTATCTACGAATTTTCTAACTTGACAAAACCCTTTAAGTGCCGACTTTTGGAGCATCCACCCTATATGGAGAACTCTCAGTCACACAGGTTTTCTCACGTTGTTTCCTTCACCGTTATAACAAGTGGTATTTCATTCAAAAAGTCAGAGCCTGGGATTCGAACTCAGACCCCCTTAAAAGCAGACGGAAGCAGCACCAGTGCGCTATTACCACTAAACTATCTTCCCACATTAATGTAATAATAACTGTGTATATTTATGTAAATGCGCTGTGAAGGTTGTAAACAAAATATCACATCCCTATAATGGCCATAGCGACCATTTCGTGACACTTTCCCATGCTGTGATAGTTTGGTCCTTTGTTGACCGAGCAGCGTGGAATGTTGCCCAGTCGGTTGTACTTAAAGGTTACAATGACTTGGGACTCAATATTTACACTTATTTACATCGATATTTTATGAAGTGTGGTTCTTTGACGGCACTACTAACATGTAACTCTGTGCGTTACGTTTGGTTTACAATAAACCATAGATAAGTATATGATGAGTGAGCCCATCGAGTCAAGAGAGTGAAGTGGCTACATATGGAAGTGGTCACTAGCTCTAGGTAGATGGACAAAGTCAAATCGCTGGCAGCTGTACAAGATTGTGGTAGATCCGTGGCGTTCATTGCAGATCTATGTCCAATAGTGGATATCAATTTATTGAGACGACGACGAAGTATTCGCGCTTCGTAATTTTTCCAGATTAACGAAGCAATAGCCACCACTAGGGAGGGTTCTCGTTCTCATGAGGTACCCTGCTGGCCAATTACATAAAAGCTGCATGAATCATCAGCTACAGTCTCAAATCTCAACTGTGGTGATTGGCGGAATTTACGGCGCTCTTACTGCAACAATGCATTTTAGCCAATAGCGATAGAGTATCGGTCTACTACTTTTTATCATGGAATAACCGAGTTTTTTAAAAAACTTAACGCGAACGAAGTTGAGGGTAAAAGTGTACATCTCGTATGTGTAACATATTATTTTATAATAGACCCTTTCAATATGAAAAATAATGAATTTTGTACCAATACGGGCAAGAACACCAATTTCATTTTATTATTCTTGACATTCTTACAGAAGTCTCGAAAAATTTCTCGACGAGTTTATTTTCTATTCTGTGGTAATAAGATGTAAACTCCAACATTGGGTGCATATTATATTCCCCGGAGATCGTAAAAGATTCGTTTACCTGCTTGTCTGTTGCGAGCCGAAAAGGGGCTATTGGGAGGGCCATTTTTTTATTCAATTTAAAGTGTGGGAATTTTAATACGAGACCCAAAACGGCACGTTCTTCTATCCGCAGATGTGACAGAGGCACATTTGGTATCTATTCGCAACACACGTGTTGTTTGTCATAAAAATTTAGTAACGCCATTATTTATTCAATACAAACAAATCGAATTTTATGGCAGGAGAAAAATCTTGAACTTGAATGGTCTTTCCAACTCTTTGGTTTAACTTGAAAAATTGACTGAATTCTATCAAAAGGCTAGAAAGTTTTTTTATTCGATGACAAGATAGCACTTGACTACTATCTCACCTGATTGTAACAGTAAGTGAACAGAATAATGAAATGATAACGGGCTAACTTGTATGGGGCATGGCAGTTTTAATTAATACCTCTCATCTGGTTCTACACGCCATCGTGCCGGAACGCTAAATCACTTGGCGGCACGTCTTTGATAGGATGATAAGTATCGACGACCAAAGTCTCCCATCAGACCAGACTAGAGATATTTCAGAAATAATAAATTTCCCAATTGACCCAAAGACCTGCAAACCGGAACTTGGACTTTATTATGTACCGTAAGATGCCGACTCGCTAAAGGGGTTGATAGCGATCCTCATCATGAGGGATTGAAAGAAAGCCGTTAAATTAAAAAATAATGTAGCCACCTCACACTAGTTGCGTGAGAGATTGAAAAAAGGTCGTCTTAAAAAAAACGAGAGTGTTTGTTAGTTGGTTTTTCCTTCAATCACGCAGCAACGGAGGAATAGATTGACGTAATATTATGATAGATAAAATAGTAGAGGGCTTGGAGATTGACATAGGCTACATTTTATGCCGGAAAAAAGGGGATTGTGGCAAGATTTTTAAAAACCTTAGGTACACCACGCGGATGAAGTCGCGGGCAAAATTGAGTTGCTTATAATTTTATCTTTGAAACACGGCAAGTTTTCAATTAACTACTGGAACAATGATTGATGTATCTACGCCTTTCCACATACGGACTTAATCGTTGCCATCGATAGCTGGACAGCTATTAATTTTATCATTGTAGACTCACCGCGTCAAATACAATAATGCTAAGTCATCCAATCCCTCACGTGGTCCCCGGCAGCTTAGCCCTCGGCGGTTTCGATCGGCTTAAATAAATATAATTTCTTGGAAGAGATTTTTTCGGTGGATTTTTATTAAGTGCCTCAAATATAATTTTATTTTTCATAAGCCTAGCTATGATATCGAAAATTCAGCTGATATACTTCATAATACTCGCTGTAATCTATACTAATATTATAAATGCGAAAGTGTGTTTGTTGGCTTGTAATTTGATCACGCAACGACAGATTGACGTTAATGTTTGGGAACCTATAGTTAAGGACCTGCACCCCGATTCAGAACCTTACGATACCATAATTATCGATCGATTCGGTTTGTTTTCGTACGATAAGATGAATTTTCAATTCAGAATACTCGTATCGACAGTGAAGTTGTCGAAATCGAAACCGAATCGAACCGACGTAGATATCGTTCGATATCTTCTATCAAACGCTATTCACAACAACCGTATCGAATAAGATTTTCCGAACATCCGATAATTTTAGTTGGTTACTTATCGAAAGCTACAGAGCATCCGGTATCCTTTTGTTTACGTACTGTGTTCACTGGTTTTTCGTATAAAATGATTATGATGAATGATTTTGGTATGTAAATGTTTACTTACCATATTGTACGTATTTTAACATAAAAATAACATATTATGTACACCACAACAAAATAAAATACGAACCCAGAGGGATGAAACATGAACTTAGCGCCATCTATCGACGAGGCTGAAAATTGGCCGTCAATAATTTAACAAGTTATCATTTTAAATAATTACTTAAACAATGACCTTCGAAAATGATTAAAATCTATTTATTTAGTGCTAACATGAATTTAATAACAAGTGAAATTTTGGTAAAACAACAAACTTCGTAAATCCACATGTAATTTAATGTATCTTGTCGATACCGATAACGAAGCCGATTCCGTAGTCGACATCGAATCGAATTCTCTAACCGAACGTTCTGAATCGCACGACAAAAAATTTTCGATACGAGATCGATATCTAATCGTATCGAAACGGGAAGTTATCGAAATGTTCTGAATCGGGGTGCTGGAAAGTGACGTAGGCTACTCTTATCATATAAAAAGAAGCATTTCCCGCGGGAAATCATGCTAATTTTCACTCATTAGTCCTTCAATCGCGCCGCAACAGAACTACTCTTACTGATCGACAAAAATATGGCTAAAAATACTCTTCCCATTAGCCAAGCAATCGAAGCCGCGAATATTAGCTATCTGTATATTAATAATGTAGGCTATAAAAACAAATGTTGCCAAGGAACCTATAGATGTCCGATTATGAATCATCCTTTATCGGTTCATAATTCTGTGTTGAAAACAATACGAACAGTTGTTGTTTTCTAGACATCAAAATATTTCACAGCGCGGGGACACAAATTTTAATTTCCATTCCTAATCGACTAATAAGAAGTAACTAATGTTTGAATCAGCTGGAGATCCAGAAAGAAATTCAACGGGCGGCGCCCTGCGGGACGCCCAAACAATGCCAACCAAATTAAAAGGAACCGTAAGCGATTCGACTTGAGCCTCGCTAAATTTATTACTCGAAGTTTTTATTCTTTGTTTCGGTCGCTAATGAGATTCGAATGCTGCAACTGTTATTCGAGATCTTGGAAAAAAGATTAAAAATCTTATCAAGACTTCCTATTGGAGTTTCGTAATTTGCGTACCGCTGTTTTCTTTTTCTTCAATACTGAAACCGAAAGAAGATGATTTTACAGACTATAATTTAGATAAATACGCTTTATAAAATCATTTGGAGCGAGTAAGATGATTATACAGAATTGCAAGCAAATAGGCAGTCGACTCGTACTAAAATTATTTAGGATTCTATCACGACGAGATAAAGTTCGAATTGAATTGGAGGTATTGGAGGCTTCGCGGGTGGTCTAAGACGAGTTAACTGTTGAATTGAAACAGGAACAAGAATGCAAATTTCAACTTATGTTTATAACCGGTGTGCTCTAAAAAGAGGAATGCCTTAATTAATTTGGGCAAAATAAAAATGCCTATGTGGAGAATGCAAAGTTTGCATGCCAGACTTTTTGTTTTACCAAGCTTTGGCTGAAAATTGTTGTTCTTCAACCATGAAAGAGGTTTCTTGTAATTAGAAGCTTCTTCTTCGTCTTCTTTATCAACCGATAGACGTCCACTGCTAGACAAAGGTCTCTTACATGAATTTCCACAGGTGACGGTCTTGCGGGGCCTGGATCCAGCGGCTCCCTGCGACTCGTTTGATGTCGTCGGTCCACCTGGTGGGGGGTCTGCCAACACTGCGCTTCCCGGTGCGGGGCTGCCACTCCAGCACTCGACACCGGTGCTATCAGTCTAGCCCTGCGATGACCAATACGCCTGCCCAGCGTAGTCATTATGGGCAAAACCTTAAATGGATATTCGCATAAGACCATGGCCCCTAATTAGAATCACGTGTAATTAATTATGATTAAGTGCTAATTTCACAATCGCCGAGTAACGTTTAACCGAGGAATATATTTGTCATTTTGGCAGCTTTTCAATATAAAAATTGTCAAAACGTGAAAATTCCTCGGTTGAATTTTAGGGATTGAATTCTAGGGATAGTGAAACTGTGACCTCTAGTCTTCTTCTTCTTTGTCCTCGCCTTATCCCGTTATGCGGATTCGGCTTTCCTTATCATGCGACGCCATGTAGATCGTGTGTTTGCGTCTTCATCAGTGAGGCCAAGGCATTGGACATTCGTCGTCCAGGTAGTTAGGGGTCGTCCCCTACCTCTCTTCCTTGTGTCCATGGAAAGGCACTGACCTGAAAAACTGTGACCTCTAGTACTCAATAAAAAAATGTGATGATTTTCGAAATTACTGCAGTACTTAAACAACAAATTAAATAATTTAATATCCAGAAATGGATTAAATTGCCAACCCATTATTAAGAACCGTGCTTTAACAACTGGGCCACCATAGCTCTGTATAGTTTGTGCAACTCTTACTGAATAATGCATAATATAGAATAGAATAAGGGCAATGCCTTCGAGTGAAAGCGTAACATCATGACGAGGTGCAATCTACTCAACTTGTCAACTCGCGCATGAAATCGTGGTGCCTCAAAACCAATGATCGATACATAAACATATACCACGTATTAATTAAACATAATTTTATTGTTAGCATCGCAAACAATGATGAAACGTATCACAGGAGATGAAAAGACCTCAAGTTAAGGCTGATCAATACCATCCGAAGCTTTAGAGATTTACACCTCTGAGGCCCACTTGCAGAGACGCCGGGTTAGTTTTAACCCAGGAATAAATTTATAATTTTGACAGAAGCTTTATACGAAATCTGTCAAAGCAGCAGCTAACTCTGGGTTAAAAGGATAACTCGGCGTTTCTGCAAGCGGGCCTGAACGATTACTCCGTGGTAGATTGGCAAATTCTTTTGCTGGTGGAGAGAAAGAAATAAAGAAAACACATTTATTCGGTAATGATGTCACAGTTACACAAATAAACCAACCATTAGTTGTCCGTGACATCACCCAGAAAGGGAAGCAAAAGATCACGTCTGCAGCCCCCAACATTTGTAGACTTGAGACAGCATAATATATGTATGTACTATTTCAAAACTAAGCCGACCAGGAAATCAAACCCAGGACTTATTGCCTATATAAGCTCTTAGTGAACCGCTATGTCAGAAAGGTCGTAGAAAATGGTGTGGAACGAATGATGCAATACGAATTAAGCGCGGCAAACTAGATCCATTGAACAATGCGCCGCTCTTTTGAGAGCCTGACGAGGCTAAGTAGGAACAAAGGGACAATAGTGAAAGAGCTGAGTATCGAAGCGTGGCGATCCAGCCCCGCTTCCGGTAACGTGGGAACGCCTTTTTACTAACGATAATATTCTTTATTCCGTCAAAACAACCCTACCTCTCATCACATAATTACTTTTGAAATGAAATATTTGGCATAGTCGTAATGCAATACTGTACTGGTTAAATTAAGGCTTAGTTTTTTTAAATAAAGACTAACGCTTGACTTCTATTACATCTAATGATAGCACAGATGCAGCCTAAGGTGGAGAGCGCTTGGCTAGAAATGTCTTCTTCGTCTTCTAGTGCTATCTCCTAGCAAAGGTTGTCATTAAGGCTAGTTGAATTTTGTTTACTGGGGCTTTAAAAAAATACCTGGTCCCTCTGAATTTGATGGTTGGTACCCAAGATAAAGTTAGTCGGAACGGAAGCCGGAAGGGCATCCCAAATTTTAGCAGTGTGGATAAGGGGGCAAAGTGTTATTGTCCAATCCGTGAGATATCCTGTGCAGACCTAATCGATGCCTTGCTGTTCAATTGTTTATTGCAACCATCTCTACATAAGCAAAGTCGTTGAACTCCAATTAATTTAACGTCAATCCTCCAGTTAAGGCCCGGTTGCGTGAGGCGCCGTTATAGTTAAGTTATCGTTAAAGCTAAATGTGACAGCTGAAACACATGTGTTTCGGCTGTCACATTTAGCTTTAACGATAACTTAACTATAACGGCGCCTCACGTAACGGGGCCTAAGAGTAGTGTTCTGGTACACAATTACTTTGATGGTGACTGATCTGTTGTTTTGCAATAAGGTATCGACTTATTTAAATACAAGTTTTTACCAATATGGGATCTATGAAATACTACGAATTGCATTACTTCTTACAAAGTAACTCAGGCTGCACCAGCACAAATCACAATATATGTATTTACTTGAAAGTCACTATCATCGAGTGGAATCTTGAGTTCCCTCTCTCTATTATGACGTTGTTACGACATTAAAGCTTTGAATGTTTAATTAAAGTTCACTTCAGCAATCTGCAGTGTTCAGGAGTCCATGAACGAAACTAAATTACTTTTACAATAAACCGTACCTACTCGTGCACCAACTTTCGCTTAAGCGTATGTAAGCAGAAAGGTATAAGAAAGCTCTGTCATTATAATTTCTTCAATTTATAGTATTCATTTAAATTCAATCATTTTCTATATTTACTTATTTATCTATTCTTTAGTTTGTGAAATGTAATAAAGGGACGATTACAAATTTGTCTCCGCAAAGATCAATCAGAACACATTTAATCAAACTCTGTTGCCGAATAGATTCTCCGAACCCAGCAGATTCAATATCAATAGGACTCTGGAGAGAATCCGGCCACATCTCAACGTTTCTAAACAATAGTTCATCTACTAGGTACTATGTAGGTACCACGAGTTGGGCAGTGGGCACGTCATTTCACGGCCCATCGGCTTCTGTTCTATTTAGCGATCCTGTTTTCTTGACGGAATACCGACGCAATCGAAAGCTATATTCTTCAATTACTTGTTTTGCACAGAGCCTTATTTTTTTCCTTTGATGTGTCTGATCGATTCCCATAAGTATAACAAGATAGAACATCTTGTCATCACATTGCATCACTTGCCTACATTAACTGCAATCAAAAATTATTGTACACATTTGAATTTGTGCATCAAGTAGCATTGTCATTATTTCTTATATAGTTTGAATTTACAGTTTTCAATCACAGAATTTAATTTTTTTTTTCAATAGCCGAATGAATTTATTTTCGTCCAATTATTGTAAATCTAAATAACCAACCCATGTCTAAAACCTACTCAAAAGGAATATACCTAATATTTGTAATTTTGTAAATTGACAATTTTGTAAATTGTGATTAAAGGGTGAGAAATGAATTATTTTATGAAAATTGGTCAATCTTAGGCGAGGGAACATCGTCACTCGTCGTCGTAGTCGTCACCTGCTGTGAGATTATCTAAAACTGATTGTGTCAGTGTGATGATCACAATCATCTCTGATTGGCTAAACTTGTGGCATTCTCGCTGGATCAGTGCATTTTAACCACAAGCAAGAGTACCAGCCAATCAGAGTTGATTGCAATTTGCGATCATCACACTGATGTCTGATGCCATCCATGCCAAGTCTAGACAATCCCACAGTAGTTTCCAAAGACTTAAGGGACTATGGTCTCAAAAAATAAAAAGAAGTGGTACAAAAATATCTGAAAATTCCCGGATGGAGTTTCAAATAATGTAAAGAAACTATTAACACGTCTATCATAATATCCCACTAATCCAAAAGTAGCTAGCAATATAAACACTCCGTTTCAGAAGTTCAGACATAAAAGATCGCCAAATGATTTCCTTTAAAGCTATATTTTTCTCCGTAGTCGATCGCAGACATTAGATAAGGGTGTCTAACAAAACTAACAAGTAAGGAGATCTCTTGCCAAATACAACCCCAATGCGGAAGCTCCTCTCGAACGGGGAAAGCATGATTTATTGGTGAAACTTGCACCATTACTCATCTCACCATTCGTTACTCCAATAAAAAGAACGTCTTCCGATAATTTATTAGAAGCGGTATGGAATTTTATTACGGCTGTCTATTTTAGAGTGCTGTGCTCCCCGTCGACGTTATTAAATCGTAAATAACTAAAATTATTTATGACAAGTTTCGAAATTTTTGAAACATGTTGTCATGTCTTAAAAGTACCTACCTGCCTACCTACTTTCAAAATGACACTCACCTGAAGGGCTTAAATAAAAAAGTGTAAAGTAAAAAATAAGTAAGCATAAATAATACCTATTTCTTTAATATCTAAACTTTAACAACTTTTAAAAGGTTAAACATTAGTACAACGATTTTTAAGGTTCGAAATCAGGACATTTATAGGTGTAGTATCTATATTCTATAATTTCTTTTTAATATAATTTTTTTTTTAATTTCTATATCAGTCCACCTTTTAGTTACTTTAAATAAGTATAGTTTCTTTCCAAATGCAGAAAAAATAAAACTAAGTAATTTGAATTTAAAGGGAACAAACAGTTAAAAAAACTCAAATTTTAAATTTCAAAAATTATGTTTATTTTCGAATCTATGATAGAATAAAGAGGATAAATGTAGCACCTCAACACCAGTTTAAAGTTTGGATGTAAACAGATAATAAAAAATAAGTAAAAGAGAAGATGTAGGTATGTGATAATAAACAGTGGGTTATAAAATGGAGCTTTATAGAATACTGATTTACAACCAAGCGAAAGCCCCAAATAGAGCTATTTAAGGATAGCTTGTTACCTAGTTAGGTTCATATAGGTATATTTTATTAGAAAACATGTAAATTAGTAACTTCGTTAATACGTTTATAGTAATTACGTTGCTCCTTGGTTACATAAATAATCCAAAGTTACTCTTGATCCAGGTTCTCATGTTACTCTTGATACACCTTCCCTGAAAGGAACCCTACAAACTACTACAAGAATCTATTTGAATCCTCAATATCTTTGATTCTAGTAGAATTTAAAACTACATACATCTAATCTACGTGCATCACATATCCTTGCGAACCATGATAAAATCTTACAAAATGATTGATGGAAATGCTAATATGTAAAAGGTAATAATTAACGTGGTGACGTTAGTGTTTTTACGTTAGTGCAGTAAGCACTTACCCTAGGTACTTTAAAGAACTTTAAGGATGGAGTCCAAACAAGCTATTATATAAATAGAACTCAAAAATTAAAAAGTAGATACAAGTACGTACATAAAACCTCTATTATTTTTTAAATTCAGACACATACCTGCTTAGTTTTGAAGGACAACTTCGACGGCAGTTTTGACACTCTCCCAAATGTAGAGATTAACTTTCGAAAGTTAATTTCTGTCAGTTGAATTATGAAAACTTCTCTTAAAAACTTGACAACAAATCCAATTGGTTTAACTCAACGCGTCACTATAAAGGAAATTCCACCAGATAAAGCAGTTTACAATAATTATGTCACTCTAATAATCACATTAAAAAAACTTTTCAAAACTTACACTTCACCGAAAATTAAGACACAACGCACTTTAAAAAGCTTTGTCTGCAGTAAAGTAAGCACTGTGTTCACAGGAAGCTTTTTGAAAAGTTGGTATTAAACACTGCACAATAATATTATTAGCGGACTAACGTATGATCACATTTACAAAACCGGTTCGTAGAGTGAAGGAGAGCGCGGGACAGCGCGGTACGTATGTCCTGTAGGGCCGCGCGAGCCGCTCTGCCTGCATCGTGGAAGCCCGAGCGGCGAGGGGGCACCGATACACGAAAATGGCTTTCACAAGTTAATTTTTTTCTCTTTCCTCCTTTAATATTCCGCATATGCCGTGCGCGGCCGACGGTGCACGCGCATGCGCCCCAACCCTAACAAACCATGTAGGGTCTAGGGTTGTAAAGCGATGCACTCGCACTTTACATAACTTATTGGGCCGTTTATTGAAGCCACTGTTTAATACCCTTCCCATGTCGGGGTTTGGCGCTTCCTACGTTCATACATTGTACGTTAGGATATTAATCAGTGTTATAAATACTTTGATCGGCATATTTACGGAAACACCTTCCATTAATCTCAATATTTCATAATACTGTGAGTCAACTTACAAGATTATACGAGTTTCATGTTTTCATCAGCTTAAAGAATTTGTTGAAAGTTCAATAAGTAGTTACATTTTACAGTTTGCTTTCATTTTCCACGTTCGTCAGGGTGCCCGTCCACTGAAGCAGAATGGAGACGAGCTCAGATTACTCAGAAGGCCAATGAGATAATAGATGGATGGATGAGTGATACAATGTCAGGTTTCAATAATGTTATTGGTCTGGTTGAACACGTCTGCGTTTCAATGGACACGAATTTCCCTTTGAATTTTATAAGCATAACTTACATCAACGCATTCGTTGTTATTTCAGGTTTTGCATGTCCTTCCACGATTCCGCTTTTCCTAATGAGCGCTACCACAGTCTTCAGACTTCCTCATCAAACCAATCCAGTCAATCTTTTTTACGAATATCGTAGGTTTATCTTGTTAAATGGCTAAATGTTAAATGGTTGTGATGGCTTCTGTTGGGATTGGGAAAAAGCTGCATCGTTCATTGCTTCAGTCTAAATTTTTGACGATTGACTGAATTTATGACATTCTTGCTGCATTTGATCTAAAATTGTCGACCAATCTCAGGTTATTGTTGTCATGCTCATGTCGATCGATCCTGCAGCTGGTTTGACAATGCGAAAAAATAAAAAATACAACTGTCAGAAATTCAAAACTCCTCGTTTGAACGGCGATGGTGAAATTGCCACTTATTGGGATAGGTGAATAAAATCCACTCATTTTTCTCCTACTTCATTTTCAAAATATTAACTGTTCCTTACGTCTAGCTAAAAGCAGTCTTCTTCAATTCCGATACAGTTCCCTTGTGACCTGTCAATCGTCCAAGCTCACCATTCCACGGGAATACAAATAAAAGAAAACCCGTTTCACATTCAGCGTCGATTCAGATTGCTCCTTTTACAGAATTTATGTGTTTTATTGCGAGGATAATGGTCAGGTGCAATGGACAAAGATTTTTTGTGTTATTTTTTTGTTTAACAACAGGTTCGTGCTTGTCTACAATCACACATAGTTGTCAACAACACTAAGGGCTTGGACACACTCATCACGAGACGGAAACCTGCTTCTCTTAGAATTTGTGTATCTAGAAATGGAAATACATACAAAATCTACTTTTGCAATACATACGAGCATAAGGCAGTGATTACCTAATGGTGAGAACTGCAGTTCTATTCGGGGGTTGCGGGTTCTATATCGGGCACCTCTGAATTTTCGAAGTATATGTGTGTTTAAGCAATTTAATATCAAATACTTAAGCGGTGAAGAAAAGAACATCGTGAGGAAACCTCCGTAATGTTCCCAAAGGAATGTGAAGTCAGCCAATTTGCATTAGGACAGCGTGGTGGAATATGACCTTATAGGTCATTGCCACTGCCGTTCTCTGAGAGGAGACCTGCGCCCAGTAGTGAGTCGTTGATTGATGATAATGATGATGTATATAATATACGAGTTCCGAATCAGTTCTTTGGCACATTTTCGATAGGAAACTGAAGCAGTGGGAAAAAAGGGATAGATGCAAAGAGAAATGTCTCCTGATAAATGTTTAACTTCTGCGAAACTATTTATTCTAGCATAGTTCCAGCTTAAGCATTTGATTATGCATATTGTATCCCTTTTGTTTCGCCGCTATGGTTTTGCGGAGGAGATACACTACAGGCCAAACAATTGCGTCAGTTATCTTGATTTTTATCACGTATATACCTCTTGGTAGGAAAGGAAATCCTGCGGAAACCACGTCATGTACCAACTTGATGCATATTGCATTCCTCTAACCTCCTGTAAGACGATGCAAACGCTGGGTGACTGAACATTTAAGTTAAGGTACCAACAAACACATTGACTAGAATTAGTCAGTGTATTTGTTGGTATATTGGTTGGCATCTGCATTCTGAACCGGTGCAATGGTAGAGTTTTGACTTATCGTAAGAGCCACAGGTTGGCCTACGTGGAATATATCCCGGAAAACAGTGGTTTCAGCGGGAAATTTAAAACTATTTGGATATCTATAATAAAAATAAACCAAAATATATTGAATAAAGAGATATTATATTTACTTAGATTAAAACTTAAAATAAAAAATACGTGTGGCACTCGGGGACTGCCGCGGTAAAGCTATTGCATAGCATTCGTCTAGTCGCACGCACACAAACACCGTGCCGAAGTTTGCCGAACTGAAACGACGTCAGATCATAGATGATGCACGGCTTTCAACGTCGCACCGGTGTGCCGGTCGGAGTGGGGGTGTTAGGTTTATTTTCGTTACGGAATTTCTTGATTCGGTCGCCGCGCTCAAAGCCCGCGATAAAAGCTATGCAATAGCTTAAAAATAAGGTTTAATTTTAAACCAAAACTATTGAATAAAGAGATATTATATTTACTTAGATTAAAACTTAAAATAAAAACTAAAATGATTTTCCTTCACATAACGAAACAGAACAGAAGCTATTAACATTTGAATAGGTTTTACTAAAGCAAGGAAGTTGTGTTGAAGTGCTAAAACAGTTTGATGTGCATTCATCGCTCGGCGGCGGCGATTGTCGGAATGCGTGTGCCGACTCGATAACGAACCTAAAAGTAAAATCTACTGTGAAATATGGACACGCAGTTGTCAAAACGTTGCTCTACCTTTTATTTGCTTTTTTTAGTCACTGATAAAATATTTAAAGTTCACATCCAAAACGTGATAATTAATGATGAATTAAACGATCCATAGTCTTATCATTTGTTATAACTTAATATGGGAACGAAGTTCCTTATCGCGCGTTGCGAAGGGGGCTAGACGGAAATTAAGACCAAAAGTTGTACGACACTTTCAACACTTTTTGATGGCCTAAAAAATATCTTATATAATAATTTCAAAAAGTTGTGCATCGCTCCCGTGGCTCAATTGGCCCGCGCGCGGCCGCCAACCGAAAGACTGGTGGTTCGAGCCCACCCGGGGGCGCGCAATCCTATTTTCATTTTGTATTTTATTAAAATTATTTTAATTTTAATATTTTATAAAATCGATATTTATGCTTCCCTGGGGTCATTTTGATTTTTTATCGACAAAAAAATCATGATAAAAATGTATACCCGAATAATTATTTTCTTTATACCTCGAATAGAACTTGAAATTAATATTTTTATAATAATAACTTCGTTCCTATCTGGTGTCCCACGACACCACACGACTTTTATTATTTTTGATTCGTTTTTGTAATCTTACGATCGTCGTATATCTAACTAGCTGATGCCCGCGACTTCGTCTGCGTGAACTTAGCCTTTAAAATGCCTTGGGAACTCTGACTTTGCGGGATAAAAAGTAGCCTGTCACTCTCCAGGTCCTCAACTACAGGTACACTGCCAAAAATCACGTCGATCCGTAGCTCTGTTGGGGCGTGATTGAAGGACAAACCAATGCACTTTCACAGTTATAATATTTCACCATATAAAATGTAAGTGCATATAGTCAACGTGATTTTTAGGGTTCCGTAC
This sequence comes from Oeneis ivallda, assembly GCA_029955525.1. Classification (NCBI taxonomy): domain Eukaryota; kingdom Metazoa; phylum Arthropoda; class Insecta; order Lepidoptera; family Nymphalidae; genus Oeneis; species Oeneis ivallda. The sequence continues at coordinate 11,575,171 of JARPMR010000016.1, read as the reverse complement.
CCAAAGGGTGCCAACGGGACCCTATTACTAAGCCTCCGCTGTCCGTCCGTCCGTCTGTCAGCGGCCTGTATCTCGTAAACCATAATAGATAGACTGTTGAAATTTTCACGTATTTTGTATTTCTATTGCCGCTATAACAACTAATAATAAAAATTAAATTAAATTAAAAATAAAAAAAAAAAAAAAATTAAAATATTTCCATGTACCCATGGAAATATTTTAATTTTTTTTTTAACGGAAACCTAAAAGAGCGAGGACCGACTCGCACTTGGCTGATTTTTTTTACACAGGTAAAGTTGAGGACCTGGAAAATAACACAGGCTACTTTTTGTCCCGGGAGCATATAATTAAACGCCCGCGCCACTACAAAGTATATAATTTATTGTAGATTTTTAAAAAAATGCTCGACTGATTTCTATAAAATTTAAATGGGACCACCTGGGAAGTATACCCTTTGAAACAAAAAGGAATTTTCCAAATCGGTTCAGGCGTCTTCGAGTAATCGGTGAACATACATAAAAAAAGATTCCGTTGAATTGAGATCCTCCTCCTTTTTTGAAGTCGGTTAAAGTAATAATAAAAATTAGTTCAAATTTAACGAAGTTATTGAGTATAACAGTCAAAATAGTTCAACCCCTATCTCAGAGAACATACATCCATCCATCCGTATACGACATCTATACAAACATACATCCGTATACATCCATCCTCACAAACTTTCACATTAATATTAGTGGGATAATGAGTAATAATTAGTAGGATAGGATATAGTTAATGTATTTATTGTTAGTAGGAGGAGGATACAAACATACATAAATACATGCATACACACATACATATATACATACATACATACATGCATACATACATACATACATACATACATACATACATACATACATACATACATACATACATACATACATACATACATACATACATACATACATACATACATACATACATAAATACATACATACATACATACATACATACATACATACATACATACATACATACATACATACATACATACATACATACATACATACATACATACATACATACATACATACATACATACATACATACATACATACATACATACATACATACATACATACATACATACATACATTATGCATGCATGCATGCATATTGGTGCATAATAGAAGGATAAATATTATGTGAAAAGAAGCATACTAATATTAATATCCCGCAAGAACCGTTTGTTTTCCAGGGATAAAAAGTAGTCTTTGTCACTTTTCAGGCCCTTAACTTTACCTGTACTAATAAATAATCTAAAACTTCAATCTAAAACTCCGTTGGCGCATAATTGAAGGATAAGCATGTGAAAAGTAACATACGAATATCCCGCGGGAACTGTTTGTTTTCCCGGGATAAAAAGTAGCCTTTTCACTTTTCAGGTCCTCAACTATGCCTACCCAATAAACCACGTCAATCTGTAACTCCGTTGGCGCCTAATTTAGGGATAAATATGTGAAGAGTAGAACACTAATATCCCGCGGGAACTGTTTGCTTTCCCAGGATAAAAAGTAGCCTTTGTCACTTTTCAAGTGATCAACTATGCCTATCCAAAAAACCACGTCAATCTGTAACTCCGTTGGCGCATAATTGAAAGATAAATGTGTGAAAAGTAGTATACTAAGTAATATCCCGCAGGAACTGTTTGTTTTCCCGAGATAAAAAGTAGTCTTTGTCATTTTTCAGGCTCTTAACTTTACGTGTGCAAAAAAATCACGTTAATCTAAAACTCCATTGCGCGTATTTTCAAGGACAAATGCGTAAAAAATAGCGATGCTATCCCGCAGGAACTGTTTGCTTTTCCGGGATAAAAAGTAGCCTATGTGCTATTCCAGACTATATTCTATGTCTGTGCCAAATTTCAGCAAAATCGGTTCATTCGTTGTCGCGTTAAAGTGTAACAAACATCCATCCATCCATCCATCCATCCATCCATCCATCCATCCATCCTCACAAACTTTCGCATTTATAATATTATATAATAATAGGATAGGATCTACACATGACCAGTCATTATAATATCTAGCAATGTACTCACTATGACTGGACAAATCGATACCTTGTACTAATTGTATTATTTATTTCGTAATCCATCCCTAATCCCTAAGAAATTTTCTATTGCTAATGAAAAACTTCAATAATTGTATTTATCCTACTTGATTGTTGAATTGGAATTTTTTACTTATTCTCGATACTGCGGATAATGTAAGCGTGATTTAAGCACAATCAGCGCCATCTATCAGTTGTTTTTCAAAATCCCGCGTGAACCTTGGATTTTTCCGGGATAATTTGTAGCCTATGTGTTATTCCAGGGTATAATCTATCTCCATTCCAAATTTCAGCCAAATCCATCCAGTAGTTTTTGCGTTAAAGAGGAACAAACATACACACAAACTTTCGCCTTTATAATATTAGTAGGATGATAGGTAGGTATCAAAAAAGAATCGGAAGAAAATGTTGCGAAAATAATTTTTCAATTAATACGAGTAAATAATAATGTAATTCTTGTATTGAGTATCCCTTATATTCTTTCATTAATATTTCAAGGATTTTAATCCCTCGGCGTTCCTGTTCCACGTAAAATACGAAACTCCATTAACAGTTGAATGAGACCAGTCTTCACCAAATTACTTTACTTGATACAATTTACCTTTTTCTCTGTAAATACTCAGTAGTCGGTTTATTACGAAAATGTACTGCGGCTAAATTGAAATTATATTTTAATATCCTTACTTTAAAGACGTAAAGCGAATAAATAATACCAGACACGTCTTAAACACGAAATTCAAATCAACTGGTTGGTATTAGAGATTTTAGACTTAGGGCCTGTTTCACCACCTTCAAGTAAATAACCAACTAATAAATTTGACGTTTGACAGATTGCCCATACAAAAACTGTCAATTTCTTCTCTCTTTTGTCTTTATTTGTCATTGAAAATTCACTTGAAGGTGGTGAAACAGGCCGTTAGGTATTTAATAGGACCTAAAGTAATAATACTAGTCGATGCCCGAGACTTCGTCGGCGTGGATTTATTTTTGAAATCCCGTGGGAACTCTTTAATTTTTCGGGATAAATAGTAAGTAGCCTATGTCACCCCCCCAGATCCTCAATTATACCCATGCAAAAATCACGTTGATCCGTAGCTCTGTTGCAGCATGATTGAAGCATAAACCTACAAACAAACACACTTTCGCATTTATAATATTAAAGTAAGGATAATGTAGATAATATTTGCAACAAAAATATTTATTGTTATACACACACTTATACTAACATTAGACGACAAATCCCGTCCACCTTTACGTCGTACACGTTCTAATTACATTTTAATTAGGGCGAGCGAAGTGAGCCCTAACACTATACCACAACTTGTGCATTTTTGTGGTACACTTTACTGAAAACTATCACGCCTATAGATTTGTGCTTTAACATAGTAATTTAACTTCATATCCAGATGTGTTATCTGTCAAAAAAAATATAATTTTATAACCATTAAAAAAAATTAACATTTTCAATATTGTATTCATTGGATAGAATGTTATAGTACTACTAACGCCATCTGTTAGAAAACCAAAGAGTTAACATCGTTGCAACAGAACTTATTACCTGTTAGAAAAACTACGCGAGCCCTCACAAAGCTCAGCTTTTTGCTAGTTATAAAGTAGGTACAGGGCAGGGATGTTATCAAATCCTAACTCGCAATACTACGCACGTTACAATTCGACGCCTGAGCTTCATGAGATGTTGACTCTACAATCCACAATCGCACCGCGCTAGTCACCTTCCGTGGAGTTAAGGAGAACTGACCGTAACCGTGAAATTGTCTTACTTAAGACTTACTCAGTCACAAAGAGTGTGTGTAGGTACTGTCGGGCGAAGTCTACTGTCGCGAAGCTTAGCCTGAGGGTTGAACCATAGGGCTCAGCTTAGTATGGCTTATGGCCATTGGTTGGGATAGTTGGATTTTATTAGTCCGTGCACCATCGTAAGAATCCACGTCCGGCTGATTTAAGAAAGCGGGAACCACGTCTTAGCACACAGGGTGCGTTGTCTGTCATTATTTGGTCTTCAAGATCGTAAAGGACGTGCTTAGTGAGTCTTTTACCACTACTGCCTCCACCACTAACTCTAGTTCAACCACTACCACAAATAAGTTAGTGTGACTGGTTGTAACAAATTTTTAGAGAGCTGATTGAAATTAGATATTTCAAATTGAAATTATGGGTCAATTTTTACTGAGGTCGACTTTCTAAAACAGCAATTCAAATTTCAAAGCACTTGTAACGCTTTCAATCAAACACTTGTAGTATTCAAAGCAAGTGGCTAACCGAAGTTCGCGCTATAAAGCCCCTTGTCGCCGCCTAGTTGATATTCATGATGACTCAAAGCCTTCGCGGCGTTATACAGCCCTGCGTCAGCTAAATTGGTTTATGGCAATGGTTAAACATGCTTATAAATATTTACAACGGCTACCTATATTTTATAGACACGTATATATAGAATGTACGTTACACCCACCCACCACCCATAGTTATATACAGTAGGTACACGGGGTACCTACTGTATATAATATAACTATGTAACCTCAAACCTGTAACGTGTATACCTCATTGTAAGGTTAATATTAACGGCAGTTAAGTACCTACATGGCTCAGCTAAACCTCAGCTAGCACCCGAACCGCCAAGAGTGGAATCTTTTTTTTTTCGGAAATTTTAAACTTATAAGTTATCTGATAGGTTTTAAACGGATAGGTAGGTAAAATTTTTTTATGTGCGTATTTAATTTTAATTGATAGATTATGTAATTGTAAAGTATGAACTTGGATTTAGTAAATGTCGATAGTGAATTGATAGGTATTATGGGTACAAAGCCGGTGTTGCCTTTGATTGAACTCCAGGCCCCACCAACTCATCAATCCCGACGTCAAAAAACTTAAACTAAGAAAAAGAAACGACGAGACCGACGCGGGCCACGGCGCGTGCTCGTCTGACTTCAACATACCTATTACTTGCATAAACAAAATTATTTAAAGGTATATAATAATATATAATAAAATAAATGATAAAATATAGCTTAGTAATATCTCCTTCATGTATACTACCTACAAAAAAAATTGATCACTGTACTATGATGCTCTGATATACTCTGTATAACTATATTTTATGATAGATATTAATAGTGATGGATAATATTTTAGTTCATAAAACAAACAAGTTATACAACAGTTCTACCTAAAATAACAAATAAACGAAAACATCGACCCCCAATACAAACTTTAGTATTTTAATAAACACAAAAGAAATAGCCCGAGTTTCCGCCATGTCTTGTTTTGGCCGCTAACTTTTGAAAGTTGAGGGTCCTTATTAATTCATGTGAAACCATTTCTAACAATTTATTTTAACAATTTATTTTGAAAAGTTTGTGCGCATATTTATCTGTCGATACAAGGATATAAGAATTCGGGATGATTTTATTATACAAGTTAATAGGTACTTTTCAGGGCCGATTTCACTAATAACGTAAAATAAGTCATAGCCGACCGTTAAGATATTTTGACAGATTTTCAATTAAAAAAAATGTCAAAACGCCCAATTTATTCCATAGTTAAACGTCACACGACGTTAGTGAAACCAGTACTTGATGTCTTTATTCGTCGGTAAATGTTTACTTGACGACGATGGTGAAAGAGGCTTCCTCAGGCTCATCCAAAATAATGATAATTATAACTTAAATGTTGGATTAATTTAAGATAAATTATTATTTCAGATGAGTCTGAAGTCTTTTTCACCATCGTCGTTGAAAGAGTGAAAAACTTGTATGCAGGATATGTAGGCAGGTAGATATGGCTATCAGTACAAATTATAATATGAACATCAGGTTTTATTAAGAGCTATCACCGACGACCGATATTAAATCGCCCATGAAAATTGGTAAAATTAGGGAATTCACCACAACAAACACACACACAAAAAGTTGGTAGATAAAAATCGGTTTCAGACAAAAAGATTTCGTCTACGTTACCTACCGCCAATCTTCGTAGATTTTGATTTCAGCAAGGAACCATAGAAGCCGTAATTACCAGTTCGCGTGTGGTAATAAATAGTTTATATTTTGAAAAACGAAGGCCTATATTTTCTTTCTATCTCTATTTCCGTATGTAATACGAATCAAAGACGGACAACAATTTTTATTTATTTGTATAGTTATAGAGCTGAGTAGATGCATCTACATATAGACACCCATGGGTGATTGTATGTTCTTTATAATATACAGGGTTATCAACTTATCACAAATGTTAATCGGGAACCGTCGTTATGTTCGTAGGTCTCTACTCGAAACAAGGAAGTCGCAATTATAAATTGCCTCCTTCATCAGATTACTGAATCGGGTCAAAGTTGCCAACAATTATCGTCCTCAAAAGATAGTTACCAGTCTGATAGACTGAGTTTACATTGTTTTTGTTACCTAAAAGAGTTATGTTCATATTCAAACTATACTGCATTGTGTCAACACGACCAAAAAATAAAATGTATGGCTTTGTAAAAAGTCCACGCAGAAAGCTCCAGTGAAGGCAAATAATAGCGGATGAGAACGTATGTGACGTAATTTATGTGTTAGAATTTTCCGGTTAATGGCCAGCGCATATCTAGGTGGGCTACATTGTACCGGAAAAATGCACCTGTAGCCTGTTCCGTACATTTTCCAGCCTTTGCCAAAAACGACCATTGTTTTCTATACGACATAGTTCGGTGTGTGGGGCACCGGGACAAAACCTCGTACCTTGTTTAAAACATTGTTATGAATACATTTGACATAATGTACATTTAAATTCTATCGCTATTTTTGATTTTCTATTTCTACAGCAAGCACATACTTATTATTTTATATTTTTATTAAAAAGTTAACCTACACTTAAGGAAATATCAGAATAATTTTATAAACACATTCCGAGGCCAACGGTATTCGAACCCACGTCTCTTGGGAAACGCGCCCGAGTGTGTTACCGCTACACCATGACCGCACACACGTCAGCATCGAAATTAGTGATATGTGTCTACTTTTTTCAGTTTAAGCAACTGTTAGCGACATCTAGTAGCAACACGTTACAGTTGAACTATTATTATTGTTATTTCGATGCTGACGTGTGTGCGGCCATGGTGTAGCGGTAACACACTCGGGCGCGTTTCCCAGACGTGACGAGACGACGAGACGTGGTTTCGAATACCGCTGGCCTCGGAATTTTTGACATGTGTTTATAAATTTATTCTGAAGCACATACTTTGTGAACAAAATGTTTTGTCTAAGATTATCAAAAATGCTGCAAAAGTCACTTGCAAAGTACTGACAAGATCACAAGCACATTTTTAAAGTCAACAGCTGCAATAATGTGTGGTTCTCCTAAATATGCGTTAGCTCTAAGGAAGCTTCCCAAGTTTTCGAACAAGTCTGAAGTGTCATAATACGCTAGGATTTTTGTGCTTTTCTCAATAGTACCTACTTAATACCTATAAAACCTAATGCTGCTACTACAAGAGCTCGAATAAAAAATTGTAAATAATATTGAATTAATTGAAGCCTCAACAGCGCAACGGTTCAAGCCAAAAAACCAAAAAGGTTCACCGTTCAAACCCCACCTGTTCCACTATCGCGTACCTACTCCTATCACAAGCTTTACTCTTAGTTAAAGGGGAGTCATTTTCAGCTTGGCTAATTAATTATTTCACTTAAATAAATATTTATTTCCATACACAGAGGATTTCCATGAATTATACCTAGGTACTACGAGTATCTACATATTACGTATTAAGTTAATATTATAACATAGCAGGCAAGATAAGAGTAGTAGGTAGAGTGAATTGATAAATAGGTAGGTATTGACATTGAATGTAGGAGTACTCCATTCAATGTCAATAATCAATATTGACTTACCGCGGTTCACAATATAAGAAGAATAATTTTTAGCAAACACGCAAAAAAGACAAAAAGAAAATGTTGATTCTACGTTATTGCGTGTCAATATTGATTTGGCTCTATTCCGCGCAGCTTTAAAAAAATCTGGTTGGTATATTGTTAGTTTATCCTTTTCTATTAATTTATAGGTAAGAGTTTTTCAACGGTCTACAGATTTAGACTCTTTGAGATCAAAAATATAAGATTTAGCTACGATCAAACCCCAATGGATGGTTCAGCAGAGCTTGCGAAAATAATGATTAGCACGAAAAGTTCGAGTTTTAAAAATTTCTATAACTGTTTTGTATCAGACTAAGTTTACAAATTGTATACTTATTAAGACCCGCTTGCATATAAACGTTGGGTTATCCTTTTAACCCAGAGTTAGCTGCTGCTTAGACTGATTTCGTATAAAGCTTCTGTCAAAATTACAAATTTATTCCTGGGTTAAACTTAACCCGGCGCCTCTGCAAGCGGGCCTAAGTCAAACAACACATAAAGTGGTGATAAAATAAAATAACAAAACAAGTAAAATTCTTGAGTTTCGGAAACTACAGTGTTTTCTCGTTGTTTCAATAAACAAAACAAAAGAAACAGCCAAAGTTATGTCGCGTGTTGTTTTTCCGCGAACTTTTTATTTGAATTTAGGCTTTCATTTTATGCTAAAAAACAATATCGTGAAGACCGTTCAAGGTTAAAAATTTATATCACGTGGTTTCAATTCAAATGGAGTCAAGAAATAAGCAAGGTCATCTAAAAAAAAACATTACTAACATTTAAAATACGAGTAGGAACACATTTTTTAGATAATACTGAACCACTAGAATAAAAAGCGCTCCCGCCACGGCACGCCTAAATGGTCACAAAGAGTAGGTAAGTTAGGTACTTAAGAAGTAGAAATCCTTCTTCTACTTCTTTGTCAACCGACACTCGACAGCCGTCCACGCCTGGCTTATGGTTACATTAAAGTCTCTTGTAAGGACTTTCACACGCCTTGTATCCAGTGTATCACTACACTTGTATCCAGTGCGAGCTTCTCATTTCGCCTCGGCGGTCTGCCGAGCGAAGTCTGCTGCTGCACCTTGGGACGCACGTCTTTTGGCTGATGGTACATGACGTGTTCCATTGCTACTTCGGTTGCGTGACACGTTAAGCTGCATCTTGAATACTGTTGTTTTTCTACCTCATTTGATATCTTCTCATGTAGAGAATCACTACGCAGACATCTTACTATGGCCCGCTAAGTGACTCGAGTGATCCGCAGGGAGCCGCTGGTACAAGCGGCATAAATGCGAGGCATGTGGAAGAGACCTATGTCCAGCCGTGGACGTGTATCAGTTTATAAAGAAGGACAGAGATATGTATTATAGTGAATTATAACATTATAATATTAAAGTAGTACAAGTTGTATAGGTACAAATTGAAGAACTGAACACATACTTGGGGCGAAGCCATTGAGAAACAGGGTGAGGCACTCGCCGTGTCTCTTGATATTTCAAAGGCTTTTGACCGGGTTTGGCATGACAGTCTTCTCAGTAAGCTTCCGTCATACGGGTTACCCACTGGCTTATGTAGCTGGATATCTGATTTCCTGAGTGAGAGGTCATTTAGAGTTGTCGTTAACGGCTGCTCATCTGACCTAATGGCTGTCAACGCCGGTGTTCCTCAGGGATCTGTTCTGTCCGCAACACTTTTCCTGCTGCACATCAACGATCTTCTAAAGCCCGGTATCTTTGGGTACGCTGATGACAGCACTGTTACGGACAGATACATGTCCAGCTCTCGAGCCAGTGCTACTGAGATCCATGAGTATAGAGAGGCCATGGTGAATCGCATTAACTTAACTCTGAAGGAGGTGTCCGATTGGGGCGACGCCAATTTAGTTAAGTTTAATGCCACCAAAACTCAAGCGTGTTTATTCACTGCCAAAAGGAGTCCCTTTACCTTGACTCCAACTTTCCAAAGTGTGTCCATACCGATTAGTGACCATATTGAGCTCCTGGGCATAGACATCTCGCCCAACCTCAATTTCGGGAAATGCATCGAGTCAAAGGCAAAAACAGCAGCCAAAAAACTTGGTATCCTGAACAAGGTGAAGCGGTGCTTCACGCCTGAGCAGCGCCTGACTCTCTATCAGGCTCAGGTGCGCTCGGCCATGGAGTACTGCTGCCACCTATGGGATGGCTCTGCCAAGTACCAACTCGATGCATTAGACTCGGTAGATCGCCGTGCCCGCCGAATTATAGGTGATCAGTCACTAACGCAGGCAAAAATGCTCAGTCTGCAGCACCGTCGCAATGTTGCCTGTCTATCGGTCTTCTATCGGATATACTTTGGAGAGTGCGCTCAAGAACTTCACAACCTTGTGCCCCCTTCACCGTTTTACCACAGAACTTCGAGAAATCGTGAGCGTTGGCATCCTTACGTGGTTGAAATCCAACTTGCTCGCACGAAACGCTTATGTTCAACGTTTCTGAATCGAACCGCTAAGGTGTGGAACGCACTTCCAACTTCTGTGTTTCCGGCCACGTATAACCTCAGTACCTTCAAGGCAAGAGTGAATAGGCATTTTGTAGGCAAGCGCGCTCCAACCTAGACCTCATCAGTGCTGTCCAGCATTGATTGTCGTCAAGCGCATGCCTATCCTGCAATAAAAAAAAAAAAAAAAAAAAAACTGAGTTTCTCTTTTGCTAGACACATAATATTTTAACTCTTTTTATTGAAGGTTTCACTGTGGTAAAGTAACAAAAGCTAGCCGAAGGACGAAGTTTAAACTAGCAATAATGTTCTAGAACCTTGAAACTTGGTAAATTTACTGTTGCTGAAATCGTTTTTGCGGTGGATGGCAATCAAATTCATACGTCATTCCGCAAAATATTTGGATACTTTCTCTACTCTCTTTTCATTGTTAATGTTTAGTATCAACTTTCAATTCAACACTTTCATCATTTCAACATCAACATTTGCGATCAAATGTTGCGGCTACATAATCGTGCGAACATTCGTGTCGCGTCGTCGCCATAAGTAGCTGTTCTCATTCTATCACAACGGCTACATTATCGTGCGACTTCACCAGAATTAATTCGCAACACAGCAAACTATCCGGCTACACTTGTCGCGATAGTGCGAATATTCGCCGAATCCCGACAATGTAGCCGCACCATAAAGAATGGTGAATAGAATTTACTCTTTAACCTACAGGAAGAATTAGCCCTTCCCATATTTACTTCTATGAGCAGTGATAGCCTAGTAGTTAGGCCTATTCGGAGGGTCGCAGGTTCGATCCTGGGCACTGACCTCTGACTTTTCGAAGTTATGTGCGTTTATGCAATTAAATATCACACGCTTTAACAGTGAATAAAAACATCGTGAGGAAACCTGCACACTTGAGAGTTCTCCATAATGTTCTCAAAGGTGTATGGAGTCTACTAATTCGTGTTGAGCCAGCGTAGTGGACTATGGCCACCCTTCTCTGAGAGAGGATATTTACTTATGTTTTTTTTTTTTTTTTTTTTTTTTTTTTATTCGATGACAAGATAGTCCTTGACTGCGATCTCACCTGATGGTAAGTGACGATGCAGTCTAAGATGGTAGCGGACTAACTTGGAAGGGGTATGGCAGTGAAAATTCAACCCATACCTCTAATCGGTTTCTACACGCCATCGTGCCGGAACGCTAAATCGCTTGGCGGCACGTCTTTGACGGTAGGGTGGTAACTAGCCACGGCCAAAGCCTCCCACCAGACCAGACCAGAGACAATTCAGAAATTATAAATTCCCAAATTGACCCCGCCGGGAATCGAACCCGAGACCTCCCAGTTATAAGACCACAGCGCTCACCACTGAGCCAGGGAGGTCGTCAAATGTAATTCTTATTCCCATATTTCTGTATCACTAATAATAGTGGTGGACTACGACCTCTTTTTTGGGGAGTTCGAATCCAAGGAACGCGCGTCTAACTTTTCGCAGTATAAGTACAATAATTACTGAGATTAATTTTTCGTTGAAATTACAATGAAAATAAAAAAAAAATCACTGACATACATTTTGTTTTACTTATTTTTCATACAAAAGAAAAATGTAGTCTACAGAGCACTTAACATTGAATCGACTTTATGCAGATATCAACGTAAACAAGCTATAAACACCAAGTAAAATTGCAAATAAACGAAAGCGAAGAGTTTCGCAATCTTCAGTGTTTTCCTCACTTTAATAAACAAAACAAAAAGAAACTACCCGAAGTCTCGCGTTTTGTTATATCGGCAAACTTTTCGTATTCAACCTCGCCATTAAATCGGCCAAGCTATTTCATAAACGTCAGTAATTAATTTGGCTTCGCATCGAATTGCGTTAGAAAGTCCATTTAATTTCGTCAACAGTTGTGGAAATTCCAGAAAAGTAATGAATAGATTGGCTATCCGCAGGCCGTAGGGTGACCAGTTTAAACACTATGAAAAAATAAACATAAAACGTAAAGCCTTAGGCTCGATTGAAGGACAAACCAACAAACAAATACTATATGCATTTATAATATTACTAGCTTTTGCCCGCAGCTTCACTCACGTTAAATTCTATTATTCAAACCCCTATTTTACTTCCTTAGGGGTTGAATTTTACGATAATTAAATTAATAATTTTACTACGATTAAATAACTAGGTAGCTATCTGTAGATACCTATGCCTAATTTCAGCCCGATCCGTCCAGTGGTTTGAGCTATGCATTAATAGATCAGTCAGTCAGTCGGTCACCTTTTCCTTTTATAGATTTAGATTACCTAGTAGAGATGCCAAAGCATCGAGGTAAGTAATTAAAATCTGCGACTTCGTCCGCGTATGGACTTAGTTTTTAAATCTTTTGAACTTTTTGATTTTTCGGAATAAAAAGTATTATGTCACTCTCCCAGGCACAGAATATATAATAGTACTACGGTGCAGGTCTACTACAACTATGCCTATGCAACAAAAGACACCGATCCGTTGCTCGTTGCACGTGATTGAAGGACAAACCAACAAAAACACACACAATTTTGCTCTTATAATATTAGTAAGGACAGTAAGGATTATGGAAATGAGGATATTACAGGAAGGATTCACCTAATGAATAAAAGATCAAGAAGATTACAAAGATTTTGTTCGTTCTAGATGATAACACTTCTAGAACATACCTTAGGTAAGCACCTATATAGTTTCTTCTAACTTGACAGAATAACAACTATATCTACACTAGTGGTTCGCCCCGAACTGCCGACCTCGCGGTATCCCATAATTCCCATAAGGTAGTTTTAACTATATTATATTGTAATTAAAACGCGCCGAATCTGATGACGTCAATCGTCATCTGCTTTCGTGGATGGGATACGTATTTACAATATTAAAGACAGCGACATCTAGTAACAGTATAGTGAAGTTTTGTTAAAAACATTGATGCCCATTAAAACTTAAATAATTTCGTTTCTTTATAATATTTATCTAATCTTAGTATTTGTTGTTCAAGTACAGAATATAACTCAAACTATGTGTAAGTTTCAATTTTTAAAATAAAGTGGTTTTAGAGATCTAGCCTCGAATAAAATCTCCACTTTGAAAGCCCCCCATTTCGTCAATTTTAGGAAAAAAAAAAAAAAAAAAAATACTTTTGTACTCTGTTCCAAATTATCTTTAAAATGAGGTACTGCAACCCTATGCAATGCAAAAAATTTTATTTTACTTCGCATTCGCTTCTATGAGAGCCCCCCTGAAATAAAGATTTTTATAACTTTTTAAGCCATTTTCGGCTGGAGGCCATTGGTTTACATATCATATCTAAAATTGAAGTAATTACGTTCAGTAATTCAGAAGTTATAAGGCTCTGACAGACGGACGGACGGACAGACGGACGGACGGACAAGTGCAAATCGCTCTAGTAAACTCAGAGACCTTCGCTTCGCTCGGTCGAAAACATATCGTTTTTTAAATGGCAAAATTCTATGGCCATATCACGTGCGTTTGGAAATCCTAGCGATCGGTGGCAATGTTTTCACATTAGGCTGTATTCCAGCGGTGTGCGCGTTTCGATTTGTTGCATTCAACGAAACCATGAATTGCCGTGATTGCCAGTTCGCGTGTGCCGGTCTGATAGTTTATATTCGGTGAAAACTGTGTCTATGTCTACGTGAAATTAAATCCTTGCTATAGGAGTGATTGCTAAATAATTAACTGTTTATGTACTGGTCTATGATAAAAATCTGATAGATTTATCTAGGGGATCATTAGTAAAAGTATTATTGCGTTGATCCGGCTTTAGTGCAGTGTAGCCTTTCTCCACGAGTTATTAGTTTTTAAGTTGTTTGTTTTTAACCATATTCTTCAAAAAATTCTGGCCAGATTTTGATACAGTTTTTGGATTAAGTATTACATTTAACATGTATCTCCATAAAGCAAGTTCAATCGTACGGTCAATGGAAGTTTATGGAATTTTCATGTAAATAACACTCTATATGGAACACGATAATCACAAGGGGTACCTATCGGTATAGATAACGTATTTAAATAAATCGATAGAGTTTTCACATGCAATTTTCTAAATCTAAAAGTATCTAAATCATATTATCATGTTCACATAGCAGTTTCCATACATTTATTTGTAAGAAATGCGGTAGTATTTTAGTACAGTTCTGTCGCGAATGTGTTAGAATAAGTATCTACAGTGACGTATTTGGCAAGCCAGCCAACTGTGACAGTACGCTCTGTATGTTGTGACTTGTGAGCATTTGAACGGATAACTTAAAAGCTGAGCGCTATAAGATTTATGCTCTGTCCTGGATATGATTATTATCATCGATGTCACAGAAATGTATATTTGAAATACGTGCTAAGCTCTTGAATATTTTCTGACGTTGCTTACCTATACATAAAAACGTTTCAAAGGAATTTAAAAATTATTACGTTTATGTATATATTGACCCTTAGACCATTCAACATGACCAAATACATACGTAAAGAGAAATCGCGTTTTTTATCAAAGGACTCCTGACTTGATTCGCGAAATTGTCCACGTGAAGTTAGGTTTCTTTAAAGTTTTTGTAGCCGCTCCAAGGCCTTTAAGTACTACCAACGCTTAAAGCAATATTATTTCAATTTTTAATGAGAGGTCATATTAGGTATATCAACTTTAAACTCCCTTAAAGTTAAATTATTACTGTAAGGTTGTGATTATAATTATTATAATTACAACTCAAAACAAAAATGAGATAATACTATTAAGCGTGTGTAGCAAGTATAGGCAGGTTCGTCAGCGATACTCATGCAAAATATCACGTCGATCTATTGCTGATCGTATGACACTCTGGCATTTATAATATTAGAAGGGATAATTGACTTTTGGAAAACCGCCATGATTTGACAGCCTCACAACAAAACCAATTATGCACAGTTAACGTTAACTTGAAAAGTTAAGCTAGAGCCTCAAGAGCTAGAGGCTCTTCTCCGAGTGTAAGTTTTCGACAGCTCTTAGTATAATTTCAATGGGCTGTTCGTAAGATTTTTAAATACTACTTCGTGTTTTTATATTTTGTTAATTTACCAGTCTGTTTTTATTAATTAAGTTTATATATAACTCCACTCCTAAGCCGAAACTACCTACCGTATTTTATTTTAGTTGAGAATTTTTTGAATTCCCATGCTTTTTATTAGAATGTATATACAATTTTATCGTTACTGAGTCTCAGACCACTCCACGTGCTTCGGTGACTTCGTGTCCGAGACGAAAAGTCATAATAAGGCTGAGCTTACATAGGATACACTGATATATCGCAAAAATAAAGTTGAAATTTGCAACTAACTGCTTTAAATTGCAACTAATTGCAAAAAACAGCTGAGTTTCTTGCCGGCTCTTCTCAGCAGATTCTGCTTTCTACACCGGTAGTCTCAGTAAGAAACAACCATAATAGGTAAGTATTCTGTGTCATAAGTTATATAAAGTCCGTCTTTTATATTATGTAAGTCGTTTAGTATATATTATATATCCAAGACCATACATATTAGGTATACATATTGTTGTGTTCGGGAGATTTATTTTATCTTTGTTATTTGCGTCTTGAGTTGATAAGTACCTAGTAGGTAGTGTCGCTAATTTATGCCACACGTAATTTATGTCCAATAATATTTCATATTAATACTATTCTGTAACTTAAACTTTGTAAGTAAAATAACTATTAGTTATGACATTGTAAATATATATAATTATTTAAAATTTTGATCGGAGTCACCCTGGCAATGTTGAATATGCCTATAATTGGTAATTTGTAACAGCATTAGCATTAATTAACCAAATTGTATTCATATAAGTTTATTTGAAATTTATCGCTGGCATATCGATTAAATAAATAAATAAAAAATTAAGTGGCACTCGGGGACTGCCGCGGTAAAGCTATTGCATAGCATTTTTTATCAACTTATGCAATTATAATATTTATGCAATATTTTTTTTGCATATTAAAAATTATGCAAAAAAAAAAATTAAAAAACAAACAAACAAGAAAAGCGCACTGTCACTACTTCGCGAGTGAGATTCGAACCTGCGACATCTAAAAAAAGCGGCCGCTCGCCCACTGCGCCAAACAGAGCTAAATGTGAACCTCTAAAATTTTAAACGCTTACTGAACGACGGTGTTAGGTTTTTTTCTTTACGGAATTTCTTGATTCGGTCGCCGCGCTCAAACTGTTTGTCCTAGTTCAAAGCCCGCGATAAAAGCTATGTAATAGTGTTATGTCTTCAAGTTACTAAGTGCTAACAGTATGAATTGCTGAAGAAATATTAAGAAATACACGTCAAGTTCGTATCACTATTTATTCATGCTTCACATGCAGTTGAGCGCCAGGAGGGTTTTCGTTTACCTGCGACATCACACACCATACGGTGAAGAAAGCGGCCACTCGCCCACTGAGCCACCCAGAGCTACTTATTAACCTCCAAAATGTTGAAAGCTTGCTGAAATCTCATATCAATAGCTTAAAATAAATTAAACTATGCACTTTATTTTTGTTTGTACTTTTTGTGTGGGTTGGTGACAGTTAAAAACTTTAACTTTTACTGAAACTTTAGCGTGTCCGTGAACTTAGCAGAGCAAGTGCCAGCAGATCAAAAATAAAATGGAGTTCTGTTCGCATGCAGATGAGTTCTATAGTTCCTGATACATTTTAGAGATAGTTCTGGCGAGATAACCGAAAAAACGTCTGTTGAAAAAATGATCTGCTAACTTCCGGTAGCAGATCATTTTCCAGAAAATCAAAAATTAAAGTGTGTTCTGTACGCATCTGGCTGAGTTCTAGAGTTCCCTATACTTTTCAGAGATAGTTCTAGCATTTTTACCTAAAAAAAAGTCGGTTAAAAAAAATGATCTGCTACGGGAAGTTAGCAGAGCATCTGGCAGAAAATAAAATAAAATTCACAGAAACGAGTACTTTCTCTAACGAGGCTAAAACTCTGCGTCTTAAGATAGAACAGTAATAAAACTATCACATCTAGCAAATAATTGATCTGAAACTCTCTTAAAACTTCCAGCAGAGCATAGCAGAAGATGACCATGAATCGTCGAAATGATATAATAACTATAATTAAAAAATTCACTTACAACAGAACTCTCACCCTAGAGACTAGAACTCTTTGGAACTATTTAGACGAGTGACAGGTCTATACTTTCCATCACAAATCTAAACTAGAACTCTCTTAAAACTTCCAGCAGAGCATAGCAGAAGATGACCATGAATCGTCGAAATGAAATAATAACTACAATTTAAAAATTTCGCTGACACCAGAACTCTCACCCTAGAGACTAGAACTCTTTGGAACTATTTAGACGAGTGACAGGTCTATAGTTTCCATCACAAATCTAAACTAGAACTCTCTTAAAACTTCCAGCAGAGCATAGCAGAAGATGACCATGAATCGTCGAAATGAAATAATAACTATAATTAAAAAATTCACTTACAACAGAACTCTCACCCTAGAGACTAGAACTCTTTGGAACTATTTAGACGAGTGAAAAGTCTATACTTTCCATTACAAATCTAAACTAGAACTCTCTTAAAACTTCTAGCAGAGCATAGCAGAAGATGACCATGAATCGTCGAAATGAAATAATAACTACAATTTAAAATATTCGCTGACACCAGAACTCTCACCCTAGAGACTAGAACTCTTTGGAACTATTTAGACGAGTGACAGGTCTGTAGTTTCCATCACAAATCTAAACTAGAACTCTCTTAAAACTTCCAGCAGAGCATAGCAGAAGATGACCATGAATCGTCGAAATGAAATAATAACTACAATTTAAAAATTTCGCTGACACCAGAACTCTTACCCTAGAGACTCCAACTCTTTGGAACTATTTAGAGGAGTGACAGCTCTAAAGTTTCCATCACAAATCCAAACTAGAACTCTCTTAAAACTTCCAGCAGAGCATAGCAGAAGATGACCATGAATCGTCGAAATGAAATAATAACTATAATTAAAAAAATCACTTACAACAGAACTCTCACCCTAGAGACTAGAACTCTTTGGAACTATTTAGACGAGTGACAGGTCTATAGTTTCCATCACAAATCTAAACTAGAACTCTCTTAAAACTTCCAGCAGAGCATAGCAGAAGATGACCATGAATCGTCGAAATGAAATAATAACTATAATTAAAAAAATCACTTACAACAGAACTCTCACCCTAGAGACTAGAACTCTTTGGAACTATTTAGACGAGTGACAGGTCTATAGTTTCCATCACAAATCTAAACTAGAACTCTCTTAAAACTTCCAGCAGAGCATAGCAGAAGATGACCATGAATCGTCGAAATGAAATAATAACTACAATTTAAAAATTTCGCTGACACCAGAACTCTCACCCTAGAGACTAGAACTCCTTGGAACTATTTAGACGAGTGACAGGTCTATACTTTCCATCACAAATCTAAACTAGAACTCTCTTAAAACTTCCAGCAGAGCATAGCAGAAGATGATCATGAATCGTCGAAATGAAATAATAACTATAATTAAAAAAATCACTTACAACAGAACTCTCACCCTAGAGACTAGAACTCTTTGGAACTATTTAGACGAGTGACAGGTCTATAGTTTCCATCACAAATCTAAACTAGAACTCTCTTAAGACTTCCAGCAGAGCAAAGCAGAAGATAACCATGAATCGTCGAAATGAAATAATAACTACAATTTAAAAATTTCGCTGACACCAGAACTCTCACCCTAGAGACTAGAACTCCTTGGAACTATTTAGACGAGTGACAGGTCTATAGTTTCCATCACAAATCTAAACTAGAACTCTCTTAAAACTTCCAGCAGAGCATAGCAGAAGATGACCATGAATCGTCGAAATGAAATAATAACTACAATTTAAAAATTTCGCTGACACCAGAACTCTCACCCTAGAGACTAGAACTCCGTGGAACTATTTAGACGAGTGACAGGTCTATACTTTCCATCACAAATCTAAACTAGACCTCTCTTAAAACTTCCAGCAGAGCATAGCAGAAGATGATCATGAATCGTCGAAATGAAATAATAACTATAATTAAAAAAATCACTTACAACAGAACTCTCACCCTAGAGACTAGAACTCTTTGGAACTATTTAGACGAGTGACAGGTCTATAGTTTCCATCACAAATCTAAACTAGAACTCTCTTAAAACTTCCAGCAGAGCATAGCAGAAGATGACCATGAATCGTCGAAATGAATTAATAACTACAATTTAAAAATTTCGCTGACACCAGAACTCTCACCCTAGAGACTAGAACTCTTTGGAACTATTTAGACGAGTGACAGGTCTATAGTTTCCATCACAAATCTAAACTAGAACTCTCTTAAAACTTCCAGCAGAGCATAGCAGAAGATGACCATGAATCGTCGAAATGAAATAATAACTACAATTTAAAAATTTCGCTGACACCAGAACTCTCACCCTAGAGACTAGAACTCCGTGGAACTATTTAGACGAGTGACAGGTCTATACTTTCCATCACAAATCTAAACTAGAACTCTCTTAAAACTTCCAGCAGAGCATAGCAGAAGATGACCATGAATCGTCGAAATGAAATAATAACTACAATTTAAAAATTTCGCTGACACCAGAACTCTCACCCTAGAGACTAGAACTCTTTTGAACTATTTAGACGAGTGACAGGTCTATAGTTTCCATCACAAATCTAAACTAGAACTCTCTTAAAACTTCCAGCAGAGCATAGCAGAAGATGACCATGAATCGTCGAAATGAAATAATAACTACAATTTAAAAATTTCGCTGACGCCAGAACTCTCGCTCTAGAAGCCATCACTCTTCGGAACTATTTAGACGTGTAATAGGTCAATAGTATTCACACCAAACCTAAACTGGAACTCTCTTAAAAGTTCCAGCAGAGCATAGCAGAAAATGACCATTACTCGTCGAAATGAAATAAATCTTTAAAAGTCGATAAGTTTTTTTCGTAGGAATAGGTAAAAATTAGTAAAAAAGCACGAAAACCTACCATAAATACTACTTTAGTAGGTAGGAAAGTTTAATTGAGATAAACTAATCTATCCTAACATTAATGTGTTTCAGATCTATAGTTTAAGTTGACGCCTTGATGAAATTTTTTGTTATTGGGCCGATTCCTTTCAAAATCGATATTTAGGCCTCCCTGCGGTCAAGAAAGAGGAAATGGATGCCAAAATTTTAAAAAGTCACCGCCATATTGAAATTCTTTGTTATTGGACCGATTTCGTTCTAAATCGATATTTAGGCTTCCCTGCGGTCAAGAAAGCGGAAATGGATGCTAAAATTTTAAAAAGTCGCCGCCATATTGAAATTCTTTGTTATTGCACCGATTTCGTTCAAAATCGATATTTAGGCTTCCCTGCGGTCAAGAAAGCGGAAATGGATGCTAAAATTTTAAAAAGTCGCCGCCATATTGAAATTCTTTGTTATTGGACCGATTTCGTTCAAAATCGATATTTAGGCTTCCCTGCGGTCAAGAAAGCGGAAATCGATGCCAAAATTTTAAAAAGTCGCCGCCATATTGAAATTCTTTGTTATTGCACCGATTTCGTTCAAAATCGATATTTAGGCTTCCCTGCGGTCAAGAAAGCGCAAATGGATGCTAAAATTTTAAAAAGTCGCCGCCATATATAATTTCTTTGTTATTGGACCGATTTCGTTCAAAATCGATGTTTAGGCTTCCCTGCGGTCAAAAAAGCGGAAATGGATGTTAAAATTTTAAAAAGTCGCCGCCATATTGAAATTTTTAAGCTATTGCATAGCTTTAATCGCGGGCTTTGAGCGTGGCGACCGAATCAGAAAATTCCGTAAGGAAAATTAAACCTAACACCCCTCACTCCGCCTACCATGTAGCTCGGCCGAGCGTCTGCTTCAGGTTGAATATACGGGTCGTATTTCGCAATTTGTTAACTAATACGATAAAATAGGCTTATGGCATTCTAATTGCGAATATGGCAGTATCATCTTCACAGGTTTATATAAAAATCTTTAATAAAAATACTCAAAGCCAACATAGGCTTTGAGTATTCTTGGCGTTGGTTTATGTTGGCGTTGGGTTATGTTGGCGTTAGATCATGTTTAAGTTGGGTCATGTCGGCGTTAGGTCATGTTGGCTTTAGGTCATGTAGGATAGGTTTGCATTCTATCGGATACTAAAGACCTATAATTCGTCTAAATAGTTCCGAAGAGTTATGGCTTCTAGAGCGAGAGTTCTGGTGTCAGCGAAATTTTTAAATTGTAGTTATTAATTCATTTCGACGATTCATGGTCATTTTCTGCTATGCTCTGCTGGAAGTTTTAAGAGAGTTCTAGTTTAGATTTGTGATGGAAACTATAGACCTGTCACTCGTCTAAATAGTTCCAAAGAGTTCTAGTCTCTAGGGTGAGAGTTCTGTTGTAAGTGAATTTTTTAATTATAGTTATTATTTCATTTCGACGAATCATGGTCATCTTCTGCTATGCTCTGCTGGAAGTTTTAAGAGAGTTCTAGTTTAGATTTGTGATGGAAACTATAGACCTGTCACTCGTCTAAATAGTTCCAAAGAGTTCTAGTCTCTAGGGTGAGAGTTCTGTTGTAAGTGAATTTTTTAATTATAGTTAATATTTCATTTCGACGATTCATGGTCATCTTCTGCTATGCTCTGCTGGAAGTTTTAAGAGTGTTCTAGTTTAGATTTGTGATGGAAACTATAGACCTGTCACTCGTCTAAATAGTTCCAAAGAGTTCTAGTCTCTAGGGTGAGAGTTCTGGTGTCAGCGAAATTTTTAAATTGTAGTTATTATTTCATTTCGACGATTCATGGTTATATTCTGCTATGCTCTGCTGGAAGTCTTAAGAGAGTTCTAGTTTAGATTTGTGATGGAAACTATAGACCTGTCACTCGTCTAAATAGTTCCAAAGAGTTCTAGTCTCTAGGGTGAGAGTTTTGTTGTAAGTGATTTTTTTAATTATAGTTATTATTTCATTTCAACGATTCATGATCATCTTCTGCTATGCTCTGCTGGAAGTTTTAAGAGAGTTCTAGTTTAGATTTGTGATGGAAACTATAGACCTGTCACTCGTCTAAATAGTTCCAAGGAGTTCTAGTCTCTAGGGTGAGAGTTCTGGTGTCAGCGAAATTTTTAAATTGTAGTTATTATTTCATTTCGACGATTCATGGTCATCTTCTGCTATGCTCTGCTGGAAGTTTTAAGAGAGTTCTAGTTTAGATTTGTGATGGAAACTATAGACCTGTCACTCGTCTAAATAGTTCCAAAGAGTTCTAGTCTCTAGGGTGAGAGTTCTGGTGTCAGCGAAATTTTTAAATTGTAGTTATTAATTCATTTCGACGATTCATGGTCATCTTCTGCTATGCTCTGCTGGAAGTTTTAAGAGAGTTCTAGTTTAGATTTGTGATGGAAACTATAGACCTGTCACTCGTCTAAATAGTTCCAAAGAGTTCTAGTCTCTAGGGTGAGAGTTCTGTTGTAAGTGAATTTTTTAATTATAGTTATTATTTCATTTCGACGATTCATGGTCATCTTCTGCTATGCTCTGCTGGAAGTTTTAAGAGAGTTCTAGTTTAGATTTGTGATGGAAACTATAGACCTGTCACTTGTCTAAATAGTTCCAAAGAGTTCTAGTCTCTAGGGTGAGAGTTCTGTTGTAAGTGATTTTTTTAATTATAGTTATTATTTCATTTCGACGATTCATAGTCATCTTCTGCTATGCTCTGCTGGAAGTTTTAAGAGAGTTCTAGTTTAGATTTGTGATGGAAACTATAGACCTGTCACTCGTCTAAATAGTTCCAAAGAGTTCTAGTCTCTAGGGTGAGAGTTCTGGTGTCAGCGAAATTTTTTAATTGTAGTTATTAATTCATTTCGACGATTCATGGTCATCTTCTGCTATGCTCTGCTGGAAGTTTTAAGAGAGTTCTAGTTTAGATTTGTGATGGAAACTATAGACCTGTCACTCGTCTAAATAGTTCCAAAGAGTTCTAGTCTCTAGGGTGAGAGTTCTGTTGTAAGTGAATTTTTTAATTATAGTTATTATTTCATTTCGACGATTCATGGTCATCTTCTGCTATGCTCTGCTGGAAGTTTTAAGAGAGTTCTAGTTTAGATTTGTGATGGAAACTATAGACCTGTCACTGGTCTAAATAGTTCCAAAGAGTTCTAGTCTCTAGGGTGAGAGTTCTGTTGTAAGTGAATTTTTTAATTATAGTTATTATTTCATTTCGACGATTCATGGTCATCTTCTGCTATGCTCTGCTGGAAGTTTTAAGAGAGTTCTAGTTTAGATTTGTGATGGAAACTATAGACCTGTCACTGGTCTAAATAGTTCCAAAGAGTTCTAGTCTCTAGGGTGAGAGTTCTGTTGTAAGTGATTTTTTTAATTATAGTTATTATTTCATTTCGACGATTCATAGTCATCTTCTGCTATGCTCTGCTGGAAGTTTTAAGAGAGTTCTAGTTTAGATTTGTGATGGAAAGTATAGACCTGTCACTCGTCTAAATAGTTCCATAGAGTTCTAGTCTCTAGGATGAGAGTTCTGGTGTCAGCGAAATTTTTAAATTTTAGTTATTATTTCATTTCGACGATTCATGGTCATCTTCTGCTATGCTCTGCTGGAAGTTTTAAGAGAGTTCTAGTTTGGATTTGTGATGGAAAGTATAGACCTTTCACTCGTTTAAATAGTTCCAAAGAGTTCTAGTCTCTAGGGTGAGAGTTCTGTTGTAAGTGAATTTTTTAAATTGTAGTTATTATTTCATTTCGACGATTCATGGTCATATTCTGCTATGCTCTGCTGGAAGTTTTAAGAGAGTTCTAGTTTAGATTTGTGATGGAAACTACAGACCTGTCACTCGTCTAAATAGTTCCAAAGAGTTCTATTCTCTAGGGTGAGAGTTCTGGTGTCAGCGAAATTTTTAAATTGTAGTTATTATTTCATTTCGACGATTCATGGTCATCTTCTGCTATGCTCTGCTGGAAGTTTTAAGAGAGTTCTAGTTTAGATTTGTGATGGAAAGTATAGACCTGTCACTCGTCTAAATAGTTCCAAAGAGTTCTAGTCTCTAGGGTGAGAGTTCTGGTGTCAGCGAAATTTTTAAATTGTAGTTATTATTTCATTTCGACGATTCATGGTCATCTTCTGCTATGCTCTGCTGGAAGTTTTAAGAGAGTTCTAGTTTAGATTTGTGATGGAAAGTATAGACCTTTCACTCGTTTAAATAGTTCCAAAGAGTTCTAGTCTCTAGGGTGAGAGTTCTGTTGTAAGTGAATTTTTTAAATTGTAGTTATTATTTCATTTCGACGATTCATGGTCATCTTCTGCTATGCTCTGCTGGAAGTTTTAAGAGAGTTCTAGTTTAGATTTGTGATGGAGACTACAGACCTGTCACTCGTCTAAATAGTTCCAAAGAGTTCTAGTCTCTAGGGTGAGAGTTCTGGTGTCAGCGAAATTTTTAAATTGTAGTTATTATTTCATTTCGACGATTCATGGTCATCTTCTGCTATGCTCTGCTGGAAGTTTTAAGAGAGTTCTAGTTTAGGTTTGTGATGGAAACTATAGACCTGTCACTCGTCTAAATAGTTCCAAAGAGTTCTAGTCTCTAGGGTGAGAGTTCTGTTGTAAGTGAATTTTTTAATTATAGTTATTATTTCATTTCGACGATTCATGGTCATCTTCTGCTATGCTCTGCTGGAAGTTTTAAGAGAGTTCTAGTTTAGATTTGTGATGGAAACTATAGACCTGTCACTCGTCTAAATAGTTCCAAAGAGTTCTAGTCTCTAGGGTGAGAGTTCTGTTGTAAGTGATTTTTTTAATTATAGTTATTATTTCATTTCGACGATTCATAGTCATCTTCTGCTATGCTCTGCTGGAAGTTTTAAGAGAGTTCTAGTTTAGATTTGTGATGGAAACTATAGACCTGTCACTCGTCTAAATAGTTCCAAAGAGTTCTAGTCTCTAGGGTGAGAGTTCTGTTGTAAGTGAATTTTTTAATTATAGTTATTATTTCATTTCGACGATTCATGGTCATCTTCTGCTATGCTCTGCTGGAAGTTTTAAGAGAGTTTCAGATCAATTATTTGCTAGATGTGATAGTTTTATTACTGTTCTATCTTAAGACGCAGAGTTTTAGCCTCGTTAGAGAAAGTACTCGTATCTGTGAATTTTATTTTATTTTCTGCCAGATGCTCTGCTAACTTCCTGTAGCAGATCATTTTTTTAACCGACTTTTTTTTAGGTAAAAATGCTAGAACTATCTCTGAAAAGTATAGGGAACTCTAGAACTCAGCCAGATGCGTACAGAACACACTTTAATTTTTGATTTTCTGGAAAATGATCTGCTACCGGAAGTTAGCAGATCATTTTTTCAACAGACGTTTTTTCGGTTATCTCGCCAGAACTATCTCTAAAATGTATCAGGAACTATAGAACTCATCTGCATGCGAACAGAACTCCATTTTATTTTTGATCTGCTGGCACTTGCTCTGCTTAGTTCACGGACACAACTTTAGCTAACTGTTCGGCGTACGTCAACGTTAAAATGTGCGATTGTAAACCAGGCTTTATAATATTTTCTACTCTAAAGAATCTTGGCTTCAACTGTTCACCGAGTCGGACACGCCACCTCATTACTTTGCTACAAGTTTACTCTCTTATAATATAAATAATATTGAAATGTAAGAGTAATATTTTTTAAAACGATTCGTGGCTTAAAGCTCCTGTAATTAATTATACGTTATATGATTTGAGGCGTGTTCTCTTGTGAACTTTTTTAATTTCGCAGGCTCTAAAAGAAAAATATTCATTTTCTTTTGCCTCCACTCCTATACATAATATAATACCTACTAGATGATGCACTGGTGGATTAAGGTTTTTGATTCCTATGTGTTATTCCTGAGTATCAGCTATCTCTCTACAGAAAAGTCCGCGATGGCATATATCTATCTTTTAAGGATAGCTTACTATACCCATTTTAACTTCTAAAAAAATGGTCATGTACCATGAGGTAATTGGAAATCTATTACTGAAGAAGACAGATACAGTATTAATCCTTATCAACTTAAATACGTTATTTACCATAAGCATTTCATGCACACTATGATAAAATCCCTTCACCATATAATTTAAATCAATATCTTAGGAGTTATCGCAAAATAAAAACGATCGCGCGCAAAAATAAATTCAAGCGCGCGCCGCGGGGTAAGCTGAGTGCTTCCGGTTCCGAGCGATAGGAACTTCTTTTATAAGCCTACGTACTATCAATATGCTGTTCAAGGTATAACTTACGGAGCATTCCAAGGAGTTTGCAATGCATATGCGTAATATACTCTGCTACCCGTGCGAAGCCGGGGCGGGTCGCTTGTATTCAATAAGAACGAGTTTCCCGATTTACGACTACTATTTCCTCGTTATGTCTTCAACCCTCTGACTGCGACGAGCACGTAATTTCACTACAAGCAAACACTGTTTATTTTTTGTCTTCTTAAATTGCTTCG
Source organism: Oeneis ivallda (assembly GCA_029955525.1). Taxonomy (NCBI): domain Eukaryota; kingdom Metazoa; phylum Arthropoda; class Insecta; order Lepidoptera; family Nymphalidae; genus Oeneis; species Oeneis ivallda. Next base: position 11,548,168 of record JARPMR010000016.1, on the reverse strand, counting down.
GTTTGAAACAGTTTTTTCTAATAATTTTCAAGAATAAGGTCGTTTTAGCCGATACATCAGCAATCCGTCAAAGGCTCAATACTGAGCACAGATCTCCTTTCTGAGAAAGGTTATAGGCTAGAATACCACACTGTCCCAATATAAATTGGCAGACTTCACACACATTTGAAAACATTAATTAATGGAGAACTCTCAGGCGTCCAGGGGGTCTATTCTCAATCTCAGTGGCTAACTAAAACTGTCAAACACGAAATACGTATGAGGAAATGCGGGTTTGAGAGTTCTTAGTTGTCAACTTTCCATTGCTTTCAACTGGCCACTGGAAATGTCAAAAATATAGAATCCTGCCGCTGATTTGCTCCAACCACTATCACTGTTTCTTCTCCCATTCATGATGACAATATTGAATCCGTTCATATCTCTCTTGGCTCAATCCTAGCCTAGCCGCGGTCTATCTACATTCTTTGACGTTATTTTATATCAAACTGAATTAAATCTTCAATCAAAAGTTCATAGCAAACCTGTCCTTTTTATTAGATGTAAAACCCAAAAAGCGTGTAAATCCGACAAATTGATTGCTGTCTTCATCGTATCAGATCGGTCCCAAGCGGTTTCGATTAGTCAAAGTCAACATTAATCTGCTCCTAATGACTTCGATATTGTACTTGTAGACACCCGCCGTTACATGATATCACAAAATTTGTCTTTTGCATTTGAATAAGGAGAAAAATCACATAGCTCAATAAACAACTTGTAGTATGTCATTAGAAGGCTTAAAACTTTATGTAACCCTTACAGGGTTAAAATTAATTTTAGGATCTCAGGGTTCTACAGTTTAACTTATTAATAAGTTAATCTTAAGTTAATCTTAAAGTGAGATTACTTGGAAGGGGTTTGTCCTGTTTGTCACTATATACCTATAATACCAGTGATGACTTACGGATCCGAGACATGGTCGCTAACTAAGGGCCTCATAAGTAGGCTCAGGATCGCTCAGCGGGCGATGGAGAGAGCTATGCTCGGAGTGTCCCTGCGGGATCGAATCAGAAATGAGGAGATCCGTAGGAGAACCAAAGTTACCGACATAGCTCAGCGAGTCGCGAGGCTGAAGTGGAAATGGGCGGGGCACATAGTTCGAAGAGCTGATGGTCGTTGGCAGACCCCCCACCAGGTGGACCGACGACATCAAACGAGTCACAGGGAGCCGCTGGATTCAGGCGGCGCAAGATCGAAGCCTGTGGAAGTCCATGCAGAAGACCTTTGTCCAGCAGTGGACGTCTATCTTCTTGTAAAAGAAGTAATTCTCATCTTAAACGAATGAGTAGGCACATAATCCCATCAAGTCTAGGACAATAACAAATAACTTAGAACGAAAAGTCAAGGAGACCTTCCCCATAACTTAGCGATAAAGAGTAAATTTATGTACATAATAATGAAATAGATGATTATAAATACTCTCCAGGCAAACATTTAGCGACTATAAACATGGCTTTGCCTAAAACTTTTATGAGTAACATAGTATAGTTGTTTTGTTCTTACAAAGCTCTCCATATTATTATGCCTCGGAGCTTGTGAACTTTTTTTTGACAGTGACTTAACTGATAGATACACTGTACTGAGTGGTATCATGGTATGCTCAGTGAGGCTATCGCTACTCATACCACCCCTTACGCTAACGTTACACTAGGTAGGGCCTATGTAGCGTTTCTTTGCATAAATCTGTCATTTATTATGGGCGAGAGAGGGACGGAGAATTTTTTCATCCCTTTTCCATCCATAATAATTGACGAAAATTATGCAAAGTTAACGTAAATTTGAAACAAGTGTAAATTAAAAATTTTATTTTTAAAAAACAAGCTTTTAGTAGCTGGCTACATCGTCAGACCCTGGCTATCATCAGGATCAAACAACTTGTCAAGACGAATCAAACGAGCCCAAACTCGATGGGGTTACGTCGTTTTATTACAGAGTTGCCAAAACCACCTTCCGGCTTCATCATGAGACCCTGAATATCATCTAGGACGTGACTACTTGTCAACACTAATCAAGCGAGTCTAAGCTCGATGGTATTACGTCATTTTATTACAGAGTTACCAAAACCACCTTCCGGTTTCATCATCAGACGTTTATCAAATCAGACCCTGGTAACAATCTAAAAACAAAGTACTCATCAAGAAGAATCAAACGAGCCGAAACTCGATGGGGTTACGTCGTTTCATTACAGAGTTCCTATGACCATCTTCCAGCTCCATCACCAGACCCTGGTTGCCATTGAAAGACAAACTACTCGTCAAGACGATTCAAACGAGCCCAAACTCGATGAGGTTGTGTCGTTTCATTGCGAAGTTCTTATGGCCACCTTCCAGCTCCATCATCAGATTAGCACCATGTCATCATAATATTGCATTGTCACGCGATTTACACATGTATGCAAAAATTCAGCTCAATCGGTAACCGGGAATTGGATCAAATTTAATTTACAAGATTTGATGACAAACATCATTGATGAGTGATGACAAACATTGGGACAGGTTAAACTAAATAAAAATTTAAAATTCAAAATTCAAAATTCAAAATTCTTATAATATCTTGTGGGCAGCTGGATGCCATGCCGATTTACCCCATGCAACTTGTTAGAATAGAATATTTCCAACAATACGATGATATAATATTTATAGAACAACTCCAAAAATACATAAGTACAATATTCAATACATGTCAAGACTGGCAGACCAGCAGCCCCGCTTCCGACGGTGGCACCCGTTCACGAGCATGACGCATGATCCAGCCATTGCTTCAAAAGCTTGTAAAAAGGGCTGAAAACTTAACAGTAAAGGGAATGTGAATGATAGCAAAACGCATAGTTAGTTGCAAACTGTGATCGTAGTGTGTATACGCCCTTAGCTCTAGCACCACCTCGTTATATTGTAAGACTACACTTTAAAATAAATGTTATTAAAATGCAAGTGCAATATTTTTAAAACGTTAGACGTAAACGTTCCATGTTAAACGAGGTGAGCTCTTTAATTAAAATTCTTATATTTCATTTTTAATGTATTCAAATATTTGTTGTGTTGTCGCCGCGGTGCAAGATTTTATGTGTGCATAATAATGTATATATTTTAACAATTATAAAGTTAATTGTTTAACATAAAAATAATAATTATGAAACTGATTGTAAAATTTAAGATTAAACATAAAATAATTAATTTATTAAGTTGGCAGCTCTGTCTATGCCTCTTTGTATCATGTCGCCTCGCTATTGGTTCCCGCCAAAAGCGGTGCTAAGTGATTGGGTTTCGGCTATTAATTTATTAAGTTGGCAGTTCTGTCTTTACCTCGTTGTATCGTGTCGCCACGCTATTGGTCCCCGATTGGTTCTCGTCAAAAGCAATAGTGGGGCGTCACGAGGCAACATTATAACTTTTGGAAAATATCTAGTTAGTCTGTTTTTGGAGAGTGCTCAAGTAGAACCTATTAAAAGTTAAGTGTGTGCGCGATTAAGTACCAATTTAATGTGTTGAGTTAAATAAATAACTAAGTCTTGTGTGAGTCACTCGTATTATTTAGTGCGATTTCATCAGAAGTAACAAGAACAAAAAAAACGCCCAATGCCGCGAAGCCGAAAGAGAATGCGAGGAAGGAAAAGAAGGAGCACTTCGACTACGAGCTCAAGCGCCTCGAGTTCATCATCATCAAGCAGTAGCAGCTGCGATAGACGCAAACGCAAGAAAACGAGACGCACCCGGCGTGCGTCTCTCGCAGTAAGCCAAAATGTTGTATTCTGTGATACCGGAGTTTGACCCCTTAGTTGACGATATTCAAATGTGGATAAATGTTGTGGAAGCTAATGCTCGCGCTTTCAGTTGGTCTGACCGTACTTTGCAATATCAAGCCTTGCAAAAATTACGTAACACTGCTAAAACGTGGTACGACTCCCTTCAAAAAAATAGAACATGTTGGACCAACTGGAAATGGAAGGATTGGCGAAATACTCTTTTAGATACGTTTCAAATTAAGCGTAATATGTTTAGTTTGCTAAAAGAGTTGATTCAATCAAAACCTATGGACGGCCAATCGTTATACGAATTTTATTTCCAACAAAAGGGAAAAATTGATAAATTGAGACTTTCTTTTTCCGGACAAGATTTCAGTAATTGTAGGATCAATTGGTGACAAAAATATAAGCACAGCGGCAGAAGCCGGTAGTTTTAAATACTGTGATGATTTGGCTTCATTTTTACATGGGAAAATACACTCTGAACCTGATTATAAGCCCGGTCAAAAACAGGGTAGTTCTCGTACTAAAAATTTTACTCGTTTAGTGCCCAATCAATCTGATAAAAAACTAGAAAGTTCTATAGGCACTAATTCATCAAATAGTGAGTCTTTACCAACTGCTAATTCACATATCACGTGTTTCCGATGTGGTGATTGGGGTCATAAAAAGCCCATGTGTAACCAGAAGGATAATGTAAAATGCAATTTATGTAATAAATTAGGTCATCTAGAACTTGCGTGTAGATCGAAACCTAAAACTAAAATTGAAAAGATAGTGAAGTTAAATTGATTACTGAGCCAACCTCTAAGGATAAATTTCACAAAATTGTTGAACTAAACGGAATTGAACAACAAGCTTTCATTGATATGGGTAGTAGCTGTTCATTGATAACAAGTACTCTGGTACAAGAATTAAATCTTGAACCATTTCAGTTAGATACGCCAGTCCTATTAACAGGGTTCAAAGTTGACTCGTGCTCTCAGGTTACTAAAGCGGTACAGGTTGATATAAAAGTAGATACAGCAAAGCTAAATATTACATTATATATTTTCGATGAATTGTCTGGTTGTCCAATTCTCATAGGAAGAAATTTTACCGAAGATAAAAGAATTATGTATTCACGTATAGGTAACAATTTGTCGTTTTGCCTTTTAAATGAAGATCAGGTGGCTTTAATAGAATCATCCAGGTTCAATGCCGATTCTGCCAGTCATATTTCTTTGTTAAATAAAATATTTGAGCAATACCCTCATGTTGTGTCGAAAGACTTGAAGGAGTTAGGCCAAACATCGTGTGTGGAATTAGACATCGAGGTCACAACCAATAAACCTGTTTGTCACCGACCATATCGTATGTCGGAATCAGAGAAATTAGCTACACGCGAAATAATTGATGAACTGTTAAAAAATGGCATAATACAAGAAAGCAATTCTGCTTATGCAAGTCCTGTTTTATTGGTTGACAAACCTTCGGGTGAAAAACGCATGTGTGTTGATTATATGTGGTCCCTGAATAAAGTTACAGTGAAAGAAAAGTACCCCATGCCTATTATAGAAGATTTGATAGATAAGTTAAAAGGGTGTAAATTTTATACATCATTAGATTTGAAAAGTGAATATTACCAAATTAAAGTAAATGAAAGTTCGATACCTAAAACAGCATTCGTGACCCCTGATGGTCATTACGAATTCAGACGAATGCCTTTTGGCCTTTGTAATGCACCATCAGTTTTTCAGCGGCTCATGAATACTGTATTAGGCAATCTGCATTTTGGCAAGGTTATTTGTTATATGGATGATCTGTTGATTGCTACGGAATCCATTGATGAGAATATTAAGCAATTGGAAGAGGTTTTGAAAGTATTACAAGAAAATGGGCTGACTATAAATTTAGAAAAATGTCATTTAATTTTCTTGGTCATGATATTTCTGAAGAAGGAATTCGCCCAGGTAAAAAGAAATTAAAGTCTGTAGAGCAATACCCTGAACCGAAAAATGTACACCAGGTTAGGCAGTTTTTAGGGTTCATCAACTATTTCCGTAAGTTTATCAAAAATTGTGCTTTGATATCAAAACCCTTAGTAAAACTTTTGAAGAAAGAGGCCGTATGGGAATGGAACTCTGAACAAGTTCAGGCATTTAATAAATTAAAGCAAGAATTATTAAATAATGCTTTATTAACAATTTTTGATCCTAAATTACCCACCATCCTATACACGGACGCCAGTCGCGATGGCGTAGGTTGCATATTGACACAAATGACTGAAAATGGGGAAAAACATATCCATTTTTACAGTCGTCAAACTTCTAGCGAAGAAAAGAAATACCATTCATCTGAATTAGAGTTTTTGGCTATTGTCGTTGGTTTGCAAAAATTTCGTCATTACTTACTCGGATCAACATTTAAAATTTATACAATTTGCAATGCTGTTAAATATACTATAAATAAACAAGAAATTAATTCTAGAATTGGTAGATGGGTGCTACTGACCCAAGAGTTCACTTTTGACATTGTACACAAACCAGGAACACAATGCAACATGTGGACGCGCTAATTAGGAATGCGATTTGTGAAAATCCCACTCTCATATGTCATGAGAGCGTGTTGGCAATAACAGAGGGCGATTGGTTAATGTCAGTCCAATTGCAAGACCCTAACATTTGCGCAATTAGAGAAATATTAGAATCAGGACAAGCCGAGCTAAACAAGAAAATATTTAATGACTATGAATTGTTAGGAAATAAAGTGTATCGACGGACTGAATATGGTAGAAGATGGGTAGTTCCCAAGAAATGTATTTGGCAAGTGATTAGAGCGAATCATGATGAGATAGGCCATTTTGCCGTGGATAAATCAATGGAAAGAATCAAGTCACTATATTGGTTTCCTAAAATGAAAAAGGTTGTATCCAAATATATAAAGAATTGCATTTATTGTATTTATTCCAAAAGTATCCACGGCAAAAAGGAAGGAAAGTTGTTCTCTATACCGAAATATGCGAGACCTTTCCATACATTACATATCGACCATCTAGGTCCATTTGTAAAGACCACACAGAAAAATACTTACTTACTCGTGACAGTTGACGCTTTTACGAAATTTGTTTTCATATCACCTGTTCGGAATACAAAAAGCCAAATGGTTATAAATGAGCTTGATAAAATATTTAAAATTTTTTGGTAATCCTAGACGGCTTATATGTGATGCCGGAAGTGCCTTTACATCCAAATTGTTTGTAAAATACTGTCAGGATAAAAACATAAGGCAACATGTAATTGCAACCGCGGTTCCACGTTCGAATGGTCAAGTGGAACGCTTTAATCGTACCATCCTTGATGCGATCGTACCATCCTGATTATAATAAATGGGATACACATATTTCAAGTATTCAACAAGGTATAAACAGTACAATCAACAAAACCACCTCTGCAGCTCCTAGCGAAGTTTTCTTTGGTTACCGGTTGCAAACCGATTCTGATCAACTTGTGAAAGAAGATGATGAACAAACAATCGATGTAACCTCATTGAGAAATATTGTCAATAATCGAATCAAAGCGAATGCTGAAAACCAGAAGCGTATATTCGATGTTAAACGAAAACCTGCTAGAATTTACGACGTCAATGACTTGGTTGTTATTAAAATTCCCAGTCAGTCAAACGATGGACAAAGCACTAAATTGCTACCGCTGTTTAAAGGACCTTTTCAGGTGACAAAAGTTTTGGGCCATGACCGCTATAAGGTAAAAGATATGAGAGGTGCTGAAAGAACTGGTAAATGCTATGAGGGGACCACATGTGCCGAAAATATGAAACCCTGGATAAGACTGGACGATTTGTGTGAGAAGCGTTTGGGTATGACCTAAGATGTTGTCAGGTAATATCATAATATTATTACTAATTGTAGGGCTCGTTGATCGATTCATATTTAAAATACCTAATATGAGTGTTACTATAACCTTTTAAATGTCTAGTGCATTTTGCTTCGAACTTGTATATCGGTACATAGATGAGTATACTTTGTGACGGTATTTAATCGTGTAAAATAAATCCGTTACAACTGATGTTAAGATTTATAGTGATATGCAACTAGGGTTGGCCAAAGGCATCGCCTAGGGAAAGCTATAAGTCTTAACAAAATAACTGACCGCTGATGGAACAGTTCGGAACAAGTCTAAGTATCCGATGTACAAGTATGTAGTTCATAATCCCTTAGTTAAATTGATTAAATGTTTCAAACTCCTCGTTGGGTGGGCCTCCAGTTACGAGCCGTTGATGGGATAGTAGATTGGAGGCCACTCGTTGGAATTCTGGAAATAGCTATGTCCAATTTTCTAATTGTTGTTGCTTTCTGTTCTCAGCAACTGCACCAGACATAGACGCTATCCAGGGACGGATGCGTGCGCAGGAGGGCCGGATGTTGTCGCCGCGGTGCAAGATTTTATGTGTGCATAATAATGTATATATTTTAACAATTATAAAGTTAATTGTTTAACATAAAAATAATAATTATGAAACTGATTGTAAAATTTAAGATTAAACATAAAATAATTAATTTATTAAGTTGGCAGCTCTGTCTATGCCTCTCTGTATCATGTCGCCTCGCTATTGGTTCCCGCCAAAAGCGGTGCTAAGGGCCAGTTTTTTGATCCGTAGTTAAGGCGACCATTAGTTAAAAATTGCAACAAATAGTTAAATTTCTACAAAATACGTTTTTTGAACCATAGTTAGCTTAACTAATGGTTTAAAAAGTAACTATTAGTTAAAATATTTAACCACAGCAATGTCGAGGGTTTAGCAATATGGCGGATAGTTAACTTGTGGGAGAACATCTGTTCTTTTGTTTTATTTGGGTCCACTGACCATTATGACCATTCTATCCTCAACGCAAGATATTATATCATTTCGTAATTCGTTGAAATTGAGTATTGAGTTCAGTACCTATATAAGCCGATTTTGTAATGAATTTAAATATAACCAGATACTTTGAAATGTCGGAGAGTTCATCTGATGATGAAATAGTTATGGAGTACGTCCTAATGAGAAGACCTAAGGTGTTTAGACCACGTAATTCGCCGCTGGAGCATTGGGATGATGTCGAATTTTGCAAACGCTATCGGTTATCTAAAGAAACCGTTATCTGGATCGTCAGAGAAATAGAAAACGAATTACAGACGTCCACTACGAGAAATCATGCAGTTACACCACTTGAGCAGTTATTAATTGCATTAAGATTTTATGCCACTGGAAATATGCAACAATGTTCCGGTGATCTTTTTGGTGTATCAAAATCAACCGTCTGCAAAATAGTTCACGCTGTGTCAAGACAAATTTGTGTAAAATTGAGACATGTTATTACTATGCCACACTCTCGCGAGGAAATAAAAAACGTTTTTGAAAGTTTTTACAGAATAGCCAAATTCCCAAAGATCATTGGTGCTATAGACTGCACACATATTCGAATCGCAAGCCCGGGTGGTGATAATGCAGAACTCTATAGAAATAGAAAGGATGTCTTTTCTATCAACACCCAAGCAGTTGTAGATGCAGACATGAAGATTAGAAACCTTGTTGCCAGGTGGCCAGGCTCTGTACATGACAGTACAATCTTTAATAGTAGTGCAATGAAGGATATGATGGTTTCGGAACACTTTGGTAGATGCTCTCTTTTGGGAGACAGAGGCTATGCCTTAAAATCCTTTTTATTAACACCATTAGCAAACCCACAAACGACAGCTGAGAAACTCTACAATGAAAGTCACATCAGAACCAGAAATGTTGTAGAGCGGACATTTGGTGTCTGGAAACGTAGGTTTCCATGTGTGGGTTCAAAGCTCAGAGTAAAATTATGTAATGTGCAAGCAATAATTGTTAGTACAGCAATATTACACAATATTTGTATAGATAATAATGATACTTTGCCAGAGGACACTACAAGTTCTAACAGTGTCATGCAGGAAATTGAAGAAAATATTAGTGAAATTTCCACCCAAAGTGATCAACAGTATCGGCAACAGTTAATTGACAGCTATTTTTCATTACTGTGTCGAAATGAATAAATACAAAGAGTACTTTAATTATTAGGTTGTAATATTAAAAGTTGATATTTTATTGCCAGCACTATTATAATAGTTTAATATATTAAGACTAGCTGATGCCCCCAATTTCGTCCAAGTGGATTTAGTTTTTAAAATCCTATGTGAAATCTTTGATTTTTCCAAGAGAAGAATTGTAGCCTATGTCACACTCCAGGTCCTCAGTTATACCTATGCAAAAAAATCTGTCAATCCATAGCTTTGTTGATGAGTAATTGAAGGACAAATCAATAATCAAACACATTTTCACATTAAATAATATATTAGTGAGATACTGGAACTAAATAATAAAAATATAATTAAAACCCGATTTGCTTTATTACTGTTTTAATTTTTCTATTTCTAATCTATTTTTTCCATCCATGATCCATAGCTGTTGAAGAGTGATTGAAGGACAAACCAATAATCAAACACATTTTCACATTAAATATATTAGTGAGATACTGGAACTAAATAATAAAAATATTATGAAAACCCAATTTGTTTTATTACTGTTTTAATTTTTCTATTTCTAATCTATTTTTTCCATCCATGATCCATAGCTGTTGAAGAATGATTGAAGGACAAATCAATAATCAAACACACTTTCACATTTATTATAATATTAGTAAGATACCACAACTAAATAATAAAAATATAATTAAAACCTGATTTGTTTTATTACTTTTTTAATTTTTCTATTTCTAATCTAATTTTTTCTAATGTTAAATTATTTAATTGTTTTTTAAATTCTATTTCTGAATTGTGAATTTCTTTTTGTTGCTCCATATAAAGTAAATGCTTTTCCTGCATTAATTCTAACTTTTTGTTATGAATTTCCATTTTTTGCTGCATATTTTGGGTGTGCTCTTCTTGGGCATATTTTTTGATTTCTTCTTCTCTGGTCTTTTTATGTGTCAAGAAAGCATCTTTGCTGTCAAAGTGTGAAATTAGACGTTTTCTTGTCTCCAAAGGAGTAAAAGCTTTTTTCCTTTTATTACTGAAGTTTACTGAAAACAAAGTCAACATCAGTACAGTATAAATTATGAAGCTAAAACATAGCAGTAGGATTCACAATATTATGTAAATAGTATTATGTATTTAAAAATAACTAGCTAAAGCATGAAAAATTGATTTAGGTTTAAAAAATCTGTGGCAACTCTGATTGAAATTCATTTAATAAAGAATAAAAAATAAACACTAGGTCTGTCTACAGCATATGAGATTTCAGCTATGAGCTGTTCAGTCATGGCCTTTGTTAAATTTATGCATCATAAGCAAAAATTGTTTTTTTCTTTTTAACCTAGCCTACCTACTATTTTTAATTCCAACAACCTCCTCTCACTGATAAAAATACTCACACAATTGTTTTGATATTGGTTTTCTGAGCAAAGCTTTTGGCGTAGAGGTATCAAATACTATATCATATTCCTTTATGTCTGTTTCTGCAAGGACAAAATAGTAGATTTAATTATCATTATTATATACATACTATACTTGCAAACATATATTTAGTAAATTGTGTTTGATAACTAACCATTTTCAACATTTTGGGCTACATCTGTATACTGCGTCTCAAGTTGAGTATTATTAGATGCATCTGTACTCTGTGTCTCCAGTTTTGTAGTCATATTTCTATCTAATGAAGGTGAATTACCTTAAAAAAAGATAAAATGAGATTTGGTTTATTTCTGTATCTAAACATATAAAACAACAGATAGGTACCATACATACATTTTACATATAGGTTGTCACTTTCCAGTAGGTCTATAGTTAGGTTAGCAGTTGCTGTTGTATTCTGTGACTCCATGGCTATGCTACCTGTGATGAGAAACCAATGTTATTAATCTTCAGTAAATTATACAGCATAAAATATACAAAAACTACTAGCTAATTTACATTTTAAGTAAAAGTCTACATACTTAATGCATCACTGTCATATACAGCAGGAAGACCTGATATTGATTCCCCGATAATACTGTTTAACCATTCTGTAGTCTCAGATGGTTTTGGAGGCGGGGGTCCTCCTCCAGTTTGTCTTCTGCCACTTCTTTCCGCACTCATTTCCTAAAATATACGAAGTACTTCATTTCCTAAAGAGAGTCTAAATATGATATTACAAAGTTATTAAGACAATAATATTTATAGGTTGTGCTCAAATTTAAGTGTATAAAAAAATAGTAGCTCACCTTTCTTGCTGTTTTTTTCATATTGTTGAACTTTTGTTGTAGTTGTTTGATACTACGGTAGCGGATAGTGTCTGAATTGAACTTTTCGGCCAATGATCGCCAGGCTGCATCTTTTTGCAGAATACTGACATGATCAGTTTTTTTACTCGTTATGACTGGGTAATCCTTAAGAAGGCACGCTAGTTTATTTGTCTCATCCTGGTTGAAGTTGGCATTACGTTCTCTACACAAAGTAATTGAGTATATTAAAAATATTACCTTTAAGAACCCCATTAAATTATGGTAAAAAGTTGAAAACAAGTCTTGCACTTACTTGTTGCTTGACATCATTATTTTAGTTTATTTTAAGGTCGTTTTTAAGCTAAAAATCAACTAAGGTATTTAAAAATAGGTACAAATAATAAATAATAAATCCCTCGAATTGCACAATTGATTCTAAAATTCACACGAATTGTAACTGAACTAAGTACCCTACGAAAATCACTACCCTATAATTCCTATAAATCTTTCTATTTTAAATTATGTCTTTAGAGTGGCACGTGAATCGCTAGTGGTAGAACCCTTTATAATGTTGTGATCGTATTAACCCAAGAACTTTTAGAGCATCAGAAGTAATGAGTTCATAATGCTTAGTTGATTTATGCGAGAGTTCAAATATTAGCTTGTGGTCATTTCCGTATTGGTTTATATTAAAGAATGTTTAAAATCCAGTATGAATGATACCGGTTTGCTGCATTATCACGAGTCTCAACACTGATGTCGAGAGACACAATTATTTCTATGGGTAAACATCAAACGAACCTACATCGCAACTTATGTACCTCGACATTCAACATCACATTGAACGTCTACACTACACATCGTTGTTTCAAGTTCCTTTGAGTCCATAGGCAACGTTCGAAATTAAGATGGCATCATTTCATTATGAAAATGAAATGATGATCGTTGGCTCCCTGCACGCCAAACGATGGTGAGCTCCTACCTTTTGTGGTACATCTAGGACCACTCAGTTGCGTCCATTAAAACAATAATGCATTATTATAATAATTGACGCAATGAGATTGCAGCTTGGATATGTTAAAATGTATTACTTTGTATAGATACTTCATAATAATTAGGAATGTGAATAAGCCCTTGAAATACCATCAAACTATGAGCCCCCCCCCCACACTGTCATCATTCACTCACACACGAATGTGCGAGGCTTTTTTAACCGTGGTTTGCTCCACAAGACTTTTTTAAAGTGGTGTGATCCACTGAAGACACTTTTTTAACCGTGGTGTGTTTCCACAAGACTTTTTTATAGTGGTGTGATCCACTGAGACTTTTTATAGAGGTGAGCTCCTCTCATGTATAGTTGGTTGTAGGTTAATAGTTATACTGCGTGATGTTAATAGTTATACTGCGTGAAGTCACCACGGAGCGGTGAAGGACTCTAGCAACGTTAGAGTCTAGTTCGAGGTTGATGTCGGACGCCTGGACCAGACAAAACCATAATAGCAATTGCCATCATTAGCTTCATCCTATCTCAGCATCCAACAGTTGGTTGTCACCACGAAGTGGTGATAGGCTCCAACTTAACGTCAGAGCAAGTTCGAAAGTAGAATCAGACACCTGGACCAGACAGCCCGGACTGGCAAGTTTATTAGCCCATCCTAAGCTTATCCTATCTCGGCATCCAACCTACAGGTTGACACAACACTCAGCATAGAGCATCGCGATATAGATCAATCTTCATCTGAGATCGTCGGTCGCTAGCCCAAAGACAGGTTCATAAAGCACCAAGGCGCTAGAGCTCCCCATCTCTTAAGCAGCTTCCAACGTCAGATTAGGTATCACTCATATTAGATTTCGTGTATCGCCCCTTGTATTTTATCAATAATAATTGATATAAAGTATGTCTCTACATACCACTTCACATTTCTCATAAAACAGTATGTGCATGTTAAAGTCTCTGAACATATGCCCCAAACACGGACAATGTTCTTTCTTATATACGATCCGCGCGTCACGACGCTGCGGTCGTCGCTGCCTTCCCTTACAGTATATCGTTCTACAGAATAGCGTCAACGTCAAATTGATATTATATGACATGAAAATTGAAGTTCCTAAAATTATTATTTTTATGATCTCATGTGAAAGTACATCTCGTAACTTAACTACTGTGCCGAGTTTGATAAAATTTAATCAACAATTTTTAGTACTATCAAACATGAAAAATTCCTTTGTACGAAGGACTAGGGTCGTTACATTCAACCCCCTAAATTCTATGAGGCATGCAAAATAGAACGATTTCTATGAAGTATGCTGAATAGAATTTACACTAAGAAATATTTTATTCGCAATTTCCCTTATTGTTCAACTTAATATCATCACAACCTCCAGACTTCAATCATTTGTTTCTAAAATTAAATTTTACACACATATCTGAATCTGTATCCAAGGATTACTTCACAATACAACTCATCTTCACATTTTCCTTTCCCTTAATCTAATTCCTTTATTGTATCTCCAATACTCTACACAACCCCCAGACCTGAAGTCAATTTGACTTTTAATTAAGTCAATCGCCACAATACATCACTTATCTTCACATTTTCTTTTACTTAATCTAATGTTTTGTACCTCCAATACTCTATACAACCCCCAGACCTGAAGTCAATTTTATGTTATACTAAGTCAATCTCCACAATACATCACTTATCTTCACATTTTTCTTTTACTTAATCTAATGTTCTGTAACGTACCTCCAATACTCTACACAAACCCCAGACCTAAAGTCAATTTGATGTCATATTAATATTAATTTTTATGGATAATCATGCTCCGCTTAGATTCTTTTGCACTTGGCATCAATTTCCACATCCCCTGTCAACCAGACAATTAAGTTCCTTTCACCCATAGAACTAAGATTTGCGACTATGCTTTCACCCGTTTAAATAATAATATAAACCTTATTTACATCACTCGTCCAAAAACCCTCCTGTCTAAACCTATAATCGAACTCTCGCACAAAACGCCATGAACATAACGAACTCAAAACTTCCTCAGACTCTTTCCATTTCACGAGCAACATATTGTAGGCTTTCGCCTACTTTGTACTTCCCTAATCAGCCGTTTGACCATCCTGGTCACGGCACCATATTGTAACTGAACTAAGTACCCTACGAAAATCACTACCCTATAATTCCTATAAATCTTTCTATTTTAAATTATGTCTTTAGAGTGGCACGTGAATCGCTAGTGGTAGAACCCTTTATAATGTTGTGATCGTATTAACCCAAGAACTTTTAGAGCATCAGAAGTAATGAGTTCATAATGCTTAGTTGATTTATGCGAGAGTTCAAATATTAGCTTGTGGTCATTTCCGTATTGGTTTATATTAAAGAATGTTTAAAATCCAGTATGAATGATACCGGTTTGCTGCATTATCACGAGTCTCAACACTGATGTCGAGAGACACAATTATTTCTATGGGTAAACATCAAACGAACCTACATCGCAACTTATGTACCTCGACATTCAACATCACATTGAACGTCTACACTACACATCGTTGTTTCAAGTTCCTTTGAGTCCATAGGCAACGTTCGAAATTAAGATGGCATCATTTCATTATGAAAATGAAATGATGATCGTTGGCTCCCTGCACGCCAAACGATGGTGAGCTCCTACCTTTTGTGGTACATCTAGGACCACTCAGTTGCGTCCATTAAAACAATAATGCATTATTATAATAATTGACGCAATGAGATTGCAGCTTGGATATGTTAAAATGTATTACTTTGTATAGATACTTCATAATAATTAGGAATGTGAATAAGCCCTTGAAATACCATCAAACTATGAGCCCCCCCCCCACACTGTCATCATTCACTCACACACGAATGTGCGAGGCTTTTTTAACCGTGGTTTGCTCCACAAGACTTTTTTAAAGTGGTGTGATCCACTGAAGACACTTTTTTAACCGTGGTGTGTTTCCACAAGACTTTTTTATAGTGGTGTGATCCACTGAGACTTTTTATAGAGGTGAGCTCCTCTCATGTATAGTTGGTTGTAGGTTAATAGTTATACTGCGTGATGTTAATAGTTATACTGCGTGAAGTCACCACGGAGCGGTGAAGGACTCTAGCAACGTTAGAGTCTAGTTCGAGGTTGATGTCGGACGCCTGGACCAGACAAAACCATAATAGCAATTGCCATCATTAGCTTCATCCTATCTCAGCATCCAACAGTTGGTTGTCACCACGAAGTGGTGATAGGCTCCAACTTAACGTCAGAGCAAGTTCGAAAGTAGAATCAGACACCTGGACCAGACAGCCCGGACTGGCAAGTTTATTAGCCCATCCTAAGCTTATCCTATCTCGGCATCCAACCTACAGGTTGACACAACACTCAGCATAGAGCATCGCGATATAGATCAATCTTCATCTGAGATCGTCGGTCGCTAGCCCAAAGACAGGTTCATAAAGCACCAAGGCGCTAGAGCTCCCCATCTCTTAAGCAGCTTCCAACGTCAGATTAGGTATCACTCATATTAGATTTCGTGTATCGCCCCTTGTATTTTATCAATAATAATTGATATAAAGTATGTCTCTACATACCACTTCACATTTCTCATAAAACAGTATGTGCATGTTAAAGTCTCTGAACATATGCCCCAAACACGGACAATGTTCTTTCTTATATACGATCCGCGCGTCACGACGCTGCGGTCGTCGCTGCCTTCCCTTACAGTATATCGTTCTACAGAATAGCGTCAACGTCAAATTGATATTATATGACATGAAAATTGAAGTTCCTAAAATTATTATTTTTATGATCTCATGTGAAAGTACATCTCGTAACTTAACTACTGTGCCGAGTTTGATAAAATTTAATCAACAATTTTTAGTACTATCAAACATGAAAAATTCCTTTGTACGAAGGACTAGGGTCGTTACAGAATTTGACATAAACGTCACGACAAACGTCAAAATGCATTCGGATCTACAAATGTTGCCATATAAAAATAACGACTCCCTACTAAAAATTACCTTACCCTATGTAAGTCAATGTTCATAGCAATGGCAATACTTTAACCATTAGTTAATACTTACTATAGTTAAAATGACGATCAAAAAACGAAACTTTGGTTTAACCATTAGTTAGTGTCTTAACTATAGTCAATTTGACCAATGGTCAACTCTACTATTACTACGGATCAAAAAACTGGCCCTAAGTGATTGGGTTTCGGCTATTAATTTATTAAGTTGGCAGTTCTGTCTATACCTCGTTGTATCGTGTCGCCACGCTATTGGTCCCCGATTGGTTCTCGTCAAAAGCAATAGTGGGGCGTCACGAGGCAACATTATAACTTTTGGAAAATATCTAGTTAGTCTGTTTTTGGAGAGTGCTCAAGTAGCACCTATTAAAAGTTAAGTGTGTGCGCGATTAAGTACCAATTTAATGTGTTGAGTTAAATAAATAACTAAGTCTTGTGTGAGTCACTCGTATTATTTAGTGCGATTTCAGTTGAAATACTTTTTTTGAGTATGTAATAAAAAAAGCATGTAGGCAAACTCTCGGACCTCGTTACAGAAGAAACAAATAATGTCTAATAATTTCTAATTTATACAAATAAATAAAAATAAGTTGTCATTTGTCTACCTGTTATTTAAAAAAACTGAATATTTTTGTTTTTTTTATTATGAATAGAATAGAATAGAATAGAATAGAATAGAATAGAATAGAATAGAATAGAATAGAATAGAATAGAATAGAATAGAATAGAATAGAATAGAATAGAATAGAATAGAATAGAATAGAATAGAATAGAATAGAATAGAATAGAATAGAATAGAATAGAATAGAATAGAATAGAATAGAATAGAATAGAATAGAATAGAATAGAATAGAATAGAATAGAAATGTTTTTTATTCAAATAAACTTTTTTACAAGTGCTTTTGAATCGTCGATGAGTCTACCACTGGTTCGGAATGCCGTTATGCCATATGCCATACCCATACAAGTGTTTTTAAAAATGTCGTCTGTTTGACTGCTTGTAGGGGCTACTCTTCGGATTCGGACATCCTCTTCCGTGATGGTTAGGTAGTCATCTTCTATCTATAAATTCAAATTCAAATTCAAATTCAAATTCAAATTTAAAATTAATTATTTCATGTAGGCCAACCTGTGGCTCTTATGACACGTCAAGATTCTACCACCGGTTCGGAAAGCGGATTCTGCTGAGAAGAGCCGGCAAGAAACTCAGCAGTTACAATATTAATAAGTAGCTATTACATTGTAATAAGTTTTTATACTATCTTGTGGGCAGCTGGATGCCAAGCTGATTTAACCCGTGCTTTAATCTTTGTTAGAATAGAATATGACATTTCCACAAAACGTACTACAATTCAATTCATGTCAAAGACGGGCAGACAGAAAGTAGCCCCATTCCCGCCGGCGGCACCCGTTCACGAGCATGACGCATTTCATATAAATAAAAATGAATGTTGGTAAGCGCATAACTCAAGAATGGATGGACCAATTCGGTTAATTTATTTTTTGTATGTTCCTTAAGGTCCACGGAAGGTTTTAATACTTATCTAATAAAAAAAAAACGCAGACGAAGTCGCGGACATCAGCTAGTAATCTTAATATTTCTTGATGATCTGAGAATTAATTTGATAACAGGGAACGTGATCTTTTGCACGGGTATAGTTTAGGACTTGGAGAGTGACATAGGCCTACATATGCCATATGCATTTATTGCGGACATAAGAGAGTTCCCGCAGTATTTTTAAAAACTTAACTCCACGCGGACAAAGTCGAGGGCTAAAGCTTGTTTTGGACATTATTATAGGAAGGACATAAATCGGACAAATTGTTTTGAGCACGGTCCTATATCTGATTGCCATCCTCGAGTGGCTCCATCGGTCAAAGTCGCCGATAATCCTCCCTTAATGAGTTCTCAACCAACGACTGAGACTCTGAGGGAAAGTTTTGCTTGGCGACTTGTACCTACTTAGGTAGGTAACTGCTTCATATGGAAACAAGTTGTTATATTGTTAAGTTAATATTGTAAATTAAAAAACTGAGGTGAGAAAAATAAGTTCTACGGTCGAATATTGCCTATTTCTTGCAATAAAGCCTTAAAGAGTTAAATCTTCGAATATAATATAAAACCACTTAATAAACATAATCCAATAGGCAGTTATTTTAAAATCACAGACCCTCAGAAATCTCATGGAATTTGTGAAAACTATATTATACTTGCGGATGTAATTGCAGGCACTACTAGTTGATTAGTTTTTACATAGTTAAATTTTTCGTTGAATTGTTTTTAGGTTAGGTTCCTTTATCTTTGCAAATTCAAAAAAGGCATAAGCTTTGCAAATTCGATTTCATCAAACAAAATTATGATAATAGCGGTTTTCCACATAGGTCTTTATGTGTAATGGCAACACATTTAGAGACGTATGTGAAAAACCGCTAAAATTTGCGTTTATTTGAGAAAGGGATCCGAATAAGACGAATCGTTTGATGTTGTGGTCCTGTCTGATCCCGATGCTCAAATGGCGCGATCGGTCAAAGTCAACGATAATCCACTCTTAATGAATTCTAAAATAAAGACAGTCTCTTGGAAATGGAGAACAATGACTGAATGAAATAGAAAGTATCTAAGGCTGTAGTTTGACCCAAAAGAGTACTACGAGTTGACCAATTACCAAAATGATTTGTTTTTTAAGCTATTGCATAGCTTTTATCGCGGGGTTTGAACTAGGACAAACAGTTTGAGCGCGGCGAATCAAGAAATTCCGCAACGAAAATAAACCTAACACCGTCGTTCAGTAAGCGTTCAACATTTTAGAGGTTCACAAGTAGCTCTGTTTGGCACAGTGGGCGAGCGGCCGCTTTCTTTACCGTATGGTGTATGATGTCGCAGGTTCGAATCTCACTCGCGAAGTTGTGACAGTGTGCTTTTCTTGTTTGTTTGTTTTTTAATTATTTTTTTTGCATAATTTTTATAATGCAAAAAAAATATTGCATAAATATTATAATTGCATAGGTAACTTGATAAAAAATGCTATGCAATAGCTTTAACGCGGCAGTCCCCGAGTGCCACTTATTTTTTTTTTATAATAATATAAATTTAGTGAGTAGGTATTGTATTATTCAATACAATCTAAATGCACAATAAGGCATCTTGATGTCTTGATGTCGTTAAAAGGCTAAATTATAAAAGACCGTAATTAGCGTACAATTTTTCACTATGACTCGTACAATGACAACTGTCAACATGTCAATTAATGTCTCAAGAGTGTGCTTCTCTTCTCATAGCGGATGTTTTGAGTGTTTTGAATTTTTGGGCCTATTTATAAATTGTTTAAGGAAGTTATAGGTACTAATAGTTCAGTATGGCACAGAACGAGGCCGAGTATAAATCTTGGAGAGCCTCAGATTTTAAGTTACCCGTTCAAATAACTGTACACGACACACAGCGTTTTCGCAGTTGGCTACGACTGCGAAGCGCTTGCCAAATATGTCCCAACTGATACCAAAGCACATTGCGATGGGATTTACACCTCTCTAAGCTTTGTCACATTTCATTTTTACTGCAAAATAAATTATTGGAACGAAATTCCCTATGGCGCGTTGCGGAGGGACCCTAGCCGGCAAACAACGTCCGTAACGTTCTGAAAAAAGCGTAAGATTTGGCCTAAGAATCTTATATAATAATTTCAATAAGTTGTGCATGGCCTCCGTGGCGCAATCGGCTTACGTGCGGCTGTTAACCGAAAGTTTGGTGGTTGGAGCCCACCCGGGGGCGCGCAATTTTATTTTAATTTTTTATTTTATAAAATTATTTTAATTTTAATATTTTATAATTTCGATATTTAGGCTTCCCTGGGGTCATTTTGATTTTAATCGATAAAAAAATCATGATAAAAAATATATACCTTCCCAAATAATTATTTTCTTTATACCTCGAATAGAACTTGAAATTAATATTTTTAAAATAAGGAACTTCGTTCCTATCTGGTGACCCACGACATCACACGACTATTTTTTTATTGGATAAACATTGTAAATACCAAACTGGTAGAGGCAGTACCAATTTAACCCGCATTGTCGAATCTTCGCAATTTACCTACCAATGAACTAAGAAAGTTTTAAATTCACTATAATTTATAACCTTATAATATAGAGCCAATTTCATAAAATAATACCAAAAAAGTAAAGCAAATGAAAGGTACGAATCCTAATGTTCTGCCTTCGAAATGTCATTCAAAACACAAGATAAAGTGTTCAAGAAATCCTTCCCCAAAGCCAACATCGCGATACAGTGACTTATTTTGTTTTGCGCGACAACTTTAATACGAAAAGGGTTGCATTTGTTCTACTTAAAGTGACGGAATACCCGAGATACCTCGCTGTTCGGATTCTTGAGAAAAGATTTCTTTACGAAAATGCGTGACAGTAAACATTGTAAATATACAAGTAACATAATGATGAACTTACATACTAGGGCTATCACTCCTCTCCGATGCGATCTCCTATTCGAGGGGTCGCAGGTTCGATCCTGAGCACGCACTTCTGATTTTGCGTAGATTACTGCGTAGATAAATAAATCTATATATATAAAAGAAAGTGGTGTTAGTTACACTATTTATAACTCAAGAACGGATGAACCGATTTGGCTCAAAATTGGTGGAGAGGTAGCTTAGAACCAGGAGACGGACATAGGATACTTTTTATCCCGTTCGACCGCGTTTCGGTCAAGTCAATATAAAACCTGGTATAACAAAAATGCATCTGACATGGAATAAAAAAACGAAAATGACAGTGTAAGAACAAAACGTAGATAAATGACAGCTAAACGTAATTTTGTATTTGGTTAATTATTATGGTAGAAAATTATGGTAAAAACAATTATAAAAATTATAGTTTAACGTAATTGATAATACCTATCATCAGTAATATGTTTTCTCTTTGAATCATCATTAACAATGCCGCGAGCAAGACGATCAAATGTTTCCTGCTACAAAGCTACGGATTGACGTGATTTATTGGATAGGTATAGTTGAGAACCTGGAGGGTGACAAAGATTTCCCGCGGGATGTTACGAACTAAATCCACGCAGACGAAGTCGCGGGCATCAGCTGGTATACAATATAATAAAACAGAAACGAAACCAATTCTGTGCATGAAATAGATTCAAAAAAGGGTTTTTGCTTCTAATTGTGTTCAAGATATAGATATCAAAACAGAAGCTAAATTTTTTTTTGTCTGTTTGTCTGTTTGTTTGTCCTTCTTTCACGTAAAAACTATCGCACAGATTTCTACAAAATTTTATACCGTGGTAGCTTATTACTCGGATCAACATCTAGGCTACTTTTTATCCCGGAAAATCGAGGAGTTCCCGAGGGACTTTAAAAACTAAATCCACGCGGACACAGTCGCGGGCATCAGCTAGTAATTAATAACTAACGCCTGAGAGTTCTCTATAACGTTCTCATTTATGTGTGAAGTCTGCTAATTTGCATCGGGCCAGCGTGGTGGACTACGACCAATAATAATACTTAATCCTTCTCTAAGAGGAGACCTACGCTCAGTAGCGCGGAAGGATCAATGTAGGTACTCCAACCAAATTCTAACCCTCACATTGGTCATATCTCTTACTTATTTTACGAATTAATAAATAAAATCGAATGATATGCACTATCATAACTGCTGTGCTATTCTCTAAAAATGATTGCAACAGTTTTTCGATTGCAATCGCCTCTGATTAGACGATACTCACTCGCTATTGGTTAAAATGTATTGCTGCAAAAAGACTGCGACAAATTCGGCCAATCACAACAGTTGACACTGTAGCAATGATTGCTGCAGCTTATACAGAATCAGTCTGCTGGGTTACCATCCTCAATATAAAGTAATAATATTAAATAAATTACATTCAACCAGTTACATCACTATATCAAAAGGTTTATAATATAATGATGTAACTGGTATAATAATTATATCATATTATTGTACAGAAAGTTGGATGTTTTATTTGAGAATATCCTGACCTTCTTTTCTTCAGTTAATGAAGTTTCATAACAAGATCAGCTGATGTACGAGTAGATACTATTACACATTTGTTCTCTTACATTGCATTAACTCGTACCTACGTTCGTAAAAAGTTTTTCATTCTCAAAAAAGGATTTAATTCTGCTAAGATGGAAGTGATGGATGATGGTGAATTTCTTTCGCCATTAGCGACCAAACGTCACTTTATTATTATTATTCAGCTTTACAAGAATTTCTTTAGGTCTATGTAATAAAAGACCTACTAACTTCCCTAACAATACATATACCTAGGTAACCTCGTCTCTCTTACTTAGATGATAAAATATAACCTAACTAGCTTATGCCCGTGACTTCGTCCACTTGGATTTAGTTTTTAAAATCCCTCGGAAACTCCTTGATTTTCCTGGATAAAAAGTAGCCTATGTCACTTTCCAGGTCCTCAACTATACCCATGCAAAAAATCACGTCGATCCGTAACCCTATTGCGGCGTGATTGAAGGACAAACCAACAAATCAACAAACAAACACACTTTCGCGTTTATAATATAATTAAGTAAGGATTAATGCACATAATTCTTACAAAAAAAGGATAAAGTTGCTTTCTTCGAATTCACAGGAAACATGTCTTGTAAATGGTCTAATAACTGGAAGCATAGCAGGATCTCCATTTGAATGCTTAAAGCCAAAACAAAACAAGAAAAATATACTCTACCTACCTATTCATATTTGATCTTATCTTAATATACATAAATTACGTGTCACGTTTTTTGTCCGCGATGGACTCCTAAACTACTTAACCGATTTTGATCAAACTTCGTAACTATCTGTAATTTGGTCCAACTTGAAAGATAGGATAGTTTTAGTAGTTATTTGTTTTATTTATATAGGTAAGTTGGCGGTACGAAGTACGCCGAGTCAGCTAGTGTAATAATTATAATATTATGATTTCTGATATGGCACCCTTGGCAGGCGTCAGAGAACTTCTGTATGCAAACTTGTGTCATTTTTAACGAAATTTGAGACATAAATTACGTTACAGCACGTTACACTTTAATATTTACTTTTGCTGTATCTAATTCTATGAATAATATTCACTCTCGTTAAGTACCTAAACTTAAACTTACGAATAGAGACGTTTTGAAAGTTTTTGTATTTTACTAGGTTTAAGGTTATCTTTTAGAACGACTTTAATCAAGGGTTAAAACTTAGGGATGGCGAACCCTCAGTAACAAAAAGAGATAGAACAAAAATAATTAATAAAAATAAATGTTCAAGTAACATGAACCGAATCTTAATTATTTTTTTCAAAGCCTTAAAAATTAAAAGGAATCGTAATTCGTAATACGTCTCAGACATTCCCATGTAATTACAAGAGCCCGTCTCTTTCGACAGAATGGTAAAAGTAGAAATGTTTTGAGAATAATATTTTAATTCGCGCACATTGATACTTATAAAATATAGATATTTTGCAGTCCATTAAACATAATTATGTTAGTTACTTACAAAAAATATTTACATTTAGGTACTTATAAAATTATACATTAAAAATTGGACGTGCTGGATAATCCTTACAATAACATTATGGACCATTTTATTAAAACCATTGGTTCTCGAAAATTGCGTTCATTATGATTGTTCTGTTGATTTTAATAAGAAATGTCATAAGTGTCAAGTTTTTGACATACCTACTACAACTATAACTACTGCCACTATACTTTAACCGATAGATAAGGTACGAGTACCTATATCTTTTGTATGGATCTCGACAGAACATAGTCATATGCCCCACTAGTTCAGCGGGCCTTAGCGATTCGCTTGCGATCTGCCGCTGTGAGATTGTCTAAAAATAATTGCGACAGTTGCAGTGTAACGATCGATATCTAGTAGTGATTTTTGGCTTTTTTGTTTTATATTGGCTGAATTTATAGTGTTCTTGCTGCATCAATGCATTTACTTTTAACCAATAGCGAGAAAGTAGGTACCAGCCAATCTGAGGTGATTGCGATCGTCATTCTGTAGCAATGAATTTAGAAAATTGCTCATCATCTAGTGATCTTTCAACACCACTATCCATGAACCAGTTCAGAAGAAATGACTGTATTTTTTCGTAATTTTTTTAAATAAGTCTGTAGGTATCATACATATATCTGATTTTGTTTGTCTATGCTCGGTATTTTGATATAATATTCAAAGGCGGTACAGTTTTCGGAAAGTAATGAGGGTCGTCTCCCAGAGCCAGTGAGCAGTTGGTGAGCAGCTTTTGAGTCCGCATGGCTGCGTCAACTTTGTGACTCGAATAACTCGAATGTTTTTACTCTAAAAAAACAAGCTATATTTTAGGAAAAATTAAACCGACTTCAATATACCGAAATAAATAACAACTAAAAAGGGAAAAATGTCCACATCTTGAAAACTACTGAACCGATTTTGATGCAACCTTTACTATTCCCTAAATTGAAGTAAATGTAAGCAAATAAAAAATCCGATTAATAGTTTCTGAGAAATGCGTGGACAAACACACATACATACATATATCTATACAATTTTGTATATTTGTTTGGAAGCACTAATAGTTTATCATATTATGTGCATATTTTGCAGCTTCAATAACATGTAACACGTATTTATGTAAACTACGTGTCGAATTGATAACCTCCTTTCGAATACTGGTATACGATTGACTTTTTGACGAGGGGAAATGGTAGTTTTAAGTAAACCCTCACCTTTAATCGGTTTCTAAACACCATCGTGCCGGAACGCAAAATCGCTTTGCGGTACGTCTTGGACGGAAGGGTGATAACTATAGCTATAACCAAAGTCTAGGAGTAGCAGATTAATTTCCTCGTGCTAAAGATAAGATAAAACTAAAGATACTTTATATCTATTGATTTATTTAATTTTGGAACTCTTTTCAGAATCATAATATTGTTTTATTTCGAAACTAGGTACCAAATGCCTAAAAGTTATTCCATTGATCGTATACGTATTCGATGACAATATTAGCGTCAAAGTAAAATAATCCTTGATTATATTGATTTAAAGTCACAAATTCAATTTCAATATAGATAGCGTTATGGATCGTATCGTACATACGTAAACGTATAAGAATGCATACACGAAATTGACCTCTAATTCAATGTCGTTATGGTTTATTTTACTTTGACGCTAATGTCATCGAATACCTTCACGATCAATGAAAAAACTTTAGACAATCGCACCTCTGATTTATCACGCCTCTCACACACATTCCAAAAAATATAAGTCAATGTGTTGAGAAAATAAGGTACAAGAGGGCCACAATAAAGGCGTATACCAAGTAAAAACGTATGTGACGTAATTTATGTACTAAATTTTCTGGTGAAAAGTTTCCTGTAGCACATTTCCCGACACGAGTTTTCATGTCGAACTTTTTTATAGCTCAATTCCTTTAGTGGCTTTTCTGAGAAACATTGCGACTTGAGGTTGACCCTTTTTTGTGAGGCCTGTTACGAAACATTATAAATATTTCTGAACTAGCTTTTGCCCGCGGCTTCGCTCACGTTAAGTTCGATTTTTATTGGTAATCAAAATCCAACTTAACGCGATTCGTATAACCGTAAAAAGCCAACATACAAGTTTCATGGTTACATCTAAGTTGAAAAACGACAGACTTAATAACAAACATTTACCCTCTATTTAACTCCATTGGGAGTCGAACATTTAAAAACTGTCAAACGCGTACTTCTTTATTTTCAATAGAAAGCCAAAATACCAAGTTTGATGAATACAACTTGAGAAGTAACTTAAAAACCTTTCCTAAAAAATTTCATCCTCTATTAAATGTCTTTGGGGGTGGAATTTCCAAAATTTGCGATTTCTCAATTCTTAATCGAAAGCCCAAAAATCAAAGTTTAATGGATATTACTTGAAAAAAAACTTGATAACTGACGGATTTTTATACAAATATTCTACCCCCATTTAACCCTCTTGGGGTTGGAATTTTCAAAAATCCTGTCTTAGCGGACGCCTACGTCATAATAGCTATCTGTGTGCAAAATTTCAGCCCGATCCGTCTAGTGGTCAGAGTTGTGCGTTCATAGTTAAGTCAGTCACCTTTGCCTTTTATATATTTAGAAGAAGATGAAAGCCTAATACCAAGATTGATGGATATTACTTGAAAAATAACTTAAAAATCAGGACTTTCATACAAATATTTATGCTCTTTTTGATGTCTTTGGGGGTGGAATTTTAAATTTGCGAAACACGTAATTCTTAATTCTTAATCGAAAGCCCGAAAATCAAAGTTTCATGGATATTACTTGAAAAATAACTTGATAAATGACGAACTTTTATACAAATATGCAACCCCCATTAAACCCTTTTGTGGCTGGAATTTTCAAAAATCCTTTCTTAGCGGATGCCTACGTCATAATAGCTATCGGTGTGCAAAATTTCAGCCCGATCCGTCCAGAGTGGTTAGAGCTGTGCGTTGATAGATTAGTGAGTCAGTCACCTTTGCCTTTTATATATTTAGATTAAAAAGTTTTATGTACGTAAATAGATTGCGCATTATGTTTCTTTTGAACTCAGACCTAAAAATAATACGCGACGAATTGAGAACCTTTTGTCGGAGTTAAGACCGATGGCGGCTTGCGAATCAGGTGAAGTAGAGAACCATGCACACTGACAAAAACATAATTATTATACCTATTAGAATCAAAACCGAAGCGTAGTAAAACAAGGAACCCTTATAGTTTCGCCATGTCCGTCCGTCTGTCCGTCCGTCCGTCCATCCGTCCGCAGTTTAGCTCACAGACTATTGGTACTAGAAATCTGTAATTTGACAAGGGTATAAATATTAATCACGCCAACAAAATGAGAAAATAAAATTGTGAAAAATATTTTTTTAGGGTACCTCCCCTACATGTAAAGTGGTGATGATTTTTTTTCAAATGAATGTAGTATATTATAGTATTTAAACCATGGAACTCAAAATATATTCAATATTCATAAATAAGCACTATCCTAGGTCAGCAATAATATTTGTGACTTGCAACTACGGCACCCTACACTGCGCGTGGCCCGACACGCACTTGGCCTGTTTTTATTAGTATTGTACTTCAGTAATCTACTCCATTACATATTATGAATAATTATACTTATTAGTTATTGAACATTATAGTAGGTGCAACTTACACCAGTGTGCAAATGTTAATAATTTAAATGTTAATAATTTATAATAACATAATAAATACTGAACATTGTTTCTTTCAAGTTGTTTAGATAATTACGACAAAATACTACTACATGCGTACATACGTATTGTAAAATGTCCAAGCGATTTGTATAACATTATTTGAACCATTCTCGAAAGAAAAAGACATTGAAGAAAGTATCCATCCGACGTGAACAGTTACCGGCGACTGGTCGCAATTTATTCTTCTCACAAACACGAGCGCCGCTGATTCAATATTGACTCTGGCTGGAGCTGGAATAAGGCATTCCCTCGTGCTAGATAGAACCTAACTTTAAGATAATCTACAGCTATTGACTTATTTAATTTTGCAACTCTTTGAAGGATCAGCTTTTTCTCCTTCTGTCGCCAATATAGCGTAACTGACAGGATGGATGTAATTGCTGATTGGACGGTTATATACTTCATAATAGGTGAATATAGTAGGCAACAGAGAATATGATTAAATATTTTAAATTTTTCATTTATTCATCTGACATCTCTATCCATCGCCGGCCCCACTAGTGGACTCAAAACTCGTCTCAAATCGAGGAAACCTGCACACCTGAGAGTTCTCCATAATTTTCTCAAAGGTGTGTGAAGTTTGCCAATTCGCATTGGGCCAGCGTGGTGGACAATGGCCTATAACCCTTCTCTGAGTGGAGACCTGCGCTCAGTAGTGAGCCGTTGATGGGTTGCTGATGATGATGATGATGATGATGCGTAGGTATTTAAATATAATAAACAAAATGTCAATCAATGGCAACAACAGACGAATGTCAATCAATATTACCTATATTATGTATGTAAACGTTTACATTATTCCGTCGACAGATTGTTAAATTGCAATCATGGCCAGACTATATTTTAATCTATAAAACCTTATGAGTTTTTACGAAATATGAAAATCATGCCCAATTTCTCAATTGGAAATAATTTACTACGAGCAATATTGAGATTCTCATAAAGACGTCTGCAAACTAAGTCCTTTGTAGATTATTCTCCATTCTCCACAGTATTATAAAATGTAATTTGAGTTATTAAAAGGCAAATTGATTCGACAGGATAATTATTTCTTAATTTAACTTGTCATTTATAGTCAGTTGTAATGATGTATAATTTTTTTCATAATATGACAAGTCTTCAAAAGGCTTTTCTTCACAGTATTCTATATACAATAGAATAGAATAGTTTCTATGATTCCATCTCAGCTCATAGCTAGAATAGCTCAGCGAATCGCGAAACTGAAGTGGAAATGGGCGGGCACATAGTTCGAAGAGCTGAAGGTCGTTGGGGTCCCAAGGTAATGGAGTTGCGACCCCGCACCGGCAAACGCAGTGTTGGCAGACCCCCACTAGGTGGACCGACGACATCAAACGAGTCGCAGGGAGCCGCTGGATTCAGGCGGCGCAAGACCGAAGCCTGTGGAAGTCCATGCAGGAGACCTTTGTCCAGCAGTAGACGTCTATAGGTTGATAAAGAAGAAGAAGAAAAAGAAGAATCTTTTATTTTCTCTATAGTCATCATTCATTCTGAGAAAATGCGAATGCTGCAAAACTTACCGATGAAATCACAATCATTGCAGGCCGAACTTCTGAAATGTGACTTTGTACTAGTTTTCACATATAGATATGTCTATTGTATTAACACTTCTATATATTTCTACTTCACTACATTTAGGTATATTAAATACTTCTCATGATGATGATGATGATTATGATGATGACAATGATGATTATGAAATTAATTATTTCAAATGAATAATGATCAAAATAAGTTTTTAGTATTTTGGTCAAATGTTTGTAGATACTCGTATGTTAAAAATGTTTTTAACAGAAAAAGGGTAGGTATACTTCAACAAATAACTTTGCTCAACCAAGTTTTGTCTTCGAGTATTTTTCTATCTAAGAACTGAGTGATAAATGCGAGTATATCTGTCTGAAAAACTCCGCAATCGAGCTAGCTTCCAATTAATTTGTCTTGGAAAAGTTTAATTCATTGTACTTAAGATATTGGATGTAAAAACTTTGACATTTTAATTCATTTTGATAGGTTACTGCATATAGTAATGCAGTTATTTATCATTTTTTTTTAGTTAAAGTCATATACTAAAAACTTTTATAATGTCTCATTAAAAAAACTCTAAGGGTCATCGACGACGAAGTCGAGTCACTCGTTTTTCAAGCACATTTCAATTTCTGTGTCTAGATGACCATACCGACTAAAATATTGGATAATCAACGACCAAAGAATAACTCAATTGTATCCTGACTATAAATAGACATAGTAGGAAGCCAAGAATAAACTATTACTAGACGATTACATTGTCTGCTTCCAAAGCAATACCACGTTAGTACCCCGTAACCATAAAAAGTAGTGTTTTGGAAACAATGACAGCATCGTCGCCTACGATTTCATGACGAAATGTAGGGGGTGACGCATGCAGCTAATGGCTCTAACTTTAAAGCCGGACGTACATAGGCATAGGTGTGGAGTAAAACTTAATAATATATTAATTTGAAAACTTATGTGAGTACGTATTTTGATTTTTGAGCCACGGACCGTCTACATGTACTATAGGTAGGTAAGTACATATATTTTAATGTTCAAAATTATAAATTAATTGATAATACATATTGACATTGCATAAAAGTGTGTAATAAGTTAATAATATAAAAATAACAAATCAAATCTCATCATATAATACACCACCACTACTCTTCTTTTTGGTATTTTTAACAAAAATAACTACAAACCTTTTTTTAAATTTATTTATTCCAAACATAATTTTTAAATAGTTCGAAGAGCTGATGGTCGTTGAAGTCCCAAGGTGCTGGAGTGGCGACCCCGCACCGGGAAGCGCAGTGTTGGCAGACCCCCCACCAGGTGGACCGACGACATCAAACGAGTCGCAGCTAGCCGCTTGATGCAAGCGGCACAAGACCGAAGCCTGTGGAAGTCCATGCAGGAGACCTTTGTCCAGCAGTGGACGTCTATAGGTTGATAAAGAAGAAGAAGAAACATAATTTTTAAATAGGCTGGTAGGTATTTAAAATTAATTGATGGTAGTAAGAACATAATACTATTTTTATGGTCTCGCCAAACTGGTGCAAATTGCAATCACTATCTTCTTTATTGAATTGCGTCAAACATTCGTAGACGTACAGAATGAAGATTGAGGGGTGAGTGTTTACATTTATGATGCCGTGGCGGTTCAACCGCCGCGAAAATTATATACCCAAGGACCGTTGAGTACTTCATTACTCCCGAATGAAATGCCTTTGTCATTACCTAAGATGCTTTTGATATTTACTATTAAAATAAAAGAAAATTAAATATTGTACTGTATAAAACAACGAAGACAACAAACTGTATAACACATAACAGCTGAAGACACATTGACATAACTGAAGTGCTATACTTCAAAGATTTTTAACATTAGGGGTTTGTTTCGAAGGAATTTGGATAATATATTTTGCTTCGATTCGTATTTATTTGTTTGGTAATCAACTGAAGTAGAAATGTTACAGCTTTTGTGATAAAACAATTTTTTGATAGTCTACGCCACAACTTTGCCCAATAGTAACCAATAGAGGTTTTTGTTCCTCAATCCAATAGTCTCCGTTTGTCGACGATAACGTCAGCGTAGTAAAAGTAAAAGCGTGAGCAACGATAATATGTAATAATTAATAAGACAAGCAAGACCTTTGGAAGCCTATGCAAGAGACCTTTATCCAGCTATGGACATCTATCGGTTGATAAAGAAGAAGAAGTCCTACCTACCCAAATGGTTATTTGCATTATGTGGGCAAAATCACATATAGGCGCAAAACATCATCGATAAAAAGTACACTCGTAATAATTTTAAAATGGAGTAACGGGAATTGTTACAAACAAAGTAGGTAATTAGAAATAGAACTTAATATAAAAATGATTTTAGAGAAAACTGTTCAGTGTTCATACAACAAAAGTGTCTTGAAAAATTTGTTCCGGGAAAATGCATTACCGATAGTCTTCAACAAAGCGAAATTTATGCGGTAACTTTTACTGGGGGCGCCAGGTAGATCGTAAATAACAGTTTGATTTATGTTGATAACACCGTAAGTCAATAATTCAAAAGTAATTAGGTACTATCAGCTTATGTGTCTTATCCACGTTTTATTTACGTCTTATCCCTACTAACATTGTAAACTAGCTTTTGCCTGCGACTTCGTTCGTGTTAGTCTTTGTTTGTTGTTTTATCCCTCAATCGACGTGAGTTTTTGAAATGCAGAGGGCTTCTGCGGGATTTTTAAAAACCTAACTTCACGCAGACAGTGTCGCGGGAAAATGTCAGTGTAACATAATTTTGGTGCCATTCGAAAGGGTGTACATCTCAGCATCATAGTTCGCAGACGCACACAAAAATGACTTTTTTGACATAATGCGTAAAAAAGCAACGTCTCTCCTGCAGCGCTTATACGTACCAGCGACGACGGCAACCTAATGGTAATTGCTGCTATAGGCCCGACTGCCCCATACTACAGAATTGTGTGGCGGTAGCTATTGGGCAAGTAAAATAATAAAATATGTTTTTACTTAATTGCTTTATCAAACTAACACTGCTAACTTAGTAATTAAGGAAAAATTGTTACTAACATACTAACAAACTATGGATGGAAACGTCTGAAATAAACGTTTGTTATTACTATTATATTATTATTATTATAGCTCTGAATTGAGTAGGTACAATATAACAATATCCCGTAATTACTTTAGTCATCATCATCATCATCATCAGCAACCCATCAACGGCTCTCTACTGAGGTCTCCTCTCAGAGAAGCGTTATAGGCCATAGTCCAACAAGCTAACCGAGTGCAAATTGGCAAACTTCAGACTTCTCTTAAAATTATCAGGTATGCAGTTTTTCTCACAATGTTTTCCTTCACCATTGAATTGTTATTTAATCGCTTAAAGCAATGATCTGATGAAGCTCCGAAAATTCAGAGATATTCGTGCCCGGAGTACCAACACGCAACCCTCCGAATAGGAGACCGCAGTCCTTACCACTAGGCTATTACTGCAGCGTTTGGTAGTAATGTTGTAACCAGTTTAGTATAGTAATAATAAATTATCACAACAGCTGCGCGATCTGGATGGTATCTGATAATTACGGGCTGTAATTTGTATTTGTAATTATCTGCGGTAATGTTGCTTCGGAGTAATTATGCGAGTTGTTCTAAATAATTCACATAAAACTCGCATTAGATGATCTCGTTGGTGCCACTTGGGCTGAATCGAGATTGCGATGCTTATCCTATCGTACTAATATTATTGTGGATGCGTGTCTGTTTGTTAGTTAATTAATTTGTTGGTTTGTCCTTCAATCAAAATGGAGCAAGAAATTACCTGTAGTGCTAACACGCCACGAGAAAATTTTCTTTACTCATTTACTCTTGAATTTCTAAGGAATATCACGAGAAAACGGGTAGACAAACATTTCTCGTGGCGCACATGTCAGCTCCACATGTCAGCTGGTCACATTTCAGCTGGTCCTCACCCGAAGAGTGACATAGACAGAACGCTGAGTAAAGAAGGCTGATAGCCAAGTTGTTAAGAAATCCTCCTTCTCGGATAGTCCAGAGTTCGAATCAACTCTAACTATTTGATTTATGTTCTTTTACAGTGCAAGAAAACATTGTGAGGAAACTTGCAAGCCTGAGCGTCATAACGTCAAAGGTGTATGAAGTCTGCGCACTTGGCCTGCGTGGTAGATTATAGTCTAAATCGGCGCAAGGTGGCTTGTCTGTCGGTATTCTACAAGATATATTTCGGAGAGTGTGCTCAAGAACTATTCAATAACAATTGAGTTCTACCATCACCTTTCTACCACCGAACCGCAAGGCATTGTATGAATCAATTTAGTTCCACCATCACCTTTCAACTCAAACGCAAGGCATCTCATGAATTTGCACCGCTACGTGGTTGAAATCCCACGATCTCGCACTTAGCGCTTTGCTTCCTCATTCCTAATGCAAAAATTTGGAATGCCCTTCCGGCTTCCGTTTTTCCAACTAACTATAACATGGGTATCTTTAAATCAAGAGTGAAAAGGAATCTTCTAGGCAAGCGCGCTCCACATTAGGCTGCATCTTCACTTACCATCAGGTGATATAAATTAAAAAAAACCCTTCTCATCCTGAGAAGAATGACTTGTAATTATGCATAGATGAGACTAGCATTAAAAGAGCTGAAAAACAGCACAGAACAAGTATGAAAATAATTAAGAATTTTGTAGTATCGACGACGTCGAGTATACATACATAGGTTCTTCCATATCACAGTGGTAAGTAGTATTTTGTCAGCCGTAAACAGAATCGCAAAGCCAAATTAAATCGCATAACAAAATATACGTACAGGCCTGCAACATTTTAGCGATGAAAAATGTTACCGCATCGTAAAGCAAACTGTTTCAGGTTTCAGAGGATAAAGAAGGCGAGTCATTTGAAGTCGATGTTTGTAGCGAGGCTTTATTCCGCCTCAAACGCGAGTGGAAATTGCACTCGGGTAACAAGTGATGCAGGTCGCGCTCACAAAACATTCGATAGAGGTACACAGTGTAGTGTAATTTCCCCCAAGTGGGGCACGACCCTAGTCGTAGCAATCAAGCGACGAGTTTTGCTCCCCCACGTCTACCTCAAAAATAACATTAAAACCTTATTGGGTTGGTTGGGAACGATATTTAATACCTTTTATCGAAGCACTCATCCTTATTAAGTAAATATAATTTAACCATAGAAAGTATGATTCTAAAAAAATCAGTAAAGTACTTATATTTTTTTGTAACAAAACATCAGTTCGCAAACTTTTAAAGTTAGAGTTAACTGTTCGTGAACATGTACTTTTTAAGCTATTGCATAGCTTTTATCGCGGGCTTTGAACTAGGACAAACAGTTTGAGCGCGGCGACCGAATCAAGAAATTCCGTAACGAAAAAAACCTAACACCGTCGTTCAGTAAGCGTTCAACATTTTAGAGGTTCACATTTAGCTCTGTTTGGCGCAGTGGGCGAGCGGCCGCTTTCTTTAGATTTCGCAGGTTCGAATCTCACTCACGAAGTAGTGACAGTGCGCTTTTCTTGTTTGTTTTTTAATTACTTAAAAAAATATTGCATAAATATTATAATTGCAGAAGTTGATAAAAAATGCTATGCAATAGCTTTACCGCGGCAGTCCCCGAGTGCCACTTATTTTTTTTTTTGAAGGAATACCTATTATATGTTGAAGTAGACTAATATTCCCCACTCCCCTCCAAATAAGCGGAAAGCTTGTTTTAGGCTTAGGAGTGCGTATAACAATAGTGTATCGGGTTGGGATCGAACTGTTGACTTTTCAGTTTTCAGTCCGCACCCTTAACCGTTGATTGAGACCGCTATTGAGACTTCAGTATGTTAATGGTACATTTAATTAAACTAAAGAGCGATATTTTAATTTACATATTAATATAGATAGGTATGTATTAATGTTTTCAAGTAAGTATCAGTTACCAATTAATAAAATTTCGACAACAGCGAATGAAGGTAAAAAGATTTCTTCTATTGGGAAAGTAATTAATTTCCAAGAAATATTTCATATTGAAAATTTGCTGCTTCTTTTGAGGGATTCTTTCACAAGAAGCAGAAAATTTTCATATTGCCTCATAAAATAATTGAGCAATATTGTTTAATATTAATTTTTTCTTTATTTTGGGGAAAATACAATTATTTTCCCCAAAATAGCGTGTTTTTGAGAAACTCTCGACTGCGCTAAAACTTCAACTAAAAGAAATAGATAAAACTATGTATTTCTTCCGTAAATTTTATACCCTTATGTCACTTCCACAGTTACGGCATCATAGAGTTATCATTCATGATGCTCTAAGTTCAGGCACTTCTATTTTGTATGTACGTCCATTTTATTTGTTACGTACCTACAGACAATAGGTAATACCTACTATTTACAACAACATTAAACTGATGGCTACCGATTTAAGAGATACCTAGTCCTAAGTCTTCTAAAATCGAAAAATATTCGAAGATCCGAAGTTCCATAAATTCATTAGATCTTCGCCAAAAAATAAGACGGTACAATTTTCAAATAAAACTTTATTTTATTGAAATCTTTACTAATATCATATTTGCGAAAGTGTGTATGTTTGTTGGTTTGTCCTTCAATCACGCAGCAACGGCGCAACGGATCGACGTGATTTTTGCATGGGAGTAGTAGAGGAGAACCTGGCATATGCATAGCATATCTCTTCATCCCGGAAAATCAAAGTGTTCCCGCGGAATTTTAAAAACTAAATCCACGCGGACGTCGCAGGCATCAGTTAGTCTATAGGTACTTTGGATTTAACGGAGTTATGGAATAATACTGTCAAAATAAATGCGTCAAGTTAAGATTCTCTTTCTTACCTATTTTGTAATACTCGCTTAAATAAAAATATATGCGAATATCTATAGGTATATATAAAAATGAATTTTGGTAATCGCATAACTCAAGAATGGATGGATCAATTCGGTTAATTTATTTTTTGTATGTTCCTTAAGGTCCACGGAAGGTGGTAAATACTTAATTAAAAAAAAAAACAAAAAAAATTATAATAGATAAGTTGGCGGTACGAAGTTCGCCGTGTCAGCTAGTATTAGATAAAAATCTAAATTACCGTCAATTTACACCATTGCTGAGCAATGTTTTTTGAAGTTTTTGAATTTATTCCACGGGTGGTGAAATTTGCACTTAACATCGAATGGTATTTTAATCGAATACATCTCCGTATTGAAATTACACAGGACAATACTTTCTCAGGACATTGGCAGTAACTCGTTATCACTTTTTCATACGAGAAAACATTATACCTACGTATACAATGTTGAAAGAAATACATAAAATAAATTGACTGAAATAAAGAACCGTCTGTAAGTTCTTACTCAGTCTGTCTTCGACAGTGTAAAGTAAAAGGAATGGAATTTCCAACACATTCTTTCATTCCACTTTATTCCCTAACATCAATCGTTGGAATTCTGGATGTGAGAAATTCGTTTTTGTGCGATTAAATTAATACTATACCATTTTTACCATCTTTTTCAATAGTTTTTATTGTCTATGTAAGTTTGATTATATAAATCCCCCAAATGACCGTACCCGTGCCAAGTTAGCCCGCTATCATCTTAAACTGCATCGTCACTTACCATCAGGTGAGATCGCAGTCAAGGGCTATCTTGTCTTCCAATAAAAAACACCTTCACTTTGCAGAATAGAAAAGATAATGAATGGCGCTAATTCTGTTGTGCATAACTTAATTAGCAGTTTTAAACTTTCTCTCTTTCCGCAGGGAATTTCGTGAAAAGGTTGGGCTAGGTCAGTACTACACTATTAATAATAATAAGGTATTACTCGTATCATCGACACGCACTTTTTAACATTTCGGAATATGTGCGTTTTAATAATTACCTAATAATATCAGTTGCTTTAACGGTGAAAGTTGTCTGAGAGAACTGTTCTCAAAGGTCTGTGAAGACTGCCAAAGAGATTAATAATATTCTGAATTAATATTAGTAGAGACTAGAGATTAGTATGAAGTAGGTATACTCGTAAAATCGCTTACTATAAAAAACAACGTGCAAATGCCTCTAACGCAACGCAATTTCCTACGCACCTTTTAAAGAACGCTTTAGTGCCCGGAATCAGGACCAAGAGAATTATTAGTGTGTGAAGTTATCGAACATTAGACACTGTGAATCAATGTTTTTGTGGTGAAATCGACCAGTTAAGCCGGGCACTGACGGTACATCCAAACGGACATGGTTAAAATGACTACATCCAAATGGACGGTGTCCAATTGTTCAGCACACTCACGATCGATCCATCGCATAAAATTCTCATAGTCATTGTAAATTAGCTGATGCCCGCGACTTCGTCCGTGTATTTTTAGTTTTTAAAAGCCCTCCGGAACTCTTTGATTTTTCGAGATAAAAAGTACAAAGCTACGTCACTCTCCAGGTCCTCAACTATATCCATTCAAAAAATCACGTCGATTCGCTCTGTTGCGGCGTGATTGAAGGACAAACCAACAAACACACTTCTTCGTTTATAATATTAGTATGATAGACGATAGTATGATTAAAAAAAAATTAAAATGCAAGCTTTTAGTAGCTACATCATCAGACCCTGGATATCATCTAGGACCAGAGTTCTTGTCAAGATGAATCAAACGAGCCCAAACTCGATAGGGTTACATATTTTTATAACAGAGTTCCTTTAACCATCTTTCACCTCCATCATGAGACCCTGGATAACATCTAAGACCAGAGTACTTATTAAGACGAATCAAACGAGCCCAAATTTGATGGGGTTGCGTTATTTTACTTCAGAGATCCAAAATACATCTTCCGTCTCCATCATCAGATCAGCTCCAAGTTACAATAATATTGCATTGTCATCCGATTTACATACTGCAAAATTTCAGCTTAATCGGAAACCGGGAAGTGGTTCTAATTACCTTGCAAGCTATAAAAGCGCTTAAAATACGTCGTCACAATGTGGCGGCGCGACGCAGAATGAAATAAAAATGAACGTAGTTTTGCACATTCACGAAGCGTTTGGAGTGCGTCCAAATGACGTGGTGCACGTTTTTCGCACTGACGGTCACTCCAAACACGCCACGCCAATACATCCAAATGGCGTGGCGTCCTGGATTTCTTTCCATTTGGAAATCCAAGATCAGGACGCCGTTTTAAAAATAGCATACGTTTTCAACACTCACGGACAGATTTTGGAATGCAGCCACGCCATTTGGACTGTTGGATGTATCGTCAGTGCCCGGCTTTACAAAAGACAATAAAACTCAAACGCGTGGCTGCTCCGCCACAGTGGTTATACGATAAGTGTGGTTTTTGTGGTGCTGAAGAAAGCAAAGGAAGAAACACGCAGACGTCATCCACAACATTCCACCCAAGTAAGTTCCAACATCCTTCATTGACCTTTTTATCCTGGATAAACCAAAAACAGGGGAATTTCGCTGAACCATACATAAAAATAATTACAGTCCATTTATAATCAATCTATTCATTTCTATTTCGCACCACTTCTATGGTAGTATATTCATTTCCCCGAAAAACAACGCTTTATACCTACCATATTGGATTGTTGTGTGGAATACTCAATGGGGATATCCATACTGCATTCGTAAGCGTATTCAAATCAGTCCTTACTAATATTTTGAATGCAAAAGTGTAATTGTTCGTTGGTTTGTCCTTCAATCACACAGCAACGAAGCAACGAATCGACCTGATTGTTCGCATGGGTATAATAGAGGCTTTGGGGAGTGACACAGGTTCCCACGGGACTTTGAAAAACCTAATTCCACGCGGATGAAGTCACGGGCAAAATTTCGTTAAAAATATGCATATTACCCCAAGTATGAAGATTTTTTCAGTATGAATTTTCCGTCAAATCTAAAATTATATAAAAGAAAAAGGAGGCTAACTGACTGACTGACAGTCTGATCTATCAACGCACAGCACAAACCACTTGACGGCTCGGGTTGAAATTAAGCATACAGATAGCTATTAAGGCATCCGCTAAGAAAGGATTTTTGAAAATTCAACCCCTAAGGGGGGTAAAATACAAGTTTTAAAAATCGGACCTAACGTGAGCGAAGTCGTGGGCAAAATCTAGGGACAATAAAATAAACAATTTAAATCCTTTTCCCTCGAAACTTTGATCGTTTTAGACAAAGAGTTAAATTAGTCTTGTCTAATGGAATTAAAATCCTTTCGGTGTAAAACTTTGTCTCTTCCGGAATTATGTGCATTTGAATCACCTTGCTGTGAAGTCTCCGCACGTTTCTCACTGAATCAATTTCGCGTCAGCCCAGTACCACGCGCGACGTATCTATAGAAGTCTCATTTCTGACATTTTATTCAGGACCTGTTTCACCACCTTCAAATAAACTTAACCGATGAATGATGTATTGAAAGTTTGTCCATCCAAAAACTGTCAAAACGTCGGTTAAAATTTACTGGAATGTGGTGAAACTGGATAATTAACATAATTATTGTTTAAAGATGCAGCTGTGTTAGAGAACGTAGTGGTTAGGCCGGATATCCCTCGGATTTCCCGGAGAACCATCGGAATTCCGCCTTATGTAGTAAGTACATTTTCTTTGAGGCTTGAAAATAGAGTTCCTCCTTGAAGTTAGCCAACATTGGCATACATTTGTACCTATTAGAGCCTTTAGAACATACTCGTAGAGATGTTTCAAAATAGATGTGCTTATTGAAGTAAGAACGAGTGGGTAGGTAGGTATCTATTTATGAACGGTGTTGTTGCATCTCGCTTATGCCCTTATCAACAAAGCAACGGGACAATTTAATAAAATTTTAGATAAACAATGTTTGAACTACAGGATATGACTGAAATTATTTAGACGTTTCAGCTTTCATGTTGAGCCACCGGCCAAAACGGCCACTTTAGTACCTAGCTCTAAAAATCGTCAGTATTTGAAGTAAAATTAAATTAATTAATCAAATTATCTTAACAACCTATAGGAATCACATTGATTTTTGTTTAACAAAAGCCGTAAGTATAAAGAACTAGCTGTTGCTCGCGACTTCGTCCGCATGGATTTAGTTTTTTAAAAATCCCGCGAGAACTTTTTGAGCCTTGAAAATTAGCTTATGCAAATCACGTCAATCCGTAGCTCTGATGCGGCATAACTGAAGTACAAACAAACAAACACACTTTAGCGTATTTTATAATATTAGTATAAATATATATTGAGAATATTCATTCAAGTTACCTCAACGCGAATAACTTTCAAGAGGTAACTAGGATGCACTCTCCGCCATAACGGCACAATAAATTTCAAATAGAACACCATCTCGCGTAATATAAACGCTCTTTACTTAATCTAAAATTATTTGCTGACAACTTTTCTTCTTTAACGTGGCTTATCTTTTTGCAAGAAGTGAAAAAGGAAAATCTTATGCGATTTAAGAAAGACTTAAAGAACATTTACCATGTGAATAATAGACCGAGCGAAGTGAGGTCTATGAGTCTACTTCGATGAATTTGCACTTAAGGGGACGCAAGCCAGTACCTTCTTCATACAAACGTAGATGAGTGATTACTACATTATTTGATAGTGTACGCTCAAAACTAAGTATTATGTCGATTTGCCTCGTCATTATCTAGGTTTATTGATATATAAAATAGTGAAAAAAATATTCGCTAAAAAGTTAGGAGCCTCGAAAGATCGTCATTTTCACACTAAATTTATGACAACTTTTGGCGCAAATAAATAACATTAGGAGTATGAAAATTCCAAAAAAAAATATCATTAGACATAGTTTATTTATTCATCAGTTCAAATAACTTTACTTTGTAAACATACATTTAGTAGTTTTTTCTCAAAAACACTTTTCCCAAACGATTGTTCAACCCTTTTCTCGCGCTTGATTTCGGTGTAAATTATCGCGCCTCTCACCCGACACGGAGCGGGAGCGGGACGGTAGCACGGAAGTATGCGCGCATGCACTCGCTACACTGAGTCTATCTCTTTCTCACACAATGTTAGGACTCACACTATTTCAATAGCAAGCAGGTTACCCACGTGCGCCGGCAACTTTGTTCGCGCATACTGAACCTCCTTAAAAAAGGTTTATTTGAGGGGAGTGCCCCGAGCAACTAGTAGCTAGTAGTAGCAGTAGGATATATTCTGTGAAAATAATTTTTAAACAAGTGTAAATTAAAAATTTTATTTTTAAATGCAAGCTTTTAGTAGCTACATCATTAGACTCTGGATATCATCTGGGATCAGAGTACTTGTTATGACGAATCAAACGAGCCCAAACTCGATGGGGTTACGTCGTTTTATTACAGAGTTCCGATAGCTATCTTCCGTCTCCATCATCATATCAGCTCCATGTCACAATAATATTGCATTGTCATCCGATTAACACATAAATGCAAAATTTCAGCTCGATCAGAAACCGGGAAGTGGGTCTAATTCATCTTGCAAGATTTGACCCAAACAAACAAACGGGCACAAAAATATTATTGTTTAATTTTACTTCAAATATTGACGTTTTGGGGCTAAAGTGGCCGTTTTTAAACCTATTTTGTCGCGGAGTCTAACTCAAAAACGGATAAAGAGGACTATTACATTTGGCATCCCTCTCTCTCTCGCATATTCTAATATTTTCCATAATTGTAAAAATCTCAGATACTCTTGGCAAAATGTGGTCAATTATTATTTTAGACATATTTTTATAATCATTTACTTAGATTTTTGATGGAGAATAAGAGCGATAAACGTTAATAGTACTTTTCGCCCTTTTTCTCTATCAAAATATACCTAGGTATATCATAATCCTATCCTATTAATATTATAAATGCGAAAGTTTGTGAGGATGGATGGATGGATGGATGGATGTTTGTTACTCATTAACGCGACAACGAATGGACCGATTTTGCTGAAATTTGGCACAGACATAGATTATAGTCTGGAATAGCACATAGGCTACTTTTTATCCCGGAAAAGCAAACAGTTCCTGCGGGAGAGCATCGCTATTTTTTACGCATTTGTCCTTCAAAATACGCGCAATGG
Source organism: Oeneis ivallda (assembly GCA_029955525.1). Lineage (NCBI taxonomy): Eukaryota > Metazoa > Arthropoda > Insecta > Lepidoptera > Nymphalidae > Oeneis > Oeneis ivallda. The sequence goes on along the minus strand of JARPMR010000016.1, from coordinate 11,505,228 downwards.
AGTTTTAGACTGACGTGATTTTTTTGCACAGGTGAAGTTAGGGGCCTGAAAAATGACAAAAGCTACTTTTTATTCCGGGAAAACAAACGGTTCCTGCGGGATATTAGTATGCTACTTTCACATATTTATCCTTCAATTATGCGCCAACGGAGTTAGTATGTATATCTGTATGTGTGTAAAAAGCAATTTTTAAAAACCTTTTCCACGCGGACGAAGTCGCGGGCGTCAGCTAGTAAAACTATATAGCTATCTAAATTATCCCTAATTTAACTGTCGAAAATAATAAATAACCACATTTTTCCAAAAATATCTGAGATTTTTTGCGCGAGAGAGAGGGATGCGAAATTTTATAGTCCCCTTAACATCAAAAGCTGAAATTTATGTATCTTAATATATATATTTCTTGTGTGCGTGTGTATGTCACTGAACTCCTCCTAGACGGCTGGACCGATTTTGATGAAATTTTTTGTGTGAGTTCAAGGGGATTCGAGGATGGTTTAGATTCACAATTTGGTCCACTGGAAAATGTTTATTTAACTAATTTTTCATTTATAAGTAGTGGCGGTACGAAGTTCGCTGGGTCAGCTAGTTTATGTATAATTTCGGTCGTCCGTTCCGTTAAAAATAATAAATCAAACCTTGTGTCCCTTAAAATGCTCGTAGACGCTTAATTGATATTAAAATGAGATACAAACTTTGTTTGTATGCGTGACTCTTCTTAAGCTCACACGAACAAAATAAAACCAAGCCGGAGTTGTTCTCAAAAGATAGTAATTTTATTGCCCTTCCAAACTTTGAGTATATAACCAACTTATATACTCAAAGCTTCCAAACGAATCATCATTTTACATAATGCCACAGTTACAAAATATGTTGACATTAATACTACTCCAGTAAATAAAATTCATAAGTATGGCATACGTGAACAAAGAATACATGCGTACTTGTATTAAACAATGCGCGCATCGCTACCACCTCAAGTAGCTACTAAGGGGCTGTAATATGTTGCTTTTCCATAAAAATAGCACTAGCATTTTCTTCTAATCACAACCGTGTAACAAAAACAATGCTTTAGACTGGGGTTCCACGGCGCGGTTTGGCGCCCGCGCCCGCATGGTTACGGGCCCGCGGCCTCCGTAGAATGCAGATTTGTATGGAAAATGAAGTTTCAATTTCCACGGCGCGGTTTGGCGCCCGCGCCCGCAGCGGTTGCGGGCCCGCGGCCTCCGTAGAATGCAGATTTGTATGGAAAATGAAGTTTCAATTTCCACGGCGCGGTTTGGCGCCCGCGCCCGCAGCGGTTGCGGGCCCGCGGCCTCCGTAGAATGCAGATTTGTATGGAAAATGAAGTTTCAATTTCCACGGCGCGGTTTGGCGCCCGCGCCCGCAGCGGTTGCGGGCCCGCGGCCTCCGTAGAATGCAGATTTGTATGGAAAATGAAGTTTCAATTTCCACGGCACGGTTTGGCGCCCGCGCCCGCAGCGGTTGCGGGCCTGCGGCCTCCGTAGAATGCAGATTTGTATGGAAAATGAAGTTTCAATTTCCACGGCGCGGTTTGCGCCCGCGGCGGGCGCAGTACTAGCGCTACCGCAACCGCTGCGGGCGCGGGTGCGAATTGCGCCGTGGAAACCCAGTCTTAGTGGAAACTGTCTTCATGAAGTTAAGGTAATTATAGTCTATCTTGACAATACTGCATTGTAAAGTCGACATCTCCTGAGGATGCTCCGGTGTCGGGGTGAAACGTGCGTCGAGATTAGTGTAAAAGTCTTTTGTGGTGGTGCATGTGAGTGGTGGTGGCATTGCTTGCTTGGGAACTTTGCTTACTTGCTTGCTTGGGAAGATGAGCGGTGCTTAGCTTGTTGCTGCATGTTTGAGTATACAGATTTTTTCTGTTAGCGGATTATAGCAAAAGAAAATTCTAACCTTTTCTTGCTAATTTAACTATATTTTTATTATTTGTTGTTATAGTGGCAACAGAAATACATACTCTGTGAAAATTTCAACTGTTTATTACGGTTTACTAGATACAGCCCCTGACAGACGGACGGACAGCGGAGGCTTATAAATAGGGTCCCGTTTAAATTTTAACGTGGGGTTTGAGGGGATCTAGGTATTTCTTAGGTTAGGAAAGGCTTTTATGTAATTATTGATTTTAGTAGCAACAATCAATAATACTAGTACATACATATTTCTTTATTATTTTAGTAATTAATGATCTTATAATTGAAGTGCGAGGAGGATTCAAATTATATTTTACTTATAGCTCCGCTTTCTAATTTAGTAATGATCACCTAAAGCTATGGCTCAAGAATCAGTGCAAGCATGCTAAATTTTTAAAAGTTCCGTACTCTGTACTAAAAACGGACCTCTTTAGGATCACTTCGATGTCCGTCTGTCTGTCTGTCCCTCTGTCAAAACCCTTTTATTCAGGAACGTGTGGAGGCATCAAGTTGAAATTATATGAAATACTCAGCAGAGAAAAAATCAAACTTTTAAGTCGACGCAATCAAAAGATACAGCCTTGTATGCTCCGTTTGTGCCGCATATTTTGACACTCGCAATGGAATCAAAACCTTCCGTTTTAGTCAAGTACTTCTCGTCGACCTAGAATCATGAAATTTGGCATGAAGCAATGTCATGTGTTCTAAGTAAAGGAAGAAATCCGAAAACTGTAAAGTAGTTGCATCCCAAAAAATGTCTTTTTTGCGATTATAATTTGCAGTTGGTAAACTAACCGCGACCTAAAATTTTGTACGGAACCCTCGGTGCGCGAGTCCAACTCGCACTTGGCCGGTTTTTTTTCTATGCGGCTGCTACACTTGACACTGTTATACATGGATGATCACTCACACAAAAGCAAAGCTCAGCTTATGCCTTATGGACTTTGCTGCCTTGCCTAATGAAGGGAGTTATTTTTGTAAGGAATTTACTTGGTAGTAATTACGGTAAATAAATATCGAAGCGTCATATTATGCGCCATCGAAGTCTAACATAGAGTCCTCAGAGCATACGCGCGTAGAGTAGCCCACTTAAGTAAAATTAGCTCCTTCTGTAAGCGCGAGGCAACACTATTGGATGTTACTAGCCTAATACTCCCTGACTCTCGTTTGACGTCTCTAGATTAAAAGGGAGGGTGCAGAAGCGCAGATTTCCCGATACGCTTTGTTTGAAGCCTAACTGCAAGCTACATGTTGTTATGTACCTACCCTTACTTTCGAATTCTCTTTCCATTTGAGCACTCAAGTACGTCACTTACCTTAAACATGACAGGTACGCTTCGTACCTACGCTCGTACGCGTAATTATGACCTTTATTTTGTGTAACGCGTATGTGTTAAGGGTCTTTGTGGGGAAGTTTTTAAAGTAGCTTTTTGTAGTAGGTTTTTGATACGATTTTTATGTAGCGGTTTCTGATACAATTTTTTTATCAAATAAAAGAAAAGTTATTAGAATGGGCATGTTGCTGGTCAAAAATACATTTCTTATTGATTTATTATATAGAAAGTCTTGAAATGAAAGCCACGTCCTCTGTTAGTTTTAATTTCTGAAACCATTGAAAATAATCCCATAAGTATTATTACTTCTTCATAGTCAATACGCTCTTGACAGAGCGGTCGTGGTCGTCACTTGGGTGTTGTGGTACGCTTCACTATACGCCTCCACTCCTCTAACAGCTGCCTTCCTTGTACATTCATGCAACGGGACATCCACCGCAGCCCTCACCTGGTCTGTCCATCTCATATGGCGATCATCATCATTGATCATTATTATTGTTTGATCATTATTTATGACTTCACATTTTTCAATAATCACACTTTCTTATTTATGATACATGTGAGGAATAAGGATACGATAAAAGCTTTGCTTCTGTCCGGTGTTCCAGAATACCTCACTGCTTTTCTATTTCATAAATATTTTCACAGCTTTTTTATTTGATAATAATATACTTGCAAGTGCAGTAAAATTATTAGAGCTATTCACGGTATGATGTTAATTAGTCTTAGCCTGTTGTGCGGAGCTATTCAAGCCACCGTCGACCCAATATTGCTCTAAGTCTTAATTACACGCATGAAATGTTTTGCCTCTCAAGTTTATCATAATCTAAAATCTTGTTTAAGAGCATATAAACTACTATTAAATCAAATATGAAAAACTTACTTTTGGCCGCGATTTCTTCAGCGTGGAGTTAGGTATTCCAATAAACCTATAGTTTTCCATGATATCAAGTAGGCTATTGACCTACTCTCCAGGTCCAAGATAAATCTTATTCGAAAGATTTATCTGTATAGTTTGAAAACTATAAACAGAAAAAGCTTTCGAAAATCCCAGTTAAACAAACACCGCAGCTTATAAAACATTGCTACAATAAAGTTCTCTATAAAAGAATACACAAAAGGCTCTGCTCACGCAATCTGTCGATCTTATATCAACAGAATAAACATTTGTGGGGAGAATTGGCACCTGCCAACGCAACGTGAGGGAATGTGTGGGGCGTCGGATATCAATCACAAATTGCGTTCACCAATGTATTTGGGGTATATTGAATTTGTTTTCATCAGTACCCTAAAGCCCTAACGACTGCTACTATTTTATACTAATTATAGTTTCAGTACTTATTAGCACCGTTGTGTTCTTTTGGGTCAATAACTATAATAATATACAATCAATAAATATTCCTGTTTTCCTTTCTGGGGAGAATGAAAATAAGAAGAAAGACGTGTTCGGTAAAAGTGTTCCCCGTAAAGCATTTCGAAAAGTTACATAAGAACAAAACCTTTGATTAAGCAAGGCTGCATACTAGCAAACATTACTATACTAAGTGCCGATTTCACCAACGTAAATTAAGTCTTATCCGAGCGTAAATTTCATATTTTGACAGAGTTTTCAATATAAAAACTGTCAGAACGCCCAAGTTATTCCTCGGATAGACGTTACTCGACGTTTGATGAAATCGGCACTTACTCCACCAGAAAAATTCGGAGGAGCGGATTAAAGCATTCTGTTCATGCTCATTTATGTCTATACCGCTCACATATAAGGTCTAGACCGCTCACACCACTATATTTTACTGGATCGTATTTTAGAACGTTTTGCAGAACTATGTTTGGTAGTTATTGATAGTAGGTGGGTACCTATGTGGCTGCGCTTTACTGGTTCATAACACATATAAAGTTTTTAAATCATCCATTTAATCTGTGGTAAAATTCTTTTCGAAGAAAGTTACCTTTGCTTACTCGAAAGTTTCAATAAATACTCCGCCGATTTTGTTTTGTTTCAACTGTGTTTTCCATAAAGTTAGTGATTCTAACTCACGAATAACACGTAGCCACAATAAATTGATCTGGTGCCAGATGTGTTGCGACTTGCGAGGTTCCAAAACTACTTACTTAGTAGTATACTTAGTTCACCTAGGTACTAGGTTTACTAGTCTTACTTTGATGCTTTTGAGTAGGTACTTACCTACTTACCTATTGTTGTTCATTTTAATTTCACCCTATTGCTCGTTAATTAACTATTCTACTTTTTCAATCTATAGAAGTGCAAGGCTGGGCAATGGGCATATGTCTCTGCTAGGATTTCCACACGAATCCGTCTTGTGCCGTCTGTATCCGCTGTCCCCGCTGATGGTGTTGGTCCACCTAGTGGTCTGCACATAGCTTAGCATCACCAAAATCGTGTAGGAAAGAAATAGAATCATAGTCAAGTAAATCTCTGGACTAGAAAAGGCAGTTTTGTTTCCGACAAAGAATGGACAAGTCTTTGTGGAGCTTCAGGGGTTTCGCCATATCAATGTCGCAGCGGTCTACTTCATTAAAGTCATAGCTCACTAACACGATGCCGCTCCCACACACCACCCGCATAGCACCAACTCAGATCGAAGTGACCGCCGCCGCCGCTCTCCACGTGTCGACAGCTAGCAGATAGCTTGCTGTCCACTCGGCAACGACTAGCAGTAAGCTCGCTGTCCACGCCCAGTCGGTGAAAAGGCTGTTTGTACCCTCTCAACCACTACTGTAGACACATTCATTATTCTAGTCTCTGGAATATAGTGTATTTATGTTCTAGTATTCCAAGCAAGCAGCATGCGCCCTGTAGACGTTCGCTTGCTTGAAGCATGTGGTAAGCAATACGTCAAGCATCAAGTTGCGTGTTTACAGTAAACTGGCTTGCTGTTTACTATTTTATGATGCCACCTTAGAATAAATGCTGCCACTGTAAAGTACATGTACAGAGCACGACCTTAATTCCTTAATTGAATGTGAATTGTTTTAACGTGCAGGAGCGGTGTCACGTAAGTAATCTCCGACCTTTAAGGTTATAAAAACTGTAGTAAAGTAAATGTTGAAAGTTTCCACTTCGACCTACTCGTACCAACGCGAAGTTCAGATATAAAATTTGCTACAATACAAGCAGTTTACTGCTGGCGGTCCCGCGGGGGTGTTCGAACGTGGCGCCGCGCCGCCGTCAAATAGAAATGGAATTTTCACTTTGCACTTTATTGATGCTGCAAAGTTGTTCATAATTATTGTTATTGTTACTAACTTGAACTGTTTATGACGTTGAGCTTAGACCATAGACAAAGATTCTCTCTCTCTCTATCTCTTTCTCTTCCTCCGGTTGCGACGGCCCTCAGCAATGAGGCTATAACGTAGAATGTACGTTACGTAAGTACTTACGTACCTTAATATGTGCCTAACGTAGGCTGCATGATTAAAGGACAAACAAAAAAACCCACTTTCGCATTTAGTATCATACTAATATTATAAATGCGAAAGTGTGTTTGATGGTTTGTTGGATTGTCCTTCAATCACGCCGCAACAGAGCCACGGATCGACATGATTTTGCATGGGTATAGTTGAGGACCTGGAGAGTGACATATGCTACTTTTTATCCCGGAAAATCAAAGAGTTCCTGAGGGATATTAAAAACTAAATCCACGCGGACGAATTCGCGGGCATCAGCTAGTTAGGTAATAAGTTAAGATCTACAAGATAACAATTCTAAGAATTGTCAACAAGATATCAATACCTAACAGAACATGATTAAGAGCCATAAAGGAAGGCCGTAGGCAGTGTTTTCTAAATCGGAACCACTGGTGACTGCCTCGTCCGGCGATTCAGCGCCCTGAAGAAAATAATATACTTTTTCTCTTTGTCCTGATCTTTCCTGTTATCGCTTTTTTATCAGCCCGACAGTGTGAGAAAAATAATAAATATTTATATATTATCCTTTTGCTTTATTTTTTACGTTTAATATCTTTGATAAATTAAGGAAATAATTTATCAAAGCTTAATACCTTCTTTCTTTCTCGTTTTCTTTTTCACCAAAGTTCCCTAACTTTTACGGGCTACCTAAGCTAATTTAGGTGACGCTTTCTGTCAATTTCATTTTCACGAACCTGTAGGAAACACCTTTATAGGTGAAAATGACATTGGGTAGGGGACTGTATTTAGGGGGGTACCTACGTAAAGAGACTCCTACTTAGGGGATGATTTAGGTATGGTTGGAGAAAATGGGCATATTCCATTAATTATACTTGTTGTTATTGGCTTTTTGTATTCATTGGCTTGAAATGATTCAATGGTATGACTTCAATCATGATGGGGGAGCAGTAACATGTCGTGTGAGAATCATTACTACCTAAAACTTTGAAAGCCTCAATATCCCAACGGTTAAAGGTGCGAACTGAAAACTGAAAGGTCGCGAGTTCGATCCTCACCCATTGCACTATTGTTATACCCACTCCTAAGTCCTAACACAAACTTTACGCTTATTTACGCGGTGGAGAGAGGAGAATTTTAGTATTATTAGTCAATTTCAGCGTGGTTCATATATTTTTTTAAATCTTTCCAGTCTCTGAAATGAAATTGAACTAGATTTTGGTACTCACAAAAATCCAGACAGGTGTGTGACATGTCCTCGTTCCGGTTCAAAAAATAAAGTAAAAATAACCATCGCAAAGCATCTAGGTCACAGGTATCTCGGTCCCCTTTTATTTTTTAATACACTCATAGCGCCTTATTGCGCGCAGTTTACGAAGCAACATGGACACGCACCGTTGCCGCATTTTGCTCCTAATTTAATAGCAGGCGCTTGCTGTGAACGGATTTGTCATACCTAAGAACAAAATTCGCACATGACTTTCAATACTGTACTATCTCAAAATTTTGCGATTTTGAGCTATTAATGGTTTCAGAATAGTAGATTAGTAGCCAAGGGCTGTAAGGCATCAATTGCAGCCCGAGATATTTAGGCGCACGAGCGCAGCGAGGGCGCCTATAGTTCGAGGGTGCAATTGATGTTTACACCCGAGCTAACTACTCTGCTTTACATCTCGATTGTGAGGTAAGTAGAAAAAACCGGCATTACAAGAATAAAACATTTTAAATTTTGAAAAGTTCTTGATATTGATGTCGTGTTTAGTACTCATAGTTGCTTTTAACATTGAAAAAATGCACCACAAACTAGATGGCTGCAGCTTTTTTGATAGCTCACTAAAGTATGTTAAGAATACAGTCTCAGATAAAGACTTTACTCGTTTTTCTTTTCGCCACTTCATGAACTCGTCGTAAGTTTTCAAATATCCCTCCTTAGAACTTTCAGGCAAAATATTGTTAATTGCTGCTTCAGCTTCCATTTTCATTGAATCGGGAGTGCAGCTTATATCTTCATCACTTGCAGAACTCATGTTTTTTCCTAATTAGCATGTAATTATAAAAAAATCCCAAAAGCAAACAATATTTAAAGTAAAAGTTTTTTATTACTGCCTTTTTTCATCTTTTTTTTTTTAATTTTTTTTTTCCAAGAACGAAATTGAGCTTCGCCGTTCGATATTTAAAATTGATGACTATTATACTCATACAAAGACAAGGCTGAATAGCGAAGCGACCTCTTTTGTCATAGATGTACGCGAACTTTTTGAAAGAGTGAAGAGTTTTTTTTTAATTACTTACCGCCCTAGGGCTTTTCTAGCTACATTATTACCCTAGAGCGCTAATTGGTCACTTACAAGCCCCATTTGGGGGTAATAAGGACCTACTTACCGAATATGAGAGATTTAAAGTAGATTTTTTTCTCTACAAACTGATAATACCCTCATATTTTTAAGTCATTGGACCACCGATAAAATATGATATCAAAGGTCTTTCTTGACTGTTCACCGACGCCCTACCCCCGTTATTTTTTGTCATATTTCAAAAAAAGATCTGATCTGGCTGAATATTAACGAAACTGAGCGTTTTTATATCGTACTAGCTGACACGGCGAACTTCGTACCGCCAACTTTTTTTTTTTATTATGTATTAAAACCTTCCGTGGACCTTAAGGAACATACAAAAAAATAAATTAACCGAATTGGTCCATCCATTCTTGAGTTATGCGCTTACCAACATTCATTTTTATTTATATATATATAGATTAATTAATTTTGACATAATACCTTGTTCCTTGTCGATTATTTTTTTAAATAAGTTTTATTTCAAGTTGATACGGACATAAATCAAAATAAATACTCATTTTAACTCTAAGTGGTTGTAAGAAAACGCTTTTAAAATCGCCTAAAATTTATAAAATTTTAAAAAGATATAAGCCTAAAAACCACGAATTTCTCTGCACATAAATAATATTAATGTAGCAAGATACCAATGCAATCATTAGATTACTAGGTAATTTCTCAGAATTAGGAATTATATCCCGAAACAGCGTTTTTTGAGATAATACAGTATAGAAAATCATGTGCGATTAATGTAAAACTCTACTATTCAAGAAAAAAACAAAATTATTTTGCTATAATCCGCCGCACCAGGAAAAATCAATCGTTCATTGTGTTAACGTCTACCGAGAATGCTCGTGTCGGGTCGAAACGGTACGTAGTGTATTTCGGAGGGTTTTTGTGGTGCTGCGTTTTTCCTGTATATTTTGTTCTAATACTGCAGGAGCAGCAGTGCAATCGGCACGTTATACCTTACCATAAAAAAAATCTGGTTTCGCGCTCGTATGTATAGCAAAAGAATTTGGTTTTTCCTTGAGACTTATGGTATTAAATTCACAAATAAAGATTTATTCTGTAGGTCCTTGAACATAGTTTTCATCCTAGCAATAATATAATAAGCTTCATGTCTCGTTAGGGTTTTCATTCTTGTTAGTTTAAAAAGTTCCCTTTTCAAGTCGCTAGCAATTAGGTTGGAAAGGAAAGCATGTCTATAAGGGAGAGTTTTGGGGATCAAGCTCTCTTATAATCTTACTACCTGTCCAACTGACAGACAATTCAGCAAATCACAGCCTAGAACGGTGGATCAAAGTTCTTGATCTTAATGTTTCATACTGAAGAATTTTAGAAAAGTTTGGGTACTTACCTTAAGTTTTCCTTCTGCACTATTTTCGTACACACTCCTAGCACAAGCTTTCCGCTTATTTGAAGGTGATAGGAGGATATTAGTCAACTTCAGCTTGGCTCATATTCTTACAAAAACAAATATTTTAAATCTTGTCTTAAATGCGGTATTTAGAAAAAAATGTTAAATGTAAATGGCTATTTAGTAAAAAGAGAGACCCAAGTGGTGCTCTGAAGAAATATAAGGCTCGTCTGGTCGCAAAGGGCTACAGCCAACGGCATGGCATAGACTATCATGAAACATTCTCACCAGTTGTTCGGTATTCAACGATTAGAATACTATTAGCGTTAGCTGCTATGAGAGACATGACAGTGGAGCATCTCGATGTAAAAACTGCATTTTTGAACGGAAATCTTAACGAAAATGTGTATATGGAGCAACCTGAGGGTTTCATAAAAAAGGGGGAAGAAGGAAAGGTTTATAAGTTAAATAAAGCTATTTACGGTTTGAAACAGGCTGCAAAAGCATGGAATGAAAGGATAAATAATGTTTTAACTAACAAATTAGGGTTCAAAAGGTTATCCTCTGAACCATGTGTCTATATCTATAATCATAATGGTGAATTAATGATAATTGCCTTGTATGTAGATGACATAATGTTGTTTTCGTCTAAAACTTCTCAGATGAAATCTGTTATTAAGAAAAAACTAACAGAAGAGTTTGATATAACTGATTTGGGGACAGCTGACTGTATATTAGGGATGAAAATAACCAAGTCAAAGGATGGAAATTTTTTATTAAATCAGTCCAGTTATATTATGAGAATTTTGGATAAATTCCAGATGTCTAATTGTAAACCAGCTGCAACTCCCATGGAGGTGGGCCTGAATCTCAAAAAGGGAGATTGTCAGAATTGTAATTTTGACTATCGAAGCTTAATAGGTTACCTTATGTACTTGGCGGTATGTACCAGACCGGATATTGCACATAGTGTCAGTTATCTCAGCCAATTTAATAACTGTTATTCTGAAGAACATTGGAAGGCAGCGAAGAGAATATTAAGGTACTTAAAGGGTACTGTAAACTTCAGCCTCATATTCCAAAAACAAGGTAAAATGGAGATAATAGGTTTTACAGATGCAGACTGGGGGTCTAATCAGCTGGATCGCAAGTCATATACCGGGTATGTGTTCAGTCTTGGTAATTCTATAGTTTCATGGGAGAGCCGCAAACAGCGTACCGTTGCACTCTCCAGCACTGAAGCTGAGTATATGGCTGTCTCAGACTCATGCAGGGAAGCTTTGTTTTTGCAAACTTTTGTAAAAGAATGTTTAGATTTGGATTGTCCAATTCAAATTTTTAACGATAATCAATCTGCCCAAAAGAATTGTAAAAATACTGTATGTCATTCTCGTACAAAACACATAGAAATTCGACATCATTTTGTGAGAGATCTTATTAGTAAGAAAATTGTAGAAATCAGTTATGTGCCAACTGAAAGCATGATTGCTGATGTATTTACAAAACCTTTAACAAAAGATAAACATTGTAAATGTATTTCTGGTTTACTTAAAGTATAACTGCATATGATTTTAATTTTTAAGTACTCATATTTTTATATTACATTGTTTGTAAACGGTTTATGAATGTACTGATGTCATGTTTGCTATGTTTGCGTAAAAGAAATAAGGGTTATACTGAATGTATAAGTACCATGTATGTTTATCTAAATTCAACTTAATTGTCTTAGTTTAAGGCCTGGTGTTAGATTATGTAAACTCAGACAATGAAGTTTGGTTATTATCTATGGAAAATAGTGTTCTGTGGTAAAATGTCAAGAGGATGTCCGGTTTACTCTTTGTTTTTTCCTTCCTGTTTTATATTGTCTCATGTCATTGTGTAGTGTGTGCCGAATTAAATCTTAATTAATCTTTTGCCGTGGTGTCCTTTTATTTCCAAATATCAACTTCGACCGGTATTTTTTTCTCTAATTACCTCTTTTCGCAAGGTTTCCCCCCCTCCCATTTCCTATACTTCTTTCTTATGATAGATAAATAACAAGTAATTAAACTGTATATAGGTACATATATGTAGTGATATAGAGTAAATAAAACATTTGCTGGAACCTTCAAACTTCACAATTGCGTAACTAACCAAGGTATGAGTAAATATAATGTATTACCTATTTGGTACCTACAGCCCTGGGTGAGCCTTGGCTTGGTCAAGCAAATTTCTCCATCGGAGGCGATCATTAGCGGCCTCTCTCCAACTCCGTACTCCCAAAACTCTCATTTCCTTTTCCACTACGTCAATCCACCGGCCTCTAGGTCTTCCTCTGCCTCTACGGCCCTCTGGTTTACTGTCAAGCAACTTTTTCGTGGCTCTTGAATCGTCCATGCGTTGTACATGTCCTACTTATTTTTAACCGACTTCAAAAACTACAAAAAGAGGAGGTTCTCAATTCGACGCGTATTATTTTTTTATTTTGTTTGTCGATGTTACTCCATATCTCCCTCAAATCTTAACCGATTTCAATATTTTTTTTATTTGAAAGGACGTATTTGCAGGTAGGTCCCATTTAAATTTGGTAAAGACTGGTGAATATCTTCGGAGGACGGAACTCCTCAATGAATGAGAGGAAATCGCTCGCGATCAGAGTATGTGTAGACTTTTAACCATGACTAGTATATAACTTGCATACATTAGCTAAATTTCTATTTATCATCTTATTTTTACAAGCTTTTATTTATCTTGCAATGTATGTTTAGGTCAAGTCTTGCAAGGTGTACTAGAACCATTCCCGGTTTCCGATTGAGCTGAAAATGTGCATGTACATGTAAATTGGATTACAATGCAATATTATTGTAACATGGAGCTGATCTGATGATGGAGGCGGAAGATGACTATGGGAATTCTGTATTAAAACGATGTAACACCACGGAGTTCAGACTCGTTTGATTCGTCTTAAGAAGTACTCTGGTCCTAGATAATATCCAGGGTGTGATGATGAAGCTGAACGGTGGTTATGAGCACTCTGTAATGAAACTACGTAACCATATTTAGTTTGGGCTCGTTTCGTTCGTATTGATAAGTAGTCTTAAATGAAATCCATGGAATGGCTCTGATGATGGAGCTGAAACTGCAGCCAGGATATGCAACACACTAGTACAGTCTTTAAAAATAATAGCAAATACCCTCGAACTATAGGCGCCCTCGCTGCGCTCGTGCGCCTAAATATCTCGGGCTGCAATTGATGTTTACACCCGAGCTAACTACTCTGCTTTACATCTCGATTGTGAGGTAAGTAGAAAAAACCGGCATTACAAGAATAAAACATTTTAAATTTTGAAAAGTTCTTGATATTGATGTCGTGTTTAGTACTCATAGTTGCTTTTAACATTGAAAAAATGCACCACAAACTAGATGGCTGCAGCTTTTTTGATAGCTCACTAAAGTATGTTAAGAATACAGTCTCAGATAAAGACTTTACTCGTTTTTCTTTTCGCCACTTCATGAACTCGTCGTAAGTTTTCAAATATCCCTCCTTAGAACTTTCAGGCAAAATATTGTTAATTGCTGCTTCAGCTTCCATTTTCATTGAATCGGGAGTGCAGCTTATATCTTCATCACTTGCAGAACTCATGTTTTTTCCTAATTAGCATGTAATTATAAAAAAATCCCAAAAGCAAACAATATTTAAAGTAAAAGTTTTCTATTACTGCCTTTTTTCATCTTTTTTTTTTATTTTTTTTTTCCAAGAACGAAATTGAGCTTCGCCGTTCGATATTTAAAATTGATGACTATTATACTCAATAAGTACCATGTATGTTTATCTAAATTCAACTTAATTGTCTTAGTTTAAGGCCTGGTGTTAGATTATGTAAACTCAGACAATGAAGTTTGGTTATTATCTATGGTAAATAGTGTTCTGTGGTAAAATGTCAAAAGGATGTCCGGTTTACTCTTTGGTTTTCCTTCCTGTTTTATATTGTCTCATGTCATTGTGTAGTGTGTGCCGAATTAAATCTTAATTAATCTTTTGCCGTGGTGTCCTTTTATTTCCAAATATCAACTTCGACCGGTATTTTTTTCTCTAATTACCTCTTTTCGCAAGGTTTCCCCCCCTCCCATTTCCTATACTTCTTTCTTATGATAGATAAATAACAAGTAATTAAACTGTATATAGGTACATATATGTACTGATATAGAGTAAATAAAACGTTTGCTGGAACCTTCAAACTTCACAATTGCGCCGCCTTAGACAATCATGAAACAATTAAGAGTTGAAAAAGCTTCGAGACTAAAGCTGAAAGTCATTAATAATAATTTTACCGTTCTAACACAGTTCTACTCGTAATCTAAAACCTAGTTAGCCAAGTAGGAGGCTTAATATAAATGGTAACTAACCAAGGTATGAGTAAATATAATGTATTACCTATTTGGTACCTACAACCCTGGGTGAGCCTTGGCTTGGTCAAGCAAATTTCTCCATCGGAGGCGATCATTAGCGGCCTCTCTCCAACTCCGTACTCCCAAAACTCTCATTTCCTTTTCCACTACGTCAATCCACCGGCCTCTAGGTCTTCCTCTGCCTCTACGGCCCTCTGGTTTACTGTCAAGCAACTTTTTCGTGGCTGTTGAATCGTCCATGCGTTGTACATGTCCTACTTATTTTTAACCGACTTCAAAAAATACAAAAAGAGGAGGTTCTCAATTCGACGCGTATTATTTTTTTATTTTGTTTGTCGATGTTACTCCATATCTCCCTCAAATCTTAACCAATTTCAATATTTTTTTTATTTGAAAGGACGTATTTGCAGGTAGGTCCCATTTAAATTTGGTAAAGACTGGTGAATATCTTCGGAGGACGGAACTCCTCAATTAATGAGAGGAAATCGCTCGCGATCAGAGTATGTGTAGACTTTTAACCATGACTAGTATATAACTTGCATACATTAGCTAAATTTCTATTTATCATCTTATTTTTACAAGCTTTTATTTATCTTGCAATGTATGTGGTGGGTTTTATTCCACCCGAATGATTTTAGATGAAGTGGTTGTGGGTTTGTAAGGCCCACGCGATCACTGGTTAGAATAGTAATTAGCGGACTGTATTGAGATTTAATTCGATCGTTCCTATTTCTGGACAAACCTCCAACATCAATAAGCAAGCAGGAAATTAAGGATTCCACTAACCTTTCGATGTCGTAGATCTGCCACGCCGATGCAGGTGGTAGGATCGGCTTTTGTTCTGCTAGACTTCTCTCTTTTAGTTCGAACGAATAACACAACACTGCAGCAGCTGCTGTTATGGAGAATCCAAGTTCGAGGAACACGACACTTGATGACATGATGGAAAAGCTAAAAGGTTCTGAACAGTTTTATCAGCGGCACTTTAGACGTCCGAGCAATGACAACGAACGATGCTTCGCTTGTCTCACTTGCGAATTGACAAGACGAAAAAATATCGAAAAGGTAGGGTGGATCGATAAAATCCTACCCACAAAATTGACGTTGCTAGTAAGGTTTGCCGAGATTGTATGGTACTATCGAATTATAACCCTATATGTCTAAACATCGCCCACCGTTAAAATGTAATTTTAACCGAGTTCAAAATTTTAAACAAATAAATGACGAACTAAATAACATACAAACTAAATTTATAAGACTTATAAGATTAAAGAAAAGAAAAACAAAAAAAAAATCTAAATTTTCTAAAGTAACGAATAGACTTAAAAAACGAAGGGAATTATGTAACTGAATTCGAATTAAGCAGAAAGAGGTAACGGAGATAACCGATGAACTGGTCGTTTCAAAAGACCTTGCTGAGTTTTCAGAGTGACTGCACGAATGACTCCATCTTTTGAAGGGTGTACTTCCGCAACCCGAGCTACCTTCCATTGTAGAGGAGGTAAGTTAGGATCATTGACGAGAACTAACGTACCGACTGAAATGTTTTCGATCGACTTAGTCCATTTATTACGCTGTTGCAGTGAATGTAAATATTCGTGATGCCAACGTTTCCAAAAGCTTTGGACGAAATTTTGAAGTAACTGCCAGCGTGATAAACGTTTTAAATTTAATTCAGTATAATCAAGCTCCGGGAGAGAATTTAGAGGCTCACCTATTAAAAAGTGGCCCGGTGTTAATGCTTCCAAATCGTTGGGGTCCGACGAGAGCGGACATAGCGGACGCGAATTTAACGTACATTCGATTTGAGTCAGAACGGTAGCCATTTCCTCAAACGTAAGGGTGGTGTTACTGACGATGCGAACAAGATGCGACTTGATTGATTTAACGGCGGCTTCAGCCATACCAGTGAAATGAGGTGCCGCAGGCGGGTTAAAGTGCCAAGTAACATTATACTTCAGTAGCGAATGGGCGATAAAATGATCCTGTTCTTTCAGTAACTTGAACAAGGCTTTTAATTCAGCGTTAGCTCCAACAGAATTCCGGCCATTATCGCTGAAAATTTCCGAACAAATTCCGCGCCGACTTGTAAAACGCCGTAAGCAAGCCAAGTACGCATCAGTTGATAGATTAGAAACAAGTTCAATATGTAAAGCTCGCGTAGTAAGACATGAGAATACGCAAATGTACGATTTATCAATTTTGGGTTTACGTGGATTACCAGACTTCGTCAATAGTGGTCCGGCGTAGTCTACTGCGACTTTAACGAAAGGTCTAACTTGCTGTACGCGAGCCGAAGGCAAGTCAGCCATTTTAGGCTCTAAGAAACTCGCACGATGTCTATAACATTTTATGCAACGAAAAATTATCTTCTTGACAACTCTTTTTGCAGAAAGGATCCAATAGTCTCTTGCGACCGAGGCTAAGGTGGCTTGTAGGCCCGAATGTAAATTAATTTCATGAATATCAGTGACGATTGGTTTTGTAAAATTACTTTCAGGGGGAAGTAATAGTGGATGTTTTTTCCGATAACTCAAATCCGAATTAGATAATCGACCGCCCACCCTGATGAGACCCTGCTTGTCAACGAATGGGTTCAGGCGTTGAAGTCGAGTAGAAACGGTCGTTCAGACTCTAATTTACGCAAATCTGAATTGAACCAAAGTTTTTGAACTATGCTGACAAGACGCAATTTCGTAGCTTGTAGTTCCGAAACGGACATAGGGCCCGTTAATTTGGTCCTCTTAGCTCTGCAATTATTTGCGAAACGGAGGCAATAAGAGACGACCATTGTCAATTTGTGAAATGATGAAAAACGATTAAGAAACGAAGGTTCTTCTATGCTCTCAACGGGTAATGCAGCTACCTTTGGAGCATGACGACGTTCTGGAATAGGAAAACTGTTAACATCAACCGAACTAACCGGCCATTGATCTTCCGCTAGTGACAACCATGATGGTCCGGACCACCAAAGGTTATGACTGCCAATTTGCGAAGGGGATATTCCCCGAGATGCGCAGTCTGCAGGATTATCAGACGAACGAACATGTCTCCAGTTATCAGGAGAAAGGATATTTAAAATTTCGACAACTCTATTTGCGACATAAGTAGACCAGTTATGTGGAGCAGCACGTAACCAGCATAAAACGATGCTTGAGTCTGTCCAAGCGACCTCCTTACTGATGGTCACTTTGGAACCAATCGATCTTCGAATGAAAGCGAATAAAGAAGCCAAAAGAGTGGCAGCGCATAGCTCTAACCTTGGCAAGGATAATTTCTTCAGCGGAGCTACGCGAGACTTGGCTACTAAAATTTGTACAGTAACATTTTGGTCTGGGTGTACAACCCTAAGGTATGCGACCGCTGCATATGCCGACTCAGAGCTATCACAGAAACCGTGAAGCTCGATAGACTCAGTATTCGAAGACGGAACGAAGCGAGGAATTTGTATCGATGACAAAGTTGGAAATTCTGCGGCTATTCGAAGCCACTTCTTTACAATTTCACTTGGGACCTCTGCGTCCCAGTCGACGCCGGCTAACCAAAGTTCTTGAATGAGAATCTTGGCAGCGATAATAACTGGACATAGAAAACCGACAGGATCAAAAATGCGCGCAATTTCTGACAAAATTATGCGTTTTGTTACCCCATCGTGCAGAGATTCGACGTGATACGAAAAGACATCCTTTAGTGGCTGCCAAGCCAAACCCAGGACTTTAATCGAACTGTCTTCGTCCAGCGATACTGTAGAAGACTCGAGGGTCTTTATTTCGTCTGGAAGATGCTGTAAAAATGTGGGGCTGTTCGAGCACCACTTTCGAAGTTCGAATCCACCTCTTTTTAGAAGAGCAAAAAGTTGATTTTGGAGGCGAGTAGCGGATTCAACCGAATCAGAACCGCTTAGAATATCATCCATGTAGGTAGAACGACGAATGACTTCAGCAGCTTCAGGATACTCAGATTGATGGTCTGAAGCTAACTGTTGCAGAACACGAATAGCTAAAAATGGAGACGACGAGAGCCCGTAAGTAACAGTTTTCAATCTAAAGACTTGAGGCTCATCAGAAGGGTCAGTACGCCATAATATCAGCTGGTAGTTCTGATGTCCTTCATCCACGAGAATTTGTCTATACATTTGACGAATGTCTGCAATAAAAGCGACTTTATGAAAGCGAAAGCTGCAAAGAAGTTCTCCAACATCTTTTTGCAATTTCGGACCAATGAGTTGAGTGTCATTTAACGATCCTAGGCATGTTTGCGCTGAGGCATCGAATACGACTCTCAATTTGGTCGTCACACTAGAAGGCCGAATCACTCCGTGTTGTGGAATAAAGTAGTGAGGATCTCGAACATCACTTGAAATAAGTTCCATATGACCAGACTTAAGATAGTCAGCCATGAAATCAAAATACGAATTACGAAACTGCTCATCCCGAGCAAAACGACGCTCCATTGAAAGTAAGCGTTTGAGTGCTAATGAACGCGACTCACCGAGTGAGGGCTCAGCTTCCCAAAATGGAAGTGAGACAACGAATCTGCCAGACTCCAACCGTTTGTGTGTTCGAACGAATATTTCTTCACACAGTTGATCATCAGCAGACAGAACTGGTTTATCTGGAATCGATTCTATTTCCCAGAATTTACGAATGATGATACCGAGACTGCTCTCTTGATCCGAAACTACGAATGAGGAAATCGTTGGTTTCGGATCCTGATTACGAACATATCTTAGATCAACTTTTCCGATGAGAAGCCAACCTAGCGAACTGGAAATAGCCATTGGAGTTCCAATAGGCCCACGAATAGTTTCTCCGATGAGAATATCATCATAGACGTCTCCTCCCAGGACGATGGCGAATATCTACGGATGATGGCGAATTAAAATTCGGATCTGCAAGATGCAAATCCTTAATGTGAGACCATGATTTTGAGTCTATACAAACGGAAGGCTTGATGGACGTTATGCTTTTAAGAATCAACGCGCGAAGAGCCAATTCCGATCCTGAACCGCTATGTGGCTTAATTGCTGTAGTTACGAATCCCTTTGAACAGGTAGTTAGATCACCAATACCTTGTATAGGTGTACCTAACTTACGACGAGTTAAGCTTAGACGAGTTACTAAATTCTCAGTAATAAAGGAAGCTTCAGAGCCCGGATCGATAAGAGCTCGAGCGCGAATAAATTTATTTGAAGAATCACGTATTAAAACGGTAGCTGTCGAAAGCAAAACTGTATTTGAATTAGAAGTAACATCAGTTGAATATAATGAAACAACATTGCTCGAATCTTGCGAATGCTGAACCGATTTTGATGGGACTTCTGATTCTTTAGTAGTATTCGCGAAATGCAACATACTACAGTGATGAGAAGCATCACAAACCGTACAACGAATCTTCGCACAGGTTTCACTAAGACCGTGCATGGGCTTTAGGCACTTATGACAAATCTTATTTTCTTTCGTGAATATGAACCGATCATAAGGTTTTTTCTTTTTGAACGAAGAACACGAATGTAATGAATGCGAACTACGATTACATAACACGCAAGTGGTATTCACTTTGGCTGAATTATCAAAATTTGAATATAATTTCGATGTGCTACTTGAATCTGGAGAAGTAACAAATGATGAGGTAGCACGAGATCTATCCTTTTGCATAGAGATGCGAGATGAATCGGAACGAGGTGTGGGACGTGAACTTTCCCAGGCAACGATTTCACGATTTAAAAATTCTTGAAGTTCACAAAATTTCGGGATTTTTGTCGTTAAAATCGATTTATCGAACTCTCGACGCGTGGTTTGATATAATTTTCGATAAAGCATGTGGTATAAGATAAAGTCCCATTCTTCGATTGGGAAACCCATAGACTCTAACGCGCCGATATTTTCTAAAAATCCACTAAGAATGATGCGAAGTCCCGAAGCGGACGGCGAATTTAAATTAGGTAGCGTATACAAAGCATCCATATGTTGCATGGCTATAAGGCGCTCATTTTTATAATTATATTCTAAAATGCCCCATGCCTTTTTATAATTACTACCAGTTATCGCCATTCCTTTCAATAATTTACTTGCATCACCACGAACATACGATAATAAATACTGAAATTTCGCTACGTCTGAAAGGTCCTTATTATCGTCGATTAATGAAATGAACATATCACGGAACGAATGCCATTGTTTATAGTCGCCCGAAAAAGTAGGTACTGTTAACGATGGCAACTTCACGGGTTTTTTCTCCGTATGATGAATTTCGGATTTAGCAGTTAGTTCATCTAAACCGAACTTAATGCTCATGATTTCCCGAATCAAATCATTAAAAGCCGAACGAGTGTTGCTGTGTCCCGGACTCAGAATCTTCGTACTTTCAAGTTCTAAGGTCTCTAACGATGAGTGAATTTGTTCAAATTGATCTTGCAGCCGGGCGAGTCCCATACAAGAAACCATAAATTTACGATAGCAATCAGTATTTGAATCCGCTTCAGTACCTAACTGAATGATTGTGTCTAATTCCCGTTCGATGCAACCTCTCCTGTGCATCAAACTGGTATATTCAGTTGATTCAGTCATGATGTGAACGAATTAAAACCAATTAACCGAAAAACGAATTAAAAAAAAATAACAAATAAAAAAAAAATTAAAAAGAAGTAACTTGGCCTAAAAACTGCCGTGCTAACGAATAAATATTTAAACTAAAAAGAAAAACGAACGAAAACAAAAAAAAAAAAATATTTTTTACAATCAAGTCGAAAGTCGTGTCGTAGTCGTGAGGTATAAATGCTAAAAGTGCCGCTTGCTTGACTCGATGAATTTGTAACTTGTAACTACCTACTTGTTGTCTAGTGCAATTTAACAATAAAACTTGATCTTACTCTTATTTAAATAACCGTTAATTATTGCGATATGAAAATACGAATATGCGAATGGGCAAACACAAAATATAACGACGAAAACTTTATGTTTGACCTACGGATTTGGGACGAAATACGAAAAAATATGTGAGCTAATCTATCTACGAAAAATCTCACAATGCTTTAATCGAGGTGAATAGTTATTTATGCGAATAACGAAACGAATAATTATAAATAGCTATTCCTGAAAACGAAATAACGAACAATAAAAATTGGTTATTTAACACGATTCAAAGATTCCTACAAGTTTGAAACTGCTTTACCGACACCGTCTTATTATGTAGGTACATTACCGTAAGTGGTTAATGAGAATTACGAATAGATTTTTAATTTACGTATAATTACAAACAATGCTTTTCGACTCGTACGACATGAAACTAATTAATAATTAAATTGATTATTGATATCACTTTTACGAAATGAATCGGCGAAGTCGAACGAAATATTTGATAATTGAATTACGAATACGAAAATTAGACAAGATGGCGTCATTCAAGGCGTCATTCGAAAATCGTCATCTAATGATTTTTAACTTGAAGAAATTTACGAAATGAGTTATCTAACGGGATATAATAGGAACGTAAATATCCGAGCGAGAAGGGCCAAAAAAGAGTGGTGGGTTTTATTCCACCCGAATGATTTTAGATGAAGTGGTTGTGGGTTTGTAAGGCCCACGCGATCACTGGTTAGAATAGTAATTAGCGGACTGTATTGAGATTTAATTCGATCGTTCCTATTTCTGGACAAACCTCCAACATCAATAAGCAAGCAGGAAATTAAGGATTCCACTAACCTTTCGATGTCGTAGATCTGCCACGCCGATGCAGGTGGTAGGATCGGCTTTTGTTCTGCTAGACTTCTCTCTTTTAGTTCGAACGAATAACACAACACTGCAGCAGCTGCTGTTATGGAGAATCCAAGTTCGAGGAACACGACACTTGATGACACGATGGAAAAGCTAAAAGGTTCTGAACAGTTTTATCAGCGGCACTTTAGACGTCCGAGCAATGACAACGAACGATGCTTCGCTTGTCTCACTTGCGAATTGACAAGACGAAAAAATATCGAAAAGGTAGGGTGGATCGATAAAATCCTACCCACAAAATTGACGTTGCTAGTAAGGTTTGCCGAGATTGTATGGTACTATCGAATTATAACCCTATATGTCTAAACAGTATGTTTAGGTCAAGTCTTGCAAGGTGTACTAGAACCATTCCCGGTTTCCGATTGAGCTGAAAATGTGCATGTACATGTAAATTGGATTACAATGCAATATTATTGTAACATGGAGCTGATCTGATGATGGAGGCGGAAGATGACTATGGGAATTCTGTATTAAAACGATGTAACACCACGGAGTTCAGACTCGTTTGATTCGTCTTAAGAAGTACTCTGGTCCTAGATAATATCCAGGGTGTGATGATGAAGCTGAACGGTGGTTATGAGCACTCTGTAATGAAACTACGTAACCATATTTAGTTTGGGCTCGTTTCGTTCGTATTGATAAGTAGTCTTAAATGAAATCCATGGAATGGCTCTGATGATGGAGCTGAAACTGCAGCCAGGATATGCAACACACTAGTACAGTCTTTAAAAATAATAGCAAATATGTCGTGTTTGGATTCGTTTTGATCAGTATTTGATTCTACATGGAATGCAATGGTGGCAGTACGATGAGCTGATGCTGCAGCCACGATATCTAGCTTACTAGTATCACTCTTGAAAGAATAATAGCAGCTATGAAGTGTTTGGACTCGTTTTGATCAATTAATAGAAACAAATCGCTCGCGATCAGAGAATGTGAAGATTTATCCTATGAAGCTACACTAAAAAGCTTAAAATAATATATAAAAATTCTTTTAAAAAAACCGACTTCAAACGGCACTGAAAAGTATAAAATAATTTCAGTTTGTACACGTATTTTGAAGTCGAGGCCTCAATAGAACTATGAACCTGCAACGCTCGCCCGACTTCAACGTACCTGTACCAAGTACTTATAATCTCTGCCTGGCCCTACAAACTAAAATTTTGGCTAGCGTGTTGCATTCGTTTCATCGTTTCTATTTAGGCCCGCCCGACTTCAACATACGTGTATAAACTGAAATTATTTTATACTTTTCAGTGCCGTTTGAACTCGGTTTTTATAAAAGAATTTTTACATAATATTATCTTTTATAAAGTTCTCTGCACATGCTTTCTAAACAGGTCAGCCACGTACCTAGTGGAATGAAAGGTGTTAGCAAATATTTTCAGATTAAGTAAAGAACGTATTACACGAGATAGTGTAAGTATTTGAAATTTATTATACCTTTATAGTGGTTAGCAGCAGCTACGAAGCTACCTGCAGCAAAATAAACTGCACTTACTTGCCCCGTTTAAAGAAAACTATTTCAAATATTTTTTTATTAACTTACGTTTTGAACGTTACGTTTTACCTGCATTATACGAGTGTACAGGTACAGTTTGATAACATTTAGGCACCTACCTTATAATAATTCTAGCTTCTATGTTTATGTATACTAGGTGATAGCCATGACTTCGTCAGGTATTTAGAAAAATTAATGGTCCGGGAGGTAACATTGAAAGTCCCCTCATAGCGGATTCAAAAATGTTGTATTCGAATTGATTTTATAATAAGCTCGGTATGCGTTAATTTGAAAAGCCGAAACAATGTTAAATTTTTTTTAATTAAAAAATGTTATACCATCGAACCGGATGTTCATTTTTTTCAGTGCATTCGATAGAAAATTTCTTACTCTTTCAGGAATAAATTACGCAAACCACTTTTTTTGGCCGGAAGAGTCTCGCATTCCTACCTTGCTTCAAGTAGGTATGCGAGACTCTTCGAGAGAGAGCACTGATTATTTATTAAGTATGCAAGTGCAATCTTGAATCGTGTTTAAGGCGAGATGAACATCGATTAAAACATCTCTCCTCCATGATCATTCGTAGACAAAAACAAACATTTCTCTTCGCTGAAGCTTTGTACAAATTACTCGAATCGATCGAGCGATCTCGATTCTCAGTGAGCATAAGTGATAGATTAGTGGTTATAACTGTGTTCATCTATTCGGGGGGTCGCGGGTTCGATTCCGGAGCCCTTTGACGTTACTTAGTGAGTTAAAACATCTTGGGGAAAGATGAGAGTTTACCATAATGACTGCTCTCAAAGGTGTATTAAGTCTGCCAATATGCATTGGGCTAGCGTGGTGGTGCACTTTGGCCTAAACCCTTTTCTGAGAGGAAAACTGTGCTACCAGTAATGTGCCGTTGCGTTGACGAGTTGCTAATGATGATGATGATGATGATGATGATGATCAATGATGATGAATCTCGATACTAAAAACACAGATTAAACTTTTAATCGAGTCGAATCGACTTTTATGTATGCATATATTGGTAGCTTACTCCTAATATGGCGACCTTGTTTTAATTTATATTATTTATCATACAATTATTATAATTATATTCTTATTTAATGACGAGTTTCAGTAATGAATTTAATTAAAACGGTACTCGACTAACAAAATAGAAATATTGACTAGAACCAAGTAAGTACTCAAAATATAATTAATTCATTACCAATTTACATAGGTTCAATATTTTTAGGGTTCCGTAACAAAATGGTAAAAATGGAACCCTTATGGTGAGACTTTCTCCGTCCGTCCGTCCGTCCGTCCGTCCGTCTGTCACAGTCGATTATTTCAGTAACTATTAAAGCTATCGACATGAAATTTGGCATAGTTATGTATAATAGTGGCCCAACATCATTGGAATAAAGAAAAATCAAAAATTATTTTTAGTTTTATTAAAAAAGGGGGAAAATCGGGGGTTTGAAATTTCAAAGTAAGATAACTATACCGAGTGGGGTATCATATGAAAGGTCTTTACTTGTGCATTATAAAACAGTTTTTTATTTATTTCTATATATAATAGTTTTTGATTAATCGGCCAAAATGTCGAAAAAAATACCGTCCCCGCCCCCCCCCCCCCCTTATCTCCGAAGTTTACCAATCGAAAAATCTGAAATAATTATGGTCAATAGAAGTTTATGTATATTTTACAGGAAAAATAAAATCAACGCGAAAGTTATTTTAGTTTAATTAAAAAAGGGGGAAACCCTTTTTTAATTAAACTAATCAGGGGTTTGAAATTTCAAAGTAAGATAATTATACCGAGTGGGGTATCATATGAAAGGCCTTTACTTGTGCATTATAAAACAGTTTTTTATTTATTTCTATATATAATAGTTTTTGATTAATCGGCCAAAATGTCGAAAAAAATACCGTTCCCCCCCCCCCCCCTTATCTCCGAAGTTTACCAATCGAAAAATCTGAAATAATTATGGTCATAGAGGTTTATGTATATTTTACAGGAAAAATAAAACCAACGCTCTAACTAGCAAAGTTTTTTTATATTAACAACTAGCTTTTGCCCGCGGCTTCGCTCACGTTAAGTTCGATTTTTCAAACCCCTATTTTACCCCCTTAGAGGTTGAATTTTCAAAAATGGTTTCTTAGCGGTTGGTTAGCGCACGTTAAGTTAGATTTTTATTGGTAATTAAAATCCAACCTAAAATATATCTCCGTAAAAAGCCAACATATCAAGTTTCATGGATATTACTTGAAAACTAAAATTTTTGCGAAACACGTAAGGTAACGTAAAGGCACCTAATTCCGCGGTATTTTCATCAAAACTTGAAAAATCATCAAAAATTAAGCATTTACTGTGCCTTTCTACCAGACTGGCTATTTTTATCTGAAGTGTTATTTGACTTACTCTTGAAATAGGCTAAAAGTTTGATAATTAAACCTTAATTTATATGTAAAATAAAATAAAATATGAAAATAGTCCGGAGCACCTAATTCCGATGTAAAAATCCTTATTCCGATGCATTTGGTACCTAATTCCGAGAGTACAAAATACAAAAGGAAAAGGAGTAGAAAGAATACTACAGGGTGTTTAAAAGCCAACTGCATTTATGAAAGGGAACTGTCCACTTTGTATGGAGGTTTTGGCTTAGACTGGACAGACACTGAGAATAATAATTTTATGTTAAGTTAGTAACATTAACCAGTAGGAATTAGAAAAATAATAAAGTTTTGTGTCCAGGTGTTCCTAATTTGTTTTTTAAGTTAGATACTCAAAAGGTTTTTGAAATAAAATATCGTTGTTTTTGGTTATTTTTTTTATTAATCTGAATCATATGTTAATAAGATGTTATCTAAGAACTGGGCAGGTGGATTTATTGAACACTTACCACTTGAGGTGCAATCCAGTGTCGTATTACGGACGGACATAACCTCTATAAGTTCTCCTTTGATTCATGTCGGTACCACAATTAATACATCTCAATTCCAATGCATCGGAAGTACCTTCCATTGGAATAATTCCAATTATTGTAATTATTACAGCCACGACAGACATTAGGGCTTCGATCACTACCGGTAGGAATGCCAGGGTCGTCGTAAATAGCTTCATCAGTGTCCATTATTATTAGCAAATGTCGATATAGAAAAACGGGAAGCAACAAAAGTAACAACAAATTGTTATTGTATCACTAAAAACACAATAAATAACAAAGCGAACTGCGAATGTAGTTTGTAGTTTTACCGCGGAATGGAATACAACAAAATGACAAGTGACAAGACGTCTATAGTCTATGAACTGTTACGTCAAGGGTTGCCGTAAAAGGCATTTTCGGTAAACAATTGAATCGATTAAATCGATAATCGAAACTATTACAATAATTATTAAAAGTGCAATAATGACATTATTTCCTTGCTTAATTAATTAAATAATAATGAACCTAATAATTATTGCAATTCTGTGATTTTTTCACATATGTTGTCATAGTTAGATGACATTTACTTTAATTATAGGCCTTTTATAGATAACTTTTCTTTTTTTTTATTCGATTTAAAAATACGTCGAATCGATTATTTGTTAATAATTAATTGTTTTTTTTAAGACTGGCAACGTGACATTATAGCGGAAATAAACCGGAACTAAATCATTAATTAATTAGATACTTATTAAATAAAGTTTTTATCAGTTTATATTGATACAACTGAAAATCAAAAATAATCATGATTTAATTTATAATAATTTTTGGTATAATTGTTTTTTTGCCTGAATTCTGTTCACGCCAAGCCAATAATGGACAATTCCCTTTGGTTTCTAAATCAGTCTAGTCTCTGTCTTCTTAGATGACTAGTAAAATGATATCACAATCTACCATTAATAATATTCTTATGGTGAGTAATAGTAATTACCATAATAAATTATTACTCCTAAATAACATCCAATGTTATCGATACCGGTAAAAAAAATTACTAATATTTATGACCGGTTATTGACCGAGCGAAGCGAGGTCTCAGAGTCTACTTGAGTGAATTTGCACTTGTCCGTCCGTTCGTCTGTCCGTCCGACCGTCCGTCTGTCAGAGCCTTATCACTTTTGAATTACTGAACGTAATTACTTCAAATTTAGATATAAAATGTAAACTGATGGCCTTCAGCCGAATATTGCATAAAAAATTATAAAAATCTTTATTTATTGGATAGAAAAATCTTTATTTCAGGGGGGCTCTCATAGAACTGAATGCGAAGGAAAATATTTTTTGTTGCTTTTCATAGGCTCGCGATATATCTTTTTAAAGACGATTTTGAACAAAGTACAAAAATATATATTTTTAATTTTTTTTTATAAATATATATATTTTTTTTAACTAATGTTCCCTAACCTTTACGGACTACCTATGATGATGATTTTAGGTGATGTTTTATGTCAACTTCTTTATCACGATCCTGTGCGGGACACCTAAAAGGACATTGGGACGGATGTTAGGACTTAAGATTGTATTTAGGAGATACCTACGTCAAGAGACTCCTACTTAGGGGATGATTTAGGTATGTTTAGTGAAAACGGGCATAATAATAATGTCAGTTTTGGTCTTTATGTATCATATAAGTCATAAAGCGAGCGAGTAATGACGGTATAAGTCAACGTGGGAAGGCGCCTGTCCGTTTACCTGATTCCCGTTAGTTTCCCGTTAGGGTTGATGTTGGTACCTGTTTTCCAAACCAACAAGGTGTATGCTAATACAGTTAATTGTTAAACGTTAAGTAGGTGCCGGTGGTAGTCTTAACTTGTCATAAAAGCCACAGATTGGCCTACATCAAATAAATAATTTTGAATTTTAATTGGTGTAAATTAGTTTTTACTTTCAAGCGGTGTCGTTTTTAATTGTTTTCTATAAAAACTTTTAACTTTATTTATATAATTAACTAGTTAAAACTACGGGTGATTTTTTTTGCACGTGGTAATACCAACGTGTCTGGTAAGACCTGATTTCCCGTGGTACTACCAGTAGTACCACCGGTAGTACCACGGGTAAGTACCCCTTATTTCATTATTGTATTTGCAAATTTTACATAAACGTTTACGAATGTTATTTTAAATGGCAAATATAATACACTGAAATCATACACACTGCGGTAATATTGTGAACATCCTGTATTTAACTTCTATTTATACCACGTAATAAGGTGCTCATAGAACCTAACTCCGATGTATATACATCGGAATAGCGTTTTATAACAAAAAACATGTTTCTTAATTCCGAGTATTAAAAAAGAAAAGATTTTTCCACAGTAAATAAATAAATTATTTCTCAATTGGAATATCTTCGCAAAAATATACTATACTCTCTCAACATTGCATCGAAATACGTATGAACTTAATTTTCCTTTCTTAACTTTCCCATACGATCAGTTAATGAATTACCAAAATAGATAATCTTTGATATGCTATAATTAGTGATTTCGACGCCAAATTGTACCTCGGAATAAGGTGTTCTTATGCTGATTGACCATTTAAGTATTAGAAATCAAAGCAAGAAATGCTTATCATAAAAACGGCCCTAAGAATTAAAAAAATGTTTAGGCCTATGAAATTGCTATTCCGCGGTATACCTCGGCATAAGGAACCGGCTAAAATATTTGGCACCTAATGCCGTGTTATTTTTAATATTCATTTTCAACTTCATTTCTTTACAAAACCTTACAAAAGTTAAGCGTTTTTGATAAAAAATGTAATCCTTCCAATATTTTAACCTAAACAAAAACAAAAACTGTACAAAATTAACGAGTAAACACTATTTAAAAAATTTAGGTACTCACGTGCACAAGGTTCAAAATGTATGAAGCGTGCGTTCGGGCCGTCTGCTACCGCAAACTTTGTCGGATAATTTAAAACTTACACACATAAAACCACCCTTTTTGTCAGTCAATCACGGAACGTTAAACTATCAATTGATTAAAATAGCTTGTAGTGCATATGAGCTTGGTAATGGGTAGAAAAAGCTGTTTTTCTATATACATCGGAATTAGGTGCCAATTTTAGAATCCCTCGGAATTAGGAGCCCTTACCTTATTTCTTATTTTTTTATCGAAAGCCCAAAAATTAAAGTTTCATGGATATTACATGAAAAATAATTTGATAAATGACGGACTTTTATACAAACTTTCAACCCCCATTTAACCCTCTTGGGGTTGGAATTTTCAAAAATCCTTTCTTAGCGGACGTCTACGTCATAATAACTATCTGTGTGCAAAATTTCAGCTGGATCCGTCCAGTGGTTAGAGCTGTGCGTTGATAGACCAGTCAGTCAGTCAGTCAGTCAGTCACCTTTGCCTTTTATATATTTAGATGAAAGCTAAAGTACCAAGTTTGATGGATATTACTTGAAAATTAACTTAAAAATCTGGACTTTTATACAAATTTTCACCCCCTATTTGAAATCTTTGGGGGTGGAATTTTCAAAATTTGCGAAACACTTATTTCTTATTTTTTTATCGAAAGCCCAAAAATTAAAGTTTCATGGATATTACATGAAAAATAATTTGATAAATGACGGACTTTTATATAAAACTTTCAACCCCCATTTAACCCTCTTGGGGTTGGAATTTTCAAAAATCCTTTCTTAGCGGACGTCTACGTCATAATAACTATCTGTGTGCAAAATTTCAGCCCGATCCGTCCTGTGGTTAGAGCTGTGCGTTGATAGACCAGTCAGTCAGTCAGTCAGTCAGTCAGTCACCTTTGCCTTATATATATTTAGAATTAAAATCCAACCTAAAATATATCTCCGTAAAAAGCCAACATACCAAGTTTCATGGATATAACTTGAAAACTAAAATTTTTGCGAAACACGTATTTCTTATTTTTTTTTTCGAAAGTCCAAAAATTTAAGTTTCATGGATATTACATGAAAAATAATTTGATAAATGACGGACTTTTATACAAACTTTCAACCCCCATTTAACCCTCTTGGGGTTGGAATTTTCAAAAATCCTTTCTTAGTGGACGTCTACGTCATAATAACTATCTGTGTGCAAAATTTCAGCCAGATCTGTCCAGTGGTTAGAGCTGTGCGTTGATAGACCAGTCCGTCAGTCAGTCAGTCAGTCACCTTTGCCTTTTATATATTTAGATGAAAGCTAAAGTACCAAGTTTGATGGATATTACTTGAAAATTAACTTAAAAATCTGGACTTTTATACAAATTTTCACCCCTATTTGAAATCTTTGGGGGTGGAATTTTCAAAATTTGCGAAACACTTATTTCTTATTTTTTTATCGAAAGCCCAAAAATTGAAGTTTCATGGATATTACATGAAAAATAATTTGATAAATGACGGACTTTTATATAACACTTTCAACCCCCATTGAACCCTCTTGGGGTTGGGATTTTCAAAAATCCTTTCTTAGCGGACGTCTACGTCATACTAACTATCTGTGTGCAAAATTTCAGCCCGATCCGTCCAGTGGTTAGAGCTGTGCGTTGATAGACCAGTCAGTCAGTCAGTCAATCACCTTTGTCTTTTATATATTTAGATGAGAGCTAAAGTACCAAGTTTGATGGATATTACTTGAAAATTAACTTAAAAATCTGGACTTTTATACAAATTTTCACCCCTATTTGAAATCTTTGGGGGTGGAATTTTCAAAATTTGCGAAACACTTATTTCTTATTTTTTTATCGAAAGCCCAAAAATTGAAGTTTCATGGATATTACATGAAAAATAATTTGATAAATGACGGACTTTTATATAACACTTTCAACCCCCATTGAACCCTCTTAGGGTTGGAATTTTCAAAAATCCTTTCTTAGCGGACGTCTACGTCATACTAACTATCTGTGTGCAAAATTTCAGCCCGATCCGTCCAGTGGTTAGAGCTGTGCGTTGATAGACCAGTCAGTCAGTCAGTCAGTCAGTCACCTTTGCCTTTTATATATTTAGATAAACCTCTACAAACAAAGTTAACGATAAATAAGCAAATTAATATGATATTATCGTTTTACTTTTACTTTTGGAGTACGGAACCCTCGGTGCGCGAGTCCGACTCGCACTTGGCCGGCTTTTTTTATAGTTTCCCATCAGCTGTAGCCGTATTAGTAGAAGATCCGAACCTAAGTCGACCTTCACCCAGCTGATAATAGAATAAAACTTATTACTTACATAACTTACAATAAATTTAGTATATTAGAAAATATATTAAAAATGGGTTTGCTAAAAAAATCCTGGACAGAATATTTTTAATTATTTAAAAAAAAAGATTTGATGATGACCCTTGGATGACCCTATAATATGATGACCCTATATCAACGTGTTCGCAATAAAACAGCGCATAATATGTTGATATACATTTTTTTCTATTAACCAATCAAGTGAAAGTAACTGGCATCGACATACCTGTTTATGTATACCTGTATACCTGTAGATACACGTTTTGGTGATCACTAACACAAATTCGTATAATAGGATAGCTAGTTGCAATATTAAAAAAAATGTATACGTTCGCGTGATTTTCTTAAGCAACAAACAAGACGAGCTATGAAAACTATAGAATGAAGAAATAGATGGTTATGAAACACATACAAGTGATTCCGTAGTGAATTGCATTGATTTGTGTCAGCGTTATGAAAACGAAATAAAATTGAAAAAGTAACATCGTGCAGCGAAAAAGCGCAGAAAATCGCATGAGCCATGCTGCTTCACACCCATGGGCGATACAGAAATATTTTCCGTTTAACTAACACCGTTCGTGTCATGCGAACACTGGGCGCTTTTCCATTTCCCTGAGAATTGTTCGGGCGATTTTGAGAAAAAGATGCCTGCTGATGCCTTAAGATCTTACTGCTTTATGTTTAGACTTCTGGAGTTATTAGCAAAGTATTGCGTACAACTGAAACAGTCTTCGCGCTATGTATTCTCTCTCTCTCTCTCTCTCTCTCTCTCTCTCTCTCTCTCTCTCTGTGTGTGTGTGTGTGTGTGTGTGTGTGTATGTGTGTGTCTGTGCGTCTTTTTGTGTGCCAAGCCGACGCCCAAGAAAAACATATGAACCCAAAAAAGAATATCAGCCTAAATCTTTATTACAATATCGGAATAGGATATTATATTTCACGAGTAATATTCTCCATAATAATAAATTTGAAAGTATTTGTCATTCCGTTTTTGTCTCTAGTTTGTACAAAGTATCAAACGCCTATTCAAGCATACACTGCTGAATCGTTTTCTAAGAATTTTGTCAAGGTGATAGTTTGAATCCTCAGGAAGAACTTGTAAAATGTATCCTACATTTTATCACTAAAAAATCAAAAAATACTCCACGATTTAAAAAAAATTAATCTAATATATATAAAATTCTCGTGTCACAATGGTAACCTTACTCCTCCGAAACGGGTGGACCGATTTTTATGAAATTTTGTGTGCATATCGGGTAGGTCTGAGAATCGGCTAACATCTATTTTTCATACCCCTAAATGATAAGGGTGACCAACCACTAAATATTTTTGTTGGCGGTACGTAGTTCGCTGGGTCAGCTGGTCAGTATGTAAAGTTATGAAAGTCGTTTCTGTGAGCAATGAAAACTCACTCTAACGTGATTTAAAATTTATTTCCCTACGTGCTCCAGGCAAGCCGACTTCATCTGCTGCTATTATCAAATTGATGCTACATTGATTCTGCTTTAAATTCTGCGATCAAAATGATGCTCGATTTTTCAAATAACTAGGTGCGAGTAAACATACTATAGTACATTTTTCCTTAGATGTCTTAAATGCAAACAAATCGCAGAAAAAGTTTCGGCGAGACGCGTAACCGACACTCTTTGCCGGGCGCTTACGAAGTTCTAGAGTTTTTTCACTTGTAGCACGGTTTCATTGTCAGTGTGACGTAATAATAAAAAGAATAATAACATAGTCTATGCGCTATGCTTATTCATAATTCATTCATTCATAATTCATAATTCATTTATTGTCCAGAACATGGTAGGTACATTATTATAGATGTCACATAACATAGTAGATAAGATCTGCATGTTCTACCGTTGCCGGTGTACAATATTATAGTATTTAACCAGTAAATTACAATTACAGGCACACATCAACAAACGCTTATTACAACTCCATAACATGCATTACCAATCTTAATTATTTTTACAATAACAAACATTTAAATATACTTAAATTATTTTATCTTAGTCTAATGCATAGTATTAATATTAATAGTCATTGTGAATGTTAAATGTCAATGGATATCAAAGATAGATGTGATTTATTTAATTAATTAATTTAAGTTCGAAAAATTCTTTGAGGTCATAGAAATTATACATATTGAGCCATTGAAACAACTTAGTTTTAAATCTTTTTAACGGTAATACCTTAACACTGTTGGGTATTTTGTTAAACACTTTTATGCTCATACTTGCACAGTTTTTAGCGTAATAATGAGTTTTTGGAATGTAATTTGTAATCAAACGTTCTACGAGTATGTTTCTAGAACTACGAGTACTATAATTTGTGTTGCTTGCCACTGTAAACATACTCTTATGCTTTTTAACAAAACAACAGATTTCAAATATATATATACAAGGAAGTGGCAATAATTTTAATTTTTTAAATAATGGTCGGCAACTATCTAGAGGTGCAGCACCACACATAGCCCGCACACATTTCTTTTGGGCAATGAATGCCCTATTGACATCAGTGCTATTGCCCCAAAAGATTGTTATCGTGTCACTTCCGCATTTTTGTGAGATAAAGCTTGTTTAACGTTTCCGACTAATAAGAAAAAATACACTATTCGAAGCCCGCGACTTCGTCCGCCTGGATTTAGTTTTTAAAAATCCCATTTGAACTCTTTAACTTTCCGGGATTGAAAACACAGGACGAAAATCCAACACGACCGGAGTATGATTAGGCACAGGACCGACGGCTTAACGTGCTCTCCAAGGGAGTACCTAAACACAATACTTAGCTACTTTTGGTCCAACCCGGGAATCAAACCCAATACCTCGTCACGTCATCCGCAGTCCATCATGCTTACCACTAGACTGACAAGGCAGTCAGATGCTGTACTTTTAAAGATATAATATTAAGCTATCTATTTATTATTATGTATCTTTGTTGTATATCATATTTGTTGTAACTAATTTGGAATTGCGATTGAGTTTTGAAGTACCGCCAGCCAGCTCTAATGCGAGTTTTATGTGAATTATTTTGAACAACCTACATAATTTCCACGAAGAAACATTACCGTGGCATATACATTACAAACTAAGTTAATTACTATAAAATGTCAATTATTATATACAATCTTGATAATATTTGGCTTTGATTCGATTACATTAGGTATTTATTATCTATATATATATAAAAGCGAAAGGTCACTGACTTATCACGAAATCTCAGGAACTATAAAACCTACAAACTTGAAATTTGGAATGTAGGTTATTTCTAGGGGGTAGGTGTCAGCTAAGAAACGGTTTTGAGAAAATCCCCCCCTAAGGGGGTGAAATGGAATTTCGATGGTTATATGAAAGTTTTTGAAGTTAGACATATGAAAAATCGGCATTTAGATTACTAACTTTAAATAATAAAGATTTGTATAAGTTATTTTGGAAAATCCCCCCTTAAGGGTGGTAAAATAAGGGATGAAAGTTTTTATAGGAAAGTTTTAATTATTGTTATTGTTAACTTTAAATTTGGAACATAGGTTCTTTCTAGAGGGTAGGTGTCAGCTAAGAAACGATTTTGAGAAAATCCTCTCCAAAGGGGGTAAAATGGGGTTTCGAAGGTTATATGAAAGTCCTATGTTTTTGAAGTTAGACATATGAAAATCGGCATTTAGATTATCAACTTTAAATAATAAAGATTTGTATAAGTTATTTTGGAAAATCCCCCCTTAAGGGTGGGTGGGCGTGACGGCTGGAACGCAGTTTTAACTTTTCCAGCCGTCAACGTTCATAGATTTTAAGCGCCTATGTAACAAAGAAAGGAAATAAAAATAATTTCAATTTCAAGGGTGGTAAAATAGGGGATGATAGTTTATATAGGAAAGTTTTAATTTGAAAGTTTAAGTTTGAGGTTTGAAAATCAGGATTTAGGTGACTAGCTGTAAATAATAAAAACCTGTATAGGTTATTTTGAAAAATCCCCTCTAATGGGTGGTAAAATAGGGATGAAATTTGAATGGAAAAGCTTTAATGATTTTTATTTTTATAAATAGCGGTAGGACTTTTTTTGATAGGCTTCTTTCAGCGGGAAAATTTATCTTTTTATAATCTCATAGAAAATCAGAAATTATACGCGGACGAAGTCACGGGCGACCGCTAGTTAATTATAAAATTGTTGTTTTGGAAATAGGTACTATGATGATTATTATTCAATAAATAAAATTGTACATCTTTTCAACCCAGTAGTGTCAACAAACCAAATTACAATAAAACGAAGAGTATCAATGTCATGAAATAGATGTGAATTGCGATATTTAATATTATTTGGTTTGAATTAAATTATTTACTTTCTAGTTAAATGAAAATATTATTTTTGAAACAGAATATTCAATAAATAAAATTGTTTGCTTTAGCGACATCTTTCAAATGAAAATAACATCAAACAAAACTTGCAAAAACAAATAAAACACAGACAGATATAAACAATTCATAATGCAAGTTTATTACGACCCTTGGCTGTGAGTTCAACGTTTACTGAAAGAAAAACTATTTCAGATAGTGCACAGCCAAGTGCTTTAATATATAAAAAGCTTTTATTACACTTTGTCTTCTGAGCTCACAAGTTTCTAGTTCACTTGTTCAAGTTACTTAAGTTACCTCTCCTCCCTCTATTTGAAGCCTTATCAAGGAAGTCTACGAAAGTGGTGCCTTATAGATTAATTGTATCAGCATATTGCATAAATGTACCTAAAACTAAAACATTTTTGTACTACGAGCGAGAACTTGTAATTTATTACTCTATTGGAAAAATAGCGACTTTATGTCATAACTAGCTGATGCCCGCGACTTCGTCTGCATGGATATAGTTTTTAAAAATCCCGCGGAAACTCTTTGATTTTCCGGGATAAAAAAAAGCCTATGTCCCAGTCCGAGACCTGAATTTTACAATAGATATACAAAAAAATCACGTCGACCAAAAAAATGAAATGACACCATTATTCACATTTTCACTAAACTTTCCGACTTACGCCAAACACCGCGCTGCGTTCACAGATATTTTAGTACAAAATTGATAGACTCAACTCAATTTAAATGGTTAAATTATTGGCGCAGCTTTAGTGCATTACCGTGTTCGCAAACGAAGCAAACTTCAAAAGCAAATTGCACGAACACGTCACATTTATCTGCGGGTGTACGATGAAAGCTTCCATTAAGGCCATGGAATGGATATGTGCACTTAAGGTGACCGTCAACTCGTCATGCCGGGCTTGAACCATGTCGTGTTTTACATCGATTAGGTACATTAAATAACCCGGTGGACCGCTACGGAAGTGACGGAAGTATCTACTCCAGAATGTATATGTAACTAACTTTTACACGCGACTTTTTCACGAAAAAATAAAATTTTATTTGCTAGTATCCACCAAAGCAGAAAAATCTTTAGGTACAACGTGCTGATCTTCCAAAAATAGAACAAATACAGGAACAACGCAATGCCTCCTTCTATCCAACAATCTATCCAATACGCGACTTTTGGTTATTTAAACCCCGACGGAATAAGAGGTGTAGGTATTATAATAAGTTTGATCACATTCTCTGTCCTTACTCTGCCCCATATCCTCTAGCTAAACACTGTTCAGCATAATCCAACACAGGTTTTAAATTCGGCACCTAAATCATCCCTAACATAGAATATACATTCCTCATTATTTTTAACAAGCCAATTTATATTTACTTTATTCATACCTTTATGAGATACGGAAATTAAAGCGAAAAGGCCGCTTGGCAACGTTTGACCGCTACCAACAAAGAGTGATGATATACCTACTAATATGTCTACAAGTTTATTCTAGAAGACTTTGAGTTGTGCTAATCCTGGTTTAAATAATTTTTATGCTAATATTTTTAATAATGAAGATCTGTAAAAGAACAGGATATCGATTCGAATAGCCGATAGGAGATAGCGTCCCAAGGTGACCTAAGGTGCTGGGTTGGCTGCCTTTCAGCAAAAAGTGCAGTGTTGGCAGATCCTTAGGTGGCATATCCTTGTCTCTAACCGAAACCACAGAATATATAATAGTACTAACCTAAACTAAATGCCTATGGTATTCGACCGAGCGAAGCGAAGGTCTTTGAGTCTACTTGAGTGAATTTGCACTTGTCCGTCCGTCCGTCCGTCCGTCCGTCCGTCCGTCCGTCCGTCCGTCTGTCAGAGCCTTATAACTTCTGAATTACTGAACGTAATTACTTCAATTTTAGATATAATATGTAAACCGATGGCCTCCAGCCGAGAATGGCTTAAAAAGTTATAAAAATCTTTATTTCAGGGGGGCTCTCATAGAAGCGAATGCGAAGAAAAAAATATTTTTTTGCGTTTCATAGGGTTACAGTACCTCATTTTAAAGATAATTTGGAACAGAGTACAAAAGTATTTCTTTTTTAATTTTTTTCCTAAAATTGACGTAATAGGGGGCTTTCAAAGTGGAGATTATATTTGACCTCACAACGGAATAACCATTGAAAGCTGGGGCTTGAAAGTTTTATAATTTTAGCGTAATATCATGTACTTGAACAACAAATACTAAAATTAGATAAATGTAGGAAACTAAATTATTTAACTTTTAATGAGCAGCAACAACAGAACTTCACAATGATGTCAATAGATGGCGCTCTCATCTCATATAGCAAATGCAGCTATATGTAACATATTATTCAATTAAAATTATTATTTAGTCATTTAGCAAACATCAATAAAACTTCACGATGCAGTTTGTTTTTACATGTTTTCTGATCGTGTCGATAGATGACGCTGTGTACAAGTAATTTAATTTGAATGTTCCAACAAACTTTACCTAAGTTTGTTTGAGGCCTTGAGGATTTCACTATAACAGTTCCCTAACCTTTACGGGCTACCTATGTTAAATTAGTTGACACTTTCTGTCAACTTTATTATTACGAACCTCTACGGGACAACTAAAGGTGAAAATGACATTGGGATGTTAGGATTGTATTTAGGGGCTACCTACGTAAAGAGACTTCTACAAAGGGGATGATTCAGGTATGGTTGGTGAAAACGGGCATAATAATAATGTCAATTTTGATCGTCATGTATCTATTGAATGAATAAGTAATTATGGGAAGCCGTTACCGCGAGGTCTCAGTTCGGGGCGAAACACTAGTTAGTTTAGTTTAGGTAGATTTTTTTGTATGCCTACTATAAAAAGCAATAGTCATTCATTTCAACCCTTCGCCAATACTGGGCACAGGTCTTTTCTCGATTGAGAAGTGTAATATGATAAAAGGTACCTATAGGCGTCGTCAGTAAATATCTCCACTGAACCCTTTACAAACTAGTCAGTCACCACGCTACACCCCCTTGTTTTGTATAAAGTTAAAATCGAAATACGCAGTCAGGTTTTTGTAATTGAAATAGTTATTTGTAAAAACTGTATTTTTTGTTTTCAAATGAAATATCGTCCCCGACGCCCTTTGCCAGACCACTTGAATAGCGATCCCTTCATTATATCTCCGTTAATTGGTTAACAATTATAAAAACTCGCAACCTTCAATTTATTTCGAGTACCTATCCTAGATTAAATTGATATTTCTTGCACATAAAAGTCTGCGTTGGCGCTATGAATTTTAATGTTTTCACATTCAAATATTTTATTTGAATGTGAAAATGAATGCAGAGGCTTCTATGAAATTTTAGTAAACGTTTCAATGCAATTATATTTTTTAATATATTATAACTTCACCCAATACCCATGTGTTTGTTCTTCTTCTTCTTTACCAACCTATAGACGTCCACTGCTGGACAAAGGTCATTTGATTGGTATTTATTAATTGTCTATTTTGTAGATAATGCGAAGACATTACAAATAGATTGAAAATGATCGTCATATTATAATTTACACGGTAAATAGAACAAACCAGTCCATGTATTAGGTACATGTAATATCTCGATGAACCAATGAGCATGCATAAAGGAGCCTGTGTACAAGCAAAAATAATATGTGGAACAATTAAGCTGATGAAATCATAACTTAAGCTGAACTCTAATAAAACAAAATACAGGATGCTAGGAACATGCTAACGAAAATTGTAACATGGAATTTCATCTATTGTAATCTATCTCAACTTGATTTTAATTGGAAAAAAACAAATAAGGATATTATTAAAACAAAACCGCAGTGTACATAACTTCCAAATACGCGCGATCAGCTGTTTATTAATATTAAAGTACAAAGCAGTTTAAACTCTCTCTATAAACTTAGGGTTGTGATCGCATTGTGCGCGATACAGGTTGCTCAAAAATTACAATAACAATAACCCATCACTTTCGGGTGGTACTTGTTTTAAATAGGTAATTTCGTTATCGCCATATGGTATAACCTCTTCACAAAGTTTTCGTAAGTATAAGGTACTTATACACTTGGTATGTATAAGGATTTTCTGTGAATTATATTTCAATAAATATTATTTTTGTGAAACGGTATCCACTGCACAAAAATTAGTATTTAAGTAAATCTCCGATTCCCGTATTATTAATATTATTATTATTTTAAATGTGCTTTCCAGAAAATGTTGGTTGGGAATTGAGATTCTCTTCCGCTAGCATCACGTCGGTACAATAAATTGATTTGGTGCCAGATGTGTTCCCACTACGCCAGATATTTCGATACCGCCTTAAATTATTATTTGCCGGTGTATAGGTACGAGTGGTAATAGTTGCGGGAAGATTAATGGGGAAAAAGATAGATATTTTAAAATATTGAGTAGATACTTACTCGTTTTTTGTTTAGTATATAATTATCTCAGGCCTTACCTCCTGCACTGATGTCAGTTGCGCTAACGTTTGTATAGGTAGGTGAGATTGCCACACTGTAGCAATTATTATTTTTAGATAACCCCACAGCTGTACAAGGTTTTATCGTAATATCAGGAGGTAGAGACGCCATGCCTCGGTCTCGCAGTCGCAGCGGTCGGTGATAGATGATGCGTCGTCTGTGCCGACTCGGGACTCATTGAGAGGAGGGATTAAAGAGGGACATTGACGAATCGCCGCCCGAAGATATTGGATAGCTTTAAAACTGCGCTGACCTATTAGATACCTATATACCCGACTTCGGAAGAGTTATGTTTTTGAGAGTGTTACTCATAAGTCATAATACTAAAGTTCTCCTCACCGAATTTAGCAAATCTCATTAGCAAATCTCAATAGAGACTAGTCAAATACAGAGAAGATATTACAAGTATGTTCACTATAAACCTCAAACAAGCAAAATATTAAAAAAGAATAAAATCTCCGACTGTTTTAAAGAATATCATTGAAAATATCAACTTTCAAATTTATGAGAAAAAAATGAAAAGTATATTTTCGTAATCACCTCTTCAAACCCTTTAATTTGATACCCCACTCAATAGGATTTGAAGAAAAAAATGTTGTTTTCGTTGACACTCGCGCTGGCATTACATGGCAAATCTAACGACGTGTCACTTATTAAAATCGGCCCACGAGTTTATGAGACAAACATACATAGACTGATAAACACATTAAGTACCACTCCCATGCATCGTGCAGTCGGGTGAAATGCCTCAATGGTGCAGCAAAAGTTGTAAGGGAAAACGGAATATTAGTCATATTATGCAAAACCTGGGTAATATTCTTTGTAAACAAAAAAATCTGTTCCCTCAGTCACATACTCCGACGTGAAGACAAACCCTCACGAGTGTAGAGAGATCAACGACTTTACGTACACTGCAAGGCACGGGGGTGTATAACCGCTAACTTCCTAACTCCAGGCTGCCACTGAAAATTTCTTGACAGAAAATCCCGATAGCTTTCTTGACCAAACCTGGGAGTTTAATGTTTTACCGTGAGGACACAAACATACAAAGAGCAAAGTTCTAGTGTTAAAACTTTTTAATGTTTGTCGTGGCATTCAGGTAGTTGCAGTTCTAATAGTCAACATTGTCGTTAGCCGTAAAGTTGCGGCCCGTAAGGCGTTTAATGATGTTTTACGGTTCTCAATAAATCTTTAAGCGGTTTATGGGAATATCAAATGCCTTTAAATTTTGAACTAGATAGGTATGTAATTTGTATCTAATATTCACTTTGGTATCATTAAATTATTTTTTATATCACTTAAAAATAGCTATCTTATTCATTAATTAGCACCACTTAGGTTTAAATTGCG
This sequence comes from Oeneis ivallda, assembly GCA_029955525.1. NCBI lineage: Eukaryota > Metazoa > Arthropoda > Insecta > Lepidoptera > Nymphalidae > Oeneis > Oeneis ivallda. Next base: position 11,462,853 of record JARPMR010000016.1, on the reverse strand, counting down.
TGCCTTAAGCAGATTATGTCAACTTTTTTTACAATTTTGTTACAAAATTAAGTAAAAAAAAATCCTATGTACTTATAATTGTACCTACTTCAAAAATGTTTTATGTTTATTTACTTAAAAAAGCTTAATTTTTATATACTAAAATATTTACTAAGAAATTCGGAAGAAAAAAAGGTATTAAAATAATAATTATTGATTTGTCAAATGTTACAGAGTGAGTTAAAATTTTTTTAGATAATAAGTATGGTATTATCTTATATGCTATCATTGAGAAAATAATAGCCCGAATACCCCAATCGCTTTCACCCCGCAACTAATAATACTACTAAGTTAATATTATGAAGTGAGTTTGTTTGAGGGTTTATCTACTCCAGCATCGAAAAGTTCCAATTTCGAGTTTGACAGCTGAATCGAAATGAACCCTCTTTCGGTTTTGCTTCTCATTTCGATGCAGCTCGTTGTATGGGAGCTGAATCGAAATGGTTATCTTCTTAAAATAGGATACGTAAAGCTAAGGCTCTGAGTTCTGGCACTTTTGTACCGTTCATATGACAGAGGCGCCACAGGCGGCTGGTGGCGGCTTACGGAGCTACTTTTTGTTGACAGAGGCGCCACAGGCGGCTGGTGGCGGCTTACGGAGTTACTTTTTGTTACTTTATTGAGCCTACGGCGTATTTTGTTAATGATTTTACTTCCTTGTCGTAGATAAAATCTTGTATGCAACTGAACGTAATTAGTCATTTTAATTCTCGTACTATCCTATTTTGATACTCGGCAAGCCTCGTATCAAAAAACAGCACTCGTATTAAAATGACCCTCATTACGATGCAGTTGCATAAATAGCTATTGTAGTTCATTCACGCAGCAGCAGCGTAATTACTCCCCTTTTCAATACGAGAGGAGACCTTTGCCCAGTAGTGAGCCAGCGATGGGTTGATGATGCAGATGATGATGATTTAATTCTAAACTAATATAGTTTGCCATAAACTCGAATACGAATATAAAAAACTCAAATACGACCAATAAATCCTTATCAATGCTGTAAAAGCGAAAGTGTGTTTTTTGGTGTGTCCTTCAAACACGCCGCAACAGAACTATTGATTGACTTGATTTTTTGCATAAGTATACTTGAGGACCTGGCGAGCGATATAGGCTACTTGACTATCCCGCGGACGAAGTCGCTAACAAAAGTTAGTTCATATTAGGTAACTATAGTTTCAAAATCGGTTTGTGTCGGACAATGTGAACCACGTTCCTGCAAATTACAGTGATAGACGTTAGAACTTGGAGGCATCGAGGCAAACAAATTCAATTCGCTCCAAACATGGCGGTGAAACGCGATTTGTGATTGATTTCCTGCGATGCATACGTTCTCCCGAGTCGGCAGGTGCCTCACTTTTGCAGAAATAGTTATTGTATTGAGTTAAGATTGACATATTGCGCGAATAACTCCTCTCCCTTCTCTATATTATAGGTATTAGATGTTTCCCGCGACTTCGCCCACGTGGAGTAAGTATTTTAAAAATCCCGCGGCATCCTCCATGGAGTGACAGCTACTTTCTGTTATGTCGGCATAAAAAGTAGGCTATATCACTCCTGGTCCTCAAATGTGAGATTTTAATTATGTTAGTATTAATATAAAGTACCACTATGACCAAACTTGATAAGAATTTCATCCAATTCCAATTCAAACCCTTATTTCAGCCCCTTAGGTTTGGATTTTCTCAAATCCGATTCTGGCTTGATGTCTATGACCTAAGACGGAACATTACTTCCAAATTCATGTTAAAATAACAACAAGAATCAAAATTTTCCCATAAAATTTTCTAAAACGACTCTGATTTTTATCATTTTAAACTAACTAAATGCCGATTTTCATATCTCTTGCTAAAGAAAATCGATGCAAGGCATTTTCAATTTTACAAGAACAAAAAGCGACGTATATTGTTTCGATTAATTTCGATTATACACTTTGAGTCAAGTCTTTTGTCCCTATAGTAAATCGCTTCATCCTATCTTCGAAGAGCATCGTTGTTACATTTTATAGCTTTTTCAGCAGATCGAATAATATTATCTAATCCTACATTGATATTAATCACCGTCAATCCAATGGCGTAGAAAATAATGAATTTGTCTTACATATCGTCCGCAAATATTTTTTAATTTACATAGGTATATCTTATAGATGGTACATAAATCAGCCAGTATTTTTTTAGATCTTGTCGTAGGCATTGTTGAGACTTTGCATTGTTATTTGTTAGTAATAAAAGAAAATAATACTTATTAGCCATGCTAAACTTGACTTTCCCGTCTTCTTTCTAAATAAGAGTAAAACTTGTTATAATATTAGTGGGTACGACAATAGTGCAACGGGCGGGAATCGAACCATCAACCTTTCAGTTTCCAGTCGCCACCTTTAGTTTATGTTTAACGTAAATACTGAACAAAATAACAATTCTTTACTAACTTACGACTAAAAACCCCGCCTTCCGTAGATTGGAAAAAAACGAAACAGCACAAAATAACTTAATAATTAGTTAATTTTGCTGTTTCGCCAGCGCGAGCGTAGGCACGATGGACTGCAAATAAAGTCTGAGTGATTCTGTCCGCGTTTATTTTGAACAAGATATAGTTGTACATATATAATCCGCAAAATTCATTCTAAAAGACCCAGAGCCTTATTTTTTTGAAAGTGTAGTGTGGTAGACTCATTGACGATTCAAAAGCACTTGTAAAAAAGTTTATTTGAATAAAAAACATTTCTATTCTATTCCATTCCATTCCATTCCATTCCATTCCATTCTATTCTATTCTATTCTAAAGATCATTCAGTAGATTATGCTGACCTTGACTACTTCACCTCTTGCACCGCAGTGTGATCAAGATCAATAAAACTGTGTCGGAAATTATTGAAACTTTGCCAGAGTTCTCCAAATTAGCCATGCACTACTTTATAGAATAAAACCAAATATTCAAATAGTCTCAACTCAACTGAACTGTGAAACCAGTTCTTATCTTTACGTCTTTCCCTTGCAGCGGGGAAAAGCAGTAAAAAGCAAATTTGCTCTCGAGGCCACTTGAAGTAATCCGAGAGACAATCCTATGAACTGAAAATGTGCATTGCTGTGTTAAAATAGCTTACTAGCTTTATTTGTCCTATTTAAAAAGTATGAAGCCAGTGCTGGTTAGTGAGAATCTTTACCATGGAATATCTCCACTATAAAGTCTCCAATATACCGTCAACAATTAAAGCGTAATCATATATTTTTATTTCAGTAACATAACATTAAATTCTACTTAAATCAAATCAAATATTAAAGAAAATTCAATATCAAACATTAAAAGCTAAATATAAAAAAGTTGAGTGTCGTGGAACACTCGGTTGGAACGAAGTTCCTTCTAATAATAAATCTATATATATAAAAGAAAGTGGTGTTAGTTACACTATTTATAACTCAAGAACGGATGAACCGATTTGGCTGAAAATTGGTGGAGAGGTAGCTTAAAGCCAGGAGACGGACATAGGATACTTTTTATCCCGTTCGACCGCGTTTCCGTCAAGTCACTATAAAACGTGATATAAGAAAAACGCATCTGACATGGAATAACAAAACGCAAATGACAGTGGAATAACAAAACGTAAATGACAGCTAAACGTAATTTTGTCTTTGGTTAAGTATGGTAAAAAATTTGACAATTATAAAAAGTGTTATAATAAAGCATTACTGATATTATAAATGCGAAAGTGTGTTTGTTTGTTGGTTTGTCCTTCAATCACGACGCAACAGAACAGCGGATTGATGCGATTTTTCGCATGGGTATAGTAATGGATGTATGTAGTAGTGGTTCCTCAGACCGGGAGAGCTACTTTTTATCTCGGATGATGAAAGAGTTCCCGCGGGATTTTTAAAAACTAAATCCATGCGCATGAAACAACTACAACTAAATGAAGTCGCGGGCATCAGCTAGTTAATAATAAAAATAAATAGAAGTCAGGATTCGACCCCCAGAACCAATAATTTCACTCTTTCGTAAAACCGTTACACCACCAAAGTTATGATGTAACGTACATTTGTAATAAACGAAGGCAACAAGTGTCGTGAGGTGAAGTGTAAATTCTTACACTTTTTATCGACTAGGCTACATCCGCCTAACCGTCAGAAAAGGAACTTCGTTCCAAAAATTATATCATCTAAAACCACTGGAACGAGGAAAAATGTGTCCAGTACCTCGCTGAATGGCCAAACATATATTATGTTGGCCAAGGTAACTTCCACCCCTCTGGTCACCAGTGGACTATGAGACGGTATGACAATCATACTAATACATAGTGAAATGATTTTTCCTCTAGGCTGTTAGGATGTTTGGCAGAGATCGGTCGTTAAAATTTAAAGGCTCATAAGCTGAACATTGTTTGCTAAGACTACCATCCAATATCACAAGCAACAAAATGTAACCTGTGTCATTAAAGTACGGCAATATTGTACGTCCTCGGCGCATAACTTTAATGGTTACTTTTATTGACCATTTGGGCTGTAAGAGTAATCTTTTGTTCTGTTACTTCGACTTATTTCTAAAACTTGTATAAAATGAAATTCAACCTCAATACATCCAAAAACCGCCGATTATTTTGTAGTTAAAACTTCTTTAATAATACAGGTCACTTAACTGAGGTAGGTAAATAATAGGAGATCGAATGTTATATCAAAGCTACCAAAATCCTATTAGAATTACTATCCCATTAGGTATTTAATGGGATTACGCTTCTAGTAATCATCATGCTAATATTATAAACTAGCTGATGCCCGCGACTTTGTCCGCGTGGATTTAGTTTTTACAGTCCCTCGGGAACTCCTCGATTTTCCGGGGTAAAAAGTAGCCTAGATGTTGACCCGAATATTTTGTAGAAATCTGTGCGGTAGTTTTTACGTGAAAGAAGGACAAACAAACAGACAAAAATTAAATAAAAATCTGTTTTGGGCTCAGTATCGATAGTAAAGCATCCCCCAATTAAAATTTTCAAAATATATTAAATGTACAGAAATCTTCCAGTTACAGTTTTATTATATGTATAGATGCGAAAGTGTGTTTTTTTATTGGTTTGTTGGTTTGCCCTTCAATCACGCCGCAACAGAGCTACGGATCGACGTGATTTTTTGCATGGGTGTAGTTGAGGACCTGGAAAGTGACATAGACTACTTTTTACCCCGGAAAATAAAAAGAGTTCCCGAGAGATTTTAAAAACTAATTCCACGCTGACGAAGTCGCGGGTATCAGATAGTAAATTATATTATAATTTATAAGCTTCTGTTTAATAAGTATAATTTTCAACATCAAGAGCGGGAATCAAGAATCGAAATAAAATATTAAGTTTTTTTCATGACAAGCTTAAAATAGCACAAAGTAAAGGCATCTCCTTAAACTGTGATAATACCACATACTCTCCCATCCTTTATTCATCTTGTAATTTTTAGCCCACAGCCTATTACGAATTTCTTCATTAAACATAGAGTGGTAATTTATTTAGAAATAAGTACAAACGAAATAACCGTAGGGATCATAATTTCATGCAAATTAATTCTTCCCTTTGCTTGTAAGGGAGAGGAAATGTAAAACTAAATTCATGTTTTCTTATTATTAAAATAATCCATGTACTGTATCGTATCTTAATCAATGTATAGTTTCTAATAATAATTATTCATCATTTCTAACATTAGTTAGCTTCGATCAGTAAGACATTTTTTAGTTTATAACCATAATGGTAACAAAATGGAAAACAAAAACTTCTAGTACGGTAATAACTTCATTAAAAAGGCAATCGTGAGGGAAGCCAAACAATGTACCCTCAGCGCCAAATACTTTCTGGTGCCAACTTTAGCCGCAAAATATTCATAAATTGTCAGCTAAATGACAGTAAAATGAAATTTTCATATTCTTTTTCAAATAATATTTGATTTATTGCTTTGTTATAGTATGTATGTATGTATGTATGTATATACTTTATTGCACCACAAAACACAAATGAATTATAGGTTACAAAAAAGAAAACTTAAAATGTAAGTACAAAAAGGCGGTCTTATCGCTAAATAGCGATCTCTTCCAGACAACCTTAACGCTAGGGAGAAAATGAACAAATAGACAGTGGGAGGTGGTGTATATAATATACCTAAATACTAATAGGTAAATAAACTAAACCATATAATATAATAATAATAATAACATATTAACACACTAATATATACAAAATAAATATAATACACATACATAAGACTATACATATAATATACATACATATATATACATTACTGATTTCAACCGTAAACTATGTCGTTATTGATGATAGCACAGAGATAGGTAATAATCTTTGACGTCAGTTTTAAATTTATTAAGGGATTCAGCACGATGAATTTGCGAGGGAAGCTCGTTCCATAGACAAATAGCCTTGACCGTGAAGGAGTTACTAAAATACTTCGTCCGATGTGTAGGTGTCACTAGCTTGAGTTTTTCCGCAGGCCGTAAGACTCTATCTGGTCTGTCATGACCACGAAATTTAAAGTTCTCCTTTAAATAACTTGGAGTCATAGGATTGAACAATACACAGTACAGAAGAGAAACAATATGTAAATTCCGGCGAAAGCGAATGGGTAACCACTTGAGCTTTGAACGAAATTCGGAGACATGGTCATATTTGCGCAAGCCAAATATAAACCTAATAGCAAGGTTTTGAATACGCTCAAGTTTATTAAGTTGGTCCTCGGTTAAATCAATACATATATAGCTTGCGTCTGCATAATCGAGAATGGAGAGGAGTAAAGATTGTGCTAACATAATCTTAGTAGGAATGGGGAGAAAAGAACGTAGACGCCTGAGAGAACCCAAGGCAGCAAAGGTCTTTCTACTAAGCTCTTTTAATTGCTGAGACCACGAGAGAGTAGTGTCCAAATGGACACCAAGATTTTTCACAGTGGCACTATAAGGAATAACAACGCCATTTAATATAACTGCTGGAAGATTATCCCAATCAACCCTTGAAATCCAGCCAGCTCCACCAATAATAATAGCCTGGGACTTACAAGGATTGACTTATGTATGTTATAGTATGTATCGAAAACAGAATAACACAGACAATAGCTACCGATATTAGATCATCTTCGCTCTCATCGAGTCGCAGTAACTTACAGAAGCAGAAAATAGTTGGACGTGTCTTTAAAGGCACCAGAAAACCACTGAACCCCTAGTGGTTTTTAAATACTACAGGATACACTACACTAATACAGGATTTTAAAAAAAACACTGTAAAAGTCAAATTTACTTATTTGCAAGAGTTAGTAAAGTTGTAATTAGAACAAGATTACGTCACTGAATATGAAATATCACTAGCCCTAGTTACAATTCTCATAATTACGTAGCCTTACTTGCTGGAGCACGTACATCTGAATACTAATTCATTTGAGCAATAAATTGTCGAAACTTAATGAGGGTCATAATAGTTCATACTACAGCGGATAGAGAAAGCACCGGCGCGTTCCCGCTGACACGTTATCACTGAATTGTACTTTGCATATTCCAGACATTGTGCTGTTCCCAAGTATGAACGCTACTACATTTGATAAATTCAGCTGAATTTTAATTTTTATAAGCATTACAACTGATTCAACAGTTCAAATTAAAAAATCTACACATTAAGGTATTTTGACCAACATTCGAAGAGCGTTTCGTCTTTTCCATAATGTGTCTAAATAAATAGAACTTTATCTCCGCTCATGATCATATTATTTTGTATAAAAAAAAACTCGCACGTCATTTTCATTTTGCTTCACACGCACATAACTTTCCTGTACCAGGAGATGAAAAACAAAATTTGTAAAATTGTCTTAAAAACGCGTTTTCGCAGCAAAGCGCTTAGATTCTGCACGTGCATTGAACTTTTCTTGAGTTAATTACTTACAAATGTCTATCTGTGATATAAAAATATCTGGCTCGTATTATGTAATCATCTTCTTTATCAACTGATAGACATCCACTGCCTGCAGGCCTAGTATGCACGTCGAAGTGATATCTCGCGAAGAGAGAGAGAGTGAGATATTGTCGATGTAGAGTGATTTCTCGTTTACTCTTTTAAACTTCAAAATTTGAGAAAATGGCGTCGCCACTCTCCATATTAGAGTTCGTAGAGAAAAATAGATAAAATAATTTTATCTCTACTTTTGACGTAACGAGACGAATCATGGTGTGCAACCATGTTCGTTTCGATAGAGATATAGAGATAATACGAGAAAAGGGCTCGACAAAATTTTCTCGCGAGTACATGCTAGGCCTGATGGACAAAGGTCTCTTGCATGAACTTCCACAGGTCTCGGTCTTGCGCCGTCTGAATCCTGCAGCTCCATCCAACTCCTTTAATGTCATCGCTCCACTTAGTGGTGGGTCTGTCAACACTGCGCCTCCAGGTGCGGGTTCGCCACGCCAGCACCTTGGGATCCCAACGACCATCAGCTTTTCGAACTATACACCCCGCCCATTTTAACTTCAGTTTCTCGACTCGCTGAGCTATGTCGGTGACTTTGGTTCTCCTACGGATCTCCTCATTTCTGATTTTATTTCGCAGGGATACACTGAGCATAGCTCTCTCAATCGCCCGCTGAGCAATCATTTTAATTATTTATTATGAAAAATAAAAATATTTTCAACTTCTTAAGAAGTAAATCTTTATTTACTTAAAAACTTTGTGTTATTTGTATATATCTACCTATTTACGTATGCGTCTTAAAACGTCTGATCTAGAGCGTGGTTAACTCTAGTTTATATCTAGACGTTGATTTATTGCCCAGCTGAATATTTAATCAAACTACTGACTGGCGTTGGCGAATGGCGAGCTCAGTGAATATGCAAAACTTAATCCTGTAATGCATGTCAGCCGTGATGTGGCTCTGTTATGTGGCCTCCTCGGACCCACTTTCAGTATTAACTATTAAGTCACTCATTAAGTTTCGGCAATAAAGAAAAATAGATGTAGATACGCTTTGGAATCTTCTTCTTCTTGTTCTTCTTCTTCTTTATCAACCTATAGACGTCCACTGCTGGACAAAGGTCTCCTGCATGGACTTCCACAGGCTTCGGTCTTGCGCCGCTTGCATCCAGCAGCTCCCTACGACTCGTTTGATGTCGTCGGTCCACCTGGTGGGGGGTCAGCCAACACTGCGCTTCCCGGTGCGGGGTCGCCACTTGGGACCCCAACGACCATCAGCTCTTCGAACTATGTGCCCCGCCCATTTCCACTTCAGTTTCGCGACTCGCTGAGCTATGTCGGTGACTTTGGTTCTCCTACGGATCTCCTCATTTCTGATTTGATCTCGCAGGGATATACCGAGCATACCTCTCTCCATCGCTCGCTGAGTGACCCTGAGCCTTCTTATGAGGCCCATAGTGAGCGATTTGGAATCTTCACTAATAAATAATTATTATAAATGCGAACGTGTATTACTTTGTTCTTCAATCACACAGCAACGGAGCAACAAATCGGCGTAATTTTTGCATGAGCATAGTTAAGGACTTGGAGAGTGACATAGGCTACCATACCATTTATAGCGTCCTCGCGGGATTGTATAAACCTAACTCAACGCAGAGAATTCGCAGGCAAAAGCTTGTGAAGAAAATAATGTACCTACTCGTACTCTCCGTCTATCCTTAACCTGTGCCTTAACCGGTTCTAAGGTTGGGTTCTGCCGTATTACCTACCTTCAGTCATAATACTTGCCTTATAAATTGTCAACGATAGAATAAGAAAACCTTGTTTAAAACTGGGAACAGGAAAAAAGGCAATGAATTGGGCACCTACTTCGAGGATAGAAACGACCAGATCCGTATCTTAACGAATGAAATAGGTATTTCAATTAAAGTGATAACTGAGAAATAATAAAAGACGCTTAAGTAGAATTTCTTCAAAACAATTGTTAACACGGTCTAGAAATCTTATACAATCTCGGCGGAATACTTTTAATTAAATGGAGCTCTTACCTCGGCTAAAAAGTTCCATAGTGATTCTACGATAACTTTCATAACAGCTTGAAACAAAACTTGTACAACTACATTGACCTATTTTAAATTTCACTGTCGCTACATAATATTATGTAATGAGGTATTAGTTTATAGCAAACATGCAAGAGGAGTTTTCACGCTTTTGTCTTATGACGTGAAAAAATTCAATGTTTAGCAATATTTTTGTTTTGGATCTCGTAAATTTATCTTATATATTATGTAATACATTTTTGATAATAATCATAAACAAATACTAAGCAAATGTTTCCAAATAACAGTATGAAAGCTTTAGTAGGTAGGCGGTAGGAAAAATCCTGCATCGTAAAAACGACACGAAAATGTCCGCAGCAATCGCAAAACTTTAGCGGATTCTTTTATCGACTATTTTAGGTCGTAATGTTCACCTTTTTCCAATGAAAGCTCTAATCACTAAGCCACTTTCGTTCCTGCACTTCATTTGAATCGCAGATTGCTTAATGAAATGTGGAAACTTTGAATATTATAGGCCTCCACACTATTAGACAAGACATCTAGATTTTTAGTTTATTTTACATTCTAGAATCTAGATAGTAGGTATATCTGATCTGTGACAAATGCTGATCATTATAATGACCGCAGTTTTTTTTTTGTAAAAGTGAATTGGCCTTTGGTATAACTCTCGCCACTCATAATCAATGATAAAAAACGATTGAAAAGTGCGTAAAATTTTTTTCATCATACCTATTCGAAAAACGAATATTGGCTTCAGAGGACAGCGGGAGCAAAATTTCATTTTAACCCCATGGGACTTTTCATTTCTCTCTTCTGATTGGTCCGCGTTATAGTGCTTTAGCATACTAAAGCACTAACGCGGACCAATCAGAAGAGAGAATTCAAAAATGTGTCGAAATTCAAAAATGTTTGAGAAGCTGTTGTCTACGATAAGTCACGTGATCAAATTTGTTGATTAGACATATACGCCCATACTTCCAGCATAAATATTAATGTTTAATTATTTCATAAAAATTTATTTGTGTTTTATTTAAACTTTCAATATACGTATTGGTAATGACTATACTCTATGTGTATACTCTATGTGTTGGAGTGGCGACCCCGCACCGGTAAACGCAGTGTTGGCAGACCCCCCACTAGGTGGACCAACGACATCAAACGAGTCGCAGGGAGCCGCTGGATTCAGGCGGCGCAAGACCGAAGCCTGTGGAGGTCCATGCAGGAGACCTATGTCCAGCAGTGGACATCTAAAGGTTGATAATGATGATGATACTCTATATATTGTAGGTTGATACTCCTAGCTTTTTCTCATAGGTAATGATGAAAAATATTGTGTGTCATTCGGGGCCAAAATTTTTTGTTCTCGGGCGGCGTATATTGAATTCCTCGCTCCGCTCAGGATTCTACTTTAGAATCCCTCGCTGCGCTCGGGAGTCTACTATAGAATACTTCACTTCGCTCTGAATTCAAAATAACGCCCTCGGGGAACAAAAAATTCCTTTGGCCCCATATAACACAAATAACTATTTCACCTCTCTGGCTCAAAAAGGGCGCCTTTGCTGCCCAAAACCAGTGAGCAAAAGTCGTTTTTGCTCACCCAGTGAGAAAAAGTGTTTTAAATTTAGAACGCTGTGGAATTCATTTCTTCAATTCTCAAGAAAAGTTCGGAAATATTGGTATATCTATGAATATTGTATATGTATACCCCAACATTTTAGTTGCTCAAAATTTTTTAACTCTCTATTTTATTATTTAAACTATTGACTAAATGTTTAAATGTGTTTTAGATTTTATAATTCTGTAAAACAATATGAAACATAAAAGAAAATTAAAATTAATTGATTACTGATTATTTATTTTATGAATGACAATTCCGAATGCAGACAATAAACGAATAAAACATGGCGGGCAAAAACAAAATAAAAACTGTCTATGACGTGATCTTTAACATAATAAATACGTAACTAATTTCTTTATAGATAACAATTATCTAAATTGTTATATAAAAGTTTTAAAACAAAATGAGTGATTCTAGTTATAATTTAACACTATCAGAATTAAAAGAATCAGTGTCTAGCGCTGAATTAAACTTTCTAACGGAAAAGTCACGTGAAAAATACTTGAAAACCTATGAATTATTTAACGATTGGAGACTTGCTAAAGGTGTAAATACCAGCTCTAAAACTGTGGTTTTATCATGTTTAAGTACGTAGTATACATGAATATAAAAATTCCTTAGTGTTTCAACACTTATTTTTCTTACATCTTGTATTTTTTCCCTATTTTTATTATTTTTAAAATGTCCCTGTATTAGAGAAAAAAACAAAAAAAATTAAGCAGTTTTTGAGTTTTAGCCAGACTAACGAACAGCAATTCATTTTTTTATATATAGCTAGATTTATTGTTTTTATTTAAACACCTATATTTTAAGTAGGCTACAAGTTTTATCTAAACGAAAAAAAAACTAGATTAAGTGAGTAAATGTACTTTTGTACAATACGATACAAGTAAAAGTATCTGTAGTCGTAAAGACAATATTTATCTATGTGTGGTTCAAAACTTTGTTTCGTTTATCACATTCAGTCATAATGATTGCGATTATTCCGACGCAGTCTCGACATTAAAAGCGATCGTTTACTTCACACGAGCCACTGAATTCAACTGCAAAATACAATATCACTACCAAGATACGATCAAAATGTTTCCCGTGTCGTAAACGCGATACGACAAAGTTTCTGTATGCGGCAACCGCAAAACTTTAATGGTTTCTTTTATCGACTATTTGGGCCATAAAGGTTGCCTTTAATACCGAAGCATGGCGTAATCACTTAAGCTCTCGTTCACTTGTACGTTGAACACGGGTCAGCGAATGCTTTACAAAGTATGGAATCAATAGGATCGAATGTCGTATCATATTAAAGGTAAACTTACCTAAATCCAGTTAGATTTTAATTCCATTAGACCGCCTCAAGGAAAAATGTGTTTATTTTGACAAATTTAATTATTAATCTTATCCTAGTATGCTTTCTTAGACGATAGGAAGTAGGGATTAAACATTTTGAACTAAGTAGGTACCTACCTCCCAAGCGCCTCATTTGGAACTTAAGCGCGGTGCTGTGACGTCTGGCCGCGTTAAGTATGTACAGTGTTTAATACTTTTTAATAAAAACACAATAAGTATACGTCATGTTTGACGGCTACTAAAAAATCTTCATTATAAAAACAATGGACTGTAAAAAATAATCTATGACAAAAACTTAAAAAGAACTTCAACAACAAAAATACCCAACTAACAAAATAACCTGACCTATGCAATATCTGAAGCGCGTCGTATACTAATCGTCGTAAGTGTTCAAGTCGCATACCATTTACGCAGGACTCAAGTTAGCATTCACGAGTAGAGTAGTACCTATAATATTAAACTAGTCTGAGAAGACGGTAGCTTGCTGTGGTATGTCATGTTGCCGTTTTCAAAGCGAAGAGTGACAAAACGATGAAGAGACAAGAGTGAAGTAGGGGAATGTTTCTCCGGGATGTGCCTAATGAGCGTCACGCACGGAAGCCATCGATGCTTTCTCAAGAGATAAGGAACCACCGAGGGAATTTTAGTGGGTAAAATCCCCTCATAACTCAATTTCTCCCCCAAAAAGTAGGATATTTCAGGCAAATTACTCAACTCAAAAAATAGGTACATACTTACCTATTAAAAATGTTTAAGCTTATCACGGTTAGTTACTCTAATGATCTGCCAAAAATGCTTTACATTTGCACTCCTATAATTATTTCAAAGATGCTGAATAGAAACTGTAGTCAAAGGTGAACAAAACAGAAATGAAGTCTTTATCTTTACGCCTTTTCTATGCGAAGCTCAAAAGTAGTAAAAAGCAACTTTGCTCTGGAGAACACTTTAGTTACGGCAAATCCAAGAGACATTTGTATGAACTGCAAATGTGCAATTTAGAGTTTCCCTATCCGCAAATGGGGTATTAGGTCCACTTTAAGGAAACCAAGACCTATTCCACACGGTGCGTTGGAGCGACGCAATGTAGGTACGCTTAGTAATATTAGAGGATCTCTCTCTCTCTCTCTCTATGCTGAGGGTAGTCCGTAGTTATTTCTTTCCATTATTCATAATGTGGTAGGAGTTTTCTGTGGATAACAATGCGGTGGATTCAAAGTTCCACATACGGGTCAATTAAGACAACCAGATATCGACTGTTAGGTTTAATGGTTGTCATCAGATGTTAGTGAAAAAAAAACAGGGACCGATGGCTTAACATGGTCTCCGAGACACGAATGAAAAAGCCATCTTTGAATACTCCATAACGATCACCCATCAACGTTGTTTAATTAAGCGAGATCGTTTTATATTATGTGCTGTCACGACTATGTTACACGTCTCTCAGAGGATCTATTTATGTATTTTCCATTTTCTATATTTTTAGCAGTGTATGCGATGCCGCACAATTAGCAGTAGCCGGAAAAGTGTAAATTTTATCCCACCAAGAACATTTTCATGTAAAATGTTGCCTGGACGAGACCATACGGCTGTCACTGTCAAAATGTTATGAGATCTCATATAGAGCCAAGCTTATAACTCTAAACGCCCTAACCCAATATTTTTAATTTAGTTTATTATTTATAATAAGGAATCGCCATATTATCAATTTTCAGACCACGAGCATCAATATTTGCGGAAGTCTCATACAAACTTCCATCCCCTAGTTTAAGGGGTCAGGGGGTAAAAGTTCCAAGTTTTAGGATTTTTTTATTATTTGTGTACTAATACTAGCCTACGTGCCAAATTTCAGCTTTCTAGGACTTCAGGAAGTACCCTAAGAATTTTGGTGATCATCAGTGAGTCAGTCAGTGATGAAATAAGGGTTATTTAGACATCAATAAAATCTAAAGTATAAGAGCTATGTAATAAAACTATATACCTACGTTTAATAAGTCCGCTTTTAACATCATATGCCGAGAATTTTGTTTATCTGGTATAATCCAAACCCAAGTTATGAGAGTTCAAAAAAAACAGTCAAGTGCGAGTCGGACTCGCGCACCGAGGGTTCCGTTCTCCAGAAGTAAAAGTATTCAAGTAAAACGATAATATTATTATATTAATTTGCTAAGTATTCGTTAACTTTGTTTGTAGAGGTTTATTGTTAATATCAAAAAACTATGCTAGTTAGAGCGTTGGTTTTATTTTTCCTGTAAAATATACATAAACTTCTATGAACCATAATTAATTTTGATTTTTCGATTGGTAAACTTCGGAGATAAGGGGGAGAACGGTATTTTTTTCCATATTTTGCACGATTAATCATAAACTATTACGTATAAAAATAAATAAAAATCTGTTTTAGAATGTGCAGGTAAAGTCCTTTCATATGATACCCTACTCGGTATACCTAGTTATCTTACTTTGATTTCCCCCTTTTTTAATTGAACTAAAAATAATTTTCATTTTTTTTTATTCGAATGATGTTGGGCCACTATTTTATACAACTATTCCAAATTTCATGCTGATAGCTTTAATAGTTAGTAAAATAATCGACTGTGACAGACGGACGGACGGACGGACGGACGGAGAAAGTTTCCATTTTTACCATTTTGGTACGGAACCCTAAAAACGACGAAGCGCTTCGAAAAAAGGTAGGCAGTGCCCTTGCGCTTCGCTTGGCTCGTCTCGGCTGGGACACTACCGTGTCCCCCAGATTCAGACAAGTGATTTTTGGCAGCGCACAGTGTGGCATAGACGGTCTCTTATATTAAGAACGCGTAGAACACCAAAAAAAAATCAGATTTCGCCCACGCGGTGCGATGAAATAAAACATAGCCGCAACCTCATGTGAGGCGCGACAAAAGAAAGCGTTTTGCGCGGAATAGGAGTGTAGTAAGCGCCAAATACTTTGTAACTCGTAAAATATTCATTTTCTTTTCAATTCACTAGGCTACTCTTGATAATATTAATCGGAATTTAATGTAAAAATTTTGGCTCTGTAATATGCAACACATTGAAAATAAATGAATATTGGTTAAAAATTAGACCTAACTTCGCGATTTTTTATTATCGAACAAATTTCATCATTTTATGTTTTTGCCCAAGCACGTCCCTTGGCTGTATGATGTAATTTTTGCGTGTTTTTTTCGTATAGTTGAAACTTGATCAACTACTGTAAAAATCAAATCTGTTTACTGTTAACGAACGTACACCCACTCAAACCCACATGTGAAGCATGATATTCGCAAATGAATATGCGAAGTAGTGACATGGTTTTCCTCGCATGTGTCAAAACATTATTGCACGATTGTTTTCCACATTTGTGAGGGAGTGGTATACACGAATAAAATGCTGCTAAGAATTCGCTAATGTAGACAGTCCAGAAAACATCTGACAAAAAACGAAGAATTAGGCTTCCCCAAAGACAGATGAAAGCAACCATTTCAATTTGACCTAGCCCCAGTTATACAAGAAAAACCTTGTACGCTGGAAGCAATTTAGGGTCGCAGTATAAATATTTTTCTGTGCGCCCTGCCCTATCCCTGCTTGTTATCTTGATTTGTAAGCACTTTTGTCCTTCGTATAAAAATAACAAATTCTATGGCCGCTATTTTACCCTTGCGAGCTTAAATGGTGCATAGTTTGTTTTACGGGAACAATAATACTATTTATCTTGACCGTCGTCAACCGATAGACGTCCACAGCTGGACCTAGGTCCCTTGTAGGACCTCAAAAACCGCTGTTTTGAGCCGCCTGCAACTATAGTCGTCCACATTTTCTTCCGTTTCACTTTTTTCCACTACCCGTTCCGATGCTGAATCGCCATTCCTCTCTCTCTCTGCATCGTTATCCTCATTACTGAGGGTCGTGATCCTTAACATAGATCACCTTCTCCCGTATGATGTTTCTCCAGGTAGTTCTATTCTCTTCTGTAGGTTCTATTGTGTAGAGCGGCGTGGAATGTTGTACCCAGTGCAGTGCTGATCTGATCGGACCAACGAATGGGGCTACGTCCTCTTGGCCTTTCCCTTCCACCTTGCCCGTGACTAGTAGTTTTTCTAAGTTTCCAGGGCTTCGGCGGGCAATGTGTTCCAAAGTGCGCCTGAGACATATGGTCGACAGCCTGGTTGTTATTTTTAGCCCTTCCCAGTACCGGAATCCCAACAACTCGTTCTAAGAACAATGTGCCTCGCTCAGCCCCTTCAGCTTTGCAAGCCATTGAGATATGTCGATTGTCGGTGCCTCTAGTTCTATTAAAGACCTCCTTATTTATGATTTGACTCGCCGATGCCCGCGACTTCGTCCGCGTGGGTATATTTTTTAAAATCGCGCGGGAACTCTTTGATTGTCACTCTCCAGGTCCTTAACTATATCCATCCAAAAATCACGTCGATCCGTTGCTCCGTTGTGGCATGATTGAAGGAAAATCCAACAAACAAACGCACTTTCGCATTTAAGGATTTAGTAAGGATTTCGTAGACCAATCGGTTCGTCGGTGGCAAGCGAGGAGTTCTTATCTATTATATTATAATCCTAAATCAATTGATTGTATCATCATCAGCATCAATGGTTGATCTCACAATTTAGACCACATTGTGAGATAACCACCAAGCCACTACCAGTATAGTACCAGTAATAACCAGTGATATTGTAGTTTTTGTTAATGCTATACCGCTATCGGTTTAAAAATACCGGAACGCTAAGGCGACGTTTTCGCACAGGCGCATCGCCGCGAGACGCGCGGTGCGTCGCTCGCTCGCTCTCTCTCGCCCTCATACCTTGGCCATATCGCGCGCCGCACGGCGATTCGCCTATGCGAAAACCAAAGACTACAGTGTATGCGAAAACGTCGCCTTAGTATCTTAGCGGAACGTTTTTACTGGCAGGGTGGTTACTACCTACAGGTATATTATTAAAAATTCCCTGTATCCAATCATACTGAATTAAACAAAACAACACTAATACAAAGGCGTATCCTAGTAAGTAATCCTATGTTGATGGGCGTATCGTTATTACACGGTATATTGTAATAACGCCTTTATTGTGTACATATACACTTAACAGTATCACAAAGGGACGTATTAAGACCAGGATATTCGAAATCACAGCGAAGTTTAATTGAGCGTGGCTACGTGCTTTTAGGTGAATTGAACTGTCGCTAACTTCGCAGCCATTATTATTTGTGTCCTTCATAAATGAGTGGTACAATTTCAACATACTCAATGAATGAGACTGAATGAAAAAGAACTAAATAATTCCAGTTTCAGTTAAATACTCGTATGTATTTAAATTTAAAAGATTGGCACTTTGTTTTTTAAAAAAGTTTTTTAAACTAAGCTTAATAATTTAAGAGGAATAAAATAACCACCAATGGTGATAATAATTCGATTGTACAGAATCTCTAATTAAATAAATAATTATAACAAAGCAAAACAAATTAATACCTAGGTCTAAAGTGAAATATCTTTTACAATGTGCAAATAAAATTAATAATTGCTGCAATAATAATTTAGTAATATAATATATTTAATCTAATAAATAAGATACGTCTTTGAAGAAGGACTAATTTGTACATACATAATATTTTTTTTATTTAATAACTTTGATACCTACTTCATATTGATTTCAATTTCAATACAGTTGTTTCTCATTCAGATAATTTTAAAAGAAAGTGTTCTCAGATACTTAGGTACCTACACATTCTAGCTATAGAATAAGTAAGCCCACCCGAACGGAGCCGAGTTGAGTAGACTAGTATGTGGATATCAGCAAAAAACACACTTGTAAAAAATATAGGACATTATCTTATGACGAAGCCAAAATGAATACAGAATTTTCTTCATTTCATTCTACAAACGTGGTGATTTGTTAATTTGACTTGACACTTATCGTTGTAGTACAGTATACATTTTGTACATAGAGTTGGCTCTACACGCTGTATAGTTAAAATAATGGAGCAGTTAAGTCAAAAATAACGTAGACTTATTGTTACTAAAATTTAGTACAAGCATCTAGGCGCATAGTTTTAAAATTCTAGTCTCTGGCATAATAAAGTTCATTGCAACCTTACTAAACTTTTGCTATGAAGGTTTGTCCTTAAATAACCTTAGACTCAAGCTTTCTTTGAAAAACTGCGACATCCAGAAGATTAGATAGTGTCTACAAACATACTATAGCATGATCAAGGGACGCAGGACTATTCTTATAAAATGTGGAAAAAACTCAAGAATAATTTGCAAAAAGCTTATTTTTGTTAAGAATCTTGACGAACAAAGACTTTTGAGTGGTGGATTAACAAGTGTGGTGTTATTTGATTATAATTATGTTTATTTTGCTGCTGTGTTTACAAAAATTACACTTTCAGTTTAAAATTACACTTTCAGGTTTTCTGGATTAGAACGTGATTTTATTCGTTTACTAGCTGATGCCCGCGACTTCGTCTGCGTGGATTTAATTCATAGCATCCCGCGGGAAATCTTTGTCACTCTCCAGGTTCTCAACTATACCTATCCAATAAATCACGTCAATCCGTAGCTTTGTAGCAGGAAACATTTGATCGTCTTGCTCGCGGCATTGTTAATGATGATTCAAAGAGAAAAAATATTACTGATGATATTATCAATTACGTTTAGCTATCATTTTTATAATTGTCAAATTTTTTACCATACTTAACCAAAGAAAAAATTACGTTTTGTTATTCCACTGTCATTTGCGTTTTGTTATTCCATGTGAGATGCGTTTTTGTTATACCACGTTTTATAGTGACTTGACGGAAACGCGGTCGAACGGGATAAAAAGTGTCCTATGTCCGTCTCCTGGTTCTAAGTTACCTCTCCACCAATTTTCAGCCAAATCGGTTCATCCGTTCTTGAGTTATAAATAGTGTAACTAACACCACTTTCTTTTATATATATAGATGATATACCTAGCAGCAGCAGCCAAAACTTTTCACCGAGAGCTTGTACCAAAGTCGGTCTCCTCGGTAAGAGGTTGCCACCATAGGTACACACCGGTATCGGTTCTCGAACGCAACGGAGTCCGGCTTTATTTGGACCTGTCCATCATCGTGGACAGGACGATTCTGAACATAAACAGTCCTTAGTGGAAGAGGCTCAGAAGGACTTAGAGTAGAAAACATAGACTATTATTTATCGTAGGACCACTTAGAAACGGTTAAAAAATGGTCCAACGTGTAACAAACTGTGTCTGAATCAATTTATAGCGCGGTCTCCGCTGTCTATCCGTCCGTCCGCCCGAGTAACGGTCATTTGTCAACGTCCAAAGTAAATCCCCTTAAATAGGTTCGTCAATACGCGCCTCCTGGATACTACTCGCTATCTCCTTACGCACGATCAATTATAAATAATTGATAGAACCAGACGCTATTGGCTCATTTACAACCTAACAACCAAAAGAACGTTTAATTTATAAGTTTCTAGTCTATAGTAAACAAGTGGCCGTACACATGCGAAATCTGACCCGAAATTCGAATATAATAAAAAACCAGCCAAGGGCGTGTCGGGCCACGCGCAGTGTAGGGTTCCGTAGTTGAAAGTCTCAAATATTATTGCTGACCTAGGATAGTGCTTTAATTTTATTTATGAATATTGAATACATTTTGAATTCCATGGTTTAAATACTATAATATACAACAAAATATGCAACTTACACTATACCTAACTTAGAAAGAACAGATATAACTCCTTAACTAATAAACCCTATTTAGCCGTGATAGTTTTCCTTTAAAATTCATTATGTATACTACTGTTGTGATTTTTTTTTGGTTCCTATATACAACCATTTAGCTATCAGAGGGGGGGACACTTGACTAATAAAATTTAGCACTTTAAAATATCATATTTCACAAACGGATCCCTGAATTGAAAAATGGTGTTCCCATACCCACAATATTTTTGAAAGACCTATTCAACGACACCCCACACTATGGGATGGACGAGAAAAAAAAATTCATCCCCACTTTACATGTAGGGGAGGTACCCTAAAAAAATATTTTTCACAATTTTATTTCACCACTTTGTCGGCGTGATTGATATTTATACTCTTGTCAAATTACAGATTTATAGTACCAATAGTCTCTGAGCTAAACCGCGGACGGACAGACCGACAGACAGACAGACAGACAGACGGACATGGCGAAACTACATATAAGGGTTCCTTGTTTACTACGGAAGCCTACAAAAGGTTATTTATATAAACACACGAAAAGATGAGTACCTAGATAACGTTATCTTATTAAAATAAGATAATAATGATTCACGCCCCTATGAATAAGACAAAATTCCAATAAATACAACAGTTAAAAGGCTTGTCCTTGAACGTTGGCATGCATTTTAAATCTGAAACCTGAAGTGATACCCAAAGTCCATATTTGAATTTGAAAGAAAGAAAGGCTATCTTTATTACTAACGAAAGCTAACAGACTTATACTTAACAGACCTATACTTCATTTTCGGTTTATTATTCTCTGTTTGGTACCCAATCAAAAATTACAGCTTTCTAACCATGATACTCTTACAATATCTTACTTCAATACAATATTACATACAAGCATTGAAATTACACGCGCTACGCAATACAAGGAGCTACGATATTTTACTGCTACAAGCTGCTACAATACCGAGCACATTCGATTGGAGTGAGAATATACCGCTGCAATTAAATGAGATACTGTTTGTTATAAATGTATATAAAACTAGCTGATGCCGGCGACTTCGTCCGCGTGGATTTGGTTTTTAAAATCCCGCGGGATGATTTTCCGGGATGCCTATGTCACCCTCCAGGTCCTCAACTATACCTATTCAAAAAATCACGTCAATCCGTAGCTTTGTTGGAGTATGATTGACAAACCAACAAACAAACACGATATTTATAATAATATGTACCTATTAGAAAGGAAGAATTAATACTACGATAGTAAAGGAAATCTAATGAAATTTTAGAACACAAAAGCTACTATTGTGACTTAAATATGATAGTTACATATATTCCTCCGGGCACTTAATTTGTAAAAAATAATGAGTTTTTTAATCATGTAGTACATAATTTTTATGTATCATCAATAGTTTTCTCAGCACACGCCAAATAATGTACTTTATAGGCAAAATTTTGCTACCTTGGGTAGCATTATTGCAATTTTCTTAAAGATCTCTAATTTTTTTGACAATATATTATAGCCTATGTTACTTCCTGATAACTTACCTTTCTATTGGTGAAAAAAATGGTTAAAATCAGTCCAGTAGTTACAGAGCCTATTCGGTACAAACAAAAAAAAAATCTTTCCTCTGTATAATATTAGTATAGATATATTTTTTTCTACAAATAATATAGCTGTTAACTCGATGTCAACATGTCAACTAATAAATATCAAATAATCAGGCGCAACAATCGCCAGTTTCTGTAATAAAGAATTATTTACTAGCGTAAGCTTTCCCCAAGTACCTACTAAATAATATTTAATAATAATAATTATTAGTTATAATACCCATTGAAAACCTAATAACAAATTCAAAGTCATAAACGTTTCACTGAATATAATTCAGTAATTACAAACTAACTTTAATAAGGCGGAATAACTAGAATAACAGGAGTTGTTTCATTAAAACTAAAACAACTAAGTCATAAAACTGTGTCTGGAACCTTCGCGGCGTCGCGTTCATCCAAAATTACTCCGTAACTTCCCTTCAACTTTTACTATACTCGATAACAAACTGTCGTGAAAGTTCTAACTACACTCACAATTATTACGCGTGGCTTTATACAGTTAAACTTATAATATTTAATTAGGGTTCCGTTCATTTTTTTTAAATTAAGATCGATTGTTTTGTGTTTTTTACCAAGTCTACGCGCGCCTACAGAATCGACCATTCCGAAATAGTCCGAGCTGTCACCGAATTAACATGAAAGATGCCATTTCAATACACCTGGAATTTGGGTATCTTCCAGTACCCCAATCTTTTTTTATCCACGATAAGTATCCCTCAACTGCGATCTCACCTGATGTTAAATGACGCTGCATTCTATGTAGGTGTTGAGCTAACTTGGAAGAGGGTATGGTAGTTTTAATGAAACCCGTACCTACCTCTAATCCCAAGGTGGTTGGGTTTATTCAGGCGTCTAGGTTTCATATAATTCGGTTCGTTCGTTATCGGTCACCTAAGCTAAGATTTAAATAGTACAAAAGTCTTTTCCTCACTTGTAAGGAATAACACCTCAAGCGGAACCTTTCTTGCCGTGTATCTAACCCGGCGGATTGTTATCAGAGCATCTGAAGTGGCACGTAACGAGGATGTAGAAACAATGTTCTCCCCTTTATGTTCCCCTACACTTGTACTCGAAATAATAAGGGCACTATTTTCAATTCTTCCGCCGTATTCCGCGGCTGTGTAGGGACTTAGGGAGCGCGGTACCCATAAGATTTTTAAAAGAGTTTCACATTTACATAGACAAGCTGTGTATTTTTGTTTATGATACAATATTACCTACCTTTTCAATACAATACCTAACCCCGTGAGTGAAGTAAGTGAACCTAACTGGTTCATTCAATCAGATTCTGATGGCTTTGACACGTTTTGGAAATTGATCATGAAGGCGCTGGTTGAAAAATGGCTTTCAATAGCTACATTATAATTTTTATAATAAATAATAATAATTAATTAACAAAATTCATTGACACAACTCATTCATTTCAACTCACAATTCCAAATACTTGAAAAAATTTATTGAAATTCAAAAAAGTGTACAACGTATGTTTTAAAATAAATAATAATTACGTCTGATCTAATCTGATCATAATATGTAGGTATGAGAAACACGAGAACACACGCTAAAGCAGCGCGACGGTGCATTCGTATCGCGTAAAATATAAAAACAAAAATTTATCTCAGACAAATTATTATTTATCTCTCAGTGGTCGTCTGCGTCAGCTCTAATATTTTTAACCGACTTAGAAAACGGAGGAGGTTCTCAATTCAGAGAAAATTTTAAAAATTGTATTACAAAAAACTTGAGAGGTGTCAAGGGACACCCGGATGGAACGTAGTTCCTTTCGATTACATTGTGTTTGGTATTTTCGCGGTACAACATTGGGTCTCAGTAGCCTAGTGGCTCCGGCAGTCGCCTAACAGCCAAAGGTCGATGGTTCGAATCCCAGCTCGACAGACCGAATTTTCCATTTTCAAATTTATTTTAAACAATTTCTACATGTGGAACCTTTTGGAAAAATTCCACATGTAGAAATTATTTAAAATAAAATTGAAAATAGAAAATTCAGTCTGTCGAGCTGGGATTCGAACCATCGACTTTGAACTGTTAAGTGACTGCCGGAGCCACTAGGCTACGGAGACCCAATGTTGTACCGCGAAAATACCGAACACAATGCAAAATTCACATTCAACAAAAAAATGTCGGTTTCAAAAAAGTGTCGAGTGTCGGTTCCTTAATTTTTTCCGTCTAGCCCCCTTCCGCACCGCGCGATAAGGAACTAACGTTCCAATAATATATAAATTACTCGCAGTACTAGGGAAATTGCTGAAATGAATATTATGACAAGCGACGTCTCACGCTTAGCTCGTACCTAAAACAAAGCTTCAATGAATTTCAAGCGCTTACAGAAATCGTGAAATTAACGAGCGAGGCATAACGTATAATTCCTTACTGGCAGCATTCTAATGACGACGAGTTATAACTGCTCTACATTTGAGTTTTGACTACGTGCTAGCTGAAGCAGACAATTATTATTATTACTCTGCGCAGATTCCTCTAAATAATCATCTGATTGAACTATACCTAAATATCATAATATTATGAGTTGTCATTTAGTTGTAATGAAGCGTTAACTGGTGAGTGGACTTTTTTTAAACCTACACTTCAAATTTTCAAATCTAAGTAAGTATTCCTTAAGTAACCACTTATATGTTTAAAAACTAGCTTGTGCCCGCGACTTCATCCGTATGGAGTTCAGTTTTATAAAATACGAGAGAGCCCTTTGATTTCCGGGATAAAAAGAAGCCTTTGTCACTCTCCGTCCTTTACTATGTTCCGTATTAAAACCACGTCGACCACAGTTTTTTAGCGTGGTGATTGAAGCACAACCCTACAAACAAATAAACTTTCGCATTTATATATTAGTAGTGTTATACATTCTTACCTAGGATAGTATAGCTAGTAGGTAGGTATACTTAGCAAAAATATTTTCACAAAGGGTTGTTAATTCAATTACACCATTGACTTCCCAGAAACTCCCCTTTCTGGCACTTACTTGTATAAATAGTTGGAAACTAAGAGTATTATTAGAATGAATTTTTTTTAATACAATCAAGCAAGTAGCTTTCCATTGATTGAAAAACTACACTAAATGTCTGTGTACCTACCTATTGTTAATAAAATTATGAATCCAGTCTCCATTCGAGACTCCGTCGATTATACATCTATTTAGATTCTGGGATTATGATAGCAATCGCTCCTAATCAAATAAATTGCTTTCTTTGCTTTCTTGCTTGCTTGGGAAGGTAAGCGGTGCTTAGTTTGTTACTGCATGTTTGACCATACAGATTTTTTTCTGTTGGCGGATTATAGCAAAATAATTCTAACCTTTTCTTGCTAATCATGAACTTCCGTAAAGTAACGCCTGCTTCTATCCAATATTGTCATTAAGCTTAGGCGAGTGAAAATTTTATTAATTAGATGTCGCTAAAGGGCTAAAGGGGAGTTGGAGGCGATGGTAACGCACCCGAAGTAGGGATTGAGTCCTGCGAGTCAAGACTCGCAACCATGTGCGATCTTTTTATACCCAGGAACATTTTAAACTGAATTGCGTACTGAAATCATACTCATCGGTGATTTATCCGAACTGGAGGGTCCGTAATAATTAAATACCTATATTATATAGCACAATGAATTATTTTTGAGTTAAATACCATAAGAAAGGCGCAGTGTCTTCAATGCATCATACATTCTCGTATGTCGCTGAAACTAGGTCATACTGCCCCGAAGAACAATCAATTATACGTTGGTAACTAAAGACAAAGGCCTAAAGTTTTATACAGAGGCATAAAGTGCTTCCTGCGAAGCGTAAAAAAAATGATGAACGACACAAAGGAGGAATGTGTGTCAGGAATGCAATGCTCAGACTCTCGCCCTTCCCTTTGTTAACTCAACGACGTAGAGTTACGAGTAAATGTTCAATTATCTTCATCAATTGTCAGCCTGTACTGTAACTACTCGAAGTAGTTACCTACTAAAAATGATCAAGCTTTACTGATAAGTATTTAGTGACAATTTCATCGCCGAGTTACATACAAGTTTACCATCGCTCAATACAAAAACTGTCAGAACGTCAAGATTCCTCGGTGAAAAGTTAGTTGGAGATGTGTGTACATTCAGCGCATTCAGCACGTTGTACCTACTATACAGATTTTACTGGTTTCGCGGATTGTATTCCGAAAGAAAGTTATTTATAATAATAGTTTCGCCCGCTCGCTTAAATTTTGCAGCAAAAAGTAAGTAAGAACTAAGAACGACCCAAAAATCATGTTACAGACTTTTGGATATAGATACCTACAAACAGTAAGTATTATTATGAGCAGTATTTTCAAGTGTACTCTAACTTAAAGTAGTTACCAATTCTCCAAGCCATTGCTACAACTTGGGTCGTAGCTTAGTTTACCTGGAGGCACGTAGCATCATTCTATTAAACTTTGCCTTGATTTCGAGTATCTTATTCTTAATTAAGCTTCTCTGTGTTATTGTTAAATTTCCCGGAATCCACCAAAGTTAGTACAACGGTACTTCCCTTAATCTGAAATCTATGGAATTCAGTGGTTCTGTTTCATTAAGAGGAAATTATTCACTTCAGACTTCAGTCTTTGTAAGACATTTAACAATTATTTATTTACAAGATGATGCCCGCGACTTCGTCCACGTGGATTAAGGTTTTTTAATTCCCGCGGGAACTCTATATGTTAATCCTGGGTATGAGCTATCACTATTCCAAACAGCCAAATCGGTTCATTCGGTGTGGCGTGAAAGAGTAACAAACATCCATCTATCCATCCATCCAAACATCCAGTCATACATCCTCACAAACTTTCACACTTATAATATTAGTAGGAAGTAGGATATCTCTTTTATCTGCGATGTCATCCAGGTGGAGTAAGGTTTTTAAAAAAAAAACGCTTTGATATTCCTTGATAATTTTCAACTAAGTTTACCAATTGCTCAAAATATATTTGCTTTCCAAGCATACAGACAGACGCGGCGGGGGACTTTGTTTTATAATATGTATGATATGATGACTGTCCAGCAGTAGACGACTAGACATGTATCGGGTATAAAAAATCTGAAGAATAATATGTTTTAGGGTCAAAATAAATCGGCAAAACAATCAAGATTCCTCGGAAAGGAAGCAACATGCGAAAGCGTGGCGCAAATAAATCAATTACGCAGTGCCAGGCAATAATTGGTTTCGTACCGGAGTGCACTGCAATCGCCGGGCTATTGTCTAACATTCCTTGATTTTGCGAAAAACTGCAGGGAAAAATTGAGAGGATTGTCTTAACAAAATGAAGTACCTACTGTGGCAATACTTATTACGATTGTTAGTATTCTATACATACTCTCACGGGTACAAAGCCCAGATCTTAAGCTTGCGCGGGGACTAGGTCCAACGCGTAGAGGCTTCATGAGAGAGCTGTTGATATAAATACGGAGATGAATACACCAACAGGATTTTATCCTTCAATACATCAATAAGTTGAACTGAGCAATATAGGCTCCGGTGGGTGCATTACTATTTCATTGGACACTAAACTACGTAAATAGGCTATTGGGATGTGGTGCTGCGGACTTATGATATCTACTTATTTTTACTATTATTTTCGAGATTTACTATCAAAAAACGTGAAACTTTAGTATTCTTATTATTAGTATTCTTAGTTATTCAAAGCGACCAACCAAATCATTAGTGATTCAAGCGTAACTTCTCAACTCTCGTGTGAATTTACACGGGAGTTGAGAAGGTCAGCTTGAAACACTGATGAATTGGTCACTTGGACTGAGGTTGTACCTATACCTAAGTTCCTTCTCTGACCTTGGCGCGCTTGGCCTGACCCTCGAAGCTTTGTTTCAAGTTGACAAAAACACTTGCTTAATACCATGAGACGATGATATGCAAGTAGGTACTAACTAAACTTTTAATTAAATTAAAAAAAAATCCTTTCATGTAATCAAATTGCATAAATTACTTTTTGTACTTCATACCTACTACAGCTGACCGTCCGTCTGAAGTATCAAAACCCTCATTTTGTCCACAAATTATAATAATTACGAGTTTTGTAGACTCTGATGGTCTATAAAATTATGCTGGAGGCTTGATGATATAGAAAAGTTTTCATATTTTAATATCATCTTTAACTTGGAGATAAAATCAGAAATAAATCAAATTGTACATGCGTACAATCCCAAAGTACCTACCTTCCTTTCTAGGCACTTATTATTCTGAGTATGACGGCAATTCAATAATTGAAATAGGTACTTGCATTTTATGACGGCAAATTCCAACCACCCGTTAAAAATATCAGCGGCTATCAAATAGTAAAATAAGCATTTTGAATTCATCGAGAATATCGAGATACTGAATATGAAATCGGAACCATTTAATACCGCACGAGAAGAGGAACAATTTTATCGGCAAAAACCGGCCAAGTGCGTATCAGGCCACGCGCAGTGTAGGGTTCCGTAGTTGCAAGTCACAATTATTATTGCTGACCTAGGATAGTGCTTTTATTTTATTTATGAATATTGAATATATTTTGAGTTCCATGGTTTTTCGCGGTTCACTTCTAAAAAACAGATATAACTCCTTAACTTGTGAACCCTACTTAGCCGTGATAGTTTTCCTATAAAATTCTTTATATATACTACTGCTGTAAATTTTTTCACGTATCCTATAAACAACCATTTAGCTGACAGAGGGGGGGACATTTGACTCCAATAAAAATTAGCACTTTAAAATATCATATTTCACAAACGGATCCCTGAATCGAAAAATGGTGTTCATATACCCACAATATTTTTGAAAGACATATTCAACGACACCCCACACTATGGGATAGACGAGAAAAAAAAATCATCCCCACTTTAGATTTAGGATGAGGAGGAGGGAGGAGGCCCTAAAAAAATTATTTTCACAATTTTATTTCACCACTTTGTTGGCGTGATTAATATTTATACCCTTGCCAAATTACAGATTTCTAGTACCAATAGTCTCTGAGCTAAACCACGGACGGACGGATAGACGGACGGACATGGCAAAACTATAAGGGTTCCTTGTTTACTAAGGAACCCTATAAAGTACGTGAGTATTTTTAAATGTTTCTTATTTGATATCGTGTAAGAGATCGCAACAACGGCCTGGAATAGTACATTACACATCTAGGGCAGTGAAATAAGAAATGTCTCAGATCACATGTAATTGTTGTCCGAGGCGAAGCCGAGGTCAATAAACATGTGATCTGAGGCTTTCTTATTTACTGCCCGTGGTGTGTATACTATTTTTCTCCTCGACGGAGGCGGAAAGCGACATTTTCGTTTAGCGCAGCGGGAGGAAAATTGACGCTTTCCGCCCGGAGGTGAGAAAAATTATTTTAGCTCTCGGTATTTTCAGCAAAATGCTCGGAATTATCTTTGCTTGTTTTCACGTGCGGCTAATAGTGTAAGAGCTCACGATAAAATCGACAAACTAAGCGAGAGTTATTTGTTAGGTATGTTCTCGAGCACTTTTGTTGACAGCTGATTAAAAATTAATAAGCATATTAAGTAAGTTATAAAAGTTGGTACCAGGTAGGATAAGCAAGGCGTCGTTTTACAGCCGATATTATATCTACTATTTATACTAGGCTTTTGTTTTATTACCGCGGCTTCACGGAACACGTTTAGTTCTTTCTGCATTTTTTTCTGCATTGATTAGTATAAAGATATCGTTTATCTGTGTACCAACGGCTATTCCGCATTCTAAAGACAGTAGTACCTACTGCCTTATAAAGAAACGATAAAAATCTTTGATTATTTTTATAACAGACTCTCTACCTATGAAATTGTACTTTTAAAGCTTGTTACCAACAGCAGCTGCACAATTAAAACCCTCATTTTGTCCGTATTTACAAAATTATTCCAATTCCACTGTAACATAATTATTATAATGTTGAAGAAACATTTTGACATTATAGGTTACTTCTAGCTGATGACCGCTCCGTCGGTGGCGAATTACGTTTTAAAAATCTTGCAGGAACTCTGAGATGATATTTTAGGATAAAAGTTACCATATCTTCTTTCACCTCATTTCCTCGCCAAAGTTTGTCAAATTGGTTCTGTGCTTTAAGAGTGAAAAGGTAACAGATAGACAGAGTTTATAATATTATGTATGGAAGATGGTGTGACATCTAGTTAGTTGCAACAGCGCATCACAATCAGTAAATGGATGGAAGGTCACCCACCTTTGGAGGTCTGAAAATCTATTCCGAAGAATCGGCATTTTTTTACAAAAGTATACTAAATGCTCATAGATACTGATGAACTTATCTATCATAACTTTTTCATAAAACTTTTCTAAAAGCAAATTAGTAAATTCCTTCATGGAAATAAAATCATACTTATATTAGAAATGCGAAAGTGTGTTTGTTTGTTGGTTTGTCCTTCAATCACGCCGCAACAGAGCTACAGATCGACGTGATTTTTTCTATGGGTATAGTTGAGGACCTGGAGAGTGACATGGGCTACTTTTTATCCCGGAAAATCAAAGGGTTCCCGAAGGATATTAAAAACTAAATCCACACGGACGAAGTCGCGGGCATCAGCTTGTTGGTAGATAAATAGAAGTTTCGCAAACATTTCCAGATCTCTCAGAAAATAAAAAACAGTTTATTTTTATTATACCTGAAATACTTCTGAAATAAAATAAGAATTCATCGTCTGCAGGATAATAAGTTTCATGGAGCTCAGTATCTCTAATGCAAATTTTAACCCAAAAATATTTTGCCAGATAAATCAAAATTGGAGTTGTTCAAACTTTAGCCGTTTGGATGTTAGACAAAAATAATATCCGCCTTACACAAGATAATAATATTCTCGAGCACAGTTGTTTAAAACTTTACTAACTAAAGATTTCTCCCATGTAAAAACTTTGGGTTCATCTACGGATTACTGTCAATTCAAAGTTTGAGTTATTTTTCTTTTAATCCATGTAGGTACTAGATTCAAAAGAATCGTGCCTGATTTCATCAGTAGTAGGTACTTAAACAATTCCCTAAGCAGTTTCCTTAGCGTGACGTCACCCAAATCTAGACATCATCCGGAGCTTTTAAATATCTTTTATTTGATTTTTAAGAAACCTAACTCCACATGGACAAAATCGCGGGCAAAGGTTAGTAAAACATAAAACAGCACACGCGATTGGGTCTTCAATCGAACGTGCTAGATGCAATTGAAATGGTACGTACTACCGAGGCAAGCAAGCGTCGCAACCAGCAATGACGTCGTGAAGTCGACTGAATGTAAATTGCTGTGGCCCACGGAACGAGCGAACTGTGAAAATAATGGTCTTTGGTAATACGACTAGGTGGGTACATAGGTTTTCCAATAAACGCTACCACCAGGTCGATAACCTCAGGAAACTTTCAATTAAAAAAATTATAGTAGGATGAAATCCATTGGAAAAGGAAGAGAATGTAACAAAAATGAAAGGAAAAATAAATTACGGGCGATCTGAGGTCAGGAAGTGGGGGGGAGGGGGGTTTAATGGTAAAAAACGGTTTATCTCAATTTATGGAAAAACTACAAGTCCTATGGAAAAAAGTTAAATGGTAAAGTTGTAGGTAATAAAAAGATCTACAACTTTTGTATTTAGACTTTTTTCACATAACCTCAAAATGTATGTGAAAAATTCAAGTTTTTGGGTTTTTTATTTTTATCTTTTACAAAAAAAAATATTTTTTCATGAAATTTGGTGAAAACTTACCTTTTTATGTCCCAAACATACTGTACTTTTTCTGATTTAAAATATTTATTTTTTTACCTTTTTTTTTTGACTTAATATTGAAAAAGCACCTAATTTTCAATCGAAAAATCTCCCGTCAAAATATCTGCTTTTTTAAAAAGTTGGTAAGCTTTTTGTTCGTTGAAATCTCTACTTTCTGATGGTGTAAAAAAAAGTATACATTACATTGGTAAATGCTCTCAGAAAATGCAGAAACGAAATACGAAATAACAGGTAGTAAGGCCCAGACCCTCCTAGCCCCTAAGAAATACGTTTTAAATTACATGCGTAGATGGCTATTTATTGCTATTTTAAGATAACTTATATTATACCTGAGTGACCTACGGAAAATTTTAGCCCATCAAAAGGTATTTCATAGAGAAGTGGGGAAGGGGCTAGGAGGGTCTGGGCCTTACTACCTGTTATTTCGTATTTCGTTTCTGCATTTTCTGAGAGCATTTACCATAGTAATGTATATATTAGTAAATAAAAGCTTGTAAAAATAGCACCACTTTGTAAAGTGGTGCTATTTTTACAAGCTTTTATTTAACTTGCAATGTATTTATGTATTTAATTATGTATGTATGTATGTATATATGTGTGTTTAGGTTAAATCTTACAAGATGAATAGAACCACTTCTCGGTTTTCGATTGAGCTGTGCATGTATAATGTATATGTAAATCGGATAACAATGCAATAATATTGTGACATGGAGCATGTGATGATGATGGGAACGGAAGGTGGCTATGGGGACTCTGTAATAAAACAACGTAACTCTATTGAGTTTGGGCTCAGTTGATTCGTCTTGACAAGTGCTCTGGTCCTAGATGTTTTCCAAGATTCGATGATGGAGCTAGAACGTGGCTATGGAAACTCTGTAATAAAACGTCGTAATCCCATCAAGTGTTTACTCGTTTGATTTGACAAATATATAATGTCAATGACGATTGCACATAAGGAGATTAATAAAAGACGTACAAATCTGTATGATTGTATTATTAGTTGCACTTTAAAACCCAAATCAAAATATGTTGTAAATTATAATTGTAATGTCCATATTCACGCGTTTGTCGCTTGTCTTGTGAACCCCGTAGCCGCGGCGCAGTGCTGCCGCGATGTCAAAATAGGCCCGGTTGGCGGCAGGTTTAATTGATAGATGATTAGACAATAGATGATATCTAGGGTCTGATGATGTAGCCAGCTACTAAAAGCTTGTTTTTAAAAATTATTTTTTTTTAGTTTACATTTGTTTTTTTTTTCCTGATACTGAGTAGGTACTATCAATCTAACCTAACTTAGGCTAATGAATTATTTAAATTTTACCTAATCTTGTAAATTATTATCATAAATACTAAGACTTACACTAGCGGCACGCTATGATGGCCGGTTTGACACATTACAATAGTGATGTGGAATGTCAATTTATTCTCGAACAAAAAACAATTAAGTTTTGTTTTTGTACCTGATTAAATAGGTTTAATAAAACAAAAATGTATATGTTTATTTAATTTATTTGAACGAACTGAATATTTGAATGAAAATGAATATACATACTTTATATGCACACAAGAAACATATGAATACAAAAGATACCAAAAAAGGTGCCACAAAAGGCCATAATTAATCAGATTCGTCCATACTACTATTTTCACTGTCGTCACTGCTATCATCACCTACATTAATAATTATATGTTCGTTTTCTATAATATTATCTATTTTCACATCTCTTTCATAATCTTCCCTTATTAATTTAACAGTTCTATTCACAACCTTTTCCCAGTCTCCTTTAGTCACATGTTCACAAGCTTCTTCTAATAATTTTAGCATTTTTTTTGTGGTAAATGGGGGTTCTGTATTGTGTCTTGCAGCATATCCCTTAATTTGAGCCCACACCAACTCAATCGCATTATACTCACAATGGTAAGGCGGTAACCGTATAACTCTGTGCCCATGTTCTAATGCTATTTCGTCAATGACGTATCGGATCTTGGTTGGTTTGTTTTCTTTTAAAAGACGTACTAATTCCGCTTTTAACATATTCATGTTTGCATCTACGCCATTTTTACGAAGCCATGCGACGATATCAGCTTTCTTTTGGGATTGGGCAGGTGGCTTGTCAATTTGCATCGAGTGGTATGGGGCGTTGTCCATAATTATAATAGATGGTTCAGGGAGGCTACACAACATTGAGGTAAACCATTCAGTAAACTTTTCTCCATTCATGTCTTCATGATAGTCTCCAGTGGTTTTTGACGCAAAAGCCATGAGAGAACCTTCGACAAACCCGTTGATGGTTCCGGCGTGACAAATTATAAGTCGCGATCCTTTTCCTACAGGAACTTTGGAAGTAGATGCTGCTGTGTCATCGTTCCAAGAACGGCCTACAGTATGGTTAGCATTAAGCCATGTTTCATCCAAGAACACAACATTTTGCCAATTTTTGATTTCTTTCACTTGCCGTAAAAAAGTATACCTTGCCATCGCTATATCAAATCTTTCCATCAATATTTTGCGTTTGTTACATTTTTTGTATCGAAATCCAATGGTCTTCAAAATCTTCGTTAAAGAACTTTCCCCACCGAAGAATAATCCAGCTTCCTTCAGTGAATGCACCAACTTTTTTCTTGTTGGATACTCCTTCTGTAAATAGTAGCCGTAAACATGTCTTCGGATAGCATCGGCATCAAAGCTATCGATGCCTACGACTGGTTTTGCTCGTTTTCTCTTTTTTGGTGTGTGAAGTTTATTTTCTTCTGTGCCAGTCTCGCCATATTTTTTTTTAGTTATCCGTCTAACAGTTCGTTGTCCAATATTAAGCGCATCAGCTACGCGTTCAACCACTGACGTTATAGGTAAAATTGGCCCTCCATTTTGAGCTTCACGATCGAAATAGTTACGAAGGCGTATTACGAACTCACGTGTCTGACTATTTAGAACAGTTCTCTGCGTACGTTCGGTCATATCGACGAAATCCACAACAAAGGGCTTGAACAGAGTCCAAATTAACGAGCAAGGGTCAACAGTAATGCAGTATCAATATTTGAAATCCAAAGCCAGGTCAAAACTATATCACAATCGCATTGCACTGACAGTTTATACTTTTCGAAGCAACGTCAATTCGAAACTGCTTTGGTTTGCATTGAGCATTGACGCGAGTTTGCCGGAGGTAGTAGTTGTGCTAGCCAGCGATCCTATGTGACGATCGTATTAGATTCCATTTTTAAAAATTTTCAATTTAGAAAACCAAATGCCGAGTTGTGGTATATATCATATAAAAATAAAAATTTTACCTTTTGTATGAAACAGCTGATATTTTTTTGCGATTTCAGAGGTTTGTCCACATAGTGAAAATTGTTCATATTCACAAGTACCTACATTCACCCCTTAAATGGTGCAAACTGATTTTTCTACACTTGTATACATTTTAGAAATCAATTTAATAAATAAATTTTGAGTCCTAAACCTAAAACTACATTCGATAAAATTTATGAATCTCTGCACATCACTATCGTCAATAAAGTAATACAATTATTTCCTTCAAAGTCGTTATCAATTAATACGGAACTTCATGAGCGGACAAACGTCAAACCGGCCATCATAGCGTGCCGCTAGTGTAAGAAGTTGTGCAATCACGCATCTTAGTCTTTCTTGACAATTAAATAATCCTTAGAGACTGTCACTCTATCATAATGTAAATATAAAATGTATACTATTTAAAATGAAATAAAAAATACTAATACATATTATAAATGTGAAAGTGTGTTTGGTTGTAAATTTTTTGGTTTCATCGAGATATTTTGCTTGTGTATACTGTACATTCGAAGACCTGTGCGGTTAGTCCGAGTTTTAATTCGTTTGATCGTAATAGTAAACGAAGACATTAGCATCAAAATAAAATGAACCATAATATGATTTAGTCACAAATTCAATACAGACGTTTTTAATTTGGAGCGTTTTCGTCACGTAAGCTTTGATGGTAATGTCATCGTTTACTATTTATAGTTAACTATCAAATCTTGTACTAAGCGTACTGTAATGTAAAATAGAATATAACAGAAATATTTTTTTATTCAAATAAACTTATAGAAGGGCTTTTGAATCGTCGGTGGGTCTACCACTGCACTGGTTCGGAATGCCCTTCCTGCCGAGAACAACCAGCAAGAAACTCGGCGGTTGCTCTTTTCAAAACAAGTTTACAATAGGTACTATCCTATGTATGCAGTGTAGTGCTATGTACCCGTGTAGGGCTACGAGCATCGATGTGCTACGAGTAACAAGCGCGCTACTACGATAATGTTTTGGCGTGGTTTTGGCTAACCAATGGACAAGTTTCTATTTTTTTTATGGATAAACTAGTGGTTCGCCCCGAACTGAGACCTCGCGGTAACGGTATCCCATGATTATTCATTCAATCGATACATGACGACCAAAACTGGCATTATTATTATTATGCCCGTTTTCACCAAACATACCTAAATCATCCCCTATGTAGGAGTCTCTTTACATAGGTAGCTCCAAAACACAATCCTAAGTCCTAACATCCGTCCCAATGTCCTTTTAGGTGTCCCGTACAGGATCGTGATAAAGAAGTTGACAATAATCATCACATAACTTATCATAGGTAGCCCGTAAAGGTTAGAGAACGTCAGTGAAAACATTGAATTATTATGTAGGTACTAACGAGTGAAAACGGGTTAGGGGCATCTGTACAAATCGTCATCTATCGACGCGAATACAAAATATACAAAATGATATTTAACTAAAGAATAATTTTAATTGAATAATATGTTATTATATTATGTACCTAAATAATAATGGTCGACGCAAAACTGTTTTTGGGATAAATCGTAGTCGTAACTCCTAGTTCAATGGAATAGTTAATGACTGCGCCATCTATTAGCATTATTGTGAAGCTATGTGAAATTTACTGATGCTCATTAAAAATTAAATAATCTCGTTTGTTTATAATATTCATATAATTTTAGTATTTGTTGTTCAAGTACAGGATACAAGTGAAGTAAGAAAATAAGTACAACTTGAAAATATATAGAAAATTTTCCCAGGGAGCGTCTTCAAGCGAGCGTATTAAATCGCCACTTTGGAAGCCCCCCATTTCGTCAATTTTAGGAAAAAAATTATAAAAAAATACGGTTGTACTCTGTTCCAAATTGTCTTTAAAATGATACACAGAAAACCTATGAATCGCAAATTAAAAAAAAAATTCTTCGCATTCGCTTCTATGAGAGCCCCCCTGAAATAAAGATTTTTATAACTTTTTAAGCCATTTTCGGCTGGAGGCCATCGGTTTACATATTATATCTAAATTTGAAGTAATTACGTTCAGTAATTCAAAAGTTATAAGGCTCTGACAGACGGACGGACGGACGGACGGACGGACGGACGGACGGACAAGTGCAAATCGCTCTAGTAAACTCAGAGACCTCGCTTCGCTCGGTCAATTATAAAAATTGGAGTAAAATGAAACAAACTCGTGAAAGAATCAATAAATTATCTCTAAAAATGAAAAAGTTATTTGAGTTGAAGTTGCGCTTGCAAGAATAATTTTGTCACACGCGTCGCTCCATCGTGTGACGCCATTTCACCTAGACGACGCACAAAAGGTTATAAGGTAATTTTGAAAAAAAAAAATCTTTTTCGAAGCGCCTAATATCAGAAACGAATTGACATACAAAAATTTTTGTTTAATCAAAGTTAAAGGAAATATAATGTTCTACTGAAAAGTATCAAAATACTTTTGCCGTAGGACGTTAAGGAAAAAGTTATTGAGGAAAAACCGGAGGGAGATCGAAAATTTTGCAGTTTCAGAAATGACGTCACAGGCTAATCAGAAACCACAGACTACTAAAATACGTAAACATCAATAATCTATTTCTAAGTCATTTATTGATGTATTTCAAAAATTTCAATGATTGATTAGTTTTTGATCTATATTTTAATACCATTACGTTGAATGTAATATTAACATCATCATGAAACTTCTCCATTCCTCGTGATATTTCTCTCTCGCGTGCCATCTTGAGAAATGATATAAAATAAATTAAAAAAAATATAGGTATTCAATAAGTTTCATTTATAAGAAGGTAATTAATGATAAATTATCCTAGATAATAGTACTACCTAATGAATCTGGTATAAAACAAACGTCCCATCGAACTATTTCCTCAATGAAAACTCTCCGGAAATTAAAAGCAGAGAAAAGACCCACGGGACATTAACTTGCGGAGAAAAGGGAATTTAATTTAAAATTTGTTTTCAGCCCTGCATTTTGTTTACGGAAAGATTTTTGGGAAGACATTTTCCGGGATGGAAACCAACTAAGTTTACCAATTCAAAGTCTTTATATATTATACGTAGGTATAGGCAGTAGAGAGTTATTATCAAAAGTTATTATTATCAATTATGTTCTTAACTAGTTTTTGCCCCTGATGCTGTCCGCGTGTATAATTTAAGATAGTTACCTATTTTAGGATAGGATGGGAACTATAGTAAATATCATTCGTCTATGGATGGGAAGAATGCATCTTAGACATACGCAGATCCTATATCACTGCACGCATAATTCTCTGCCACCGGGAAAGCAACTAAGTTCTTCATCAAAAGTGTGTGTGTGTGTGTACTTTTGATGAAGAACTTAGTATACTACTACTACGTTACCTATTTTAGGATGGGAAGAATGCATCTTAGACATACGCAGATCCTAGATCACTGCATGCATAATTCTCTGCCACCGGGAAAACAACAAAGTTCTTCATCAAAAGCACACACACACACACACATACACATACACACGTGTGTGTGTGTGTATGTGTGTGTATCTTTATGCGATAATCACACTAAATAAATATATATATATATATAGATATAAAGGCGAAAGTTTGTGTGGGTGTGTGTGTGTGTGTGTGTGTGTGTGTGTGTGTGTGTGTGTGTGTTTTACTCTTTCAAAATTTACTGGACGGATTTGGCTGAAATTTGGAATTGAGATAGATTATACTCTGGACTAACACATAGGCTACTTTTTATCTCGGAAAATTACAAACTTCCCGCGGGAATCAAAACCTTAATCCACACGGAAGAAGTCGCGGGCATCAGCTAGTATTACATAAATGGCGAATTGACTGTCAAGCCACGCGCAGAGTAGGATTCCGTAGTTGCCTGTCACAATATTATGCGTGCATAAAAGGAGGTACAAACATATAAATGCATACTGCCGCGTCTCCAGCAGTATATCAAATTATTATGAAATCAAGGACAAACTGCAAACTGCAATTAGAATTCCGCAAAGTAATGCTGTTTCGATTCAATACTAATGGCATCTGATATACTAAAGGATATACCAATTGTCTCTGCGCTAGTCATTGCTTTAATACGGAACCTTAAAAAGTTAACTTATAACAAAGGCTCTAAAAGGGATGATAATTGATAAGTACATTTTGTACCTTATTTATACCTTTTTACATGCATTTTACATTACTATTGCCTTATAATTATGTACATTTTAGAGAAAATTTCAGTATTTTATATCTCACATTTTTTATTTAGGCAGATCCTCAGAGGTTTGAACTACCTACTACTATTACTACGTACATATTATTTAAGAATTGTTTATAATTATGAAAATCTATAAAACCTCGCTCACCAATGCGCGCAAAAGTGGACAAAAATCGCTTGAATCCAAAGGTACAGAGCTCACCTATCCCAGACATCGAAAAACTTTAAAACTAGCATTTGTTTCTCTTCTTTCACGTGCCCCAAAAATGGGTAATTTTTGGCATTTCAGCACCTTTTATGCCGTGTTTTACTCATGCGTTGGTGTGTAATATGGGCCAAGATAACCCTGCAATGATAAAATGATTTATATGGGTCCTAACATACCCCCGCTGGCGAAATTAAAATAAAGTTACATACTTGTTATGTATGGTGTGAAGACTTTAAATGCAAGGGACGTGGAGCTTTAGTGCAAAAATCTTAAGAGACGGGTTATTTGCCTCGTTATAAGGTGACAGAAGGGCTGGTTACCATAAAGATGCACCCAATATTCTTAGCGTCATTCCACGCGGGTATGATTCCTATACTTAGCTATTAGATTAAGTATATATAGTATTAAGTATAAATGTTACAATAAACTTATAGATAAATTTCACAAGTTAAAGTTATAGTTTATTGTAACATTTTAATAAAAAATAAACATAATATATTCCATTATCGTATACTCCTTAATGAAATTATATCTTTAATAACGTCGCTAGTATAATAATAACTGCAACGTTCTATGCATCATTCTTAGTAAAGTGGCTAATTAATTTCTCAGAGATACTCCACGTATATTTCACTGTAGTGTGTGCTGTTACCACTCTGACGGTTCGTGCGAGCTAATTCCCTTTGTTTCACTCGGGAGCCCCAGTTGCACTTCATTCACGAATTTAATACCATTAGAAATGAGAACACTCATATACATTCAAATGTGCCACTGTTATTTCCAACATTTTAGCTTGTCTACTTCTTGAATGCATGTACGTACGTACTCTCACAGTGTATTTGAATAGGTACAAAATATATATTTTTATAAAGTTAGTTTGTGTTACTTCTGTTTTAACTGAGGAAGACTCGAATTTTATTAATGAGCGTCACGCCCATTCCCACTAACGACTTTCGAACTGTCTCGAGGCGTAGTTGAAGATTCGCATTGATTTTGTTTAGGGTTGCTTATTTGCCTAAATGCTTACCTAATTAATGAAGCACGCCACGCTGTTGTAGCTTCTGCTCTTGTTGGGCATGATATGAGCAAAATGAGTTTTCTCTGAATCTAGATACGGGGTGTACAGAAGAAACTCGGACAACTCTCATGGTGAGATATATAGACCGTACTCTAGCTCCGGTCAAGACCCAAAATAGAGTTAAAATGAGACACAATAATATGTTTTAACTCAGTCTTAAGGCTGAACTGAGTGAGAGGTCCATCTATATTACCCTACGCTCTATTTCATAGGATGGCCGAGACCTTTTACTCGATATGTTTACCTTTACCGTGTAGGTGTCTATGCAACTTATCTTTTATCTTTTTTATTTTGATCGAGTTATCGAGCATAGGTTAAAAGGTTAACTTTGAAAAAGCAACAAAAATAAACACGTAATGTCGAATCGCAGTAAAACAGTGCTTACTTAATGTAATTAGTAATTTTTGTTACCGGTCCGTTTCAACTTGTTGTGTCACAAAGTTTAAATTCAATAATACATGTGAAAGTTTGTGAGGATGGATGGATGTATGGATGGATGGATGGATGTTTGTTACTCTTTCACGCCACAACGAATGAACCGATTTGGTTGAAATTTGGAACGGAGATAGGTCATACCCAGAATTAACACAAAGGCTACTTTTTATCCCGGAAAATTACAGGGTTCCCGCGGGAATTAAAAAACTTTAATCCACGCGGACGAAGTTGCGGGCATCAGCTAGTTATAAAAAAAACTGCATACAAATATCTTAAAAAGCAAATCCTAAGAACAAAGATAATTTCAATATAATACTAGTGGTTCGCCCCGAACTGAGACCTCGCGGTAACGGTATCCCATGATTATTCATTCAATCGATACATGATAACCAAAACTGACATTATTATTATGCCCGTTTTCACCAAACATACCTAAATCATCCCCTAAGTAGGAGTCTCTTAACGTAGGTAGCTCCTAAATACAATCCTAAGTCCTAACATCCGTCCCAATATCCTTTTAGGTGTCCCGTACAGGATCGTGATAAATAAGTTGACAGAAAACATCAATCACCTAACTTATAGGTAGCCCGTAAAGGTTAGGGAACGTTAGTGAAAACATTGAATTATTTATCAAACATTGAATTTAACTCGTAGTTCCATGGGAATAGTTACTGACTGCGCCATCTATTAGCATTATTGTGAAGCTATGTTGATGCTATATGAATTACTGACGCCCATTAAAAATTAAATAATCTCGTTTCTTTATAATATTCATATAATTTTAGTATTTGTTGTTCAAGTACAGGATATAAGTGACCTAAAAACATAAAATCAGTTTGAAAATCCATAGCGGATTTTTCTAGAGAGCGTCTTCAAGCGAGCGTATAAAATCGCCACTTTGAAAGCCCCCCATTTCGTCAATTTTAAGGGAAAAATTAAAAAAAAAAATATTTTTGTACTCAGTTCAAAATTATCTTTAAAATGATACGTAACAATTTTATGTAACGCGATTTTTTTTTTTTTACTTCGCATTCGCTTCTATGAGAGCCCCCCTGAAATAAAGATTTTTATAACTTTTTAAGCCATTTTCGGCTGGAGGCCATCGGTTTACATATTATATCTAAATTTGAAGTAATTACGTTCAGTAATTCAAAAGTTATAAGGCTCTGACAGACGGACGGACGGACGGACGGACGGACGGACAAGTGCAAATCGCCCTAGTTAACTCAAAGACCTTCGCTTCGCTCGGTCGATTATTATACAAATATTCAAGCAGCAAGGTCATCACTGTTTTCTTAAGGTGGTAAAAGCATGCGACAGGCGATTTTTGGTGAGCTTTGTGAGGAAAACTATAAGTTCAATTTGAATAATTTCAAAGTAATATGTAATTTGGGTCTCTTATCTAAATTTACTTTGAGGTAGAAACACGATTGGAAAAAAAATTCTCGATAGAAAGTTTTCCCAAACTTTGCTCCAATAATCTCCTTTTTTTTCGTTTTAATCGGAAACGGTAGGTTTTATTCCTGCTATTTTTTTTATTTGTGTTGATATAAATATTTACTAAAAGCGGTTTGAACTATTTTTTGATTATTAGCATTCATAATTTTTTTTAATCAATTTAACACTTATTAAAGATTTTTTCAATTCCCGCCCCCTGAATCTATAACTTCCATCTCTTTCCTAGCACTGCAAAGTATATAGTCCCATCACTATCGTACAACCCGCCCATTTTTAACCAGTTAACTGAAGGCTATTGCCAGCGTTGGACGTGTGTCCGGATCTGCCAGGATAATATGTATTTTTTTTCGGTTAGGAAAAAATTAAAAATGCCTTGATGGCGCTTGAAAATAGCAGGTTGTAACTACTCGGCGACCAAAAAATAAAATACGAGGCTTTTATCGTAAAACTTTACGAAAAGAGCACCGCCATCTATTGGTCATTGACTAAACGACTAAGCAACATGATATAAAATTGGTTTGTTAAAAAGTTCGACGGAAATATGATTTGCGTGTTGCCTTCGATTATTTCACAGACTTCTCCGTAGAGTGTCTAGTGTGGTGGCGAGGGTGACGGAGTGAATCCAATTGTTCAGGGTTCGAATTCTGACTTCAGATTATGTCTTTGTTTGTTTTTTTTTTATTTACCATAATAAAATAAAATTGAAGTTTCTGCTTGTAATGTCAAGATAACAGGTTTATATAACTAAATGCATATTATATTACTATTACTATTATATACCTAGTGGGGGTCTGCCAACACTGAGTTTCCACCCCACTCCAGCACCTTGGGACCCCAACGACTAACAGCTCTTCGAACTATGTGCCCTGCCCATTTCCACTTCAGTTTCGCATGGTTTCGTGACTCGCTGAGCTATGTCGGTGACTTTGGTTCTCCTACGGATCTCTTCATTTTATTAAGTAGGTATAGTAATTGTTAACCAATTTACTTGTGACTTTATGGTATTCTTTAGAGTTCTCATCTTCCAGATTGTGTATTAAGCTGATACCTTTAAATTTTCAAATAGAATAATATTATACCTACCTTTAATAAACCGTCTCCTGTATACGATAAAAATTGAGTATTTTTAAATAGTTATAATATTTATATATTTTGTAGGTATGTATTAAAAATATTTTTGAACAAAATAGTGCTTTACTATATCAAATATTATTAAACATAAAAATGAAAGTTATTTATTTTTACCAGCGCCATCTATTTTATCTACGTGACCTCTTAGTACGTGAAGGGGGTGCGCCCCGCGGATGGGTTTTGGCCCCGCCTATTTTTATGAAGTACTCTCCAAATTCGAAACAATTTATTTTCCTTTTAGAGTCTTAAGACATTATCAGTGATCTCCTTCCCGTTAGCTAGGT
The DNA here is from genome assembly GCA_029955525.1 of Oeneis ivallda. NCBI lineage: Eukaryota > Metazoa > Arthropoda > Insecta > Lepidoptera > Nymphalidae > Oeneis > Oeneis ivallda. The sequence goes on along the minus strand of JARPMR010000016.1, from coordinate 11,418,671 downwards.
AAAAATATTAATACTACTTACTACTAAAAAAGTAGGTCCTGTGATTTCGTTACAAACAGATTTTTTAATAAGCTCAAAATGATGGTCATTTCAACGATATCTAAACCCATAGGTACCTTTATAAACCGACTTCAAAAAAAAGGAGGAGGTTATCAATTCGTCGGAATCTTTTTTTTTATGTAAGTTCACCGATTGTCGACGACGCCTGATCCGATTTGGAAACTTCTTTTTTTGTTTGAAAGGGTATACTTATAAATTTAATCGAAATCGGTCGAGCGGTTTTTAAAATATCAACAATAAATTATATTATATTTTGTATAGAGGCGCGGAAGTTTGAAGTCGGTTTTCTAAAAATATTTTTTTATATTAAATTATGTTTCTTTCTTGTGTCAACTTTTTGTCTGTCTGTTTGCCAGGAATAATTTTATGCCAGGAAAACAGAATGAAAAAATATATTATTTTCAAACTGTAATCAGTTACAAAAATTCATCATCATGAGCAGCCCACTAATGTCTCACTACTGAGCGCAGGTCTCCTCTCAGAGAAGGGTTATAGGTTTCCTCACGATCGCGATGATTTCCTTCACCGTTGAAGCATGTGATATTTAATTGGTTAAACGCACTTAACTCCGAAAAGTCAGAGGTGCGTGCCCGGCATAAAACCTGCGACCTCGGGGGGGTCGCAGGTTCGATGCCGGGCACGCATAGGCGACCGCAATCCTAACCACTGGGCTATCACTGCTTACTTAAAACAAAAAAGTGTCTTTAAGCTTTCTTTTAGTAATATTAACAATCACTTTTAACAATACAACAACATATAATTTTATTATTAGATAGAAACTTAGTACCTACTCGTACCTACTGATATATAAGATTGTATGCTCGTGAACGGTCACGAGTGCTGCAAGAGAGTTCTCAAAGATTTTTAAAAACCATTTCAAGCAGACAATGTTATGGGTAAAAGCTAGTGGAAATACATTTTATACAGGGAGATTAGAAGTTAGTTATATCTAGCCCGTATAACGTTCCATTTAATCACTTCTTGTCAGACGAAGCCTATGGTTTCACAGTGATAAGCTCGGTTATGCAACCAGTTCGTGTCTTTTTTATTTGTCACAATAATCTAATAAAATAATTATCAACTTCGTGCAAAAAGTGTTATTGAACATTTAAAATTCATAAACGTTTTGCAAGTAAGTTAATATACGCTATTTGGAATTTTATAGCAAAGTTAGTTGATTCGAAAACTTTCATTATTTTTTATTCTGTACCTAGAAATAAATCATCTATCAATTTCAATTCCTAATATCGCACATGATTTTCAATACTGTATCATCTCAGAAAACGCTGTTTCGAGATATCGCGTTTTGAAACTTTGAAAAATCGCAATTTCTAATTCTGAGACATTAGTACTCTAATGATTGTATTGCTATCTTGCTATATTAATATTCTTTATGTGCAAAGAAATTCGTAGCTTTTAGGCTTATATCTTCGATTTTAAAAGCGTTTTCTTAAAACCACTTATAGTTAGGACTATATATTGCCAACCCTAATGATTATTGGAACGTAGTTCCTTATCGCGCGGTGCGGAAGGGGGCTAGACGGAAAAAATTAAGACAAAATTGAACCGACACTCGACACTGATCGACACTTTTTTGAAACCGACACTTTTTTGAATGTGAATTTGGCAAGGTTTGGAAAAGGTTCCACATTTAGAAATTGTTTAAAATAATATTTAAAATAGAAAATTAGGTCTGTCGAGCTGGGATTCGAACCATCGACCTTTGGCTGTTAGGCGACTGCGGAAACCACAAGGCTACGGAGATCTAATATTGTAGTGTGAAAATGTTGAGCACAATGCCAAATTAATTAATCGAAAGGAACTTCGTTCCATCCGGGTGTCCCTTGACACCTCTCAAGTTTTTTTTATTTTGATTTATGACCGTATCAACTTGAAATAAAACTTATAAAAATAAATATTTAAAAAATAATCGACAAGGAACAAGGTAATGTGTCAAAATTAATACAGTATTGAAAGTCATGTGCGATATGTAAAAAACAGTTTCATATTTTTGTGCCGTGTTGGTCATGTGACTCAAAAGTATCCGAGGATAGGGGCGATGATACTAAATTCTTAGAATAATAAATATTCAATAGAAATGCAACATTCTTTTTATTGTCGCGTTAGTATGACGAGCACACAGAAAATTGTTAAAAAATTATGTGCTGTTCTGTGAAAGGGTGTCATAATTCATCCATCAAAAACGTAATTATCAGTAGGTACCAGTACAGAAAATAATTACATGGCACTCACACATTTTGTTTTGTTATTTATTTGTGGATTTGAGCCTACGTTTGTAGCGGAACTTTGTTAGAAACTTCCGATCAATGAGTTGAGATATCTTGGGCTAAATCCTTTTTTAAGGATCTGTCATCCCGTCTCATAGAGTGCACTGGTGACCGGAGGACTGGTACTTACCTTGGCCAACATGTTATATGTTTGGCCATTCGGCGGGCGCAGCCAGCGTTCCAGTGGTTTAGGCTGAGATCTATAGATCGTACTCTGGCTCTGCTCAAGACTCTAGATAGAGTTAAAAAGAGACACAAATATGTCCCGACATAAATGTTTTAACTCAGTATTGAGTCTCTAAGCTGAGTGAAAGTGCCATCTATGGATGTTACCCTGAGACTTTAAATGCATTTTAGATGACATTGATTTTATTTAGTTAAGTAGAATTTGGTATTATTCTAGTAAAATAAATACTACTTAATAATAAAATAAAATTAAGTCATAGGTATAGAAAGTCTATTCATAATCAAAATTTCATGTCAAAATAAATATTATAAAATCCTACTAATATTATAAATGCGAATGTTTGTAAGGGTGGATGGATGGATGGATGTTACGCCACAAAGAATGAACCGATTTGGCTGAAATGGAGATAAATCATACTCAGAATTAACACATTGGCTACTTTTTATCTTGGAAAAGTTCGGAGTTCCTGTGGGAATTAAAAAAACCTTAATCCACGAACGGACGAAGTCGCGGGCATCATCTAGTAGAATAGATGTCAATTTCCCTACCACGAAAGCAAAAGGGCTAAAGTTTATGTCACATTAAATTAAGAAAACAACAAACATTAGATACAACATTTCCACACAATAATTATTAAACTAATTATGAAGTTTAGTAAGTAAGCAAGTCAATTTAGCAAAATGAATTGTCTTGCTTCATCATACTGTTATTTGTATTTTGTTAATTAGCTTTATCAAAAGCTGAATAACCTTTGAAAACACAGTGTACCTTTAAAAGTTAAGAAGATCTTACGTTTAATTTGAAGTATTGTCATGATTTTGTACTTTATAGCTATAAAGCGCGGGCAAAAGCTATTATAGCTCACGTGGACTTAGGTTTTAAAAGTCCCGCGGGAACCTTCAGTTATTTCGGGATAAAAGGTAGCCTATTTATCACTTCCCAAGTCCATAACTCAACCCATGCAAAAATCACGTCCACCCGTGGCTCCGTCGCTGCGTAATTGAAGGACAAACCGACAAACAAACACAGATATAAGTATAGGTTTAAGCCGAAACATTTCAACAACTTAGTTTGCCTAGAAAAACCTCACCACAACATAAATATCGACTTTTTGCCCTGCGAATTTTACTCGTAGGTTAAACCGAGATGGTGTCGATTTTAATATGATTTAAAAATAATTCGTCGGCCCTAGGTAGATATTTAACTATTAAAAAAAATACAACCCAACTGCGTTAAAAAAATATCAACTGTAAATTCAATCATTGAAGTAATTTTTTTAATGCCGTAAAAGCAGTCATATTTTTTTTTTCAAATTAAAGCCAGTGTCACTCGGGGTGATCTAAGGATCTAACGATGCTCCATACATCCAAATCTGTACAGGCATTTAGAAGTTATGGTGGAATACAGAAACTCACATATTTACATCTAGAATCTTGAAAACATAACACTCCTTTCCTTGAGCAGTAGTAGGACGTAGACCACACGTAGACTCTAGAAACACTATTGACTTCGTCGTTGGTGTGTGCTGATAACATAGTGGTTAGCATTTTCGATTGCAGATTACGATTCCTGGGGTTCGACTCCCGGGTCGGGTCAATAAAATATGTATTGGGTATTGGTTTTCTGTTCAGAATTTATTAGTAGGTACTAGCCGGAGTTAGGAAGTTGGCGGCGTGTCACCCCCGTGCCTCGGAGAGCACGTAAAGCCTTCGGCCCTGCACCTGGATCTCTCTCCGATCGCGTCAGATTTTCGTCCCATCGGACTATGAGAGTGAGGGTGAGCGTGCACTATAATATCTCCCGCGTAGATGACTAATCTCTGAGGTGGTTGGCCGCCGTGACCAGATTCTGTCGGGAGGATATTATTATTATTAGAAACACTAGTTTGCGGCGCCGCAATGTGCCATAATATGGCAACGTTCCGCTTGGGGTCTGTTTGAGACTTGAGTCTTGAGGTCTCTATTTTACATTGCCTACCGAACGTGAAGCTATATTACTTAGACGATTTTCAAAAATGTATTTTTGATACTTGTCAACGTCCTATTTACAGGCTTAGGTCTCTACGGAAAGTCTGTCTCCTTCGAAATCGTGTAGGGTTACCATAATAAAATTATTTTGTTAGGAGAAAATCTGCGTTTAAAATACCTTCATTCAAAAAAGTCACTGAAAGAATCTGTTTAATATCTGTTTTTCAAAATATTTTTTGATTAACGAACAATTTATCGTTATATATGTATATACTTTTTTATTAATTTATCTTTATTTAATATTTCATAATAAAAATATTATTATGAAAATATTTTTCATAATATTTATAATATTATGAAAAATATTATATATTTTTCATAATATTATTAAACTTCAAACATATTATGAAGTTATGAATCAGTTTTTTCGCATGGAGTTTGGTTATTAAAAATCCCTCGGGACCAATCTCTGTTCTTCCGGGATAAAAGGTAGCCTATGTCACTTTCCTAACTAAGTCCTAAGTATACCTACCTGCCCATGCAAAAATCACGTCGCACCGTTGCTGCGTGATTGAAGGACAAACCAACAAATAAACACACTTTCGCATTTATAATATTTAGTTAAGACATACCAATAATCATGAATATATCTTGAAAACTAAAGTATCACACGTTCATTTATCGTCTTTAACCCCCCTTAGAATTAAAAAAAATCGGCCAAGTACGAGTCAGACTCGCGCACCGAGGGTTCCGTACTCTAGAAGTTACTTAATTTGATTATTAATCGTTAACTTTGTTTGTAGAGGTTTATTGTTAATAAAAATAAAACTATGCTAGTTATAGAGCGTTGGTTTTATTTTTCCTGTAAAATATTATACGTAAACCTCTATTGACCATAATTATTTCTGATTTTTACATTGTTTTTAGATAAATAAAAATCTGTTTTAGAATGTACAAAACCCTTTCATATGATACTCCACTCGGTATAGGTAATAGGTTATATATAATTTCTTCATTTTTAACTGAAAGTCATTTGTTTTTTTCTGGGAGAATCCAAGAATTTCCAAAAACCTGGTAACCTTAATAACATCCCGCTTCGTCCGCTGGGACAACATCCGCAGTTGCGATGGGAATAGAATCAATTTGTCGGAGCAACATTGAGCGAGTTTGATCTTCCTCGCGCTCCAATCTACTCGTATCGTCCGAAAATCATATAGCAGCACCACGTGCATAACCTTTACGGTCAACACTATGACCCCTAAGGCCCAAATTAGACGGTGCTTCGTCCATCGTGCGAAAATGAACCGTCTTAATTCACCCTGCCGATTTCACCAATTGTCGAGTGACGTTTTACCGAGGAATAAATTGGGCGTTTTGACAGTATTTGTATTGAAAATAATGTCAAAATATCAAATTTACTCTCGGATAAGACTTATTTTATGTGGGTGAAATCGGCCCTAAGGGTGAATTTTCTACGTTTAATTTTTCGCGATTTTTGCTTTCATTTTCGAGGGTCATCGGTGAGCCATCCGTCTAAATTCGCCCTTAGAGCCAAGGGCCTTAGGGTTCATTTTCGCAAAAAATATTCTCAAAAATGAAGGATGAACGAGGCACCGCGCCGTCTAATTTCACCTTAGGGAGAGGACAAACTGCGATTTTAACTGCAGCGATCGAAGCGTTTTATTGCCATTAGCGTTTTTATGGCCTTTGCGTCGACTGCTTGATTCCGCGATCGAACGCATAGCAAGATGGTCTTGCTATGCGTTCGATCGCGCTAAAAGATAAAACGCTAAAAGATATTGAAACGCGAACGCGAAGTCGCAAAAGGCCATAAAAACGCTAATGGCTATAAGAACGCGCGAATCGCGCAGCAGACGCAAGAGGCCGTAAAAACGCTAATGGCCATAACAACGCGCGAATCGCGCTGCAGACGCAAGAGGCCGTAAAAAGCTAATGACCATAACAACGCATGAATCGCGCAGCAGACGCAAGAGGCCGTAAAAACGCTAATAGTCCAATCAAATTACGGCTGAGAATGGGAAAAATAATCACTAAAATACCTAGTTTGGGAATTATGAAGGATCGATCGGGGGGTGTATTCTGAGCTTATATTCCAATTTAAGGGAATCTAGGGAGGTCAGCTCAAGGTCATTTCGATGAAAACGCGTTTAATTCGATATCTCGAGAACGGTTAGTGTTAAGCAAAAAATTGTTGAGACCTTTTCTCTTCTAAATTAAATTTACTAACTTTTTTATCCGAAACTTTTTTTTATCATCAATATTTTTCAATTTATTGCTTCCGATAGGCAAAAATTTTACTTTTTTTCCCTCCCTTTTTTTTATTTTTCGCCATTTTCTCCCCAACCGTTCAATTTTATTAAATTTTACCCAAATATGAAAGTGTTGCTCTTTTACTTATGAACAACTTTATATATAAACTTTTTTCTGTAATGCCAATACCTTCGGAGTTATTTATATTACTTTACCGAGCGAAATCCGTGCCACAAAATCGAAATCAGTCGAGGAACAGATGTCCCTTACCCACACTAATGCACGCGACAGTGTGTCTGTGAATACGCGTCGCGACAGTGGCACGGATTTCGCTCGGTAAAGTAATATATAACTCCGAAGGTATTGGCATTACAGAAAAAAGTTTGTATATAAAGTTGTTCATAGTTAAAAGAGCAACACTTTCATATTCGGGTAAAATTTAATAAAATTGAACGGTTGGGGAGAAAATGGCGAAAAATAAAAAAAGGGAGGAAAAAAAGTAAAATTTTTGCCTTTCGGAAGCAATAAATTGAAAAATATTGATGATAAAAAAAAAGTTTCGGATAAAAAAGTTAGTAAATTTAATTTAGAAGAGAAAAGGTCTCTACAATTTTTTGCCTAACACTAACCGTTCTCGAGATATCAAATTAAACGCATTTTCATCGAAATGACCTTGAGCTGACCTCCCTAGATTCCCTCAAATTGGAATATAAGCTCAGAATACACCCCCCGATCGATCCTTCATAATTCCCAAACTAGGTATTTTAGTGATTATTTCTTTCGGTAATTTGACTGGACTATAATGGCCATAACAAGGCGCGAATCACGCTGCAGACGCAAGAGGCCGTAAAACGCTAGTGACCATAACAACGCATCATTCGCGCAGCAGACGCAAGAGGCCGTAAAACGCTAATGACCATAACAACGCATCAATCGCGCAGCAGACGGAAGAGGCCGTAAAAACGCTAATGACCATAACAACGCATCAATCGCGCAGCAGACGCAAGAGGCCGTAAAAACACTAATGGCCATAACAACGCGCGAATCGCGCAGCAGACGCAAGAGGCCGTAAAAACGCTAATGGCCATAACAACGCGCGAATCGCGCAGCAGACGCAAGAGGCCGTAAAAACGCTAATGGCCATAACAACGCGCGAATCCCGCAGCAGACGCAAGAGGCCGTAAAAACGCTAATGGCCATAACAACGCGCGAATCGCGCAGCAGACGCAAGAGGCCGTAAAAACGCTAATGGCCATAACAATGCGCGAATCGCGCTGCAGAAGCAAAGGGTCATAAAAACGCGAAAAGCGCGCGATCGGTGCAGCTGAAAGTAGCCAGTGTGCCCTCTCCCTAAATTACACAGTAACATTGATACGATTCATGCGACTTCTGTTTTGCGATGAATGAGCAGTGATAGCCTAGTGGTTAGGACTGCGGTCTCCTATTCGTGGGGTCGCGGGTTCGATCCCGGGAACCTCTGATTTTTTCAGAATTGTGTGCGTGCTTCTACGCTGAAGGAAAACATCGTAAGGAAATCTGCAAGTCTGAAAGTTCTCCATAATGTTCTCGAAGATGTGTAAAGTTTGCCAATTTGCATCGGACCAGTGTGATGGACCCTTTGAGTATATAACCAACACGATGGATCATAGCCTTCACTTCTTAAAAAAAAACAACTACGTTCAAAAAATTCAAATAATCGACCGAGCGAAGCGAAGGTCTCTGAGTTAACTAGAGCGATTTGCACTTGTCCGTCCGTCCGTCCGTCCGTCTGTCAGAGCCTTATAACTTTTGAATTACTGAACGTAATTACTTCAAATTTAGATATAATATGTAAACCGATGGCCTCCAGCCGAAAATGGCTTAAAAAGTTATAAAAATCTTTATTTCAGGGGGGCTCTCATAGAAGCGAATGCGAAGTAAAAAAAAAAATATCGCGTTACATAACATTGTTACGTATCATTTTAAAGATAATTTTGAACTGAGTACAAAAATATTTTTTTTTTAATTTTTCCCTTAAAATTGACGAAATGGGGGGCTTTCAAAGTGGCGATTTTATACCCTCGCTTGAAGACGCTCTCTAGGAAAATCCGCTATGGATTTTCAAACTGATTTTATGTTTTTAGGTCACTTATATCCTGTACTTGAACAACAAATACTAAAATTATATGAATATTATAAAGAAACGAGATTATTTAATTTTTAATGTACATCAGTAATTCATATAGCATCAACATAGCTTCACAATAATGCTAATAGATGGCGCAGTCAGTAACTATTCCCATGGAACTACGAGTTACGACTAACGACCTATCCCAAAAACAGTTTTGCGTCGACCATTATTATTTAGTTACTTATTATAATACAATAATTGTATTGTAATTTTTTTTGTACCATATTATTCAATTAAAATTATTTTTTAGTTAAATTTTAGTTAAATATTGTATATTTTCTATTCGCGTCGATAGATGACGATTTGTACAGATGCCCGTAACCCGGTTTCACTCGTTAGTACCTACATAATAATTCAATGTTTTCACTAACGTTCCCTAACCTTTACGGGCTACCTATAAGTTAGGTGATTGATGTTTTCTGTCAACTTATTTATCACGATCCTGTACGGGACACCTAAAAGGATATTGGGACGGATGTTAGGACTTAGGATTGTATTTAGGAGCTACCTACGTTAAGAGACTCCTACTTAGGGGATGATTTAGGTATGTTTGGTGAAAACGGGCATAATAATAATGTCAGTTTTGGTTATCATGTATCGATTGAATGAATAATCATGGGATACCGTTACCGCGAGGTCTCAGTTCGGGGCGAACCACTAGGTATATTAAATTGCATTATGTAATTATATATTCGATTAGTTCTTTTCTTTCGTCGCGCACGCCTTATTTTAAGTTTTATGAACGATACCTCATAGTCTCTCAGCTACAATAATATACAAAACTGTGAATGAAATGAAATGTAAACTATTTATCTATCCCTCCCTCATTAATCATTATCATTATAATATGCTTTTACTGGGTAATGATTTTATTTTATTTATTTACTAATTATTAAATTAAACGCATAACCTACTCATAATAAAATAAGCGAGCGTTTCCAAAAAAAATATAGGTAGGTAGGTACGATTAGACTAGCAATATCTTATATCTAAGTGCTCATAGGTCATACTATTTTCGCGCGATGTAAAGTAATAAAGCGCCATCTACATTTGATTAGTTGTAATGGATGCATGGTGCCGCGATAAGTTGGCATTCTAAAATATGAAAAAAAAAAACACTGCACGAATTAATCAATTTTATTTTTACACTAGCGGCACGCTATGATGGCCGGTTTGACGTTTGTCCGCTCATGAAGTTCCGTATTAATTGATAACGACTTTGAAGGAAATAATTGTATTACTTTATTGACGATAGTGATGTGCAGAGATTCATAAATTTTATCGAATGTAGTTTTAGGTTTAGGACTCAAAATTTATTTATTAAATTGATTTCTAAAATGTATACAAGTGTAGAAAAATCAGTTTGCACCATTTAAGGGGTGAATGTACTTGTGAATATGAACAATTTTCACTATGTGGACAAACCTCTGAAATCGCAAAAAAATATCAGCTGTTTCATACAAAAGGTAAAATTTTTATTTTTATATGATATATACCACAACTCGGCATTTGGTTTTAAAAATTGAAAATTTTTAAAAATGGAATCTAATACGATCGTCACATAGGATCGCTGGCTAGCACAACTACTACCTCCGGCAAACTCGCGTCAATGCTCAATGCAAAACAAAGCAGTTTCGAATTGACGTTGCTTCGAAAAGTATAAACTGTCAGTGCAATGCGATTGTGATATAGTTTTGACCTGGCTTTGGATTTCAAATATTGATACTGCATTACTGTTGACCCTTGCTCGTTAATTTGGACTCTGTTCAAGCCCTTTGTTGTGGATTTCGTCGATATGACCGAACGTACGCAGAGAACTGTTCTAAATAGTCAGACACGTGAGTTCGTAATACGCCTTCGTAACTATTTCGATCGTGAAGCTCAAAATGGAGGGCCAATTTTACCTATAACGTCAGTGGTTGAACGCGTAGCTGATGCGCTTAATATTGGACAACGAACTGTTAGACGGATAACTAAAAAAAAATATGGCGAGACTGGCACAGAAGAAAATAAACTTCACACACCAAAAAAGAGAAAACGAGCAAAACCAGTCGTAGGCATCGATAGCTTTGATGCCGATGCTATCCGAAGACATGTTTACGGCTACTATTTACAGAAGGAGTATCCAACAAGAAAAAAGTTGGTGCATTCACTGAAGGAAGCTGGATTATTCTTCGGTGGGGAAAGTTCTTTAACGAAGATTTTGAAGACCATTGGATTTCGATACAAAAAATGTAACAAACGCAAAATATTGATGGAAAGATTTGATATAGCGATGGCAAGGTATACTTTTTTACGGCAAGTGAAAGAAATCAAAAATTGGCAAAATGTTGTGTTCTTGGATGAAACATGGCTTAATGCTAACCATACTGTAGGCCGTTCTTGGAACGATGACACAGCAGCATCTACTTCCAAAGTTCCTGTAGGAAAAGGATCGCGACTTATAATTTGTCACGCCGGAACCATCAACGGGTTTGTCGAAGGTTCTCTCATGGCTTTTGCGTCAAAAACCACTGGAGACTATCATGAAGACATGAATGGAGAAAAGTTTACTGAATGGTTTACCTCAATGTTGTGTAGCCTCCCTGAACCATCTATTATAATTATGGACAACGCCCCATACCACTCGATGCAATTTGACAAGCCACCTGCCCAATCCCAAAAGAAAGCTGATATCGTTGCATGGCTTCGTAAAAATGGCGTAGATGCAAACATGAATATGTTAAAAGCGGAATTAGTACGTCTTTTAAAAGAAAACAAACCAACCAAGATCCGATACGTCATTGACGAAATAGCATTAGAACATGGGCACAGAGTTATACGGTTACCGCCTTACCATTGTGAGTATAATGCGATTGAGTTGGTGTGGGCTCAAATTAAGGGATATGCTGCAAGACACAATACAGAACCCCCATTTACCACAAAAAAAATGCTAAAATTATTAGAAGAAGCTTGTGAACATGTGACTAAAGGAGACTGGGAAAAGGTTGTGAATAGAACTGTTAAATTAATAAGGGAAGATTATGAAAGAGATGTGAAAATAGATAATATTATAGAAAACGAACATATAATTATTAATGTAGGTGATGATAGCAGTGACGACAGTGAAAATAGTAGTATGGACGAATCTGATTAATTATGGCCTTTTGTGGCACCTTTTTTGGTATCTTTTGTATTCATATGTTTCTTGTGTGCATATAAAGTATGTATATTCATTTTCATTCAAATATTCAGTTCGTTCAAATAAACTAGTGGTTCGCCCCGAACTGAGACCTCGCGGTAACGGTATCCCATGATTATTCATTCAATCGATACATGATAACCAAAACTGACATTATTATTATGCCCGTTTTCACCAAACATACCTAAATCATCCCCTAAGTAGGAGTCTCTTAACGTAGGTAGCTCCTAAATACAATCCTAAGTCCTAACATCCGTCCCAATATCCTTTTAGGTGTCCCGTACAGGATCGTGATAAATAAGTTGACAGAAAACATCAATCACCTAACTTATAGGTAGCCCGTAAAGGTTAGGGAACGTTAGTGAAAACATTGAATTATTATGTAGGTACTAACGAGTGAAACCGGGTTACGGGCATCTGTACAAATCGTCATCTATCGACGCGAATAGAAAATATACAATATTTAACTAAAATTTAACTAAAAAATAATTTTAATTGAATAATATGGTACAAAAAAAATTACAATACAATTATTGTATTATAATAAGTAACTAAATAATAATGGTCGACGCAAAACTGTTTTTGGGATAGGTCGTTAGTCGTAACTCGTAGTTCCATGGGAATAGTTACTGACTGCGCCATCTATTAGCATTATTGTGAAGCTATGTTGATGCTATATGAATTACTGATGTACATTAAAAATTAAATAATCTCGTTTCTTTATAATATTCATATAATTTTAGTATTTGTTGTTCAAGTACAGGATATAAGTGACCTAAAAACATAAAATCAGTTTGAAAATCCATAGCGGATTTTCCTAGAGAGCGTCTTCAAGCGAGGGTATAAAATCGCCACTTTGAAAGCCCCCCATTTCGTCAATTTTAAGGGAAAAATTAAAAAAAAAATATTTTTGTACTCAGTTCAAAATTATCTTTAAAATGATACGTAACAATGTTATGTAACGCGATATTTTTTTTTTTACTTCGCATTCGCTTCTATGAGAGCCCCCCTGAAATAAAGATTTTTATAACTTTTTAAGCCATTTTCGGCTGGAGGCCATCGGTTTACATATTATATCTAAATTTGAAGTAATTACGTTCAGTAATTCAAAAGTTATAAGGCTCTGACAGACGGACGGACGGACGGACGGACGGACGGACGGACAAGTGCAAATCTCTCTAGTTAACTCAGAGACCTTCGCTTCGCTCGGTCGATTAAATAAACATATACATTTTTGTTTTATTAAACCTATTTAATCAGGTACAAAAACAAAACTTAATTGTTTTTTGTTCGAGAATAAATTGACATTCCACATCACTATTGTAATGTGTCAAACCGGCCATCATAGCGTGCCGCTAGTGTAAAGCGGCCGGAAAGTATATAGTCCGGGAGGAATCGGCGCATGAGTACCGAAAACTATTAAACCTCAATTTTTTTATGCGATCCTCTTCAAATGGCCGTTTGTTTAAACCGAAATTGTTTAAAGTTTAAACAATTGCAAGGAATTGTTATTTTTCAACCGGACAATATTTTTTATATTCTTTATTGAAATACCAATAAAAAAGGTCCTATGACTTTTCACGATAAAGTTAATATTTTTAAAGATATGAATTTTTAAAGGTTCGAAAAATCTCAAATTTGGGTACTTTCGACCCATGAAAAATATATTAAAAAGAAAACATAATGTTTAAAAGTAATATTTTTTTTAATTCTCTATACAATAGTTAATAATATTGTTAATAGAGATTTAAAAAAATTTCATTGTTTATATCTTTTTTTTTAATTGTTAATTTCGCGCGCTCACAAGTTTTACGCTTTTCTTTAAGAAAATTTTATTGACCTAATAACTAGGCCAGTGTCAATAACTGGGTCTTTTACTTTACTTTCCGTTTTAATAACAAAAAAGTAATATAAACTGATAAAAAAGTAATTTTAATGACATGTTCCGATTTCTGCTTAAATAACTTTTGAAAAATTGATTTCAGAAAAAAATTTATTAAAAACAAATTGTAGACAATTTAATTATTAATAACATTGCTCTCTTTAACAATCCTGATAAAGTTGATAGTTTTTTTAAATAAATGATAAATAATGATTCAAGACACAGAGAGGCCGATGCAACGCATGAGTCAGAGAGAGACAGCGATACTTAAAGGACCTTTAAGAAGCAATGTTATTAATAATTAAATTGTCTACAATTTGTTTTTCATAATTTTTTTCTGAAATCGATTATTCAAAAGTTATTTAAGCATAAATCAGAACATGTCATTAAAATTACTTTTTTATCCGTTTATATTACTTTTTTGTTATTAAAACGGAAAGTAAAGTAAAAGACCCAGTTATTGACACTGGTCTAGTTATTAGGTCAATAAAATTTTCTTAAAAATTTTCTTAAAGGTAAGCGTAAAACTTGTGAGCGCGCGAAATTAACAATTATAAAAAAGATATAAACAATGAAATTTTTTTAAATCTCTATTAACAATATTATTAACTATTGTATAGAGAATTTAAAAAAAATATTACTTAAACATTATGTTTTTTTAAATATATTTTTTCATGGGTCGAAAGTACCCAAATTTGAGATTTTTCGAACCTTTAAAAATTCATATCTTTAAAAATATTAACTTTATCGTGAAACGTCATAGGACCTTTTTATTGGTATTTCAATAAAAAATATAAAAAAAATTTGTCCGGTTGAAAAATAACAATTCCTTGCAATTGTTTAAACAATTTCGGTTTAAACAATATGGCACCAGGTGGCGCCCTGGCAACATGCATTTATATAATTAGGAGGGCCATTTGAAGAGGATCGCATAAAAAAATTGAGGTGGAATAATTTTCGGTACTCATGCGCCGATTCCTCCCGGACTAATATACACTATACAGGCCGCACGGCGTTCGGCATAGGACGCGAGACACTGCGCGGCGTTCCTCGGACGGGTAGGGCTGTCAACTCTAGTACTACTAATAATAACGTATATTTAGGCTGGAACCACATCTGTGCGTATCAATTCGCATGTTATCCATATAAAACTGACATTTTTCATAGTCCTGTACGCATCGAAATGCCGAATTGATGCGTACACGACTCTATGAAAAATCGGCCAAGTGCGAGTCGGGCCTCGCTCTTTTAGGGTTCCGTTAAAAAAAATATTTCCATGTACCCATGGTAATATTTTAATTTAATTTTTTTAATTTAATTAAATTTTTATTATTTGTTGTTATAGCGGCAATAGAAATACATAATATGTGAAAATTTCATCTGTCTATGTATTACGGTTTACGAGATACAGCCCGCTGACAGACGGACGGACGGACGGACGGACGGACAGCGTAGGCTTAGTAATAGGGTCCCGTTGGTACCCTTTGGGTACGGAACCCTAAAAATGACAGTTGTTATGGACAAAATGCGAATCGTCACGCACAGATGTGGTTCCAGCCTTAAAGTTAAAGATGTAAACAATGTGCTTTTTTTAGATGTAAAAAAAATGAAATTTCTGCGCAACACTCCCAAATCTAGGTGATTAATGAATGCAGTTAATTATTATTAATGGCTCTGAATAGTGATGACAATGGTAATTGAACTGAGAACATTATTGTAGAGAGATTTAAAATAATAATGTTCATATTTAGTTCATAATAATGTAATTAATTATCAGCATGTCGATCCCGGGTACGCTCCCAACAAGCACAATGTAGCATTATAAGACACCACTTTCAGTATACACGGAAACTAATGGTCCAAGATCCCAGTGCCGCCAGACCTAAGTTATTTTCTCAGCAATTATTTGTGTACGATAGAGTACTGTTCTAATGTACTTTCAGTTTATGCGTACCAGCTAGATTGTGCCGACGGCCAATTTCCAGATACCAGGTGCTAAAGGTAGGTAAAAACTAGAATAACTTATCTTAAATTCTCAGGGCTGATTTTCTTAATTTATTAAACTTTATTATGGGTATTATCCAATCCATCAACCTGTATTCATCCACTTCTGGACATAGGCCTTTCCGAGAGCTCGCCACCAAGGTGGCGGGAAGCGGCTGGATGAGGAAGGCGGAGAACCGTGTTTGGTGGCGCGGATTGGATTGGATTGGATAATACCCGTAATAAAGTTTAATAAAGTTATATTATGTATTATAAAACCATCAAATCACAATCGCACTCATACTCGTAGGGACACTTAATGTGTGGTCTGGGGGGATGTTTGACCCCTCCAGTAGGTCTGGCAGCTTGCAGAAGATATTGCAATAGTTCTCTCTCTCTAGATCCTAAGCTATACCCAGGCAAAAAATCACGTCGATCCGTAGCTCTGATGCAGAGTGAATGAAGGACAAACCAACAAACACACTTTCGCATTTATAATATTATAGTATGATGATATTATCTCTTACACACTTAAACAAGTGAATCATGTTCTAGCGCTCATACATATGGGGACGCATAATGTGTGTCTGGGTGGATGTTTGACCCTTCCAATAGGTCTGGCAGCTTACAGATAATATCGCAATAGTTCCCTGAGTATCATGTATAAAAATCAGAACTGAGAATATAAGTTAACTTAAATTATATATTTTTTTGGGAGCTTCAAAGCGTCTGGCTAAAGTTACCGCCGGCGGTAAGCGTCTGGCAGTATTAATTTATTAATTTTTACAATATTCTTTAAAACATATATGAAAATCAGCCCTGAGAATTTAAGATAAGTTATTCTAGTTTTTACCTACCTTTAGCACCTGGTATCTGGAAATTGGCCGTCGGCACAATCTAGCTGGTACGCATAAACTGAAAGTACATTAGAACAGTACTCTATCGTACACAAATAATTGCTGAGAAAATAACTTAGGTCTGGCGGCACTGGGATCTTGCTCTATAAGAGCTGAATAAGACAGTTTTATAATGGTGTTGACAGCGCTGTCAATTCTGATATAACGCTTGTTTGGGCACAAGTTATTCAGCCTATGGTTCTAATTTAGTTCACATTTCTTGTTAAAAGGATTATAGTAGCACTATATTGGAATTATTATAGGTCACCAGGCTGTTTATCAGCTGCTTAACAGAATACGAGTATCCTGTTATACAGATTAAGCACTAGGATTGGATGACTGCTAGTCTTAAATAACGCATAAGATTCTGCATTATCCTCTAAAAAAACTTTTTCATTTTGTTTATTAAAAAGTTTTCAAATAACTATAGATATTTAAGTGCTTATTATTTAAGGCTGACAAATTAAATTCCCTGAGTGTGATGGCGGAGTGATTATATAATTTGCGTTTATTGAGATTTTGTGTTAACTTTGGTAAGTACATCTTTCATTAGCATGTTAAATCATTTGGGAACGTAAGTTTACTGTAAATGTTTATATAGTTTTATTGCAAATTTTTTACGCGCCACCGAATTATTTTGTTTTAAATAAGAAATATTATATGTAAATAGTATAACTAGAAAATATAAATAAATATATTGTTGTCAGATTTACGTAAAATTTTACAAAGTTTTATGTTATATTAAAATAAGGGTATATTTAAAGCGTAATTAAAAGCAAAAATCATTAGTAAAACATAAAACTACAACAAAATATTATTATATGATATCGATTAAGGTTATGACAAAATGGCGCTTTCATAAGAAACCTGTGTGAACCCTTTTAATCCTGAATTAATTACCATGGCTGTACAAGAGTACACCCCAGTTCATCTTTAATGTTTGTGGAGTTAAATGAGAGTTTAAGTGAGCCAATATGCAGCCTGTCGGCTTTTATTGGTTTTATTATGGTTCCCATCAACACTAAAGCCATTTATGTGAACTGCTATAACGTGGTACATTTCAATATTTATTTTGTAGTTTTAGGGATCCTTTGCAAAACATCAAACACTAAAAATAAAAAGCTGTCTGAAAAAAATCGTTGTTTGCTTGAGTAGAGTTGCTTGAGTACTCGAAACATTATTTATATTATATACGGAACCGTGTGCTAAAATATTAGCGGTCGCACTATCGCCATCGCAGGAACTTTTAAGCTTGTTGGATGGCTTTTAAGCTTGGATCTTTATTCGGTTTAATTATTGTCAAATATTCCTTCATTATTTTTCTTCTTACTCCACCTGTCCTTGCTTTCATTTTCCAACTTTTTTTTCAACATTTTTTTGTAAATTACGCGACCAAACTCGGTTTGAAAATTAATATGGCTGTTGAAGAATTACAACTGATTATGTTGTGCCTACCTAGCACATATAGGTAATAATACTTACGATACTTACGCTGACGTCATCCGCAGCTCACCATTTCCCGCCAAAAATACCTTTTGTTTAAAACATACCTTATACATACCTTTTCCAAATACCTATTTACCTATTACCTATTTATTTACCTTTTTTACAAATACCAGGACAGTTACCATGTTACCGATCCCCATTAATATTACCGGGGATCTACCTCAAGTACCGGGAGCAAGGAAAGGAATAAGAGAGAAATAAGTACACAAGGAATTCACTTTATTAAAGGAGAGAAATAAAACACAGATTGTATGTAAATAACTTTTTATCGACATCGCTTGTTTCTATACGAACACCCTGGATATGGAAGGTGTGAGGTTGCCCTGAAAAAGACAAGAGCTCACGGGTGAACGTAAAGAAGATGTCGTTTCTTCGTGAACGGGAGCAAGCAGAGTTCATTTCGGAAAAAAGGAAAATTTAGCCTCGAAAAAGGCTCCTCAATGAACCAATCTGCACATTTGTGTGATCATCGATGACACTGAAAGAAAACTCACCTGAGAAGAAGTCACCAGGGAAAATTCTTCAAGTTGGCGCCATCTTACGAAAAAAACTTCGCGGGAATTTTCACTTTGAACGAGCGGAGCGGCGAGGTGCGCGCGCGCCGCTGGTGGCGGTCGAAGCTGGACTAACATCGCGACTCGCGCCGGCCGCCGATAGCAACTGGCGTGCGCGGCCGGCGTCGCCTCCCCGCGCGTCGCGCCCCTCGCGCGCCGAGATATGTAGGATTACGTCATGGCTAAGGAATGCAAGTTCTACGAAACAAGATCTGTGTCTAAAAATAGATTTTCCTGGAAGCGCGAACGCCCTAATTGATTTTATGTAAGCGTTCTGATTGGTGGACGAAAATTGTAAATATTTTAATCTTGTTTTTTATTGGTGATTAGTTTTAAGCCTGTTTGTATAAATTGAGAGTGCATTTCCATTAAATTATTATTCGACTCTTCGACATGAAGCAATAAGTGGTTTCTTTACCAACCTGCTCGTAGTACACCGTTACAGTGGTGACCACCGACGCTGGAAAAAAGAAGAATAATCAAGAATAATCAAGAAGCCTGAAACTATGGCCGAAAAAGAAGCCACCGACGTGAAAATCGCCACGGAATCCAAGCTCTCCGACCTGGCAGCAATTTCTGTCCAGTCGAGGCTCCTTCCATTTTGGCGCACCGTTCCAAGAGCGTGGTTCGTCCAGTTTGAAGCAGTCGTCGATCCTCTCAAGACTTCAGATGACCAAAAGTACCGCTACGTCCTGTCGAAGCTGGAACCGGCAGATCTACAGCACATCACCGATCTTCTGTACAGTCCACCGGCAACCGGAAAATACGAAGCTGTCAAAAACCGGCTGCTCACCGTATACGAAAAATCGGAAGTCGAGAATTTTCAAAAGCTCATCAGCGGCCTAGACATCGGGGACCAGAAACCCAGTGTGCTGCTCCGAAAAATGCGAGAACTTAACAACGGACTTATCACAGAAGAGGGTCTGAAGATTGAATGGCTAAATCACATACCAGCCCACTGCCGCTGCGTGCTCTCCGTCAACAAAGAGTCCTCGCTCGATACCCTCGCAGCGATGGCAGACAGGATGATGGAGTACGCTGGGAGTACGTCCGGAAACACCGTAGCAGCAATTTCACACCCAACCCCTCCAGCAACACCGTCTAATCAGCCAGCATATGCAGAAATATTGTCAAAGCTTGAAAAACTAACGCTAGAAGTAGCGGAACTGCGAGCACGGGAGTCCACGCGCCAAACACCTCGTCGACCATTCCAAGGACGCTACCGTTCACGTTCTCAGTCAAGATCATCATCAACACGTGTGAAGCCTGGCGACCCTACGTGGTTATGCCGATACCATCACAAGTTTGGGAAGAACGCAAGACGCTGCGAGTCACCGTGCGCTCAACGTAACAAGACGTCGGAAAACTAACATCAACACCGACGGTGGCGGACGTCGGTGTTCCCAAGTCCAGCAACCGCCTTTGTGTTCATGATCGCGACACACACGAACGTTTCCTCGTGGACACTGGCGCGGACATATCTGTTTTGGCCGCAACATCAAAAATGAAGAAAAAGGTCGCAAATACCTACAAGCTCTACGCGGCGAACAACTCACCTATAAATACCTACGGAGAGAGAACTATCAAGCTTAACCTAGGACTACGGCGCTGTTTCACATGGACATTCATCATCGCTGATGTGAAGACATCCATACTGGGGGCAGACTTTCTTCGTCATTACAAGCTCCTAGTGGACCTTCACAAGAAGAAACTGATTGACGACGAAACCAAACTCACCATCGACGCCATACAAATATCGACAACAGCTGAGTCCATTCGTATCGTGAGTTCCGATCAGCAGTACCACGACATCTTGAAGCAATATCCTGGCGTACTGCGACCCATGTCTTTGAAGCAACCAGCCAAGCACGACGTCGTACATCACATAGAAACAACAGGTCCTCCGCTTTCCGCTCGCGCCCGCCCTCTACCGCCCGATAAATACAAAGCCGCAAAAGCCGAATTTGAACGGATGGTGGAACTTGGCATCTGCAGACCATCGAAAAGTCCATGGGCCAGTCCTCTACATGTCGTTAAGAAGAAAGACGGCGGACTTCGCGTGTGCGGCGACTACCGAAGATTAAACTCAGTGACGCAACCGGATCGCTATCCTATTCCGCGAATTCAAGATTTCACGTACTCACTCAACAACAAGAAAATATTTTCAAAACTTGATCTCAAGATGGCATACTACTGGATACCTATGGCGAGCAAAGAAGACGCGCAAAAATCAGCGTTGATCACTCCGTTCGGTTTATATGAGTTCACATGTTTAAATTTCGGGCTTCGAAATGCCAGTCAAACATTTCAACGATTCATGCATCAAGTTCTCCGAGGCATAGAAGACTGCTTTTGTTTTGTTGACGACATTCTATTATTTTCCGAAGACGAAGAAAAACATCAGAAGCTTCTCCATCAAGTCCTAGAACGACTCGACAAATACGGCGTCACACTCAACGTCGACAAATGTCAATTCGGAGTAGAAACGATCAACTTCCTAGGCTACGAAGTCTCCGCCAGCGGAATAAAACCTACGAAGGAACGCATCGAATCAATATCTACGTATCCGAAACCGAAGACTGTCGTCGAGTTACGTCGATTCCTAGGCATGATTAATTTCTACCGAGACTGCCTACCACATCAAGCCGAACATCAACACGAACTCAACAAGTTTCTTCACAACAAGAAAAAGAATGACAAAACGCCAATAGAATGGACACCAGAAGCTAACGAAGCCTTCGAAAAATGCCGTCAAAGCATCACCGAAGCAACAACGCTAAGCTACCCTGTTCCTGGCTGCGAACTCGCTATCATGACAGATGCCTCTGATCACAGTTTGGGTGCAGTACTTCAACAGAAGGTTGAGAACCACTGGAAACCATTGGCATTTTTCTCGAAAACAATGAGTCCCACGCAACGTCGCTACAGTGTGTACGATCGCGAATTATTAGCTATGTACACAGCTGTAAAGCACTTCAGGAGATTGATCGAGGGATGCGAAGTCACGATACTCACCGATCATAAGCCTCTCTCTTTCGCACTCAGTAGGCCAGCGAGCAGTAGCGACACGCCTAGACGCGAGCGACAGTTACATTTCGTATCACAGTTTTGTTCGAGAATCAAATACATCAAAGGTGAAGAAAATCCAGTTGCCGACGCCCTATCACGCATCGAAGACATCCAGAGCCCAAGCATCTTAGACTACAATCAACTTGCAATAGACCAGTGCAACGATGAAGAATTGGAGAATTTGAAGAAAAAACCTAACTTGAAGTTTGCCGAAATAACTCTTCCCGGACTCGATCGACCAATCACGTGCGAGCTATCCACTGCATCGCCCCGGCCGTACCTACCTAAAGCATACCGCTTTGCTGCATTTAAAGCGCAACACGGTCTATGCCACCCTGGAGTACGATCGACCCGGAAACAAGTAGCATCGAAGTTCTTCTGGCCAGCCATGAACAAAGAAGTAGCAACATGGGCAAAAGCTTGCATCAACTGTCAACGCAGCAAGGTGCATCGCCACGTCGTCACTCCCCTGGCGGAATTTCCACCTTCTCAACGTTTCGAGCATATACACATAGACGTCGTGGGTCCGCTACGATTATCCAACGACTGCAAGTACTGTGTCACCATAATAGACAGATGCACCAGATGGCCTGAAGCTGTACCGGTTCAAGAGATCACCGCAGAAAGTTTAGCGAAGGTTCTCTATGAGAATTGGATCATCAGGTTTGGCGTTCCAGACCGCCTCACAAGTGACCGAGCCCAGAGCTTTGAATCGAGGCTATTCAACACGCTACTGAAGAAATGGGGAATATCAAGAATACGTACAACCAGTTACCACGCGCAGGCAAACGGCAAGGTCGAACGACTACATCGCACACTAAAAGCAGCACTCATGGCAAGAGGCGCATCGACTACCTGGACAGAAGAGTTACCCACTGTGCTACTGGGTCTACGTACCGCGCTGCGTGAAGAAGATAATCTCAGCCCTGCATTGATGACCTACGGCGCAGCACTACGAATACCATCTGATTTCTTCGTACCTACAAAGTCGAATATTGAAGATGCGGACTACGTACGACGCCTCAGTGAAACAATGAACTCCTTAATACCTACACAACGCGCGATGACATCATCAAGACCTACATTCGTGCACAAGGACCTAGCTACATGCACGCACGTTTTCGTACGGAACGATACAGTCAGACCACCATTAACACCGCCGTACGACGGACCCTATCAAGTTTTGAAGCGCCACGAAAAATATTTCAAGATACAGTTACCCCTACGAACAACTGTGATATCATTGGATAGACTCAAGCCTGCCTACATACTAAACGAAGAAGACTCAAGCGCAAGCGACAAGAATACTACATTAAAAAGCAAGAGCTCGAGTTCAGTGAACCATGACCCAGTTACCAGCGGAACACAAAGTACGAAGGCAACGACCGGCTCAATGAACCCGGCTCAAGCGAGTGTACCTACACCTTACATCACCACGAGAAGCGGACGCATCGTGAAAAAAAATGTACGCTTCGCTTGATGGGGGATACTGTGCCTACCTAGCACATATAGGTAATAATACTTACGATACTTACGCTGACGTCATCCGCAGCTCACCATTTCCCGCCAAAAATACCTTTTGTTTAAAACATACCTTATACATACCTTTTCCAAATACCTATTTACCTATTACCTATTTATTTACCTTTTTTACAAATACCAGGACAGTTACCATGTTACCGATCCCCATTAATATTACCGGGGATCTACCTCAAGTACCGGGAGCAAGGAAAGGAATAAGAGAGAAATAAGTACACAAGGAATTCACTTTATTAAAGGAGAGAAATAAAACACAGATTGTATGTAAATAACTTTTTATCGACATCGCTTGTTTCTATACGAACACCCTGGATATGGAAGGTGTGAGGTTGCCCTGAAAAAGACAAGAGCTCACGGGTGAACGTAAAGAAGATGTCGTTTCTTCGTGAACGGGAGCAAGCAGAGTTCATTTCGGAAAAAAGGAAAATTTAGCCTCGAAAAAGGCTCCTCAATGAACCAATCTGCACATTTGTGTGATCATCGATGACACTGAAAGAAAACTCACCTGAGAAGAAGTCACCAGGGAAAATTCTTCAAGTTGGCGCCATCTTACGAAAAAAACTTCGCGGGAATTTTCACTTTGAACGAGCGGAGCGGCGAGGTGCGCGCGCGCCGCTGGTGGCGGTCGAAGCTGGACTAACATCGCGACTCGCGCCGGCCGCCGATAGCAACTGGCGTGCGCGGCCGGCGTCGCCTCCCCGCGCGTCGCGCCCCTCGCGCGCCGAGATATGTAGGATTACGTCATGGCTAAGGAATGCAAGTTCTACGAAACAAGATCTGTGTCTAAAAATAGATTTTCCTGGAAGCGCGAACGCCCTAATTGATTTTATGTAAGCGTTCTGATTGGTGGACGAAAATTGTAAATATTTTAATCTTGTTTTTTATTGGTGATTAGTTTTAAGCCTGTTTGTATAAATTGAGAGTGCATTTCCATTAAATTATTATTCGACTCTTCGACATGAAGCAATAAGTGGTTTCTTTACCAACCTGCTCGTAGTACACCGTTACAATGTACTGAACCTAATTACAGCCTCGCGCGTTATAATATATGTGATCAATTCTATTATGCAGACTAAAACAATATAATGGTATTTCTGTAGCCAATTTAACAGCCAAATGCTTTATTTCTGAGTTATATGAAGATCTCGAAATACCTTTGGTGTTCACGGGTGCTAATAAAACACCTTTGAGCAGCTTTGAAAATGAAGATGATAACAGAGTTGGGGTGAACCAATGTGGAACTTTTCGCGTTAAATCGCTCTAAGTGTACACCACTTTAGAACTGTTGGCTGTACAGTAGTTCACAGTGACTCTTTTAAGATGCTAGCATTTCAGTGGTATAATTCTACGCCTTTATACAGCTATTATCATATTTTACTGCCACTATAATGCTCATATGCAACCAATGCGATAAGGGCTGTAAGAAGGCATTTTTGACATCTGCTGTAACTCTGATCCCGTAACAATAGTATCCTTTTCTACTCTTATAATGCTCTTATACAGACCATAGCGTAATGCGCAGCTCTAAGTTCTCGGTTAAACCATTCTAACTCTTTATTAATTACTAAAGTTCGGAGTTATACCAAAAGTGGTCTCTTATAATGCTACTTGTGCTTGGTGGGCTACCTCTGACTTTAGCAATGAAATGGGCCAATCAACTATTTTACCCACACAAAGGACAAGCTTGAAATATTTTTTTGGAAAAAATATTACATTAATATTCCTTTATTCTAATTTGATTATGGCATTAAAAAAATCATCTAATTTGTTTTTATAAAAAACTACAACACCTACCCCAAAAACTGTCACCTAAGTTACCCAGGATTCATCGTAACATAAATTGTGAATGAAATACGAAAACATTATTCATTATTATTTATTTACTCTTGCATGCATAATCAAACATTTTGACATAATTAGTCTTTTTATTATTCTTAAATTTAAGTACAAAACTAGCCGACATGTCTTTTGCGTTACCTTTATGCAAAAATAACAGTTTTTTTCTTAATAAAATGAAATATAAAATAATTACGAAGGAAAATGGATTATTTGTAGAAGCTCGCCAATTATTAGAATAAAGTAATGGTAATATCAAAATATAATGGAAAGAAATGAGCCCAATAAGATTGGAAATATAATATTTATGTTGGGGACAATAAGTAACTCCAGAGAAAAATTCGAACTGATATACTATAGGTAGGTAGGTAATAGGTGCCAAGTTATGTACCTATTAGTTGATTAGTTTTTGAAAATTTGTTATAATAAAGTCATTTTTTGTTTTATTTGCTACAATCGAAACCCTCTAAGAACGTGAATGTCTTAGGAGTTACCAAGAATGTAACTCAGTATACAAATGTAACTCAGTATACAAGTCACTCAGCAGACAATCGGTGTATTTTCATGAAAAGAGCACCTTATAATTTGATTATGTACTCGACGCAAACTTTAATCGAAAACATACTTTAGGTAGTACAAAAAAATCTGATTATAATTAATAAATAATAAACAATACATCGAGAAATCGCGGTCTCTCAGCAGACAACACAAAAAGGCACGCACTTCCTCTGAACGTTCTTCGCGGCCTGGCGGCTTGACGGCGCTATCAAAAGACACACGCGCCAAAGCGAAGCGAAAGCAAATACAAACGAAGCCATTTACAGCAAACAGTGCCATCTATGTATTTCTGGGTGAAATTTACGAGGGTAACTCAGTATACGAAGCTAAAATCATTGTAGTGAGGGACACAGTTTAGGCATTTTTCTTTTTTTTGGAAAAATGTTTTGGCCTATTTACGTACACGATAAACTATAACATACTAACTTGTTGCGTAAAAATAATTAACCGTATAAACACATTTTAAATTAAATTCACATGGTGGCTGTTGTTTTAAGACAGGAATATTTTGTATGGAGCGAATTTTGCGTATGCGGAGTTACCATTAAATTTCATGAAAATAAAAGATTTTCGAGAATGTTGACAAGTTTTCATTTTGTGCCTAATAATAAGTATAGATGCTATTGTTATATTCGTTATGTGTGTAACTATAACCAATTAGCGTATTTTAATTAAAAATATTCGGGGACAGCAAAGTGTGGGTAAAATAGTTGATTGACTCAAATATCACTTGCTTCAACGGTGAAGGAAAACATCGTGAGGAAACCTGCACATCTGAGAGTTCTTCATAATGTTCTTGAAGATGTGTTAAGTCCGCCAATTCGCTTTGGGCCAGCATGGTGGACTATGGCCTATAACACTTCTCTGAGAGGAGACCTGCGCTCAGTAGTGAGCCATTGATGGGTTGCCAATGATGATGATTCATCGATTGCAGAAAAGCAGCAATTATTTATTGCTTCGATTTTAATTGCGGTGATTTTCTGAATTTATGGTTTTATTAGTCCATTTTAATTTTGCATTTTTTTAATATTAAATCGAACCGATGGGTTTAAAGGAGTGATGAATGCAAACTAAAGTAGACGCTTCACATACGCGACTCTGGGTCTGGTACGGGCTTACTTAGACTGACGGTTTGGGGTATTTCGGGTACAAATCTGTGATTGCTATCGTCATACTGCTGTGGGATTGTATAATGATATCATCATTGTGATAATAGCAATCGTCTTTGAATGGCCTGATATCTCTCGCTGTTGGTTAAAATGCATTGATGCAACAAGAACTCCATAAATTCAGCCAATCGGAGGTGATTGCGATCGTAAAACTGATGAAATCACTTTAAGACAATTGTACAGCCGTAGATGTAACTCAACCGGAATCACACCACGCACTATTTTAAACATTATGGTTGGCAGCCCTACGGCGAGTCACCACTCACTTGCCAAATGTGCCGCCCGATAGCGCCAGAACATGGTAGCGAAACAACCACTCTATTAGCAGTAAATCTAAACATTAACCCGCATTCCGGAACCAAAACTTCAGTCTTCGCGGCCAAAATACCTATTATACGGTTACCGCATACTAACTTTTACTACCTTATCATTTTTTGTGAAGCTAATTGAGGAAATTGGTAAAGCAAAATGTATAGAGAGCAGAATATTAAAAAAAATAGTTGGCTGCCAAATAACATTTAGGTCTAGAAGCATCCACAGGAATCATGAATGAACAGAATATACCTTACAGTGCAGGAAAAACCCCTTTTAACATTTTTCCGCAACACGTCGGCAACGTAGGTACCTATAGTTACCTACATGTAAAATAAATTGAAAATTTCATTCCCCGAGACCTATGGAATCAATAGCTAATTAGTCAATGTAGGTATTGTAATCATGTACCCAAAATATGCCCACCATATTCCTGCTCGATCTTCAGAAATTATCTCTTTTAATGTGAAACTTCCAAAAGGGTGATTCTTCGTGATGAACTTCGGACGAGTTACCGCCAAGTTTGTATGCTAAAATCGGGTTAATGTTTAAATTTAGTGCTAATAGTGTGGTTGTTTCACTGTGCTGTTCCGACGCTATCGGCGGAGCATTTGGCAAGTGCAGTCCGTTTGCGGAACGCGTCGCTTGCCAGCTGAGCATTTGTTCCGCTCGCTATCACCTCGGCTTAACAACAGCGGCGGTTTAACAAGTATTTTTGAATGTAATTTAGCAAGAATTTTCTGCAAATAACAACGTCTATTTGAAATATTTTGTTACTAGCTTTTGCCTGCGACTTCTTCCGCGTGGACATAGGATTTACAAATCCCGCAGGAAACTTGTGTTTTTCTGGGATAAAAGGTACTTAGCCTACTTAATTGTCACTTTTCAAGTCCTCAACTACACCCATTCAAAAAAATCACGTCGAGCCTTTGCTCTGTTACTGCGTGATTGAAGGACAAACCAACCAATAAATACACTTTCGCAATTATTATATAACATTAGGATCCTATGTCGGGGGTGATGAAACATTTTCGATCACCTGTGCATTAAAATTGTCAAACCTTTGTTCGAAATAAATGTACCAATAGAAATACACCAATCTAGTTTTCTTCTTTTCAGAGTCCCAAGAATGCTAGCCTCAAAAATCATAGTACCGGTGCCAAAGATAGAAAATAGAAATTTAGCTAAGAATTTGCTGTGCGGCCCCGGGCCTTGCGACTTGTGGCCCTCAGTGGTGGAGGCGCTCCACGGGCCCATCATGTCACCCGCGTGCGATGAGTTGTTTAACGTGAGTGACTGCAAAGCAAAGGGCATTTTGTATGATCAATCGCAATATGGGCCTTATAATAATGGCCTTCATTTAACGGGCGATAGAGTCGAAGCTAACATAACCGCGGCTCGAATTGATTCTATTGTGATCTAAATTATAAGTCTCGTTTACGTGAATATGTATAATATTCTTTTTTGATGATTTGACGATAAATATCTTTAACCCGAAGCTCTGTAAATGGGACTGACTCACGAAAACCTGCAATGACTTCTAAACCCTCCACGAAAACCTTAGGTTGCGGAACCTACTTTAGGAATCATTGCTGTAATGAGTAGACCAGTGATCGAAGTAATCAGCTATTTATCGAACAAATCACTGCGACTTTGATGCTATCGAGCCTATCGATGACAATATTTGCCAGCAGTTAATCTGATAATATTATTATACTTTGTAAGATTAGCTAATAGGTACTCTTCCACTAATGGATCTGTTATTTATTCTGGGAATGGAATCTAATTATATCCAGCTCTTCCATTAGGTAGTGTAGGTACCCAGGTACCTACTTCATTTACAAGCGACGAAAAAAGAAAGGTTCGCAAGTCATCGTGTATATTTTTCCCGTATACTTATTGTTTATTATTTACTACTTACTAAGTTAAACGTGGAGTAAGGTTTTTAATCCCGTGGGATGCATTTATTTTTCGAGGATTTAAAAATAAGTAGTACTATCACTGTATTATTCAAATCCTCTACAGCTATAGTCCCATGCAAAAAATCAAACCGATCCGTTAGGTAGGTAAGTACCTAGCTATGTTTCAGCATGATTGAAGGGCAAACCAATAAAAAACTTACTCTCTTGTTTATATTAATTTAAGGTTTACTACGAAACAAAAAGCGTTTATTATTTAAAATTAAACACAAAACTTAAAATATGCAGTACAAAAGTAGTTTTAATAATTGAGTAAACGTCCAGTTTAAAATAAATTCAATCAGTAACTCCATTTATCCAGCACAGATTTACGGCGAGCGCGAACAAATATTACGGAGAGTTTCCATTCCCTGTTGCAATTTTTAAGAGCTGGACTACTGATAAATACCAACACAAACAACGCGGAATGCAAACTATCCGTAATAGGTATTTGCTCGCACTAATCATAATAGTTATCTATATTATTTTCGTTTAAATTTAATAACAATTTAAAGGTAATGTAATAAATACTGAACATAAAAACTTATACCCCTACGACTGCATATAGATACCCCTCCTGAATTGTAAACTTTGGCCCCTGTCTTTCAACGTTTCAAGTTTAAAAAGCGGAGGGCAAAAGCATAGCCTGCATTATATCGGCTCCGACGTAAACCGATAGATGTCCACAGCTGGACATACCCACTCGTGGGTCTCCGTTAGTGACTTCGTCGGTGTCGTGGTCTGGCGCTGGTCCAGCGCCTTGCGACTCGTCTGTATTAACTCGGCTAGTTAAACTGTTGTTCTTTGTTATCTATTATCGAAACAAGTTTTGGTTTTTTATATCTATACTTAGCTACCTTAAGTTTTTCAGTCTCACAATCCCATATTGTATTCCTTCATCTCAACCCGTCCGCGTCGCCGCGCCGGCGCGCGTACTATACTGGGCAGTGTCCTCTCGGATGAGATTACTTAATATAATAATGATTACGTCTTCAGGTAATTGATGACATACGCAATGGTCTCAAGTACCTCTTCCAAACAAAATGCAAGTTGGTGCTTGCAGTAAGTGGTTCCGGACACTGTGGTATGGAGGCCACCATAACCAACCTTGTTGGACCAAATGAGACCATGTTGATTGCGACCAGAGGAATCTGGGATGAACGAGCTCTAAATATTGCCCAGAGATACAGTAAGCATTATTTATATTTTACCTATTTTTATCAGATATATATTTAGATTAACAGCTGATTATAAGAAATCAAAACTATTTAGGCGAACTTATGACACGTTAAGACTCTACCACCGGTCTTTATCGTATACATAATGTATAGAGATTATTAAAGATTGTGATCTGTTATTAGCTACCTACCCATAAAATTATAACAAATAGGTACCTACCTACTAAGACTCGCACGGTAGAAATGCAATACCCTGGAAAATAACCCCATTTCCTTTAAGTAATGCATACTGAAATGCAACTTTGGCACGTGAAGACTAAAATTCATTCTCTCCAAATACTCAGCGGAGCTTTAGTTAGAATTCAAGATACAGCAACAGACTAGCTAGCTACCTAGCTTCTACCTGTCAGTCTAGCTGTACCTACTTTAGATTTAAAGTACATACCTAGGTACACAACTATAGGATTTAGTCCACTGTTGAGTGGAGCTAAGTAGGTATGTAGCTAACTGAAAACTTTTTGTTCCGTAAGTAATGCGTAAATAATAATAAAAATCGGCCAAGTGCGAGTCGGGCCTCGCTCTTTTAGGGTTCCGTTAAAAAAATTAAATTAAAGTATTTCATGTACCCATGGAAACATTTTAATTTAATTTATTTAATTTAATTTAATTTTTATTATTTGTTGTTAAAGCGGCAATAGAAATACATAATATGTGAAAATTTCATCTGTTTATCTATTACGGTTTACGAGATACAGCCCGCTGACAGACGGACGGACGGACGGACGGACGGACGGACGGACGGACGGACGGACGGACGGACAGCGTAGGCTTAGTAATAGGGTCCCGTTGGTACCCTTTGGGTACGGAACCCTAAAAACATGCCTCATTTACTTATGCCTCGTTTCCGCTCATTACCTACCTACTTACTTAAGTAAAAATAAGTTTAAGATTAAAACTGTGAAATGAAATTTGTACCATGTACAATAATACCCTGAGGGATGTCTACTTCCCAAAACAACAAACCATCGAATTTGGTTTTATATCAATTCTACATAACATCGCATCGTTGGAATATCTAACACAAATCAATAATTCATACAGACATCAACGCGATACCATTTCGTATCCCATTCAACACCACGTTCAGCTTCGAACGTATCGAGGCCGAGTTGAAGAAATGGAAACCTACAGCCCTTTTTATAACCCACGGGGATTCCTCGACCGGCACCGTTCAGAAACTGGAAGGCCTTGGGGAGTTGTGTCATAAGTAAGTGATTTGTTTTGATGAGTAAGATAGGTCTATCTTTGGTTTTGATGTTCCGATTTCCATTACCGACAAGTTTCTGTTAGATGGATTGATACATTTCTGCTAAAAATTCGACTGAGATAGGACCTACCTATATGGGATAAAGATCGATACATACTCATTAGCACCCCGATTCAGAACATTTCGATAACTTCCCGTTTCGATACGATTGGGCATCGAATATTAATATCGTATATTTTATCAATTAAATAATGTCAATTAAAATAATATTTTTGCATTAAATTTAAACTTAATACAATAAGTGACAATAAAAGGTCAATTAACGCTTACGTTTTACGTCTCGTAACTCGTTACAAATTATTTTAATAGTAGGTACTAGGTAGGTACTTACATAGGTACTTTAGGGTTAGTAGCGATCCTGTGGCGTCCCACTCCCATATCAGCGAGGACGGATCCGTTGGGTTTTAGTGGTTATTTTGGCGGTGCAGAGTCCCACATTTCCCAACGATAAAAAAAAAGGTATGAAACCATGCTACACAGATTCATCGTCATTGTACAGAAAGAACATCTTCTATGCTTAGAGCGTCGCTAACGCATTTTAGCGAGAAAATATTGGCCCGCTTACAGACGCCGGGATAGGGTTAACCCAGGAATAAAGGAGATTGGCGAATTCCATAGTTTCTGACCCAGACGAATTGAACCTTGGGCCTCAAGCCCACGTTCACGAATCAAACTTCTCATGCTAGTTCTAGTTAACCAGTCTAACAAAAAAGTTCATCAAAGTCTATCAAATAAAGTTGGGAGAAAAAAGATATTCACTTGTATTGCCATGTAACGGTTATTTATAATGTGTACTTGTGAATAATTATATTTTTGATCCCCATCTTCTAAAAATATCGGGTTTACACAGAAAAATACTCTGAAAAATATTAATTAAAATTAAATTATTTCTGAATCTGAACGGTTTTTAAAAATTCTGGATCAAAATTCGCCAACCTCCTTTTTGCTAGCGTGGCGCTTTCGTTTCATCGTTTCTATTTAGGCCCGCCCGACTTCAACATACGTGTACAAACTGAAATTATTTTATACTTTTCAGTGGCGTTTGAAGTCGGTTTTTTTAAAAGAATTTTTATATATTACTAGCTGACCCGGCGAACTTCGTACCGCCAACTTACCTATATAAATAAAACGAATAAATTATCTTAATAAAAAAAACTATCCTATCTTTCAAGTTGGACCAAATTACAGATAGTTACGAAGTTTGATCAAAATTGGTTCAGTAGTTTAGGAGACCATCGCGGACAAACAACGTGACACGTAATTTATATAATTATATTAAGAAAGAAAGATTATGTTATTAAAAAAAGTGTCAAGAGCAATATTATTTAAAGCTAGTGGAGTCACGAACGCTGGCGTGACAAGTTTCAGTATTGTTACTTTGGCGTCTTTTGTTTCTTTGTTGCGGAGAGTCAATTAAAAATGAAAGCATTTTTCACTACTTAGTAAAACTAGGAATTAACTTAAAATAATCTTAGGCCCATGTCGGCAGCAGTCACCTCGCACGTAACTTACCGCGTACGAGCTTTACTGTGAAATCGGAAATGGTTTCTTTGTTTTAAAAGATTGTAACTAAATACTATTATAAATGTTTTTTTTATTTAATTTTTTATTTACATCAACATGGTAAAAAAATATGTGAACCATGTGTACGTGAATGTGCGTCTGTGTAATAAGTATCGAAACACAGATTTTACAGACTTGTGATATTAAACTTTTGACAACCAAGAGTTAAAGAAAAATTAATATTTTATTTTTTTAATCCTACCATAAGTAGGTTTCTACATTAAATGCAGGTTTTATGCAGATCGTGTCGAGGTCTCGCGAGTAAATATAGCTTACAGTGAGGATTTTGTTACTTTTTTCAGGTACGGCGCACTGCTAATAGTGGACACGGTAGTGTCAATAGGCGCTGTGCCGTTTTTAATGGACGAATGGGGAGTAGACGCTGTGTACGCATCGACGCAAAAGGCTCTAAGCGGGCCCGCCGGTATATCCCCGGTTGCATTCAGCGAGAGGGCAGAGTAAGTATTTTTTTAAACTTATATTTAATGCATTTTTGCACTCTTTGAGCCTTACCTTTTAGAATATAAATGAAAGTTGTTTTTCGATTAAGGGTCCTATGTGGCGCCGGCCGTTGTCGATTGTAGGCATTTTCGCGCATACACACATTGATCGGCGTGATCGGCGCGCGCTCACGCACACCAGTATACAGGTACAGTGGGAAACCGATACAATCTATGCGGCATAAACAAATTGATGTTTAAAATTATTGTCAGTTTACGAGATTTCGCAAAACTAACTACCGATTAATAAAATGATGAGTTTAATTACAATTTATTAATTACAAATTACTAATTTATTAATTTAAGTCAAAAAACTCATTTAGGCTACTTTTTATCCCGGAAAATTACAGTTCCCGAGGTAATTTAAAAACTAAATCCACGCGGACGAAGTCGCTGGCATCAACTAGTAATAAGATAGTAGGAAGCAAGTTTAAAAATAGTATGTACCTACATACAATTGCCTCGTTGGTCAAGTAGTTATTAGCGTGTTCAAAAGCAGATGACGAGGTTCGTGGGTTCGATTCCTGTCGGGATAATAAATTAAGTATTGGGGTTTTTTGCCAAGAAATTCTCTGTACTAGTCCGGAGTTAGGATGTTGGCGGTGTCACCCCCGGGCCCCGTGCCTCGGAGAGCACGTAAAGCTGTCGGTCCTGCTCCTGCGCCTGATCTCTCTCCAGTCGTGTCGGATTTTCCGTCCCATCGGACTATGAGAGTGAGGGAATAGAGAGTGAACCTGTGTTTGCGCAATATCTCCCGGCCGCGTTAATCTCTGTGAGGAGGTTGACCGCCGTGGTCGGATTCGGTCGGGAGGACGTATTTAGTATTTGTATTTGTATTGTTTATTTCTTCGATTGAGGCTACAAAAGCGCTTACGAATGTCAAAAATGTTACATCATTAAATAAAATACAAAATATACAAAAATACGAAATCTAGCACTTTAACAAATAAATAAAATAAAATAAATTAATTTGAAGTCATAAAAATTAGGTACAGTACTAGGTATGTTATAGGGCTAGGTACATTATTATTATTATGTAGTATACATACAAGCTAGTATAATAGCAGTATAGAATAGAATAGAATAGAAATGTTTTTTATTCAAATAAACTTTTACAAGTACTTTTAAATCGTCAATGAGTCTACCACTGGTTCGGAATGCCGTTCCTGCCGAGAAGAACCAGCAAGAAACTCGGCAGTTGCTCTTTTCAAAATACTTTTACAATATACTTAACATATATTCTATGTATGCAGAGTTTCCACAATGAGGGAAAGGTCCACAAAAGCATACGTAATTATTTCTAATTATAATTCAACACATGTCAAGACGGGCAGACAGAAAGTAGCCCCATTGCCGCTGGTGGCACCCGTTCACGAGCATGACGCATGACCCAGCCATTGCTTCGCTCAACCATATTTTAGGGAACGCAACAACCCGCATCACACGACACCACCGCAGAAATGTTAAAGAGAGTGTGACATACTTAGGCTACCCATCCTAAGGCATCGAATTGAAACTAATATTCAAATCAAATACTCATTTTAAAATATGACTTGTACACAAATAAAGTGGAAACTCTGAATAGAATAGAATTATTTTGATATACAATTATACAGGTTAATCATTACCTACTGTCTCATGAATCGCTGGAACGAATTACATCCACGCTTTTTTGTCATTTATATAGTCTTCAATCGTATAATATGCTTTTTTCATGAGCGTAGTTTTAATCGATTTCTTAAACTTGTGTAAAGGCAAGTCCAAGATCGACTGATCTGCAGTGATAGCATAGCTCCTATTCGGGGGGTCGTGGTTTCGATCCCGGCTATGCACCTCTGACTTTAGGCTTCGGTGGGGTCAAGAAAGAGGAAATGGTTGCCACTATTTTAAAAAGTCCCCGCCATATTGAAATTCTTTGTTATTGGGCCGATTTCGTTCAAAATCGATATTTAAGCTTCTCTGAGGCCAAGAAAGAGAAAATGGTTGCCAAAATTTTAAAAAGTCCCCGCCACATTGAAATTATTTGTTATTGGACCGATTTCGTTCAAATTCGATATTTAGGCTTCTCTGGGGTCAAGAAAGAGGAAATGGTTGCCAAAATTTTAAAAAGCCCCCGCCATATTGAAATTCTATGTTATTGGACCGATTTCGTTAAAAATCAATATTTAATGTTCCCTAGGGTCAAGAAAGAGGAAATGGATGCCAAAATTTTAAAAAGTCACCGCCATATGTAAATTCTTTGTTAATCGACCGATTTCGTTCAAAATCGATATTAAGGCTTCTCTGGGGTCAAGAAAGAGGAAATGGATGCCAAAATTTTTAAAATTCACCGCCATGTTGAAATTCTTTGTTACTGAACCAATTTCGTTCAAAATCGATATTTAGGCTTCCCTGGTTTCAAGAAAGAGGAACTGGATGCCAAAATTTAAATTCTTTGTTATTGGACCGATTTCCTTCAAAATTGATATTTGGGCTTCTCTAGGGTCAAGAAAGAAATCTTGGAAAATTTTTGGAATCCATTTCCTCTTTCTTGACCCCAGAGAAGCCTAAATATCGATTTTGAACGAAATTAGTTCAGTAACAAAGAATTTCAACATGGCGGTGAATTTTAAAAATTTTGGCATCCATTTCCTCTTTCTTGACCCTAGGGAACATTAAATATCGATTTTTAACGAAATCGGTCCAATAACATAGAATTTCAATATGGCGGGGGCTTTTTAAAATTTTGGCAACCATTTCCTCTTTCTTGACCCCAGAGAAGCCTAAATATCGATTTTGAACGAAATTAGTTCAGTAACAAAGAATTTCAATATGGCGGTGAATTTTAAAAATTTTGGAAGCCATTCCCTATTTTATGACCCCAGGGAAGTCTTAATATCGATTTTGAACGAAATCGGTCTAATAACAAAGAATTTCAATGTGGCGGGGACTTTTAAAAAATTTTACAGCCATTTCCTCTTTCTTGACCCTAGGGCACCTTAGATATCGATTTTGAACGAAACCTGTCCACATAGCATTCAATAGTTCAATATGGCGGGGACTTTTTAAAATTTTGGCAACAATTTCCTCTTTCTTGACCCCAGAATAGCCTAAATATTGATTTTGAACGTAATCGGTCCAATAACATAGAATTTCAATATGGCGGGGACTTTTAAAATTTTGGCAACCATTTCCTCTTTCTTGACCCCAGAGAAGCCTCAATATCGATTTTGAACTAAATCGGTCTAATAACATAGAATTTCAATATGGCGGGGACTTTTTAAAATTTTGGCAACCATTTCCTCTTTCTTGACCCCAGAATAGCCTAAATATTGATTTTGAACGTAATCGGTCCAATAACAAAGAATTTCAATATGGCGGGGACTTTTAAAATTTTGGCAACCATTTCCTCTTTCTTGACCCCAGAGAAGCCTAAATATCGATTTTGAACGAAATCGGTCTAATAACAAAGAATTTCAATATGGCGGGGACTTTTTAAAATTTGACAGCCGTTTCCTCTTTCTTGACCCTAGGGCACTTTAGATATCGATTTTGAACGAAACCTGTCCAATAACATAGAATTTCAATATGGCGGGGACTTTTTAAAATTTTGGCAACCATTTCCTCTTTCTTGACCCCAGAATAGCCTAAATATTGATTTTGAACGAAACCTGTACAATAACATAGAATTTCAATATGGCGGGGACTTTTTAAAATTTTGGCAACCATTTCCTCTTTCTTGACCCCCTAAATATTGATTTTGAACGAAATCTGTCCAATAACAAAGAATTTAAATGTGGTGGGGAAAATTTTGGCAACCATTTCCTCTTTCTTGAACCCAGAGAAGCCTAAATATCGAATTTGAACGAAATCGGTCTAATAACAAAGAATTTCAATATGGCGGGGACTTTTAAAATTTTGGCAACTATTTCCTCTTTCTTGACCCCAGAGAAGCCTAAATGTCGATTTTGAACGAAATCGGTCCAATAACGAAGAATTTCAATATGGCGGGAATTTTTTATAATTTTGGCAATCATTTCCTCTTTCTTGACCCCAGGGAAGCCTAAATATCGATTTTGAACGAAATCGATCTAATAACAAAGAATTCCAATATGGCGGTGACTTTTTTTAATTTTGGCATCCATTTCCTCTTTCTTGACCCCAGGGAAGCCTAAATATCGATTTTGAACGAAATCGGTCCAATAACAAAGAATTCCAATATGGCGGTGACTTTTTAGGGTTCCGTACCCAAAGGGTACCAACGGGACCCTATTACTAAGCCTACGCTGTCCGTCCGTCCGTCCGTCCGTCCATCCGTCCGTCCGTCCATCCGTCCGTCCGTCCGTCTGTCAGCGGGCTGTATCTCGTAAACCGTAATAGATAGACAGATGAAATTTTCACATATTATGTATTTCTATTGCCGCTATAACAACAAATAATAAAAATTAAATTAAATTAAAAAAATTAAATTTAAATATTTCCATGGGTACATGGAAATATTTTTTTTTTAACGGAACCCTAAAAGAGCGAGGCCCGACTCGCACTTGGCCGATTTTTTAAATTTTGGCATCCATTTCGTGTTTTCTTTCTATTCGAAACTATTCAATACGATCCCTGTATCGTATTGTATGGTTGTGATTCGATCCGAATCATTATAAATGCGAAAGTGTGTTTGTTGGTTTGTCTTTCAATCACGCTGCAACAGAGCTCTAATAAGACCCTCATCACTGAGCGCTAGGAATTTAAATAAATATTATATACTTATATAATATAATTTTGATGACCTCCCTAGCGCAGTGGTGAGCGCTCTGGTCTTAAAACTGGGAGGTTTCGGGTTCGATTCCCGGTGGGGTCAATTAAGGAATATATAATTTCTGAATTATCTCTGGTGGAAGGCTTTGGCCATGGCTAGTTACCAGTTAGGTAGGTACCACCCTACCGTCAAAGACGTGCCGCCAAGTGCTTTAGCGTTCCGGCACGACAGCGTGTAGAAACAGATAAGGGATATGGCTTGAATGCACACTGCCATACCCCTTCCAAGTTAGCACGTACCATCTTAGACTGCATGGTCACTTACCATCATGTGAGATCGCAG
Organism: Oeneis ivallda; assembly: GCA_029955525.1. Taxonomy (NCBI): domain Eukaryota; kingdom Metazoa; phylum Arthropoda; class Insecta; order Lepidoptera; family Nymphalidae; genus Oeneis; species Oeneis ivallda. The sequence goes on along the minus strand of JARPMR010000016.1, from coordinate 11,379,643 downwards.
TGACGGACTATTTTGTCATCGAATAAAAATTTGATTGATTTAAATTGCCCCTTCCAGAAATCAAACCCAGGTCCCCCCAGTAATAAGACTCCACACTGCTGAGACTAAGCACTATTGCTGCGCTACCTAGGAATTTAAATAAATTATTATAGGTACTTTTAGAATATTATTAGAAATCTTCGTCCTCGATTCAGGTGTCCCACTGTACGTGCCTCTATAATACACTATTTCGCTCGTAAAATTATTTTTGCCGGAGCGCGCGACGAGCAACGTGGATCCTCTTTGAAAGCCAGCGGCTGAATGAGAAAATGACGGTCCGAGCTCGCTTTCATACTAATTTGTATCGAAGATTTTTTATGATATTTTTCATTAATTATTGAAATGATTTATGTCATAAATAAAAATTGCTTAGTAAAGTTTGATTCCTTTACTTTTCAAAAAGGAATTATTTTTCTGATTTAAACCAGTAGAAACTTCACGCTTATGGGAACGCCACAAGTAGTTTTTCTATGTTTTTCATGTCAAAGTGAGTAATTGACATTTTTTTACTCAAAAAGTATTATTTTTATGACAAATCTGAAAGTTGCTCAATGTAGTTCAACTATTAAAATAGCCTACACAATTTTTTCTTCCTCAAAATATATCTGTTTACTATGTTAAACTATTGTAACGAAAGAGCATGTTTCGCGAAAAGGCTCGTTAAGGATATGAAATAAAAGGACTATGCATAAAATTGTATGGACACTGTCCCCAACCCCCAACAGACATGGCTCTATTTTTAATATTATTGTGAAGTCCCATGAAAAGACTAATAACCATTATCAATCCGAAAATAATTGGGGGTTTCTTTAAAACTAGTGGTTCGCCCTGAACTGAGACCTCGCGGTAACGGTATCCCATAATTATTCCTTCAATAATTGATACATGACGACCAAAACTGACATTATTATTATGCCCGTTTTCACCAACCATACTTAAATCATCCCTTAGGTTCCTACTTAGGGGATGATTTACGTAGGTAAGTACTATTTACGTAGGTAGCCCCTAAATACAATCCTAACATCCCAATGATATTTTCACATTTAGTTGTCCCGTAGAGGTTCGTGATAACGAAGTTGACAGAAAGCGTCACCTCACTAAAATAGGCAGCCCGTAAAGGTTAGGGAACGTTAGTGAAATCGGGCATCATAGGTACCCCTACTTTTTTGGAACATTCAAATTAAATTATTTGTTCACAGCGTCATCTATCGACACGAACAAAAAATATGCAAAAACAACCCTATGTAACGCTATAAAAAATATTTTACTTCACATTCGCTTCTATGAGACCCCCTGAAATAAAGATTTTAATAACTTTTTAAGCAATATTCGGCTGAAGGCTAACGTTTTACATATTGTTTAAATTTGAAGAAATTACGTTCAGTAATTCAGAAGTTATAAGGCTCTGACAGACGGACGGACGGACAAGTGCAAATGCACTCAAATAGACTCAGAGACCTTTGCTTCGCTTGGTCAAATAAAATACAAAAGAATGCACAGGTGACGAAAGGGCGGGAGTTGGTCAGCGGGAACGCGAGCAGCGCGCAGCGTGGTTTTTTCTGCATCTCAGAAACGTGTCTGCATCAACAATAGCTGTTTTCTAGTTGGTTAATGCTGATGGTAAACTACTAAATTGGTCTCCAAAACAATAATTCACTGAGAAATAAATAATTCAAATTCGATATGCATGAAAACCCCAAATCTACGGCGGATGTCGTCATAGTAAAAAACCACCAGGCGCGGCCATGATGTATTAACCGAGATACGTTTGAAATCTGTTGGTGGGTTGGGACGATTTTTTGCAGTCATTTTTTGCTTATGTATGGGAATACATAGTTCCAATTAGGAACTATTCTACTTATTCTTCGAACATGCATTCCAAACTCAATTTAGGCGTGAACATATTAAACAGTTGTCAAAGTTCTCAGCTCTATTGAGGATAATGCTGAAGGTGAAGACAATGTTTTTTTACCAATATGTTTAACTACCAAACGTGGTACCAGTTTAGATTGGTTTGGTTTAGTGCTGCTATGCCTTTGTGGTATATTAAGTTGTACATTATGTTCCGTAATAAAATCATTCACATATTTCATTCGCCTCTCCACAGTAGTCCTGGTCATTTGGAAAAGTTTCCCTAATCGTTCATGGGAGTCACCAGTTCGAATTCTCGTCAAATATGCTGCCAAAGAAGTTTTTGGTTCCTTTACATATTTATCTAATATTTCTTTATGTTCATTATATAATGCAGTAAATTGTGCAACATTTAAACCAGTCCAGTATTCGCATATATGATCTGGCATCTCATGGACATGTTCAAAATCTAATTTTATGTCGGTTTTCACAAGACTTATCAGATCTTCAAGTTGATCTACATTAAACATAGAAATGTTATGAGACAAAGTTGGAAGTAACTTCCAACAATCACTAAGTATATGCTTCTCACACACCCTTGCACCTTTTGGTATATAAAAGTTATATTTCTTCAAGCACATTATCTTCATGAATTTGGGTACCAATTTTCGAGTTTTATTTTTGCATATATCATTAAATATGCAATATCTTGAAGTATTTGCAGCACGTTTGTAAGTACGCAAAATGATACTTTCACTAGGAGTATTGTTTTGCCTAACACTGCTGTTTATTTTTTCAGTTAAAGGGTCTGAGCATGTTTCTTCCATGGACATTCTGTCCTCCCTTGCCGTAAGCAGTTCTTCGAATATAGGGGTTGAGGATGATTTTTCACCCATAGAAACTCTGCTCTCTATTTGATTACGAATTTGCTCAGCGAGATCTGTTGATTCTATTTCTTGTTTCACTCGTTGGACAAGTAGCAGTGGCTCAACATGAACTGGTGATTCTCTTTCCTGTTTGACTTGTTTGACCAGTTTTCTATGACCTCTCCACCAACAAGCATAACACACCTGATAAGTTTGTTTCTGAAAAGAAACAAACCACAAAATTTAATAGGGAATATGCATGATTTTTTTTTAATTTCTTAAATTAATCATTTACATCTTTATAACATATAAAAAATATAAATAGGTTTGAAAATAGTCAAATAATTTTTAAAAGTGAAATTTAAAACATTGAATAAATTTGAGCCGTTCAAACGCCACCATTAGCGCGCGCTTTTGATGACGTCATTCGACATGTCCCGTGTTTGTTTACTATAGAGTTTCAGTTACTTCATACCTATTTTCAGTTTTAATTGCTACACAAACCATGGAAGAAGTTAAAAAACCTTCTTACAAGTATTGTATGGTACCTAAGTACAAAAACACTATTATTAGTACACCCGATAAAGTGTTTTTTTGTATTCCACGAGATGCGAAAGTACGAAAAAAAAGTGTAAGAAAATTGTTCATGTAAATCGGAATATCGTATTTACAAAAAGTATATCTTCTTCTTCTTTATCAAGCGATAGACGTCCACTGCTGGACAAAGGTCTCTTGCATGGACTTCCACAGGCCTCGGTCTTGCGCCGCCTGAATCCAGCGGCTCCCTGCGACTCGCTTGATGTCGTCGGTCCACCTGGTGGGGGGTCTGCCAACACTGCGCTTCCCGGTGCGGGGTCGCCACTCCAACACCTTGGGACCCCAACGACCATCAGCTCTTCGAACTATGTGTATGTCGGTGACTTTGGTTCTTATACGGATCTCCTTATTTCTGATTCGATCCCGCAGGGATACTCCGAGCATAGCTCTCTCCATCGCCCGCTGAGCGGTCCTGAGCCTACTTATGAGGCCCTTAGTTAGCGAAAACAAATTAATTTGATATTATCCTTTCACTTTTCTAGAGTACGGAACCAAAAAGTATATAAACATATCAAACTTGAGTGAGCTTCAATAACATAATATTACGTATAAATTATCATGATATAGACGTAAATTAGGAGTTTAGGAACACAGATGGTTTATTTAAAGGTTATGTTTTGTTTTAAGTATTATTTAAACATATAAGAATAAAAATCTATGTTAAGGACTAAAATATACCATGTAACATAATAATTACATTGCAGCTTTCACTCCTTTGATCTCTGCGCTCGTAAAATCGAGATTTGATACAAAATATGCTGACATCATAAATACATCTATTTTCGGTAGATTATCCGATTGTGCTTTGACAAAACCAGTTTCAGTCATCGACCTAGATTGACTACAAATATAAATTCACATGTAATCACACAGGAATTCAGTTTTACACAATTTTTCTCACAAACACTGTATGAATATCGACGCCGTAAATCAACCGTAAATCAAATGACGTCACATTTCGTTTCGACCAATGGCGACGCGTTTTGTAAGTTTGAATTTCCCTCCTTTATTTTTCACTTTCTATATAATATTTTCTGGGTTTAAATAATAACTAAATAAAAAAATACCTTTTAAGTATAATGTTAAGGCAATAAAGAATCTAGAAAAAAATATTTGAGACAAATTTAAATTTTATGCATATTCCCTATTGGGAGGAAAATTTTTTACTTGACTATGGCAAAACCAAAAGGAAGGGTTATGATTTTATGTAAGTATGTGACTATTATGTAACAAATTCAATATGACATATTATTATGTTACATCCAATTTTCTGTAGTTGGGTCATACAGTTTTTACAGTAAACTTTTTTCTTGTTTCTATCAAAAATATAAATTGTGACTAATGATGCTTCTTCATAAATAAAACTTTGTACCTACTTAGAAACAAATGCAACATTCAAGAAATCTCAAAATACTACATAAATATTATATTATTTAAAATATGATGTGCATCTAATTCGTTTAATTACAAAGAAGGGTTCTGATATGGATTGTCAAGATGATGAATAAATAAACTCATATACCATAGTAAGTTTGTAGCAGAGTTTGTTCATAAATACCTTCATATGGTAAGGGGCTTGGACATAAATGTCTAAAAATGGACTATTTTCATCAACAGTATGAATTCGTTCTTTGCGTAAAGTAGAACAACCACATCCAATGCATACATTCAAGTGGCCAAGCTTTCTAGTTGAGTTTTCTTCACCAATGTCATTATTGAGTAAACCAAAACAGGCTATGCATATGAAGTCATCATTTGGAAGCTGAAAATAAATTCAAATTTTGGAATTATGAGCCCATTATTCAAATAACTATATACTTATGCTACTATGGTATGGAGTAATATCCTTATCCTAACTATATCATACAGTTATACTTTACCTAATGTAATAATCTGCAATTATAGGTAGGTAGTGGTTAAGACTTCAGGCTTCAATTAAGAAGGGGTCCAGGGTTTAAATCCCAGTCCTCTAACTTCAGCGAATTATGTGTGTTCTAAGCAAATAAAGGTAATTTTGTATGGGCCCCATACCCAAAAAAAATTGATTGTAGCATTATGAACTACTATGGCTTTTGTTGCCCTCATGGAGTAATTTAATTAATCATAACACAGCATGTCTGAATTCACTTGGAGAAAAAAGATTTATGTTTGTTACCACCGCCAACCGCCGAGTTTCTTGCTGGTTCTTCTCGGCATAAAGGGCATTTCGAACCAGTGGTAGACTCATTGACGATTCAAAAGCACTTATAAAAAAGTTTATTTGAATAAAAAACATTTCTATTCTATTCTAGAACTGATTTTTCCTAACAATTTATTCATTAACTACTGTAAACTATTAATCTAAGGGTTAAATATCTACTTTCCAAGTGAAATCAGACAATATGCTATCTTAGGATTTATTAAACCACTCCATTAGACAACAAATGACATATTTCAATAATAATACAATTTACTAAACTTTGTGTTTGGTTCCACCTCTCCCCCTCCTTTCCCATCCCCCTTTCACTTGCTTTCACAGTGAAGGAAAACATCGTGAGGAAATCTGCATGTTAATTCTTCTAATTTTCAAAGGTGTGTGACTGTGAAGTATGGCAATCCGCACTTGCGTGTTGATAGGTTATGTGCTCTGAGTATAATAATCATACTTTTTTTATTTATTATAATCACTTCGTTTTGCACTTACTTTCGGCAATGATAGCCATTGGGCCAGAATGTTTTGTAAGGGCAGTTCCAATTCTCCAGTTGCATACTTTCTGTTTCTAATCTTCTCTAAACTTAATCCACAGTTCATGCATCGCAACATTGTTACTAGTTCCAAAAAACTAACCAAACGGGTATTCTTCTAAGCATATAAATAGGTAATAACTTGACTAAGTTTTGATTATATCCAATAAAAATTAAAAATTCGCTTAAATTATGTACCTATATAAACTATCACAACAAATACACAGAACACTATTACTCCGCTAGGAGTAATAGTGTTCTGTGATACAAACACAGAGTACATTATATAATATACTGACATACAAAGTCATAGACCACGAACACTAGGATACACAAAGTTGAAACCACATATTAATGATTATGTATACCAGAGTTGAAACTTTGAAAGTCAGACCATGAACCTTAAAGGCCGGACCGCATTACAGCGGCGCGGCGCTGCACAGCGCGGCACAAAGCGTCAAAATATTATTTCAATCATATCGTATGGTGCATGTCGCACTAGAGCGGCGCTGCACCGCGCGTCGCCGTGCGTCGCGACATAGTTGCCTCCGAGAGAATATTTTGCCGCGCAGCGCCGCGACGCGGTGTGCAGCGACGCTCAGTGGGACATAGCAAGCGGCGCGTCGCTTCAGTTTGTGTACTGCATGCGGCGAAGATACACGCGCGTTTGGTTTTGAAAATGGAGTTAGACGAAGAAAAATTAATTAATATAGTTTGTGCTTACCGAGAGCTTTACGTTCTCCAACATGAACATTATATGAACCAGTCAAGGAAAGACAATATATGGGCGGAAATCGCAATAGAAATGGGTGTATCAGGTAAGTGAAACAATGTTTTGATGTCTTTAAAAATTAGTTTTTATTAAAATCAGAAATCATACTACTTTGGTATGTTTATTCTACTTCTCGCCGACATCCTCTTCTGATTCTATCTCTTTGCCATGGCACTGACCCTTCATTAGAAGTAAAATAATGTTTGAATTTTTCGCGAACTTGGAAGGCATTATTTACGAAATTTCCACCTACTCGTGGTAAATTTTCCCAGACTGCTTCTGATGGTATATTTTCTTCGGTAGGTTGTGTTCATTGAAACAGGCAACTGTGTCATGTCGCAGAAAATTGTGAAGACAACAAGTTGCCAGAACTATGTTATCCACATTTTTCGGACAAAGGGATATCGTGCGATAGAAAATTCTAAACTTTTGGCATAATATACCAAACGCATTTTCTGAAACACGACGTGCACGGCTGTGACGATAGTTATAAATCTTTTTTGATTCATCATCCAATTGAGTGCCAGGATAGGGTCTCATGTTTACGTTTTCAGAGGGAAAGCTTCATCACCTACTATGACATAGTGCATTGGATCGCTTATTACTGATAAGGGTTTTGGAGAAGGTATATTTAAGCTGTTACGTTCTAGTTTTTTGCCTAGTTCAGAACGGGAAAATATACCACCGTCACTGTTTTTTCCAAGATCACCCACATTTACAATTATAAATTTATAATCTGCGTCCACTTAAGCCATCAACACGATTGAGAAAAAATTTTTATAATTATAAAATATAGTGACCCACTTTTGGCAGCTGGAGCTTGTATTTTTATGTGCTTTCCATCCAGTGCTCCTAGACAATTAGGATAGTTCCATTTGTTATGAAAGTCTTCGGCAATTTTTTTCCACATTTCTTCATTTGGCTCAGGCATAACTAATTTTGATAACACTTCCCAAATAACTGCACAGGTAGTATGGATGATTTCTTGAACAGTTGAGTATCCGAGGCGAAAACTTTCTCCTATTGTTTTAAATGAATCCCCAGTCGGAAAAAATCTGAAAAAAAAAAGGATTTAGTTCATTTCTTTTTACGTAGGTGATCAAAAAGTTTCACAAAAATAATTTTACAGTATTAATATAATGTGTTACATAAAGCCATAAGCGACTACTTAAAAATTAAAAAAAAAATTACGAACAATTTTTTATAATATTTTTCTAATAATTATTAGAAAAATTTTATTAAAAAAAATATTATTAAAACGTAATAATATGTTAAAATTCAAAAATAATAATATGTTTTTTTATCATTATTTTCAGCCAAAATTTGCAAGGAAAGGTGGAAATCGTTGCGAGATGGATACAACAGAAGCCTCAAAAGACAGAAGACTAAAAGTGGAGATGGAGCAACGACATCAAAACTATGGCGCTACGAAAAACAAATGGATTTTCTACAACCATTTTTTCAAGAAAGACAAGTGAAGAGCAATCTAATGAAAAGTGTATCCAGTGAAGATGACTCAAATAGCACATCAAACTCATTGCCTAATACCGAGGATAATGTATTTACAATAAGTTCCACTCCAGCATCGACTTCATCAGCAATGTTTGCTAATATGACAAAAAGAAAGATAAGAAAGGAAGTGCAACAGAAATCTGAGGTTGCGGAAGTTCTTGATAAATATTTAGAAGGCCGCGCAGCAAGAGCAAGCACCAATAATCCCATACATTCATTTTTCACAGCAATGGCCGATACAGTCGTCACTTTCCCTCCAGATGTGCAATTAAAAATTAAAAATCAATTATATTTAGCAGTTTCGCAAGCTGAATTTGACCTTCAGCAGCGTCAACCCCTCCAGAATATTCAAAATGTTTCTAGACCAGATAGCCGGTGCTGTGGTACTGAGACTTCTACACCTCCTTCAAGACCAAGATATTTGAGTTCGGAGTCGGAGTCAAATTATACTGATATTCTAACTCAGACTCAGGTAGACAGTCCACCTCCTTCCACTTCAACGAAGAGTCAACGTCAATACTACATAACACCAGATGGTTTGGTGGTACATGATATTTTGTAATTCTATGCATGTATCAAAAACGGCTCGCCCGCTCCTTCGAAGCAAATTGACAAGTACAAGCTGTAACAAGTAAATAAAATTCTGTTATAATTTGAAATTTTAACTAAAAATAAATACTTACCTCATTGTAACCATGAGTCTTTCTTCCGCACCGATTGATTTTCTAAAACGAGTATCCTGTTACTGTATATGTGGTTTCGTCCAGTACAATCGCTTATAGAATTTTGTCTTCGACATTCTGAAGTAAGTGTGAAATCGTGCAGAGTCTTTAAGAAGTCGAGGAAACAAATAGTGATATTCGCCTTCTTGATTTCGTGACCTTGGTATGTCAGCAATCCATTTCTTCTTCTTTTTTTTCTCTTCCATAATTCTTTCATCTTCTGCACACAACAAAGAAATAATAACCAAATCCTCGTCACTATCGCTCATCTTGCAACGTTGCTTGCACGCGAACGGGTATAGAAATGACGCGAGCTGCCGCTTGCTGCAGTTGTAATGCGATAGGTACCGTCGAGCGACGTGAACGCGCCGCGCAGCGCCGCTCTAATGCGGTCCCACCTTTAGTCCATGAGTCCGTGAGTCAGACAGGAAGTCATAGATAATACACATAAACCAGAGACACGAAGTCACGAACACTGGGAGTCAGACCATGGAAATATGAATTGCGACTATGAGTCAGATTCTTTTTGTTTTTGTCACCACAGAACAAACTATGTCCATGGAACTAGGAATTACGACTATGACTTTGTCACTGTCAACCATGGAAGTATGAGGTATTGACCATAGTCATTGTCCTAGTTCCATGGCATTGACAGAGCCATAGAATTAAGAAGACTATCCTAGTTCCATGGACAGAGCTGTGGCAAACAAAAAAATTTCTTTACTCTAATTTATACGGGTCTGCCCGCGAAATTCAAATTTAATTTGGTTTTTCGCAATTTGTAAACTAAGGGTGGAACCACATTTGTGAGGATCGATTCGGATTTTGCCTATACAAAACTGTCATTTTCCATACATTCGTGTAAGCATCGAAAAGCCGATTTGATCCGTACACGTTTCTATGGAATTAGACAGTTTTGTATGGGCGAAATGCGAAACGATCGATCGACTGACTAATTTGTGAGTAACTCACGTCCAACTCGGTATTTTGATTAATTTCTTAAACTGGTCACTTTCAAGTAGATTTTTATGTAAACCTATGAAGATGATAATTCTACTGGCGCAATTAGAATGCCATAAGCCTACTTTGTCGTATTAGTTTACAAAATGGGAAAAACCAAATTAAATTTGAATTTCGCAGGCAGAGTCGTCGTATAATAAGGTATTTTTGGTTTAATCATGGAACTAGGAATTAGGACTATAGTCTTCCTATTTCTAGGGGTTAACGTAGTCGTAATGCCTAGTGCCATGGGGTTTAATACCTGCATAAACTCAAAGTAGGTAAGTACCTACCCAAGAGCGTCGCCAGCCGATGGCCAAGGGGGGGGCAAGTTGACAGGGTTCCCACTGAAATTTTAAAAACCTTACGCCATGCGGACGAAGTCGGGGGCAAAAGCTAGTTAAGTATATATGTTTTTCAGCTTCACAGTTGAAGATTTGGCAGCGGTATCTGGATTTCAATGATGAAGTACCTACTAGTACTCGATTTTCCCCCTTTTTTAATTAAACTAAATTTTTTTTTTTAATTCCAATGTTGTTGGGTCACTATTATACACAACTATTCCAAATTTCATGTCGATAGCTTTAATAGTTACTTAAATAATCGACTGTGACAGACGGTCGGACGGCGGCCGGAGAAAGTCTCACCATGATAAGGGTTCCATTTTTACCATTTTGTTACGGAACTACGGAACCCTAAAAACCCCCGATTTTGAAACATTCGTCATTGGTGCTCCGTTCCTATTGGTCTTAGCGTGATGATATAATATAGCCTATAGCCTTCCTCGATAAATGGGCTATCTAACACAGAAAGAATTTTTCAAATCGGACCCAGGAGTTCCTGAGATTAGCGCGTTCAAGCAAACAAACAAACTCTTTAGCTTTATATATTATTATATTAAAAAAAAGTATAGGTATAGTATAGATAATCTAACATAAAAGTGCATAAAAGTGTTTATAGGTAAAAGTGTTCATTATATCCATCTGCTATTTGCAGTGATATAGAAATCTATATTTGCCTACAATAAATAAAATGGCTCGTTTCATTGTTGTACAATCTACCTACTATTTTCTACCTTCTCCAAAACTTGAGCAGTAGTCAGCAGATTTACTGCTGACTAGGCACTGTTCAGGCGAGAGGCGCGGAGGAGGGGCATCGCCTTGCCTCCGCCCCCGCCCCAAGCACCCGGCCGTCCCCGCCCGCAACCGCAACGCAGGCCCGCAGCGACCGCTGCGTCGGCCCCCGCAGAAGGCGCGCAGGCGACCGCCGCGCCGCGCGCCTCGCGCCCTTCATCACCTGTGAGAGCTGCCCCGCCTAACGCCGCTGGGGGCCTCACCACCACTCTCCCAGCGGCAGCCAACCCGCCTACCGAGCGAGGACAGGCGCTGCGCGGTAGGCGCAGGAAGCGCAACCGCGGCCGCCGTCCCGCTCGTAACGAGCCAGCCGCCGCCTCCACGCCTCAACCGAGGCAAGCGAGGCAACCGCCCACGCAACCGGCCGCGCAGGTGCAATCCCAGGCACCTGCGCCGACTCAGTCTGCACCGACCCAGCCTGCGCCGGCTCAACCTGCGCCGACTCAATCGGCCCCGACCGCCCCCGCCGCAACAGCCCGGCCACATTCGCCGACGCCTGCCGCTTCTCGGGAGCAAACTCGCCGCTCACAGCGGACTGCTCCTGAGAGGGCGCAGGAGCAAGCTCGCGTGCAACAGAAAGCGCGCGAGCAACAGCCTGCACCATCACGCGCCGCACCGCGCGCCGCGCCGCGCACTGCCCGGCGCGCAGCCTCACCCACCGAGCAACACACTGCCTCTCAACCGCCTCCCCCCGCACCTCAACAGGGGGAAGCGAGACACAGCCCGGACATCATGGCCATAGTCCGGGTTGTGTTAGAGGCAATCACGACCGGGCTGACAACCTACCTGCAGGGACAGGGCGCAGTACAGGCGATCGCAGCAGGGATGGCGGTCTTAGCGCGACTCCCATCCTGCTGAGGGTCCTGTACTGGAACCCGGGCGGCATCAGAGGCCACATCCGCGAGCTCACAACACTCGCCCAGTCGCAGGATATTCACGTCATCCTCCTGGGCGAGACCAAGCTCGCGGAACACGTCGAGCTCCGTATCCCGAACTTCTTCGTGTACCGGCGCGACGAAGTCTCTCCCCGGGGTTACGCCTTCAGAGGAACGGCGGCCCTGGTGCGGAGGGACATTGTACATGAAGAAGTTGAACACGCACCATACACATCCCTGCGTACGCAGGGAGTGCGTGTTCACGCCGGGGAGGAGGAGCTCCTCCTGTATGCCGCCTACCGACCACCTGCCACGACTTTCTGCAGCACCGACGTCCACACACTCCTCGAGTCGCACGCCCCCACACTAGTCGTGGGTGATCTTAACGCGAAGCACCAAGCCTGGGGCTCGCGCGTCATCACCCCGGCCGGAAGGGCTTTACTCGAGGACAGCGAGCGCCACCAGTACGGTATATTGGGTCCAGGAGCACCGACCAATATACCGTCAAACCCCCACTACCACCCGGACGTCCTGGACATCGTGCTGCACTACCGGATTGACCACCCCATCAGTGTCGAGCCACTCTATGACCTCGACACTGAACACCTGCCGATACTGGTCACGCTTAACCTCCAGCGCGACTTCACCATACCGCGTCCTCCCAGAGCCAAGACCAACTGGGAGAAGTTCGCCGCCGCGCTGTCGGAGCTTGAGCTCGCAGGTCCCATCTCGACCCCAGTGGACGTTGACCGGGCCGCCAACACCATCATGGCGGCCATCCAGGCGGCCAAACAGGAGGCCACCACCACCATGTCCCCCACTGGTCGACGTGACCTGCTCTCGAGCTCGCTCCGCGACATGCTGAGGAGGAAGCGCGCCCTGCGCAAGCTATGGGCGCGCACTCGCTGTCCGACGGTCAAGCGTGACCTCAACCGCCTTGCACAGGAAGTGAGGCTAGCACTCGGCGCCCGCGAAGATGATGACTGGGAGAAGACCATCGACGCGGCAGCCGAGTCCGAAACAACGCTGTACCACCTGTGCAAGACCCTCACCGGATCAGACTCACCCGTCTACCCTTTGCTGGACAGCCAGGGTAGGCGAAGATACTCCGCGCATGACCGAGCTGAGATCATGGCGGAGTATATGGAGGCGCAGTTCACCCCCAACCCACCGGCCAACGACAACGCGTACAGGCACCACACCGAGCTCGACCATCAAGTGCGGGAATTCCTGTCGGCCCAGACTCCTCCGCTCCGGGGGGACGAGTTCATCTCCCCGTCTGAGCTGAGGAAAGCCGTCATCCGTCTCCCCAAACGGAAGGCGGCAGGCTACGACGGAATTCCGATCGCCGCACTTCAGCAGCTGCCAAGAAGAGCCCTCGTAGCGCTAGCGAGGCTCTTCAATGGCATACTCCACACGGCACACTTCCCGGAGACCTGGAAGAGGGGGAAGGTCATCACCATCCCCAAACCGGGCAAGGACCGCCGCCTCCCAGGAAGCTACCGCCCCATCACCTTACTGCCGCACATCGCCAAGCTGTTCGAGCGTCTGTTGCTGCGAAGGCTCACCCCGTACATCCGCTTACGGGATGAGCAGTTCGGCTTTCGCAGCAACCACTCCACGACGCTCCAGCTGGCGAGAGGACTCCACCACATCGCCAGTGAGAAGAACAAGGGCCACTGCACCGTCGGGGTCTTTCTCGATATCGAGAAGGCCTTTGACCGTGTATGGCACACCGGACTCCTGGCGAAGCTCCTCTCAACCGATCTACCACCAGCGATCGTGCGGCTGGTGGCTTCCTTCCTGGACGGGCGGTCCTTCCACGTCTCCGTGGAGGGCGCGGACTCCCAGCCGCGCCCCATCCGTGCCGGAGTGCCCCAAGGCAGCTGCCTCTCTCCGTGCCTGTACGCGCTGTACACCGACGACATCCCTACCCTCGCCGGACACCTGCGCGAGGGGGAGGAAGACGTGCTGTTGTCGCTCTACGCCGACGACAGCGCGTATCTCGCGTCGTCGCACCACCAGATCGTCGCCTGCAACAAGATGCAGCGCCTGTTGGACCTGCTTCCGGAATGGCTGGACAAGTGGAGGATGGCCGTCAACGTGGGGAAGACGGCCGCGATCCTGTTCGGCATCCGGAAGCCTATACGTCAGCTCCGACTCCGAGGGCAGGACATAGAGTGGCAAACTTCGGTGTGCTACTTGGGGTGCCGCATCGACCTCAGCCTGAACCTGATTCCCATGGTCAATCACGTGGTGAGTCAGGCTAAGGCGGCACTGTCGATGCTTCACCAAGTCTTCACCTCAAGCTTATCGCCGAAGACCAAGCTCCTCATCTATGGAGCCTATGTCCGCTCTAGACTGACGTACGCGGCCCCAGCCTGGTATGCGTTCTGCTCAGCATACCAGAAGCGCCGCCTACAGGTCCAACAGAACAAGTGCCTCCGTCTGATCGTTGGAGCTCCGAGGTACGTGAGGAACGATGTGATCCATCGCGACCTCAAGACGCCCACCGTGGAGGAGTACGTCCGTACACTGGCGCGGCGCATGTTCGCCAGCGCCGACAACGGACCGTACGAGCACCTCCACGGCATCGCACCGCTAGCCAGCCGACCACCGACCGGGCGTCCTCTACCTCGTGAGCTCCTGCGATCGCCACCACCGAGGAGGCACGCAGGCGACCACAGCGACGACGACGCGAGATCCACCGGACTTGACCTCAGCTCCGCGCACGGTGGCGACACCATCGCCCGTAGCGCGGAGCACTCCACCGGACTTGACACCGCCCCGCTCGCGGCGGCTATCTGCCCGCCAGCGACGCGGGGCCCCTGGCAATACACTGGCCCCGCGCTCGATGACGACCCTTTCGTCAGTAGCGCGGGGCCCCACACCGAACACGACACCGCTCCGCTCGCGGCGGCGACTTGCCCGCCTGCGACGCGGGGCCCCCGGACCGACACCGGTCCCGCGCACGGCAGCGACTCTATCGCCCGTAGCGCGGGCCCACCCTCTGGACCCGACACCGCTCCGCTCGCGGCGGCGACTTGCCCGCCTGCGACGCGGGCCCCCCGGACCGACACCGGTCCCGCGCACGGCAGCGACTCTATCGCCCGTAGCGCGGGCCCACCCTCTGGACCCGACACCGCTCCGCTCGCGGCGGCGACTTGGTCGCCTGCGACGCAGGGCCCCCGAACCGACACCGGTCCCGCGCACGGCAGCGACTCTATCGCCCGTAGCGCGGGACCACCCACTGGACCTGACACTGCTCCGCTCGCGGCGGCAATCCTGCCCGCCAGCGAGCGGAACCTCCTGAACTGATGTCGGCCCATCGCACGGTGGCGACACTATCGCCCGTAGCGTGGGCCCACATATCGGACACCGCCCCGCTCGCGGCGGCAATTCTGCCCGCCAGCGAGCGGAGCCCTTGAAGCCCCTCCGCAAGGCCCCTGCTCCCCACGGACCAGGAGCCTCAGCCGCCATGGACCTAATTGCCAAGACGGCTGAAAATCCATCACCGGGGAAGTGCTCTTCCCCGCGCCCCGCCCGGGTAATGAGGCTCTGCCTCGAAGCCCGTACCCTCCGCTGGCCACGGCCAGCGAAGACGACCCGTGCAGCACTGTTCAGCTTTCACAATTATATTATCGACTTGCTTATGTTTTTATTTTTTACACTTAGGCAGAAAATAAGAAACCGGAAGCATCAGGCGCCATTTTATTTTGACATCGAGCTGTTGGCCCAGCAATGGAACTGTCACGGAGACACACGAATGTTAGGCTATGTTCAAGTAGACAAGTAGAAATCAGGCAACCAGCGCCTATATACAGAGCTACAGAACTTATTGGTAGGTAGGTACAGCTGGTCGATAGCGGAAAAGCTGCATCAATCATTCCTAAAGTCCAAATAATTGTGGTGATTAGCTCAATATAAGGCGATCTTGCTGCAAAACAGTTTCATTTTAGCCAATAGCGAGAGAGTGTCGGCCAATCAGAAGTGATTGCCACTGTCGCACTGTAGCAAGATCCGCGCAAGTAATCCCTCCAGCCAGTCTGCACCGACATTATTGCCTATTATCGATTGTCCCTAGATAAAGCTGCTTTTTAGATGAGCCGGCCTTATTTGGATAGCGCCGTTAGCCTGCTTTCTACTTGAAGGTAACCTACTACTTGAAGGTACTAGTTATTTACAACTTTTATCTCACTTTTGTTTAAGAGATAGATAGCTATATCAGTAGGTAGGTATAAATAGATAATCTATACTATGCAATACAATGCGCTGCAGCATCGCGACGTATTAAAGGGATGGACCGCACTAGAGCGGGCGCTGCAAATCAAAATATTCTCTCGGAGGCAAATATGCCGCGACGAGCAGTAACGCACAGTGCAGCACCGCTCTAAAATGCGACATGCACCATATACGATATGATTGATTGAATTGATTGTGCAGCGCTGCACAGCGCGACACAAAGCATGCGGTGCTTCTGCGGCATCATAGCGGCGTCAACGCCGCACTAGCCAACGAAATCACCATGTATCGGTGCCGCACAGTGCCGTTGGTGCCGTATCGCATTGTTTAACCACAACATAAAATCATTTTTGGAACGTAGTTCCTTATCGCGCGGTGCGGAACTCGGAAGGGGGCTAGACGGATCGACACTTTTTTGAAGGCATTGTGTTCGGTATTTTCGCGGTACAATAATGGGTCTCCGTAGCCTTGTGGCTTCTGCAGTCGCCTAACAGCCAAAGGTCGATGGTTCGAATCCCAGCTCGACAGACCGAATTGTCCATTTTCAATTTTATTTTAAACAATTTCTACATGTGGAACCTTTAGGGAAAAATTGGATGGATATGAAGTCGTCTCATATAGGTACATCATTATTATTTTCGAATCATATTATTTAACAGGTATCATCACACATTGTCTGCTCCTATATTATGGGCGCTGCGAGAGTGTTTAAAGGAAATATGCAAAAGAACTCTTCCGATAGTGAGTAGTTATGTACGTTTAAATTAAAACGGTGCTCGTAACTGTAGGTTCCATCTATGTATTTAATGATAGGCAATCTAAAATATAATATGGTAGTACGGTGTACGGCTTCACACACGTTTGAGAACATTATGGAGAACTCTCAGGCATTCCCCTTCCATTTCGTATTCGAGAGGAGACCTGAAGCCTCAGCCCAAGTGTGGGCCGGCGCGGCGATGATGATGATGGTGAAATAATCATCGCCATTAACTAACTTCATTACCTACGTGAATTATAAGTCTCGTTAGATTTAAATACCTACATACTGTCATTTTTTAACCCCCAACAAAAAAAGAGGGGTATTATAAGTTTGAGTTGTGTGTATAATATGTGTATGTATTTATGTATGTGTGAGGGTGTCTGTCTGTTCTCTCGTAGCTCGAGCTGATGCTGCAGCATCAAGTAGTCTGCGGGATGCCCAACTCCTCAGCAACTTACAGCAAATATTGGTACCTAGGTGTTAGATAGATGATATTCGAGGATCTAGGAGGAGGATCTGATGATGGAGAAAAACTGGGTAACAGTATGTGAAGTCTACCTTTTGTACATTAGTCCGGCCATAGATTCACATGTCGGAGGTGTTTTAAATCAATTTACTCTTGTGTTTGCAGTTACAACATTGTGATATTCGGCGGCCTCGGACCTACCACGGGCAAAGCTCTACGAATAGGTTTAATGGGAGTGAACGCGACTATGGAAATGGCGGACGCTGTACTCGATGCGATGGCTGGCACCTTGAGGGCACTTAACAAATCGTCACTGTGAAACTAACAACATGTACCTACCTACCTATAATCTATTTTTCCTTAGCTATCCAAAATAACGGTAAACAATAGACGTGTTTTCTCGCAGAAATGCGTAAGCGACGATCTAAGCACAGCGCTTAGGAGTCTTAGGACGTTCTTACCGTACTCTGACGATGAAAACGTGCACAAGTCAAACAAAACCGGCCAAGTGCGAGTCGGACTCGCGCACCGAGGGTTCCGTACTCCAGAAATAAAAGTATTCAAGTAAAACGATAATATTACATTAATTTGTTTATCAATAATTTTTTTTTGTTTTAGAGGTTTATTGTTAATATCAAAAAACTATGCTAGAGTGTTGGTTTTATTTTTCCTGTAAAATATACATAAACCTCTATTGGCCATAATAATTTCTGATTTTTCGATTGGTAAACTTCGGATATAAGAGGGAGGGGGAAAGGTATTTGTTTCGACATTTTGCACGATCGATTAATCAAAAACTATTATGTATAAAAATAAATAAAAATCTGTTTAAGAATGTACAGGTAGTCCTTTCATATGATACCCCACTCGGTATAGTTATCTTACTTCGAAATTTCAAACCCCTATTTCCCCCTTTTTTAATTAAACTAAAAATAATTTCCGATTTTTGAAGTGAAAACTTCTTTAGGCGCGTTGAGCACTCTTTTGGGTGAGCTAAAAACATGGATTTCGCGTCATCGACACCTTCACAATCGTCACTTGGAGATTTCAGTAAGAGCTCAACATTTTAGAAGTTCCCAAGCAACCTTGTACAGGGCAGCGGGCAAGCAGCCGCCTTTCTTACCGTTTAATGTATGATGTCACAGGTTCGAATCTCACTCACGAAATCGTGACAGCGCGCTTTTCTTATTTGTTTTTAATTATCAGCAAATCTAGTTTTCACTTCTATCGGCAGTCTGTTTATTTGTGACCGAAGACTTCCAATTTTTTTAGGGTTCCGTACCCAAAGGGTGCCAACGGGACCCTGTTACTAAGCCTCCGCTGTCCGTCTGTCCGTCCGCCCGTCCGTCCGTCTGTCAGCGGGCTGTATCTCGTAAACCGTAATAGATAGACAGTTGAAATTTTCACAGATTGTGTATTTCTATTGTCGCTATAACAACAAATAATAAAAAAAAATTACGGAACCCTAAAAGAGCGAGTCCCGACTCGCACTTGGTTCACTATTGTAAACAACTATTCCAAATTTCATGTCGTTAGCTTTAATAGTTACTAAAATAATCGACTGTGACAGACGGACGGACGGACGGACGGACGGATAAAGTCTCGCCATAAGTTTTCAGCGATTTGTTTACCTTTTAACTGTACTAAGGGAAAATACACTATAATATAAATGATTAATAGGTAATATTGTGGATATTCAGATCAATCCTTGCTATTATTCCTATTAATCCCCACTTAAATAATTAATGTTAGTAGTTAGTTGCTACGAATCGACGTGATTTTGGGTATGGGGATAAGTTGAGGGCTTGGAGAGCTATTGAGCTATAGGCTACCATTTATAACGGAAAAACTAAAGATTTATGTAGGATTTTTACCCATTTACGTGGTGGAAAGTTAAAGCTAGTTCAATTTAAAACTACTTAATGCCCGATAATTCGTCCATGTATCAAATATTTTGAGTATTTTGACAATTAGTATGTAGATCATGATGCTCGCGATCAAATATATCTATATATATAAAAGAAAGTGGTGTTAGTTACACAACGGATGAACCGATTTGGCTGAAAATTGGTGGAGAGGTAGCTTAGAATCAGGAGACGGACATAGGATACTTTTTATCCCGTCCGACCGCGTTTCCGTCAAGTCACTATAAAACGTGGTATAACAAAAACGCATCTGACATGGAATAACAAAACGCAAATGACAGCTAAACGTAATTTTGTCTTTGGTTAAGTAGGTATGGTAAAAAATTTGACAATTATAAAAAGTGTTATAATAAAGCATTACTGATATTATAAATGCGAAAGTGTGTTTGTTTGTTGGTTTGTCCTTCAATCACGTCGCAACAGAACAGCGGATTGATGCGATTTTTTGCATGGGTATAGTAATGAATGTAGTAGTGGTTCCTCAGACCGGGAGAGCTACTTTTTATCTCGGATAATGAAAGTTCCCGCGGGATTTTTAAAAACTAAATCCATGCGGACGAAGTCGCGGGCATCAGCTAGTATTCAATAAAAACCAGCTTCAGCTACCTCAAGTTATAGTAAAGAGTAGAAATTAGATAAATAAATAAATATAATATAGTAGGTAGATATATAATATAAGGTATAAGACCATTCAACCCAAGTAGGTCCTATCTATCCTATCGATACAGAAGTCTTGAAATTGAAAATTGTATTCTGGGGTGTGGTTTATTTAACATAGGTTCGCTGATAGTAAGGTTAAAGATAGGTTACATAGGAAATTAAAAATAAAAATAAACAGAATTCACAGTAATTTAATGCATACTAAAATTGTATGACGTTGTACAGATATTTTGACCAGTTACACCGGTCAAAGAAATTTATTTTACAGTTTTGGACGCCGAAATATTAGATAAGATGTAATAAGTAAAATTTTAAACCAAAAAAAACCATTCGATCCCTTTGTATAATGAGGGAGAGCATATAAGAGTGAGCTACTAAAAATATAATATTTATCAAATAAAAACAATGCAACACAAGCAAGTTTATAGTACCCTTTATGGCTATTAGTTTTGTTATTCGCAAGCCATAGGTGATTACGTCCTACTGTTAGATTATATGTAGTAAAACCAAAATAAATCGTGCTCTTAATGAATCGTATTCTAATTACGTCGAAACATAAAATATAGATAGCCAATAACGTGAGTATAACAATAAAATACATTCACAAATTTTGATGGACTAGATCCCACAACACAAACGCAAAATCCTTTAAAAAAGATTTCAATTTTTGGCAATGTTTCACAAAAATAAATCCCGAATTTTGTGCTGTAAAAGCGAAATACTTTTAGATGTTTATAATAAAAGAATGTAATATTATATATATATATATATCAATATCAATCAATGCAGACATATTTCTAGCTACATGGCATTTATACCCATCACATCAACACATTTGGACTAGCTTCCTTAATTACGTAACTATAAAACTGTTTACCTAATAATTAAACCAAACTAGTCAAGATTACATAAACTAGGTATATCTAATTAATTGCTTTTTAACGGTGTGTAACCATGCTAACGGTCTATAACAGCTCATTAAACGTAAAAAATATCATTATCAATTTGTATTTATCATATTATAAAATTATATTTTATATAAGTAGAACAACGTATGAATAAGGTAGGTATTTACAAAATTTGCTGTGGTCGATTCTCGCAAGATACTTTTATCGAACTTAAGTTTTGCTTAAGTTATGGATATCTACTTAACTTTAGGTTTACTTACATATAATATTAAAGTTAACACAGGCTCATTAAATACAGTAAGATTACCGAATATGTAACATTTACAAATGTGGTATTACGTAAAGATATACAAACTACAAGCAAATGCACAAATAGAGATAATCGAATACGACGAAAATATAGTTGTGATGGTTTCGACATGACAAAGTACGATCGCTACGATTAATTATACATTAGAGTTGTAAATAAATATGCACATAGTCAAAATAAAGATTAATAATTTATTATTTACATTAAGAAAATATGGCACATCTTTAACATCATCGACCGCGCTCACATTGCTGTCTCTCCGTGCGGTCGAGCCGGACGACCGACGCGGTCCCTCGGTCCTTCACAGCTCATCGCAACCTGTGGGTTCTGCCGACTACCGAGTACTCCGTGCGCCTACAAATTTCTGGACATAATACCAATTATTAAAATACCGGTGGGAATTGAATATTCAAACGCCATATACGACGAGGCGCTCCGCTCCGGGCCGTCCTCGGCCGACCGCCGCACCACCGACTAAACTAGACACATTCGAATCGCAAGAGAACATAAAAATATATCAGTCTATAGAGCGAAGCGTTCACTCACTTAGCCTAGGAGCAGTCTGGGACATAGACGGGGGTTCCGGCGCAGTAATACTGTGTCGGGCGACGCGGCCGGCGCGCGGTGCGCGAGTGTCGCAGCTGGCGCGCGCTCAGCTCGGCGCGTCCAGGCGCGGCGCGCGCTGGCGGCGGTGGCGCGTGCACGCGCAGCACGCGTCGCCGCGACGCCGCCGCGCGCACGCCGCGCGCCCGCACCGCTTGCGGATGCACGTTACCTCTCCGTCCTGGAAAACAATGTTGCTACATGTGAAACCGAATCTTATTATAACAGATCTCCACTGCACCGCGAAATATTTCGTCGCCTCGCGACTCTTAGTTAAATATCTGCTTTAGAACAGGCAGTTTCGCTACTATTTCGCTCTAGACTTTAGATGAGTCTACCACTGGTTCGAAATGCCCTTCGTGCCGAGAAGAACCAGCAAAAAAACTCGGCAGTTGCTCTTTTTAAAAAAGGGGTTACAATATTATAATAATACTGCTATGTATGCAGTGTTTTCACAATGAGGGGAAGTTCCACAAAAGCATACTTAATTATAATTCAACACATGTTAAGACGGGCAGACAGAAGGTAGCCCCATTCCCGCCGGTGGGACCCGTTCACGAGCATGACGCATGACCCAACCACTGCCTCGCTCAACCATATTTTAGGGAACGTAACAACCCGCATCACACGACACCACCACAGAAATGTTTAATCATCACTGGCTCAGCTTACCTTGCACCTGCACGTGACGCATCTCTGCTCCCCGTGCGAGTGTATCGACGGGTGCACTTCCTTGCCGTTCGGCAGAGGCCCGTCGGGGAACTTGCAGCCTCCTTCGGCGAGGATCTCTTCAGCCGTGCGCGGAGCTCCTTGGTCTTTTAGTGTTTCTTCTTCTGTCTTTTTTGTTTTCACCTAGATAGAAAATACGAAAAAGTTACCTTCTGACTTGCTATATTCGCAAGGAGAAAATAAATAATCAAAATTGCTATGGATAGGCATGTATGACAAGTAAAGTGCGTTTGTTTGTAGTTTAGTCAAATAAAACTCGTTTAAACTCATTTAAGCCATTAAACTATAGATATTATAGCCAGTGCCCAGTGACTTATTGAAATCACCTTGTTTACCTCTGGGCAGACTCTGCAGCAAGCCTTCTTGTCTGGCCTGTAGGCGTCTTTCTCGGCACATCTCAGCGGTGGGCACCTCACCCGTGGGCATCGCACCTGGCGCGTGGAGAACTCGCACGTGCATATCGCGCACGTGTCGTACCCGCCCGGCACTAAGTACGGATGCCAGGAAGAGCCGGGCGCATGGTATTGACCGGCAAGGTGGCAGCCGTGCGACTCGTCCCAGACTGCTGTGGTTGAATCTGTAATTGAAATTAGTACCTCTGTAACTCAACTAATTACCTATATCACTAAAATTAATGAGATCGAGTCAGAAAAGGAGAGACCTTGGTTTCCGGGATAATAAATTAGGCAGAAGGCTATCGAACCGATCGATAATAATAATCGATAAGAGACTCTGTGTGCGGCAGTAGCTTAACTAAATAGGCAGGTCTAAAAGTACCCTAGTGCTATCCTATTCCATAAGGAAAATTCTGAAAAGGATAGCACTATTACCAGATGTGTTGAAGGAGTTTAGAAACCCCATTAAGAAGACTGCAAAGAATAAATCGGATGCCTGAAGTCTGGTAGTTATAGATACGAGTGCAGACTAGTGCACCATATCATCATCTCCTTGTCCTTGTCCCATGCTATGTGGGGTCGGCACAACATAATATCTTGTAAGCCATGTTGAAAGTGGTTCGGTAATCGGCATGCCATTTTACAACCGGCCGCCTGCCTGACGTCAACCCGCTTTGGAAAAATAAAAATAATAAAGTAATGCGGATGTAAAACACCATTACTTCGTCATTACACTTTTTACAAACCAAGAAGTGGGGCCCGCATAAACGGATACACTCGATAGTTACATAAAAGATAAAGTAGCAGTAAAAAGAACTTACTAGTACACACAGGGCAGCATTGACCGGGCGGCTGCAGTGTGGGCACGGCACAGTTGACAGGTGGACATCTCACCTGGTCACATCGCAATATGCCGTGGACGCATCCGCACATATGACAGGACTGTAAACGAGAAATTCCTTATTCTATTTAGTGCTGAATGATAATCTCACCATCGCTGAGTAACCGTTTAATCGAGGAATAAATTGGATGACCTGACAGATTTTGTATTTAAAATGTGCCACAACCTTTTATTCCTAGGTTTCTCAGCGGTGGTGGAATTGTCACCTCTAGAAAAAGCTGCTTTTTTTAGTGAGTTTCCTATTAGTTAATATGACTGCCATCATCTTTTCCCCGACAAAACTCAAGAGTGGTCCTCAAAACTGTGTGGTTCACAGGTGCTCGCTCACTCTCCCGTTCCTAGTCAGCGGTGGGTTAGCATCGCTCAAGCAGATGCACCTGCCTAACATCTAAGGAGATCGGAAGGGAGGATACTATAGACTGCACAAAGTGGAAGAGAAAAAGTCAAGGCTAATAGCTTCACGATTAGGGAGCGCACTGAAATTCGTAACGTTCGACGGACGTTTTGAATCTTCAAGCTATTGAGGTTTGTCACTTTAAAGGACTTGGATAATGCCTCACCTCAGTAGACATCCATTGCGTACCGTCTTCATAATATTTTCCAGCGTAATAGCATGATGCAGTGTTGGAAAGCGAATTATCCGGTGGCGGTAAATTCACGTGCGTAGGCACATAATTTGAACCGATGACGTCATTCGAGTAGGAACCTGCTGGTAGACACGACGTTGGTACGCTTATCTGAAAATGTAGAGTTGGACCTTTATAAATCAGTGATCTAAAATACTACTTACCTACCTACCCGAATTTTAGGAATCTATACTCAAGGAGAAGTGGAGACTGTAATCTTAACTTTATTACTCGCCAGTTTTCATTTATATGCTATGAATGAAAGCAAGCAACAACTGACTTTGTCTGTAGATCTTCAGAAACAAAAAAACTTCAAACTTTTTCGTGTTCCAATAATTTTACTTACCTCATTTCCAAAACCTTATTAGCTGCATGGAAAACAATATTTGAGCCATTAATTTAACTGATAAATAATACTTTATTTTAGTTAGCTATTGTCCACAACTTTACCTGTGTGGAATTTTATGAACATTTTCAGCTTTTCCAAAGTACGAGTTTTACGAATTAGTAGAATTCGCGAAGTATTAATTGTAATACCTACTTACCGTGCAATCTCTCTGCTAAATTACCATCAGCATAGGTTTGGAATTTATATTTTATAATCGTAATAGATTTAATAATTAAATAATAAATAATAGAAAACTAGAAATAGAAATATACGGGCTGAAGGAAATCATACCTGATGCAACCGCGTGCGCAAGAATTCCGTGTCATTATCAGCAGAGCGGACGTTGAGGTACGCGGAGCCTGCATTCAGCGCTGCCAACTCAGCCGAAGAAGGCTCCAGGACCGAACCCTCCAACCCAGCCAGCATCCTGGGACCATTGCTGCCGGGAGGGTGACTCTCCAGCCAGGATGACCAGGCACCGGCATATCCGTTCACAACCACCTACAAGAAGAAAACAATATTTAATTTTAAAAATTTTCTTTTATAGAAGATTTAAACTGAAGGTTCTTCAGTTTACACTAGCGGCACGCTATGATGGCCGGTTTGACGTTTGTCCGCTCATGAAGTTCCGTATTAATTGATAACGACTTTGAAGGAAATAATTGTATTACTTTATTGACGATAGTGATGTGCAGAGATTCATAAATTTTATCGAATGTAGTTTTAGGTTTAGGACTCAAAATTTATCGACCGAGCGAAGCGAAGGTCTTTGAGTTAACTAGGGCGATTTGCACTTGTCCGTCCGTCCGTCCGTCCGTCCGTCCGTCTGTCAGAGCCTTATAACTTTTGAATTACTGAACGTAATTACTTCAAATTTAGATATAATATGTAAACCGATGGCCTCCAGCCGAAAATGGCTTAAAAAGTTATAAAAATCTTTATTTCAGGGGGGCTCTCATAGAAGCGAATGCGAAGTAAAAAAAAAAAAATCGCGTTACATAAAATTGTTACGTATCATTTTAAAGATAATTTTGAACTGAGTACAAAAATATTTTTTTTTTAATTTTTCCCTTAAAATTGACGAAATGGGGGGCTTTCAAAGTGGCGATTTTATACGCTCGCTTGAAGACGCTCTCTAGAAAAATCCGCTATGGATTTTCAAACTGATTTTATGTTTTTAGGTCACTTATATCCTGTACTTGAACAACAAATACTAAAATTATATGAATATTATAAAGAAACGAGATTATTTAATTTTTAATGGGCGTCAGTAATTCATATAGCATCAACATAGCTTCACAATAATGCTAATAGATGGCGCAGTCAGTAACTATTCCCATGGAACTACGAGTTAAATTCAATGTTTGATAAATAATTCAATGTTTTCACTAACGTTCCCTAACCTTTACGGGCTACCTATAAGTTAGGTGATTGATGTTTTCTGTCAACTTATTTATCACGATCCTGTACGGGACACCTAAAAGGATATTGGGACGGATGTTAGGACTTAGGATTGTATTTAGGAGCTACCTACGTTAAGAGACTCCTACTTAGGGGATGATTTAGGTATGTTTGGTGAAAACGGGCATAATAATAATGTCAGTTTTGGTTATCATGTATCGATTGAATGAATAATCATGGGATACCGTTACCGCGAGGTCTCAGTTCGGGGCGAACCACTAGTTTATTAAATTGATTTCTAAAATGTATACAAGTGTAGAAAAATCAGTTTGCACCATTTAAGGGGTGAATGTACTTGTGAATATGAACAATTTTCACTATGTGGACAAACCTCTGAAATCGCAAAAAAATATCAGCTGTTTCATACAAAAGGTAAAATTTTTATTTTTATATGATATATACCACAACTCGGCATTTGGTTTTCTAAATTGAAAATTTTTAAAAATGGAATCTAATACGATCGTCACATAGGATCGCTGGCTAGCACAACTACTACCTCCGGCAAACTCGCGTCAATGCTCAATGCAAAACAAAGCAGTTTCGAATTGACGTTGCTTCGAAAAGTATAAACTGTCAGTGCAATGCGATTGTGATATAGTTTTGACCTGGCTTTGGATTTCAAATATTGGTACTGCATTACTGTTGACCCTTGCTCGTTAATTTGGACTCTGTTCAAGCCCTTTGTTGTGGATTTCGTCGATATGACCGAACGTACGCAGAGAACTGTTCTAAATAGTCAGACACGTGAGTTCGTAATACGCCTTCGTAACTATTTCGATCGTGAAGCTCAAAATGGAGGGCCAATTTTACCTATAACGTCAGTGGTTGAACGCGTAGCTGATGCGCTTAATATTGGACAACGAACTGTTAGACGGATAACTAAAAAAAAATATGGCGAGACTGGCACAGAAGAAAATAAACTTCACACACCAAAAAAGAGAAAACGAGCAAAACCAGTCGTAGGCATCGATAGCTTTGATGCCGATGCTATCCGAAGACATGTTTACGGCTACTATTTACAGAAGGAGTATCCAACAAGAAAAAAGTTGGTGCATTCACTGAAGGAAGCTGGATTATTCTTCGGTGGGGAAAGTTCTTTAACGAAGATTTTGAAAACCATTGGATTTCGATACAAAAAATGTAACAAACGCAAAATATTGATGGAAAGATTTGATATAGCGATGGCAAGGTATACTTTTTTACGGCAAGTGAAAGAAATCAAAAATTGGCAAAATGTTGTGTTCTTGGATGAAACATGGCTTAATGCTAACCATACTGTAGGCCGTTCTTGGAACGATGACACAGCAGCATCTACTTCCAAAGTTCCTGTAGGAAAAGGATCGCGACTTATAATTTGTCACGCCGGAACCATCAACGGGTTTGTCGAAGGTTCTCTCATGGCTTTTGCGTCAAAAACCACTGGAGACTATCATGAAGACATGAATGGAGAAAAGTTTACTGAATGGTTTACCTCAATGTTGTGTAGCCTCCCTGAACCATCTATTATAATTATGGACAACGCCCCATACCACTCGATGCAAATTGACAAGCCACCTGCCCAATCCCAAAAGAAAGCTGATATCGTCGCATGGCTTCGTAAAAATGGCGTAGATGCAAACATGAATATGTTAAAAGCGGAATTAGTACGTCTTTTAAAAGAAAACAAACCAACCAAGATCCGATACGTCATTGACGAAATAGCATTAGAACATGGGCACAGAGTTATACGGTTACCGCCTTACCATTGTGAGTATAATGCGATTGAGTTGGTGTGGGCTCAAATTAAGGGATATGCTGCAAGACACAATACAGAACCCCCATTTACCACAAAAAAAATGCTAAAATTATTAGAAGAAGCTTGTGAACATGTGACTAAAGGAGACTGGGAAAAGGTTGTGAATAGAACTGTTAAATTAATAAGGGAAGATTATGAAAGAGATGTGAAAATAGATAATATTATAGAAAACGAACATATAATTATTAATGTAGGTGATGATAGCAGTGACGACAGTGAAAATAGTAGTATGGACGAATCTGATTAATTATGGCCTTTTGTGGCACCTTTTTTGGTATCTTTTGTATTCATATGTTTCTTGTGTGCATATAAAGTATGTATATTCATTTTCATTCAAATATTCAGTTCGTTCAAATAAATTAAATAAACATATACATTTTTGTTTTATTAAACCTATTTAATCAGGTACAAAAACAAAACTTAATTGTTTTTTGTTCGAGAATAAATTGACATTCCACATCACTATTGTAATGTGTCAAACCGGCCATCATAGCGTGCCGCTAGTTTAAATCTTCTCTAGTTTCTGTCTGATGTTCAAGATTTTTTTAAAGAATATTAATATTAATATTATTATTTTTTTTTAAGAATTTTTTTCTGAGCCTCTACGAAGTAAAATATTCTTACTAATAAAAATGCGAATGTGTGAATGTTTGTTTGCCGCACCAGAGCTACGGATCGTCTTGATTATTTGCATAAGTGATGTTAAAGTGGAGAGTGACTACTACTACTAGATTTTTTAAATCTAGCTCTAGTGTAGTGACAAAGAAAAATAAATTATATATTGAATAAGTGACAATAAATATAGATAATAAAAATCATCATTATGATTTTTAGTTTTTCCGTAGCACAAAAAAAGCGACTCTTATCGAAATAGGGTCATTAGAAACAAAAATACAATGCCACAAAAAATCTATTGCACTCCAAGCATCTACTATTTTGACTGTATTCTGTGCTCAAAGTAAATTAGGCGGTACCTACCTTGATAAATAATAAAGATTCATAAGCTCTACGCAATTCCATCCTATACCTAGATATTTATGATATGAATAGGTAAAATATTATATCGGTACCTCATAATTAATTCCACACAAAGGATCAACAGCTACCCAGGCGAGCCCAGCAACCGGATTGATAGAAGGCGGCAAACGCGCGTCCGTACGTCTGAGTAACGCTGGTCCAGAACTTGCTGCGTCTGGCAAGGACCTAGACAATAGCCGACCTCTCAACATAGGGGGCCCTGAACATAAACAAAATGAACATTACAGAGAGGCTGATACTGAAAGACTGGTTTTAACTTAAAAATGTATGCATAAAATATTTGGTTTTATGTGCAGAATGCAGATTGTTAGTTTAAACTCGTTTATTTGTTCATAGCAGATCATTCGATCAATCTCGGTGAGTCGAATATGCCTTAAAAAATTACAGCACGTTGACCAAGCATAGCAGTGTAGAATATTCTCTTGGGAGGAAACTGTGGATATAACCACAGGCTGCGGCATGTGGAAGTCTCCAAAAGAGGAACAGTAGGTACCTATGACAAGCAATCAGACGTCTATCATTTGAGACGATGACCGTTGCATTCTTTTAACTACTATTCATTATCTATACACTACGGCTTAGATCTATAGAGCTTAGTTTAACCTTGTCTTAGAGCTCAGTCTTAATCTTACTATCACTAGAAATTATCTGAAGCCCTTTCGTCATTCTTACCTGCATCTGATCCAATATGAACTGCGAGCTGGTCTTCATATAATGGAGGGAATATCCGAGCACTAGGTCTCGCCAGTACTCCCATCCTTGTATCCAATATTTCCACTTGCGAATGACGCTTGCCTTGCTCTTCCACCAGAGTAATCTTTGGATCCGTTATGCTCAAGTTTTCTATCTAAAAGGTTATAATAGAATGTGCTATGAGTACCTAAATTAACATTCGGAAAGTTAATAATAGAAAGCTTTAGATAAAAGTTATCCTATTCTTTGGTTCAATTTTATAGTATGCGAGCTCAAAAGTAGCAAATGACACAAAAGTACCTACAAACTGTAACATAAACTCTATACCTCTTGTTGTTCCTGGTCTGTGTCTATACCTACTTAGTATGTAATTGTACACCACTGAAGGGTAATGAACTATGACAACAATATCAATGCCTATTACAATTCAAACCCAATGCGAACATATCTCTCGATACCGCAATGTTTACCGCAGTACTTAAAAATTGTACGAATAGAAACATAAGTTTATAAGGTTTGAATGTAGGGTTGGAATGCAAATGTATTTTTACTTATTTATCACAGGAGGGAACTTGTATTTATTTCACGGATACTTTTCATTGTATTTTTTATAGGACTGCATATTATCACAGTATAAGGCATGACCTATCCTTACTCTGTGATAATATTATCTTGCACACAACGGTTATAGCCTAAAACTGCGACTTCCGAAAGTCCTTTTGATTCGAATCCCAAGCACGCACCTCTAATTTTTCGAAGTATAATATGCTTTTTAAGCAAAATATGTCACATACTACAAACTTCGTGAAGCAACCTGCATGTTTAGTGTTCTCAAGGTGTATTTAAAATCTGCACATCCAAATTTGCCATGTCCATCGAATATGATCGTCGATGGCCTCTTCCTTCTTTATTTTACGAAGAGACCCATGCCGTGTAGGCCGTCGATGGATTGAGATGATGATAATAATGTCTTGCACTTTGATCGAAACTTTTAATCCTTTTTTTTTAAGAATATTAGGTAGTCAAGCTGAACTTGACTAATTTTCTGCTCTCACCTTCAAATAAGTGGGGAGCTTGTGTTAGGAGTGGGTGCGAATATAGTGCAACGGGTGGGTATCGACTATTGACCTTTCAGTTTTCAGTCCGCACATTAAAGCGTTGGGCTATTAAGGCTATAAATCTGCAGGCCTAGCATGCACGTCGAAGTTATATCTCGCGAAGAGAGAGAGAGATATTGTCGATTGACTTCTCGTTTACTCTTTTAAACTTCAAAATTCTAGAAAATGACGTCGCCACTGGCCACCTTTGAGTATTAAAGGTTATATACTCAAAGCTCGCCACTCGCCATGTTAGAGTTCGTAGAGAAAAATAGAGAAAATAATTTTGTCTCTACTTTTGACGTAACGAGGCGAATCATGGTGTGCAACCATGTTAGTTTCGATAGAGTCACAGGGTCACCAACGCTAAGTGCAGAAAAAGTAGTAGTAGAGTCTGTCAATAGAGGGCGCTAGAGGTAGCGATTTGAGATTTATTTCATGAAATTCAGCTTACTAGCGACAAGCGGCAATTATTTGAACTACATTGCAAGATGAAATTATGAATAGTTAGGTTAACAGATGGCGCTTTAAAAATTATAGATCAGAAGATTAACAGATGGCGCTTATTAAAAAATTGATATTTTATTTTATTTATTAATTTAATTTATATGTTTATTTTGGTTCTTTCACATGTATTATAATACTATTGGTACGTTTCAGAGTTATTTTTAAATTTCGTATTACCTAATCCCCTAACCACAGATATTATAACATCTATGTTTTGCCTGTGGTTTTACGATCCCCGTCGATGACAAAGCAATATTGCCAGTGTGACCACTTTTAGTAGATTTCATCTTTTATAGTAGATTTGAAGCAAATAAGACGATAATCTAGTAGGATATTTTAATGTCTGAGTAGAATTTAGTAGAATTAATGAGAAACACATCAGTAGGTTTTGCTATTAATTCGCTATCAAAGAATATTAGGCATCCATGTCCAAAAAGTTTTACTTAATTTTACAGTTGGCAACACTTGAAAGTGATTTGGGGGATTCCCTTATTATTGAATGAACGTTACTGTGGGCACAGACCTTATAATACTGACGTACTGTGGGCATAGCAAATTGAATTTAATTGTCCAATAGATAAATACAATTTTTATAAAATACCTAGGTCTTTCAATCATTTTTAAGTTGCTCCTATAATGACAACATAATAACAACAACATTTTTATTTAGTCGTTTGCATTCGCAGAATCATACATTTATGTATTTAAAATGCGACCTAGTATATTTCAGTAGATTTAGCAGTGTCTTTGGTAGATTCCCTCATTAAAAAGTGGTCACACTGAATATTCCCCAATGTCCATTCTCTTTGGTCTTTGAACTCGACCGCGCTTTTAACTACATAAAAGTTATAGTCGTTTTATTTTCAAAACAACAATATTGATAAGTAATTATTTGTGTTTAACCCTGTGACACAGTTTAACAAAATGCAAGAAACACACAAGCGTAATAAAGCGTATAAATACAAATGTTCATATTACAACTGCTCATCGGTAAATGGTGAAAAAACCATGTTTAAATTTCCATCGATGGACGCAAATCGTTTAAAAAAATGGCTGGAAAATAGCGGTAAGTAATTATTTTTCCACGACGTATATGCATTTATCATAACACTAACAGCACACATTAACTATTATAATATCTATGACCAATGACTATACAGTAATAGTCGGAGCGCGAGCGACGACCTATATAAATCTATGATTTAATGGTTTAAGTATATTAATAGATATCTCCCATAATTAAAATGCTTTCAGTGTACATTGCATTCCATATTACCTATATATCACAATATGCTATATTCTTACTACCCGACTGCAAGAAGGGTTATGTTTTTCGCGCAATTTCTTTATTACCTCGTAGGTATCTTCCAAACAGCTGGATGGATTTTGACGATTGAGGCATTGTTACGAGTAGATTCGTTTCAGCTACCCAAGTGTTCTTAGATAGGTTTTAAAAAAAATATATCAATATGCTGGGTTTTTGGCGCCAAAATGTAAGTCATTCAAAAAAATATATTACATATCCAAACCTATCGAGTGGTGTATCAAAATGAAGGGAATTAAAAGGAGATTACAAGAAAATACATCATATATTTAAATGTACCTAATTAGGAACTTGGAGTCGGGTTTTTAAAATTTACAGACTTAAATGATTGCCATAGAATCTAGATCTTATATAATCTAGATCTTATAGTAGTAGAAACACATAAAGTAAGTATAACGTATCTATTGTTGCTAGCTGTAGAATGGTGTTTTTTTTCTACACTTGCTATATACCTAACTTTCCTCGCGTTTCATCATCAAACTTGAATTGCTTAAGGCCCGTGTATTTCTCAACGGCCTTGAGGGTCTGGGCGGAGCGAGATGTTCTCCCCGCGCCAATCACGCATCCCCTCGAATGATAAATTTAAAGTATAACCACAGACTTTATAATAACAAAACAGAATTTTTTCACTATGGCACAGTATAAGAATATAATATACTAGCTGATGCCCGCGACTTCGTCCGCGTGGAATAAGTTGTTTTATATATATAATATACAATAGGCGGAAATAGCTGTACAATAGGCGGCCTTATCGCTAAGAAACGATCTCTACCAGGCAACTTAAAGAGGAAATAATAATAGAAATATTCGACGATAATATTGGACGTAAATATCTATGATAAAATATTGGTGTTTTTAAGCAAAACTAAAAAATAAAAAATACGTGTTAATTCAATTTCAATAATATATAATATATTGAAATTTGAGCACTAAAAACCAATTTCCTTTTAAATTTCCGTTATATTTCTTGTATAATAAATAGTTCGTCCTTCTGTCTATCTGCCAAGTAAAATGTTTTACAATATAACTGAATTTAAAACAGTCTGAATATTGCTACTGTTATTTTTGCCTGTACATCTGAACATGAATAAGTTTGTTTCAGGCAACATGACTATTGACCATCTACCTCCTAAGTGTTTGGAAAATAAACGCATATGTATTGATCACTTTGATGCAAAACACATAATTCAGAATGGCTTTAGAAAACTCCTGACACCATCAGCTGTACCCGAACCATATCTGAATTCTCAACAACCTCATGGTTTACATTCACGAACTCCTTCACCAGGTACCTATTCATTTTTTAAATTTATAGTTTCAAAAAATCTGAACAAAATTTTTTAAAATTTTAAAGATGTAACCTTTTGAATGCAAAATGAAGAGGTTATTTTCTTTAACAATGTTGAATTTTTTTTACAGTGAATTATGATGACACCAACCTACAAAGGCAACCTCATGAATATTCACGAACTCCTTCTCCAGGTACCTAGGCATTTAAATTTATAGTTTCAAAAAACCTGAACTAAAATTTTTTGAATTTTTAATTATTGTAACAAATATTCTTTCAATGCCCTTTACACACCCAAACCACAGATATTATAGCCCAAACACACACTCACTCACACCCACACACATGTACACAAAAACCACACCACCACCACATCAACCCATTGACGGCTCACTGCTGAAGACGGGTCTCCTCTCAGAACGAGAAGGATTATGCCATAGTCCACCTCGCTGGCCCAATGCGGATTGGTAGACTTTACACACCTCTGAGAACAGTAAGAACTCTCAGGTATGTAGGTTTCCTCACGATGTTACCCGTTCACCGTTCACCGTTAAATCAAGTGATATTTAATTTCTTAAAACGCACATAACTCCGAAAAGTCATCGGTCGTGCCAGGCTCGAACCCGCGACGCCCGATTAGGAGGCCGCGGTGTGTAACCACTCGGCTACCACGGCTTTTTTTACACCCGAAATTACGTTTTCACATTATATTCAGTTCATGGCCTTATTTAATGACTTTAATGTTATTATAAAACCTAGAGTTTTTCTAGTCCTCATTTTTGACTCGACTCTTAAAACTTATTAGTGTTTTTAAAGGTTGGTTGGATCACTTTTTTGTTTCGTTATTATTATTTGTAGGATCACCAGATCTAAAGGTTCTAACACCTAAAAAGGTATATAGTAATAAGCGACGATTTCACGAAGTCGCAGTCGACACAGCTGACGAATCACATGAGGAACTGATTTGGAGCACACCTAAGAAAAGACGGACACGGGAAAAAGATGAGTATACAGATACACCTAGATGTAAGAAACTAAAAACTTTATTAAAAGACACCAATAACAAATTAAGACGTTCTATTATGAAAAATAAATATTTGAGACATAGGGCTATAAATAAGAATATTGTAGATTTGTCAAAACACAAATTTAGAAGTGAATCGAGCAAGTTATTAGCTTTGATGCAATTTAAAAAACCTAGGACAAGTTGGACTGAAGAAGAGAAAAAATTTTGCATGTCCTTGTATTATAAATCACCTGCTGCGTATAAATACATGTTAAAATCGGGGACTGTCTTAGCTTCTATAACGTCAATACAGCGTTGGTTACAAGAAACCAATTGTCTACCTGGTATTAACGAAGAAGTTTTTGAGAATATTAAAAATAAATTTTTACATAAATCTATTAAAGAGCGTGCTTGTGTAGTATGTTTTGATGAAATGAGCATCATGACTAATTTAGAGTACACATCAAAATATGATTTAATTGAAGGGTTTGAAGATTTTGGTAATGGTGAGAGAAATGGAAAAGAAGCTAAATACGCGTTAGTATTTATTGCCAGGGGCCTTTATATTAATTGGAAGATCCCAGTAGCATACTTTTTGGGGTCAAGAACTATTGAGTCCAGTAAATTAAAAACAATAATTGAGAATGTAATTAGTAAATTGTTTGAATCAGGTTTATTACCTAAAGCAACTGTTTGCGATCAAGCAACGACAAACGTAAAAGTAATTAAAGATTTAGGTGCCACTATTAATTACCCTTTTTATTTCTTAAATGGACGTAAAATTTTTGCAATATTTGATGTCCCACATTTGATAAAAAATGTGAGGACTAATTTAATTAATAATAATTTTTATTTAAATGGAAATCAAATTTCCTTTTCCGAAATAGTTTATGTGTATAATACAGATCAAAATAATAAAAGCAAATCTGTACATAAGCTCTCAGCTGCGCACATAAGCCCTAATAATTTTCAAAAAATGAAAGTCAAGCTCGCCACACAAGTTTTAAGTAAATCTGTGTCAGCGGCAATTCAAACTGCCATCCAAAGTGGAGAGTTGAATAACGACACTGCACAACACACAGCTCATTTTGTTAATCTCTGTAATGATTTATTTGATTGCCTTAATTCTAAAAATAAATTTAATAGAAATCCGTACAGATGCGCGATCACAAAAAACCGAAACTCGGAAGTAAATCTAACTTTGATTAAAGGCAAAAAAACTTTTTGTGAATTACAAAAAATAACAATTAATAACAAAAATGAACGGCAGCTAACTCGCCCCCCTTGTTTTGATGGTATGGTTCAGACAATTAATGCCGTTCTTCAACTCTCTGCTGAAGAATTTACACCGGGCACTGGCAATAAATTTTTATTAACATATCGATTAAATCAAGACGTAATTGAAAATTTGTTTGGAATTTACAGATTAAAAGGAGGTTGCAATAGAAACCCCACATCAAGATCACTACGATCAACGTTTCGTTCCAATTTGTTAAATAACTTGATGACATTTGAAAAAACAAATTGTGAATCAGATCAGGATTTGTTCCTACCTACAGCCACTACAAACCAAGAAAATACACGACAGTGTGATTCCATACCGTCAACATCAATGCAACAAGGTTTTATAGGTGAAAATATTGAAGGCCCTTTAACAGAACTTCCAATCCTAACTCAAAGTAGCAATATTATAGAAATTACGCAGTCTCAACAAAATTTATCATTAGAAACGTGTTCTGTTGTGTATTTTGCTGGGTGGATAGGTAAATCTTGCATAGATAAATTTGATTGTTCAGATTGTAAAAAAATATTATTGAACAATCAAGTTGATTTAAATGATAAAAAACAATTACTGTTAATCAACAAAACATACTCCAATATTTCAGTGCCAACACTTAAATCTCCCACTGAATATTTAGTTAATTTAGTTGATAAAATGTTAGACTGTTTTCAGGAAAATATTGACCAATTACATAAAAGTAATGTAATATCTAACTTGATGAATAATTTTAAAAATAAAATAAACTTCCATACTCACTACCATAACCTTGATCATTTTGATTACCTAATTAGGAAATTAATGGAAGTTAAGATTCACGACTTTGGTAAAAGTCGGAAAAAATCTTTACAGTCTGCATCTAAATTAAGAATTCTTCAAAACAAATAATAAATTGGATCGATATGTTGATGGTTACATTTCTTATTTTATTTTAAATTCCGTTACAAAATCTTTAAACTTATCATCTGCAGTATGTCGTTATCGATGGTACGTGTTTCTTATATCATTTTATAGTTTAAAGGTACAGATGCCCCATTTTGCGTGTAGGACTCGCATAGACAAGTTTCCCAAATTTTTTTTCTATTAATTATGAAAATTAAAGTAAAATTATTTTGTGAAAATATGAACGATTGGATATCCTAATCCTAATATCCTAATATCCTTACTAATATTATAAATGGGAAAGTGAGTTTGTTTGTATGTTTGTTCCGCTTTCACGCCGTAACTACTGAACCGATTTGGCTGAAATTTGGAATGGAGATAGATTATACCCTGGAATAGGACATAGGCTACTTTTTATCCCGGAAAAATCCTCGGTTCCCTCGGGAACCAAGTAACCTCAATCCACACAGGCGGCGCCGCGGGCATCATCTAGTTTAAAATATAAGAAGCTATTATAAGTTATTAGTACACATTAAAACACAATATTATGAGTTTCAGAAATTTGCGACGTAGTTCACACCGTTTAGATGGTTTAGATTTAGACAGACGATCGAGATTGGAAGCCGAGGACATGCCGAGGAAGACTAGAATAGGATGGAAGTCCTAATGTGTTGTTTAACGCAATGATTTAATATGTTACTGTCGTAAAAGCTCACTGGTTTAACGTCTGATTAAAGTCATTTGAGAATTTACAAATCAAATTAGAGACATAGTTGTGCCCTTTGATGATAAACCACTGTAATATGGGCCTTATGGGTAGTTTAAACTAAAGGGTAGATGCCACCCAGTTTTCTTGCTGGTTCTTTCTGGCTAGGTTAAGTGGCAATTCCGAACCAGTGTAGATTTAGTTAAATCAAATTAATCAGTAAACCTTGTTTTTTTTTGAAGTCGGTTAAAAAAAACCTTCTGTTTTCACTTTTCACTGAGGTAGGCCTTACCGGATTAAAAGTTCAAAATTGTACGTGATTGTATAAAGAAAACTACTGTTTATTATCAAATAATATTTATTAATTATTTTAATTCAGTCAGTCCTCATTGGTACCTGTATTCTTAATAAATAGTTCGTAAGCTTAAATTATATTTTCAGGACAGTTTATTTGCCCACTATACCACAAATTTTGATTGATTATTATAATTATGCCTAAACAACATCAAGCATTGATTATTTATGATTTATGACATTTCTACTTAAAAAATCTACTTAAAATAATTTCTAAACATTAACACAGTTGAAGAAAACACTTGAATTATTTTGTTAATTAAACTTTTAATTTAACAGTTTATCTACGCATTGTTTTATTTCTGAAAGACCTCAATTATATCTTTTATTTTTTCATAGCGCTTACCGCCTTCATATTTTTCTAGCTCTTTTGCAACAAACTGACCAATAAGCGTGTTACCCATCTTTATGTTTTCAAAATTTTCATTGTTGAATGATACCATTATACCGACGTCATTGGATGTTTTCTGCAATGCTAATTTAACTGTACAGCCCGTAACCTTACTAGAATCATTTCCATCTTCCGAATCTGACCACTTTTGGGCGTTATGTCGAAATTCTTCACAATCATTGTTATCGGCCTTTTCGGGGCTCGGTGAAGAAAGACAGTGTGATGAATTTATTAATTACGATTATTATCGAATCGAACGATGGTTTACGACGGCTCTACTTGTAAGTTGTAATGATGAATCATGAAAATGAACGCGCGAGGCGGCGCGGTGAGAGGTGGCGGGCGGGTGGCGGGCGGCGCGGTGTAGAAAACATTTAAGGCTCCTATATTTCCCAACGGCCTTGAGGTTCTGGGCGGAGCGAGATGTTCTCCCCGCGCCAACCACGCAACCCCCTAAATTTTTGGGCGCGCAGTCGGCAGGTATAGAGGTAATGTTTATAATATGTGGAAATACGTAGGTATAGTTATATAATATAAGAGTAGGTAATTAAATAATATAATAAGTAAGGTGAGTGGGGGTAAGTCGAAATGGTTTTTTGATGAGATAAATGTAAACGAATTGCGTTTTGCATATTTTTACGACGTAAATGGCATGTTTTCTTCTTATTTGTTTCATAATAAAACCAACGATATCTTAGCTCAGGAACATAGCTTATATTGTTAAGTTACAAAATAACAACACGAAGTGAAAAACACAACAAATTTTCATTCATCATTTTTGGTATTTACGGAAAAAGACCAAATGTTTAACAAATTCGGACGCTAAATATTGCTGTCGCACCAAGCATGGAGCCGCCTTTCTCAGCCAAATAGAGATAGCAATATACCGGCCGATTTTTGCACGCGCCTTGAATAATAGGAGTTGCGAACTATGTTCGCCGGACCCTTAATTGAAAATTATAGTTATAATACATGTCTGCTAAAATTAGGTACTTACATAGAAGTTTTATTATTATTGTGATTGCAGGTTAAGTTCAATAATGTTTTTTTTTCACATCATGAAAAAAAAATGGCTGATTTTATGTATAATTCGTAAATGTATGATTGGTAGGTATATGATGAATAATATTATGGCACTAAAAACTATATTAAATATGAACGTTTTGTTATTTTCAATAATTAAATTATTTTAAGTATTATTAGTTTTTCGTATTAAATCAAGTGGTCGCCGACTAGACAAGGGGTCGGTCGTAACTCGTAAACTACCAAATGTCGTCGCTAACTTGCATTTCACGTAGTTTTTATAATTTAACTAGCTGACGCCCGCGACTTCGTCCGCGATGTTTAAATAGGTAAATGGGATAAAATGTAGGCTAAGTATGTGTTAAGTCAGGATATAATTTAGCAGGCTATCTCCATTCCAAATTTCAGTCAAATCCTATATAAACATGCTACATGCTCTAAAGGGCCATATTGATCTATATTAAATGCACAATTTATTTAAGGTACATAATGGAATAAGGATTAATACTGTATTGCTTAAAATCGCTTCGTAAATAAGCCATTATTTCTCGTAAAAAGTACCTAAAGGCTAAAAAATGGTTATTGTGAGTTATCCCTAAGAGATAGACATAGTTATATAACTTCGCGGACTTTTTTGTAGACCTTTTTAAGGTGTACAATACTGTAGTCACAGACCTTATAATACTGCTGTAGTACATTATTTTGATCTATCTAGGGTAGGGTAGGGTTCAGCCAGCGTTTGCAATGTAAGCGCAAAAAAATGTGTTTATTTACGACATCACATTAAAAACCTCTAAAATTATCAGTGTTTCTCTACTATATTATGCATGTTATAAACATAAAAACCTTCCTCTTGAAACACTCTATCTATTAAAAAAACCCGCATCAAAATCCGTTGCGTAGTTTTGAAGATCTAAGCATACATAGGGACAGACAGACAGACCGACAGACAGACAGCGGGAAGCGACTTTGTTTTATACTATGTAGTGATAAGTAGGTACATTGACCTAAAAAGTTGAATACTGCGCCATATATTATCTGCGCCACATCTGCGCTAATCCTATTTTGCCTATTTTCTTACTATCTTGCGAAATTGCGAAAAACGAAATAATTGTGATATTGTGCGAGCTGGCAACCTCGCAATACGTTCTAGGTATATCGTATACGAAAATAGACACTATTTCCATTCATGTTAGAACGATATCGCTGTGAAAAAAATACAAACACTTCCGAATATTC
Organism: Oeneis ivallda; assembly: GCA_029955525.1. NCBI lineage: Eukaryota > Metazoa > Arthropoda > Insecta > Lepidoptera > Nymphalidae > Oeneis > Oeneis ivallda. Next base: position 11,338,557 of record JARPMR010000016.1, on the reverse strand, counting down.
TATTGTAGGTACTTGCATACGCCATCTATTAGCGTTTTCATAACTGCAACGACAACAAAAGAACGTCATCTATCGGGGCTCGATCAAACTGTTCCCTAGAGCGCCATCTAATTGTAATCATATTAACTGTTATGAAGCTGCTCGCTACAACAGCGCCATTAATTCCCGTTTTAGCCATCGGGTGGTCCACCCGAGCAATTTAACAGTGTTTCGTTTCTTTGTTCCTGATGGAGTATCTGTACGTCAGTATTATAAGGTCTGTGATAGAGTTATAAAGATAATACGAGAAAAGGGGTAGACAAAATTTACTCCCGCGTATGCACGTATGCTAGGCCTGCTGATCTTGTAATGTACTTACCTGTATATCATAGACAAGTGACCCGTCTTTATCAATATAAAGCAAGGCAAGGCCCTCAGGCGCAAGTGTAGCAGGCGGTCTTTCAGCCATCAAGGGTGCATGGAAAACTTCGCAGGCAGCCCTCTGCCTGACGCTTCCAGAAATACGCCTTTCCGATGTTCCTATCGCTTCCACGGACAGAAGTAATCGTCCTCTTGACAATGAACGTAACTCAGCGGCCGAAACTGGCGAGGATACTTCTAGCACGTTCAACTCGTAACCTGGTTTGTTTATTTTCTGAATCTGTAAATCAATAAGATTGACCACAGTAGTATACCTACCTTAAAACCCACTCTTGGTTAGAACGCATACCTTTTCACTAGTTAAAACTAGTTTTTAACTGACTTCAAAAAAGGAGGGGGTTCTCAATTCGTCGGAACCTTTTGTTTTTATTACTCGAAGACGCCTGAACCGATTCGGAAAATTATTTTTTTGTTTGAAAGGGTATACTTCCCAGGTGGTCCCATATAAATTGTATCGACATCGGTCGAGCGGTTTTCAAAAATCAACAATAAATGATATAATTATATGCTTTGTAGTGGCGCGGGCGTTTGAAGTCGGTTTTTAAAAAGAATTTTTTATATTAAACTAGCTGATGCCCGCGACTTCGTCCGCATGGATTTAGTTTTTAAAAATCCCGCAGGAACTCTTTCATTATCCGACATAAAAAGTAGCTCTCCCGGTTTGAGGAACCACTACTACATCCATTACTATACCCATGCAAAAAATCGCATCAATCCGCTGTTCTGTTGCGACGTGATTGAAGGACAAACCAACAAACAAACACACTTTCGCATTTATGATATCAGTAATGCTTTATTATAACACTTTTTATAATTGTCAATTTTTTTACCATACTTAACCAAAGACAAAATTACGTTTAGCTGTCATTTACGTTTTGTTATTCCACTGTCATTTGCGTTTTGTTATTCCATGTCAGATGCGTTTTTGTTATACCACGTTTTATAGTGACTTGACGGAAACGCGGTCGAACGGGATAAAAAGTATCCTATCTCCGTCTCCTGGTTCTAAGCTACCTCTCCACCAATTTTCAGCCAAATCGGTTCATCCGTTCTTGAGTTATAAATAGTGTAACTAACACCACTTTCTTTTATATATATAAGATTATACTAAACGCCTTCATCACATCTAGTATTAACAATGAATGTTTAAGTGTGATAATATATCTACTTCTTAATTTAAGTTTACTGGACAAAAGGCGGAATACTACCTTGCGATTTTATCTACCTATCCTAAAATCAATTTTTTACCTCATTACATTTACGATAAATCGACCTTCAAATAATAATACTTCATTAATTTTTTGTTACTTTTATAATCTCAGTGATAGTGTTCAGCTTACCTCATCAATGATTGTCTGATTTCTGTCAGGAAGGGTCAGCAAAACTCTAACAGATTGGTCCCTCGAAGCAGGCGTGAAGACTCCATTATAAATGATCGCGAGGTGTAAGCTGGGGGCCGCTCCAGCAGCACCGGTAACCACCGCAGTACCTCCCCACCAACCTTCTTCTTGGCCTGGCATACGGTAGTCGTCGCACGGCCCTTTAGTGATCGCGGTAGGGGCCCGTTCGGGCTCGAGAAGAGACGTAAACATTTCCGTAGAAAGCGCTGGGTACCTGCAATTTGAATACATGCATATATGTATGTGAAATACTTGGACGCCGTTGGAATTTAAAGAAGATAAAAGGAACCATTACTCAGGGAAGGACATCGTCATTTTCATGCCTTTCCCAATCAAAAAAAATGCGTTGAATGTCGTGGAACATTCGGTTGGAACGAAGTGCCTTTTTTAATAATTAATTAATAATAATAAAAAAAAATCTGAAGCTAAGATTCGTACCCCCGAACCGATACCTTCGCTCCTTCGTCATGAATGGTACACTACGTCCGCCACCAAAGCTATAATGAAACGTGTGTAATAAACGAAGGCAACAAGTGTCTTAACGGTCATTTCTTACACTTTTTTCCACCTAGCCTCCATCCGCCAAAAAGGAACTTCGTTCCAAAAATCCGCCCAATGAATACAGAACAAAAATAACAACAATCAATCATTACTATTACCTTGGGACAAAAATAATGTTTCCTCATAAACCCTTTAATTACCTACCACTTTTTTAACACCGGACAAAAAGGAGGGGTGTTATAAGTTGCTCATGTGTATCTGTATATCTGTGTGTCTGTCCGTTCCCTCGTTACTCTCTTACAAATGATGGACCAAATAATGCGGGTTTTTCTGTTTGAAAGCTAAATTGAGGTGGATCTTAGCTATTATTTATGAGGATCTGCTCCGGCGTTTGAAGATCATCAGCTCATTTCCTACTTGATTGGTCTTTAAAGTTTCACGCGTACGATTGATTCAAAATTTTGTGTACTTCGGATTATTTCCAAGGCATGCTACTAATAGTATGTTTGTATTTAATAAATATGCGACGCTGTTTACGTGACTTATGGTTGCCAGATACACGTATATTATACTATAACGAACCATGCAGGTAGTAGGTAGGTAGTAGGTACACATAGAAACTACTTATAAAATCAATCAAGAAAATTTCCACGCCGGACGCCGCGCCACATCGGTTCCATACATCACCTCACCTATTTTTACATCAAGCCAAGTCGGGTGAGTTTCCGTTATTAATCATACGGCTAATTTAATACGAACAATGAGGCTACTCGCAACATCCTTGGACCGATATTTCAAGGCCAATCTTTATTGCATGCAATGCGTCTGGCGTTGCACGTAGACCTAAAGAATTTACGAATCTTATATAATATCTATATCTAAATATTATAAATGTGAAAGTGTATGAGGATAGATGTATGGATGGATGGACGGATGTATGGATGGATGGATGGATGTACCTATGTTTGTTACTTTTTGACGCCACAACGAATGAACCGATTTGGCTGAAATTTGGAATGGAAATAGCTCATACTCAGAATTTACATGGGCAATTTTTACAAATTTCCCGCGAGAATTAAAAAACCTTAATCCACGCGGACGAAGTCGCGGGCATCATCTAGTCATATCTAAATTGAGCTTAGGCTGTGGGCATGAATTACTCTGCAAAGCGTGAGCTCCGAGGAACTAACAACTACTAAGCTAACCTTAAATAGTCTTAATAGCCTAACGTTTAAAGTGGCGGGAACAAAACTGAAAGGTTCGATTCCCACCCATTGCAGTAAAAACTACAAAAGAAACTAAATAGCAGTTAAGTAGGTAGCTTGAATTTAGGACAGTATTTAGTGCTAAATTGCATTTCGTTGACGGTAACGTGGTACCTGTACACGAGCCCAACTTGCGAAAACTTGGCCTACGATACTTGTACTTTGGTAAAGTAAATTATTAACGTTTATAAGTAGTAAATAATAATAATTATTATCACCAATACTTTACTTTTACTACTACTACTTAAAATTGTGCAGTGTAAATTATTAAAAAACAAACACGGCTCGGAAGGTTCAATTCTCCGTACGTCCAATGTGTCCGTTCGTATGCATTGAGTAAAAAAACTTAGTACGCTTTATGAATACAATTTTTTACAAAATCTGAAAATATACATATTATGAAAATAAATGAAAAGATTGCCTGGAATTTGCATTTTTTTCATACTTCCGATGGTTAGGTACACATCACTGGGTACAAAGCTTAAATTGTGTTTAGTTCGCAAAGTTTCAGAGAAAAATTCATAGAGGCTCTCTGGCAATTATGATTTATGAGATTATTCGTGAGTTGCACGCACCCTAATCTGTGGTTGCACGAAACCATAAAATTAGTTAAATGTTCACTTACGTAACCTAAGGGTTGCCACGATTTTATGTAAACTAATCATAGTTTAATTAAACTAAATAATTATAGTTTCTTGCTACTCACGGTTTGTAAATCCCACCACCCTTTTCAAGTAGGTAGTAGGTATCCTCGTATTTTATTTTTAACTACAACTACTATAAGGTTGGTAGGTACGATTCTAACTCCGTACTTAAATTAAGAAGTTAAAATTATTGTATTAAGATCAAACCCATTACTGTGCAACAATGTATATGAAATAAATGATTTTGATTTTTTTGAAAATATATTCTTTACGCAATGTTTTTATTATAATTTTAATTAAAAACCCGTTATAATCTGAACAGCATCTTACATAATGGTACACTTTAATCGAGAAGATTGGCAGTAGCGGTAAATAAAAGCAATTGACGGAGCGTGTGTAGGTTACCTAAGACGCAAATGGCCCATACAGAAGCAATGCATGCGATTGTAATGCATCGGAAACGTTAGTGCATATAAAGTTACATTACGCTTTATGAAAGTGGCTCATATAAAGTATACTTTACGATTATTTTCTTGGTTTGTTACGGGCGCGCCTGACGCGCATAGATACGTATTTAACAAGCCTTTAGAACGCCTACGGTTACGCATACGGCACTGTGTCGGTACTCGGTACGTTAACTGTGATCATTGCAATTGCATCATAAAATCTGTGTTGGTGTTTAGAAACTAACAAACGAATAAACATAGTTTCACATAATACAGATGTGAAACGTAATAAAACATATTTATAAACATAATAAAACAATTTTTGCATGGGTATAGTTGAAGTCGGAGAGTGACATGTGCTACTTTTATCCAGGAAAATCAAAGGGTTCCCGAGGGATTTTAAAAACTTTATCCACGCGGACGAAGTTGCGAGCATTATCTAGTTTATAATAATACCAGTGATTTGGTCGTCTTGGTTAAGAGTGGCGTGCGCTCGTTAACAGTAAACAGATTTGATTTTTACAGTAGTAGATCAAGTTTCAATTATCCGAAAAAAAACACGCAAGAATTACATCATACTGCCAAGGGGCGTGTTTGGGCAAAAACATAAAATGATGAAATTTGTTCGATAATAAAAAATCGCGAAGTTAGGTCTAATTTTTAACCAATATTCATTTATTTTCAATGTGTTGCATATTACAGAGCCAAAATTTTTACATTAAATTCCGATTGATATTATCAAGAGAGTAGCCTAGTGAATTGAAAAGAAAATGAATATTTTACGAGTTACAAAGTATTTGGCGCTTACTACACTCCTATTCCGCGCAAAACGCTTTCTTTTGTCGCGCCTCACATGAGGTTGTGGCTATGTTTTATCTCATCGCGAAATCTGATTTTTTTTTGGGGTTACACGCGCTCTTAATGATGCCGTGTAAACTTCAGGTAATAAAGTTACGAATCGTTTAAGAAGCTATTTCTACAGTCGGGATGGCTTTGGTTTATAAACTGTGGTAAGAGACACTTATCAATGCTTGGTTATTTCTAACTTTTAGATGGTACTTATTGGGATCGTTATTTAAAACGATGTTATATAACTTACGAATATATAGCCAAAAAATAATTAAGTAGGTACCTATATTTTTTACGACTTAGAATTCTGACGCTTATTCATCTATAATACATTTATATAAAAACCAATTGCTGTTCGTTAGTCTGTCTAAAATTCATAAACGGCTTGACCGATTTGAATAACTTTGTTTTGTTTTGTTCTCTCTGACACATGGGTGGTTTAAAAATAAAATTAATTCCCTATTAAGTATTTTTATTTATTTACCCCAAAAGACCAAATGAAAAACCGAAAAAATTAAAATTGATAAGTTTGTATAATAACTTTTAATAGTTTGCGGGAGCGAAGACACGGGTATAAGCTAGTTTGAGAATGAAATTAAACCGCGTTTGCAAATGTGACAATATGTGTATTGGTAAAATAATATTGTCGCGCAACTTTTTTCAATACAAAATCGCTCCATACGCTATTTCAGTGTCGTCGTCACAAAAGTAAGAAAATTACGCGAAACTTATTGCGAAGTATAATCGACGCAAAGTTTTCGTGACGATAGGTTTAATCGTAACTGTAGATACTATCGGCTTTACTCACTATATTATACCTAATGCCTCGTTGGTCTAGTAACCACTAGAGCTTGATCGACTGCGGATGACGAGGTCCCGGGTTCGATTCCCGGGTCGGGCCGTAAAAAAAAATGTATTGGGGTTTTCTGCCAAACAAATTCTCAGTACTAGCCCGGAGTTAGGAAATTGGCTGTTAGTCAACCCCGTGCCTCGGAGAGCACGTAAAGCCGTCGGTCCTGCGCCTGATCTCTCTCCGGTCGTGTCGGATTTCCGTCCCATCGGACTATGAAAGTGAGGGAATAGAGAGTGCACCTGTGTTTGCGTACACACTTGTGCACTATAATATCTCCCGCGCAGATGGCTGACCTCTAAGGAGGTTGGCCGCCGTGATCGGATTCGGTCGGGAGGATATTATTATACCTAATATCTTACCTGTTTATTCTTCCACTAAGAGCACTATCCATTGAGTTGTTACGCTCGTCACCCCAAATCAACGCCACATACAAAGAGCCTTCTCTCAATAACCGCTTGTACTCCCTGGGAACTCGACGCCACACGCCGCACAGCTGTAAACAAGGCAACTCATTGAGCAAACAGAAATAGCCTGAGATAAATAACAACAAACAACTTTATTTTTGCTGATAAGTTGACTTGTATCTCACCTAATGATAAATGACGGTGCAGATTCAGATGGTAGCGGACTAACTTGAAAGGGGTATGGTAGTGTTCATTCAACCCCGAATCGGTTTCTACACTCCACCATACCGCTAAATCGCTATGGCACGACTTTAACGTTAGGCGTGGTAATTTACCACGACCAATACTTGAAAATCACAATTTTTTTTATTTATTAATTTACAGGGTGTCCCTTTCATAAAAAGGGTCCTTTTTTGCTATTCCTATATTATCGTTCATATTATTATCATTTTAAATTCAGTGTATATTATCTTTTTAACAATTCGTCAATTTACAGTTTATAATCATTTTAAATTCTGGTTTATGATTCTTATATTCATCCGTACTACTTATTCTAAGAAAGGTGTGGTCATGCTTCAAAGCTCGAAGCCCGGAGTGCGCAAAATAGGAGAATCGAAAATCACAATTAAAGCGTACCTTATCGGTCTTTTCCTCGTAAGTTGCGTGAATCCCAGGAGATCTCTTCAGAGGATGCTCGAGAAGCATTCGCCCACCTCTGTCCAGGAAGGCCAAGGCGCGTGGTTGAATCACTATGGACTGGCCAAGTAAAACGGACCAGAACAAGTGACGCCGGCGAAACGTGAAGCGAGCCGTCGCGACGCCTGAAGCCACAGGCACCCCGGTCATATCGTCCCGCCTGATGCATAGCGGTGATCGACCAGTTAGCAGAGCTCCAAAATCTATGAACATGAAATAAGCTTTTAATGGAACACTCATCTTTATAAAACCAATCACATTTATGATATAGTTAGTTAGTAGTTAGTTGTTGTGTTGTCTGGAAGAGATCGCTATTTAGCGATGAGACCGCCTTTTTGTACTTACATTTTAAGTTTTCTTTTTTGTAACCTGTAATTCATTGGTGTTTGTGGTGCAATAAAGTATATACATACATACATACATGGTTAGAGTCCATTATTTAGGTACTAAAGTCATGTCATCACAAAAACAATTATTAGTATTAATTTTATTGATAATTATTTATGTGATATCTGTGACTTCGTTCGCACGGACTTAGATTCTTCAATTTAGTGTAAGGGGCGGGTTTCTTTAGTCGCTGGGATTTTCTACAAGAAGAGTATGTCCAGCAGACGTCTATCGGTTGAAGAGGTTGAAGACGACGAGGAAAGAAAATATATCAAAATAATCCTTCCTTAGTGCACCTCTAAAGTACCCTACTCAAAGATTAAAGTCATCATCATTTCAACATTATTAGCAACCCATCAACGGCTCACTACTGAGCGCAGGTCTCCTCTCAGAGAAGGGTTAAAGGCCATAGTCCACCACGCTGGCCTACTGCGAATTGGCGGACATCACACTCCTTCAAGAACATTATGAAGAACTCTCAGGTGTGCAGGTTTCCTCACGATGTTTTCCTTCACCGTTGAAACAAGTGATATTAAATTGCTTAAACGCACTTGACTCCGAAAAGTCAGAGCTGCGTACCCGGGATCGAACCTGCGACCCCCCGAATAGGAGACCACAGTCCTCACCACTAGGCTATCACTGCTTAAAGATTAAAAAGATTAAAGTATTTCCTTCCAAATCTCAACCCCGCCGGTTTAGACTGTCATTTCTCTTTACAGTCTCGGTACAGGTATAAAGAGATAAAGAAGTAGATAAATCTACAAATCATTAACTTACGTCTCATACTAAGTTCCTCATCCTCGTTAGTGGTAATCACAACGGTAGGGCTGTCTTCTTGGACGATATCTGGTGCTGTAACAATACAGGAAAATCGTATTACAATCTTATTCAGTACCTTTAAAAGGAGTCCGAGTTAGATGAGGAGACGAAGCAGTGGAATAGAATAGAATAGAATAGAATAATAGAAATATTTTTTGTTCAGATAAACTTTTTTAAAAACGTGCTTTTGAATCGTCTATGAGTCTACCACTGGGTTCGCAATGCCCTTCCTGCTGAGAAGAACCAGCAAGAAACTCGGCGGTTGCTCTTTTTTAAAACAAGTTTACAATACAATAGATATTATGCTATGTATCCAGTGTTTCCACAATGAGGGGAAGTTTCAAAAATGCATACTACTTACAATTATCAATACATATTAAGATGGGTAGACAGAAAGTAGGCCCCATCCCCGCCGGCGGCACCCGTTCACGAGCATGAATAATATATTATAATACATATAAATCTTATGCTCTATCTTACATAATTTTGCGATAGTACTCGTAGTAAGTCGTTAATTCTCTGGGACCAATAAATTAGATGGCAAGTCGAATAAATCGATCTAAGCCTTGATAAATATGAAGCTGGAGGCATTAGCAATTTCACATGTACATATAAAGGTATACATCAACACTTTCTCCGTGCAATTCAATGGCTCATAAAAACATGTTGTGCGATGAATTTATCGCAAGTAGTGCGCGGGTGGGGGTCGCTTCAAAAGACGCCCCTGATCCCATCAATCAGGTTCATTAGATCAAGTGACACTGACACAACACCAAACAAGACCGGCGTCCAGACGGCGACGACGAAAGAATTAGGTTTTTGTATTGCATTCGTATTTAAGAGATTTATAGTAATTTCTTTCGACTACCTATCATATTCATCTAAGTATTCATCCATAGATTTAGGATTGGTAGCTAAGTCGCTGCTAGATAACGGCCTTCCTAGAAACACTCTTTAAATGCGGCTATGTACTATCATAGTTTGTCTATGTTTGTTAGTCAAACATTGGTTGCTACTTGCTGCGCTTCGAGACTAGTGACTACGTGTAGCGTACGCCGACTGCATCTAGTAGGTGCAAAGCCACTACCAATCCTAAATCTGTTAAGTATGTATTCATCATCATATCGTGTAAAATAATTTTTAATAGATTAGACGGATTAACATGCATTTACTGTTACACTACAATAAATGATGCCCGCGACTTCATCCACGTGGATCAAGGTTATTTTAAGGTTTGATTCCAGCGGGAACTTTTTAATTTTCTGGAATAAAAGGTAGCCTACCTATTATGTCATTCTCTAAGTCCTCAACTATAGCTTCCCATGCAAAAATCATGCCGATCCGTTGCTGCGTAATTGAAGGACACACCAACTAAAATACACTCCATAGCATCATAATATACTAATATTATAAATGTAAAAGTGTGTTTGTCTGTTGGTTTGTCCTTCAAGCACGACGCAACAGAGCTACGGATCGACGTGATTTTTTGCATGGGTATCGTTGAGGAGCTGGAGAGTGACAAAGGCTACTTATTATCCCGGAAAATTAAAGAGTTCTCGAAGGATTTTAAAAACAAAATCCACGCGGACCAAGTTGCGGGCATTAGATAGTTTACAATATTAGCATTACTAAGGATTACTATGGATGAGATCGCTAATCAAAATGACATACTGGCAAGATTTATTTTGATATAAATATAGCAAAAGAAAAATTCACTTTTAATAAGATACCTAAGCTAATTTCGAAAAAGTATCTCGGGAATACTCGGGATGTAGTTTGCCATGAAAATATGGCTCGTAAACTGACAGCGAGATCAAAAGATTTTGTTGACGTTCCGTCTGGAAGAGCGGTGCGAAATTTCGCCTCAGAGACGCAAAGTAAACTCATAAATTGTTTAGCTGATGTGCTTTCACTGCTGCCGTCCTAACCGACAACGCCGCTGTACAGCTTTGGCAGAAAATTTTTAGTAAAATTCGGATGTTGCCTAGTATAAAGGCCGCCTTTGCATGCGTAGTTTTAAGTTATGTATATTTTTATCGGAGTTAACTCTCACCAGCTTAGCCATTGTGTGGGCAGATTTGGTCTTGGAACACGGAACGAAAGAGGCGAACGTCTTATGCAGTTTGCGACTGAAAATGACCTGGTGATAGTAAATAGCCTTTTTCAGCACCATCCACGTAGGCTATACACCTGGACATCACCAAACGGTAAATATCGCAATCAAATAGACTACATCTTGGTTCGATCGCGATGGAGAACATCTATCAGGAATTCTCATACTCTACCTGGTGCAGACTGTGGATCTGACCATCAACTATTGATCTCAAAGTTTAAGCTAAAACTAAGAGCAGCTCGAAGTCTCGTAAAGCAGAGTAGAATCGAAGTAAAGGATAGCTCAAAGTTTTACGCTGTAGCAAAACGGATCTGGGTGGAATGGGATAACGCAAACTTTGCCGAGGAGACGCCTGACGTACTGTGGGAGCGTACCAAGAGGCTGGTTACAGAGTCCATTGCAGCCTCTGGATTACCGAGTGTGACACACAAGCTGCAACATTGGATGACAGATAGCACCCTAGAATTAGTTGAACGGAGACGCGCATTGAAGGCAAAAGGGGTAGTGGTTAGTGACTTGAACAAACTATCATCACAAATTCAAGCAGGATGTAGGCGGGACCATAATGCCTATCTTTGCAAAATATGTGAAGAAATCGATGCTCACGCTAACAGACAGGGATCTATCTCTACCGAAAAATTAGATCCATCACAAAATCACTCACTTCCAAGACCTGGGCCATTGAAAACAGTGATGGTATAGTAGTTACTGAGCTAGATCGCATAACTGAGGTATGGAAAAGTTACTGCCAGTCCCTGTTCCTGGACAATCAGTCGCAAAACTTTCGCAATACAGAGCCCGGAATTGAAAACCTAGAGCCGGACATACTTAAATCTGAAGTCAGAGCCGCCATAATGCATCTCAAAAATGGAAAGGCTACCGGAAGGGATGCTATCCCAATTGAGACAATCAGGGCTTTAGATGATATAGGTGTCAATATCTTTCACACCATCTGCAACAAGATATGGCAGTCGGGAACATGGCCAACAGAATGGACTCATACGGTTTTCGTTCCATTACACAAGAAGGGTTCAACCAAGAAGTGTAGCAACTACCGTCTTATTGCACTGATATCTCACGCAAGCAAAATCATGTTACACATTCTAAACGAACGACTGAAGACCTTCCTGTCCAAGGAGATAGCACTAGAACAGGCCGGTTTTGTTAAAGGAAGGGGTACACGTGAGCAGATCCTAATTGTTCGCCAGATTATCGAGAAGGCACGAGAGTTCAACAAGCCCACTTACATTTGGTTCGTTGATTTCTCGAAGGCGTTTGACTCTGTAAAATGGCCTAAGCTATGGAATGCTTTGCTAGACATGGGTACACCAAAACACTTAGTTCATCTTCTCAGACGCCTTTATGAAGATGGAACTGCATCTGTGCGGACGGATGATGTTTTGTCAAAAAACTTCCATCCCAGCGCAGGCGTTCGCCAAGGATGCATAATATCACCGCTTCTGTTCAATGCTTATACAGAACTCATAATGCGTATTACTCTCGAGGACTGGACAGACGGTGTTACTATTGGTGGCTACAAAATATCAAACTTGCGCTACGCCGACGATACTACTTTGTTTGCGACTAGTGTTCGCCATATGGAGGAACTGCTTCTCAAAATGGAGCGCGTGAGTCTAGAGTTTGGATTAAAGATTAATCGCAGTAAAACCAAGATGATGATTGTAGATCGAGCCAACAATAACTCGCCCGAGGTCACGCAGATTGCGAACTGCGAGGTTGTGCAATCTTATATATATCTTGGTGCTTTAATCTCAAACAATGGAGGGTGCGTAGAGGAAGTAAAGCGCCGTATGGCGATAGCAAGAACTGCGATGGACAAACTTAAAAAGATATGGAAGAACAGAAACTTAACAAAAGCTACGAAGATCCGGCTCGTCCAAAAGCTTGTTTTTCCCATATTTTTGTATGCTGCTGAGACGTGGACTTTGCGACAAGTCGAGAAAAAGAAAATTGATGCTCTGGAGATGTGGTGCTGGAGACGAATGCTGGGAGTGTCGTGGACCGAGTTTCGCACCAACGTCTCCATTCTCCAAGAACTCGGCATAAAACAACGCCTTTCGGCCACAGTACAGAGTCGCATACTTAAGTTCTTCGGACACGTCTCCCGGCGTGGGGGTGAGTCCATCGAGCGCCTTGTCGTGTAGGGCAAAGTGGAGGGCACCAGAGGGCGAGGAAGGTCGCCCATGCGATGAGCCGACCAAATTAAGTCTGCTGTGGGCGGTCCATTGCACGAGTGTACCAGGCTGTCAGCCAGCAGGGAGAAGTGGCGAATCCTCGTGAGGCGAATCACATCTGCCGCTAAAGATGTCACTTCGCGATGACCACGACCGCTCTGCCAAGAGTGTCACGAAGAAGAAGAAGATATTTTTATTTCTCTCTACTGTGGTGTGTAATAAAATTAATAAAGGCAGAAGGGACGGTTCAGCCTGGCTGTTCAGAGCGTAAGTCCAGCCATTATTCTTTACATCTTTAAACGTGATCATGATTTGTATAGTATATATTTAATGAGGCTATAGCTATAAGTTTAAGTGTCTTTTTCTTTATCAACCTACAAGATCACGCAACAATAGTTTATTAAACTTTTATATTTTGTTTGTCATAACTTTTTTAAATAAACAAAAAGTAAAATACTCAAAAATGTTAAAATATTTTTTCTGACAGATGTAAACAGCCATATAAGGCTGTTTTTGCATCTAACAATGACATTAATTAACGCCAGATAAATTTTTACGTCATTTTTTCAGCAATTGTTTATAAACAAATAGATAGACGTCCACTGCTGGACAAAGGTCTCCTGCATGGACTTCCACAGGCCTTCTTGCGCCGCTTGACTCCAGTGGCTCCCTGCGATGTTAGATGTCATCGGTCCACCTAGTGGGCTGCAAACACTGCGTTTCCCGGTGCGGGGTCGCCATTCCAGCACCTTGGGACCCCAACGACCACCAGCTCTTCGAACTATGTACCCAACTCATTTCCACTTCAGTTCGCGACTCACTGAGCTAAGTCGGTGACTTTGGTTCTCCTACAGATCTCCTCATTTCTGATTTGATCTCGTAGGGATATACCGAGCATAGCTCTCACCATCGCTCGCTGAGTGACCCTGAGCCTTCTTATGAGGCCCATAGTTAGCGACCATGTCTCGGATCCGTAAGTCATCACTGGCAACACGCACTGTTCGAAGACTTTAGTCTTCAGGCACTGAGGGATTTTGGACGAGAAGACATCTCGGAGCTTCCCGCGGGGTGATTACGTATCTCGCGACAGGCTTGCGACAGGCGTAAATCTCGCGATCGCTGCTGTCAAACGTCAATTTAAACGTCACTTTTGTATTACGTAAATATTTTTACATACTATTTGACATTTTGCGACCGGTCGCTTTGCTATTGCTGTCGCGTTGCTACTGCTGTCGCTACTGCAAAGTTTTACGTAATCAGCCCGCCGAACGCTGCCCAGCCGAGTTGGAGTTTAATTGTAATATTATAATAATACCAGCTTTTGCCCACGGCTTCGCTCACGTTAAGTTCGATTTTCAAACCCATTTCAAATACTATTTTAACCCCTTAGGGGTTTAATTTTTAAAAATCCTTTTTTAGCGGATGCCTACGTTAAAATAAGTTATAACTATCTGCATGCCTTTCAGCCTGATCCGTCCAGTGGTTTAAGCTGTGCGTTGATAGATCAGTCAATCAGTGAATCAATCAGTCAGTCAGTCACCTTTTCCTTTTATATATTTGGATAAGAAAAAGGTGAATTCTGATAAATTGAAACAGAAATCTGCCATGTTTGAAAAACAATATCCAAGTAAATTAGGTTAAATTGCATCTGCGCTCAGAGATCCGTTGTTCAATAAATCGTCTTATCATTATCGCCTTCACTATACTAGTTAGTTAGTTACCTATGTGTTAAACAAGCAGTAACCTTAGTAAACATTACGATGAGCAGACCTGTTTACGCCTTGATATCCCCATAGGTAGATTATGATCTAGTTACTAGTACAACTCGGCGCCAGCGTTCATAATTCAATCTGGGAATTCATTTAATGCTCGAGACAGTCCTAAATTTATTGGCCAGTGGCGCCAACCCGGTGACGTGTGTCTACAGTACATGCAAATGCAAGAAATAGACCGATTGGAGAGTCGCATACATTACAACTAGGATCTATCACTCTTATTAGTCTCATAGCTCTTTTTGGTGCGTCGGATTTAGAATACGATTCATTGGTGCCAATTCTATGGAACACGAAACTTTAACAAAATTAATTAATTAACATAATTTGTAGCCTAAGTTACCCGGACCATAATAACGAATCGATTGACCTCATTCATCAAAATTGGTTCAACAAGCGCATACATTTTTTATATTCGATGACAAGCTAGTCCTTGACTGCGATCTTACCTGATGGTAAGTGACGATGCATGGTAGCGGGCTAACTTGGAAGGGGTATGGCAGTGAACATTCAACCCATAACCCTAATTGGTTTCTACACGCCATCGTGCCGGAACGCTAAATCGCTTGGCGGCTCGTCTTTGACGGTAGGGTGGTAACTAGCCACGGCCGAAGCCTCCCACCAGACCAAACCAGAGACAATTCAGAAATTATAAATTCCCAAATTGACCCCGCCGGGAATCGAACCCGAGACCTCCCAGTTATAAGGCAACAGCGCTCACCACTGAGCCAGGGAGGTCGTCAAAAACTTAAAATCATAGGCTTCTTCCTTTTACCTTTGCCTTAATCGCGTAAAAAAGAAAGAATAGTAAAGTAAGATAGATAGTGTACCTACTCTTTCACTAAGTTGCAATGTTTCTGGAAAATTAAAAATATGTATTCATTTATTTAACTAAAGACTCGGAGTTCGAAAAACTTCTTGTTCTTGGCCTCTTTGGTTGGCCTAGCCTCAATCAACGTTGAACTAGATGTTTCCTTTCAAGTCCAGAGGTTTATGCGCTGGATCACACCCGCGAGCCCCCTAATAGGAAACCGCAGTCCTAACCACTAGACTAGGCTCTTACTTCTTTGTTATGGACTATGGAGCCCTTAAATTAAGTTTATATCTAAAATTTTGATAAATAAAAATTTACAGTCGTGAATAGTCACTAATATAAATGGAACTTCAATAAAGAATTGTGTCGCATCGCAGCTATCGCTACACATTTCTCTCTCTGTATGCTTATTGCCTACCATTTGAGATGCCGGCGACGTCGGGCACCTTTGACTCTGTAGAGCAATACGAGGCGCCGCACAATGTACGTGGATGTGTGCGATGAATATTTATACACAACCACGCACACATTAACACTTCTGATAGAGAAAATCTGCTCATGTCAAGGCGCCTCACCTAGCGGCTCGCTCATTAACGTCATTTCAACGTAAATTTAAACTTTTGAAAGTATCCTTGAGTTCAGAGACGTGACACGACTAGGGCCGCGGGAAATTTTTGTTTACCTCCGGCGCAACGAAAGGTAGCAAGTTAGCGGTTGGAGACTTTAAGCCTAAGGTATATTTTACAGTATTATAACGGACTTCATCAGAGGTCAATATCAAAACTGTACTATGTAACATCTACATAGTCTATACTAATATTATAAAGAGGAAAGAATTTTTGTTTGTTTGTTTGTTTGTATCGAATAGACTCTGTAACTACTGGACCGATTTCAATCGTTTTTTCACCAATAGAAAGCTAATTTATCAGGAAGTAACATAGGCTATAATTTATTTTCAAAAAAATAGAGATCCTTAAGAAAATTGCAATAATGTAACCCAAAGTAGCAAAATTTTGCCTATATAAAATGCATTATTTGGCGTGTGCTGAGAAAACTATTGATGATGCTTAAAAATTTGTACTACATGATTAAAGTACTCATTATTCTCTACAAAAAAGTCCCCGAGGGATTATATTATCTAACTATCATATTTAAGTCACAATATAAGCTTTTGTGTTCTAAAATTTAATTAGATCGCCTTTATCATCGTTTAGTATTAATTATTCCTTACTAATACATAATTATAAAAGCGAAAGTGTGTTTGTTTGTTGGTTTGTCCGTCAATCACGCGGCAACAAAACTACAGATTTTTTTATTTTTTGATAGGTATAGTTCAGAACCAGTGACAGAGGCATCCCGGAAAATCAAAGAGTTTCTACGGGATTTTAAAAACTAAATCCACACGCACGAAGTCGCGGGCATCAGCTAGTATACAATAAAATTACCTCTTGTTTTTCATAATCCATTTCGACTGCATTATCACAAAATTTATAACTGACCAGCAGTATTCTTAGTACGGGTTCGCACATCTCGACGATGTTCATAGATTTCGAAAAACACTTTTACTTTACTTTTTTGTTCGTCAAGGCATCGATAGAGCTGGCGCCCTCAAAGAAAAGTGTAACCTACATAACTTAAGTTATTAGGATTTTTTTTTCTTTAGTTTAAAAAAATTGTGTTAGGAGTAGGAATGGCATTAGTCCAGCTGGTGGGGTTCCAACCGGTACCTTTCAGTTTTCAGTCTGCACCTTGGACCATTGTACTAATACAGCTTCATAAATGTTAAACTCTTCTCAATCGGGAGGACCTGACGTACCCTGTAGTGGCCCGGCCGGCGTAGAGTTGAAATGATGATGATGATGATGATGAAACGTTTAAAGTTGTATAGATCTGGTATTAACCTATTTTGGAAATTCATTTTTGGAGGAAATTCATGACTAGACTCTCCATAATAAATTACATAAATTAACGCACATCATTAGCAACCCATTAACGGCTCACTACTGAGCGCAGGTCTCCTCTCAGAGAAGGGTTATAGGCCATAGTCCACCACGCTGGCCCAATGCGAATTGGCGGACTTCACACACCTTCGAGAACATTATGAAGAACTCTCAGGTGTGCAGGTTTCCTCACGATGTTCATGTTTTCCTTCACCGTTGAAGCACTATACACAATATCACTTTATTTAATTGCTTAAGGGTCCTATGTGGCGCCGGCCGTTGTCGATTGTAGGCATTTTCGCGCATACACACATTGATCGGCGTGATCGGCGCGCGCTCACGCACACCTGTATACAGGTACAGTGGGAAACCGATACAATCTATGCGGCATAAACAAATTGATGTTTAAAATTATTGTCAGTTTACGAGATTTCGCAAAACTAACTACCGATTAATAAAATGATGAGTTTAATTACAATTTATTAATTACAAATTACTAATTTATTAATTTAAGTCAAAAAACTCATTTAGGCTACTTTTTATCCCGGAAAATTACAGTTCCCGAGGTAATTTAAAAACTAAATCCACGCGGACGAAGTCGCTGGCATCAACTAGTAATAAGATAGTAGGAAGCAAGTTTAAAAATAGTATGTACCTACATACAATTGCCTCGTTGGTCAAGTAGTTATTAGCGTGTTCAAAAGCAGATGACGAGGTTCGTGGGTTCGATTCCTGTCGGGATAATAAATTAAGTATTGGGGTTTTTTGCCAAGAAATTCTCAGTACTAGTCCGGAGTTAGGATGTTGGCGGTGTCACCCCCGGGCCCCGTGCCTCGGAGAGCACGTAAAGCTGTCGGTCCTGCTCCTGCGCCTGATCTCTCTCCAGTCGTGTCGGATTTTCCGTCCCATCGGACTATGAGAGTGAGGGAATAGAGAGTGAACCTGTGTTTGCGCAATATCTCCCGGCCGCGTTAATCTCTGTGAGGAGGTTGACCGCCGTGGTCGGATTCGGTCGGGAGGACGTATTTAGTATTTGTATTTGTATTGTTTATTTCTTCGATTGAGGCTACAAAAGCGCTTACGAATGTCAAAAATGTTACATCATTAAATAAAATACAAAATATACAAAAATACAAAATCTAGCACTTTAACAAATAAATAAAATAAATTAATTTGAAGTCATAAAAATTAGGTACCTACTAGGTATGTTATAGGGCTAGGTACATTATTATTATTATGTAGTATACATACAAGCTAGTATAATAGCAGTGATAGCATAGCTCCTATTCGGGGGGTCGTGGTTTCGATCCCGGCTATGCACCCCTGACTTTAGGCTTCGGTGGGGTCAAGAAAGAGGAAATGGTTGCCACTATTTTAAAAAGTCCCCGCCATATTGAAATTCTTTGTTATTGGGCCGATTTCGTTCAAAATCGATATTTAGGCTTCTCTGAGGCCAGGAAAGAGAAAATGGTTGCCAAAATTTTAAAAAGTCCCCGCCACATTGAAGTTATTTGTTATAGGACCGATTTCGTTCAAATTCGATATTTAGGCTTCTCTGGGGTCAAGAAAGAGGAAATGGTTGCCAAAATTTTAAAAAGCCCCCGCCATATTGAAATTCTATGTTATTGGACCGATTTCGTTAAAAATCGATATTTAATGTTCCCTAGGGTCAAGAAAGAGGAAATGGATGCCAAAATTTTAAAAAGTCACCGCCATATGGAAATTCTTTGTTAATCGACCGATTTCGTTCAAAATCGATATTAAGGCTTCTCTGGGGTCAAGAAAGAGGAAATGGATGCCAAAATTTTTAAAATTCACCGCCATATTGAAATTTTTTGTTACTGAACCAATTTCGTTCAAAATCGATATTTAGGCTTCCCTGGTTTCAAGAAAGAGGAACTGGATGCCAAAATTTAAATTCTTTGTTATTGGACCGATTTCCTTCAAAATTGATATTTGGGCTTCTCTAGGGTCAAGAAAGAGGAATCTTGGAAAATTTTTGGAATCCATTTCCTCTTTCTTGACCCCAGAGAAGCCTAAATATCGATTTTGAACGAAATTGGTTCAGTAACAAAGAATTTCAATATGGCGGTGAATTTTAAAAATTTTGGAAGCCATTCCCTATTTTATGACCCCAGGGAAGTCTTAATATCGATTTTGAACGAAATCGGTCTAATAACAAAGAATTTCAATATGACGGGGACTTTTAAAAATTTTTACAGCCATTTCCTCTTTCTTGACCCTAGGGCACCTTAGATATCGATTTTGAACGAAACCTGTCCACATAGCATTTCAATATGGCGGGGACTTTTTAAAATTTTGGCAACAATTTCCTCTTTCTTGACCCCAGAATAGCCTAAATATTGATTTTGAACGTAATCGGTCCAATAACAAAGAATTTCAATATGGCGGGGACTTTTAAAATTTTGGCAAACATTTCCTCTTTCTTGACCCCAGAGAAGCCTCAATATCGATTTTGAACTAAATCGGTCTAATAACAAAGAATTTCAATATGGCGGGGACTTTTTAAAATTTTGACAGCCGTTTCCTCTTTCTTGACCCTAGGGCACCTTAGATATCGATTTTGAACGAAACCTGTCCAATAACATAAAATTTCAATATGGCGGGGACTTTTTAAAATTTTGGCAGCCATTTCCTCTTTCTTGACCCCAGAATAGCCTAAATATTGATTTTGAACGTAATCGGTCCAATAACAAAGAATTTCAATATGGCGGGGACTTTTAAAATTTTGGCAACCATTTCCTCTTTCTTGACCCCAGAGAAGCCTAAATATCGATTTTGAACGAAATCGGTCTAATAACAAAGAATTTCAATATGGCGGGGACTTTTTAAAATTTGACAGCCGTTTCCTCTTTCTTCACCCTAGGGCACCTTAGATATCGATTTTGAACGAAACCTGTCCAATAACATAGAATTTCAATATGGCGGGGACTTTTTAAAATTTTGGCAACCATTTCCTCTTTCTTGACCCCAGAATAGCCTAAATATTGATTTTGAACGTAATCGGTCCAATAACAAAGAATTTCAATATGGCGGGGACTTTTAAAATTTTGGCAACCATTTCCTCTTTCTTGACCCCAGAGAAGCCTAAATATCGATTTTGAACGAAATCGGTCTAATAACAAAGAATTTCAATATGGCGGGGACTTTTTAAAATTTGACAGCCGTTTCCTCTTTCTTGACCCTAGGGCACCTTAGATATCGATTTTGAACGAAACCTGTCCAATAACATAGAATTTCAATATGGCGGGGACTTTTTAAAATTTTGGCAACCATTTCCTCTTTCTTGACCCCAGAATAGCCTAAATATTGATTTTGAACGAAACCTGTACAATAACATAGAATTTCAATATGGCGGGGACTTTTTAAAATTTTGGCAACCATTTCCTCTTTCTTGACCCCCTAAATATTGATTTTGAACGAAATCTGTCCAATAACAAAGAATTTAAATGTGGTGGGGAAAATTTTGGCAACCATTTCCTCTTTCTTGAACCCAGAGAAGCCTAAATATCGAATTTGAACGAAATCGGTCTAATAACAAAGAATTTCAATATGGCGGGGACTTTTAAAATTTTGGCAACTATTTCCTCTTTCTTGACCCCAGAGAAGCCTAAATGTCGATTTTGAACGAAATCGGTCCAATAACGAAGAATTTCAATATGGCGGGAATTTTTTATAATTTTGGCAATCATTTCCTCTTTCTTGACCCCAGGGAAGCCTAAATATCGATTTTGAACGAAATCGATCTAATAACAAAGAATTCCAATATGTCGGTGACTTTTTTAATTTTGGCATCCATTTCCTCTTTCTTGACCCCAGGGAAGCCTAAATATCGATTTTGAACGAAATCGGTCCAATAACAAAGAATTCCAATATGGCGGTGACTTTTTAGGGTTCCGTACCCAAAGGGTACCAACGGGACCCTATTACTAAGCCTACGCTGTCCGTCCGTCCGTCCGTCCGTCCGTCCGTCCGTCCGTCCGTCCGTCTGTCAGCGGGCTGTATCTCGTAAACCGTAATAGATAGACAGATGAAATTTTCACATATTATGTATTTCTATTGCCGCTATAACAACAAATAATAAAAATTAAATTAAATTAAAAAAATTAAATTAAAATATTTCCATGGGTACATGGAAATATTTTTTTTAACGGAACCCTAAAAGAGCGAGGCCCGACTCGCACTTGGCCGATTTTTTTAATTTTGGCATCCATTTCGTGTTTTCTTTCTATTCGAAACTATTCGAAACTATAAAATGCGAAAGTGTGTTTGTTGGTTTGTCTTTCAATCACGCTGCAACAGAGCTCTAATAAGACCCTCATCACTGAGCGCTAGGAATTTAAATAAATATTATATACTTATATAATATAATTTTGACGACCTCCGTAGCGCAGTGGTGAGCGCTCTGGTCTTAAAACTGGGAGGTTTCGGGTTCGATTCCCGGTGGGGTCAATTAAGGAATTTATAATTTCTGAATTATCTCTGGTGGAAGGCTTTGGCCATGGCTAGTTACCAGTTAGGTAGGTACCACCCTACCGTCAAAGACGTGCCGCCAAGTGCTTTAGCGTTCCGGCACGACAGCGTGTAGAAACAGATAAGGGGTATGGCTTGAATGCACACTGCCATACCCCTTCCAAGTTAGCACGTACCATCTTAGACTGCATGGTCACTTACCATCATGTGAGATCGCAGTGACGGACTATTTTGTCATCGAATAAAAATTTGATTGATTTAAATTGCCCCTTCCAGAAATCAAACCCAGGTCCCCCCAGTAATAAGACTCCACACTACTGAGACTAAGCACTATTGCTGCGCTACCTAGGAATTTAAATAAATTATTATAGGTACTTTTAGAATATTATTAGAAATCTTCGTCCTCGATTCAGGTGTCCCACTGTACGTGCCTCTATAATACACTATTTCGCTCGTAAAATTATTTTTGCCGGAGCGCGCGACGAGCAACGTGGATCCTCTTTGAAAGCCAGCGGCTGAATGAGAAAATGACGGTCCGAGCTCGCTTTCATACTAATTTGTATCGAAGATTTTTTATGGTATTTTTCATTAATTATTGAAATGATTTATGTCATAAATAAAAATTGCTCAATAAAGTTTGATTCCTTTACTTTTCAAAAAGGAATTATTTTTCTGATTTAAACCAGTAGAAACTTCACGCTTATGGGAACGCCACAAGTAGTTTTTCTATGTTTTTCATGTCAAAGTGAGTAATTGACATTTTTTTACTCAAAAAGTATTATTTTTATGACAAATCTGAAAGTTGCTCAATGTAGTTCAACTATTAAAATAGCCTACACAATTTTTTCTTCCTCAAAATATATCTGTTTACTATGTTAAACTATTGTAACGAAAGAGCATGTTTCGCGAAAAGGCTCGTTAAACGCACTTGACTCCGAAAAGTCAGAGGTGCGTACCCGGGATGAACCTGCGACCCCCCGAATAAGAGACCACAGTCCCAACCACTAGGTTATCACTGCTTAAATTAACGCACAGTTAACGTTAACTTTTAAATTGAATTACACTTTCTGCAGTTTGTTGTTGAGTCTATGACAACGTAGGACAACATTCTTTAAAATTATTATATATTTACGAGTATATTTCTCCTATTTAATCGGAAATAATATAGTATATATTAGTCTTTTTAGGGTTCCGTAGTAAACAAGGAACCCTTATAGTTTCGCCATGTCCGTCCGTCTGTCTGTCTGTCTGTCTGTCTGTCTGTCTGTCCGCGGTTTAGCTCAGAGACTATTGGTACTAGAAATCTGTAATTTGACAAGGGTATAAATATCAATCACGCCGACAAAGTGGTGAAATAAAATTGTGAAAAATATTTTTTTTTAGGGTACCTCCCCTACATGTAAAGTGGGTATGAATTTTTTTTTTCTCATCTATCCCATAGTGTGGGGTGTCGTTGAATAGGTCTTTCAAAAACGTTGTGGGTGTGGGAACACCATTTTTCAATTCAGGGATCCGTTTGTGAAATATGATATTTTAAAGTGCTAAATTTTATTAGAGTCAAGTGTCCCCCCCCTCTGCCAGCTAAATGGTTGTATATAGGATACAAGAAAAAATTCACAGCAGTCGTATATATAATGAATTTTAAAGGAAAACTATCACGGCTAAGTAGGGTTCATTAGTGAAGGAGTTATATCGGTTTTTCTAAGTTAGATATTACACGTGGTGTAAGTTGCATATTTTGTAGTATATTATAGTATTTAAACCATGGAACTCAAAATGTATGTTGAGACTTTCAACTACGGAACCCTACACTGCGCGTGGCCCGACACGCACTTGGCCGGTTTTTATTTATAAATAATATGTATAATATTGTTTTATTTATTTGTTTATTACTGGTATATGTATTAGTATGTAGTTATTTATATGTATGTATGTTATAGGAAATGACCACCTGCAGTTCATTTTTCCTTATGTTTTCCTATTTCTAAGGTTGCCTGGTAGAGATCGCTACCAAGCGATAAGGCCGCCTTTTGTGTCATACTTTTGTGTCTGTTTCTTTTGTATATATTTTTTGTGTGGTGCAAATAAAGAGTATCTATCTATCTATCTATAGGAGTCAAGTCAAAGATCTGCCATCAAAAAAGTAGATGATTCCGAATCAAGTCGCGGTGTAATGTGTTTAGGCCTCCGAACGCGACGCGGCGAGTTTTCCAATCGCGTGATGTAACCAGGCGCCGCTTTGACGACAACGTTCACGACGATACCATGAATAGACCGCGTATACACGACACTTACGACTATCAATAATTCATACAGACACGACGTTACAAAAACTGTAACATGATTTATCTAGTTCTCGGAAAGGTTCTCTATTTCAGCACAATCTCCAATCAATCGCTTCCCAGCTCGTCTGGCCACTTTTACGATACATTCGCTATTGCCGAGTCCTATTTACTCGTAGATTATGCTTTGCATTAATTTTCACACGAACTGAGGATATCGCGACACCTAACGGTCGTCGTGAAATCATAGAGGCAGAACACGATCGTCGAAAAAAGAAATGAACAATGTTCCCTGGCACCTGTGTAGACTTCTTAAACAGCCAATATGGCCCGACTTGTCGAACGTAAGGCAAAGAATGCACGTATAAGAGCCGAAGAAAAACCGATTCTGACCATAAAACCTACGGCTATATACGTCGCAACCTGTACTTCCTAAGTTGACTGCATATTCATAAACCTTTTAAGTGAGGATTAGGTTAAATGGCACGAATACTTGCAATACAAGATTATTCTATTAAAACATTGAATAATATTGTGGTCGTATTGATTATGCTTGATAGGTAGTATTAATTTACTCAGCTTACTCGGTACAGCACACAGCATAATTAAGATGAAAAGATAAGTAGGTAACTATTATAAGTACACAACTATAAACAGGTATGAATATAAAATATTTTAAGGAGCAATACTATTTACGTTAAAATATTGATAACTGAATAATGCATTTGTTGGTTTTTAAAGCTGATATCTTATGTTTTTCATTTCATTACTTTAGATATGAACAAGTTAGTAATTATAGTTCAATGTTTTAGCCTTAGAACATAAGGTTCTAGCTTTTAAATAATAGGATTCTGGTAATTTTACTTTCATCTTTAATCTTTAACTCATCAACGACTCCCTTCTGAGCGCAACGCAGGTCTCCTCTCAGAGAACACTTATAGGCACTGGTTATAGGCCATATTCCACCACAATGAACCAATGCGAATCGGCAGATTTAGAAGCTGTGTGAACCTTTGAGAACCTTATGGCGAACTCCTAGGCGTGCAGAACTTTATTTTTAAAACTTAAAGGAACCCAAAAAAAGCTTTAAAATAACAGATGTTGAATGCTCTACCTTTTAAAATGGATATAGGATACTTATTATCCAGGAAAAATATCTGAACCAGGAGAGAGAATGGAAAGATATTATAAAAATATAAAATAATAGGTTTTCACCAAAGCCACAGTTATACCTACTTACTTTTTTTGTGGAAAAGATTTATGTCCCAAATGCCAGGCCAAGGTTGTCTGTGATTACACGAAATGAATTCATGACGAACGCCTTCACCTCCGTGCGTTCAACGTGAAACAAGTATTTCAGAGGCGGCACTATTCTCAACAAATAACTGTGCAGTGTGACGTAACGGAGTCATGAAAATACCGCGGCCGCGTCTCATGTCATCTTGGTGTAAGCGACTATGCCAAAGTGACAAGACATTATTTCTAAAAATAAACAAGTGATAATAAAAAATTTTATTTTTAAATGCAAGCTGTTAGTAGCTACATCATTAGACTCTGGATATCATCTAGGATCTAGTACTTGTTATGACGAATCAAACGAGCCCAAACTCGATGGGGTTACGTCGTTTTATTACAGAGTTCCGATCGCCATCTTCCGTCTCCATCATCAGATCAGCTCCATGTCAAAATAATATTGCATTGTCATCCGAATTACACATACATGCAAAATTTCAGCTCGATCAGAAACCGGGAAGTGGGTCTAATTTATCTTGCAAGATTTGACCCAAACAAACATTGCAAGTTAAATAAAAGCTTGTAAAAAGTCGAGGTCGTAGAAAAAAAATCATCAAGTATAATATCTACTTAGCTGAAACGCCCCGACTTCGATCGAGTAACATAAAACACAGGGTTTCTAAATTTTGCCTAAGTATATTTGTTTGAATAATCTTCTAACGCTAAGGGCTAATCTTCGGAACGGTTAAAACCAATTTGACAGGGTTTTCACAGACAAGTAGACAATAGGTATGCATACAATACATAATATTATTTGGCTGAAATTTAGAATGGAGATATCCAAAGATATCATACCGAGGAAAATCATCCGGAAAATTACAGAGTTCCCGCGGGAATTAAAAAACCTTGATCCACGCGGACGAAGTCGCGGGCATCTTTTAGTACCTATCATCATACTAATATTATAAATGCGAAAGTGTATTTGTTGGTTTGTCCTTGAATAACGCCGCAACAGAGCTACGGATCGACGTGTTTTTTTGCATAGATATAGTTGAGCTAGATCACCTGGAGAGTGAGTGACATAGGCTTCTTTTTATCCCGGAAAATCAAAGATTTCCCGAGGGACTTTAAAAACTAAATCCACGCGGACGAAGTCGTGGGCATCAGCTAGTAAGGTCTTAAAATGAAAACAAATCGCAGAAATATGTAACCGACAAACGAAGCCGGGCGCTAACTTCTTAAGATTTGTTTCGCACTTGTAGCACAGTTTCATTTCAGAACGTCTTATGCGCTGTTCTTAGAGCGTCGCTTACGTCTTTCTGCAAGAAACAACTTGTTTACCTTTTAAAACAGCTAAGGTATAATCTATATATATAAAAGAAATTGGTGTTAGTTACACTATTTATAACTCAAGAACGGATGAACCGATTTGGCTGAAAATTGGTGGAGAGGTAGCTTAGAACCAGGAGACGGACATAGGATACTTTTTATCCCGTTCGACCGCGTTTTCGTCAAGTCACTATAAAACGTGGTATAACAAAAACGCATCTGACATGGAATAACAAAACGCAAATGACAGTGGAATAACAAAACGTAAATGACAGCTAAACGTAATTTTGTCTTGGGTTAAGTATGGTAAAAAAATTGACAATTATAAAAAGTGTTATGATAAAGCATTACTGATATTATGAATGCGAAAGTGTGTTTGTTGGTTTGTCCTTCAATCACGTCGCAACAGAACAGCGGATTGATGCGATTTTTTGCATGGGTATGTAGTGGTTCCTCAGACCGGGAGAGCTACTTTTTATCTCGGATAATGAAAGAGTTCCCGCGGGATTTTTAAAAACTAAATCCATGCGGACGAAGTCGCGGGCATCAGCTAGTAGATTATATATCTATACATATAATAAAACTGTAACTGGAAGATTTCTGTACATTTAATATATTTTGAAAATTTTATTTGGGGGATGCTTTACTATCGATACTGAGCCCAAAACAGATTTTTATTTAATTTTTGTCTGTTTATTTGTCCTTCTTTCACGTAAAAACTACCGATCAGATTTCTACAAAATTTTATACCGTGGTAGCTTATTACTCGGGTCAACATTTAGGCTACTTTTTATCCCGGAAAATCATGGAGTTCCCGAGGGACTTTAAAAACTAAATCCACGCGGACAAAGTCGCGGGCATCAGCTAGTACATATTATATTGTTCGCTTACGTAAAACAATCAATTAACAATCAATTAAACTTGATCGATGCGTACACTCGACCCAATTAACTGTTAACCTACATGCCGTTCAAATAAACTCATGATAACATTGATATTGTTGTTTAATTCTGTTTGTTATTACAACTTAAGTATCACTCAATCTTTTATTTACTCTTTTTTGCAGAAATGCCAGATAATGATGGTGCCTTTTCGTAATAATGCTAGTGGTCGCCTGAAAATCAGCGCTGGAGTAGTACATCTATGCTGCAGTTAAACTCAAAAAGATATTACACAAATATATCCAGCAGATATGTTATCTGATATATATTAAGCAAGTGGTGAAATAAATAGGCCATTTTATGGAAATAATACTAATATACAATAATTACAATAGTCAACGTAATAGGGGGGGGGGGGGGGGGTTTAAGGGTTTAAAAAAACAGTTTATCTCGATTTCCGGCAAAACTACAAGTCCTATGGAAAAAAGTTAAATGGCAGAGTTGTAGGTAATAAAAAGACCTATAACTTTTGTATTTTTTCACATAACCTCAAAATGATGTAAAAAATTCAAATTTTTTACATTTATATATTTTTTTGTAAAACTAAAAACCAAGTTTTTAGTTTTACAAAAAAATATAAAATAAAATAAATTTTTTTTCAAAAACAATAACAATTTTTTCAAATTTTTTGGAGCAAAAACCACAGTTGCCTAGTGTCATTAAACAGAGCGACGTAACAGAACAGAGTAACACTGTAACAGACATACTTATTACATATGCATTTATAAATAATAGTATGGATTGAAGAGGAATGACCCGTATTGTGAATTAAGCCTAGGGTTGCCAACCGTACTATAATAAAATTATATCTAATAGTATAGTACTGTATTTCGGATCTGTTATAGTTCTTGCAATTCACGAGGGCGACTGACTTATGGTTGTGTGCATGTGTCGTATCTGTATAAATGTGAGTGAGCGCAATGCTCGCGCCTGCCCGCCTCCACCTAGGCTTTGACAGGCACGCACACTTATGCAATGTGCATGTACACGAAGTAACCACAAGTAAAGCTCACTCGCCTTCGTGAATTGCAAAAACTGTAACTGTAATATACTGAAGAAAAATATAGTAGGTACGAACATTTCAGTTGGATGGATCAATTTTTATTCTACAACACTGAAACTATTAACAAACAAAATATTCCTCACTATTAAAATTTATGAACGCATCTTAAGATTTTTTCTATTGTTTACTCTTTCCATAAAATATGTACTATCTATACTTTTTTTAAATATTTTTTGTAGCTAGTCAGCCGAAGAGCAACTGCCGAGTTTCTTCCCTGCTCTTCTCAACAGAATCTGCATTCCGAACCGGTGGTAGTCTTGACTTGTCATAGGAGCCACATGTTGGCATCCATGAAATAAATATTTTTGATTCTGATTTTGAAGAAATGTTGGTAACCCTAATTAAGGCGAACGCTGAATGGTTGAGCGGTGCGTTCACGATCGGTTCCGCGCTAATTTATAGGTTATATTCGCACTGATTGTGGCAAAGAATGTTTATAGCACAAGGTGCGGTCTTATTGTTGTCGCGACTCGAGAGTCGAGGGGAACGCCACACATTTTGACGACGACTTTGTGTTGCCAACTTATTTTGTTTTATTATTAAACCGGAAAGTTTATTAGTTTTTGAAAAAAAAAAAGCTCAATTTTCTTCATATTATTATATTTTAAAAGCAAAAGTAACCCTACTGTCTATCTAATCGAATCGATGTCGAAAAAAAACCCAAAGGTGTGTAGCTTTCAGCCTGAAGATTTTTAAAAAACCTCACAATCCAGATCGATGACAATTTCTTCGTTAATCAATAAGTAATTAATATTTTACAGATGACTTCGATCTACACTACAGTTTTATGCATAGTGAGGGTGAAAGGTCAATAGAGCGTAATAAGTTGCGACTTGCGCTCTATTGCGTTTGTACCATATTCGTACAAAATATTATGTAAGGTTTAAACTACGAAAACATTATTTTTCTGAAAAAGAATTGCCTCAATGAATTTTAATCTCAGATTTTAATGGCGTGAATTAAACTTTATGATTGCAATGTAACAATATGCTACCTCAGAATACATAAAAGTACAGTAATGGTAACAAATAAATCACGTTCTATTGCTGTCACCCGCACCATGCTTTAACGAAAAACATCACACAGCATCTTTTATTGTTTGATTACGGTCGCACCCGAACGTATGTCGTGCTATCCGAATGCAAAAGCGCTGGCTCCGATTCAATGTCCAATGTCCATACTCCGCTTCCATAAAATATAATTTCAGCTCGAAATTCTCTTGATGTTCCGATGTTAATGTTTCCGCGCGATCTATATTCATGCTTACCGCGAATTGCATGAGTTCACGTTATGTTACGTGAAAAATAGGTCGCTTTTTGCATAAGAAAAAAATAAAAAAATTGGCATCCGCCCACCCGAGTGCATGCCAAGTTTTCACAACGCCAAAACGGCGAATTTCACCGCTAACTAAAATGGGTGGATGTAAAATACTCGGGTAATATCGTACAACCGTGAATCGCCGCATTAACACCGCGTTTTCCATGTACGGCTGCAGGCAACGAGGCATTGTACCGCCCGCGGTATTTTTGCGGCGTCCTATGAGCGACCGTTTACGGAGTAGCACTTAACCAAAAAAGTAGAACAACAAACCACGACCGCGCTGTTTACAAGACGGGCAACACTTCGGCGGCATTGTCCCGCGGTGAAACGCAAGCGATTTGCATTTAACGCCTACATGCTGAACAACCCTTCTCCGTACGCGTCATGTTGACGCACGGACCTAACGAATTTCTCTTGTGTGATACTCAGAGATAATTACTTAACGCTAAGTATTCGCATCATTATATTATATGTTACTGGGTGTAATTTTCATGTTTTATTAATTTCAGTGAGAGTAATGAGACATGCAAAAATTATGTAAAAAAAATCATATCATTTAGCGGCTTAATAGGTATGGTCGTTAGTTGAATTTGCTAAAATGTTTTGTGTCAAAAATTTGTAATTTTAACTAACTACAAAGTTCACTCACAAAATACTTCAAAAAATTTTCAAAAACAAAGAGTTGACGTCATTAGAAACTTATAGATAAGTAATATTAACACTTTTTTTGGAAAATCGGAAATTTTGAAATAAAAGAATGTTACACAATCTGTCCTCTACCAGCAATGGCCAAAATGAGATGATTAATTTGTCTTCTCATGCATTCGTCTGTATTGTCTTTTAACTAAAATCACTTTGAATCGTATAGTCACCAACAGAAAAGAGGAGTCAACCCTAGAACTTTTGTAAGCAAACAAAATTAAATATTTACTGACTAGAGTTATTATAATTAGGTAAGATATCGAAACACGTGTATTATCCCAGGAAATAATTAACGAACAATAGTGTCATTCTATACACAGCGAGTTCACTGACTTTTGTAAGTCGAACCTACCTATCTAATAAATTCACAACGGATTCACTTTATCATTATCCAAATAAAAACAATGATGGATTCTTATATCAATGACTACTACTGTATGGTTTTTTACGTAATTTAGGTACTTCCTAAAAAAAAAATACGAAATCGCTATAGGATACCTGTTTAAGATATTGTTTATTGTTTTTCTTTCTTGTCTTTTTCACACACACTTTCGCATTTAAATAATAGGAAATACAATAGGGTAGGATAAGTATTTGGTTATCTTGGAAAAGCTCTCGTCCTTACGAGACTCAAAGGACTAAAAAGAAGATAGGTTGACGGTTGGGCTTGGGTAGGGTTGCCATCTCTAAAATTTGGCAACCAGGACAAGACGCGGATTTTAGAGCCCAGAACCCAGACTTGTCAACAAGTTTTTTTTAAACTTAAAATTAAAAGTGTAATATAAAAAACTTAGTCATCTATTATCATTTTGTTTTGTTATCAAAAATTTTGTCATCTATTATCATCATTTTAAATGTACCTAACAAAACAAAATCTTATTACTATCTTGTTACAAATTGTTTTATCAGTAACAAAATTCAATTAAATTTTTTCAAGACTTAAGACATTAAACTTTTATACCCGGACTACAAACGAAGCCCCGCCCGGAGTCCGGACGCTCCCCGGATGCCCTCTAAACTAGGACAAATCCGGGGAAACCCGGACGGATGGCAACCCTAGGCTAGGGACGACTTGGCAGATAGACTTGGAAAAACTATTTTTTTATTTTTTTATTGCGGGATAGGCTTGCGCTTGACGACAATCAATGCTGGACAGCACTGATGAGGTCTAGGTTGGAGCGCGCTTGCCTAGAAAATGCCTATTCACTCTTGCCTTGAAGGTAGTGAGGTTATACGTGGCCGGAAACACAGATGTTGGAAGTGCGTTCCACACCTTAGCGGTTCGACTCAGAAACGTTGAACTTAAGCGTTTCGTGCGAGCAGGTTGGATTTCAACCACGTAAGGATGCCAACGCTCACGATTTCTCAAAGTTCTGTGGTAAAACGGTGAAGGGGGCACAAGGTTGTGAAGTTCTTGAGCGCACTCTCCAAAGTATATCCGATAGAAGACCGATAGACAGGCAACATTGCGACGGTGCTGCAGACTGAGCATTTTTGCCTGCGTTAGTGACTGATCACCTATAATTCGGCGGGCACGGCGATCTACCGAGTCCAATGCATCGAGTTGGTACTTGGCAGAGCCGTCCCAGAGGTGGCAGCAGTACTCCATGGCCGAGTGCACCTGAGCCTGATAGAGAGTCAGGCGCTGCTCAGGCGTGAAGCACCGCTTCACCTTGTTCAGGATACCAAGTTTTTTGGCTGCTGTTTTTGCCTTTGACTCGATGCATTTCCCGAAATTGAGGTTGGGCGAGATGTCTATGCCCAGGAGCTCAATATGGTCACTAATCGGTATGGACACACTTTGGAAAGTTGGAGTCAAGGTAAAGGGACTCCTTTTGGCAGTGAATAAACACGCTTGAGTTTTGGTGGCATTAAACTTAACTAAATTGGCGTCGCCCCAATCGGACACCTCCTTCAGAGTTAAGTTAATGCGATTCACCATGGCCTCTCTATGCTCATGGATCTCAGTAGCACTGGCTCGAGAGCTGGACATGTATCTGTCCGTAACAGTGATGTCATCAACGTACCCAAAGATACCGGGCTTTAGAAGATCGTTGATGTGCAGCAGGAAAAGTGTTGCGGACAGAACAGATCCCTGAGGAACACCGGCGTTGACAGCCATTAGGTGATGAGCAGCCGTTAACGACAACTCTAAATGACCTCTCACTCAGCTATGTAGCTATAAGTTACTGATTTATTATATTTTATTTATTTATTTACTTTTATTATTTTGTACATATTAAACGTATTAAAAATAGTAATGAAATTAGTGGATAAAGGAAAATCTTACCTACCATGTAATAAATTTTTCCATTTTATAAAAATCGAGTAGATGACTGTAGAATAGAATAGAATAGAAATGTTTTTTATTCAAATAAACTTTTTACACGTGCTTTTGAATCGTCGATGAGTCTACCACTGGTTCGGAATGCCCTTCCTGCCGAGAAGAACCAGCAAGAAACTCGGCGGTTGCTCTTTTCAAAACAAGTTTACAATTCAATAGATACTATGCTATGTATGCAGTGTTTCCACAATGAGTTCCACAAATGCATACCTAATTATAATTCAGACGGGCAGACAGAAAGTAGCCCCGTTCCCGCTGGTGGAACCCGTTCACGAGCATGACGCATATAGGTGATAGTCGCCAGCAAAACTTAAAATAGATTATGTTATTATTTTGTAGGTTCCCTATTCAATAATGAAACCGGGAAATCAAATGAGGCAGTCGTAAATATTTATAAGCAAAGTCACTAAACAATTACTCATTAACGTATCTCAAGTCCCAAGTGCAACGTGCAAAGAACAGAAACTAATATTTCTGTACTTTCGTAGTTCAAGCTGCAACGTGGAAGCAACACATGAAATCGTGTTTACTGTTTTAGCCTTTGAGTATTAAAAAGGTTTTAGCTGAGTCAAATGTAAATGGTCAGCTAACATTGACATGTTGTTAGTGTTGGTAACTTAAGAGCCACATGCTAGGATTTTCAGATTTTACCATATTTTCCGAGATTTGCAACATGAGGCGGTAAAATTAACCAATGTATAAACAAAAGGATGCTGCGATTTCACCTTTTATATCTGCGCTTACGAAATGATCTGTTATTTAGAATTTAGATATCAATTCATTAGGTAGGTAGCTTTTAACCTCTGTCTCCCATTTACAACTAATAGAAATGCGAAGGTGTGTTTGTTTGTTGATTTGCGCTCTGACGTGATTTTTTGCATGGGTATAGTGACAAATATATAACTATTAAATATACCTAAATTATATCAAAAATTTAAATATTATGTTATTCTAGAATTAAAACTAAATATTTATTTCTCACCACGCGTGATTCCGAGACATTATTCTAATTTTACAAAGTTATGCCAGTTACGCCGCATGTGTTTCTGCATCTGCTTGCAACGCTGACTCATCAATAAACTGTGATATTTTAGATCTACTTAAATATAATGGAATAAGAAATGTAATTCGGCTGAAATCCAAATTGCGCAATACAAATAAGAATCAACTGCCTCTCACATAATATATGAAATGGTGTGAACGAGGGCTATTGGCGAGCGACATATCAAATTACGTACACTCCACCTGAAAGGTCGACGTACAACAAAATCTAGTAAGCGATTCTTACATCTACATTTAGTAGACTAGGGTTTAATTTCCTGTGAACGGTGTTGTGATTTGTTACATTTGTCTGATGGTTGGCCAATCGTTCAGCGAGGACGCGCCGCGAGATCAAAGGCGATTCATTCTGAATACACAAGTCCACTTTGAAATATCTAGAATTACCAATGCGTTTGTAAATTCGAGCATCGTTTATATTACTATGCCTATGAAACCGTTTATACCTATGCAAATACATCTGTTGAGGAAAAAAAGATTTATTCTTTTAAGGAATGTGTAATACAACGTATTACGTATACTACATACATTAATTACTCTACCAAGAGTTTCGATGGGGAAGGCCCTCCCCTGGCTTTTGGGCTTTTTAAGGCTTTGCTCCTGCCTTTTACATAGCAAATCCACACGCCACACGGTGCACTGCGAAATATTAATTAATGTTACAATCACGCCATGCCGTGTGCCATACAATCCGACAAAATCACCTGCCGTGCCGTATAGCATCGCTCTAATGTATGGTTCACTTAAAAAGAATCGAAGACAAATGCTGTCTTTAAACCGACTTGACGCACTTTTTTTAGTTAAATCGATAATTTAAAATACTCATCACACTTAAAACTAACAGGGGGAATAAATTTATTTGCACAAAGCAACAATATCCCAATCAGGTATGTGCAGCCCATGCAAGCATCATGCAAGCCCACAATGCAAACAAATGCCGCGGTCGTTCCACCAATGTTTAAGTCAATTTAGTAAACAAATATTGATTATTTATTGAAGTTAAACCAATGAATGCTGTTTAATTTTTAATCATTCGTAACCTAAGCCTTATGATGTCCGATGAGTATCTGTGGATCTTTTTATCCAATTATATTATTATTGATTACTACTAGGTTTTGCCTGCGACTACGTTCGCGTGGAGTTAGATTTCAAAATCCGGCGGAAACTCTGTAGTTTTCCGGAATAAAAGTTAACCTGTGTCACTCTCCAATACCTCAACTATAGCAATAAAAAAAAACCACGTCGATCCGTTTACATATTTTATCCTGGAAATATTTGGGAAAAATAAAAACCCGATCGCTACGCTACCTAAACTGTTACTGTCACGAAATCCGCAAAATTGTAATACCCATTCTGATCATTGCATTAGGGCTCCTTGGCTCAACCCACAGGGTTTTATGAAGGTGCACTCTCTGGTCCCTCACTCTCATATTCCGACAGAACGGAAATTCTACAGAGACCGCAGGCACTGAAACGACGGCTTTACGTGCTATCCGAAACATGGGGGTAGCCACAGAATAGGAACAAGGGGGGTGAGTGGTGACACACTGCCTATTTCCTAACGTCGGGCTAGTACTGAGAATTTCTTGACAGAAAACCCAATACATGTTTTGGTCCGACCCAGGAATCGAACACGGGACCTTGTCCACCTCAGTTAAATATACCTGCTAAACACTAGACCAACGAGGTTAAGTTACCTTTTAAGACAGCTAAGGTAATTAATTATAGAATAATTTTACTACACAATATAAAATATCGATGATTCTATGATTCCAATATCCAAGTTCTAATTATTTATCGATATTATTAAATAACTAATCGGATATTGAAAACCCATCATTGATGTCATCCAATGGATTTATTAGATTTTATTACCACACGATTCCCATTTTAATTATAACTGATTTTATGTCTTTTATATCATTTTATTAGTGTGATGAGTGATGACTGTGCTAACTTTGTTCATCAATAATGAATTAATGAATTAACATTTCAATAAAACAACAAATACCTATTGTAAAATACATAGTTGTACGCAAGTATAAACATAATATATTGTTAAACATAAAATATAAAATGACGTAGCTGGAAGTCTGGTCCTAAAATTACATACTGGTGTATGTGAAGCGCCCGGCTTTTTCATAAAATGGTGGCATTTTATTTTATTTTTTATGGCAAACTTGTATTAACCATAACGAATTGACAACTTTTGGCGATTTTAATTGAAGGGTTCGCTTAAACTCTTAATTACTTACTAGGTTTATTTTTGAATAATATAATAATTAGTAATCAATAATTATAATTGAGTATGTATTTGTCTCCTCTCAGAGTAAGTACTAGGGTTAGAGGCCATAGTGCACCACGCTGGCCCAATGCGAATTGGCAGATTTCACACACCTTTAAGAACATTATGAAGAACTCTAAGTGTCTAAGGTGTGCAGGTTTCCTCACGATGTTTTTCTTCACCGTTGAAGCTTGTGATATTTAATTTCTTAAACGCACTTGACTCCGAAAAGTCAGAGGCGCGTACCCGGGATAAAACCTGCGACCCCCCGAATAGGAGACCACAGTCTTAACCACTAGGCTATCACTGCTTGATAATAATTAGTAATCAATAATTAGATTTGAGTATGTATTTGTCTCCTCTCAGAGAAGGGTTTTAGGCCAAAGTCCACCACGCTAGCCCAATGCGAATTGGCAGACTTCACACACCTTTGAGAACATTATGACGAACTCTCAGTTGTGCAGGTTTCCTCGCGATGTTTTCCTTCGCCGTTGAAGCTCGTGATATTTAATTTCTTAAACGCACTTAACTTAGAAAAGCCCGAGGTGCGTGCCCGGGATCGAACCTGCGACCCCCCGAATAGGAGACCTCAGTACTAACCACTAGGCTATCACTGCTATGAGAGGAGATCTGCGCTCAGCAGTGAGCCGCTGATGGGTTGCTGATGATGATGATGTACTTGTGAAGATGTAGCAAGTTGCAACTCGACGATGATAATAGATTTTGCGTATTAAAGGTACTTGCAACTTGCAAGTACCTTTAATAGTACCTATATACCTATAAACTCGTGCTAACATCACGGCATTATTAACGCATTTCGAATTCCGTCCAGTAATAGCAAGGTTTATGTCGATATCACAAATCTTTCGCAATCGTGAAATGTCAATTGAACGTGTTACCTGCGTTATTGACATTTGACGATTACGCGGTGATAAGAGCAACGCTCGTTATATAGGTGCAAAAATTATTGAGTTCATTTTAAATGAGCCGTTTATTTAATTTATTCAAAGTTTTCAACCAATTTTTAAAAATAAACGGATTTACTCCCGTGGAAATTTTGTATCATGTAATAAGCTGTAAAAGGGTTCAGAGTTAAAGGCATGAAAATGTAACATACAAACAGCATTTCTTCGTCTTCGACCAATATTATAAAATATGCGAAAGTGCGTTTTTACGCCGGTTTCAATAACGCCGCAATAGCTAAAGTATACGAATCGATGTAATTTTTGGACGACATAGGCTACTTTTTATCCCACAAAAATAAAGGTTTTTAAAAAACCTCACTTCAAACGGACGAAGTCGCGAGCACAAGCTACTCGTAGCTTATAATATTAGTTGGATTATCTGTATGCATTGAGACCATAATATTTCAATACTACTGCACATACAAACTTAGATAAACCAGATGTTTGCTACCACTATAATTATGCCGCACGAATGCAGGATATAGCGCTCACCTCTGTTCTGCTTAGAATGACACAGGGATAGGTACATTAAACGCTTTGGCAACATCGATATTTTTGCTACTCGAGTAAGTAATTTCACGTTAGTCATAAGCAACCTGAAATTTAAAATTAATACTTTAGCTTACTGAGAAGCATTTAATAAATTAGTTATGTTCTTTCTTCAATTAGTTCGTTTTTTTTGAAGGAAGTTCCTTTTCGGACGGTCTTGCGAATAGAGGCTAGCCGAAAAAAATTGTAGGTAAGAATTTTCCGTCAAGACACTTGTTTCCTTCGTTTATTACACACGTTCCATTATAGCTATGGTGGCGTAGCTAACTGGCGTAGTTAAACGAAGGAGTGAAACTATCGGTTCGGGGGTTCGAATCCTGACTTCAGATAATTATTTTTATTTTTATTTTATTTATTTTTATTATTAATTTATTATTAGAAGGAACTTAGTTCCAAGTTCCAACCGAGTGTTCCACGACTCTCTACTTTTTTCTTTCCTTTTTAATTTTGTATCTTAATGTGTATTTATGTATTTCTTAGATTATT
The DNA here is from genome assembly GCA_029955525.1 of Oeneis ivallda. Lineage (NCBI taxonomy): Eukaryota > Metazoa > Arthropoda > Insecta > Lepidoptera > Nymphalidae > Oeneis > Oeneis ivallda. The sequence goes on along the minus strand of JARPMR010000016.1, from coordinate 11,299,988 downwards.
TTAACTTAATTTAATCTACTTGGACGGCAGTTTGGGTCTTGCACTAACTGATGTATTATTAGTGTTCTAAAGCAACTTTTGTAAGAGCATTACTGTTTGTTGTTCATAGAATTTTGTATAGAAAAATAACACAAACCAATTAATGATCCAAATAGCGAAAGGTCAAAGATTACACAGGCCGCCCGCGTCAAGCCAGCCATTAAAATGCAAACACTATATAACGCTATTGTTTCCCGCGACGTCTCATTGCGTCTGTCTGTTGACTATCCTTCCTGAATAGAACAATATGATTTGTTGTATTTTTTTAATCGAGTTTGCTCAAACATTTACATGTAACTTACTCGTAATGTAATGAGTAATAATAATACATTACATGTAATAGAGTTCATTTGTCATTGCTGAACTTTGTTGTAGGTATTGCCAAAATTTTTTGCCAAATGCGCCGTCTGAAAAGAGCCCTCAATAAACTCAGCATTTTTAAAAGAATGTTTGTGTAGTTCTCAATTTACGGTATACCTACTTATATATTTCAATATCGTAGAGATGTTTGTATAGTAGAAAAGTGTAGCCCACTATATAATGACTAAAGATGTGATTGAAAGTCAATATATATTATAACAAGTAATGTTTAGTTAATTCTACCCTACTAATATTTTATATGAGTTTGTGTGTAAAGTTTGAGACGATGGTTGGATGGATGTTTGTTACTCTTTCATGCAAAAACTTCTGGATGGATTCTGACGAAACTTCACAGTGTAATAGTTAATACATCAAAATAGCACATAGACATAATTTTATTCAAAAAAGTAAGCAGTTCCCGCGGGAATTAATAATCCTTAATCCACGCGGACGAAGTCGTGGGGCATCATCATATTATTCACATACTAGATAATGCCCGCGACTTCGTCCGCGTGGATTAAGAGTTTTTAATTTTTCAAGATGAAAGTAACCTATGTGTAATCCTGGGTATGAGCTATCTCCATTCCAAATTTCAGTCAAATCGGTTCATTCATTGTAGCCTGAAAGAATAACAAACATCCATCCATCCATACAGCCATCCTCACAAACTTTCATAATATAAGTAGGATTTTACATTAAATATTATGCTAAAGAAATTATGCTTTTAAGGTAAAGATGTTCGATTTACGGGATAAACATGACTTCCCTTTATCAATTAAACATTAATGGCGCACGACAGAACAATTTCGCTTTGTAATAATTTTAGTTTGAGGAACCTACGGTCACGACGTGTCATTATTCAATAGGGCTACCAACTTTACAGATTTTCAAGTTATGGGAGATATTAAAAGCATTGTTGTAATTCATCTGGGATCTCTCAACTCCCGAATTTTTATATCCCACCAAAAACTTTTCATTTAAAATGTTGTTACAACGAGACCAATGGCTCGCACTATCAAAAAGTTATCAAATCTCATGTAGAGCCAAAGCTTCTAACTCTACACGCCCTTACTCTACAAGCCCTAACTTCACAAACTCTTGACCTTAGTTAAAATAATATGTGGCTTTTTGTAAGTTACTTATGACAATTTTTTTTATTTTTTTATTATTATTTATAATTTATAACAAGGAGTCCTTAAATCAATTTTCAGACCTCTAGCATCAAAATTTGCAGAAATCTCATACAAACTTTCATCCCCTAGTTTAAGGGGTTGGGGAATAAAAGTTCCAAGCTTAAGAATTTTTTTGTTGTTTGTGTACTAATACTAGCTTACATACCAAATTTCAGCTTTTTAGGACTTCAGGAAGTACCCTAAGAATTTTGTAGATCATCAGTTAATCATTCAGTGACGAAATCAGGGTTTTTAGATATCAATAAAATCTAAAGTATAAAAGCTATGCAACTGAAACTTTGTGTATTTACACTAGCGGCACGCTATGATGGCCGGTTTGACACATTACAATAGTGATGTGGAATGTCAATTTATTCTCGAACAAAAAACAATTAAGTTTTGTTTTTGTACCTGATTAAATAGGTTTAATAAAACAAAAATGTATATGTTTATTTAATTTATTTGAACGAACTGAATATTTGAATGAAAATGAATAAGTATACATACTTTATATGCACACAAGAAACATATGAATACAAAAGATACCAAAAAAGGTGCCACAAAAGGCCATAATTAATCAGATTCGTCCATACTACTATTTTCACTGTCGTCACTGCTATCATCACCTACATTAATAATTATATGTTCGTTTTCTATAATATTATCTATTTTCACATCTCTTTCATAATCTTCCCTTATTAATTTAACAGTTCTATTCACAACCTTTTCCCAGTCTCCTTTAGTCACATGTTCACAAGCTTCTTCTAATAATTTTAGCATTTTTTTTGTGGTAAATGGGGGTTCTGTATTGTGTCTTGCAGCATATCCCTTAATTTGAGCCCACACCAACTCAATCGCATTATACTCACAATGGTAAGGCGGTAACCGTATAACTCTGTGCCCATGTTCTAATGCTATTTCGTCAATGACGTATCGGATCTTGGTTGGTTTGTTTTCTTTTAAAAGACGTACTAATTCCGCTTTTAACATATTCATGTTTGCATCTACGCCATTTTTACGAAGCCATGCGACGATATCAGCTTTCTTTTGGGATTGGGCAGGTGGCTTGTCAATTTGCATCGAGTGGTATGGGGCGTTGTCCATAATTATAATAGATGGTTCAGGGAGGCTACACAACATTGAGGTAAACCATTCAGTAAACTTTTCTCCATTCATGTCTTCATGATAGTCTCCAGTGGTTTTTGACGCAAAAGCCATGAGAGAACCTTCGACAAACCCGTTGATGGTTCCGGCGTGACAAATTATAAGTCGCGATCCTTTTCCTACAGGAACTTTGGAAGTAGATGCTGCTGTGTCATCGTTCCAAGAACGGCCTACAGTATGGTTAGCATTAAGCCATGTTTCATCCAAGAACACAACATTTTGCCAATTTTTGATTTCTTTCACTTGCCGTAAAAAAGTATACCTTGCCATCGCTATATCAAATCTTTCCATCAATATTTTGCGTTTGTTACATTTTTTGTATCGAAATCCAATGGTCTTCAAAATCTTCGTTAAAGAACTTTCCCCACCGAAGAATAATCCAGCTTCCTTCAGTGAATGCACCAACTTTTTTCTTGTTGGATACTCCTTCTGTAAATAGTAGCCGTAAACATGTCTTCGGATAGCATCGGCATCAAAGCTATCGATGCCTACGACTGGTTTTGCTCGTTTTCTCTTTTTTGGTGTGTGAAGTTTATTTTCTTCTGTGCCAGTCTCGCCATATTTTTTTTTAGTTATCCGTCTAACAGTTCGTTGTCCAATATTAAGCGCATCAGCTACACGTTCAACCACTGACGTTATAGGTAAAATTGGCCCTCCATTTTGAGCTTCACGATCGAAATAGTTACGAAGGCGTATTACGAACTCACGTGTCTGACTATTTAGAACAGTTCTCTGCGTACGTTCGGTCATATCGACGAAATCCACAACAAAGGGCTTGAACAGAGTCCAAATTAACGAGCAAGGGTCAACAGTAATGCAGTATCAATATTTGAAATCCAAAGCCAGGTCAAAACTATATCACAATCGCATTGCACTGACAGTTTATACTTTTCGAAGCAACGTCAATTCGAAACTGCTTTGTTTTGCATTGAGCATTGACGCGAGTTTGCCGGAGGTAGTAGTTGTGCTAGCCAGCGATCCTATGTGACGATCGTATTAGATTCCATTTTTAAAAATTTTCAATTTAGAAAACCAAATGCCGAGTTGTGGTATATATCATATAAAAATAAAAATTTTACCTTTTGTATGAAACAGCTGATATTTTTTTGCGATTTCAGAGGTTTGTCCACATAGTGAAAATTGTTCATATTCACAAGTACATTCACCCCTTAAATGGTGCAAACTGATTTTTCTACACTTGTATACATTTTAGAAATCAATTTAATAAATAAATTTTGAGTCCTAAACCTAAAACTACATTCGATAAAATTTATGAATCTCTGCACATCACTATCGTCAATAAAGTAATACAATTATTTCCTTCAAAGTCGTTATCAATTAATACGGAACTTCATGAGCGGACAAACGTCAAACCGGCCATCATAGCGTGCCGCTAGTATAATAAGTCCACTATTGATATCATATACCGAGAATTTTGTTTATCTGGTATAATCTAAACTCGAGTTATTTAGAAAAATTAGGTAGTGCCCTTGCGCTTCGCTTGGCTCATCGTGGCGGGGACACTAATATAAATCTTTTCTAACTTAAGTTATTTTTCTAACTAACACCTGAAATGTCTATACTCTTTAAAATTACTCAAATCATGGCTTTGGGTCCAAAAAAATAATTTTCTGTAATTCTCACTGACGAGTTCAGTTCTGTAATTCTCACTGACGAAATTCAGATAATTTCTTGCAAATAGTAGTTTTTATAACAACAATCTTAGAATTAGAAAATTTATGTTATGGATAAATCAATTTAGTTAACCTATAGCGCATGGTAGTAGTACCTACCAGTAGTACTCCTGGCACTATAGGATCTCTCTGTGTCATAGGACAGCTACTTTTTATTCAGGAAAAACAAAAGCTACTCGTATTATTCAAAAACAAACTACATAGTTAATTAGTTCAAGAAAAATAATTCCATGACTTTAACTTAGTTACTTCAATTATGTGGCAGCCCTAATTGTTGCTGTTTCAACTCCCGACACTTACTAGAATACTATAAGTGCAGTTTAGCCTGGAATACATAATTGAGTTAGCCGCTACTTCTAAGAACTACGTAGGTACATCCCCGTCAGATAAATTATTCGACATTTTAGAGAAAAATACATTGCTTATATTTTACCAACTTTTGCCCGCGACTTCGTCCGTTTACAGTTCGGTTTTAGAAATCTTCTGCTTTTCTGTAATAAAAATATTATATGCGTACTAAGTCACTCTCCAACTATAACTATGCAAAGAATCACGTCAATCCGTTGTCGTTGCTGCGTGATTAAAGGACAAACCAATAAAAACACACTTTCGAATTTATAATAATAGTAAGGATATTAATTAGGAATGATGCTTGGGCACTTGTATCATTATTATTTTTTAATTTTAAATTATGAAATATGCAAACGAAACCCTCACATAGTTTGCTTTCATCGCGGAAACATCCGTAATTTTGTGTTTGACTGTTGTCAAAATATTGATATTCATCATTATTTATAATCGAAAATGTAACATGTAAGAATAACATTTGTAAAAACAGAAAATAAATCGGTCCAAAACAAAAGAAATCTGTAAAGATACTTAAAAAAAGAGAAATTGTATTGTGTTATAATATTTAGAAACGTTTTTTTAAATGAATTAAAAATAAATTATATATGTGTTCGTGGCTTTACATTGGTGGCCTACCTTGATCTTGGCATGAACAAAATATCAATCACAATCATGGAGATCAGACTGCGATTTGTGGATGGGTTATGAATGGTGGTCGTTGTAAAGGGGCCATGTGGCGCCCAACCACTGGCGCCAGTCTGACCAGGAACGCAAGATACCAAAGGTTGTAGATCCCTGTCCCTGACCCCTATATTCATTATGCTTTCCTGGTACTATTTTAAGGATACTATAATACTCTCATCAAGTATTTTTTTACGTACCAGCTGATTTTAATTAAGATAGCAAAATTATTATAGTACAATAAGATAAAATGAGCCGTCGTCTTTAAAAATTGTATTGTTTATTTTTATTATATTACTTGTAACTTGGCTCCTTGGCTCATAATAATTTATACTACATAAGTGCCGTTTTCACCAACGTCGAGTGACGTTTATCCTAGGAATAAATTGGGCGTTCTGACAGTTTTTGTATTGAAAATACTGTCATTATCAACCACATTACATGAAATCGGCCATTAGTGTAATAATTTTGTACTTAAATTATATTGTAATAATTATGTGTTGATGAACTTACGAGTGTGACATTATGAGCACTGATAAAACCCCCATAAAAAAAGAAAAAAAAGTAAGGCTATTATTGTAACTGTTTAATTAACATTAAAACATGAAAACATCATAGGACTGATGCCCATATTTTCTTTTCTATCGATGTTTGGGAGGAATTTATCTCGAGCTTTTCTTTTGCTTGGAGCATAGGTACAAAATAATTTTGCTCAATTAAATCGTGATTTCCATTAAAAAATGTAGTAAAATACGAAGGAAATAAACTCTGTAAAGATCTGAACGGTGATGTGATAGTGATCGATATAATAGATAACGATGTTTTTTTATATTTTTAAGCATTTAAAAGAAATACTATGTCGGTAAGCTTCTAGAGATTTGAGCAGTAGAAATAGAAAACATTATAGTAACAATACTCAAACTCATTACATATTCCACTAAATAGGTTTAATAATCTCAGCCATAAAACAACAAACCCGCTACTTATTAACATAAAAAACATCTAAAACAGAAGTAGGTAAACATAGAGTGTATTAGAAACTAGCTGGCATTTCTTAAAAATTTTGCCCAACATCGGCAGACCAATATTCAACCAGACCAATATTCAGACCAATATTTTCATGGTAGGTAAGTACAATATAATTGTACATTGTATAAATCCCAGCTTTACACAAATAAAGAATTGCTAACCTCTGTAGCTCTTTACCTACTGTAATTTTTTTTCCACCAAAAGTCTGATTCCGGTTGCGATTCAGGAAAATTTAGTGTATGTAAATCGTATGCAGTGTACGCTTGGATGGCTCTCTAGGAAAAGTATTTTCGCCGATTTAAGAGTGGGTGTGTGCTCGTTAACAGTAAACAGATTTGATTTTTACAGTAGTAGATCAAGTTTCAAGTATCCGAAAAAAAACACGCAAGAATTACATCATACTGCCAAGGGACGTGTTTGGGCAAAAACATAAAATGATGAAATTTGTTCGATAATAAAAAATCGCGAAGTTAGGTCTAATTTTTAACCAATATTCATTTATTTTCAATGTGTTGCATATTACAGAGCCAAAATTTTTACATTAAATTCCGATTGCTATTATCAAGGGAGTAGCCTAGTGAATTGAAAAGAAAATGAATATTTTACGAGTTACAAAGTATTTGGCGCTTACTACACTCCTATTCCGCGCAAAACGCATTCTTTTGTCGCGCCTCACATGAGGTTGTGGCTATGTTTTATCTCATCGCGAAATCGGATTTTTTTTTGGGGTTACACGCGCTCTTAATTGACAATTATTACCATCAAAGTTCAGCCAATTTACATTAGCATATTTACATAGTTTTTGAGATTAGTGCGCACAGATAGACAATCTTAGAGACTGGGACTTTGTTCTATATAATATTAAGTAATATATTATAGATTACACAATATAGAAGCTCGTATCTCAAGGCGCTTGTAGGGTTCACAGGTTACTTGCAATAGCAAAACTTCATTATTGATTAGAGTGTTTATTAATTGTACATTCGTTACACACAGTGAAACACAGTTTATAAATTCAATTACATGTATGCGCTTTGATCTATGTATGCTACGTGTGATATTTATGATATTGTGGGCAAACCTTAAGACGGCGAGCAAAGGCGAATTATTTCAAAGCATCAGCATTTAAAACAATAACAATAATCAATGAATTGTGTTTAACATTTATTGTTTTGCCTATGATTGCAATTTACATAGACGTGTTATAAATACATAAATAAAATGCATTAATCGACAAACTATTTACTTTTAATCTAAAAAGATTTAAGTAGCTCTATGCCCTGATATTGCCATAAGTATTTTTTTAATCCCATCAACACAACTAATTGGAAGTTAGTGCGTAACTTATAGGCTAACTATATTATTCTGTTTTACTCATATTGATAGTTACGAGTTCTTTCGCATAATAAGTTGTGGATTCTGTTGCTCACTCTAGGAACCTTTATTAACCAATGTTATTTTACTTTATTTTATGAAGACCGTAAATAATCTTTGTATGATAATTATGTACAATTATTTACGGTCACTTAGGTAAAATAAAAAATAAAACTAAATTATAATATTAATTCAGCGAAGTTACCATACCTATAAAAATAACAAATGCCGTAATGTTCACACAAGAGCCCCATATTTATAATTATTATAACACAAATGTTATTTGATATATAATATCTTTATATTATTCCAAATAATTTGTTAATTTACGTACAAATGCTATAAAACGATATAGTCGTAAAAATCACATCGATAAATATGATAAACACTATCCGCATATTTTATGACTAGGTAGGTTCTTAGCTCCCAAGCTCTTTTCGAATTGATATAATAAATAATTACTGGTTAATTGTTATTGAAGTGTAAGTAACCTTCTAATGTCTAAACGATTTCACTAGCACGTGGAAATATGAACGGAAGACATACTTACCTACTCGTATTAAAATATACCGGGAGTCGGTAACACTAAGAGCCTGTCCAGATGAGGCGTTTTACGCGCGAGTCGACTCGCGCGTAGTGGATGTATTACAAAATGGAGCGTGATAACTTCGATAACGAACTTTTTATAGACGAGAGTGAAAAAAGAGTAGCCATATGGGATATGGATATTTTGACATGGAGTTAAATCTTCTTGAATAATTTCTAGTAAATCATCAAACGATGTTACTGACATTCGAAAGTAGTTGAAAAATTTTTCGCTGTGTTCTCTGAGTTTTGGGTATAATGATATGAACATACTATGCGTCATTCTGTCACGTAGAATTGGAAGCACCTTAAATCGTCGACTTACTCTTCCTTTACGTCGTTTCCATCGACGGTATGCAAGCCACAACACAATCACTGTATCCGAGTCCATGTTTATAACTGAATCCCTCCCAGTGTAGGAACGCGCGTAAAACGTGATATCTGGACGCAATATAAATTGAAACGCGAGAGTTCACTCGCGCGTAAAACGCCTCATCTGGACAGGCTCTAAAGTTCCCGTCATGCGGAAACAAAAACTCTTTATAGGAATTAGTCATCATTATCATAATCATCATCATCAGCAACCCATCAACGGCTCACTACTGAGCGCAGGTCTCCTCTCAGAGAAGGGTTATAGGCCATATCCCATAGTCCACCACACTAACCCAATGCGAATTGACGGACTTTAAACACTTTCGAGAACATTATGGAGAACTCTCAGGTTGCAGGTTTCCTCACGATGTTTTCCTTGACCGTTGAAGCAAGTGATATTTAATTGCTTAAACGCACTTAACTCCGAAAAGTCAGAGGTGCGTACTGCGTACCCGGGATCGACCCTGCGACCCCCCCGAATTAGAATAGGAGACTACAGGCCTAACCACTAGGCTATCACTATTTCATACAGCAACCCGGGTTGGGTTGCGACTTTGCTAGGTTAGCACATTTGATAAAAATCTCTCAGATTCTATTTTATCCTATTTAAAAATCCAAGGATTATAACTTTCTTACATTTCACATACATACATACATTTCAGTACATTCAGTACCGGAAAATATTAAAATTGTCAATATAAACTAGGTAAACTGTGAAATTTTCACGGTTTCAACTTAGCTAGCGTCGACAGCAATTTATAAACATATTATGTAAGTATACCGTGTGAAATTTTATTGGTTGTACTCCCTGAAGGAGGTGAATGTGCTCATGAAACTGAACAACTTTCCCCAAGGAACATAGGTCAAAATATGAAAAAAAAAAATTGGACCCTCCATACAAAATTGACGATCAGCTGATTGATTTACTATGGGAGGTCCAAATTTTTTTTTCATATTTCGACCTATGTTCCTTGGGGAAAGTTGTTCAGTTTCATGAGCACATTCACCTCTTTCAGGGAGTACAACCAATGAAATTTCACCGTGTATAAATTGCTGTCGACGCTGCATCGCACTAACGCTGAGTTGGATAAACAAGTTTGCCAGCACTATCGTAGCTAAACTGTTTATAATTTATTATTTTAAGAAAAAGTTAAACTTCTAAATCGTGGAAATAAAACAAACATTGTGAAAGTTTTTTTTTCACTCACTGGAGAAGATTGCAAAACATTTATTGTGACTAAAATTATTATTGTTTATAATTTATTGTATCAGCAGATATCTAGAGAATTTCATAGTTCAGTATTTTATAGAAATGCGATTTGTCTGACACCTTTTTAGGGTTCCGTACCCAAACGGTGCCAACGGGACCCTATTACTAAGCCTTCGCTGTCCGTCTGTCCGTCCGTCCGTCTGTCAGCGGGCTGTATCTCGTAAGTCGTAATAGATAGACAGTTGAAATTTTCACACATTGTGTATTTCTATTGCCGCTATAACAACAAATAATAAAAATTAAATTAAATTAAAAAATAAAGGGGGCTCCCTACATGGAAAAAGAGTCGAAATAATTTTTTTTTATTTTACCCTGGTATGTGGGATGTCATTGTCTAGAGCTCATTAAGTGAAGTTCAAATATAATTTTTTTATTTTTTAGCTACAAAATGAAGAAATGGGGGGGCCGTCAAAGTTGTCGGTTTTAGAACAATTTTGTTAGGGGGGTCTGTCTTAAAAACTAAACTAGTTAGGAATTTGAAATTTTGGTATATTATGTACTATATAGTGTATTTAAACAACAAATACTGAAAACACCGATTTATAATGCGGTTTGTAAGTTGTGACCAAAACAAAAGAGCATTTTTCCCCATATGCTAATTTAGTACTTTCTAAGAACCAAGATATCTAAATATGTATCTAGTTTTAGAAAAATTATTTGGTCATATGTACGGAACCCTAAAAGACCGAGACCTGACTCGCACTAAGCCGATTTTTTTTCTGTCATCTGCAAACGTAAACGCTGACCCGAATTAGGCGAAAAACTGAACCCACACGGAGACGGGCATAATCTATTTAGTTACTTTTATTTCAAGAAAATAGCTGAAGCACCACCAAGCAATAAAGTCGCAGGTTATATTATAACGTAAAAGTTTTGTGACTTAAAAATCAGCCATTATAATAATAATTTCTAAAAGAATAGATAAGTATAATATCTAAACAGCATTCCTAATTATTGTCTTATTTAAAGTACGCTCTTACACAATAAGTAAGTACATAATATGTCTGTCTCTACATTCCAAAGATATCTTTTAAAAGGTGATGTGTTTTCAACATAACACTTTAGGAGTTGATGTTAATGCGTCCTAATTTATCTTAAAAATGGTTTACAAGTCAGAAAGCTTCCTGACGATGCACTTATGCCATTAAGTCGAAGTGTAAACAGGGCTTATTAATTCTCTCGATACGTTTGCGCTCATAAGAGTACAACACCAAAGAATGTACTTAAACTCATATTTAAGAATTTTCACAAAGGCAATGTATTCAAAACACGCGTGTAACCGCTCATGAATTATTACAGTTTTAAAAGGACCGGTTGGTGTCCACAGTGCTCTATTCGCATTCAAGCGGCAGCTAAAGCTGCAGAAAACACCAAGCAAGCGTTGATCATAAAATTACGTATGAACAAGTTAGTGCCGGCGCCACATTTCTGTGAACAATGGAATGGTATGTAAATGGCGCAAACCGCGCGATCATAACTCGAACACACACACAAATGTATGAGCACTGCATATCATTTTGACGCTCATCTTTACGACTTTGCGTCAACTTGTTACGTCCTTGTGTAATTACCTCTTTACTTTCCCTAATGCTATATATATATTATATGCTATATATTCCCTATACTACCCCAATAAATCAAAAACTTGGCAACGGAGTACCTACTCGTATTACATTTTTATTTTCTTCATTTATTTGCACTAACAACATCATACACGAAATGCCAACAATCTTATTCTTATTAGAATAAGATTTTTGGCATTTCGTTTCTATTCAACACTAATTAGTATGGTAATGGATAAAGTTCCTTACATAATCTTTTAAAAAAACTTCTATTTTGCATTATAGGTACTTCTTGTAAGATTAGCGTAAACTTTTTATTTCGTATGCTATCTATTCTTATTTTAAACTAGCGGCACGCTATGATGGCCGGTTTGACGTTTGTCCGCTCATGAAGTTCCGTATTAATTGATAACGACTTTGAAGGAAATAATTGTATTACTTTATTGACGATAGTGATGTGCAGAGATTCATAAATTTTATCGAATGTAGTTTTAGGTTTAGGACTCAAAATTTATTTATTAAATTGATTTCTAAAATGTATACAAGTGTAGAAAAATCAGTTTGCACCATTTAAGGGGTGAATGTACTTGTGAATATGAACAATTTTCACTATGTGGACAAACCTCTGAAATCGCAAAAAAATATCAGCTGTTTCATACAAAAGGTAAAATTTTTATTTTTATATGATATATACCACAACTCGGCATTTGGTTTTCTAAATTGAAAATTTTTAAAAATGGAATCTAATACGATCGTCACATAGGATCGCTGGCTAGCACAACTACTACCTCCGGCAAACTCGCGTCAATGCTCAATGCAAAACAAAGCAGTTTCGATTTGACGTTGCTTCGAAAAGTATAAACTGTCAGTGCAATGCGATTGTGATATAGTTTTGACCTGGCTTTGGATTTCAAATATTGATACTGCATTACTGTTGACCCTTGCTCGTTAATTTGGACTCTGTTCAAGCCCTTTGTTGTGGATTTCGTCGATATGACCGAACGTACGCAGAGAACTGTTCTAAATAGTCAGACACGTGAGTTCGTAATACGCCTTCGTAACTATTTCGATCGTGAAGCTCAAAATGGAGGGCCAATTTTACCTATAACGTCAGTGGTTGAACGCGTAGCTGATGCGCTTAATATTGGACAACGAACTGTTAGACGGATAACTAAAAAAAAATATGGCGAGACTGGCACAGAAGAAAATAAACTTCACACACCAAAAAAGAGAAAACGAGCAAAACCAGTCGTAGGCATCGATAGCTTTGATGCCGATGCTATCCGAAGACATGTTTACGGCTACTATTTACAGAAGGAGTATCCAACAAGAAAAAAGTTGGTGCATTCACTGAAGGAAGCTGGATTATTCTTCGGTGGGGAAAGTTCTTTAACGAAGATTTTGAAGACCATTGGATTTCGATACAAAAAATGTAACAAACGCAAAATATTGATGGAAAGATTTGATATAGCGATGGCAAGGTATACTTTTTTACGGCAAGTGAAAGAAATCAAAAATTGGCAAAATGTTGTGTTCTTGGATGAAACATGGCTTAATGCTAACCATACTGTAGGCCGTTCTTGGAACGATGACACAGCAGCATCTACTTCCAAAGTTCCTGTAGGAAAAGGATCGCGACTTATAATTTGTCACGCCGGAACCATCAACGGGTTTGTCGAAGGTTCTCTCATGGCTTTTGCGTCAAAAACCACTGGAGACTATCATGAAGACATGAATGGAGAAAAGTTTACTGAATGGTTTACCTCAATGTTGTGTAGCCTCCCTGAACCATCTATTATAATTATGGACAACGCCCCATACCACTCGATGCAAATTGACAAGCCACCTGCCCAATCCCAAAAGAAAGCTGATATCGTCGCATGGCTTCGTAAAAATGGCGTAGATGCAAACATGAATATGTTAAAAGCGGAATTAGTACGTCTTTTAAAAGAAAACAAACCAACCAAGATCCGATACGTCATTGACGAAATAGCATTAGAACATGGGCACAGAGTTATACGGTTACCGCCTTACCATTGTGAGTATAATGCGATTGAGTTGGTGTGGGCTCAAATTAAGGGATATGCTGCAAGACACAATACAGAACCCCCATTTACCACAAAAAAAATGCTAAAATTATTAGAAGAAGCTTGTGAACATGTGACTAAAGGAGACTGGGAAAAGGTTGTGAATAGAACTGTTAAATTAATAAGGGAAGATTATGAAAGAGATGTGAAAATAGATAATATTATAGAAAACGAACATATAATTATTAATGTAGGTGATGATAGCAGTGACGACAGTGAAAATAGTAGTATGGACGAATCTGATTAATTATGGCCTTTTGTGGCACCTTTTTTGGTATCTTTTGTATTCATATGTTTCTTGTGTGCATATAAAGTATGTATATTCATTTTCATTCAAATATTCAGTTCGTTCAAATAAATTAAATAAACATATACATTTTTGTTTTATTAAACCTATTTAATCAGGTACAAAAACAAAACTTAATTGTTTTTTGTTCGAGAATAAATTGACATTCCACATCACTATTGTAATGTGTCAAACCGGCCATCATAGCGTGCCGCTAGTGTAAAATAGTCAATGCTTGCGCACCCTGACTATGCCTTTACATAATACCAACATAATATTTGTACAGATATGAATTAGCCCAAATAGTTCAATTTGATACCATTATCGCATTCCGGATTACATATTTCATTAATCGAGAGCTCAATTCTGTTATCTATCGTGCTTTATCGCATCTATATTTCGCCAAGATTTTACGTCGTCTAAGGATTTATTGTTTAGTAAAATTAAGCGCCACCAGACTAAATAAATTCACTGCAAAACTAGGGTCAGGCGTCAGTACAAATCTCGAACTTCACGATAACCTACGTATGACAAAGACGTCATGTTTATATTCGTAGCAATATACTTGTATAAACGACTACGAGCTCGCTTGCTTGCGTCTTTGCCTCTTTGCACTTGCAAATCGATACTATGATGTGTAAACGTCATTGAAGAGGTGACCATAAAATGGATTACTTACCTGAATACCTAGGATTAATTTTGATCCATTTGAACAGATTTTTTTGTTTGGTATTAGATAGCAAATGAAGTAGATAGTGAATATTAATCCTTATCCTCGCTAATATATAAATTCCAAAGTGTTTGTTCGTTAGTTTTGTCTTAAATCACGCAGCAACGGAGCAATGCGACGGATCTACGTGATTTTAAGCATGAGTATTGGGTATGACCTGGACAAGTGACAAAAAAAACTCCGCTAGTAGGTAGGTACTATAAAAATCTGGTCAAAATTCGGTTGCTATTTTATCCCACTAAAGCATTCATTTTGGAGAAATTAAAATTTTAGTAACCGCACCGCATTTTCTTTACTTAAAGTTTGCTTAATATCTTGTATACTATAATGCCACAGGTACGCAGAGTGGAGATGTACATTATAAAACTTTGTACCTAGATTTTGGAGTGTACAATATTAACTACACTCAATTGATTAACGACTAGCTGGCATGCGTTGTAACGACACGTAAAGTAAGTATAAAGAAATTATAATGTAGAGTTTTTGGGCCATTAACCCTCGCGGATGTCCCCAGAACACCCTACCAAAGTTTCATCACAACCTGATCAATGGTTTCGCAACGCATGCATAGAGGACAAATATACAAACATTGATTTTTATTTATATAGAGGGGTTGCATGTCAGTAAAGTAATGGTAAAGTTTCGGTTTAGATTTAATAAAATAAAAAAAAAATCTGTTATGGGTTAAACAAACCAGGATTCCTTATTTTTTAACAAAATTTGACCTTCATCCTTAATCATAGAGGTAAGATCAGTAACCCGCTAACAATTACAAACAGTAACCCGCATTGCTTGTTTTTGGTGGGCAAGTTAAAAAAAAATCTCACAGGATATCACGCATATCCAATTCAAATATCGCTTTTCCGTATATTGTATTTAATATGTGTATTGGGTCCCAAGGTGCTGGAGTGGTAGCCCCGCACCGGAAAGCGCAGTGTTGACAAACCCTCCGCTATGTGGACCGACGCGGCCATCAGACGAGTCGCAGCGAGCCGCTAGATACAGCAGTGGACGTCTGTTGGTTGATGAGAAAAAGAAAAGTAGAACATATACCTACATGACGGCGCGTCTATAACCAGAGAGCACTGGCAGGCCCTCTACCGGAGCGTTGCGTAGATGGTAGCGAGGAAGCCATTAGAGAAAACAATCTCTTGGCAACCGGCGCACCACGACGGCGACGAACCGCTGGTTTAAATATCCTGATCTAAGAAATTACTGCTCAAAGTGGATTATTTAACTGTCGGAAGAATCATCATATTGTGATTGACTGATTTGTTTAATTGGAGATTATAATTTTGTGTTCAAAGGAGAATTCAGCTGCCACGTTTCAATATACGCCCACATTTCATAGCTCAGCCATAATACTCCATGATATAGGCCATCCTGGCGCCTATATACATATTTCAAAATGTATTCGGGAAAGTTTAACTATAAAGGCAACTTATCTAACTTTAACCGCCTTACGTGCAACTGCCACTGAATGCGGTGCCGGTAGTCGTAGACAGTCTCATTCTCGCCAAATTCGCTTAGAGCCGCCGTGTGCCGGCGCCAGTCTACTTTCCAAATAGCCTTCGCGTCTCGCCTGTGACCTTTTAAGCACGTACTCGCCTTATGGGTCCCAACCACTCCTAGTTTCATAGATTCTGACGCTACAATTTTAATTGGTCAAATTTTATTCTCTTGGTTTGTCGACTGCTACCTAAATACGCTGCTGAATTTATACGTATTGAGCGTAAAATTGCGTCGAATGCGACACGATGCTAAATTGATTTCTAAGTCGAATCTTTCTGGCACTTCATTAATAACAACTTTTAACACGGAGCTATACCTACCACACCTTCAACGGTTAGGCTTAGTACCCATTTCACCAACGTCGAACGACTAAGTTTATCCGAGGAATAAATTGGGCGTTCTGACAGTTTTTGTATTGAAAATTCTGTCAAAATAATACTTATTAGAATAATTATAAAGACTTATTTTAAGTTGGTCAAATTGGCTCTTAGAATAACTAATTAACTCTTTGAGATAAAAAGATTGTTTTTATCATCATCAGCAACCCATCAATGGCTCAATACTGAGCACTGGCAATTGGACTTCACACACCTTTGAGAAAATTGTGGAGAACTTAGGGTGTGCAGGTTTCCTCACGATGTTTTCCTTCACCGTTGAAGCAATTATAATTTCTTAAACGCACATAACTCCGAAAAGTCAGTGGTGAGTCTCACGATGTTTTCCTTCACCGTTGAAGCATGTGATATATTATAATTTCTTAAACGCACATAACTCCGAAAAGGCAGTCGTGTTTAGATCACACCAGGATCGAACTTGCGATCCCACGTATAGGAAACCATAGTTCTAACCATTAGGCTATCACTGCTACAAAGATTGTCTTCCAAAAGTACCAATTGAGTATTGTGGCACATCCAGTATCCACCTATCCCGGAAGACTCATTAAAGGTTCGTTTTACATCTATCAAGTTATCGACTTCAGTTACCTTTGCATATAGAACATAATATTTCCCTCACCGTTAAAGTGATATATTTATTTGCTTAAAACGTTACTCAGAAAAGTCCAGTCTAATGAATCGAGCCCGGACCCCAAAAACGGGCCCGAATTCTTAAATACTACACTGTCATCGTTTTATATATCATAGGCCATCATAGCATATTGTATAGATAGCCTTATCTCAATAAATCTTTCTTTAAAAACATGCAATGATTATGAAGTGGCGCCACACTAAATTCATGTCCGCCGTTCATAGAGAAACACGCCTTCAACATTTGATCTCTCGAGAGTTGCCAATAAAGTACTATTCGTAGTTATGATCAAATAGAACAGTTATATTAAGAACACGATAGTACCTACCATTATATCAAATTTAATACTTATAGCTTACAAGATAATAGTTCGTCGACATGAATAAGTAGGCAGTAGTCATACTTACAAATACGTGGGGCAGGATAACGCTTGAGTGTTGTAAATATTACTACTTACTATCCGATACTATGTTTATGTAGAGTAGAGTGTGGTATAGGTACATTTGTCGAGCACGGGCAATGATTTTCACACGTTCGAAGAGAAGGACTTTTCGGTATTGCCTTCTTTTAGGTAGTACGCTGAAGAAACTAAAGGCGAAGTCAAAACAAAGCTAAACTAGTGGTTCGCCCCGAACTGAGACCTCGCGGTAACGGTATCCCATGATTATTCATTCAATCGATACATGATAACCAAAACTGACATTATTATTATGCCCGTTTTCACCAAACATACCTAAATCATCCCCTAAGTAGGAGTCTCTTAACGTAGGTAGCTCCTAAATACAATCCTAAGTCCTAACATCCGTCCCAATATCCTTTTAGGTGTCCCGTACAGGATCGTGATAAATAAGTTGACAGAAAACATCACCTAACTTATAGGTAGCCCGTAAAGGTTAGGGAACGTTAGTGAAAACATTGAATTATTATGTAGGTACTAACGAGTGAAACCGGGTTACGGGCATCTGTACAAATCGTCATCTATCGACGCGAATAGAAAATATACAATATTTAACTAAAATTTAACTAAAAAATAATTTTAATTGAATAATATGGTACAAAAAAAATACAATACAATTATTGTATTATATTATGTAACTAAATAATAATGGTCGACGCAAAACTGTTTTTGGGATAGGTCGTAGTCGTAACTCGTAGTTCCATGGGAATAGTTACTGACTGCGCCATCTATTAGCATTATTGTGAAGCTATGTTGATGCTATATGAATTACTGATGCCCATTAAAAATTAAATAATCTCGTTTCTTTATAATATTCATATAATTTTAGTATTTGTTGTTCAAGTACAGGATGTAAGTGACCTAAAAAAATAAAACCAGTTTGAAAATCCATAGCGGATTTTCCTAGAGAGCGTCTTCAAGCGAGCGTATAAAATCGCCACTTTGAAAGCCCCCCATTTCGTCAATTTTAAGGGAAAAATTAAAAAAAAAAAATTTTTGTACTCGGTTCAAAATTATCTTTAAAATGATATGTAACAATTTTATGTAACGCGATAATTTTTTTTTTTACTTCGCATTCACTTCTATGAGAGCCCCCCTGAAATAAAGGTTTTTATAATTTTTTATCCAATATTCGGCTGAAGGCCATCAGTTTACATATTATATCTAAATTTGAAGTAATTACGTTTAGTAATTCAAAAGTTATAAGGCTCTGACAGACGGACGGACGGACGGACGGACGGACGGACGGACGAACGGACGGACAAGTGCAAATTCACTCTAGTAGACTCAGAGACCTCGCTTCGCTCGGTCAATGAATCGCCCCATTTTGAAACTGGTTGCTAACATAAGTGTGAAAAAAGAACTATACTCGAAATGGAATAAAATTTATTGTAATATTTTACATTGCTACCGAGTAATTAAGAGTCGAAATTTCGTTTTCATAAGATTTGGACCCACCATGCTATGATTGTCCCATATAAACTCCTTCAATTATATTAATAATAGAAAGGGTTCACGACCCTCAGTAATTTGGACGTTTTAGAACCTTAATAATGAGGAATACGATGCAAAGAGTGAGAGAGATTAATTGATAAATTTAAAAAGACAACCAATTGAAGGACATAGCATAAGCTGTAAGTATAACTGGCTTAAGAACCTTAGTTGTATGCAACACAATACACGTTATTTTTTTACCCTCAGTCGTGCACTCCGCGGCGCGTCATAGTCCATAAGTGTCTCATAATGCCATTTACAGACAATACGAGAAAATGTGAACGCTACAAGGAATTTGCGGTCGCGGTCAACGAATTCCTCGGCTTGAGTGTTTTACAATTTAAATACAGCATCCTGTTACAACAATGTGCAGATTTGTTACAGTGCATGTTTAATGTCTTGACTCTTGTATGATAGCGTTGATAATGAAAATATACATTACTTGAGAATTGCTCGCTAAGATTTTGATAAACTGGCCTAGTTTTCCATAATGTTCTGTAAGTATAGAAAATAAAATATAGGTAGATATAATTTCTGCATTTCTACAAAACTTAATAATTCATAGTAGTTAAACTAACTAAACTAACTAAATTAAAGTAACTATCTAGGTTCAACTAGCAAGTAACGACCAAAATTCATAAAACTTAGGCGGTCTAAGGAGTCCCGAACGAGCACGCTATGCTTCTAATCTAAACCCTCTTTATATTTCTATGCAGAATATCGTAGAATTTTGTTCATTGCTTGCTCTTCTCATTCGCAGTTTACCAAGCGTAGACGTAGCTTTATATTTGTACAGCTACTCAATTTCAACACCTAATTTTAAGAGTATGCTCACGTACCTACCTCAGTACTGAATTCCAAATATTCGCGTCGGTATTCACATCGGTCGCAATAACATGTGCAATGTTATTTGTGTCAAATAACTATCAATATAGCTGACTTTGTATAATAAAATTCACTTTGTACTTCTGTATGTTGCATCTTATAATTGTAACGAACATGCAGACGTACCTATGTTATTTTGACTGCAATCGCGAAATGCTCGTAAAACCTGAACACACACGAGCTCTGAAACGCCGAATGCGTGATTTATCTATCTTCTATCCTATCCTAAATTATACCTACTGACTACTGTAGAAGCGTTATGTTTGTATATTGAAAATATTTGCCAAAAACTTATTGCGAGGGATGAATTCGGATTGCAATACCATACAATAAGACTATTTTGTAAATATTTGTCTCTCTATTTGGAGATACTTCATACATAATACACTTCACACATAATTTTCAAAACTACTGGACGAGTTTTCATGGAGTTTTCGCAGGTAATTTGAGCGTAACTTAAGGCGTTAAATGAAGACTTTATCTCATCAAAATAGACTCGAAATTTGCTTGTAAAATATCGAATACAGTGGCTAGCTGGCTGGCAAAAGGAAAATCGAGGAGGTTTCCACTGCCACTGGCGGCTTTTACAAACAAACCATTGATCAATAAAATGCAATGGCGCCCACCGCGATGACGTCACGCGTTATGTTTGTTTCAGCCTTAAACACACACAAACCATACATGAAAACATCAAACAAATTAATCGCGGTAACGTATTAGCACGCCGGCGCCAACTAGCTGCAGTATTTTCATTCCCGACGATGTTTGCCTCCTTGTGTAATGGCATCAATAATTCAGTGGCGTAATTACAAAATTCACTCCTGTTTCGCATCGCATGTGTATGGCAGGTGATAAATGAAAATGCAAGCGTGCGTAAATATAGCCGTGCTTGCAGAAAGCTGACCGTGCGCGACAGCTCAATGGGCGAGTTCACTGCCGTCGACTGGCTCAGATATTTTGAGTATCGAATTTTCATTTAAATATTTCATCCTTACTTAATATATAAATGCGAAAGTGTGTTGGTTTGTTGGTTTGTCCTTCAATCACGCCGCAACAGAGCCACGGATCGACGTGATTTTTTGCATGGGTATAGTTGAGGACCTGGAGAGTGACATAGGCTACTTTTTATCCCGAATAATCAAAGAGTTCCCGAGGGATTTTAAAAACTAAATCCACGCGGACGAAGTCGAGGGCATCAGCTAGTATCACATATAGCTGGATCAACAATAAAATACAACAATGTGACCTCTTTTTCTTCCGATAGACGTCCACATCTGGACATAGGTCTCTAGCATAAAGCATATAGCGTCCACATGCCTCAATCTTGCGCCGCCTATACCCAGTGGCTCCCTGCGGCTCGTCCATAGTGGAGGGTCTGCCAACACTTCACTTTTCAGTGTGAGCAGGTTCCCAGCACGTTGGGGCTGAGCACACTTGACTTTGAATTAATTCACATATAAGAGGAAAAATATATCAAATCCGTGAATGTGAATAGTAATAATAATAATTACCGACCCTGAGTTATAGCGTTTCGATATTGTGTATTGATTAATTTACTCCTAAAAAAATTTCAAAATTTTAGTAGCAATAATTTCAGTAAAATTACCCACCATGACAACAAACAAGTTTTCCACCACAGAAATATAGGGAACTAATTAGTTTGTAAGATCTTGCTTTTCTATTGTTTTCCACGATATTATTTTCACGTTGCCACAATACTTGTTGCACTTATATTAATCAAGCCATAATTCAATAATATATTCATACTTCTCGTATCTAAATAGAGCAAAAGGTGATAAATGGAAATGCAAACGTGCGTAATGCGAGTATCAGTTGCATTTAGATAAAACCACCCGCAGGCCTGAACACGTTTAAATAAATATTATCTTCTATCTATATGAAATTAAGTTCAATCGAATATTACAATTTCACCGGCCTTGAGTGACATTTTAAGGGTTCCGTACCCAAAGGGTGGAAACGGGACCCTTTTACTAAGCCTCCGCTGTCAGTCGGTTTGTCAGCGAGCTGTATCTCATATACCGTAATACGGGGAGATACTTGAAATTTTCAAAGAAAATGTATTTGCATTGCCGCTATAATAAGAAATAATAAAAATAAAATTTAAAAAGATAGGGGGCTCCCATACATGAAAAAGGAGTCTGTAGAGTTTACGGTTAACGAGATACAGCTCGCTGACAGACGGAAAAACGACGGACGGACGGACGGACAACGGAGGCTTAGGTAATAGGATCCCGATGGTACCCTTTGGGTACGGAACCCTTAAAAAAGGTTTAAACAGAGGGTCTCTATACAATAATGAACTTTTGTTTTTGTTCAATTTATTAATAACTGGTTTTAAAACTTTTACCTTAAATGGTACGGAACTACGGACTAGAGTATACCTCGGAGGGTCCGACTCGCACTTTGCCGGTATTATAAATCTGCTCTAACGTACTGATTTTGCAGAAATACCAAATTTTATAGTATATAATATATTATATTATACTTACTCACTTTTCATGCACTTATCACAATTTATTTTTGAAAAAATTATAAGTACAAAAAAATTAAACGTCTCACTCGACTCCTCACTAATTTCTTATTCTAGATCGCGCTTGTTTGAATCGATCCTACTTACCCACAATAACTTAAGAAAAAAACCCTTAACTTACTTAGTTATCCCTTTGAACTTTTTGCGTCGGAAGGCTAATCGCGTGCTCGCATAATATTATAGCATAGCCCACTGGCGCCAACTAGCGGCGACATTTACACTTACAACGACAACCACATTGCTTATTAATTGTGTCAATAATTAAGTAATTTTATTATAAAATCTTAATCGTGTTTTGCGCATTTGCATTGCATTATTCATGGTCTCGTTGTTAAATATTGGCTCGTTGGAATGTTTCAGCAAGGCCTATTGATTTTAAATAATTGATTTTAGCTAACTTTTCTTCATAAATCAAGCGTTCTGTTATTCCAAAGCCAATTAATTGCAATGTGACTTCTTGGTGACTTCGTCATAAATATCCGCTGAGGAAATAAGCTAACAGACGTTTGACCATATTTGAACAACCTCCAAATGAAGCTATAGCTAAATAGGGTCTCTATGTCGTGCCTATGTACTAGGAATACCTACCTACAGGTATTAGGTTAAAGACCATTTACAAGATCTTCTAACATCTTGTTATTACTCACAGGTACGACATAAAGCGTGATATCATTATTTTGTAGTAGCAATCGCGGTAGGCCTGTAATTTGAGGGATCCGAATGATTGCTTTTCTTCGGAATTGGGCGAACCAGCTGTGCGATTCTCTAAAAATGATTGCTGATTATTTACGATTGTACTCGCCTCTGATTGGCCGATACTCACTCGCTATTGGCTAAAATGCATTGTTGCAGAAAGAACGCGATAAATTCAACCAATCACCACAATTGAGACTGCAGCAATGATTGATGCGGCTTTTACAAAAGCGGCCTGTGCAGGGTCAGTCTTCCGCAAAAACGGAACGCCGACCTTACGACCACAGCGCTCACCAGGGAGGTCGTCAAACTTTAACAAAATTTGAAGGTCGTCAAACTTTAACATAATTTGAAGGTCGTCAGCCCTTTTCAATGCGATCAATGTAAAAAGAAACGCACAACGCGCGGTGCGGCGCCGGCGCCTGGCGTCGCGACGTCGCCTTTGTTAACTGTGACGCGCGTGTTCTCTATTTACGCAAGTTGGTATGTCTTATTTCAATAAACACGTCGCAAATTGCTGCAATTAAACTAACGTGTCCCGTGTTATTTGCCTCAAAATGTTTCACATAATCGAGTGCCTGTTTATCTCTTATCGCTGCTCGAAATGTCTTCAAAATTAACTCACAAGGTTTTGTACAAAGGTATAAAGTACAAGTGTGTATATCCGATATGTGGTGACACCTGTGGCAGGATGACAATAAGGTTTTCAATTGCATACGTCTTGCATTCCATCGCGTAGAGTACAATACGTAGCTAAGGATTAAACGGAAATTGTATATTCAAATGCCATTTAATATAAAACATGACCCGCTTTGATCTAAAGATTAATGTTTGAGGTAAATCAGAGTGGTGTTGGCGCCAGGACGATAGCCGCCGAGGCGCGCGGCTGCCTGAGGCCGGCCGGTCACGTAGACTTCACACCACAAAGGATGTCAATTACTCAAGATAAAACACGATCCACGATAGGCTTCACCAAAATCAAGCTACAGCTAATCACGGGACTGAGTGCAACTAATTTTAAAAATTTTAATGTCAACAGTGAGTTTCAAATTCTACACGCATGATAACATACAAAATGCTGATATAGTCAAACAAATCGAAGCCTGACTTTTATGGGTTTTGTAAGAACTTCAGGATAATTCCAATACAAGTCTCGTCTACTCTAAGCTTTTCTGAAAACCAAGTCAGAAGCAAGTTTCCTGGTGTAACCCATTTCGAAACTTTTCAATTTATAACATCGTCATAGTGATGGTCACAGTCACGATCACGGTCACGTTCATGGTCATGATCAAGGTCAGAGGTTTCATCACTGTGTAGGGGCATGGTGGGCACGTCGTTGCGTTGCATTGTTCACGACTTCGCGGGCAAAGCGTTGGTTACGGCATTGAGGTTTGAGTAAATCTGCAACATTAGGGGTGCCGTAAAAATGCGTACTTCAGAGATTAAGTTACCTCTTCCAGCTACCGGCAACACTCATTAACTATTTTCAAAAATGTGTGCACCTCTTCCTGCTTTATTAACTCTTGCATTTGCTACCGCTCTATTAGCGCATCCTGGTGGTATAGGGAGTCGTCTATTGGTGTATATTTGCAGCTGTACCTATAAAATCACCTTTAAGCCTGCATACTAACCGCAATCGGCTAATGCCTCCTTATTAGCCAACATTAAAATAATACCAAGCGGCGCGATCACCGCAATTACTTATACTTTTCATTTCTTTGAGGATGACACTCCGCTCATAATTTAAAAGCAAAAAGTCGCACTTTTTAAATGACGCTCGTTTTGCGGAATTTTAAACGAGATGATTCCTTTTCACTCTCTACAGTTAGTTTTCGTTTTCTTTTTATACGATATATTATTATTGAGCATGAATAAGAATACTATAATATTGCGTATCACTAACCATAAAACTCTGTATTATACTAGGATCTTCTGAGGTGATTTCTTAACCTCAAATATTTATAATTCGGCTAGATTACTGCTCTATTAAATGAATTTAGGTATTTTATTTTCTACGCATAAAATGCTCTTAATTTCAAAACAGTTGACGTATTTATGTCCACTGTTGTTTGAATAGATACCAATCTACCTCCCGGATGTTTTATTCGAACAGTTGGCAACCCAAAGCGTGAACCGTCTCGCACGTCCGATTCGACCCACACGGCTGCCGATCATTCAAATTAAGAAAAATCGCCTACATCACAATAAAAATACACCCGATTCTAACACCAAAGCGAATTTTCGCCAGAACTGCGTATAAAGCGAAAACAAAATTACAGCAAGGAATGCATCGCAGGGACACCGATCTTACGAAAATAAAACGTGGATTGTACGCGGCATCGGCGTGCACAAAACAAATTCCTCGGAGGCACATGCAGCACACTGAATTAGATACACTCGTGATCGGCGGTGCTTGGCGATAGGATGTCCGATGAACCATAAACGCTATGTGGGCGCACGCACACGTAAACGCATGTTACACCTCCTTGCACCTCTATATCATTTTATATCTTCGAATACCTATACCTATGTATATCTTCGAATGAAGCTAATCGTCCTTACCATTTCGAAAGTATGTTTCTTGGTTTGTCCTTCAATCGCGCAGCAACGTAGCAACGTAGGTATGAATGAGATTTTTTGCATGGGTACAACTTACTTTACTCTTGTGGTACAGCTGAGGACCTGGTGCGTGTCATAAGCTACTTCGTATCCCGGAAAAACAAAGGGTTCCCGGGGGATTTTAAAAACCTAGGTCCACGCGGACGACAAAGCGGGCAAAAACAATATACATCGGACTTCACTTGAGAAATTCGTTTGATCACATAATATCTAGGTATATTTCTTCAGATTTTAAAAATATTTCAAAAATCTCTGAACAACATCTATTATTTATATACCTTAAATATTTGTTACCCGAAGTTTATAGGGTGATCGATGATAATTTATGATTGTAAGATATTATTCTAAATATCGGACAAGTTGTGAACACTAAACTCATATAATTTAAAAGCTATACAAGGTGATAGATGATAATATTATTGTAAGCTAAGATTTTAAGATATTTTTCTAAAATATCGGATGGCATAATCTATACTTATAAAAAGACTCATGTTAATATAAGTTGTCAACTTAACTAAACTCATAATATTATACTATTACGCCTGTACACTAATTATTCTGAAAATAAGTAACTTACATTTTGTCAGTTATAAGTACTTAGCATAAATTTCACCGCCAAAAAAGTATAGGGTATGAGTTGTAGTCAGAGTTTAAAAAAACTTTAAATAACTCCCAACCTTAACCATGGAGGTACGAATAACGATTTATACATTTTGCTTGTTTTCTGGTGGATGCTTTCAACTTTATAGCGGTTACTTTATTTTAACAACCTGACGTACAACTGGCCCGTGGCTAGAAATTTCCCATCTGGAAGCAAGGAATTGTACGACTTTTATTACTTTAACACCTGGCAGGGATTTAATTAAAAATTATACGTTTTACAGCCTTCATATGGCGAAAAGGATTTATTTATTATAAAAGTGAGATAAACCAAGCTCAAACTCTGCGGAGACGGCGATCGGCCAACTGGACTCACAAAGGCAATAGTGAATCTGATTTGATGCGTTTTATAGTTATGTGCATCTGATAGTCTTTACGGCTATTCCAGATAACAGCCATGAAATTAAATTCCTAAATCACGACACAAAATATGTGCCGCGAAAATGGCTTTGCACATAACATGTTTATAATAGATCGGAGTTTAAAATGCAAATGGGTATTCTGTAATGCGAAAAGGTCATAGGATAAGAACAACAGCTTGCATGATGAAATACAATTGTTTTGTCGCAGTAATTTAATGCTAATTACCTTAATCAATTTAAAATTCATTTATAATGTTCTCGCTAAGCGAGCGAAACGAATTTAGGACGCGCTCTCGGACGATCAATTAACCAGACAGTGAACGACGAGCGTTATCCACACATTCGGAACGGTTAAGAATTTTCCGATCCTATGAAAACGTCTCGAGGGATAACGATAAAGAATCGAGTACATTGACATTGTCGATATTCGCTCGCAAAAAATGCGTGCGTTATAGTGTTCGCTAAAAAGGCGCACAGACGGCGTCGCGGCGACGGGTCGACGGCCGCGCCCGGAATAGCTACCACCAGCAGCTATATTTGCTGCAGCGCTCGCGCGGGCGCAGGGGGACACCAGCGCGTGCCATTTCTGCACCAGCCCGGTGCATCTGAGTAATGCCATTGTAATGCTCTCGATATATCCCGCGCTGCCCGCGGGCGCAGACGCGCTGACGGCGACGCCACCACCGCTGCTGCCCGCAACTTTCGGCAGCCCCGCCGCACCCGCCAGTGTTCCCCGCAGTGATTCATTGGACTCGCATCCAACATGAGGAATCTCGCTTTTAGATTAATGGCGCATATATTTTCTCAGTTCATTATTGGAACGCGTAATTGTGTACTAAGAATTAGCGTCGGCCGGAATGATTATCCAGATCGAATGTGAGCAACGAGCGTCCATGTGTGGGTAATGATGAGAATCAGCCGTGGGAGCCGGCGCGCTGCTCACCGTCATTTGTCATCGCCAGTTCCTGTCACTTCATATGTATACCGTGTACGCATGCTTTCTTACATTTGCAATTACCTTTAACTTTGCCGATTCGACAAAAACGCGTAATGAAATAATAAACGACGACCATCAAGCGACATTTAAACTTAATCAGTCTAGCCTTTTATGATCCCTAACTAAATTACGCATGTTGTCGCATTCGAGACGTAATTTGATAATTTATTCAAAAATATCTAGTCATAATGTCTGTTAATGTTGTATTTTTATGGCTATAATAGCATGGTGACTAAATATTTTGCGGTATCAGATTACAAAAGCGAGACTGGTCAACCAAAAACGGCATATTAATCGCTATCGTCGAAAAAATTCATAAAATTGTATGTCGTTCGGTCAATTTCCACATGTGTGGATAGTTTTCGCGACAGATGGCTCGTGAGTCACCAACCTGCCGCCGCGGGGCGCGCGGGTGCGAGCGGAACAAGACGAAACCTATAAATCATTACCTACTTGACAATATTAATAAGTTTCAAATTAATTTCTGGTTGTTGCTTGACCTCATAAGATCAATGCCATTATGTATTATATCTACTTGGCTTGAACAGTAAAAAGGAAAAAATTTTAGAGAAAGATGAAATCAATAGCACAAAATAATATTGATAACTATGGTGCCCGCGAGAACTCTGTAATTTTCCGGGATAAAATGTAGCCTATGTGTTAATCCTGGATATGAGCTATCGCCATTCCAAACAACCAAATCCGTTTAGTAGTTTTGTAGTGAAAGATTAACAAACATACACACACACATTCAAACTTTCGCCTATAAAATATTAGTGTACCTAATAGTGTCTATGTAAATTCATCTAATGTAATGTAAAGTGTAACTAGCTTTTGCCCACCACTTCGTCTGCAAGGAGTTTTTGAAAATCCCGCAGGAGTTTTCTAGTTTTAGGGATAAAAATTGCCTATGTTACTCTCCAATAGTGTGCATGTAATAAACTACGCAACAACAAATATATTTGTTTGGTTTGACCAAGTAATTATACGTGATCGTATAGGACAAGATGACTCCGAAGAGGTAAAGGTGCTCCAAAAGCTGTCAGTCACAAACGGCGCACTGGAAATGTATTTGGCTAGCAGGATTCTGGGGTCTGCCGTATTGAGACGAAACTTTTCAACAAAAACAAGAAGACGTGAGACAAGAAGTTTTTCTTAAAAAGGAAAAAAGAGCTACCGTCAAGTTTCTGGCGGGTTCTTCTCGGTCGAACGGCATTCTGAACCAGTTGCAATGATAGATTTTAGATTTAATTTGACGATTCAAATGCACTTCGAAAAATTCACTTGAGAAAACAGTAATTATTATATTCTCTTCTATTCTATTCTAAGAAAATCTGATGACATCACAGAGGATATAACGCTACCGTCTCTACTCACGACAACACGCCCGCCGGTTAACGTCACTCATTTTCAGTACTAGAAATGTTTTTCCTACGTTTCCTACGGATATCGTAGTCGTAGAATAGAATAGAATAAAAAAATATTTTATTCAAATGAACTTTAATAAAAAAATATTTTATTCAAATGAACTTTTTTTACAAGTGCTTTTGAATCGTCGATGAGTCTACCACGTATTGAAATTCATGTTTCGAATAAGGAAAGCTATAACCCAAATAAGTGTAACCTAACGGGGCTCCTCTAGATTCTAGACTAAAGTTAGAAAAGCATGACATCAGTCAATATTTTAGACTTGAAAAAGCTTGAATTAAGAGTGACATCACCAATTTGAGAAATTGAATCGACATCGTGACGGGCATTATGATGAACGTATTAGAGGCCGTAACGTTTTGAGCCGGCTCTTTGAACAATGAATAAAATCGTTTGGCTTCGCGAATTGAACAATTTAATTGTTGTCTAATACCATTGGTATATTTTTCATGACAATCGATACTAGCGAGTACATTAGGATATTTGATAATAATCAGATGGTTTAAGCAACGAAGAAGCTTATTTAGGATGTTATGATGATGTAGGCTTTTTAAATTTTATCCAAGAGAATAATATAATTAATCATAATATTTGGGCATAATACTATAATATAACTTTAAGGTAGATATAAAGTTATGGCTCCAATACAATAGAAACTCAATCAATAAAGCTTTTCAGTACTTATGAACACAATATTGATAGAATAGTATAGTGTGATAAGAACATAAATGAGATCTAGAAGAACAAGTGTATTTGATAATGATGATGATAAACTTTAAATATAGTTAATAGGTATAGAAGTTGAATATCAAAGGATAAATCTTCCATTAGAACAGTATCATGTTCCCATCAGATGTTAAAAGAAAAAGTTTACCATTTTCTAACACAAAGTTTATCTGTTCAGTATGTAGGTATCGTAGATTTTACACCAAACACGGCTTACAGATTGTGAGTTCATGTAACGAATAAGGAATGCTGTTGTGAAATCTAATGGATAACGGTGTTCTAGAGTAGCATAAGTTCCCTTTTACGCACTGAATTCAACTGAAATTGGCAACTGAATTTACAACTATTGTATAATCCTATAACTAATTTTGGGCCAATCCGAATGGAGAGTTCTTGCTGTTTCTTACGTAACCTTCCTAGTAGTAGGTAGGTAGGAAGGGTAGTCCTAGTACATATAGTTAGCAAAGTAAGGACTAACCCTCCAACCCCTAAGGGGGTAAAATAGAGGTTTGAAAAATTGAACTTGACGTGAGCGAAGCCGCGGGCACAAGCTATTACTATTATAAAATATGCCAAAGTGTGTCTGTCTGACTTTTATATATTCACGGATCTCGATGAGAGAAATAGGGATACCCATTAACCATCCCTAAGTCTCATGCGTAACATAATTCTTATCTTTGGAATCCTTTCCTAAATTGTTTTCAGAAAATCTTAATCCACGTACGAAGTTTTAGCAGGTACAACCTCCCATCAATAATTATAAATATATATTTTCATTTCATGAGCACCGTTGCTCCTAAGTAATTATGTAAGTCACAGCGTACAGGCAATTGTTTAGCGCTATCAAATATCAAGATGCTCTTTAGCTAATGTCAGATAAAAAGTTATACAACGGTTCTAATTCTGTTCTACCTAAATTAAATTGACAGCTCAAAAATGTACCAAATACTCCTTTTCCGCAGGAAACATTGTGAAAAGGATCGCAACATTTTATCACTTGGAGATTGTGTACAACAGGACTGGCACAATTTAGGCTGTTTATTCGGTTGCGTAAAATCTCTTCTGCTATAGGGTTGCTTACTTTGGCACGTAGGAGCGTGCTCATAGCACATATTTAATTCCGCTATATAAACCTTGTAATTTATTTTCAACAAATTTATAATAACATTAATCAGCAACTTTTGCACGTACATAAGATCAGAGTCCAAACTTATCCCACTTTTTATCTGTAATATTATTAGTATATAAGACCAGTGTAAATATGTTAATATATGCCACTACCATTAGACCCTCGCAAGTCTGTGTTTCTCTACTTCCTTCCTCCAACGTTTCTCTCTACAAGAACACGCTGTTACACTGCAGCCCCGGTGTAATGCAACACTTACAACCAAATTAGCACAATTGGTATAAACTTTCCCACTTTCCTCCATCAATTCACTATGTACCTATATTGATTTTCCGCACATTTCCTCGTTCCATCATCATCATCATGAGCCCCCTATTAACGTCTCACTACTGAACGCATGTTTCCTTTCAGAGAAGAGTTACAGGCAGGCCATAGTCCACCATGCTGGCGCAGCAGTGCGAATTGGTACACTTCACACACCTTTGAGAACATTATAGAGGCGTACACATACACAATATATCTCAGGCGTGTAGGTTTCCTCACGTTTTTTCACTTCACTTTTGAAGCATGTGATATTTAATAAAATGAAGCAGTGGTAGCCTAGTGGTTAGGACTGTGGTCTCCTATTCGGGGGGTCGCAGGTTCGATCCCGGGTACACACCTCTGACTTTTCGGAGTCAAGTGCGTTTAAGCAATTAACTATCACTTGCTTCAAGGGTGAAGGAAAACATCGTGAGGAAACCTGCACATCTGAGAGTTCTTCATAATGTTCTCGAAGGTGTGTGAAGTCCACCAATTCGCATTGGGCCAGCGTGGTGGACTATGGCCTATAACCCTTCTCTGAGACGAGACCTGCGCTCAGTAGTGAGCCGTTGATGGGTTGCTAATGATGATGATGATGATGATGATATTTAATAATGTTCCAATGGTTTAAATGATATTATTTATTAGCTTTTATTTTCCCTGAGTGTGAAATATTAAACGTACTCACAGTCTATATCGCCGGGGCAAGTCTTGCAGCACCGTCCGGGCAGCAGCGTGGGCGTGTCGCACGAGGGCTCCGGGCACTCATTCTTTATGTTGCGGCACTGTACCTTGGCCACCACCCGACGCTTCTTTTGCACCTGAAACAATTTCCTTTGTAACTATGTATAGGGAAGTAAAATTGACTCGTTTATGTTATTATTATATTAATTTTAAAAAATAGAATAAATACGTAAAGTCCGAGTTTTAAATGTCTACTTCGGCAGATTTCATTGATTTTTTTCCGTGGATAATAATGAAAAAATCGAAAAGGTCAAGGAATCACTCCCAACCGCTATTTATCATCGAATTAATTACATTGATATAATAAGGACATTTTGAAGAAGATTCGAAAAATTTCGACCCCATTATTAGCCTTTCTTAGCGCTCTATTATGGCCATTGAGATGTCAAAATTCATGTCAAAAGTGACCTATGTATATAATTTATGTATCCAAAGGTCAAAAGCTTTCACATTCTTCATCTATATATGAAGAATATGAAAGGGGGGGGAGGTTTTGACGACCTCCCTGGCGTAGTGGTGAGCGCTGTGGTCTTATAATTGGGAGGTCTCGGGTTCGATTCCCGGCGGGGTCAATTTGGGAATTTATAATTTCTGAATTTGTCTCTGGTCTGGTCTGGTGGGAGGCTTTCGTTGGCCGTGGCTAGTTACCACCCTACCGTCAAAGACGTGCCGCCAAGCGATTTAGCGTTCCGGCACGATCGATGGCGTGTAGAAACCGATTAGGGGTATGGGTTGAATTTTCACTGCCATACCCCTTCCAAGTTAGTCCGCTACCATCTTAGACTGCATCGTCACTTACCATCAGGTGAGATTGCAGTCAAGGCCTATCTTGTCATCGAATAAAAAAAATATATATATATTTTGAAGTCAATATCAAAGGCATTTTGAACGAGAACAAACCTTGGCGAGGGTATACTAGCCCAGACTACTTAGGTACCTGCTCTAATATTTCTTTGGGCATTTGAGTATTAAACCAACTTTAAAGCTTTTGGGCACCTTACATCAGCGAGGTAGTTTATATTGTGGTTTTTGATTTAAAATTATAAGATAGACGTCCGCGTGGATTAAGGTTTTTTAATTCCCGCGAGAAATCCTTAATTTTCCGGGATAAGAAGTAGCCTATGTGTTAATCCTAAGTATGAGCTATCACTATTGCAAATTTCAGCCAAATCGGTTCATTCATTGTTGCGTGAAAGAGCAACAAACATCCATCCATTCATCCAAACATCCTCACAAACTTTCGCATTTATAATATTATAGTAGGATCAGGATTAGTAGGATATACCAATTTACGATGAAAACAAATCTACGTGTCCACTTACCGATATACACTCACATTTGATGCAGTACATCACACCGAACGGTGGCCCGAGGTCCGCGAACCACGTCGAGCCGAGCTCTTTCGCCTGCTTGCCGAACTGGCATTCTGCAACAATGCGAACATTACAAGTTATTAAGAGATGTGAGGCCAATTGTTGAGGGTCGGTTGGTCTAGTTGTGACAGCGCCATATCAAACGATCAAGCTGTTTAAGCAACGTATCGTATACGACGTATACGACCCCTATTGGTAACCGAATGAGTGGCCGACATTGGGCTCAGAACTCAAGGAAAATTACCTGGCCGTAGACCTTTTGCTCAAACCAAAGAAGAACATCTTGGCTTGAAAACTTCGACGCTCAACATGTCGCGAACACTCAAGGGCCGAGGCAAAAAAAGGGTCAATCGCCTAACGGTTACAGGTGTTTTTTTTTTATATATATATAATATATACATATATATATATAATATAATATATAATATATATTTTATATATATATATATATATATATATATATATAATATATACATATATATAATGTATACTGCTACTTTCGATTATGTAGCAACCTTTAGGTCTGACTTTTTTTTTTATTTTATTTTTTTATAATTAGGTAACTAACTTAACTAGAAACTAACCTAACCTATGTCTAAATGGTGGAACCGTTAGGACTTGCCGCCTTCCTGACCACTTCAACAGCGTAGCCCAGGAAAGCGTCCCGACAATCTTCGTCCTTGACCAGCGCGCATATATTATTAGATTCAATGTCCCTGTTAAAGGTGTGGACCGAAAACTGAAAAGTCAATGGTTCGATCCCCATTCGTTGCACTATTGACGTTTTTACTCCTTACACATTGGAGGAGAGGCGAATATTAGTCAAGAGTACCTACAGCTTGCCTAACATTTAATTTTTAAGGTGGTAAAAGCATGCGACAGGCGATTTTCGGTGAGCTCACAGAGCTTACAAATTGAAAACTATAATTCAAATTTGAATAATTTCAATGCAATATGTAATTTGGGTATCTTAACTAAAGTCGCTTAGAGATAGAAACACGATTGGAAAAAAAATTCTCGATAGAAAGTTTTCCCAAACTTTGATCGAATAATCACCTTTTTTTAGGTTTAAACCTTGTTTAAACAGAAACGGTAGGTTTTTTCCTGCTATTTTTTTTATTTGTGTTGATATAAATAATTACTAAAAGCGGTGAGAAAAAATTCTTTGATTATTGGCATCCAAAATTTTTTAAATCAATTTTAAAGATTTTTTCAATTCCTGACCCCTGAATCCATAATTTCCATCTCTTTCCTAGCACTGCAAAATATATAGCTCTATCCCACTCGTACGACCCAAACAATTTAGGATCGTTTTAGCAACTATTCATTAAAACCACAATAGGCAAGCATTAATAAATTGACAACCTTCGGGTTATACGCAAAAGTCGTGGTTATTTGCTAGTACAGATATAACGGACGCCTTTAAGCCTTCACCGAACGGATTTATATCAGCGAATAGCTGGAAAGTGAAACCTTTCCAATGCCCAATGATAAATGTATCACGATCGTGGACAATTGTTTAAACATTTTGTAATTTTATTAATTAATTTAAAGGCGCGGTCACGAATTCAAATGGCACTTGATTTTAATTACACAGTGAATACTTACGATGAATATAACATTATGCTTAAATGTTTTTAGCTATAAATAACCGATTCTGTGAAGACTGACAGAGAACTGTAGGTATAGTGATTTGAATATGTACCTGTGCACTTAGCACTTAATACTATTATTCTGCTAAATATTTAGTATAGCATACTATGTCATGGCCATATATGTGATAGCTTAGTGGTTACGACTGTGGTCTCCTATTGGGGGGGTCGCAGGTTCGATCCCGGGTACGCACCTCTGACTTTCGAAGTTAAGTGCATTTAATTAAATATTACATGCTTTAACGGTGCAGGAAAACATCGTGAGGAAACCTGCACACCTGAGAGTTCTCCATAATGTTCTCGAAGGTGTGTGAAGTCCGCCAATTCGCATTGGGCCAGCGTGGTGGGCTTATGGCCTATAACCCTTCTCTGAGAGGAGACCTCGCTCAGTAGTGAGCCGATGATGGGTTGATAATGATGATCATGATGATGATGACTATGTCATAAACATGAAACATGTATAACTCTACGAGTATAGCTAGGTATAGCTTAGGTGAACATCGTCAGCAATTCATCAACAGCTCACTAATGATCGCAGAATGTCTCCTCTCAGAGAGTGGTTATGTGAACGCTTCGTACAAATTAATATTGCGTGATATCGTCGTGCGCGACTTCTTCCGCGTAATCCCGCGAGAACTCTGTAATTTCCCGGGATAAAAAGGACCCCATGTCTAATGTTGGGTATGAGCTATCTCCATTCCAAATTCCAGCCAAATCGGATCATTCGTTGTAGCGTGAAAGAACATCCATACGTAGGATTTGATATTTGCGATTTTA
This sequence comes from Oeneis ivallda, assembly GCA_029955525.1. Taxonomy (NCBI): domain Eukaryota; kingdom Metazoa; phylum Arthropoda; class Insecta; order Lepidoptera; family Nymphalidae; genus Oeneis; species Oeneis ivallda. The sequence goes on along the minus strand of JARPMR010000016.1, from coordinate 11,263,850 downwards.
TATATTATTCTATAAACTATACTATAACGAGCTTTAGGTTTGTATTCATGACAGTAAGTATAATGTTTGTCCGTGCAAAATTTAATAAAATTAGCAAAAATAATTTATGCATAAATATTTTGCAAGATTTAGTCTTCATTATTTTGTACCTAATATGCGATTCCAAACTTTTTATTATCGCGACATCAATATGAAAGTTATCGATTTTAAAGTATATCTGCTTAACAATATAAGACCAACCACTACTAACAAGTTGTATAATTCATAACTAAATAACAATAAATTGGAAAGTCCAACCTTTTACACAACAGAATGATAAAATATACATAGCGATCGTGATCTGTTTTAACATTTTAAAACGGTATTAATTAATTTATAGGTGCGGTCACGACATTAAATGGCACTCGATTTTAATTACGCGTATATCGATAAAACCTTATCATTAATTTAGAAATCTAAAGTAAATTTTAGAAGCAAATCAACTATAAGTCATTTTATGAATCAGTGATTACCTACCTTAAAACTGCCTAGATAAAAAGAACATTTTATATTTTTTTCATTCAGTTTTTTTCCGAAAAAAAGTTTTTTTTTGAGACAATTAAAAATCTTAGCTTGCAAAATGGTTTTTGATCTGTGCCCATCAGTCATAATTATTTAAATGTATAGAAAATATTTTAAATAGCATTTAGGAGATTACACATTGTTAATATTACTTACTCATTTAATAATTTGCGTCTTTGTAGAAATGGCGAGCATCTCAGCCCTCTGATTGATATAGAAATGTTAGCGACGTGAATAATATAAAACAATTTGTAAAGTGCTTAAATTGTTTTACTTTGATAAATGATAATACGGCATTGACGATATGGCAAAACGGAACGTACTTCGTACGAGGATAGCGGCATGGGGGCAAAAACCATGGAAGTTGGACTAAAGGCATACTTCCAAGGGAAAATCTGTCAGTTGGTGTCACCGAAGAGTTTGAAAAAGATCCACTGTATGCACCGCTCACCGCCAGCCGCCAAAATCACAAGCTCTTTACGAATTACGTGCCGCCAAGCCCCTTTTGCTCTAGACCAGTGTTTTTACTATACCCATCTGCTACAACAAGTGTAAATTAAAAAACTAAAACACCCTCGACATATTGTGAATCCATGGCCGGACTATGCACGATATACCCAACATCCTTTAACCCAGTTTTCTGCTCCATTATTAAATCTTCCTCCTCGATCCTCGATCGTCATAGCTTAACACCTACTCATTGAGACCTTCATCATTCTTATGAGCCCAAACAAACTATGTAATATCACTGCTGTAACTTGCTGAGGAGTTGGGATCTCGCAGACTAATTGATGCTGCAGCATCAGCTCAAGGTTACCGTGTCTTGGAAATAATCCAAAGTAACAGTACACCTTTCTCATCAGTCACACCAGTCATCAGTTAGTGAGACCAAGTTAAGTAAGAAAAAAATTCAAAAGTTGTTTGTTGGTCAAGAAATTAGCTGATGATTTTCAAACGCCTGAGCAGATCTTCATAAATTATAGCTAAGAACCATCTCTCTTAAATCAAATCTCAAAATCGATTCATTCGTTGGGGAACTACGAGGTAACAGACAGACACACAAATACACAGACATACAGATACATAAATACAATGTCACAATGTCGGAGCTTAAAAACAACGAGGAAAAGTGTATTCATAGAGACACCGCATTTTAATCATAGATTTATTTACACAGAAAACACGAATGACCATGTGATGAGACGCGACGTGAAGATCTTGGAATTTCTCTTTGAAAATATTGCGTCTAGAAAATTTAGCTCGACACGTATATTTTTATTTAATGACTAGATTTTGCCGGCGAGTTCGTCCGCGTGGAGTTCGGTCGAAGGACAAACCGACAAAAAAACACTTTCGCATGTATTATAATATACGAGTATAAATAGAGATTCTACTCTGTTATAAATCACACAGAAATCTGGTAGGTAAATAATGTTGTATTTTTCCTGAAGGGCAATAATTTGAATTTTAGGAAGTTGGGAATTTCAATTTTATTGGTACCATAAAAGCCAAGTTTAAGATCACATTATTCATTAAAACCGAATTTATAGGTCATAACGAATGACAAACCTTTCAAGGTTAATTAAATAGACAAGTAATTAGTAGTCTTGTCAATAACTTTATAGTCCGGGAGGAATCGGCGCATGCGTACCGAAAACTATTCCACCTCAATTTTTTTATGCGATCCTCTTCAAATGGCCCTCCTAATTATATAAATGCATGTTGCCAGGGCGCCACCTGGTGCCATATTGTTTAAACCGAAATTGTTTAAACAATTGCAAGCAATTGTTATTTTTCAACCGGACAAATTTTTTTTATATTCTTTATTGAAATACCAATAAAAAAGGTCCTATGACTTTTCACGATAAAGTTAATATTTTTAAAGATATGAATTTTTAAAGGTTCGAAAAATCTCAAATTTGGGTACTTTCGACCCATGAAAAATATATTTAAAAAAAAACATAATGTTTTAGTAATATTTTTTTTTAATTTTCTATACAATAGTTAATAATATTGTTAGTAGAGATTTAAAAAAATTTCATTGTTTATATCCTTTTTTTAATTGTTAATTTCGCGCGCTCACAAGTATGCGTCGCTTACCTTTAAGTATCGCTGTCCCTCTCTGACTCATGCGTTGCATCGGCCTCTGTGTCTTGAATCATTATTTATCAATTATCTTAAAAACTATCAACTTTATCAAGATTGTTAAAGAGAGAAATGTTATTAATAATTAATTTGTTCTCTGTTCATTGCTCTCTTTAACAATCTTGATAAAGTTGATAGTTTTTAAGATAATTGATAAATAATGATTCAAGACACAGAGGCCGATGCAACGCATGAGTCAGAGAGGGACAGCGATACTTAAAGGTAAGCGACGCATACTTGTGAGCGCGCGAAATTAACAATTAAAAAAAAGATATAAACAATGAAATTTTTTTAAATCTCTATTAACAATATTATTAACTATTGTATAGAGAATTAAAAAAAAATATTACTAAAACATTATGTTTTTTTTTTAATATATTTTTCATGAGTTGAAAGTACCCAAATTTGAGATTTTTCGAACCTTTAAAAATTCATATCTTTAAAAATATTAACTTTATCGTGAAAAGTCATAGGACCTTTTTTATTGGTATTTCAATAAAGAATATAAAAAAAATTTATCCGGTTGAAAAATAACAATTGCTTGCAATTGTTTAAACAATTTCGGTTTAAACAATATGGCACCAGGTGGCGCCCTGGCAACATGCATTTATATAATTAGGAGGGCCATTTGAAGAGGATCGAATAAAAAAATTGAGGTGAAATAGTTTTCGGTACGCATGCGCCGATTCCTCCCGGACTATTACACGTGTATCATTAATTAGTCAGTTCAATTTACAAGTAGGTAACTCTGTGAGACCGAGGGTTAACATTTTCATATCGTGACGTGAACGTCAACTCAATTTTGAAATTCAGACACTATTCAACACAATTAAACAAAAAAACCGGCCAAGTGCGAGTCGGACTCGCGCACCGAGGGTTCCGTACTCCACAAGTAAAAGTATTCAAGTAAAACGATAATATAATATTATATCAATTTTATAATATTTGTAATATTTTTTTGTCTTAGAGGTTTATTCTTAATATCAAAATAAATATTTTCTTTTATTTTTCTTTCACTCAATAACACAATTTTACATATTTACCTTATATTTTGAGGTTGGCGCCAATTAAGCTAGACCTCTAAATTATATGAGCGCCCATTCAACTCAGAGGACTATCTTAATTTTCGTTAACTATGTATGTATGGGGACACCTTTATTTTTCAACTTTTTTAATTTTTGGAATTTTTAGTTTATTTGTGCTGTAAGACCTTGCTTTTTGCCAAATTTCGTGATTCTAGATTAACGGGAACTACCATATTATATAGTTTATCGACCCAAAACCTATTGGGTACTTCCGGTTGACCTAGAATTGTCAATTTTGGTTAAAAGCAAGGTCGTAGTCTTAGAGCACAAGTAAAGGAAAAATTTCGAAAAAAAAGTTGAAAATGAAGGTAAATTTTGGTACTTACAAGTTTTCGCGAAAATCTAAATTTGCCCATATCTTTTTATCGTGTTGACTCAGGAGTTCAGGACCTTGATTTTTATACAGCTAATAGGGACTATAGACCTCAGTATCTGGTATAAGTTTCAACTTGCTAGGTCCACCCGTTCCTGAGAAAATCGGTGGAGACACACGGACAAAAGAGTGATCTTATAAGGGATCCTTTTTTTACCTTTTGAGGTACGGAACCCTAAAAACTAAATAAATATATTATCTCTTGTGTCGTTGGAGCGATTGACTGCCGGCCATTGGCGAAATTCGATCGGGGGACTGATTTTAGTTTTTGATATAACAGATGAAGTTTAAAATCACTTACAGAGTGACATCGTATACAAGGGCTATTTCGTCATGAATAAAAAGAAATTAAGCATATATGTTTATCACTGTCCTTTAAAATGGAATGTAGACTTGGTTACGCTAATAACAAGGTACATTAACATACCGTACTGAGAGCTTAACTGAGAGGACATCTAAAAATAAAAGTGCTGGTTGTTGCGTTGAAAGGTAGAGAACAACCCCGTGATATCTTGACGACTTTACGAGTATCTAGTTGAATAATACTACGTTTAATGGTTGCGTCCTAAACAGTGTCGTTAGACATAAAACAAACCAGTTTGTTTTATGTTTCATTAAGAAAATAATATTTTTTTTATACCTATTACAATTTTTATTGATCTAGCTGTTGATTTGAAGCAATCAAGATTAATATCGTTTTACGATTGCTATGAACTTAACATACTTCAATACATACCTTAGCCATAGAAATATATCAAATTAATAAGAGCGAAAAATTACGTACCAATAAAATATAATTTAATACGAAAAAAGTTATTTTTAAAAAACCGACTTCAAACGCCCGCGCCACTACAAAGTATATAATTTATTGTTGATTTTTTTAAAACCGCTCTACCGATTTTGATTAAATATGAATGGGACTACCTGGGAAGTATACCTTTTCGGCGTCTTCGAGTAATCGGTGAACATACATAAAAAAAAAGATTCCGACGAATTGAGAACGTCCTCTTTTTTAAGTTGGTTAAAAATGAAAACCTGTCAAATGCTATAATATTATAACACTGATACCTTTAATTAAATAAAAGCTTTGTTTGTCTTATTTGAGCCTTGAAAAGATTGACACAAATCAACAGACACAATTACGCATAGTTTAAGTTGCCCGCCATTGCCACTTCGTTTGCGTGAAACTAGGATTTTTATAAGAATAGAATAGAATAGAATAGAATAGAAATATTTTTTATTCAAATAAACTTTTACAAGTGCTTTTGAATAGTCAATGAATCTACCACTGGTTCGGAATGCCTTTCCTGCCGAGAAGAACCAGCAAGAAACTCGGCGGTTGCTCTTTTCAAAACAGATTTACAATACAGTAAATACTATGCTATATATGCAGTGTTTCCACAATGAGGAAAGTTCCAAAAATGCATACAGACTAACTTCTATCTTAAGATGGGCAGACATAAAGTAGCCCCATTCCCGCCGGTGGCACCCGTTCACGAGCATGACGCATGACCCAGCCATAAGTCCACGGGAAACCTTTGTTTTCAGGTATAAAAGTAGCCAAAATGTCACTCCCTGGTCGTCAACTCCTCAACTATACATAGCCATTGCTACGTGATTGAAGGATCAACTAACAGACGAACGTACTTTCGCATTTATAATATTAGTAAAGGTTTAGGTTAAATTTACCTACACACAATACTATAGGTACTCCTGCCTGCATTTGCAAAGTTACAAATGAATCCAATTTTCGAGTCCTAAGCAGCTATCAGATGGCCCCAGGCGATAAAATGCCTCTATAAATAGGCGTCACTGTTATCTGTCTCGCGTAACTATTTAATTAAACTCAGAAGTCGGGGGCACTGATATCAAAACGTGTTGCGTGAGAACATATTGATCTTAGTGTCAATTCCTTACTTATGCCGTATCGTATCAAACATGTTTTAGTAAGAAAAGTCCTACGAATATATTCGCGTACGTCGAACGTACCTAGTTTACGCGACTAATTATATTATTCTTGCTAAGCTTTTAACTTGACTCTTCTCGGTGTCGCACGACTATATGTACTTAATACAATACATATTATATTAAAAGAAACCTTCTCTTAGTTATTATACTTAATCAATCTATTTATCAAGCTTTTGCTTATAATATATAGATAGAGCATTATATTTTGAAGAAAATATTTTCAAGATTTTCCGAGCACACGTTTCTAAAAAGGCACCTATGTATTAGACAGAAATAGATAGGTTAGGATTAGGAGAATGTTCTGATAGCGATGATGTCTAAAATAATTGACAATGTTCGCGACGTCTACACGCAGATTAAGTCGAGAATGAAAGTATTCTGTGACCCTCCAGTTTCAACTACATCCATACAAAAAATGTGTACTTCAATCTAGCGTGCCCCCTCGAATGGATTGATGGAATAGGATGAGGTGGAACTCGTAGAGTTTTCAATGTACCTACTCTATGAATTTACTGAATAGATCCAATGTATCTCAGCAGCACACTTTCGCAATTAAGTATATTTTAGTTTGATTACTTATTATTGGATGCAACTTCAACTCTGTTCGTAAAATATTTATCGACATAAGAATGTACTTTTATATTACCTACACTGCTTTCTAAGCGATGATTTATCGTCTTTAGTTCAACTCAATATCCGCACTATAATAATGAGGATGGAGGGTGCGGCGCCTGGATAAGGATGCAACAATCACCAATCGTGTTCACAATGTCACTTATGAACTGTCTGAATATGATCATAGTTGTAAAATTGTCTGTATGGGCACTCAATACAAATAGGTATGTTCATTATTGGAACATGTACATTGTACAATGTACATGCATATGTATTTAAATAATACTAGCTGATGCCCGCGACTTCGTCCGTATGGAATTAGTTTTTAAAAATCCCGCGGGAACTTTCATTACCCGAGATAAAAAGTAGCTCTCCCGGTCTGAGGAACCACTACTACATCCATTACTATACCCATGCAAAAAGTTGCATCAATCCGCTGTTCTGTTGCGACGTGATTGAAGGACAAACCAACAAACAAACAAACACACTTTCGCATTTATAATATCAGTAATGCTTTATTATAACACTTTTTATAATTGTCAAATTTTTTACCATAACTACTTAACCAAAGACAAAATTACGTTTAGCTGTCATTTACGTTTTGTTATTCCACTGTCATTTGCGTTTTGTTATTCCATGTCAGATGCGTTTTTGTTATACCACGTTTTGTAGTGACTTGACGGAAACGCGGTTGAACGGGATAAAAAGTATCCTATGTCCGTCTCCTGGTTCTAAGCTACCTCTCCACCAATTTTCAGCCAAATCGGTTCATCCGTTCTTGAGTTATAAATAGTGTAACTAACACCACTTTCTTTTATATATATAGATTACTAGCTGCGCCCCGCGGTTTCACCCGCGTAAGTTTCGATTCCGTTGGAATATCGGGATGAAAAGTAATTCATTCCATTTCATTACTTCACTGCCGACTTCAGCAACAGCGACTGGATCTCTGTATACATTGAAGACTTCTGGGCTTCGCTCGTGTGCCCTGATGTGGCTGATGTACCCTATTATTGCACGAAATAACCGTGCGCAGTGAGGACTTGATAGGGCACCCCACACCATCGACGTAATTATCCCTACTAATATTATAAATGCGAAAGTGTATTTGATTGTTTGTTTTGTTGGTTTGTCCTTCAATCACGCAGCAACAGAGCAACGGAATGACATGATTTTTTGCATATAGATAGTTTATGGGCCGGAGAGTAACATAGGTTACTTTTTATCCTAAAAAAAAATCAGACTTCCTCTAGGAAGCTTGTCCTTTAATCACACAGCAACAGAGCAATGGATTTACATGATTTTTTTGCATGGAGATAGTTTATGGAACGGAGAGTGAAAAAGGCTACTTTTTATCCCGAAAAATAAACCGGCCAAGTGCGTGTCGGGCCACGCGCAGTGTAGGGTTCCGTAGCTGAAAGTCTCAAATATTATTGCTGACCTAGGATAGTGCTTTTGTTTTATTTATGAATATTGAATACATTTTGAGTTATACTATAATATTCTACAAAATATGCAACTTACACTACGTGTAATACCTAACTTAGAAAAAACAGATATAACTCCTTAACTAATGATCCCTACTTAGCCGTGATAGTTTTCCTTTAAAATTCATTATATATACTACTGCTGTGATTTTTTTTGTATGCTATATATAACCATTTAGCTGGCAGAGGGGGGGGGGACACTTGACTCTAATAAAATTTAGCACTTTAAAATATCATATTTCACAAACGGATCCCTAAATTGAAAAATGGTGTTCCCACACCCACAATATTTTTGAAAGACCTATTCAACGACACCTCACACTATGGGATAGACGAGAAAAAAAAATTCATCCCGACTTTACATGTAGGGGAGGTACCCTAAAAAAAATATTTTTCACAATTTTATTTCACGACTTTGTCGGCGTGATTGATATTTATACCCTTGTCAAATTACAGATTTCTAGTACCAATAGTCTCTGAGCTAAACCGCGGACGGACAGACGGACAGACGGACGGACATGGCGAAACTATAAGGGTTCCTTGTTTATTACGGAACCCTAAAAATGCACAGTTCCTATGAGAAGATACGCTTACGTTTACGTTTGTCCTTTAATCACGCAGCACCAGAGCAACGGATTGACATAATTTTTTGCATATAGATAGTTTATTTATATTTTAAGTAATACAATTTATATTATAAGTAATACAATAGCCATGTACCTACCTTGATTTTTGTGTTTAGCTGCAGACGGAACACCTTCTCTCGGAGTTTACCAAATGCCGCTAAATGACGGGAACGGGATGAAATGTAACAGAGCTATAGGTAACGCTGCTGTAAAAGCTGTCTACCGATCAAGTTTCATCGCAATCGGTTCATTAGTTTTTGCGTGAATACAAAACATAATCATGTACCTCCATATTTACTTAAAACAAACATTCACAATTTTTTATACTCGTGATAACTTCGAAATTAAATGTAAAAAAATGAATACGTTTTTAAAAATCCCGTGGGAATCCTCTATTTTTTCCGGGATAAAAGATAGAGCTAACTATAGATATCCATGCAAAAATCAAGTTGACCCATTGCTCCTTTGCTGCGTGATTGAAAGATAAAGCAAAAAAACACTCTTTCAGATTATATTTGTAAGGATGCTGGATGGGAACCTAAGGATCCACCTAGCTGTCTATTTTTTACCTTTTTACGGCTCAACCCGTTTAACATATACCTACTGACGAAATTTGACAATGAGATAGCTTGTATCCTGGAAACGGTAACATGATTTACATCCCCAAAATCAAAGTTTTCAAGAAAACTGTCAAGTAACATGTTAAACATGTTAAATGTATATAGAAAAGAGACCGATGATAGAAGTTGCTGAATTTAAAGAGCTGAGAAGGATTAGTTCCTTAGGATTAGTTTATTTTGAGGGTTCCGACTTAGAATGAAGCTGCATCTAATAATTGCATCATAACAACAGGCCCACCTAGGGCTGTAGATATTCGTTAATGGTGATAAACGGTGACACTTTGATGACTAATCCGAAAAATAAAAACGTAATATAAAATGCACCACATTAATACTTGTACAAATATTATCTCAGAGATGATTTAGGCATATATGCTGAAGCGAGACGTCGCGACCTTCTCCCGAGTTCTCGGAACTGCTGGCAGTTGGCCAGCACCGGCCCGCCATCTCTATCGCCGGGGAAATGAAGTATGCGCGACGTCCGTCTTATGCTACTCTCACGTTCTGTTTATGGAAATTTGTATAATAATATGCAGCTGTATATTTTGAAATGAACTCAATGTCTATAAATTTGTCAGGATCATCGCGAAAATACTCGCATATTATACGTCGGTAAGCAATAATGTAGCTAATTTAGTGCTGCAAACAAAATTTCTCTTTGACACTAAAGTATTGCCCTCGTCGCTGAAACTGTACTTATAATATAAGTATACTCGTAAAAATATATACTCACTCGCAAGTCGCAATGCCGCGACAAGTCTGCTAGTCATTAATAAACTTTAAAGGAAGCTATGCATCTATAATCTTCTTAATATATATAAATTACGTGTCACGTTGTTTGTCCGCTATGGACTCCTAAACTACTGAACCGATTTTTATCAAACTTCGTAACTATCTGTAATTTAGTCCAACTTAAAAGATAGGATAGTTTTTTTGGATTGGGATAGTTTATTTGTTTTATTTATATAGATAAGTTGGCGGTACGAAGTTCGCTGGGTCAGCTAGTACTAAATATCTTCTACGTAGCAGTAGGTGTTATAAGATTTCTATGACTTATACCTATATCAAGTGAGCAAAGGTACGGTAAGTTCTTCTTCCTCTTCAACCAATAGACGTCTACTGCTGGGCATGAGTTTCTTACATATAGAAGCGTCTCGTTGAGTTAAGTATTTTGGTTACTCTGATTCTTCGAACAACTGCTAATTTCTTATTTGATCACATAAAGTGCAACTCTTTCCTACATCCGCTGAGTGACTCTGAGGCTACATTCTTAGCGACCATCGTGCGGAGTTGTTTGTTTCAATGTTTCAATATTGCCGATTCCGATATATATCGGAAAAACTGGCATATTGCCGATATTGGTAACGGATACCGTTACATCCCTAGTTGATATAGGCACAGAAATAGAAGTATTACCTACTGCAATAGGCGTGCGTCATATTTCAGCGGGCGTAGGCAGACTATAAATTGTTTGCTGTGAATTAGCCTTTAGCAGAATACTTAGATATTTGCTGCAAAAAGCCTTCTTAACGCGCCATAATAATATATTATCACTAACCCACTTTTGAGTAGGTATCGGTGAATATACATAAAAAAATAGATTCCGACGAATTGATAACCTCCTCCTTTTTTTAAGTCGGTTAAAAACCAAGATTTTGGATCAGTGGTGTTTGGACAAAATTCCATCGACAAAAATGTTATAATGTCATGTATTTTTTTCTGATACTTAGCTTTATTTAAATATAGAAGCCATTGTCTTTATAGTTTAAATAAGTTATTTCTTACCAAAAATCTAATAATTCTCATTAAATATGTGGTATATTTAATGAGAATTATTAGATTTTTGGTTCGTTCGTTCGGCAGGTGGCAGGTTCGTAGTTAAGGTTTTTTACAAGCTTTTATTTAACGCGCAATGTATGTTTAAGTCAAATCTTACAAGATGAATTATATTAGAACCACTACCCGGTTTCCGATTGAGCTGAAATTTGGTATGTATTTATGTTAATCAGATGACTATGCAATATTATTGTGACATGGAGCTCATCTGATGATGGAGCTGGAAGTTGGCTATCGGAACTCCGTAATAAAATGACGTAACCCCATCGAATTTGGGCTCGTTTAATTCGTCTTGACAAGTACTCTGGTCCTAGATGATAATAAGGGTCTGACGATGTAGCTACTAAAAGCTTGTTTTTTTAAAAATATTTTTTAATTTATACTTGTTAAGGAAATATGTTTTAGTAGTCATGGGCCATGGCTAATAAGCATGACTCATATCATTGTTTACTATATAAATAAACATCATTTTTGTCTTATTTATTCGAATTAATTTTAATCATCAAATCGGGACATAAAAAATAGGATACTAATTGTAAATTATCATATTAATTAAAAAATATAAATGCAGGTGTACAAATGACCGCAGCTTACTACCTACCTAGTGAAGAAACAATATAAACTGTAAAATTAATACGTACCTACATATTATGCATATTAAACACAATATCCTACAATTCGATTAGTCATTTTAGAGAATTAACACGTGAGACGTAGCAAAACGTATATTATAAGATACATTTCACACGCTCGCTCGTCTCTATGAAAGCGTTGCCGTTAGGCTGAAATTAGACGATGCCTAAAATGAACCCTAAGGCCCTTTGCCCGAAGGGCGAATTTAGACGGATGGCTCACCGATGAAAATGAAAGCAAAAATCTCTAAAAAATCCGTAGAAAATTCACCCTTAGGGCGAATTGAGACGGTTCATTTTCGTAAAAAATTTCGCAACGATGGACGAGGCTCCGTCTAATCTGGGTCTTATGTTTAGAATATCTACTATTTGTGTCTCGTATGTGCGAAGTTCTTTAATCATCGCGCAGTATCACAGCTAGTGTCGCTCCATTCAAATTCACAGAATATTATTATCATTATTGTAAAATTCTTCAAAACGTAACACCAAGATTATATTAAAACACATTATAATACAAACAAATTAATGTTCATCATACAAACTTTTAAAAATATTAAATTAATATTGACTTTCCTCTCAAATCATGAGTATCAGTATAGAGTTCCAGCTAATAAAATAGGTCATAAAATCCTATATGAATAAGAAACAAAAAGCTGTATTTAGTGTGAAAATTAATGTTTTGCCAACATAATGTAATATTAATTAACAACATTATACCTAATCGATACGGATGATTTAATCGATGCGCAACAATAATTCCTGTGTTGCCGATACACACCTGTGACTGATATTTGATACCCGCTTTACATAATACGCGTGGCCGCAGACGGCCAACACCTGAGGCCAGCCGATTATGCGACGGACACACTAACCCAATTTGGCCGAACCTAACTTTTTACACACGAACAAGTGAAGCTCCCTCGCTCATGGACTTCGCTCGTTTAATAGACGACACTGCACAACATCGTGGAGGGCGGTAAAACGGATCTTACGTCATGTATGAGCTTGTATAGTCCGTCGATGCTTAAGGTTGAAGACAAGGGTCTGCTCGCGAAATTCAAATTTTATTTGGTTTTTCGCAATTTGTATACTAATACGACAAAGTAGGCTTATGGCCTTCTAAAATACTGAGTTGGACGTGAGTTACTCACAAATTAGTCGATATTTTGATTAATTTCTTAAAGTGGTCACTTTCAAGTAAAGATTTTTATGTAAACCTGTGAAGATGATACTGCCACTGTCGCAATTAGAAGGCCATAAGCCTACTTTGTCGTATTAGTTTACAAATTCCGAAAAACTCGTGTCTTCCACCTTAATATACGACACTGCGCAACGTCGCGTAGGGCGGTGAAACGGATCTTACGTCATGTATGGGCTTGTATATAGTCCGTCGGGACGAGCGGTGCTTTGTACAGCAGGCATCGACGGATTACATACAAGCTCATACGACGCGGACGTACCTCCGCCGCCCTCCGCGGCGTTGCGTGGTTTTGTGTGCCAATCGTCTTGGAGAATAGGTAACAGCGTTATGGTCACACATTATTCACTGAAACTGTACTATCCGGAGCATTTAGCTGAGCTAGGAACTTTCATTGTCATGACATAATATTATATTGTGTCATGCCCATATTACTAGAGACTACACGATAGATGTGGTAGACGGTTAGACACTAAATATATTATTTTTTCAGTATGTGTGTACGCAACTAATGTGTACGTTTAATTATATATTTGGAACGTAGTTCCTTATCGCGCGGTGCGGAAGGGGGCTAGACGGATCGACACTTTTTTGAAACCGACACTTTTTTGAATGTGAATTTGGCATTGTGTTCGGTATTTTCGCGGTACAGTATTGGGTTTCCGTACCCTTGTGGTTTCGGCAGTCGCTGACCAGTTAAAAGTCGATGGTTCGAATCCCAGCTCGACAGACTGAATTTTCTATTTTCAATTTTTTTTAAATAATTTCTACATGTGGAATTTTTCCCTAATTTTTTATAACTTATAAGTTATTACCGTACCGTTACTACCGTTACTACCGTTACTACCGTTACTACGGTAACCGTTATTTCAAAATTATTTAATTCAGTTTGTCTTTGGTGCATCTTTATCTTTAAAATTTTACGAATTCTGAAAATACGTACTCCACATCGTTGAATTTGATGTTTTAGCCTCTAAAATATTGATAAGCTTCTACAATATTGCTTAAATTAAATAGTTTTAAGCTGGTAGTAAATGAATAATAAACCTACTTCTGTATCAACTGAGTTAACAATAGTATTTCAAGATTCTATATAAAATTTCCTAACACTGTAAACTAAAATGAAAGTCGTTAATATTATATTGTAAGATGATACTGCACTCACGAATTTAAGTTCTGCACGCTTAGATCTTGCTCCAATAAATTCGACGAATAAGGCCACGGCAGCATAGTCGCCACTCTGACTCGGTACATCCAAGGACTAATGCCACTGCCCGCATAACTTGATATTTTACTTATTTTGTACATTTTTATGCTTTGACTAATTTTAATTTGTTCGTAAATTTTTTCGCGCGGTACGGAAGGGGGCTAGACGGAAAAAATTAAGGAACCGACACTCGACACATTTTTGAAACCGACACTTTTTTGTTGAATGTGAATTTTGCATTGTGTTCGTTTTTTCATATTAAATGGAATCAATCTTTTTAAATAATAACTTAATATTCTGAATCTCTAAAACACACTTCGTATTAATTTTTCACCTTTGTTCTGTAGCCTGTAGGTATACCTACTACCTAACGTAATAAGCATACTAACGAAGTACCTACTATAGACTTCTATAGGGGCAATAGCAGAGACCCTGAGACACTGATTCTTTCAGGATTTCTGGTACTTATTAAAAATGGATGCAAGTACAAATAAAAAAATTCCATTATAACTGTTTGACCACTTCACGTCACATTATAACTGTTTTCACGTGATTACAAAAATTATTAAAATGACCATGTTGAAAATCTATTCAACATAAAAAAATTACCTACCTAGAACGTACGTACAATCTCATAATTAAAATTGCTTCCAATAAATCATTGACAAGCATTAGTTCGATCGTAAAAGGATTTTATCGATTGACTGTTCAAAATTCCAAAATGCAAACATAAGTTCAACGGCAGAATCTGAACTTGGGTAAAGTAAGGCTGTATTCTACGACTTCCTGTATTGGACCGGGAGCCAGGTATAAATTCGGTCAATTATTTCCTCTCGAGCGAAACTTCGTGAAATGCATTAGGGATTTATATTATGAATATTCGCGACCGTCAGCTGCGACTCCGTGGGTGGGGCGGGCAGTGGCAGCCTCCAACGCATGGAGAAAAAAAAAAGGTTTTTAGTCATTTCCTCCCATTTGAAAATTTGTC
Organism: Oeneis ivallda; assembly: GCA_029955525.1. Lineage (NCBI taxonomy): Eukaryota > Metazoa > Arthropoda > Insecta > Lepidoptera > Nymphalidae > Oeneis > Oeneis ivallda. Next base: position 11,248,509 of record JARPMR010000016.1, on the reverse strand, counting down.
AGATTATAGTTTACCTAATATTTTGAAGGAAAACTAAATTCAGCTGACCATAACATGGTGGATTATACGTCAGCTGGCTGCTTGAACATGAAAAAAAAAATTATATTTTCAATGATTTCCTCTCAACTAAAAATTTACCTGGTGATCGTTTATATACTACTATGAATGAAAATTAATTTCAGCTTGCTGTATCGCAGTGGAAAGTTTGTCAGCTGGTACCTTGAAAGGTGTGACGCAGCAGCATCTATCACTTACTGAATCTTATCAGCTGACGACTTTTCCCTTGACTTACAGCTAGCTGAATTTTTTCATTATTTACTAATGCATGTTGACAATCCTCTTATAAATTTTCATCCAGGAGGAAATCACTTTTCTTAAGTTATTCTCTTTCTTTTTACAGATTGAGGCTATACATAAGCCTGGAGGAAAAAAAAAGTTTTTTAGTATTTTTTTTTTAATTTATTTTATCATGCTAATTACAAAATGGATCATAAGATACTTTTTCGCCAAACTGGTGGGCCAGTTTGTTGGCGAGGTGGCGCTCTATACTAATAACAGTTACGTTTAATGATTATTGAATTATTATGTACATGCTTTTAACCTTAGAACTATATCCTATACTATTAACTTAATTTTAATAATTTAATAATAAAAAATAAAAATAAAAAATATAAACATAAATAAACCAGTTTAACAAGTCTAATTTAGTCAGTTAGAGAGTCCCCAAGTAAGTGTTCCTTTAACCTCTTCTTGAGGACTCTCTCACAGACCCTGTCGATATCCTCCCAAACCCAACCGATTGTATTGAATATTTTAGGAACTACATAGGCGCTTATCCTTCTACCGTAGTAGTTGTACATTTTTGGCACTAAAAATCTCTCTTTCCTACTCGGTCTAACATTATCTCTCATTTTGCACTTTTTTAAAATTAGTTGAGAAAAAAATGATCTTTTACTATTAAATATTCTACTTTTTTGTCTACAGGTAAAAGTTTCAAGTCTTTAAAAATACTATCATAGTTTCCTTTATATTTTTTTTTTCTCTTTTTTCCCTAAAATATGTTTTAAAAGTCTAATTCTAGTCATTTCCTCCCATTTGAAAATTTGTCAGATTATAGTTTACCTAATATTTTGAAGGAAACATGGTGGATTATACGTCAGCTGGCTGCTTGAACATGAAAAAAAAATTATATATTCAATGATTTCCTCTCAACTAAAAATTTACCTGGTGATCGTTTATATGCTACTATGAATGAAAATTAATTTCAGCTTGCTGTATCGCAGTGGAAAGTTTGTCAGCTGGTACCTTGAAAGGTGTGACGCAGCAGCATCTATCACCTACTGAATCTTATCAGCTGACGACTTCTCCCTTGACTTACAGCTAGCTGATTTTTTTCATTATTTACTAAAGCATGTTAACAATCCTCTTATAAATTTTCATCCGGGAGGAAATCGCGTTTCTTAAGTTATTCGGCAGTATGCTTTATTTGAGTGTTTTGATAACAAATATGAAGTTTATTAATGGAGAAAATGTTGGTATAAGTAAATTAATTAATGCATAATTTCTTGTAGCATATTTTAATAATATCCACATATAATTCATCATCATCATCATCATCATCATCTCAGCCTGCGGACGTCCACTGCTGAACATAGGCCTTTCCCAGAGAACGCCACCACACCCGGTCCTCAGCCTTCCTCATCCAGCCACTTCCCGCCACCCGCTTTATATCGTCAGTCCAACGTGCTGGAGGGCGCCCCACACTACGCTTACTTGTTCGCGGTCTCCACTCTAGGACTTTTCGGCCCCAACGGCCATCGCTTCTGCGACAAGCATGGCCTGCCCACTGCCATTTCAGCTTGCTAATGGTTTGAGCTATGTCGGCGACCTTGGTTCTCTTACGGATCTCTTCATTCCGAATCCTGTCCTTAAGAGAAACTCCTAACATAGCCCTCTCCATAGCTCTCTGAGTGACTTTAAATTTGTGGATCAAGCCTTTTGTTAGTGTCCACGTTTCAGCGCCATAAGTGAGGACGGGAAGGACACATTGATTGAAGACTTTCGTCTTCAGGCATTGAGGTATTGACGATGAGAAGACCTGACTTAATTTTCCAAATGCCGCCCAGCCCAGCCGTATCCTTCTGTTGGCTTCTTCGTCGAAATTGTTTCTACCCAATTGTATGGTCTGGCCAAGGTAGTTGTACTCTGAAACAATTTCGATTCCAACATTTTCGACGTTCACGGGTATCGGGACAACATGTTGATTGAACATAACCTTGGTTTTGTCCATGTTTATCCCGAGACCAACTCGTCTGGAAGAGCGGCTTAGACTACTCAGCATCTGCTCCAGATCTTCTGGAGTCTCTGCAAGGATAACCACATCGTCGGCGAACCGCAGGTGTGAGATGTATTCGCCATTTATATTAAATCCTCGTCCTGTCCAGTCCAGCGTTTTGAAGAGGTCTTCTAGTGCACTATTAAACAGTTTTGGGGATATTACATCCCCCTGTCTAACCCCCCTTCTCAAGTTGATTGGTTTTGTTTGCTGAGACTGTACTTGGACGGTCATTGACGCAGTATCGTAAATACATCGCAGCACCTCGATATAACGCCAATCGACTTGGCATCTTTGCAGTGACTCCAGAACAGCCCAAGTTTCGATAGAGTCGAAGGCTTTCTCGTAGTCCACAAAAGCAAGGCAGAGTGGTAGATTATACTCTTCGGCCTTCTGTATAATCTGCCTCAAGGTGTGGATGTGGTCTACGGTGCTGTAGCCTTTTCGAAACCCAGCCTGCTCTGGAGGTTGAAAATCGTCAAGTCTTCGGGCGAGGCGATTTGTGATCACCCTCGAAAACAACTTATAAACATGGCTCAAGAGTGATATCGGCCGATAGTTCTTCAGAAGCTCCTTGTCACCCTTCTTAAAGAAAAGAATTACCACACTCTTGCTCCATGCTTTTGGCGTTGTTCCGTTTGCAATGACGTCATTAAAGAGCTCTGCTAGCTCTTTCAGGATCGGAGTACCTCCTGCACGTAGAAGCTCTGATGTGATGCCGTCATCGCCAGGTGCCCTGTTGTTTTTAAGTTGATTGAGGGCTATTCGCATCTCGCCAAGGTCAACGTCTGGGATGTCTTCGGTGTAGTGGCGGGTCAATGTCGCACGTTTGTCGTTCGTGTCTTGAGCCGCTTTTGGAGCTTTGGAGGAGTATAGTTGAGAGTAAAATCGTTCGATCTCCTCTAGGACCTCTGCTTGAGACGTTACGATTTTACCGACGGGGTTTCTCAACTTTGTTAAGTGGCTCCTCTCAAGTCGCTTAGCGAACACTTTCGAACCTCGGTTTTGCTCGATCGCATTTTGTATATTGCGGGTGTTGGAGCGCCGGAGGTCGAATCTTATTCGCTTCTTGACGCGCTTGTTCAAAGTATGCCACTCAGGCAATGCTGAGGAAGTCTCCCGTCTCTGCTCCATAAGTTTACGGGTATCTTCGGATATCTTTGACACCCTTTTATGATCGTTCTGACAGTATTTGCGTCCCACTTCACGAACGACATCTACGAAATTGGTGAATCGTTGGTCAATGTCCAAGTTGGTTTCCAGCAGCTCGAACCGGTTCTTGAGCTCAATTTGGAATTGTTCGGAGCTTACACTTTGCAACGGTTTTGGTCGGAGAGTTGACTTCATCAGACGTTGTCTCTCTAATTGCAGATCTATATTTAAGATACCACGCACAAGCCTGTGATCGCTGCCGGTATCAAACCTATTGATCACTGAGACATCTTCAAATATATATCTGCGATCCGTCATTATAAAGTCAATCTCATTTTTAGTCACATTATCCGGACTATGCCATGTCCACTTTCTAGAGGGCTTTTTCTTGAAGAAAGAATTCATCAGGAATAGCCCTTTCCGCTCCAAGAAGTGAACAAGCATCTGCCCCCTGTGATTTCTGTGACCAAATCCGTGTGGTCCTACTTTTAACTCGCCATGTTCCTGTACTCCCACCTTAGCATTAAAGTCCCCCATAACGACATTGAAGTGAGTTTTGTTGGTGTTATCAAGCGCCTTTGCAATGTCTTCGTATAAGGCCTCAACTTCGTCATCAGCGTGTGTCGACGTGGGCGCATAGACTTGTACTATCTTAAGGGAGTACCTCTTATTCAGCTTGAGTATAACATATGCCACCCTCGACGACACACTACTGATCTCCAGTACGTTATTTGTGAGGACTCTATTGACCAAAAATCCAATACCTCCTTGTGAAACCTGGTCGCCTTGTCGATAATAGAGCATATTGCCCGATTCCAGGGTTATCATGTCCTCCCCCTCTCTTCGGACTTCTGATAGCCCCAAAACATGCCATTTAATTCTGCTCAGCTCTATTTCGATTTCAGCGAGGTGTTCGTCCGCTCTCAATGTCCGTGTATTATAAGTTGCCAAATACATTCGATGTTTATGGTAGCTGTCCGAAACCCGGTGATTCTTTGCACCCCCTGCTCTACCGTGACCACGTCCGCTACCGTGAACGGGAATAGTAGGGCTGCCGGGGACTAGGGGCCGTTGTGTTGTGACGCTAATCATGGGAAGATATGCCCATAATGGCCACGCTGGGCAGGCGTGTTGGCCATCGCAGGGCCAGACTGCTTGCACCGATGTCGCTGCTGCCCGACACCGGTCTGCGTAATTTATTCCAGTCCAGCTCATTTGAATGGTTATACCGCCATTATTCGGTCGTCAGAGCCTCGTTCGTTAATCAGCAGGGGGCACCACGGGCAGGTGAGGTTGACATTTGGAGCACTAAGGTGATGGTGCACTCCCTTACCCCCACATATAATTATATAATGATAATTTTAATCCACAATCTAGCTGCAATATAGAAAGGGCTTATGTATAACCTCAATCTGTAAAAAGAAAGAGAATAACTTAAGAAATGTGATTTCCTCCTGGATGAAAATTTATAAGAGGATTGTTAACATGCATTAGTAAATAATGAAAAAACTCAGCTAGCTGTAAGTCAAGGGAAAAGTCGTCAGCTGATAAGATTCAGTAGGTGATAGATGCTGCTGCGTCACACCTTTCAAGGTAACCAGCTGACAAACTTTCCACTGCGATACAGCAAGCTGAAATTAATTTTCATTCATAGTAGCATATAAATGATCACCAGGTAAATTTATAGTTGAGAGGAAATCATTGAAAATATAATTTTTTTTTCATGTTCAAGCAGCCAGCTGACGTATAATCCACCATGTTATGGTCAGCTGAATTTATTTTTCCTTCAAAATATTAGGTAAACTATAATCTGACAAATTTTCAAATGGGAGGAAATGACTAAAAAACTTTTTTTTTCTCCATGCGTTGGAGGCTGCCACTGCCCTCCCCACCCACGGAGTCGCAGCTGACGGTCGCGAATATTCATAATATAAATCCCTAATGCATTTCACGAAGTTTTGATTGGGAGGGACTTGGTCATGAAAATCTGTCACTGGATCCCGGACCATATGTTATACTAACTTAAAATATCCCACTCTCGGCCATCACTGACCTTTCCCACCTCCCAGTCAAGTTTTTTATTTCCATTAAATTCAATTAGTTTATGTATTCGATCCAGTGAAATTAAATTGCAATTAAAAACAGGAATCGTGCTCATAAACGCATTGCCGCCAGCATAAGCGCATCGTAGGGTTGCAATCTCCTTGCAATGAAAATCAGGACACGAACATGGGAAAACTAGTTACTTTTTTATAAAAAAAAAAAAAAACAAGTTGCGGTAAGGTGGTTATATAACCTGGATTTGATTTTAATTCTCCTGTAATTTGTGTTTAATTATTTTCTTTTAATCGTCAGTCTATTAAAAGGTTTATGAGAAAAACACAACATTAATTAGGTAAAAGCTCGTATAAATAAAAGCAGTCATGGGGCTAGTGGGGCAATGCAATAGACTGGTGCTGCGATCTCTTTAACAGCTCAAAATTTTATGCTATCCTTTTCCGTAGGTACCATTGTAAAAAGGATAAAAGTAATTTTAGACCTGCCAATTAAGTTTACAAATTGTGTAAGTACAACAGAATAAATATGTATCATTAAATAAGCCTTATTAACCATTTGAATTTTCTAAGCACTAAGGACACCATCGTCGAGTAAATATTGACCAAGGAATTTGGACATTCTGACAATTTTCAAAACGCCAAAAAGTTAACGTGGCGATTTTGAAATAAGGTAAGGGCTCCTAATTCCGAGGGGTTCTAAAATTGGCACCTAATTCCGATGTATAAAGCAAAACAGCTTTTTCTACCCATTACCAAGCTCATATGCACTGCAAGCTATTTTAATCAATTGATAGTTTATCGTTCCGTGATTGATTGACAAAAAGGGTGGTTTTATGTGTGTAAGTTTTAAATTATCCGATAAATTTTGCGGTAGCAGACGGCCCGAACGCACGCTTCATACATTCTGAACCTTGTGCACGTGAGTACCAAAATTTTTTAAATAGTGTTTACTCGTTAATTTTGTACAGTTTTTGTTTTTGTTTAGGTTAAAATATTGGAAGGATTACATTTTTTATCGAAAACGCTTAACTTTTGTAAGGTTTTGTAAAGAAATGAAGTTGAAAATGAATATTAAAAATAACACAGCATTAGGTGCCAAATATTTTAGCCGGTTCCTTATGCCGAGGTATACCGCGGAATAGCAATTTTATAGGCCTAAACATTTTTTTAATTCTTAGGGCCGTTTTTATGATTAGCATTTCTTGTTCGATTTCTAATACTTAAAGGGTCAATCAGCATAAGAACACCTTATTCCGAGGTACACTTTGGCGTCGAAATCACTAATTATAGCATATCAAAGATTATCTATTTTGGTAATTCATTAACTGATCGTATGGGAAAGTTAAGAAAGGAAAATAAAGTTCATACGTATTTCGATGCAATGTTGAGAGAGTATAGTATATTTTTGCGAAGATATTCCAATTGACAAATAATTTATTTATTTAGTGTGGAAAAATCTTTTCTTTTTTAATACTCGGAATTAAGAAACATGTTTTTTGTTATAAAACGCTATTCCGATGTATATACATCGGAGTTAGGTTCTATGAGCACCTTATTACGTGGTATAAACAGAAGTTAAATACAGGATGTTCACAATATTACCGCAGTGTGTATGATTTCAGTGTATTATATTTGCCATTTAAAATAACATTCGTAATCTAAAATGTTTATGTAAAATTTGCAAATACAATAATGAAATAAGGGGTACCTACCCGTGGTACTACCGGTGGTACTACTGGTAGTGCCACGGGAAATCAGGTCTTACCAGACACGTTGGTATTACCACGTGCAAAAAAATCACCCGTAGTTTTAACTAGTTAATTTTATAAATAAAGTTAAAAGTTTTTATGAAAACCATTAAACTTAAACGACACCGCATGAAAGTAAAAACTAATTTACACCAATTAAAATACAAAATTATTTATTTGATGTAGGCCAATCTGTGGCTTTTATGACAAGTTAAGACTACCACCGGCCCTACTTAAAGTTTAACAATTAACTATATTAGCATCCACCTTGTTGGTTTGGAAAACAGGTACCAACATCAACCCTAACGGGAAACTAACGGGAATCAGGTAAATGGACAGACGCCTTCCCACCTTGACTTATACCGTAACGGTAACGGTATCCCATGATTATTCATTCAATCGATACATAACGATCAAGACTGACATTATTATTATGCCCGTTTTCACTAAACATACCTAAATCATCCCCTAAGTAGGAGCCTCTTGACGTAGGTATCTCCTAAATACAATTCTAAGTCCTAACATCCGTTCCAATGTCCTTTTTGGTGTCCCGTACAGGATCGTGATAAAGAAGTTGACAGAAATCATCACCTAACATCATCATCATAGGTAGTCCGTAAAGGTTAGGGAACATTAGTTAAAAAATATATATATATTTAAAAAAAAAAATTAAAAAAACATATTTTTGTACTTTGTTCAAAATCGTCTTTAAAAAGATATATCGCGAGCCTATGAAAAGCAACAAAAAATATTTTCCTTCACATTCACTTCTATGAGAGCCCCCTGAAATAAAGATTTTTATAATTTTTTATGCAATATTCGGCTGAAGGCCATCAGTTTACATTTTATATCTAAATTTGAAGTAATCGACCGAGCGAAGCGAAGGTCTCTGAGTTTACTAGAGCGATTTGCACTTGTCCGTCCGTCCGTCTGTCAGAGCCTTATAACTTCTGAATTACTGAACGTAATTACTTCAATTTTAGATATGATATGTAAACCGATGGCCTCCAGCCGAAAATGGCTTAAAAAGTTATAAAAATCTTTATTTCAGGGGGGCTCCCATACGAAATAGGGGGCTTTCAAAGTGGAGATTGTATTCGAGGCTAGATCTCTAAAACCACTTTGTTTTAAAACTTGAAACTTACACATAATTTGAGTTATATTCTGTACTTGAACAACAAGTACTAAGATTAGATAAATATTATAAAGAAACGAAATTATTTGAGTTTTAATGGGCATCAATGTTTTTAACAAAACTTCACTATACTGTTACTAGATGGCGCTGTCTTTAATATTGTAAATACGCATCCCATCCACGAAAGCAGATGACGATTGACGTCATCAGATTCGGCGCGTTTTAATTACAATATAATATAGTTAAAACTACCTTATGGGAATTATGGGATACCGCGAGGTCTCAGTTCGGGGCGAACCACTAGTTACGTTCAGTAATTCAAAAGTTATAAGGCTCTGACAGACGGATGGTCGGACGGACAGACGGACGGACGGACAAGTGCAAATTCACTCAAGTAGACTCTGAGACTCTGACTCAATAACCGGTCATAAATATTAGTAATTTTTTTTACCGGTATCGATAACATTGGATGTTATTTAGGAGTAATAATTTATTATGGTAATTAATATTACTCACCATAAGAATATTATTAATGGTAGATTGTGATATCATTTTACTAGTCATCTAAGAAGACAGAGACTAGGCTGATTTAGAAACCAAATTTAATAAATGCAGTTGGCTTTTAAACACCCTGTAGTATTCTTTCTACTTACTCCTTTTCCTTTTGTATTTTGAACACTCGGAATTAGGTACCAAATGCATCGGAATAAGGATTTTTACATCGGAATTATGTGCTCCGGACTATTTTCATATTTTATTTTATTTTACATATAAATTAAGGTTTAATTATCAAACTTTTAGCCTATTTCAAGAGTAAGTCAAATAACACTTCAGATAAAAATAGCCAGTCCGGTAGAAAGGTATAGTGAATGCTTAATTTTTGATGATTTTTCAAGTTTTGATGAAAATACCGCGGAATTAGGTGCCGTTACCTTAGGCCATTAAGGTTTCTCTGATATCTAATTGCCTATAATCTAGCTATATGAAAGGATAAACAAATCGCAGAAAACGTTTTTAGAATCACGTTCTTAAGTATGGTTTTTCACTTGCAAGTTGCAGCAGGGTTTCTTCGTCTGTGGGAAAGAACATCCTACGCGCTGTGCTGTGCTGAGCGCATCGCTTACGCCTTTCAGCGAGAAACCACTTGTTTATCTTTTAAGAAAGCTAAGGTAAATCTTCCTAATAATATTATAAATGCGAAAATGTTTTTTGTTTGTTGGTTTGTCCTTCAATCACGCAGCAACAGAGATACGGATCGATTTAATTTTTTTGCTTGGGTATAGATGAGGACCTGGCGACTAACATAGGCTTTTTATCTCGGAAAGTCAAGGAGTTCCCGCAGGATTTTAAAAATTAAATCCACGTGAATGAAATTGCAGGCATCAGCTAGTAGATTATAAAATGTTCAGCATGTCCTGTTCAAAGCACAAATGTTGGTTACTGAAGCATAGCATAAATTTTGCTTATATTAAGCGTCGTTTCCCTTAATTTTTGCTGATTGTTTTGGACTCCATTGACTGAGGCTGGCGCCTGCTTGTCGCAAATGTGACTGGTTCTTCTCGTTCTATACACCTACAATGCAATATATTGAGTTCGTTTTCAGTGTGTTCTGTTTAAAATGCAAGAACGCGATACGGAGGCCATTTAAATTGTCGAACCAATTAGTAGGAGACCATAAAAATCATACAAATCATTCTTCTTCCTTATTAGTATTTCGGCCCGGTGCCGACGTGATGTTTATTTTCTCGTAATCTCCGATGAACGCACATTGAGACAGTTTTACGAGCTACAGACAGTTTAAAAGATAGCGAATACCTTATCGGGTATAATATTCGTTCAACAATAAGTGTTGATAGACTCGTAAAAATATCAAATTATTATAATTGATGGTTATTTTTTTTCTATCATTACGAGAAGCCACCGCGAAGCAATGTCTATACTTTACAACGAGTTTGCTTGTTTGATTGATAGACTAAAATCTATCAATTCATTTCATCACCATCAGTAATACCTATTTACTAAATTACTTAAGCGCACATAACTCCGAAAAGTCAGAGGTCGTGCCCGGAATGCGAACCTGCGACCGCAATCCTAACCAATCAGGCTATCACTGCTGCTACTTGCTGATTAACTTAAATCTTTAAAAGAGCGTGGCTACACGCTCCGTCTTGCATGTGCAGTTTTAACCAAGAACTGTGCAGTCCAATCTTCTGTAATACAAACGCGGGCTACCGTCTTGCTGTCCACACGCACATGCTTAAGTGCCACGCAAACTAAGTTTGCCGCAGGTCCAATCAGGTAGGACGCTGAACGGAGCGTGTAGCCACGCTCTTATTTCACGCCATTACTGTATTCGAGACTAGCTGATGCCCGCGACTTCATTGACGTGGATTTAGTTTTTAAAATCCCGCGGGAACTCTTTGATTTTCCGGGATAAAATTTAGCCTATGTCACCATTCATCACCTGGTTGTCAACAAAAAAACTACATATGCAATTAATGGTATACACATGCAAAAAATCACGTCGATACGTAGTTTTGTTGCCGCGTGATTAAAGGACAAACCAACAAACACACTTTCGCATTTAAAATATTACTAGGAAGAATTAATACTATGATACGAATGTAACGAACCTTTGTTTCTATTGTGAATTAATTTTTTAGAACAAAAAAGCTACTATTGTGACTTAATTATGATACTTAGTTAGATATATTACCTCGGGGACTTTTTTGTAGAGAATAATGATTACTTTAATAATGTAGTACATAATTTTTATTTATCATCAATAATTTTATCAGCACACGCCAAATAATGACTTTTATAGGCAAAATTTTGCTACTTTGGGGTACATTATTCCTATTTTCTTAAGGATCTCTAATTCTTTTGAAAATAAATTATAGCCTATGTTACTTCCTGATAATTTAGCTTTCTATTGGTGAAAAAATGATTAAAATCGGTCCAGTAGTTTCAAAACCTATTCGGTACAAACAAACAAACAAACAAAAACAAATCTTTCCTCTTTATAATATTTGTATAGGTAAATGTAATATTCTGGATAATTTAAGTCATGACTCATGATAGTACTTACTGCTTACATTGTCAGGTATAAAGATATGCTAGTTTTTTTGTGAAAATTACTTCATCGCCTAATCGATTAATATTTGTCTGATATTATAATATCCAGTGGCAGACAGTGGACAGAAGCCAACTCTCTAAACAAAAATATCACGTTTAATTTATTAAGTATCATTCTACGAATGCTTTGGGAATGAGCACTCCTCGTACAGTTGCACCTCATAAAAACACTTAAAAAATATTTTCGCAAATATAAGAGCAAATCGCCATCCGGCTCTAAAAATATATAAGTAGACGGTAAATTTTAACCCGACTACAGCAAAGCAAAAGAAGGGTTATGATTTTTGCAGGCTATGTATGTTGTATGCATGTATGATTGTATTTGCGTATGTTCCACATAAACTACGCTTACAGAGACCCCCCGTCTCTGTAAGCGTAGTTTATTTAGGGTTAGTTAACCCAGGAATAAATTTGTAATTTTGACAGAAGCTTTATACGAAATCTATCAAATCTGTCTTTTTAACCCAGAGTTAGCTGCTAACTCTGGGTTAAAAGGATAACTCGACGTTTCTGCAAGCGCGCCTAAGACGATTAGATAAGTGTCCATCGATTTATTATTATGGTCTGAGTAACATATAGCCAATGTTTAAACGAACAAAATCAATATTGGATGTTACATCAAATTTTTCGCAGTCGGATTACTTCTTGTTTGTACATTAAAACCACGTTCAAAAAATACAACCAGACAGAAATAATATTAATGTTATTTCTATCTGCTTCCCCTGAAAATATTATAACACTTCATAAATGCAGCTGTTTCACAGACGGCAGACAATTACCATGTGAGACAATCATCGGTGAATACAATAGATAAAACGTGTAATACATTAACGTACCAAATCGGTCTGCATCTCCATTATAATAGCTGCGTGTTATTATAATTGCAGGTGCAGGACGTAAGTAAATACCACCAAACCCATCATACCAGACTATACGTTCCTATCGTTTGATATCAGTCTTAAGCTCAACCCTATAAGTATAATATTTTTTTATTAATTTGTTTATTATTGATATATTTATTAGTATGTAGTTATTTGTATGTATGTATGACCACCTACAGTTCATTTGTCCTTATGTTTCCCTATTCCTAAGGTTGCCTGATATAGATCGCATTAAGCGATAAGGCCGCCTTTTGTGTCATACTTTTTAACCGACTTCAAAAACACAAAAAGAGGAGGTTCTCAATTCGACGCGTATTTTTTTTGTGTCTGTTTTTTTTTGTAAGTATATTTTTTTTTGTGTGGTGCAAATAAAGAGTATAATAATACCCTGTGTTTTGGATAGGGCAAGCAAACAGTAGCTATCGAGGCTTAGCACGTTAAGGGGCAGTGGGCTGGGCACAGGACTGATGGCCACTAGAGTGCTGCGCCGCTGGTTATATGGAGCGATGATATCCGGAAAGTAACCGGCATCGATTGAATGTAAAAGGCCGAGCATAGGCAACGTTGGCGCTACCTTAAAGAAGCCTATGTCAGTGAATGCATTTCGGCTGATGACGATGATGATGATAACAAAGCAAGCCGTCCTCAACTGCCTAACTTTTGTTGATACACCATTTCCAGTTTCACCTATTTTTGAAATCTGCTCCCGCCCTAATATGCTATAAAAATTCCCTAGCGTCCGCGATAGCAAAAATACTTACCTCTTACAACTATAGCACCTGATGATAGGTTTAATATGTTGTTCTATATTTTCGATAGGGCAGCTTAGTCAGCTATAAGAATAACTTTAAGAAGCGTAATAGATGAAATTAGGTTTATTACCTCCTTTTCTATCTTTCTCTCTCTGCGTCGTATACCTCATTGCAGTCATTGCTGATGATCATGACCGCTTTTTTATTAATCACAATGGTCAGAGTTTTCTGCAGACGACTCAATTAACATACCTATAATAACCAGAACCGAAGGCTTAAAGTGCTCTCCGAGGCACGGATATACCAAAAAAGCCTACCAAAGTGGGTGACCATTCAGACACCAACTTGCGTCAAAATTATCTAATTACCTACAGCAATAGATTGATATCTCCTGTCGCAACTAAGCCACACGTACGTCTCCTGTATTTTTATTACTAGTAAAATTTTAAAATGAATCCAGCTCCTCTCTGCACGAGAAAGGCAGCTGTTAGGAGTTTAGCGTGCCACAACATCCAATTGACGTCTGACGCTCTGCCAAAAACAAGAGAGAGCCTTCTTTCTACCTACTTAATAAAACCTATTATAACTATCTACGCATCGACTCACGTAATGTTATACACCTGGCAAGCCAGGGTGAAGTGGCACTATTTTATTCGCCAACAAAATGTTTCTCCGGTTTGCCCGCCCGACCTCGGCGATTTCCGGGATTATTCCAGAATTTACGACTCTGTATATACCGTGCATGGAATCCTTATCGAAACATCTAGTAATCCATGCGATGATAAGATAGATTAATAGCCATAATCTTTGCATAAATCACAGGATCGCTTGTATGAAACAAAATTATTGGCGCTACATATTTTATAATCGACCTTAACATTTTCATCAAAATATTTAGAAGCAGACCCCATACTACAGAGCCTCGATTCTCTGGCATATTGAAGTCATAGATACCCTATGTGCATAATGATTTCAAAGCATCGATTCTGACGAAGTGCAAGTACGAGTGAAGCTGAGGGACGGCGTTTTTATACGCAGCTTCAAAACTTTGGCAAACAGTTGAAAGTATATTGGACAAGCCACAGTCGCCGCCACTATGTAAAATAAAGCTGAGTTAGAGTTGTCAAAAACACACTGCTGATGCGCTTCAGCTACGTTCGTTACCGTAGGTGTGTGTTGTGCCTAACTTAAAAACATCGCAAACTGCAATTGTGATTGGTGATAATACGAATCTGTCAATAGCAAAATATCAAAGGGTTTATATTATTTAATTGAGTTATCAATCAAACATCAGAATGCAAATTAAAAGTGATTGCACGATGTCGGTATCGCGCGATATTATTATAATTGCAACTACTTTGCATTGGTGCAGCAATTTGACAGACGGCTGTGATTTTCTAGGTTATTCCAGTACCTAATGTACTGGAATTATGTACTGAAATAACCTTATGCCTCCTCGAGAAAAATGTCCTAATTCCATCGAACTACCACTCAGTGTATTTTCATTAACGTCGAGTGACGTTTATCCGAGGGATAAATTGGGCGTTCTGACAGTTTTTGTACCTATAGAAAATACTGTCAAAGTTATACTTTGACAGTATTATTATACAATTTTAAACTAGCGGCACGTTATGATGGCCGGTTTGACGTTTGTCCGCTCATGAAGTTCCGTATTAATTGATAACGACTTTGAAGGAAATAATTGTATTACTTTATTGACGATAGTGATGTGCAGAGATTCATAAATTTTATCGAATGTAGTTTTAGGTTTAGGACTCAAAATTTATTTATTAAATTGATTTCTAAAATGTATACAAGTGTAGAAAAATCAGTTTGCACCATTTAAGGGGTGAATGTACTTGTGAATATGAACAATTTTCACTATGTGGACAAACCTCTGAAATCGCAAAAAAATATCAGCTGTTTCATACAAAAGGTAAAATTTTTATTTTTATATGATATATACCACAACTCGGCATTTGGTTTTCTAAATTGAAAATTTTTAAAAATGGAATCTAATACGATCGTCACATAGGATCGCTGGCTAGCACAACTACTACCTCCGGCAAACTCGCGTCAATGCTCAATGCAAAACAAAGCAGTTTCGAATTGACGTTGCTTCGAAAAGTATAAACTGTCAGTGCAATGCGATTGTGATATAGTTTTGACCTGGCTTTGGATTTCAAATATTGATACTGCATTACTGTTGACCCTTGCTCGTTAATTTGGACTCTGTTCAAGCCCTTTGTTGTGGATTTCGTCGATATGACCGAACGTACGCAGAGAACTGTTCTAAATAGTCAGACACGTGAGTTCGTAATACGCCTTCGTAACTATTTCGATCGTGAAGCTCAAAATGGAGGGCCAATTTTACCTATAACGTCAGTGGTTGAACGCGTAGCTGATGCGCTTAATATTGGACAACGAACTGTTAGACGGATAACTAAAAAAAAATATGGCGAGACTGGCACAGAAGAAAATAAACTTCACACACCAAAAAAGAGAAAACGAGCAAAACCAGTCGTAGGCATCGATAGCTTTGATGCCGATGCTATCCGAAGACATGTTTACGGCTACTATTTACAGAAGGAGTATCCAACAAGAAAAAAGTTGGTGCATTCACTGAAGGAAGCTGGATTATTCTTCGGTGGGGAAAGTTCTTTAACGAAGATTTTGAAGACCATTGGATTTCGATACAAAAAATGTAACAAACGCAAAATATTGATGGAAAGATTTGATATAGCGATGGCAAGGTATACTTTTTTACGGCAAGTGAAAGAAATCAAAAATTGGCAAAATGTTGTGTTCTTGGATGAAACATGGCTTAATGCTAACCATACTGTAGGCCGTTCTTGGAACGATGACACAGCAGCATCTACTTCCAAAGTTCCTGTAGGAAAAGGATCGCGACTTATAATTTGTCACGCCGGAACCATCAACGGGTTTGTCGAAGGTTCTCTCATGGCTTTTGCGTCAAAAACCACTGGAGACTATCATGAAGACATGAATGGAGAAAAGTTTACTGAATGGTTTACCTCAATGTTGTGTAGCCTCCCTGAACCATCTATTATAATTATGGACAACGCCCCATACCACTCGATGCAAATTGACAAGCCACCTGCCCAATCCCAAAAGAAAGCTGATATCGTCGCATGGCTTCGTAAAAATGGCGTAGATGCAAACATGAATATGTTAAAAGCGGAATTAGTACGTCTTTTAAAAGAAAACAAACCAACCAAGATCCGATACGTCATTGACGAAATAGCATTAGAACATGGGCACAGAGTTATAAGGTTACCGCCTTACCATTGTGAGTATAATGCGATTGAGTTGGTGTGGGCTCAAATTAAGGGATATGCTGCAAGACACAATACAGAACCCCCATTTACCACAAAAAAAATGCTAAAATTATTAGAAGAAGCTAAAAGCTTGTGAACATGTGACTAAAGGAGACTGGGAAAAGGTTGTGAATAGAACTGTTAAATTAATAAGGGAAGATTATGAAAGAGATGTGAAAATAGATAATATTATAGAAAACGAACATATAATTATTAATGTAGGTGATGATAGCAGTGACGACAGTGAAAATAGTAGTATGGACGAATCTGATTAATTATGGCCTTTTGTGGCACCTTTTTTGGTATCTTTTGTATTCATATGTTTCTTGTGTGCATATAAAGTATGTATATTCATTTTCATTCAAATATTCAGTTCGTTCAAATAAATTAAATAAACATATACATTTTTGTTTTATTAAACCTATTTAATCAGGTACAAAAACAAAACTTAATTGTTTTTTGTTCGAGAATAAATTGACATTCCACATCACTATTGTAATGTGTCAAACCGGCCATCATAGCGTGCCGCTAGTTTAGTTTACCAAATCTTTCAACCCCTGGAAAAAGCGACGTTTTATTTGGCAACCCTAAATAGGACGCGAGGCGCGGGGCGGGGCGAACTACGCGCATTGCACTATGGAGGGAGATAACCGCCAATTATGAATAAACTAGCTTTACTACTATGTTAATAAGACTTGAGATTTTTCCTCAACGATTTCACCAAGCGAGAACACTCATTAATGGTTTTGTGTCTCCGTTATCAGACCTCATAGAAAGCCTTTAGCGATAACCTATACCAGCAGCCGCAAAACGAAAACCGTTGCATTTGCGGGAATTATTTTATTGCTATGGTTATTTTATTGCTAACAGACTTCCGTATAAACAGCGTTGTTGCAAACTAATCAAACCAGCAACTCTTTAGCAAACGTCAAAATGCGCGTATAGTGTAGGTATAGTAACTTCTATCAAACTGTGGTGCCATATAAATTTGATGCATTTTTAGTAGTTTTTAGGTTCGCTGCCACCTACAAAATAGAAGTTCAAGAAACCGCGAAGCCAAATATGATTATTTGTTTGATGGACTTAAGAAGCGATTATTATTAGTTAGAAGATAATTATAATATTGTGTATTTGTATTTATTTTATATACTTATTTTGACATAATATTTTAAGAAATATTCAAAATTTCAAAAATTTTCAAAAAATCCTCAAAAATTTGTTAGTCGGGAAAACTGCGAGCACCGGTGTGTGCTAGGCACTGGACAAGAAATTAATACTAAAAAGATTAAATAAGATTCGTCTGGACGAAGGTCTACGTGAGAGAATCGGTTAACAGGTAAAGCGTGCGTGTGAATACCCTTCGGTGTGGAATAATTCATATTTATATAGGACCAATCTCGAGTTAAACCCTATCCATTGAAAATCATCTTAATCGGATAACCCAGTATTCGTGAGAAATATTTTTTAATATTTAAATTATTATCGATTTAACTACAAAAAGCGTCAAACATGTATCACGTCTATAAAGAGTTGCTTGGTTTGATTAAATGGCAACTTCCCAATTTTTAAGGAAGGTAGACCGTACAACTTCTGGTCTAGACAAAACAGGTCGAAGAACTGTCTGCGTTTTAATTCAGCTAAAAATAGTATGTGGAGTTATGAACACTTGAGTTTTTCTAGTCCCCATGAAGTTTTTAGTTGAGCCCGATGAAAGTAGAAACACGCCGCGACGGAGACGTGGCTGTCCTCATTTCTTGAGCTAAATATAAATTTCACTTGATCATTTAATTATATGGAGATTAATAGGCGCGCAGGCATGCCAACATTCGCGTTAAAATGTACAATATGGCGTGAAATGTGTACTATTGGGGCAGGCGACGTTCTTCGAGTATTGTATTTGTTCCTACCTAGACACAGAACAACAAAACGATTAACGAAGGAATAAATTGGGCGTTCTGGCAGTTTTTGTATTGAAAATCTGTTAAAATATCAACGCTCGAATTAGACTTATTTTACGTTGGTAAAATGGGCCAATGTTCTAAATATTATATTGGTATAGTAGTAATAGGTAATAGTATTCTCAATATATTGGTAAGTTAAGATATGTGTAATGTGTAGTAGGTACATATGCCAAGTGAATATAATTTGACTTACGCATTAAATTATTTATTGTTGTACTTAAGTGTACAATGATTTATTTACATTTAAAGTCTCAGTAAAAAAATCTTAATTAAATATAATGTAAATAATTATTTATTGTCTGCGATAAAGTTGCGTCTGGGTAAGTAATGTTGATTGCACATTACGGCCTATTAATTATAACGCAAAATATGCCATAGTACCCAGGGTCGCTTACAATTGCAGACTGCAGGCACCATTACCGGCCTCCGGTGGCCGCAGCATTAGCTATGGCAGGAAGATTAGCTATGCTTAACTTGACTAATATTCCCCACTTCCCTCAAAATAAGTATGAAAGTGTTAGAACTAGGACATTAGTGTATCGGGTAGGGATTGAACTGTCGACCAATTTTTCAGTCCGCACTTCTAACGAGGTTTGATTTTTTTGTGCTTTGTCTGGAGTCTGTCGTGGTACTGTTTTCCTATGTATAGTTATCGACCGAGCGAAGCGAAGGTCTTTGAGTTAACTAGGGCGATTTGCACTTGTCCGTCCGTCCGTCCGTCCGTCCGTCCGTCTGTCAGAGCCTTATAACTTTTGAATTACTGAACGTAATTACTTCAAATTTAGATATAATATGTAAACCGATGGCCTCCAGCCGAAAATGGCTTAAAAAGTTATAAAAATCTTTATTTCAGGGGGGCTCTCATAGAAGCGAATGCGAAGTAAAAAAAAAAATATCGCGTTACATAAAATTGTTACGTATCATTTTAAAGATAATTTTGAACTGAGTACAAAAATAATTTTTTTTTAATTTTTCCCTTAAAATTGACGAAATGGGGGGCTTTCAAAGTGGCGATTTTATACGCTCGCTTGAAGACGCTCTCTAGAAAAATCCGCTATGGATTTTCAAACTGATTTTATGTTTTTAGGTCACTTATATCCTGTACTTGAACAACAAATACTAAAATTATATGAATATTATAAAGAAACGAGATTATTTAATTTTTAATGGGCGTCAGTAATTCATATAGCATCAACATAGCTTCACAATAATGCTAATAGATGGCGCAGTCAGTAACTATTCCCATGGAACTACGAGTTAAATTCAATGTTTGATAAATAATTCAATGTTTTCACTAACGTTCCCTAACCTTTACGGGCTACCTATAAGTTAGGTGATTGATGTTTTCTGTCAACTTATTTATCACGATCCTGTACGGGACACCTAAAAGGATATTGGGACGGATGTTAGGACTTAGGATTGTATTTAGGAGCTACCTACGTTAAGAGACTCCTACTTAGGGGATGATTTAGGTATGTTTGGTGAAAACGGGCATAATAATAATGTCAGTTTTGGTTATCATGTATCGATTGAATGAATAATCATGGTTACCGCGAGGTCTCAGTTCGGGGCGAACCACTAGTATGATCGCAGAACTGAGTGGTTTGCGTAAAGGGCAACATTACGCACCGAGTGGCGCCAGAGATAAAGGAATGTAGGTAAGCAAATAAAAATATCTTCGCTGCAAAAACAAGACGCGCAGTTATTAATGCTCTTTATTACTGAAGAAATAAAGATTAAAAACTACCGATATTTTTCTTCATGGCACGTTTAAATCGGAATGTTGAGATAGTTCTACCATCTTCTTTGTAAAATTAATTTTTGTTTATTATATTTCTTGCCGGCTCTTCTCAGCAGAATCCTCTTTCCGAACCGTTGGAGTTGGTATACTTAGTCTTGATTTTTCCATAAGAGCGACATGAAATACATAATTTTGAATTTATGAATTACATATCGCAGCAACTTTGTTTCTTAAAATAATATGACGTATTAAGATACTAGTGGTTCGCCCCGAACTGAGACCTCGATTATTATGATTATTCATTCAATCGATACATGATAACCAAAACTGACATTATTATTATGCCCGTTTTCACCAAACATACCTAAATCATCCCCTAAGTAGGAGTCTCTTAACGTAGATAGCTCCTAAATACAATCCTAAGTCCTAACATCCGTCCCAATATCCTTTTAGGTGTCCCGTACAGGATCGTGATAAATAAGTTGACAGAAAACATCAATCACCTAACTTATAGGTAGCCCGTAAAGGTTAAGGAACGTTAGTGAAAACATTGAATTATTATGTAGGTACTAACGAGTGAAACCGGGTTACGGGCATCTGTACAAATCGTCATCTATCGACGCGAATAGAAAATATACAATATTTAACTAAAATTTAACTAAAAAATAATTTTAATTGAATAATATGGTACAAAAAAAATTACAGTACAATTATTGTATTATAATAAGTAACTAAATAATAATGGTCGACGCAAAACTGTTTTTGGGATAGGTCGTAGTCGTAACTCGTAGTTCCATGGGAATAGTTACTGACTGCGCCATCTATTAGCATTATTGTGAAGCTATGTTGATGCTATATGAATTACTGATGCCCATTAAAAATTAAATAATCTCGTTTCTTTATAATATTCATATAATTTTAGTATTTGTTGTTCAAGTACAGGATATAAGTGACCTAAAAAAATAAAATCAGTTTGAAAATCCATAGCGGATTTTCCTAGAGAGCGTCTTCAAGCGAGCGTATAAAATCGCCACTTTGAAAGCCCCCCATTTCGTCAATTTTAAGGGAAATATTAAAAAAAAAAATATTTTTGTACTCAGTTCAAAATTATCTTTAAAATGGTTTGTAACAATTTTATGTAACGCGATATTTTTTTTTTACTTCGCATTCGCTTCTATGAGAGCCCCCCTGAAATAAAGATTTTTATAACTTTTTAAGCCATTTTCGGCTGGAGGCCATCGGTTTACATATTATATCTAAATTTGAAGTAATTACGTTCAGTAATTCAAAAGTTATAAGGCTCTGACAGACGGACGGACGGACGGACGGACGGACGGACAAGTGCAAATCGCTCTAGTTAACTCAGAGACCTCGCTTCGCTCGGTCAATTAAAATCCCAATTTTTAAGCCTACCTCAAAACCATAAATGAACAGATTTGCTAGTACACAAATTTAAACAGTGTGTAAAAACACATTTAATAAGTAGAGGCTAGTTAGTGAATTTCTTAATAATAATAATAATAACCTGGCAACCCTGAATGTCAGCATACATCATATTTTTTCGCCGTTACATTTTTGCCGAAATAAATATTATAAAACCGATCTCAACAGAATTTTCGATTTAATTCAATAAATTTACCATAGTGAAAACTAATTAGAACAAGAAACCATGAAAGAGCAAACAAAGAAAATCAAAACAGTCCGAAACATAACTGACACAACCTGTCATTAGATGCCTGAAAGACTACAAAAGAAATTGCACGAATTAATAATGTAGAATGCTGACACGATCCAGAGCACGGAACGCACAAACGCCACCCCCGGACTCGTCGCTCAGTTCCGCCTCGCAGCCACCCGGGACCACGCCCAAGGCTGCAGTTGCGTCGAGTTCGAGCGACGAGTTTTTCTCCCCGCCGACGTCGCCACCACCAGTACATCGTCGTGGGAGAGGCCGGCCACCGACTTGCTTGGGATCCCGAGGCCCACCGGCTTCTGATAGGGTCCCCGCATCCGGCGGTAGTGTGTCGCGCATGAGGTGGACAACATCCATTAATGAAAATGTCATGCGCGCATACTTAGGGGCTACTGAGGGTGGAACCAACATGACCGCGTACCGTGCTAGGATGCATGCTTTGTTTCAGGTCCTTGAACCAGCTCTCAATGTGTCGGCTCAGCGACTGTCGGACCAGGTGCGGGTTATTCAGCGTAATCACATGCTGGACAGCGCCGTGCTTGATCGGCTTCGCTCTGAACTGCAATGTAACCGCGCTACCCCCCCCTCACCGCAAGCTCCAGCACAATCGCAAACTGCTCATGCGATTTCGCTGCAGCCCACTCAGGCTGGTGAGGGACAGGATAGCGGGGCTGCACATGTAAGTACCCAGTGTAGTGAGCAATTGAGGAGTGCTTTGGAGAGTGCTATTCGGGAATATAGATCTTCACCACCCGAGTTTAGACCGCGGTTACCTCGGATGCCCATGAAAAATAAGAACAAAGCGCTAATGGGTGCCCTGGATTCACTGCTGCCGAGTTATTTTGACAGCAGCGAAGACCTTTCCGACACACATTCGATTCTGTACTGCGCGGCTGTTGCGGCATGTCGTGTTGCTAATGTAAAGTTTATTAATAATGATACAGCAACACGACCGAAGCCTACCGCACCAGCATGGCAGTGCAGGATCGAACGTCGTATTGATGGGGCTCGGGCACTCATTGGCAAACTACTCTGCTTCAGGGAGGGCAACACTCGCCCTAGAGTCATGCGCTTTGTGAGGCGCGCTTTCTTGGGGACTGATATCAGCCCTCAAGATTATAAGGCGCGTGTCACTGAGCGCATTGACTTCCTGAAACAGAAGGTCTCAGCATGGGCTAGCCGTATTCGCAGATACAAGTGCCGGGTCGAGAGATATACCCTGAATCGCACTTTCCGAAGCGATCAGAGGCGGGTATACCGAGGTTGGGAACACCCTGACCAAGGTGTCACCGATACGCGCCTACCGGATGATGAAGCCATGACCTCATTCTGGCGCAACATCTGGTCGGCGCCTGTCGCTCACACTGAGGGTGGTTGGACGTGGGATGTAGAAAGAGCGTGCGATCAAATTCCAGAAATGGACCTAGTTACTATCACCCCTGAAGACGTGGCCACTGCAGCCCGTCCCCTGCCCAATTGGAAATCCCCCGGGCCGGACGGGCTGCACAACTTTTGGATAAAGTGGCTACGCAGCTCGCACGCTCGTTTGGCATCCCAATTCCAATCATCTCTAGAGTCAGAGTCGCTACCCCAGTTTCTGACAACAGGTATTACCCTCCTGCTCCATAAGTCAGGTAGTACCACGGAGCCCAAAAATTATAGGCCGATTACGTGCCTACCAACATTGTATAAACTTCTTACATCCATTCTGAGAACAAAAATTAACGATCATATCAATACAAAATCCATCATGTCTATTTCTCAGAACGGATGTAGGAATGGCTCCCGTGGTACTAAGGAGCTTCTCCTCATTGATATGGCCATTTGTCAACAGGTTCGGCGCTCCCGAAAGGATCTGTCGACATGTTGGATAGACTATAAGAAGGCCTACGACTCTGTGCCCCATACATGGCTCATGAAGGTGCTGGAACTGTACAAAGTAAACACAGTACTACGCGCCTTCCTACAGACGTGTATGGGGCAGTGGAGGACAGTCCTTCACTATCCAGGGTGTCGCCGGACCCTGGGGAACGCGGAGCCTATAAGGATTGAGCGAGGCATATTCCAGGGCGATAGCCTCAGTCCTTTGTGGTTTTGCCTGGCTCTGAATCCTCTGAGCACTCTCTTGGAGAATTCAGGGCTAGGTTACCGGTTGAGGAGAGGTGGTCAGGTTATATCACACCTCCTTTACATGGATGACCTAAAACTCATTGCCCCCAACAAATCACATCTACTAGAGTTACTAAAGGTAACTAAAGCCTTTAGTGATTCCATTAGGATGGAATTTGGTGTGGAAAAATGTGCGGTCATGCATGTAAAACGAGGGAGGATTGTGGAATCTGAGGGTGTTGAGCTCTCGGATTCCATATACCTCAGATCGCTCCCCCCAACTGAAACCTACAAATACCTAGGCATGGCGGAGGCGTTAGGTATCAGAGAGGCCGACATGAGGCAGTCGGTGAGGGAGCGTTTCCTTGGCCGCCTGAAGAAAGTGCTGAAAAGCCTTTTGTCGGGCGGCAATAAGGTGCGCGCCTTCAACGGTTGGGTCATGCCGGTCTTGATGTATTCCTTCGGCATACTCAGGTGGACTCAGACTGAGCTTGACGCCCTGGACAGACAAGTTCGTGCACTGCTGACCACATATCGGATGCATCACCCGCGCTCCTCGGTGATGAGGCTGTACATCCCGCGGAAGTGTGGGGGAAGAGGCCTTTTGAATGCCAAAACCCTCCACAACCGCGAGGTGTGCAGTCTCAGGGAGTACTTTCTCCACGCCGAGACGGAGATGCACCGCGATGTGGTCGCAGTGGACAGGGGTCTGACGCCGCTCTCCTTGGCTAAAGAGAACTGGCGCATACCTGTGGTGCTCAGTACCAATGACCGCAGGGTTGTATGGCAAGGTAAGGAGCTTCACGGACGCTTTTATCGGGCCCTCCATGGGCCTGATGTTGACTTTGAAGCGTCCGTGGCCTGGCTGCGCTTTGGTGACCTCTTTGGGGAAACCGAAGGGTTTGTATGTGCAATTATGGACGAGATCATGATGACGAACAATTACAGAAAATACATAGTGAAGGATGGAACGGTAGACATATGTCGGGCATGTCGCCGTCCTGGAGAAACTATCCGTCACATTGTCTCTGGTTGTTCTCATCTGGCTAACGGCGAATACTTACACAGACATAACCAAGTGGCCAGGATTATCCACCAGCAACTTGCCTTGAAATACAATCTTGTGGAATCGGAGGTACCGTACTACAAGTATGTGCCCGACCCAGTTCTTGAAAATGGTCATATCACACTGTACTGGGATCGATCTATCATTACAGACAGGCCTATTGTAGCCAATAAGCCTGACATAGTGGTGATAGATCGATCAGAGCGCCGTGCAATGATTGTTGATGTTGCTGTCCCGCATGACGAGAACCTCGTGAAAGCCGAGAAAGAGAAACTCACCAAGTATCTCGACTTGGCGCACGAGGTTGTCGCCATGTGGAATGTAGACTCAGCAATCATTGTACCGATAGTCGTCACCGCTAATGGTCTTATAGCCAAGAGCCTCGACCAACATCTTTCGAGGCTCTCGTTGGGTAGCTGGGTCAAGGGCCAGATCCAGAAGGCTGTTCTCCTGGACACGGCTCGCATAGTCAGGAGGTTCCTCTCTCTGGGGCCCTGACCGCCGGTTGCTTGGACCCTGTTCCCGAGGCCGGTGGACCGCTATTTTTTATATTTTTAAATGTTTTTTTTTATAATAAAATATTTAAAAATGTAAATTATATGATATAAATGAAATAAATGTAAATAATAATAATAATAATTTTATTTCTTTAAAAAATGTACACATCAGGTTTTTAGGGGCCGAGACCACCTTTTAAGTATATTGAAATACCTGTATCAGGTGGTCTCGCTCTTCTATAACAATGTTTACTTATTGGTACTTATCATAAAATATACATTGAAATTTCTAAATTATAAATAAAATTCGTAAAATTAACAAGGAAGTAATGGTGAGTGCATATGTGTATACAAATGTGCACGTGTACAATGCGTGAGTGTGTGTGGGGTGGTGTGCGTGTGTGTGTGTGAGTGTGTGTGTGAGTGTGTGTGTGTGTGTGTGTGTGTGTGTGTGTGTGTGTGTGTGTGTGTGTGTGTGTGTGTGTGTGTGTGTGTGTGTGTGTGTGTGTGTATTCTTTTTTTTTTATATACGATAATAACCTTAAAATATTTTTGATAATATTTCTAAAAGCGTTTCAGTTTCTTCATAGTTTTTCGTTTTTAACCATTCAGTCAGCCTTTTTTTGACTTCGCATAGTTTGTTGGGGTAAATATTGAGAATTTTGTCAATTTTATTATACAAGTGTGCAGATTTTTTGGTGTACTGATTGCGAGAAAATGACGTTTTTGATGGAGACACGTTGATGATATTAATTAGTTTCCGTCTTCTGCGTATGATAGTAGGTTCAAATTTAGGTTCGAATTTAGTAGATTTGTGTACTTTTAAAATAGTTTGTAAAATATATAACTGTCTAACAGTTAAAATCTGGCTAGTTGAGTAAAGCAAGTGTGTAGGGAATCTGTAAGGTTTTTGATACATAACCTTTAGCAAAGAACTTTGAGCTCTCTCTACATCAATGAACTTTGTTTTAGCCGCACCGCCCCAAACTGGAATGCAGTAGCTTAGTATGGATTGTGCTAGAGCAAGGTAAATTTTATTTAATAGGGTTTTGGGAGCTATGTATCTGAGAGTTTTGAAAATCCAAATGAGTTTACGTATCCTACCACTTAATGCTTCTATTTGACCCTGCCATGAAAGTCTCTGATCTATAATAACGCCTAAATATTTAATCGAATTTACTCTGTTGATGCTGGAGCAATTATCACAAGTACCATTACATTCTGTAGCATGCAATGTAATGCAATAGTTACTTTTCGGCTGAGAGCTATTGTAAATAGAAAAGCAAATATAATTTGTTTTTTCCGTGTTAAGAGTTAGTAAATTAGTCCTCAGCCAAAGAGCGACCCTTGCAAGTCCTAGTTCAGCTGCTTTTTTAACTTTATCCCACGTAGAATCCGAAAAGACGATGGCAGTATCATCTGCATAAGAAAAGATTTTGGCATTTTTTATTTCTAAATTACAGAGCTCATTTATGTAAATTAAAAACAACGTAGGTCCTAAAACGCTACCTTGTGGTACACCATAAGAGATATTGAGGTCCTGGCTAGTGTAGTTCCCAATTTTCACTCTCTGCGTGCGACCACAGAGGTAGTCCTTAAACAGAGCCAAAGGGACATCTCTTATGCCAAGATTTTCTAACTTTTTCACAAGAATGGGGACAGAGACGGTATCAAATGCCTTTTTAAGGTCGAGAAATAAAGCTACACATTTTTTACCACTGTCAAGTTGTTTATCAATAAACGAGGTTAGTGCTATGACTGCATCTTCTGTAGATTTTCCATGCCTGAAACCATACTGAGATTCAGACAGAAGCTGATACTTGTTCAAATAATCTAGCAACCGCATGTTCATTATCTTTTCCATTGTTTTTGAAATTGAAGGTAAAACAGAGATTGGTCGGTAATTATTTACATCTTCTCTGTCTCCACTCTTATGAACAGGAGTTATGTTGGATCTTTTAAGCGGAGAGGGAAAAATACCTTTATTAAAACAAAGGTTAATTAAATGACAGATAATAGGAACCACCTGCATCTTAGCTAGCTTAAGGAACTCAGAAGGAATATTATCCCAACCAGGGGCACTATTGGTCTTAAGATTCATAATCACATTATTCACTTCACTATAGACAGTATCCAGCAAGCCAAAGGAGTTTAACTGGGTCTTATGTATCACATCAGTATCCAACGAATTTCCCCTTTTAATGGTTTCTGCTAACGTTTTACCAATATTGACAAAATAATTGTTTATGTAATTAGCTGACTCAGTAGGAGAAGATTTTATATTTAGTAATTGTGTATTATCGGATTTTTTATTACTCATGTTAGTGAATGATTTTATATTATGCCATAGAATTTTTGAATTTTTAAGTGACGCTTCCAGCTGCTTTTTTTCATAGTTGCGTTTTAATTTTTTAATTGAATTATTACAAAAATTTCTATATCTTTTATAGCTTATTTTCAAAATTTCATTATGCGGATCTAATCGGACTTTTTTTTGCATTTTATTTCTGTTTCTTATACACCTCAAAATACCATCAGTAATCCATGGTTTTATCACACGTTTACTTTTAGGAACTTTCAAAATATTGGTATTTTCAACTAACGATTCAGTTATACTGTTTATTAATTTATCTGTTACAAGGTGTGGGTCATAACAGAGTAATAATTGTGATAAATTTTTATGTGACAAGCTCTCAAGTGCTGCGTCAAAGTTTGTAATAGTTTTTACTTTATGATTTACTTTATATTTAGTTGGTGAAGTCAAACTAAGGAATACCATAAAGTGATCTGTAATAGTTGTATTTAGAA
This sequence comes from Oeneis ivallda, assembly GCA_029955525.1. Taxonomy (NCBI): domain Eukaryota; kingdom Metazoa; phylum Arthropoda; class Insecta; order Lepidoptera; family Nymphalidae; genus Oeneis; species Oeneis ivallda. Next base: position 11,220,101 of record JARPMR010000016.1, on the reverse strand, counting down.
CAGCTATTTGTGTAGTTAATTTATTTTTATCAAGTTTTATCATAAAATGGTCTAGACAATTACTTTCTCTAGTTGGTAGGGTATGACCTGGCATTAGACCATGTACCGATAACATATTAAGATAGTTTAGTCTATTGTTACGCTCATAAGCTTGTTCCATTTCCTTTGCTATTAGGTTTATATTAATATCCCCAGTTAATATGATAGTTTTACAGGTCTTTATAGTTTCTAGATGTAAATTCAGTGAATTAATAAATTGCTCAGCGTTAGTATTGGAAGGGGAACGATATACCCCTAGAATTACGCAGTCACATAAGTCTATTTGTATACATGATGCAAGTTGTAGATTAATTTCTTTAACAGACATAACAGCAATACCATGTTTTACGTACACTACAACGCCATCATTTTGGTTTATATGTTTGGTTGTTGCATGTGTAGTGTAGTTCACAATATTTGGAATAACTTTACAAGGATTAAGTCTACATTCAGTTAGGATGATAATATCTGCATCAAATTTTAATAAACTAAGGTTTAAATATAAGTCTTGCATGTTACAATATATACTTCTTATATTTTGTGAGATAATAGTTAAGTCTTTATTTTTAACAGGTATGTGTTGCATTAAGTCCTCAATATTACAATTAATTGCCCGACCAACTTGTATATCATCTAATTCATTCATAGTAATAAGAGAGCTATCCATAATGATATATATTCGAAGAACTGCAAATATATCTCAAATAGTAAATATTCGATAAAATGAAAAAGTTTATTAGTTGGAAGTACGTGATCAACTTGTAAAAATAAGCTACGCTTAGAGTATTTTTACTTTTCAGGTTATTATCAAAACTTGTGTTAAATATTGTGTGTATGTGTCTGTATGAATGACGTATTAATGTAATATTGGTGAGTATTGGAAATATGACCAGGTTGCACGTAAAAAATGATGTTGATGATAATATAATGTAGCTTTTTATGTATGAAGTCATGTCAGTGTAATTCATGTAAAATATACATAATGTGTTTATTGAATAAGACTTGATATTATTACTATAATGTGTGTGTGTATTTGAGAGGTAAAAACATATTATTATATCCCAAGTGTAGGTATTTGTAGAATCAGAAATTAACATTAAAATTACAGTTAAGGTAAGTAAAATTAGCAGAGTCGCGTTAAGATGACTAAAGAAAGTATGTTTCATATAAAATTCCACCAGACATAGTCACGTTCCTTTCAGCAGATGGGTGATTTGAGCCTCGCTATTGATTGCGACGATGGGGGAGTTTTCGTCCTTCCTTACCAAAACTTTACCATAAGCTGTCCAACAGAATTTGTATGCTTTCGTTTTTACCAGCTCACGTGCCAGAAAATAGAGGCGGGATCCTTTGGGAGTAAGCTGATCAGAGATGAATATGGGCGTGTCTTCTGAAGTACGGAACCCAAGATTTTTTGCACACAGTTTTGATTTATGTTTGATATTGTAGTTTTTACACATCCTTAGCAAATCTGTCTTCAGTAAAGTAGACGAAGTCTCTACAACAACAGGTGTATTTAATATTCCCTCTCTTTTACTGCGCACTCTATAGATATCTTTTATATCAGTTGTTGTGATATTGCTACCAACACATTTAGATAAACAGTTGACCATTTCAATTAAGTCCTCTTTTGTTTCGTTTAATTTTTTTGGGACATTTTTAATTTCAAAATTTGTTTTCCTACTTCCTCTTTGTAAGTCTTCAATTTTTTCCTCCAAAAGAATAATATAATTCCTGTCTTTATTAGCCTGCAATTCCAATTTCTCAATTTTGGCTTTAAATTCTTCGTTCTGAGCAGTCAGAAATGCCACCGAATTCTCAATATTGGTATTAGTTCGCTGTATTTCTTTGAGGGTAGTTGCATTTTTCTTAAATTCATTATCTTGACTTGTCATTAGAGTTAAAATCATTTTTCTCACTTCCTCCTTGAAATTGATAAGCTCCTGGGCAATATCTTCGTCTCTTTTTCTTTTGTTCCGCAGAGATTGAAAATTAGGTGGCGTTATGACCGATTGTGTACCTGTCACGTGAATATCCGAGTCCGAAAATGATCTATCCATTCCGGTATCCATTTCTAATGTAGCACTAATAATTGAGTGTTAACACGACGTGAATTAAATAGTGTCGTCGTGCAAACGAACCTTCGACAATTTGTTGTTACGATTGGCGCCTTGTAGGTACGATTGGCGGTCAATTCCAAAATATGTAGTTGATTTAGGTACCGTCAAACGGGGTCAAGAGGAACAATATCGGATTTCAAACTTGATTTGTATTAAAATACCTGTAAGTATTTCGAAATCCTTTCACTTTGTGATCTTTTTTCACTGCACTGTATAAGTAATATAATTGTTGGTAAAAATATTTATAAATTTTGTACTATTTCACAATTTGAAGTCAGCTATCTGTACGACACGTCCACACCGGTTGAAAGTCGGGGGGGAAGAGGAAATTAATGACAAGGTTGCTTCGAAGCAATCGCGATAGCGATAGGTTATAGCTACATTTTGTAACATTTTTGTTTTGAAAAGAGCAACTGCTTAGTTCCTTACCGGCTCTTCTCAGCAGAATCAGCTTTCCGAACCCGTGGTAGATTCTTGACATGTCATAAGAGCCACAAGTTCTGAATTTGAATTGCACGTCCGAATGGCTTGTTTATTTAACTACCCCTTTCAGATTCAGAAAATTGGACCTACCTCTACATAGTTAAGTGTATACTTAGATCTCAAAATTGGTAATTTCAAAATAAAATAACGAATGTAGCTGACGTGTTGTACCTAAGTTGTCGCGCAGCTAATAGCTGTTATGTCATCTATATTATGATGTTTAAAATCTGGTTCTGTGCATACAATGTGAATGACTCCATCAAACATGAGAATGCGAACTAAAAGCGTTGATCCAATTGCGCAAGTTAGCACTATGCCTACTGTGTCTGTAAATTCCATACAAAAATGTTGCAAAAATGCACTTTATCAAACGCACTTAGTTGCAGCATTGCGTTAGGTATGTATAACGTTTTAAAGCGCATGTAATCATTTTTCATAAGAATGGCTTTCATTTCAATCGTGATATTTTTTATTCCACCATTTGCTACCTTACCTACTCACGATATTTTGATTTGCATATTAAACGCTTGCAACTGAGTATTCCCCTTGATATCGCCATCGCCATAAATTAATTAGAAGCAATCGAAAGCAATGGCCTGGTGATATTTTTTACCGAGAGTTTGAATTACATCGTAATATGTTTACTTTTGGTACAGTTTTGATAGAATTAATCCCTAAAAATAGAAATTTTCATTCACTTTTCACTGAATTATAATTTTGTTTCCCCGCGTGCGGCTCGACTCAGCTCTAATGGGCGTTGATACCATCGGTATATAGAAACGTATGCAGATAATAATGATACAAATACGTTTATGATGCAGATATGATAAAAGTGCTGTGTTAAAATATGTGTTTTATATGCACGTGAAATAAAGGTTACAGCACACATATAAACTCGAAAAAGGATCGTTACCGCCTCGTCTATCACCGACCGACCACCAAGTGTCAACCGAACGTAAGCACGTAACCAAAGCTGATCAGCACCAAACACGGGAACCGGCAAGACAGCTTATTAAAGCACGAGGACGGCTAGACGTAAGCTCAGGTACAACGAGGAGTGGATTATCATCATCATCATTAGTAGGTAGGTAAACCGTCAACTACTAAGCCCACGTCGTCTCTCAGAAAAGGATTACAAGCTATAGTTCACCAGGCTGGTATAATGCAAATTGGCAGACTTCACACTCCTTTGAGAACATTATGGAGAGCTCTCAGATGTGTAGGTTTCCTCAAGAGTTTCCTCCGAGAAGATATGTGTGCTGTGACCTTAAGCAAAAGTAGAGGAGTGTCGCCAGTCGCCACAAAGGACGGCTCACGCCTCGCATCGCACCCCGCATGGCGACGCGTCGGAATTTAAATACAATACGGCAATAGTTCAGTCGCTAGCCTATAAGCATACGTAATCACGACGGCCTCAAAAAACTTCGCAAGATTATTCTTAAAAAGATTTCGAAATAATACTGATTGAAAATGGCTAACAATGCCAAAGTTTGTGAGAGTGTACCTATATATGGAGGGACGGCTGTTAGTCACTCTTTAACGCCACAACGAATGAACCCATTTGGTTGAAATTTTGACGACCTCCCTGGCGCAGTGGTGAGCGCTGTGGTCTTATAACTGGGAGGTCTCGGGTTCGATTCCCGGCGGTGTCAATTTGGGAATTTATAATTTCTGAATTGTCTCTGGTCTGGTCTGGTGGGAGGCTTTCGTTGGCCGTGGCTAGTTACCACCCTACCGTCAAAGACGTGCCGCTAAGCGATTTAGCGTTCCGGCACGAAGGCGTGTAGAAACCGATTAGGGGTATGGGTTGAATTTTCACTGCCGTACCCCTTCCAAGTTAGTCCGCTACCATCTTAGACTGCATCGTCACTTACCATCAGGTGAGATCGCAGTCAAGGACTCAAGGACTATCTTGTCATCGAATAAAAAAAAATTTGGTATGGAGATAGCTCATACCCAGGATTAGCACATTTTACATAGGCTACATTTTATCACTGAAATTAAAGAGTTCCCGTGGGAATAAAAAACCTCAGCCCTTAATCCAGGCGGACGAAGTCGCGGGCATCATCTAGTATAATATATTTCCTTATATTAAAATAACTGGCATACATTTAATTTATTAGTTATTTGGCATAGTTATCTGGCATACATTTAATTTATTAGTAAAAGATTTAACATCATTGTACACCTTAAGGGACTGTCTACGGAATTTTTAAAAAACCTTAATCTATGCAGATAAGATGCAGATAAAATTGTTTAATATTAGACTTCTATACTCGTGCTGAGTGGTAAGGCATTGAAGCTAAGATCTTTCGCTAAGAAAAAGGAACATCTACCGACCTACCAAGCAAGGCATTAAAGATACTAAATTGACCCAACCTATATCCAAGACCTCACAATTGCGAGGTCGGCTTATATGACCTACAAACAATTAAGTTCGATACCGTCGTCGTTAAAACGACAAGCCCAGACATCAAATCTTAGAATGACGCTCGTAATAATTGAACCAACAAATTGTAAGGATTTAACTACCAATTGACTTCCAATTGGGATTAATAAACAGAAACGAGCCAACGTTACTTATTGGTTTCGTGCCTACATATTTCATCCATTGAACGCCACGATCGATCCCCAAGGCTGCATTCCGTGCGGCGAGACTAGTTGCGCTCGCATATCACAATGTGATTTCTGTTAGTCTACTAACTAGCTAACAGAAATGTCGGCATAAACATGTCTGAAATGAAGATAAACTCCCTGTTGAATAGTTGGGGATATTACAAAGCGTGGGGCCGTGGGTGTGAGCGGGCGAGCGATTCCCGCGGGCTAGACCTCGCCCACTCGGGCCGCGACACTCTGAGCCATTTATCTGCAGTCTCCACTGACGCCGCCGAGGGTAACTGGAGGTCAGTAAGTGATAGTGTTCAGTCACGAGCGATTAGTCAATGCCACAGACCACATGCTTGGTGAAGTGCACCACCCGCTATTCCGATCTTACCTAGCGATACAAAAACTACACTTGGTAGTTGGCACCCGACCCTCTGAATCATGCACTATATTAATGGTTCATATAATATCAAAATTATTCTATTTAATAGTTGTGTCACGTTACTACAAAGTCCCGGAGACAAAATTTATCGTTTTCGCGTATTTTTCAAAATACTCCATCATCATGGACCAGAAATATTCAGTTTTATTTATCAAAAAGAAAAGGGATGCCTAGCGCAAAATTAAATAGTTTGAGATACATATTGACATTTTGTAGCCTCAATTATTTTCAATAACGACTGTTTATGTTTACCTTGTCGGTTTTATTAAAGTCAAGTTAACTTGGAAAATCAAAAAGATTCCAAGGAATTTTTAAAAACCTAAATCCACGCGGACGAAATCGTGGACGCCAGACAGTACCTACCTACTTATAATATACGTCTGGAAATAGCGATATCCTAGAAAACGCCGCCAAAACAAGTTTATTTCCAGCACACGGTACAGTGACTCCGCGTAGACTGGACGTCCTCGATGAAGATGCAACATTGGTTTCAGAGAGAGCAAAAACGTGTAGACAATGGGAAATGTTGCGTCCTCGATAGTGCCGGCGGTGGCAGCGGGCGCGACCGACGGCCCGTTGCCTATTTGGGAACACGAACTCCCTATTTGGAAGGCTGGCTGTGCTCCGACTCAGATCAATATCGTTTGCGGTGCAGTGCGGCGTCGAACGTCAGCAAACAATCACTCTCAAACCTTTATAATTAGTAATTACATTTACTTATTAAACTCCAAAAGGAACGGTTACGATTTTAGCAGACTATGTCTACGTCTATTTTCGTATTGTTCCAACGTTGCGCCTATCGAATGTCAATCGATTTTTTGGAACGTAAGTTCCTTATCGGTGCGAAAGAGGGCTAGACGGAAAAAAATAAGACTAAATTGAACCGACACTTTTTTGAATGTGAATTTGGCATTCAATATTTTCACACTACAATATAAGATCTCCGTAGCCTTGTGGTTTCTACAGTCGCATAAAGGTCGATGGTTCGAATCCCAGCGCGACAGACTGAATTTTCTATTTTCTATTTTATTTTAAATAATTTCTACATGTGGAATTTTTCCCTAATTTCTTTATTTTTATTATTAATTTATTATTAAAAGGAACTTCGTTCCAACCGAGTGTTCCACGGCACTCACACATTTTTTTATTATAGTCCGGGGAACGTAGGCTACATTTTAAAAGAAAAAAGTCGATATGGTCGGCCATATCGATTTGTTACTACATCCAATTTTCCGTATTCAGGTCACAATTATGTGTCTATTATAAGTATGTTCCATCGTTGTGCCTAAATTATTGGCTCGATTTAGAAGAATGAGGTGTCAATCGATTCTTTATTATGGACTACATTGTTACATCCAGTTTTCCGTAGTTGAACTCAACTAATTTATTTATGCGATTATGGCGACGCCAAAAGGCGTTGCAGGATTTGAGAATATTCATTATTTAATTGGGGAGTCTTAAACTGAGTTTCCACGGCGCGGTTCGGCGGCCGCGCCCGCAGCGGTTGCGGGCCCGCGGCCTCCGTAGAATGCAGATTTGTATGGAAAATGAAGCAGCAGTTTCCACGGCGCGGTTTGCGCCCGCGGCGGGCGGGTACAATTTGGTACCGCTACCACTGCGGGCGCGGTGCGACCCGCGCCGTGGAAACCCAGTCTTAATATAATCTATTCTTTATCTATTTTTACACATTGTTTAATTTCACACAGTAATATAATATATAGCAATCTAATAAAACTAAGTAAATAAATTAAATAAATTTCGAATGTAATAAATCGTAACGTGTGAAATCTTTAGGGCTGTTAGCACATCTAAGCGACGAAACGATAACGATAGTGCAAATAATATCTGCGTTAGGCCCAAATTAGACGGAGCCTCGTTCATCGTTGCGAAAATTTTTACGAAAATGAACAGTCTTAATTCGCCCTAAGGGTGAATTTTCTACGGTAAATTTTTCGAGATTTTTGCTTTCATTTTCTAAGGTCATCGGTGAGCCATCCGTCTAAATTCGCCCTTAGGACAAAGGGCCTTAGGGTTCATTTTCGCAAAAAATATTCGCAAAAATGAACGATGAACGAGGCATCGTCTAATTTCGAAAAGCTGCGTCAATCATTTATGCAATTTCTGTTGTGGTGGCTGGCTGAATTTATGCCATTTTTGCTGCAATTACCTATGCATTTGCCAATAGAGAGAGTGGGATGGCTTATCAGCGGTGATTGCGATCGTAACACTGTAGGAATAATTTTTGATAATCACGTAGTCTGCTATTTATAAAATCTTTACCACAATCGACCAGCTGAATGGTCTAACGCAGACTTGACTATGACTATGAGATTTGACTACTATGACTTTCGTTCTGTTGCTACGGTTTCTCGGTAATGTGTTAAGGACCTAAATGTGGCAGTGTGGTGCGATAAATGTGGTAATCTCAGAATCAGATGATATTTATTGTGCTTGTGTTAATACTTATTACATCTCCATTTTAAGCCCACTTATGTCATCGTCGCATCATCGTTCTACAAAATATAACAAACATAAATATTACTATGTGAATTGCTTATTAACTATCTTAACACGGATATCGTGAAGCAGAAAACCGTTAAGTAAATACCTAAAATAATAGGTAGCCTGTCTGAATTTGTGATTTTATTAAGTTCTCAAAAACCAATTAATTTTGATGGAAATGCATATTGCATTAAAATAGTAATTTGTGGTATATGGGGCCAAAGAAATTTTTTGTTCCCCGAGGGCGTTATTTTGATTCTAAAGTAGAATCCTGAGCGTAGCGAGGAATTCAATATACTCCGCCCGAGAACAAAATATTTTGGCCCCGAATGACACACATTATTTTTCATCATTACCTATAAGAAAAAGCTAGGAGTATCAACCTACTCTCGTATGTATAGAGATTACCTATATTATGTATATATTGAAAGTTTAAATAAAACACAAATAAATTATTATTAAATAATAAAATATTAGTATTTATGTTGGATACAGTATGGGCGTATAACCGATCGACAAATTGATCATTGACTTATCGAAGACAACAGCTTCTCAAACATTTTTTGAATTTCAAACGGAATGAGCGATCGACAGGTTTCTGCATCGAACGCAGTAGTAATAAACACATACTAAAGCACGAACGTGGACCAATCAGAAGAGAGAAATGACAAGTACCATGGGCTTAAAATTAAATTTTGCTCCCGCTATCCTCTGAACCCAATATTCGTTTTTCGAATAGGTATGATGAAAACGTTATAATATATATTAGAGACTGCGACGTTCGTATTTAAAATGAGGCTCATACAAACACATTGCTATTATTAATTGCCAATAGGATTGCTATTCTCACTTGGATACCTACTAAGCAAATCAATAAAAATATGCTCGTTCCAGTAACTAATGCTCTATGACAAGGTTATTTATTTTTACTTTCATAAGTAGAGTCTTTGTACATTTTGTGGTTTGTCCGATTTCTGTAAAAATATATATCAAAGATACACAATTCAATAATAAGATTCATACTCCGTTTGTGTGGGACTCATTCGAGAGTATCAGGGTGACTTCATGACACTCACTTTCCGATGTGTATGAATATAAAGTTTTTTTTTTCAGATGTAAGCTAGCCCTTGACTGCAATCTCACCTGTTGGCAAGTGATGATGCAGTCTAAGACGGAAGCGGGCTAACCTAAAACCAACCTACTATTAATACCAACATTTATTTTTTATCTAAATAAGTAGGTACATAATCCTACTATAATATTATAAATGCTAAAGTTTGTGAGGATGGATGGATGATTGTATGGATGGATGGATGGATGAATTTATGTTTGTTACTCTTTCACGCCACATAAATGAGATAGCTCATATCCAGGATTAGCACATAGGCTACATTTTATCCCGAAAAATTAAAGAGTTCCCGTGGGAATTAAAAACCTTAATCCACGTGAACGAAGTCGTGGGCATCATATAGTATATGCAATCTACTACCTGACCTACCTATCACGATCCTTATTTATGGACTTTAACGAAGAAGGAAATGCAATATTCCTACTATAAATTTCGACCAACGATACTAAATATGTATTGCAATCGCAATATTATGTTTTGTTTCGCATAAAGTGTAAGGTCGTAAGGTTTGACGATAAATTCTAAATACCTAGGTATATTTAGGTAATAAAGTTTGACGATAAATTCTGAATATATTTAGCCTTATATTAATACATAGCATCATAATGGAATACTATGTATGTTCCTTACTATCATATTAAGCCTCGGTAATTGTCTGTTTGGTTTGGTTATTGGTAAATACATAATTATTATAAAGTCCTTCAATCGCAACATGACTACTATGTAGTACAACTGGACTGGGAGCCCAGGCCGATCAGACCTTCGTCATTTTATAACAGCTGAAAGTTTCTTTGCGTATTCTTTACGTTCTTTCCATTAAGGTAAGAACGATCCCCGAATATGAAGTTTGGATGGTGAAGTTTCATGGATATAACTTGAAAAATGACAGACGTTTATAGAAACAGTATCCTCTATTTTACCCCTTTGGGGGTAGCATTATCAACAACTGTGATATACGTAGTCTTTTCGTTATAATCAAGAGCCAAAACACCAAGTTTCATGAATATAACTTGAAAAAATTACGGACTTTCATACAAACTTTAACCGCCCATCATCTTGGAGGTGAAATTTCAAAAATCCTTTTTTAGTGCTTGCCAACGTATAAAAGGAACCTACTGTCAAAATATCAAGTTTATAAATTCAGCGGTTTAAGATGTGCATTGATAATAGAACAGTCAGTCAGTCAGGACAAGTCTTTTTTAGGGTTCCGTGGTAAACAAGGAACCCTTATAGTATCGCCATGTCCGTCCGTCTGTCTGTCCGTCCGTCCGCGGTTTAGCTCAGAGACTATTGGTACTAGAAATCTGTAATTTGACAAAGGTATAAATATCAGTCACGCCGACAAATTGGTGAAATAAAATTCTGAAAAATATTTTTTTAGGGTACCTCCCCTACATGTAAAGTGGGGGATGATTTTTTTTTCTCGTCTATCCCATAGTGTGGGGTGTCGTTGAATAGGTCTTTCAAAAACATTGTGGGTGTGGGAACACCATTTTTCAATTCAGGGATCCGTTTGGCAAATATGATATTTTAAAGTGCTAAATTTTACTAGAGTCAAGTGTCGTCGTCGTCGTCCACCCCCCCCCCCCCTCTGCCAGCTAAATGGATGTATAAAGGATACAAGAAGAAATTCACAGCAGTAGTATATATAATGAATTTTAAAGGAAAACTATCACGGCTAAGTAGGGTTCATTAGTTAAGGAGTTATATCTGGTTTTTCTAAGTGAGTATTTCACGTAGTGTAAGTTGCATATTTTGTAGTATTTAAACCATGGAACTCAAAATGTATTTATTCAATATTCATAAATAAAATAAAAGCACTATCCTATAGGTCAGCAATAATATTTGAGACTTTCAACTACGGAACCCTACACTGCGCGTGGCCCGACACGCACTTGGCCGGTTTTTATTATAAATACAGATTAAAACCAATACATTGTAGAGTGGGTCTTAATAGGCTATTTGACTACTTTTAGAAAATCATCTTAAATTGTTAATAATGCTATGCTGAAGCTAACAAAACATATATTTCGGCATAATTTTCATTATTTTTCATAAAAATCGAGAAATAAATTCAAAAAAATAAATTGCCGCCGAAACGTTCCATTTGCTCTCATGACGTAACAGTTCACATTTCAAACAATGACAATTTTATAATATGTGTTTAGGCCGCGTGTCGCATACTATTTGGTATTTAATAAAATAGTAACGATGAAAAACAGACGAAATTAGCCTATTACGCCGCACAAACACGTCGAAATGTATTGACAAAATGAGAATTCCATAGGTGGTGTGGACTGTGACGTCATTCGAGATCACGGAACGTTTTCGATCACGTGACCATGGCCAGAATTATAGCAATTTTATTTAATGTTTTCTAATTAAATAAAGCTTTATTTTTTAGTTTTGTCGTATGGAATAATGTTTTTAGATAATAATCTTTTAGGATGACACCAGTTGAAACGATATTTTTATTATAGTCAAATACCCTATTGTGCCATTTCGCGGCGACCAAATTACCTATTTCACCTCTACATACTGTTAGACGCATTCCTTTGCAATACTAAATGCCTCGTAAAGTATTCTAGTTAAATGTTTGTGTTAATGCATTTATTTGTAAGCACATATGTAATATGTAGGTGCATTATTTTTGTATTTTCAAAATTTATTGAATTGAAAATCCTCAAGTTGAAACAGCTTTCGCAACTATTTATTACAACTATTACGTATTATAATATATGAAAGTGAATCTTCTTCATCTTAAGGTCTTGACTACTAATGATCAAGAAAAATTTTAAAACTGAGACCCGACTGATGAAAATTGGATACTACATTACAATAAAGCATGCGTCATATTGATTTTGTTTGTATAAAATAGCCTATGTCACCCGGACCATCATAAGGAATCGATTTATCAAAATCGCCTCAGTGGTCTTGTCATCTGGATATAACGAATTGATTGGAGTGTATAGGTTTTATTGCAAAGCAAAGAGAAGCTTACTGTTCAAAAACGTCATTCATAAGTAGCGTATAGGTTGCCATATTCGGGTAAAAAACAAAGAATCATAATATAAAATCAAAAACATTTTTCGAAATTAAGGATATACTTAAACAACAGTGGGTGTGCGTTCGTTAACAGTAAACAGATTTGATTTTTACAGTAGTAGATCAAGTTTCAACTATCCGAAAAAAAACACGCAAAAATTACATCATACTGCCAAGGGACTTCCTTGGGCAAAAACATAAAATGATGAAATTTGTTCGATAATAAAAAATCGCGAAGTTAGGTCTAATTTTTAACCAATATTCATTTATTTTCAAAGTGTTGCATATTACAGAGCCAAAATTTTTACATTCAATTCCAATTGATATTATCAAGAGAGTAGCCTAGTGAATTGAAAAGAAAATGAATATTTTACGAGTTACAAAGTATTTGGCGCTTACTACACTCCTATTCCGCGCAAAACGCTTTCTTTTGTCGCGCCTCACATGAGGTTGCGGCTATGTGTTATTTCATCGCGAAATCTGATTTTCTTTGGTGTTATACGCGTTCTTAAACTAGGAGTGTATTGGTTTTATTGCAAAGCAAAGGGAAGCGTACATTGATACTATTGAAAAGGCGCGTAGGTGTGACGATTGCGCGTGCGCGTGCTGTTAAACTGAATGACTGCTCGTTAAAAAGCGACCCGCCGTGTAATTAGCTGCCGGCGCAACATAAAGCATTAAAAATAAAACAAAGTCGGCGTGTCCCACGGCCCCCGGGCGCCTCGTGACTCCTCTCACGGATCCATCACGAAACTTTACACTCGTACTGCATCTTATTAAGTGTTATGAAAGGTCTCTCGTAAGTGACAGTAGTGCCTTTTAAGGGAAACCGAACGCCCTTTGCGAGCTCCGGCGGCCTATGCCTCCCCACGGCGGCATTGCCTTTCATAAGATGTTTGGTTTTTTGAGAAGGTGCAAAACACTACTGATTTCTATTGAATTTACGTTGTAAAACAAAATAAAAAACCTCGGTGAGCTTTTTAGTCTACTTAGTAGTTGGCATGTTCAACTGTGGATAATGAGGTTTTGAGATCGATTTAAGGGGTGGGCCATTCTGTGAAAATCCGCCTCAATACCTATCCATTGGTTAAAGGTGCGGGCTGCAAACTGAAAGGATGACTGTTCGATCCCCACCGGATCGTGCGTCGGTGTTGTCGATCCGGATCCGGTCGTGTCGGAATTCCATCCCGTTGGACTATAAAAATGAGGGAATAAAGAGTGCACCTGTAATTGTGCACTGACTGAATTCGGTTGAAAGAACATTATTATTGCTATAAAACAAAAACATAAAAACCCACTTAAAAATAAACAGCGCAAATTACTTATTAATTTTTTTAAAGTTCCTAGTTAATATTAAAAAACTTCTGAAGAAAACAATAATAAATCTTACTAGATCTCTAACAAGACTTTACGTCTACATCCTATAATAAATCAAGAGTTTTCCTCGATTCACGCCTCGCACAGGCAAAGTTAGCCGCCCGAAGGCGCTATTATTGTGTCAGGGAGCGGGGCTTTATCTCTCAATTTCGTGATAATTTCATAGAGACAAGAAGGCGGCGTCAGACGCCGGCGTCTCTCACGGGAGGTCCGACAACTTCCAACTTCGTAAAGGCAGCGCTTAAATAAGCTACTAATTGCAAGCTACTTGTACGAATGAGTACGTGTGCATGTACCTATCGCATTTTTAAATACCTTTTTTTTTCATATATTTTTATAACTTGACATCAGAAAATGACTGTAATTATTGAAGTTTACAATTTATGACCAACTAGCTTTTAAACGCGACTTCGTCCGCGTGGAGTTAAGATATTAAAATTCCCACAAGAACTTCTGTTTTTCCGGGATAAAAGGTAACCTAAGTCACTTTCTAAGACACCATCTATACCCATGCAAAAAATCACTTCGCTCCAGTGCTCCGTTGCTGCGTGAATGAAGGACAAACAAATAAACACACTTTTGAATTTAGAATATTAGCACTTGTACACTAATATGTATTCTGCGATATTAGTAAGGATAGTAAGAATAAGACAGCGAAATTAATCAACAAACAATTCTGATTAGGAACTGTGACAGAACAGCAGCTGCAATGAACTGCAATTTACAATTTCCTCGTCGATTCGTCGCACGCCTTAAATAGGCAAAGTTGGCTGCTCGAAGGCGCTATTATCACGTCAGTGAGCGGACTTTATCTCTCAATTTTGTGATAATTTCATAAAGACAAGAAGGCGACGGCGTCTCTCACGGGAGGTCCGACAAGTACGACCTCGTACCCCGTTTAAAGAAACTACTAATTGCGAGCCGCTTTAAGGACGTTGATCGATAATACGATAATGTCTTTAATGCCAGTCTTGTGTCGGTGCGGTGTATTTCACTCCGTCATCGACGCTAAAACGTCCTTCGGTGAACGTTTACTCGCCGCGAGCTGTGGTGACGAATGTTTGAAGTATAGCGTTAAATATAAAAGCAAACAAATCAATTATCATTTCAGCGGTCTCATTATTATTCCACTTACGGTTGCATAAAATTAAATATTGGTTCTTTAGCCGCGTCCGTACATTTAAAATGGACGACATGCTTCGAATGTAGCACTGTAAGTAATTTAATATAAAAAATTATTTTTAAAAACCCGACTTCAAATGCCCGTGACACTACAAAGTATATAATTTATTGTTGATATTTTAAAAACCGTTCGACCGATTTCGATAAAATTTCAATGGGACCACCTGGGAAGTATACCTACCCTTTCAAACATAAATTTTCCAAATCGGTTCAGGCGTCTTCGAGTAATCGGTGAACATACATAAAAAAAGATTCCGACGAATTGATAACCTCTTCCTTTTTGAAGTCGGTTAAAAAAATCGGATATTTTTCCACGTAACAAAGATTTTCACGAAACCAAAACAAATTCATGTATTTTAAATACATACATAACATGTATTTTAAAAACTTAATGTTACGTGAAGTATTCCAAGATGAAGCTTATTTTTTTTTTATTCGATGACAAACTAGTCCTTGACTGCGATCTCACCTGATGGTAAGTGACGATGCAGTCTAAGATGGTAGCGGGCTAACTTGGAAGGACTATGGCAGTGAACATTCAACCCATACCCATAATTGGTTTCTACACGCCACCGTGCCGGAACGCTAAATCGCTTGGCGGCACGTCTTTGACGGTAGGGTGGTAACTAGCCGCGGCCAAAGCCTCCCACCAGACCAGACCAGAGACAATTCAGAAATTATAAATTCCCAAATTGACCCCGCCAGGAATCGAACCCGAGACCTCCCAGTTATAAGGCAACAGCGCTCACCACTGAGCCAGGGAGGTTATCTCTATAATAGCTTCCAACTTCGCTCGTAAGTGAGTAAGGTGAAATATTTTTACCGGTATGGACGTGAATATAACATAACTGTAGTGGGACGTCTTGGAAAATGCTCATCGCTTGGGTATCCTACTGAGGGCGCGCCCTGATTTCGTATGCAATTGATGCGGCTGTTTAAGATGGAACCGATATGTGAGGCGCGAAACCGCATGCCTTCACGGCCTTTTTATACTACCCCTTAATAAACAATTTCCTTTATAGATCTTTATAAGAAGAAACTATGTTACATTTATAACCTTTACTAGCTATGCCCGTGACATCGTCTGCGTGGATTTAGTTTTTAAAATCTCTCGGCAACTCTTCGATTTTCCGATAAAAAGTAGCAGCCCTGTTGCAGCATGATCGAAGGACAAACCAAAAACAAACATACTTTCGCATTTATAATATTAGTAAGGATGTAGATTTAGCGCAGCTTAGACTATGCTACACTATTCTGCTCTGAAGTATATAGCATTCCGTGGCAGAAGCATAGAAGGCTGTTATAATTATTATACCTATTATATGTATAGTAGAATGTTTCAATACAAATCAATGCTGAGCGATTTTGTCGAAAATCAAGATATGGTTTTTCCCACGATTACTCAACTAGGTACCTCAACTATACCCATGCAAAAATCTCTTTGATCCATTCCTCCATTACTGCGTGAATGAAGGACAAACCAACAACCACACTTTCGAATATATTACAAATAATTATACATAGCAAAGATTTGGATTTTAATGATGCTATGATTATGCTATGCATATAGTCTGATCCACGCTTATTGGACTGGGCAGCTAATTTCTGAGACAATATTTTTATTTTTTACCTCTAGGGGAAAACCGAGAAAAATCCTTTACTACTTGGTTTTCTTCTAACTGGTTTTAGAAGAAAAGCTATACAAATCAGCATCCAAGCACGACAACTGGTCCTTATGTACCAATGATCGTAAACAAGCTTTCATTAGCTGTAACCAAACACTCCAACCATCACATCACAGTCGGCGGCATCATTCGCGATGCACGCACTTGAGAGCGGCCGACCCCTGTCGAACGCCCTCGACGCACAAATTGCGACCAGTTACATTACATGCATTATTTAAACGCGACAACCTTATAAGAAAGTAATATTGTGATAGCGTAGGTACATATGTCGCGTGGTGAGTCAGCCGGCGCATTGACCCTTGTGCAGACGCCGACGCACACTATTCCTGCGCTCGACGCCGTTTGATACTCAAATATTACGTAAGTGAGATATTGACACGCCTCATCTCCTGCGAAAGTTTAGGACGAAAATCTTAATACTTATACGTGCAAAGAAATGAATGAAACGTATTCAAAGTTATTTTGCTAAATCATACCATTGTAATTTGGCGCTCGGATACGTACCTACCTAGTACTATTTTCTGTACAACTTTCTACTAGCAACTTCTTTCTAAGATACATCATATCTACATAACTTTTGTTTGACTTTTGAACTTTTATTTCAATAATTTGTGAAAATATTTTAACTTATCTATGAAAAAACAAAATATTATTATCAATTTAGGGTTTGGCTTGACATTTCATTTAGGTATTAGGTATGGTCTAATAAAAAGTACTATTTTCTGCACAGTGGAAGTCTTCAATTGTCTCAAGATAATTTTTTTGGTCAATTTTTTCTTTAGTTTATTCAATATGTATTTAAAGGGGAAAAGCCCCTTCTTCCATTCCTCTTATTTTGGATTGAGCGTGACCATTCTTCTTCTAATCACACCTCTGTAAATATACGGATAGATTTGGGTAATTAATACACACAACAACACACCGAAAAAAAATATTCCACGTGCGATTTTGGTCTTGCGTTTTCCACAAGTCCTGTCTCACTCTGAAAGAATAAAATATTTCAGACTACCACTTCTATGAACTCGACCCTTGAAAGGAATATGAGGCTAGATTTAAAAAGAATATTATATAAAGTATTTACTTTAAAAATAAAATGTGCTTCACTTAATTCATATATTTTCGAGCACATAGGTAGGTATTATATTTATTGACGATTTTTATCTTTGCATTCGATTCTCTGTGATTCCCGTAACTCAACGTAAATACATAGTAGTGGATAATTAATTAAAATCTTTTTAGGTTTCTGGTCAGATCGTGAGAGTCTCGATGCTCTAGTACAGAAAGACGCTCATTGCATTTTTAATGTTACCGAAACCATCACATGGTTTTGGGTCACTTTTAATGTAGAGAGTTTAGTTTTACTGTTAGCCAAGAATAGCGCTATTTATAAGGTTACATTATTTTATTGTAATAATTAAATCTTATTGATATAAATTTATTCATTTATGAATCTTTATCAAGTTTATGTAATATGATTTCATTGTTATGTAATCCATTGTCATCGTTCAAATATAATACGTTTAATTCCTTGACAGGAAAAGCTTTGAAATATTCAATATAATAATAGTAGATTATTAACCAAGGGGATAAAGCAGTGTCTTCTGTCGCGGGTGACGATTTCAATCGCGAGCGTAACGAAGGACTCGAGGTTTACTCCCGAGCGAAGCGAGGGATTTAAGAGGAGTCCTGAGTGTAGCGAGGGATTTAAGTTCACCCAAGACTAAGACAGCTTTATCACCGAGGAAAATACTCTACTTTTCGTACCATTTGCGAAAAAATTCACACAATAATAATATGAGATAAGCATTTATTAAAAACTAGCTGATGCCCGCGACTTCATCCGCGTGGATTTAGTTTTTAAAATCCCTTGGGAACACTTTGATTTTCCGGGATAAAAGTAGCCTATGTCACTCTCCAGGTCCTCAATTATACCCATGTAAAAAAAACGTAGATCCGTGGCTCTGTTGCGGCGTGATTGAAGGACAAACCAACAAACAAACACACTTTCGCATTTATAATATTAGTAATTATGATTAGGATATTAAATTACATAGGAAAACACTGTAATATTACGTCCATACGATGTATTACATCCATACCTACTATATAGTATGTAGGTATAATGATCGTTTGGCAAAATCTAACGCCTTTGGAGTAGTTTGACTTTGACAAAATAGTATCCACGATGGCTATATACGCTAAATTACGCATGCCAGCTTAAGATGAGCCGTTCATTCAAAGTATCCTGTAGATTCCGGGGTTCAAGTTATTTGGACCTATACTGAAGATTGTGATGTCTATAATTTCTAAACTACGAAATTGACGACCTTGAAATAATTACAGGCCAATCTCTAAAGAACCTGATTTCTAACAAAAAAAGAATGGATCAAATCGGAATACGCCTTAATGAATTACAGCGAAATACACATTTTGACTTTCATCCCCTCTCCCAAGGGAACGGTGCTGAATTTCGGGATAAAAAGTATCCTATATTATACCTCGTAGTATTAACTTAAATCGTGCCAAGTTTCATTTAAATCCGTCCAGTAGTTTCGGCGTGATGCGCGGCCAAGATACAGACAGACAGACAGACAGACAGACAGACAGACAGACAAAAAATTAAAAAAAAATTGTTTTGGCTTCAGTATCGATTATAGAGTGCCCTCAAACAAAAATTTTCAAAATATCTTCAATGTACAGAATTGGACCTGTTACAGTTTTATTATATTATAGATAGATACACAATGACAATTAAAAGTAAAAGTTAACATTCGAAACATTGGTCCAATTATTGATAGAGAGAGTTACATTTTCGTTTGGTACATTAAATTGTTGATGAGTTGATTTGAGTATTTCTCTGTTCTTGCGTCTGAGCATTTGCACTGATGGAATCCGACAATTCACTGTCACTGTCGCTTTGATTTAACATCGTAACGTATTTTTAGAACATTAACTTATTTATAAAAATAAATTAAAATAAACTTAAAGTTTATGTATTTGAAGAAAACAAAAACGCGGCAAATTCTTAGACTAATATTTTTTTGTCGGAAAAGCAAAGGCATTAAGCTCATACGGCCTCGTCGGTTTTCGTAATTTTATTTAATAATCATAACTGCATAATAAATGCGTGTTCCTTTTTCAAAAAGATGTATAATTGTATAATGCTTTATATACAAACTCAATAGTGTAAACACAGATGTAGTTCAGTATAAATTTCGGTAAGTATTCCAAATTTAAATCACATTCTCCCCCTAGAGGATGAATAAAATTCAGTACAATTTTCTTTCCCTGTTTTTAACAGATTAAAAATGACTATTGTTATGTTCGCTTTTTGTGGCACAGAATGTCACTTTTTTGAGCAAGTGGTACGAAAATAATATTATGTAGATGTAGGTTCTCTGACAAGCCTTCACATCCTGCATCCTTAGTCCGAGTTTTAAGTCGTTTGATCGTAATAGTAAACGATGACATTAGCATCAAAGTAAAATGAACCATAACAGTATTGAATAAGAGCTCAATTTCGTCTATGTATGCTTATGCGTTTACGTATAAGAAAAAGTTCCAAATTAATATCGTCTATATTGAATTTGTGACTTTAAATCAATACCCTTATGGTTCATTTTACTTTGATGCTAATGTCATCGTTTACTATTATGATCAAACGAATTAAAACTCGGACTAAGCATACTGTTCCACTGTACTGAGCCCAATCCTTTTTGGCAAGTATTGGTCAACGTATGAACTACTAATGAATGCAGTTTGTGAATAATTACTTCAATATAATGACATTTATGTGGGAAAACGGTGACTGCGCGCGGTAGGTGCGTTGCGCCAACGTGTACAAGGGCCTTAATCTATCCAATCGTTGAATATTCACGCCGCCATTAGCGCGATACATCAGAGGGAATCGCGGGAACATACACTGGCGCGTCAGTATATATCATTCATCAGTTGTTCTGTTCGTGTAAATTTGCATACTGCAGGTTCGGTCTGGCATCGATGGAATTAAAACAGGGCCAAGAGGGCCGATGTTGTGTCGATAGTGTCACATGACTAATGGAGCAGGCGCCGATCAGCGATATCGGCAAATAAAAATATACGCAGGCCACCGCCGCTGGCACTGCGTCTGCGCCGCTCACGCCGCGCCGCGCCGCCGCCGCCTCGCTTCACCAACTCACGAGGTTTTCAAGGATTGTCCCGACTTTCGTTGAGCTTTGAGAACTCGGCACTCGAAATTAAGTACGAGTTTATATATACTCTTTATGACACACGGTCCAGCAAGGTAGGTCCACTATCGCGAAAGAGTTCAACCACCGAATCCAACTAGAATAGAATAGATAGAAATATTTTTTATTTATATAAGTGCTTTTGAATCGTCGATGAGTCTACCACTGGTTCGGAATGCCCTTCCTGCCGAGAAGAACCAGCAAGAAACTCGGCGGTTGCTCTTTTTCAAAACACTTTTTCAATACAATAGATACTATGCTATACCTGCAGTGTTTCCACAATGAGGGGACGTTCCACAAAAGCATACTTAACTATAATTCAATACATGTTTAGACGGGCACACAGAAAGTAGCCCCATTCCCGCCGGTGGAACCCGTTCACGAGCATGACGCATGACCCAGCTTCGCTCAACCATATTTGAGGGAACGACTTAACAACCCGCATCACACGACACCACCACAGAAATGTTTAAAGAGAGCGTGATATACTTAGGCTATCCATGTTAAGGCATCGAATTGAATACTAATATTCACTAAACTTAGATATCGTATTTCCTTTAACCAACTTTATTAATAAAGCAACGTTTAGGGGCTTATATTATATTCACTGGCTCGTTGGTCTAGTGGCTATCTTATTCGTCTGCAGCTTATGAGGTTTCGGGTTTGAGTTCCGAGTCAGGCCAAATAAAAGTTATTGTCGTTTGTGTATCAAGAAATTCTCAGAGTAGGAAACTTAGCCACCGCATTTTAGAAAGCACGAAAAGCCGTTGGTTGAGCTCCTGATCTCTTTCTGGTCGTGTCGGAGTGCCGTCCCATCGCAGTATCGAAGAAGAATATATCACAAGCGTCGACGGTGAAAGAAAACATCGTGAGGAAACTTGCGCGCCTGAGAGTTCTTGATAATGTTCTCATTAGGTGTGTGAAGTCTGCCAAGTTGCATTAGGCCAGCATGGTAGGGTAGGTAGGTAGGTAGGTAGAGGTATAATTAACCCCCCCCCCCCCTCTCGGTGGACCGACGACATCAAACGAGTTGCAGCGAGCCAGGCGACACAAGACCGAAGCCTGTGTAGTCCATGCAAGACACCTTTGTTCAGCAGTAGAAGAAGATCTGCTGCTCTATAAACTTCTCACTCCATAAGCTAATATTATGAAAAATTAATCGTCATAGACACTGTTATCTTGTTGAGTCAGGCTTTAATCGTAATTCAAGGAATCCTATAATTACTGCTGCACTCAAATCGATGATGATTTTTTTCAAAGATGCACAAGGACCAAAAAATAAAATTATGTACACCTTTCAACCAACAACTTTCAAAGAGTAGGTAAGTACATACTTTTAAGTCGAAGTACTTAAGCAGATTCTGCTAAGAAGAGCTGATTTGTTAAAGTTTCAACTCATTCTTTAAACCCGAAATCTGTATAGTTACTTCTTTTATGTTTTTTAAACAATAACAAAGAATATTATAAAATCGAAAGTGTTTGTTTGATGGAATGTGTTGTAATCATGCAGAAATGGAACAACAGATCTACGTAATTTTCACAAGGGTATAAGTAGTAGTTGGGGACCTTTTATGCCGGAAAAACAGGGGGTTCTGGACGCGACCGAAGTCTTAGGCAAAAGCTAATAGACATAAAATATCATAATGAATCTAGTAAAATATAAAAATAAAAATGTAGTATATTTGCCACAAATACAGTACAATTTTCTTGCAGTTATTGCAGAGAAAAACAGCTTATTGAGGTAAATAATGAACGCAATCGCATAAAAAAAACATCATTGTTATTATATTTGACCGAGCGAAGCGAGGTCTCTGAGTTTACTAGAGCGATTTGCACTTGTCCGTCCGTCCGTCCGTCCGTCCGTCCGTCCGTCCGTCCGTCCGTCTGTCAGAGCCTTATAACTTTTGAATTACTGAACGTAATTACTTCAAATTTAGATATAATATGTAAACCGATGGCCTCCAGCCGAAAATGGCTTAAAAAGTTATAAAAATCTTTATTTCAGGGGGGCTCTCATAGAAGCGAATGCGAAGAAATTTTTTTTTATTTGCGATTCATAGGTTTTCTGTGTATCATTTTAAAGACAATTTGGAACAGAGTACAACCGTATTTTTTTTTTATTTTTTTCCTAAAATTGACGAAATGGGGGGCTTCCAAAGTGGCGATTTAATACGCTCGCTTGAAGACGCTCTCTGGGAAAATTTTCTATATATTTTCAAGTTGTACTTATTTTCTTACTTCACTTGTATCCTGTACTTGAACAACAAATACTAAAATTATATGAATATTATAAAGAAACGAGATTATTTAATTTTTAATGAGCATCAGTAAATTTCACATAGCTTCACAATAATGCTAATAGATGGCGCAGTCATTAACTATTCCATTGAACTAGGAGTTACGACTACGATTTATCCCAAAAATAGTTTTGCGTCGACCATTATTATTTAGGTACATAATATAATAACATATTATTAAATTAAAATTATTCTTTAGTTAAATATCATTTTGTATATTTTCTATTCGCGTCGATAGATGACGATTTGTACAGATGCCCCTAACCCGTTTTCACTCGTTAGTACCTACATAATAATTCAATGTTTTCACTGACGTTCCCTAACCTTTACGGGCTACCTATGATAAGTTATGTGATGATTACTGTCAACTTCTTTATCACGATCCTGTACGGGACACCTAAAAGGACATTGGGACGGATGTTAGGACTTAGGATTGTGTTTTGGAGCTACCTACGTAAAGAGACTCCTACATAGGGGATGATTTAGGTATGTTTGGTGAAAACGGGCATAATAATAATAATGTCAGTTTTGGTCGTCATGTATCGATTGAATGAATAATCATGGGATACCGTTACCGCGAGGTCTCAGTTCGGGGCGAACCACTAGTTATTGCGTGTTACAACCAAATTAATAAGTAAGTCAGCCTCGCAAGTCGCAACAGCAGCGGTTACGTTGCAAAGATGCCGTCGATAACGTGGGTGGTATGTCACCTCTTGCGCAATTTGTACAAAACCAATTCAGTTAAAACCAATTAATGTCGGGTAATTATCTTTCGGAAAAGACGTTCTGGAAAGTAATTAAACTACTGTATATGGTCGCCTTTTGGAGCCAACGGACTCTGACATCTCTTGGTGTTCTAGTTACCTACGAATTACGTTCAGATAAGACGAGGACTCTTAGTGGGCAAATAAGGAAATTGAAAACGAAGTCGTGTAAACAAAGGCAAAAATCTTAAATTATAAAGGTTGTCTATTTCGCCATGCCCAAGTAAACTTTAAGCGAAGAACGGCATTCTGTAAGATTGCCACAACAAAATCTGTCAAAACTGCAAAATTCGCGATGGTGACTTATAGGCCCTTTAACTCCTCTCTATTACATCTATCTATTACATTTGCTAAAATCTCGCTTTTGCTCTAAATCATACTATGATTTTAAATGCGAGAGTGTATTTGTTTGTCTTTCAATCACGCCGCAACAGAGCTATGGATTGACGTGATTTTTTACATGGGTATAGTTGAGGATCTGGAGAGTGGCATAAGCTACTTTTCATCCCGGAAAATCAAAGAGTTCCCGAGGGACTATAAAAATTAAATCCACGCGGATGAAGTCGTGGGCATCAGCTAGTAAAAGATAAGAGTAAGTACCTAGCACTCTTAAAATAGGGCCGGATAAAAACCATAAAGGTGAAAATTTCGTAGTTGGTTTTAGTCGTATTTTATAGAGATAAGAGTTATAACTTATAACAGATTTAACCCAGATTCCAGCCACCGAATTACATCCACGCTTTGAAGTTTGACGCGACCATAATTATACCAATAAGACCACTAAACTTCTATTAATTACGTCACAACCACAACACAATTATAAATTAAGTTTGACAGATATTTCAGTAAAATCTATGAGCGTGATAAAACTTAATACAATACCATATCTACTATTTATCAACATTTGTTGTTACAATTATTACGTACCACTGGGTTTCCACGACTTCGTTCGCATAGAATTAAGTTTTTAAAAATCATGAGGGTTTTTTTTTAGATTTTCCTGAATAAAACGTAGGTTACGTCGATCCGTTGCTCCGTGATTAGAATAGAATAGTCGTTATAGGGTAAGCGATACAGTGATTGGCCGTTTAAGGTGAACATTGACTTTAAACATTTATTCCATCGAATTAAGGCTCAAAACCGAATAACATTTGTTCTCAAACTGTTGAGTATGAATCTGAGAATTCAAATAAAGCACAAGTGTGATCTTATTGCATCTCTTTATTAACTTTAACGCAATAAACTTAAAAATGAAGCCAAAAGTACGATCATTGGCCTTTGAGCATAGCGAATGCCATACCAAAAGTATAATAATTACCATGCTAATCATTATACGTTTATATAGATTAGCACTGCTGATCTATATAATGCGTTATGCCAATCACTAGTGAAATTTATTAGAATCACACTAAAATATGCGATAGTGATGTGCAGGTATAGGATATTTTGTATCTATTAAGCCCTAAGTCGATAAATTAGTAGGTAGGTACAATTAAAAAATAACGTAAAGGTAATGATATAAAATATATTTCGTAACTAAGTAGGTATGATGTTACTAAGAGGTCATCATCATCATTAGCCACCCATCGACGGCTCACTACTGAGCGCAGGTCTCCTCTCAGAGAAGGGTTATAGGCCATAGTCCACCACGCTGGCCCAATGCGAATTGGCAGACTTCACACACCTTCGAGAACATTATGAAGAACTCTCAGATGTGCAGGTTTCCTCACGATGTTTTCACGATATTTAATTCTTAAACGCACTTGACTCCGAAAAGTCAGAGGTGCGTACCCAGGCTCAAACCTGCGACGATCCAAATAGGAGACCGCAGTCCTAACCTATCACTGCTACTAAGAGGTACTTATCCGCATTATAAACATTCTGGTTTTAATAAGGCAATCTTAACTTATTACAATCGGTAAGTATGTTCACAATACGTAACATAATATAGCAGCTGAAGGTATCACTTGTCTTAAAAATAAACAAATAAAATTTTTTCATAAAATTACATTTTTAAAATAACAAAGAAAATCTTTTCTTCAAAAAAATAATAGTTTAAAAAAACTAAAAACACGCTTTTTATAGAAAACCAAACTAAAAAATAGAAAATAAAAATTAAGAATAGGGTCCAAAAATTTCAATAAATATAAATTAATAATAGTGTAAATAAAAAAAATGTATTTTATTTTAAAAAAGCGTGGGGTGCATGGTGTCAATAGTTATAAATATTTTATTGACAGATATGAGTAGAGTGATTATCATTTTGATAATATCTTAAAAAGCACCCCACGCTTTTTTTAAAATAAAATACATTTTTTTTATTTACACTATTATTAATTTATATATTTATTGAAATTTTTGGACCCTATTCTTAATTTAAATTTATTAAAATTTATTTTCTATTTTTTAGTTTGGTTTTCTATAAAAAGCGTGTTTTTAGTTTTTTTAAACTATTATTTATTTTCTACTTTTTAGTTTGGTTTATTTTTAATTTTTTTTTTTGTTTTTTTATCAAATCAGTGTATTGTCATCGGTCCTCGATAAATCTACAAAGTTTGAACGAAATCTGGCCGTTTAAAGTGGGTCAAAATCGCGCCCAAAGAAGTCGGTTACAAGTTACAAACATACAAGTGAAATCGCGCCCAAAGAAGTCGGTTACAAACATACAAGTTTTTTTTTGTTTTTTATCAAATTAGTGTATTGTCATCGGTCCTCGATAAATCTACAAAGTTTGAACGAAATCTGGCCGTTTAAAGTGGGTCAAAATCGCGCCCAAAGAAGTCGGTTACAGACATTGTTACAAACATTGTTACAAACATACAAGTGAAGCTAATAAAAAGCGTATAATAAATTGCCATGCAAAATTAAACATATTTTTTTTCAAAAGTTATTATTATATTATAGCTTGTCTGATCATGTCCGACGTCTTGCGTCAATGAAGTTGCAGTAAAATCGCAAGAAACCTATCCGTAATAATATTATAAATACGAAGGTGTATTTGTTTGTTGGTTTGTCCTTAAATCACGCTGCAACAAAGCTACGGAACATCGTGATTTTTTTACATGGTATAGTTGAGGTCCTCGAAAGTGACATAGTCTACTATGCAGATATCTTGGAAAATCAAAAAGCTCCCACGGGATTTTCAAAACAAAATCCACGCGAATGAAGTCGCGGAAATAAAGTAGGTATTTATTATATAACAAAAAGGATTACTTTTGTATCATAAATTCCCAAATTCCACTTCAAAACTGTTACCGAGATAATCCGATATAGGTAGATATTATTATAAATCTTGGAAATGGTCTATCTGAATATAAAAATTTCAGCGTGACTTGAAGTTACGAACCTACCTAGCTATTATTTCATCTGTGTTTGACAGACAAACGAACATACATCAATACCTTTCGCATTTTTAATATTGATATGGTAGGAGAACATTACTTGTCAACATGTTTGACAAGTCAAAACTTGACATAACTTGTTTGGTCATTAGGTATTTTAGCCTTAAAAATAATAAACAGACTTGCGTTTAGGTAGGTATACTAATTGTTCAGTATCGACTTTGGTCCATCACTACGAATTTTTGATTGTTTTGTACAAGAATTGGCATACTTAAAA
The DNA here is from genome assembly GCA_029955525.1 of Oeneis ivallda. NCBI lineage: Eukaryota > Metazoa > Arthropoda > Insecta > Lepidoptera > Nymphalidae > Oeneis > Oeneis ivallda. The sequence continues at coordinate 11,192,588 of JARPMR010000016.1, read as the reverse complement.
GTACAACGATTAGCACGGCCAAAAACGTAAAAATATAATGATTGACCCTGCTAATATCTAGTTACTGCAGTTAAGCAGTTACTACTGTAATTGGCACTCATGCTAATCAACTCATCTTCTATACAAGCGGATGGTACTAACTTTGACCTACACTTTTTTACGTTGGTTTGAGTCTTTTACCATCAATTAAGGCATGTAAACCTAAATTGAATCATAAATAACATATAGGAAGGCTTATCTTCCAATTTGAATGCAAAAAAAGTAGGTAAAAAACAATTTTAAAATGCCTGATTCTTATGATTTTCGTAATAATCTACACCTTCACTGTCCTCGTCACAAAACTATTTTTTTTCAAGGGTTACTAATTCATTATTTTAAAAACTGCCAGTTTTATTTAGGAGTGATGTCAACGTAGAAAAATACCAATATTTTTTTATACCTTTTGCGCAAATAAAACTGATAATAAACCAATTTTAAAGTCAAAAGGCCAATGATTGAGGGGTGGCCAAGATTACTACGGCTTACCCTAGTTTTAATTCAAATAAACTTTTACAAAATGCTTTTGAATCGTCAAGTAATATATTTTATAACATGCCATGACCTACGACTAATGGTTAAAAAATTCATAAGTAGGTACCACTTTTGAATAAATTTGTTCGCCCACAACATTCTTATTTTCTTACACATTTACAACTACTGGGCAATTATCGGGCCATCATGACAAAGCGGCGCCCACTCTATGAACATTTGTTTAGATAAAACATAAGTAAATTGGTCAGCAATAAACTTAGATTTGACCGACGACCAGTAAAGTGGGCGCGGCGTAGGCGTTGCAACACCTTAAGCTATCCATATAGCCTCGAATCTATACATTTGAGTAATCAGGCGTTGTAGCTTCAGCAAGAGGTAAACTGAAGCTGCTCGAATCTGCCCTCGTAATAGAAAACACAGAAACTTAAGTAAGGGAAAGGGCAAACTGCGATTCATAGCGGCAGCGATCGGAAGTATTTATTGCATTAACGTTTTTATGGTCTTTTGCGTCTGCTGCGCGATTCCGCGATCGAACGCAAAAGGCCATAAAAACGCTAAAAGCCATAAAAACGCGAACGCGTTTGAGTTGCGAAACGCGAATCGCAATGCAGTCGCAAAAGGCCATAAAAACGCTAATGGCTATAAAAACGCGCGAATCGCGCTGCAGACGCTAAGGGTCATAAAAACGCTAAAGGTAATAAAAGTGCGCGATAGCTGCAGCTAAAAGTAGCCAGTGTGCCCTCTCCCTAAGGCTCGCTTGCAGATGCAGATACTGGGTTAAATAAATATAGGCAGAGTTTACTAACTCAGAGTATAATTAAATATTATTCAGAAGGAAAGTGATTTTCATAGAAAGATTTTCTATTACGAGGGCAGAAATGGATAGGTACATGCTTATCAGACCAACCACAATACGTGCGCTCGTACCTACTTTAAACCCTAAACCGACGAGATTCAACGTGCAAAGCGTAACTCAACCAGATTCAAAGATGTGGGTAAGACCTCTACGCTATTGTGGTGTATAGAGTTGGAGTGGTTAGGAAACGTGTGAAATGAGTACTCTTGACGAGGTTTGGGTTGACACTAGTTTATTATAATAGAGAAAAATACTTAAAAACTACACTATAATGCCGCGTCATGAGGCCATACTTTGCTGACGTTTCTTCGTACTCAAAAGAGCATAAATCCACGAGGCTCACGCAAGCGTTTTCGCTTTGCACTGCGAAGTTCAGCGTCGAGCGCCGACGAAAACAATTATAATGAATTGCGTTCACGAAAAAGCTCTAAGAGGCCCAAATTAGACGGTGCCTCGTTCATCGTTCATCGTTGCAAAATTTTTTACGAAAATGAACCGTCTTAATTCGCCCTAAGGGCGAATTTAGCTTTCGAGATTTTTGCTTTCATTTTTGACGTTTCACCGAGTCATCGAAAATGAACCGTCTAAATTTGCCCTTAGGGCAAAGGGCCTTAGGGTGCATTTTCGCAAAAATGAACGAGACACCGTCTAATTTCGGCCTAATACATTGTAGCGCAGTTTCGAAGCACAAGAAGAGGTCGCCTTTTGGCGTCAGTTGTATGGATACGCGAGAATTATTTTCAAATATTTTAAAAAATCTATAGAATTCTACTGCTGTCAAATAGAAGCAAGACTAGGCAAGACTAGGGAAACATTTTCGTGGTTAGGATTGCTAAAGGCCTTATTTAGAAATGAAAATTGTCATTTTAGAGATATTGACAATAAGCCAATTTTTTGTATGCCATTCTGATGTCATGCACGTTTTTGACGTGATAACGTCTTATAAATCGATGAACACGAAAAAGTGTCACGTTCCGCCTGAGCCTGTGAGTGCAAGCGAGAGCGCGGAACAAGCGATAGAGAGGCACGATCGGCCCAAGCTTTGGCTTGTGGCTATAGCCTGCCAGTCATAATTGTATTTTTCAATTAACTCCTTCTTTGTAATATACAAAATAATGATAATTCAGTGATAATAATTCTATTCAATTCATAAAAGTATGCAATTTTTCATCAATGTTTCTTTATGACGTTATCACGAAACTATCGTCCGTAAACCGACTTTACCTACAGACAACCAAATTTTTTATTAATTTCACAACATCAACAAGAGCAAGGCATTTTTATTATAATCGATATCTTTTGATCTCTTTGCGGTAATTGGCACTGGTCGACGATAGTGTACAGACAGGCACTTGAAATTATTGTTATTCGCCGTCTAATTATATCATCATTGTAATCAGGGGCGTTCGACGTCAATACAAGTAAATGCGTCAAGTGTTACGTTTAAAACTAGGCGTGACAATTTGCATGTCGGCCGGACACAAACATGGGGCTTTGCCAAATGACCACTGTACGGTATGGGTGTATCATGTATGGGTGTGTTTGAGTGACTGGGTGCAGTTAGTCCACCGACGACAGACACTTCCGGCGGAGTGTGACGCGTCGTCACCACTAAATATACTGAGATGACAATGAGACACCCAGCCGCCGCTCCCGCAACCACAAATATCTGTGAGTTTGCCCAGTCGCCCGCTTGTCTCAGCCTTAATAGAAGAAGTTCAACAACCGAACTTCCCGAACCAGAGTGACAGTACGCCTAGATATATGCGGTATGTGGTTTAATATCTACCAAGATCGAAATAAATCGCTAGGGATTATTGCCAAGTGGAAAATCATATAATATATTGGACGCGCGGAATTCACTTTGACAATATTTTGACAGTGTTGCGGTCTGTGGGATTTAGAGCCGCTCGAAACGACCAAAGTTTTTAATATCACTTTTATTTTCTCCGCTCGCGCTTGTCGCGAGATATTTTTAACCCAGACTACTAAGGATCTATTTTAAATTTTGATGCTTGTTAATATATGTTTCGAAACAGAATTAACACTTTTCCGGGCTGTTATTTAGGGATTAGGCTATAGGAGTAATAATCATGATGTAGTGAAATAGGTAAACAAAGATTTAGTGTAGGTAATTTCCATTAAGAATCAATGAACTCGTTCTTCACGGATAAATGCAGTTAGCAATCGTGATCGTTAACTTACCGATTAGCAACCGTAACACCAAAAGCAAAACCAATTTGTAAATAATGGTAGTCAGATTATTTATTTATTTTCAAACTGTTTGTGTTTTCTGTTTTATTTTATTAAGCGCAGGCGTAATCAAATACACGCTTAACAATGTTTTATATAATTTAATACATTAGTTTATATTTTATTATTTACCTATTGTTGTCATATATAAATATTAGGTTAACTGTACAAGGAGGAAAAGGGGTTTCGAGATACAGATCAATTATTATTGACCGAGCGAAGCGAAGGTCTCTAAGTCTACATGAGTGAATTTGCACTTGTTCGTCCGTCCGTCCGTCTTCTGTCAGAGCCTTATAACTTCCGAATCACTGAAATTAACTACTTCAAATTTAAACATAATATGTAAACCGATGCCCTTCAGCCGTATATTGCTTAAAAAGTTATAAAAATCTTTATTTGAGGGGGGCTCTCATAGAAGCGAAAGCAAAGTAAAATATTTTTATAGCTTTACATAAGGTTGCGGTATATCATTTTAAAGATAATTTGGAACCGAATACAAAAATATATATTTTTTTTAATTTTTCCCTTTAAATTGTCGAAATGGGAGGCTTTCAAAGTAGATATTGAATACGCTCGCTTGAAGACGCTCTCTGACAAAATCGGCTATATATTTCGAAGATGAAACTATTTTTTATTTCACTTTCCTTTACTTGAACAACAAATACTTAAATTATATGAATATTATAAAGAAAAGAAATTATTTAATTTTTAACATTGGGCATCAGTAATTTTCAACATAGCTTCACAATAATGTTAAAAGATGTGCTTTCATTGACTATCCCAAAACAGTTTTGCGTCGACCATTATTATTTTGTATAACAAGTACTAATACAATGTATAATAACATATTATTCAATTAAAATTATTATTTAGTTAAATATCAAACATCAATAAACTATTAATTACTACGTTTTGTATATTTTCTATTCGTGTCAATAGATGACGCTTTGTACAGATGCCCATTTTCCGTCGTTAGTACACAATAATTCAATGTTTTCACTAACGTTCCCTAACCTTTATGGGCTACCTATGTTAAGTTAAGTGATGCTTTGTGTCAACTTCGTTATCACGAACCTGTACGGGACACAAGGACATTGGGATGGATGTTAGGACTTAGGATTGTACTTAGGGGCTACCTACGTAAAGAGACTCCTACTTAGGGGATGATTTAGGTAAGGTCGGTGAAAACGGGTATATCGTCAGTTTTGGTAGTCATGTATCGATTAAATGAATAATTATGGGATACCGTTACCGCGAGGTCTCAGTTCGGGGCGAACCACTAGTTTGTTAATAAGACACTGATAAAATGGGTCAACATACATTGAAACTCATTTCAAGAATTAAAGAAGCGTATTGACGGATTGAATGTTTTATTTTATTAACCCCTGACGCAAAGAGGGGTGTTATAAGTTTGACGTTTATATCGGTGTATCTGTGTCTGTTTGTTCTGAATTCTGATTGATCTAGGTGGTCCTTAGCTATAATTAATGAAGATCTGCTCAGGCGTTTGAAGATCATCTTATTTCCTACTGATTAAAGGGTCTTACAAACTTTCACTGGTGCGATTTATTTCAAAGGCTTACTTTTACTTCGAATTATTTCCAAGACATAGTAACTTTGAGCTAATACTGCAGCATCGTTTCAGGGGTGTGTTTTATATTTTTATTTAATTTCTTATCATAACTTAAAACTAACTTAAAGAACGTGCACAAGGACAGCTTATCTCATTTATGGAAGAGATTTCTTCCTTATTCAGAAGCCTCCAATGAGAGAATAGTAAGATCAAGATATTGCAGAGGTAGGTAATTTAAAATGTTGAGTTTGTATAGACTATAGAGTACAAAGATTTGCAGTGAATTTGTCGCCGTAGGTTTTCTAGGTGGATCAATCCTTGCCTGCCATGCACAGCCGTCTCGTATAAGGCAGAGAAACTGGCGCCACCTGACCATTTAAGGACTGCAACTGTACAACCGGACAGCCTGTTTAGAAATAATCGTATTTTCGACTCGCTTGACGCCTTAGAGCTGCTTGCGTACCTACTGACAAGATTCTTTATCTACCTTTATACACGAGTATCTCCGAAAATTCGGCTTCATGGATTTATGAAACATTTGCAACTAACACCTTACCATAATAAATACACTGCCCATCCGTTGCATTGCACTATAATACTGTCGTAAACTCGTAACCACACCAAACACCAGCTCGCTTATTTGGAAAAGTAAAATATATCGGTGATACCTACATGTTCAGGCTACATTTATTTAAAAAAAACTGGGAAATTATGTTTAATTATTGATTTTTTGATTTATCCTTCAATCACCGCAGCTACGGGGCAACGTGTTTTATTGCAAGGATATAGTTGAAAACGAGAGACTATATATTTAACCCAGAAAAACACAAAACTCCACGCGAACGAAGTTGGAGTCTGGAGATAAAAGCTACTTAGTTATTGAATAAAACTATGAATGAATAGAAGAATACGCGTCTCTCAATCTTGTCTCTTATTTATTAATATTTTATTACTAGCTGATGCCCGCGACTTCGTCCGCGTGGATTTAGTTTTTAAAATCCCTCGTGAACACTTTGATTTTCCGGGTTAAAAAGTAGCCTATGTCCTCAACTATAATACCCATGCAAAAAAACACGTCGATCCGTGGCTCTGTTGTGGCGTGATTGAAGGATAAACCAACAAACAAACACATTTCGCATTTATAATATTAGTATGATTAGAATATTAAATTGCATAGGAAAACACTGTAGCATTAAGTCCATACGATGTATTACATCCATACCTACTATGTAGTATGTACTTAGGTATAATGATCGTTTGGCAAAATCTGACGCCGTTGGAGTAGTTTGACTTTGACAAAATAGGGCTATCCACGATGGCTATATTATACGATAAAGTACGCTTGCCAGCTTAAGATGAGCCGTTCATTCAAAGTATCTTGTAGATTCCGGGGTTCAAGTTATTTGGACCTAATACTTAAGATCGTGATGTCTATAATTTCTGAACTACGAAATTGACGACCTTGAAATAATTACAGGACAATCTCTTAAGAACCTGCTTTCTAACAAAAAAAGAATGGATTAAATCGGAATACGCCTTAATGAATTACAGCGAAATACACATTTTGACTTTCATCCCCTCTCCCAAGGGAACCGTGCTGAATTTCGGGATAAAAAGTATCCTATATTATACCTCGTAGTATTAACTTAAATCGTGCCAAGTTTCATTTAAATCCGTCCAGTAGTTTCGGCGTGATGCGCGGCCAAGATACAGACAGACAGACAGACAGACAGACAGACAGACAGACAGACAGACAGACAGACAAAAAATTAAAAAAAAATTGTTTTGGCTTCAGTATCGATTATAGAGTGCCCTCAAACAAAAATTTTCAAAATATCTTCAATGTACAGAATTGGACCTGTTACAGTTTTATTATATTATAGATTACTCAATATTCTTTTGAACGTAACCCTACTTTGTTTGTTTTTATAAAATAAACCGCTCACTAATCCTTATTTATATAATAAACAGAGTATCAACAATAAATAGAGTAATCATTCTCCAATTTCAATGTTAGCAAAACAAAATCGTTTCCTTGTGTAAACATTCAGAAATGATTTAACATTGTTTCAACAAAATTAGGCCTTCTGCGAAAATTGCTCGTCACGTTATTAACTGGAAAATATGTTTGAAAATTGTTTCTATGACTTTGTACGCGTCAAGTTACTAAGGCTTTAAATGTCTCGCATACAACCATAATAAATAAATAAAAGTAAATTTGATAAGTATAAGTAAGTCATCGATCCTTAGTTCTCAAATTCAAATTCCAATTCATCCGTTCTCTTGCGGAGAAATTGAATAACAAACCAACAAACAAGCACATTAATAACTAGTGGTTCGCCCCGAACTGAGACCTCGCGGTATCCCATAATTCCCATAAGGTAGTTTTAACTATATTATATTGTAATTAAAACGCGCCGAATCTGATGACGTCAATCGTCATCTGCTTTCGTGGATGGGATGCATATTTACAATATTAAAGACAGCGCCATCTAGTAACAGTATAGTGAAGTTTTGTTAAAAACATTGATGCCCATTAAACTCAAATAATTTCGTTTCTTTATAATATTTATCTAATCTTAGTATTTGTTGTTCAAGTACAGAATATAACTCAAATTATGTGTAAGTTTCAAGTTTTAAAACAAAGTGGTTTTAGAAATCTAGCCTCGAATACAATCTCCACTTTGAAAGCCCCCCATTTCGTATGGGAGCCCCCCTGAAATAAAGATTTTTATAACTTTTTAAGCCATTTTCGGCTGGAGGCCATCGATTTACATATCATATCTAAAATTGAAGTAATTACGTTCAGTAATTCAGAAGTTATAAGGCTGTGACAGACGGACGGACGGACAAGTGCAAATCGCTCTAGTAAACTCAGAGACCTTCGCTTCGCTCGGTCGATAATATTATATTAGGAAAGACATCTTTAAATTGTATTTTTAAGATTTATATCATATCTCACTGTCATCTGTAGGTCATCTGGGCGTGATAACGATATTTTTCGACATTCAGACAATTTCTTTCAGCGTAGATTTATAAATAAAAACGCTACAGACTACAAAGAATCTTTCCAGGAATGTTGCAACTTGCAAGTGGCGCATAATTCGGTAGACAGTGAGACGGCTCGTCGTTAAAACGATTTACTGGTTCACTCGATGAACGTATTCTTTGACAAACTTATTTCTGCGTGTGGCGAAATTCGGAACTACCTACCTACTTACCTTCTAATATTTACTCTGAGTACCTACTACTTTCTGTTGTGTTTTAGGGTGAATACCATAGATTAAGTCTGCTTAATCTAAAATGTTATGTGATTTTCATCTTACCTGTGGGATTAGGGTACCTCTACAGCTGAATTTCCGAAATTCCTACATCTTTATCCTATAGGTAGGTAATTTATGTATAATAATTAATTAGTTTTCGCGCGTATAGGTTTTGAAAATTCCCGTGGAAAGGAGATTGGCGAATTCCATAGAGTTTCTGACCCAGACGAACTGAACTGAACACTGAACGCCCACGTTCACGAATCAAACTTCTCATACTTGTTACTACTAAACCAGACTAACAAAAAGTTAATCAAAGTCTATCAAATAAAGTTGGGAGAAAAAAGATATTCACATGTAACGGTTATTTATAATGTGTACTTGTGAATAATTATATTTTTGATCCCCATCTTCTCAAAATATGGGGTTTACACAGAAAAATACTCTGAAAAATATTAATTAAAATTAAATGTTTTCTGAATCTGAACGGTTTTTAAAAATGCTGGGTCTAAATTCGCCAACCTCCTTTTAAAACACCTAAATAGGCGCGGGCGAATTCGAAACTATACAAATAATGCAGAACCTAAACCAGTGGACTTGGAGAGTTCAGAAGAAAATATTCCCTGAAAAACCTAGAGATGCACTAAAGAGTTTTTGAATCCATTCCCATTTAGGGATGGAGTAATTTGAGGAGTGGTAATGTTTGTATGAAGAAACATTTTTGTAACCTAAATCCACGCGGATGAAGTCGTGGGCAGCAGCTTATATGCAATAGTGCCGGACGAGTTCATCAGGCCCCCCACTCAAGCAGCTAGGATATGAAAGTCACACTAGCATTTATCCATAACCATCGATGTACATAACACGTTTGGCGAGCGATTGAGAAGAGTGCTCGGATCCATTACAAGTTGCATGAGCAAACTCTCTCTCGTCACACCATTATCGTCATTCACACGTACAACATAAGTGCGATATTTGAATGGTCGCTTTAGATAGGCTGGCCAGCGATGGGTAATCTGCACAATTGACATTTGGCGCCAAAAGGGGCTCTGTGAGTGATTTTGAGTGCACCATTTGGCGTGAACTGGAAGTGAATAAATATTTATTGAGCCGGGACTTTAAGTGGCTGAGTATTTGTGTTATGATCATCGAACTAAGTATAACGCGAAACGCAACAGTCGACGCGGTGATAAGCCATTTTTAGTAAGTCTACGCAGTATAGTCGCGTTAGTATGACGACTTGACGAGCTCGCAGAAAATTATTTAAAAAACGATGGACCTACTGTGCTGTAAAAGGGTGTCATAATTCATCACAACACCCATCAAAAACGTAGTTATCAGTACCAGTACCAGAAAATAAGTAAATGACACACACCTTCATCGGGTTGTTTTGAGCCTACGCTACGTTTGAAGCGGAACTTCTGTTCCAAGTGTTATAGTTCTATGGTTATTATATTTTATAAGGACGATGACTATGCATGATCATCTTCGTGAATAATTTGCTGACACGCTGGAATAAATACACCTAATTATTATCAACCTACACTGCTTTATGAATATAATCGGTTGAATTTATGTAGGTACGTGTTTAAACAACTCTGGCGCTGTAGTTTATAAGTGGGAGGTCTCGGCTTTGATTCTGGGCAGGCAATAATTTTCTCTGGGTACCAACTGTCTAAAAGTTATTCCATTGATCGTACTCGTATTCGATGACATTAGCGTCAAAAATAATCCTTGATTGTATTGATTTAAAGCCACAAATTCAGTAGATACAACCGATTTTAACATGGAGCGTTATGGAGCGTATCGTACATACCTAAACCAATAAAACCTAACGAAATTAAGTTTGCAGTTATTTTACTTTGACGCTAATGTCATCGAATATGATTAATACGATCAATGGAATAACTTTAGACAATCGCACCTCTGGTCTGGTCTGGTGGGAGGCCTCATCCGTGGCTAGATAACACACTATACCCTGGAATAACAAATAGACTACATTTTATCCCGAAAAATTAAAGGGAATCGAAAAACCGTAATCAACGCGGACGAAGTCGCGGGCATCATCTAGTGACTAGTGGGTTAATAAAATAGGTATTTATGTAAAGTAGAAGAAAAAATATTATAAAATAATAATATAATAAATTAATAATCATTAAAAATCATTATACCTACCTAGCTGAAATGGCTTACACTAACACTATTTATTGTAAATGTAATAAATTCTAATGCATACTTACCTTTTAACTGAAATAACAATATCATAATTTATTGTATTATGATGAATGCTATCCTATTTAGAGCTCATTCATGCTACCGATTGCTTTATTGTAGACTCTTCCGCTTACATCGCATCAGAGCATAGACGCTGCTGGTGAACGGAAATCGGTAGGAAACTACTTGATCGTCGATATTTATCTAGAATCATCATAGATCATCATCATCATCCCTTAAACGACTTGCTACAATTAGCGCAGAACGAATGAGATTCTCAAAGAAGGGTATAGGCCAGAAATCAACGCTGGCTCAATGCAAATTGGCAGATTTCACACTGAGAACATTACGGAGAACTCTCAGGCGTGCAGGTTTCCTCACAATGATTGCCTTTACCGTTGAAGCATGTGATATTTAATTGCTTAAACGCATACCTAACCCCGAAAAGTTAGAGATGCGTGCCCGGGATCAAACCTGCGACCCACGGAATAGGAGACCACAATCTTAACTACTAGACTATCAATGCTCTTCGAATAGATTCAATATAAATTCAGACAGCAAACGATAGATAGTTATTAATGAAATCGCAGTCGGCGTAGGTTTCTCTATTCAATCGTCAATGAGTCCATTTCATTGAAGAAGCGATAAATTTTCCATGGAAACAATATCGTGACAGCGCCTCACAGAGTTAGACATCTTCATCTATCACAATCTGAATTGGCTTTGATATGCTTGTGTCACACCTATACCCATAAACATAGTAGGTATGTATATTGTATACCTAGCTTAGTACCGATCGCACCAAAGACGTCACGATTTGATATGGATCACAAAATTATATCGAGATAGAATGGTTATCACTTATCAGTATCACCACTGTTTTACTAGGTACGTATTCATGCCACGCTAACTGTAAAACATGGCTTTTGAACAAAATGGGCTAAGGGAACGCAAATCGCATAATATGAAGCTTCGTCGGCAGTTGACCAACTCGACGTGTCGGGTGATCAGTGCACCATTTTCAAAACTGCTCCATACAACATACTTTCAGTTTTGCCATCTTTTTACATTAGGAATAAAAAAACTGTAAATAAATCAATATGTATACATAAACAATTATACTATTTTACAGGGTTTGTGTCTATTGTACATTGTTATTTATATTACGTTGTATAATATTAATAAGGAATAGTGTAAAGCATATTAACGATTTTTATTTAAGTTTATTTTAAAACAGTTACACTAGGACGACATCAAACGAGTCGCAGGGAGCCGCTGGATTCAAGCGGCGCAAGACCGAAGCCTGTGGAAGTCCATGCAGGAGACCTTTGTCCAGCAATGGACGTCTATAGGTTGATAAAGAAGAAGAAGAAGACACTAGGTCCTGTATATTGCAAGATGGCATGTGTGCCCCGCCTAACTTTCCGTTCTATCTTGATTTATTTCTGTGAGACGGATAATGACGAGCACTTGTATCAAAATAACTTATTACTAATTGACCGAGCGAAGCGAGGTCTCTGAGTTTACTAGAGCGATTTGCACTTGTCCGTCCGTCCGTCCGTCCGTCCGTCCGTCTGTCAGAGCCTTATAACTTTTGAATTACTGAACGTAATTACTTCAAATTTAGATATAATATGTAAACCGATGGCCTCCAGCCGAAAATGGCTTAAAAAGTTATAAAAATCTTTATTTCAGGGGGGCTCTCATAGAAGCGAATGCGAAGAAATTTTTTTTTATTTGCGATTCATAGGTTTTCTGTGTATCATTTTAAAGACAATTTGGAACAGAGTACAACCGTATTTTTTTTTTTAATTTTTTTCCTAAAATTGACGAAATGGGGGGCTTCCAAAGTGGCGATTTAATACGCTCGCTTGAAGACGCTCTCTGGGAAAATTTTCTATATATTTTCAAGTTGTACTTATTTTCTTACTTCACTTGTATCCTGTACTTGAACAACAAATACTAAAATTATATGAATATTATAAAGAAACGAGATTATTTAATTTTTAATGAGCATCAGTAAATTTCACATAGCTTCACAATAATGCTAATAGATGGCGCACTCCATACACACATAACTATTCCATGGAACTAGGACTACTAGGAGTTACGACTACGATCTATCCCAAAAACAGTTTTGCGTCGACTACTATTATTTAGGTACATAATATCATATTATTCAATTAAAATTATTCTTTAGTTAAATATCAAACTTCAATAATTTGAGATTTCGGGTTCATTAAATTATGTGATTATAAAGGATTTAAATAAAAACTTGATGGATTCGGCACGATTTCGTGTCGTCCGACTGCTGTTACCAAGTTAAGTTACGTTAAGCTAAGTTGGGCCCAATTTATTAAGCAATTAATTTGGGCCAAATTAATTGCTGCATTTTGTATATTTTCTATTCGCGTCGATAGATGACGATTTGTACAGATGCCCCTAACCCGTTTTCACTCGTTAGTATACCTACATAATAATTCAATGTTTTCACTGACGTTCCCTTACCTTTACGGGCTACCTATGATAAGTTAGGTGATGATTACTGTCAACTTCTTTATCACGATCCTGTACGGGACACCTAAAAGGACATTGGGACGGATGTTAGGACTTAGGATTGTGTTTTGGAGCTACCTACGTAAAGAGACTCCTACATAGGGGATGATTTAGGTATGTTTGGTGAAAACGGGCATAATAATAATAATGTCAGTTTTGGTCGTCATGTATCGATTGAATGAATAATCATGGAATACCGTTACCGCGAGGTCTCAGTTCGGGGCGAACCACTAGTTTATTCTTTTCTAAACAATTAATGATAAACAAGACACACCTGTGTTGATTTTTCAACTAATGTCACAGTCCGTAACCATAAATTTTAATATATGTACTTCTATAATTAAACAAAATATGCTGTACGTACTAGGTACATACTGAAACCGACATTAGAATGCAGTCCTAATTAGATTATAAGATGGTCTTAGAAGCCGTGTTTTTGAATCCACGACAGATATTTATGGTTGGTGTTCCTTAATTCTATTTGTCTTTGAGTCTTTGAAGGGTGCTTCAGAGACTTATGATAATTTTCAGACTTTTTTGTAGATACCTACTACATACGAGTAATATATTAGGCATCACATCTTAATATTTGAATAATTGCAGTAATTTGGCAAGTCATCTGAAGAGATTTATCGAGATGCCTCCACGGTAAATAAAATGTAAATATCACTTTGAAGGTACGCCGGGCCGGCATTCCGATGAGAAAATGATTCATAGATCGCCTTGCTCTTGCCTTAATTACGTAAACTAATGTCGTATGATCGTCTTGAACGTAAACATTATAAGTTTTCCGCTACGCAATTCCGTTGGGTATGTAAAGTTTCTCTTATTTATAAGATCTCAGGTACTGCTTACATATTACTTACACACATTAATACCTATGTCTCATTTAGATTCGTCCGGTCTCTCATAGATACAAAAAAACTTGTTGCATCTTTTGAATTTTCCAGATGAATTTTCAGTTGAAATTTTTAATGTTGAAAATTTTATTGTTATAATTTGCTTTTCAATTTAACGTTGAGTATGTGCGAATCTGTCTTTTAATATGAAGTCTAAACTAAAAGTTAATTGCCATACTTAAGTGGATTATACGGGTCTGCCCGCGAAATTCAAATTTAATTTGGTTTTTCGCAATTTGTAAATTAATACGACAAAGTAGGCTTATGGCATTCTAATAGCGACAATGACAGTATCATCTTCACAGATTTATATAAAAATCTTTACTTTAAAGTAACCACTGTCCAGTTTAAGAAATTAGTCAGAATATCGACTAATTTGTGAGTAACTCACGTCAAACTCGATACTCTACCCGTATATTTTACGAACAAATTTACCGTGTACAAATTTACAGGAAAAGCCAACATAAATAGGCACCGAACATTTTCCTTCAGGAAGGCTTCTTCATTCATCCATCTAGGTACAATAATAATAAAATTGTAAGTAAACATTGATGCAATATATATATATATATATATATATATATATATATATATATATATATATATATATACAGTATATAGTAGTAGTACATACAGTACCCGGCGATATATATCGGCCTTATGGCCGATGTGCAATATATATCGCCGGGTACTGTACATGTTATTCATGTTTAATATTCTGTTCTATTCTTAGCAATTCTTTAAGATTTGTAACGAATATGACATTGCCATGATTTAGAGCTTCAGATTTAATTATAACAAGCGTTATCAAGCCTAGTTCAAACGTGTAAATCCCTGTTTAAACTATACGAGCAACACAATAGCTTTTCTAGATTTGTACACTCAGGCTTTAAACACCGACTGATAAGACTTATCAGTTTACGATTGTCGATTGTCAGTTGCAACTTTAGTAGTTTCCAAGGCTATTTAATATTAATGAAATGAAATGAAATGAAATGAAAATACAGTTTATTGTACACCAATCAACACAAAAAAAGGAACATAAAACATAACTACATATAAGGGAAGAAGCTGTACAATAGGCGGCTTTATCGCTAAGAAGCGATCTCTTCCAGGCAACCTAAAGACGAAACACTAATAGAAGAAATACTGGATGAGGATACTGGATGATGGGATTAATATTAATGTAGCCAGTTTTGTCATCGTGAAACAAATGGAAATAATTTTCAAATGCGCGTAATAAAGTTGATTGTGTAATTAATTATAAATCAGCGATAAGTCATTATCGAGATGACGCGTTTTATGCGATTAAGGAGAGCGGGTATGTAAGTATGACCACAGAATATATAATAGTACTAGTATGACGTTTATGTAGCACCGCCTACTTTACACCTCTAGGTTAGTCCCTTTATGTCTTGGATTGCCTGAAGAGATCGTTGTGTTAGTGTGGTGTGGTAAGAATTATTGTGGTGTAGCTACCTATCGTACAGTGCAAATGTTGGTATAGTAGAGCGTCGATAATAATCCGGATTAATTTTAACCAGACCCTGTCCGGATTTTCGAAAAGAACAAAAAAATGGTCGTTTGATTTCAGAAATACATGCTAAAGCTGTTAATAATTCACTTTAGTTAAATAAATAATTGGAGCGGATAAATAAAACCATTAATATGAACTTATACTGTGATTTTAATAAAACAGTAATATATACATTATACATATTGTTAGGGAGTTAAATCCGGATTTTTGAGGTTCGGATTATAGACGTTCGAACGTTCTCCTGTACTTTGAACTTTAGTATAATCTAGCAAGCTCATCCCTATTAAAAAATACGAGTGTGTTTGAACTCGGCAACGCGACGGAGCAAAATATTGACAGTATTTTTTGAATGGGTGAGTGCAGTTGAGGACCTATCTGGACATAGGCTAAAAAACACAACAGTTCCCGCGGGATTTTCAAGAAACCTACCTCTACGCAATGAAGTCGTGAAAAAAGCTACAAAATACTATCAAATACTTAACTAAATAGAAAAGAAAAACAAACTTCGACTGACTTGAAACAATAATAATAGACAGTAGAAATGCAAAATTAGCGTATCTCCTTGTACCTTGATTCACGAATGTGATCATGTAAATCTAGCCTAGTATCCCAACACCGATGCAGGCCGCGCCGCCAACGGATGCACGTGCTGAGATCGAGTAGCGTGCTGCAGCTCGCATTTCCGACTCGCATTCATTGCCGCGCCATTCATACAACCGCGTCATTCATTTAATTCAAGTTCATAACGAGCCGGGCCGTACGTGGGAGGGGCTCCGCAATTCACTCAACAATACTCTTTCACCCGAAAACCCATTGAAGACGATCTATTGCTTTCTAATTGGTAACACGGAACTTTAACTTAGCTGTAAGGTTGGGATTAAAGTGATGGAAAACGGAAAGGTTCCAATGTTTTCAAAGTCACTAATATCAAAATTGGGAGATGCATAGAAGTGAGGTAGGTACCTGAATTCATTACAATATACAGACGAACTCTAATCGAAATCTTTATTATCGATCAATGAAATGGTAGGTACTCTAAACTAATTTAATCCCCGATGTTGAAACCTCCAATTCGACCAAATGCGTCCATTAAATAAATCAGATCAACTTTCGGTGCCGTATTTATCGATTCTCGGTATTGACACCAAAACGATTTAAATTCTCTAAGGTGTGCAATAATTCACGGGTCCTTAAAAGTAAATTTCTAATTAAATGCGTCCGCGGCTTCGTCGGCCTCGCAGACAGTTACAAAATGGTCAAATTTACGCGGCGCTCGTGCGGAGAGGCCTGTAGGCCGCTGGGGCCGTGGCGCCGAGATGGTATCGCGCCTCGCGCGTCCCACTGCACCACACTTTTCTAACTTTTTGGTGTGGCGGGTCGCGCGGGGGCGGCTGTGTGCAATTGTAGCACGCGAGGGTACCTCAGGCCGACGACCCCTCACCCGCCTCTCGCGCCGCATAATCCGAGTGCTATGGTCAGCCCGGCGCCTTTGTTGGCTACCGGCTTAATTAGAAGCCGTGGGTGGCGTATGACACGCCAGGATCTGATCATAAAGGCGCTTAAAATTCTACCTGCCCGAATCTGCGCCGACGACATTCCTATCTCGCGTTTTTCAAAATTAATGCCTATTGTCCGAATTTAAAAGGTATGCGATTACGAACACCGATAGCGACCGATCCCGCGGACGATGAATAGGACTTCTCGTGAAGGATGAATGCTCCGAACTGCCGCTCCGGCGGCGCGATCCGGCCGCGGCGATTATTGTTTGAGTTAGGAGCGTATTGTGTTTAATTGAGACGTATATGCACTCAAATTCTTTGACCTCGATTAGTTTCGGGGAAGCGAGTTCATTGTGCGTTAATTAAGTGCATTTATATGTGGAGAGAACGCCTTAGTTTGTTTACACTGCAGTAGAAGTCAAGACATGCAGGTTTTAACTTCTTCGTTCGCAAATGTTTGATTCTGGCAGCGCAAATGCATGAATGCAAAGGCTTACAAAAAATATTTCCAATTTATGAGGTGGTGATTCATTTAATCTCCTTGCCAAAATTTGGTAAGTTTATTTTTATTTGCTTCATTAATGATCAAAGTTAGTTTGTATTTATTTCCTTTTTGACGCCGATGAAAGTTTACGGATGAGTGCTGTATCGGGTAAATATTTATGAAAAATTATCAAAAATAGCACTTTAATGCGTCTGGGCGGCTGACGAGATGAAAAAAATTTTAAAGAACACCGTGACTTAAGTACAATTTTTGAATAGGTAATTTGGCTATAACTAACAGGAAGGTATACTAGGTATGTATCAATAGATATGTTTAAAACTGTTAATTAAAAGAACTGAAATTTAATTAAAGTAGAAGTTTATATAAACTTCTCAAGTAGTACATTCAAAGGCAGTATAATATTATACCTGTCTTTGAATATAGTACCTATAATAAACCTAGTTTCGAATGAATAATATTCGTTGAAATGTTAAGCTAGTATAATGCACTTGGACACAAGTGTTACGCATAAACCATTTTCATTACACCTAAACAAACATCCTTATTCACAAAATTAGCACTGTGGCACTATAATCTAACGTTTATAAATCCTTTTCACCAAGTTTCCTCGTTATTTTATATGAACGAGTTACGAAATAGGGTACAAATTAATCGAGGAACACATTAGCTAAAACTAAAGTTTTATAACAAGTGTAAATTGAAAATTTAAAACAACCCGACATGTGAATGACCGGACTATGTATGATATCCCTGTCATCCTGTTTCCAAGTTTTCTGCTCCATCATCAGATCCTCCTTTTTGATCTTCGATCATCTTCATCATCTATCTAAAATCTACTCACTGAGACTGCTGTAAGTTGCTGAGGAGTTGGGAATCCCGCAGACTACTTGATGTTGCAGCATCACCTCAAGGTTACCATGCCTTGGAAATAAACCTAACTAACAGTAGGCAAACAAATCAATCGCACCAGTGAAAGTTTGTACTTTGTAAGACCCTTTTCTCAAGTAGGAAATGGGCTGATGATCTTCATAAATTATAGCTGAGATCTACCTCAATTACGTTAAAACCCCGCTTAAAAATTGGTGCATTCATTAGGGAGCTACGAGGGAACACACAGACCCATATATTTAGATACACTCATACACAGATAAACATGTCATACTTATAATTATAACACCCTTCTTTATTTGTCGGGGGTTAAAAAAACAAACAAACTATGACCGGAGCTACGACTATTGGAGATAAGTCAAGATAACAGTTACATTCGTTTCCTTTCATCTACCGGATTGTTTACATACTCTAGCAGCATGCTCTTTATGGGGAACTCCGCAGCACATCTTAAAAATCGATAATGGGAAGAAATCTCTCGCTGCTGAGCTTCATGGGTGACATGATCAGCAGCAATATATTTGAACCTGCGTTGAAGGAGTTGCGAGCTAGAAAGAGATGGTCGCTCGTGAACGGGTGCCGCCGGCGGGAATGGGGCTACTTTCTGTCTGCCCGTCTTTGACATGAATTGAATTGTAGTACGTTTTGTGGAAATGTCATATTCTATTCTAACAAAGATGCACGGGTTAAATCAGCTTGGCATCCAGCTGCCCACAGGATATAGTATAAAAACTTATTACAATGTAATAGCTACTTATTAATATTGTATTGTAAAATGATTATTTTGAAAAGAGCAACTGCTGAGTTTCTTGCCGGCTCTTCTCAGCAGAATCCGCTTTCCGAACCGGTGGTAGAATCTTGACGTGTCATAAGAGCCACAGGTTGGCCTACATGAAATAAATAATTTTGAGTTTGAGTTTGAGTTTGAGTTTGAGTTTGCTCACCCGCTCAAAGACGACAGGACCTGGGACTCTGTATCCGCACGCACCTTCTCCCACCGACATAGTAGTTTTCAACGCATTAGCTTAGCGTCGAGGCATCTCGGTCGAATCCGATATGAAACAGAGGTATGTCGCTGGGTTTTAGTGGCTATTATAGTAGAGCTAATGAGTTCCTCATACTACCCGTTTGACAGTGTTCTCTAAAGTCTGAGGTGGCACTAAAAAGTAAACGCAAAGTTTTGAAAAAAATATTCAAAGTAGTTGTCGACTGTGTTCACCTACGTACCTACTCGTTATGTATATTATTCAGTTTCAAAATTCACTTTAAAAGTGTAAGTTTCTTTTTAAATATACTTAGATACTGATAAATACATAGTGCCTATTTCACCAACGGTCGAGTGACGTTTACGTTTTAGTGAAAACAGAGGAATAAATTGGGCGTTCTGACAGTTTTTTGTATTGAAAAACTGCCATAATATAAAATTTACGCTCAGATAAGACTTATTTTACGTTGTGGAAATCGGCCCTAGTGGTCTAAGTAGGAATTTGTCAGTATAACAAAAAATGTAAAGGTTAAGAACCGCTGGCTAAGATTAAGAAGGAGACCCTGGCTAAAATGCCGGGAACAACGGCTTAAGACGAAGAAGAACCTTACGAAATATAACACGTTCTTCATATTAATACAAACGCAGAGGGAACTCCGTTGCAATGCGAGTGCAATGCACATGCTATGACGTCACTCAACAGATCGTTTGTTACGCCCAAGCCCCGGCCAATGAACCACACTGAATTGGACATGAGTCCTGCGACAGCCGCCGACATAACGCAATCCGACCACGATTTACGACATTACGCCTCGAACATAAAATTCGGCTACGTTTTGGCAAAACACGCTCCGTTCCATTAATAATGTCAGCACTAAAGATGCTTCTGTTTGTGACAGTTATGCGATGCACTTGTATTTACGACTGTTTGTATGGTACTATTAACTCATTAACTTGGCAATATAATAAATATTATATTCCAAACCGTAGCAAAATTCTAGTCAGGTAAGTATTGGACGTTATGGAGCACGCTGAGTGCTCGAATGGCGACCCCATGCTCTGCGTTAGAAGACCCCTGCGGTAGAAGAGAAGTCAAGTGGTCTAACGCTTGAGAAAACGAGGTACAAGATTAAGTTCAGTGACGCTCCTTTCAAGAGAACTGCCCAGCGATCAATTAAGTAGATGATGATGGGGCAGCATGGGAAATTTTCGTGGCAAAAAGTTTACGTCCTACCTAAAGAACTAAATAAGAGTAGGTACATATCCTTAGCATGTTAGCTAGCTGGTTTAATTGCTGCTATGTGCACTGAAGTTCAGTTCAGGGTATCAGGCGGTATTCAAAACAAGCAGTATTAGCAGAAGTAAGGACTTATCTGCTTAGCGCGCTTCATCCGAGTAAGTACGAAGTACCTTAAGAGTTACCTGACAGAATGCAACTTATTTCTTAGGGCCAGTTTTTTGATCCGTAGTAATAGTAGATTTGACCATTTGTCAAATTGACTATAGTTAAGACACTAACTAATGGTTAAACCAAAGTTTCGTTTTTTGATCGTCATTTTAACTATAGTAAGTATTAACCAATGGTTTAAGTATTGCCATTGCTATTAACATTGACTTACCTAGGGTAAAGTCATTTTTCGTAGGGAGTCGTTATTTTCTTATGGGAATATTTGTAGATCCGATTGCATTTTGGCCATTTGTCGTGACATTTATGTCAAATTCGTGTGAATTTTGTTTTGTGTGAATCAATTGTGCAGTTAAATACATAGTATTTGATTCTAAGCGAAACTACCATGTTTGAGAGTAGTTTTTAACTTTTTATCATAATTTAATTCGATTTATAAAGATCGTAAACATTTTATTTCTAGATTCCTCCTCATAAACTTTCACTTTAATTTATTATATTAGTAGGAAAGGAAGATACTCAATTATTTTGTGTATAGGCAAAACCTATCTACTTATGGATTACCCAATAATCACAAGCAAAAAAAAACTGATTATGCATGTAACCAACAAAAAGATGCAGCCTGGCGATCTCTGGCTGATAATTTCAATTCCGACACAGTTAGATATCGAACTATAAAACAACTACAATTTAACAACATGAATAAACTCAGTAGGTAGCAAGGAAGTTTGATAAATCATGCCAATGCTCCAGCGGCGAGTTACGTGGTTATTAACCTTAGGGCTTAGGTCTTAGGTCTTAGATCTTCTCATTATCGGTAAGAAGGGAGCGGGGGCGGGTAACGCTACACACGGAGTCAATAATCCAAAGATTTATCTCGAGATAGACATTGTTGGTAAAGAATTAAGTATTTATTTTTAAGTTTTAACATCTCTAACATCTCTCTCCGCTCCCTTCTTACCGCGCAGGCGATACGCGAGTTAAACGGTCGACCTATACTTAATGTTATATCTGGGAAATTAAAAAAATCGGCCACGTGCGAGTCGGGCCTCGGTCTTTTAGGATTCCGTACATATGACCAAATATTTTTTTTAAAACTAGATACATACTTAGATATTATTATCTTAGTTCTTAGAAAGTACTAAATTTGCATAATATGGGGAAAAAATGCTAGTTTGTTTTGGTCACAAAACTTACAAACCGACAACATTTCTTCATTTTTGTAGCTAAAAATAAAAATATATATAATATTTGAACTCCACTTAATGAGCTCTAGACAATGACACCCCACATGCCAGAGTAAAAAAAAAATATTTGGACTCCTTTTCTATGTAGGGGGATACAGGGATGTTCCAAATATAGGGGGCTCCCACCCCTAATTAATTTTTAATTTAATTAGTTTTTAATTTAATTTTATTTTTATTATTTGTTGTTATTGGCAATAGAAATACACATGTGAAAATTTCGACTGTCTATCTATTACGGCTTACGAGATACAGCCCGCTGACAGACGGACGGACGGACGGACGGACGGACAGCGGAGGCTTACTAATAGGGTCCCGTTGGCACCCTTTGGTTACGGAACGGAACCCTAAAAATTAAATGCAAATAAAAATAAAAATTCACATAATGATAAAAAGTAGGTTTTAAGTAAAAAAAAATCTAAAACATGTTCTTCTGTTCATTACCGAGAACTTAAACAATTTTGAGATATAATTCAGATAATAAATAAATGCTTGTATGACAGTCGCCGGAGAGTCGAGTGTCGTACAACGCCGCGCAGTAATCAGACTCGCAAACACATTTTCATTCCAAACGCGACGTGCACAAACAATCTTGTATAATAAAATGCATAAACATTCCAGAAATCAGGATTATTCTCGTGTACAAATAAGATGTGTGCAACATTACGTATTCACCGATGGCACACCGAGACGCCGTGTACCGTATTGGCTGGATCACGCTGAATTTACCTGAACACGTAATTTCTACGAGTACCTACCCTAAGTATTTATTAATTATTTATTATCCTTTAAAACAAATTAATCATATGTTACTCGCACTGTCAGTTGTACCTTCACTTACTTACGAGTATGGTATCGACTTCGTCCGCGTGAAGTTATATATGTTCGGCATAAAAGTAGCCAAAATAACTCCTAGGTCCTCCAACTATAACCATGCAAAAAAAAATGGCAGTCATAGGGACTGCCGATAGAAGTGAAAACTGGATTTGCTGATAATTAAAAACAAATAAGATAGGCGCACTGCCACGATTTCGTGAGTGAGATTCGAACCTGCGACATCATACAGTAAAGAAACGACGGTAAAGAAAGTGGCTGCTTGTCCGCTGCGCTATACAAGGTTGCTTGAGAAATCTAAAATGTTGAACGCTTACTGAAATCTCATATCAACAGTATACATTATTATAGCTCATGGAAAAGGTGCCGGTGACGGTGACGCGAAATCCATGTTTTTGCTCACCCAAAAAATTGCTCAACGCGCCTAAAGGAGTTTTCACTTCAAAATCAAGTCGATACGTAGCTAGGTTGCAGCGTGATTGAAGAAAAAACCAACGAACAAATACACTTTTGCAATTTATAGTATTAGAGTTTATATTATAAAATCCTCAGTATCTCTACTTTCATCCCTAGGTGATGAGTTGATGACTGATGCGGGACCGCCACATAAACGTGCTTTAAAAACCTTGTGGGATCTCGTTGATTTCAGGGGTAAAGATAAGCAAGTAAAAAGTAGTAAGTTTTACCAAGCCCGGTTCAGCTGTAAAACTATTACATGTACAAGTATTTGTGTTTATACAGACACACAGAAAGAATTTCAAGAAAAACATCTTGTATTTATTCTCTTTAGTCATTAACCTACTTCAAAAAAAAACAAAAAGAGGAGGTTCTCCATTCGACGCGTGTTTTTTAAAGAGAGCGTGAACAAAGATTAGTGTTGGCTATCAATTAAATAAAGTCAGTTTCAAGTACAATCCTATTGAATGACCTTGCTTTGTAGTCAATGAAGTCATTGCTAAAAACTAACTACCTAACAAAACCTATATAAAAAAGTTATGCAATAGGTATCATTTGCAGATAATGAGTGTGAACTCTAACGGCTAACCATGAGTATATTTAGATAGCTATATCATAATGTTCTAGCATAGACTTATTATATTTACTACATAGTCAAAGCGTCCTAGTAATAAACGGCAGAAGTACAATATCAATACAAGATAGACAAAAAGTACCTAATGCCAAAGAAGGTTGCATGAGTTAGAAATAGAAAAATAGTTTAGCAGAGACGTAGAACTAAGTGAAAACAACTGTGATATTCACAACGTGCGCGTATGTATTGTGTGGTGTGTGAGAGATGTGCCATGGATGTACCTACCTACTTGAATGTGATTGCAATTATTGTGTGTATCACGATATATCAGTATCGCTTGTATGTATAATACATCTATTTTAAGACACGGATTGTAAAATTTTACATCACTAGTATTTTGCTAAAAAATGTGTCTAAGTATGGAAAAAATATGTTATAAAAATCACATTATCATAGTACTAAGTCAGGGGTAATCTAAGATTCTGATATACGAACTATAATCGGGTAATCTATTTGATATGAAACTTGCTAGCTGTTAATTTCCTGCTGACGTCAAATCTGTTTTCTTCGTCATGTAAGCAGTACCTACCTAAGTGTAATATACTGAAATGGCACTAATAAAAGCCAGGAAGTAACAAAAAGAAAGAAAGAATATACATCTATATATATAAAAGAAAGTGGTGTTAGTTACACTATTTATAA
Organism: Oeneis ivallda; assembly: GCA_029955525.1. NCBI lineage: Eukaryota > Metazoa > Arthropoda > Insecta > Lepidoptera > Nymphalidae > Oeneis > Oeneis ivallda. The sequence goes on along the minus strand of JARPMR010000016.1, from coordinate 11,167,814 downwards.
CTCAAGAACGGATGAACCGATTTGGCTGAAAATTGGTGGAGAGGTAGCTTAGAACCAGGAGACGGACATAGGATACTTTTTATCCCGTTCGACCGCGTTTCCGTCAAGTCACTATAAAACGTGGTTTAAGAAAAACGCATCTGACATGGAATAACAAAACGCAAATGACAGTGGAATAACAAAACGTTAATGACAGCTAAACGTAATTTTGTCTTTGGTTAAGTATGGTAAAAAATTTGACAATTATAAAAAGGTTTTATAATAAAGCATTACTGATATTATAAATGCGAAAGTGTGTTTGTTTGTTGGTTTGTCCTTCAATCACGTCACAACAGAACAGCGGATTGATGCGATTTTTCGCGTGAGTATGGTAATGGATGTAGTAGTGGTTCCTCAGACCGGGAGAGCTACTTTTTATCTCGGATAATGAAAGAGTTCCCGCGGGATTTTTAAAAACTAAACCCATGCGGACGAAGTCGCGGGCATCAGCTAGTAGTAAGAATAAATGGGAAAAATAAGTTTAATTTCAGTAGAAGAAAGACAATATGTTAATAAAATCATACTTAACAACTTATCTAAATAATTATCAATGACATAGCTAACATATCGTTAGGCCCTATAGATAGAACTTAAAAATTGGTCTAACTAGACATAAATATACTATAGCTTTCTTTTACGCAGAGCAAAAAATTCTCGCTTCCCAAAAAGTCGACTTTTCTTTTTGAAATGGAACTTTAAATATTTTAATCTTAATATAACCAATCATAATATTTTATCTCCAAACCTATATGCAAGAAAATATATTTACTTAATTCTAAATTAATTATTTCATGTAGGCCAACCTGTGGCTCTAAGCTCTTGAGACCTCAAGACTTCTACCATTCACTCTCCAATGTGCTAATTAGGTAATTGTAGTGAATCCGTTTAATAATTGTAATACTAAAATCTTTCAGTGGAGAACGCCTTCTTAAACTTATACACAACTAGCTGATGCCCGCGACTTCGTCCGCGTGGATTTAGTTCTTTAAATCCCTCGGGAACTCTTTGATTTTCCGGGATAAAAAGTAGCCTATGTCACTCTCCGGATTCTCAACTACACCCATGCAAAAAATCACTTCGATCCGTAGTTCTGTTTCAGCATGATTGAAGGACAAACCAACAAACCAACAAATTTACCAACCACTTTCGCATTTATAATATTAGTATGATATTAAAACTTATACACAAAATAAACACAAATACCACATTGTGTGCAAATAATTAAACCCGACTAACCATTAGCGTAACTGAATTCGCTGCTAGAATTACGAGGTTTTATGCTTTCATGCGGTTTTCGATAAGAAACCAAGATATAATTATTCCATATTATGGACATAATGGTAGATTACATAGATAAGTACAAAGTCATTTTTGTCACAATAATTAACCCAGATTACTTAGATATTTCGTTATCATACATTTAATCGTAAAAATAGCAGCGGAAAAGAACCCGATCCCCTATTCCGTCCAAAGTGCAGATAGGCCTAACGATTGGAAAACCTCCAGTAGGAGACCGCACTGCAAGAAAAATCGTTACCTACGTATAATATTAAAAATGCGCAAGTGTTGGTTTGTCCTTCAATCAACGCAACGTTATGAATTGCTTTCTGTATGGATATAGTTCTCTATATACCTAGGTATAATAACATACTAGAGAAACATAGTTTTTACGTTTTTAGGGTTCCGTAGTAAACAAGGAACCCTTATAGTTTCGCCATGTCCGTCCGTCTGTCTGTCTGTCTGTCCGCGGTTTAGCTCAGAGACTATTGGTACTAGAAATCTGGTATTTGACAAGAGTATAAATATCAATCACGCCGACAAATTCGTGAAATAAAATTGTGAAAAATATTTTTTTTTAGGGTACCTCCCCTACATGTAAAGTGGGGATGAATTTTTTTTCTCGTCTATCCTAGACGACGAAACGAGAAAAAAAAATTGTGTAGGGTGTCGTTGAATAGGTCTTTCAAAAATGTTGTGGGTGTGGGAACACCATTTTTCAATTCAGGGATCCGTTTGTGAAATATGATATTTTAAAGTGCTAAATTTTATTAGAGTCAAGTGTCCCCCCCCTCTCCCAGCTAAATGGTTGTATAAGAGATACAAGAAAAAATTCACAGCAGTACTATATATTATAATGAATTTTAAAGGAAAACTATCACGGCTAAGTAGGGTTCATTAGTTAAGGAGTTATAGCTGTTTTTTTAAGTTGGGTATTACACGTAGTGTAAGTTGCATATTTTGTAGTATATTATAGTATTTAAACCATGGAACTCAAAATGTATTCAATATTCATAAATAAAATAAATGCACTATCCTAGGTTAGCAATAATATTTGAGACTTTCAACTACGGAACCCTACACTGCGCGTGGCCTGGCACGCACTTGGCCGGTTTTTTAAAAGCCCACTCGTAATTCAACGGGCAAAAGTATTTTCAATAAATAGCTAGGTAATAATAAAAATCAGAATCTACACAAAAATAAAGTCGATGTATTTCATATAACTAGCTCTTTCATGTTATCTGCATCATAAAGGATATAAAATAGGGCCCTACTACATGTTAAATGTAGATGAGTTGAGTTATTAAGAAAACATTTGTCAGTCTTTTGTTTGCTTCTATGTGCGACTTCTATTGAAAAAGAATGAAGTGAAACCACAAAATAAATAATAGTGTTATAAAACGCTGCAAATTGCGTCATTTATCGACGATAAAAATAAAACAGGATTATTAGCGTTTATTGATACGCTACCGCCTTCGGGTTACAAGATCATTCGATAAACAGCAATCATTGAGCCAAAAATAAGTTACGATAAGTTATGAGAAAGGTCTAATTATTTTTTATTATTTACAAATAAAAGCATTATCGTGCCTATCGGCCGGCGTGTAGTTTTTAATGTACCTACTAAGTTTCCCCGTGACTTGGCTCACGTCTTCAAGATATTGTACAAACTTCGATATTGACTGCGATCGCGTGATGTGGTGATACAATCTACAGGAAGATGCTTACGTGGCAGAAGTACTGCAGTTTTATAGATCTAGTATCTAGATAAGATAAGCGTCTACATATCTATAATTTACATTTAACGACAAAAGTTAACCCTTAGTGGAAAATTATGTAACATTTATGTATGTAGGTATATATACATTGTACAATAATTTATGGTATACTAGCTGACCCAGCGAACTTCGTACCGCTAACTTATCTATATAAATAAAACAAATAAACTATCCCAATCCAAAAAAACTATCCTATCTTTTAAGTTGGACCAAATTACAGATAGTTACGAAGTTTGATAAAAATCGGTTCAGTAGTTTAGGAGACCATCGCGGACAAACAACGTGACACGTAATTTATATATATTAAGATATTGTAATTATGTTCCTATGGGGGCACTCAATGTGAAATAGACTTACTTTCGTAGTTACGCTACGCATCAATACCTACGCTAGCAGCCGGTGATACGTCTGACCTAGCTAAGTCCTAACTCATCCAAAATCTACAGATGTAGAAGGTCTATTAATTAATCCTACTATAGTGAAGTAATTGATTTGTAGTGAAGTAAGTGATTGCCAATTGATAAAACAGATTGCAATCTCAATATTATGTAGTAATAACAAATTAATAAGCGTACTGCTATCCTTAGAATCTCAATTAGGTACCTAACTACCTAACATGTCTCCATACAATATAGCGATCGATTGATGAAAAACGTTAGCTATATTATTAACTTACCAATATATTAATTACTAACAAGAAGCAAGAAGCAGTGGTAGCCTAGTGGTTAGGACTGTGGTCTCCTATTCGGGGGGTCGCAGGTTCGATCCCGGGTACGCACCTATGACTTTTCGGAGTCAAGTGCGTTTAAGTAATTAACTATCACTTGCTTCAACGGTGAAGGAAAACATCGTGAGGAAACCTGCACACTTGAGCGTCCTTCATAATGTGCTCAAAGGTGTGTGAAGTCTGCCAGTTCGTATTGGACGAGAGTGGTGACTGCTGGACTATCGTCTTTAATTCTTCTCAGAGAGGAGACCTGAGTAGTGAGCCGTTGAAAACCCTGTGTTTTTCCGGGATAATAAGTACTATCCAGGTTCTCCACTATACTCTTGCAAAAAATTACGTCGACCGGTCCACCAATTCGCATTTGGGCCAGCGTGGTGGACTATGGCCTAGAACCCTTCTCTGAGAGGAGACCTGCGCTCAGTAGTGAGCCGTTGATGGGTTGCTAATGATGAATGATGATGGTATTAATTACTAGGGACTCGTCCCGGCTTCGCACGGGTAGTAGAACATAAAATATATTTTTTCTGTCTTAGGGTCGCATCAGCTTGTTGCGTCGAATATGTGGATTTATTGTCGCGCGCGTTCGTTTTTATTTTGCGATAACTCCTAAAATATTCATTTAAATTACATGGTTTAACTATCCCACCATACCGCCACCATATATTGTTTTGATATATTTCATAGGGATTAGGCAGCGTTTTCGATGAAAGCTCCCAGGTGGCTTCACTTTTTCCGACATTTTCAACAATTATCGTCATATTTCAACCAATTTACACAAAACCTTAACAAATTAAACACCAAAACCTTCCTAACGAATCACCCTATGTATTGGTGAAATTCACAAGAAAATGTTTGAGTTCATCGCGAACAGACACAGTCAGACGCGGCGGGGGACTTTGTTTTGTAAAATGTAGAGATGAAGTACGTATTTCATTTTATAGCTGTGTCGCTATCATTGCTTTTAAAAATATTTTCCTGCTTTAAGTTACCGCAATTAATAAAATGAAATCCTAGGTAATAAAATTTCCGTTAAAAAAATTTACAGCTTCGTTTTCTTTACATGTAAAATTTACCTGACATCACTTCTTGGGATGCTCTTAAACTTTTTTTATGGCGCCATAATTTTATCAAGACGATAAAATGCGTCTGCGGGGATTTTCCGTGATTTTCATGACATTGCAAGTCTGTAGTTTATGCTAATGCTTTACTATTATAGATAGATCAGTTGATCCTCACGATTATCCGTTTACCCTTTGTGACTCGGCACTATGGGATCGCCCCCACACGAACTAAGAGCTTAAGCACACAGCGGGTACGTTTTTAATAATAAATAACATCATTCAATAACATCATTTAATTTTATAACTTTTTGCGTTGTGCCGATGTTTTCACAACTTATAATCAAGTATAGATCCTTAGGAATTATAAAATTATAAATTATTTATGCCAGTGATGGCCTAGGTGGTTGGAACTGCGGTCTCCTACTAGGGGGTCGCGGGTTCGATCCCGGGCGTGCACCTCTGACTTTTCTGAGTTATGTACGTTTAACCAATTAAATATCACATGCTTTAACGGTGAAGGAAAACATCGTGAGGAAACCTGCACACTTGAGCGTCCTTCATAATGTGCTCAAAGGTGTGTGAAGTCTGCCAGTACGTACTGGACGAGAGTGGTGACTGCTGGACTATCGCCTTTAATTCTTCTCAGAGAGGAGACCTGAGTAGTGAGCCGTTGAAAACCCTGTGTTTTTCCGGGATAATAAGTACTATCCAGGTGCTCCACTTTGCTCTTGCAAAAAATTACGTCGACCGGTCTGCTCAGTTGCTTCATGAATGAAGTAATAACAAACAAAGAAAATACACATTCACAGGGGTGGTTATTCCCCTATGCATGAAGTAAAAAGTATGTAATAGTTTCTTATTATGGGTACATGTAAAAAGTATGTATCCTTAACATGGGTAGCATAAGTATGTCACGCACTCTTTAAACATTTCTGTGGTGGTGTCGTGTGATGCGGGTTGTTACGTTCCCTCAAATATGGTTGAGCGAAGCAATGGCTGGGTCATGCGTCATGCTCGTGAACGGGTTCCACAGGCGGGAATGGGGCTACTTTATGTCTGCCCATCTTAAGATAGAAGTTAGTCGGTATGCATTTTGGAACTTCCCTCATTGTGGAAACACTGCATATATAGCATAGTATTTACTGTATTGTAAATTTTGTTTTGAAAAGAGCAACCGCCGAGTTTCTTGCTGGTTCTTCTCGGCAGGAAGGGCATTCCGAACCAGTGGTAGTAGTGGTAGATTCATCGACTATTCAAAAGCACTTGTAAAAGTTTATTTGAATAAAATATAATATTTCTATTCTATTCTATTAATGAAGGAAAACATGATATTATCTAGACATTAAGTAATTTATTATTAAAAATGCTTTGTATCCTTGTGAAGAGCGCCTAATAATTTACTTATTTGGATTTAACTTTATAGCGAAACGAATCGATTGAGTTTCAATTCACTATAGTCATTCAATTTTTTATCATCAATATCGCCCACTACCTGAAGTGTAACTGGGTGCTTACCTAAATCTAACTGGCAAAATGAAAGTTGCTGGTGGAAATGGTTATATTTTTAAAGAAACTTAGTTTTATAGACAACAAATTTCATCTTTGAGTATCAGAGAATTTCATTGACCAAATAATTAAATAAGAAATATTTTTCTATTAGGAGTTTGTACTTTTACTGTGTGTAATTTATTGGGTCAGCTATAATATAACTCTGTAACTAATGTATAGAACATTAGCGTACCTAATTTAAATATAAATCTAGTCTATCAATCAATCTATTATATCTTCTTCTTCTTCTTCTTTATCAACCGATAGACGCCCACTGCTGGACAAAGGTCTCTTGCATGGACTTCCACAGGCCTCGGTCTTGCGCCGCCTGAATCCAGCGGCTCCCTGCGACTCGTTCGATGTCGTCGGTCCACCTGGTGGGGGGTCTGCCAACACTGCGCTTCCCGATGCGGGGTCGCCACTCCAGCACCTTGGGACCCTATATATTGGGAATCTATTATATACCTACCTGAATTTATGTAGGTAATCTACCTACCTTGAAAAAATTCATGAAAATGAACTTCAAAAGAATCCTCAAACAAAATTCCTCATGGAGGTAAATTAAAAAAAATTAAAACTGTATACTTATTATATCATAAACTACAATCTTATTTATTATTTTTTCTTCAATCTTATATTTATAGTATATTCTAATTTGGATTGGATAGGTACATTTCCATGACACGTCGCGGCTCGCGACGCGTCTCGCTGGATCGTCTAGACCAGTAATTCCCAAAGTGGTCCAGGTGGACCCCCAGGGGTCCACGGGAGACTCGACGGGGGTCTACGTTGGCGTGACAGAAAAATGGGGGTTCACAATTCGTAAGCGGGGGTCGATAGTGAAGCCGCCGCCGACGCGCCGTCTGCAACGCTTGTTCAGACGTGCAAAGGGACCAAATACGACTTGTGGGTGGTGTGTGTGCTTGCAATCTTGCATGAACTTGTTTGATTCTTCACCAATATAAATACGAATGCCAAGAATAAACGTTACTCATTTGTTCCCGGAATTTCGGAGAGAAAAGTACCTAAAGTGAATCGATCTTAGTGATTGCCAGCGACGGAAAAAGTAAGTAGGCTGCCTTTTGCTATACATACTTTTATTTTATTTATTACTTATTTATTTATTTAGAACAGAAATCCGAGAAAGGTAGAACTTTTTGTCCCTAATTTATTAGTAATTGTTTATTTCCCGACTGTGTGGTGTTTCACTAATATAAGTCATCTTTATTATCAACCCAGCGAGGTCTCCTCTAAGAGAAGGGTTACAGGCCATAGTCCACCATGCTGGCCCAATGCGAATTGGTGGACTTCACACACCTTCGAGAACATTATGGAGAACTCTCAGGTGTTACGTGTACGTTATTAATGTTTAATTTTGATTGCAGGTACAATTATATTTTGATTTACTATACTTACTTAATATAATATTGTAAAATATGATAACAATAATAATAATTAATAGTTACTTACATAGTATTTGAATAAATACAACACAAGAAAATATACTATTTTTTTATTTTTACCACTCCGAGTTTTCTAAATAAAATAAGTGAGAATTGATTGGTTTTTGTGCTGTGAGTAGATGTCAAAAATGTAAGCTTGAGATGGAATCACTTCTTTTTGAATGGTCAACTTTACTTTTGACATCCACTCACAGCACAATCAATTAATTAATTTACCAATCAATTCTCTTTTTTTTTCAAAGAATGTTGTTTTCGTGGTTGGAACTCACTCGCAACGCCAATTTTCATAATTTATCTTCACATTTTTTGTCGACTGGAAATATGATAGAAATTTAGCTGCAGGGGGTCCACCGGAACCAGCAAACTTTTGAAAGGGGTCTATGAGCAAAAAAAGTTTGGGAACCTCTGGTCTAGACGAACACTTTTTTCTCTTCTCGGTAATACGATTTTTGGCACGCATCTTGAGATATTTTGGCAAACATTCTGACTTTAATTCTATCCGAAAAATGAATGAAAGATGTCAAGAAAATGAGTCACTTTAATCACGCTTGAAGTGTCCTTTAGTTTGATAAAAACTTAGTTACTACTTACTAGGTGGTACTGGTACTAACAGAGAGACACGACTTCGTCTCTAAAGGATGTTTATGTTTTTCTGTATTTCCTATCTGCAGTGATAGGATAGCCTAGTGGATAGGACTGCGGTCTCCTATTAGGGGGTTGCGGGTTGGATTACGGGCACGTACCTCTGACTTTCAGCACGCGGCCCCCCGGCCCCATAGGATAACTTAGTGTAGTTTAAGAAATTAGTCAATATATCGACTAATTTGTGAGTAACTCACGTCAAACTCGATTATCGGACTAAGTTCTTAAACACAAAACTTCAGTAAAGATTATTATATAAACCTGTGAAGATGATACTGCCATTATGGTCCAAGATCCCAGTGCCGCCAGACCTAAGTTATTTTCTCAGCAATTATTTGTGTACGATAGAGTACTGTTCGAATGTCCTTTCAGTATATGCGTACCAGTTAGATTGTGCCGACGGCCAATTTCCAGATACCAGGCGCTAAAGGTAGGTAAAAACTAGAATAACTTATCTTAAATTCTCAGGGCTGATTTTCATATATGTTTTAAAGAATATTGTAAAAATTAATAAATTAATACTGCCAGACGCTTACCGCCGGCGGTTACTTTAGCCAGACGCTTTGAAGCTCCAAAAAATATATATAATTTAAGTTAACTTATATTCTCAGTTCTGATTTTTATACATGATACTCAGGGAACTATTGCGATGTTATCTGTAAGCTGCCAGACCTATTGGAAGGGTCAAACATCCCCCCAGACACACATTATGCGTCCCCATATGTATGAGCGCTAGAACATGATTCACTTGTTTAAGTGTGTGAGAGATAATATCATCATACTATAATATTATAAATGCGAAAGTGTGTTTGTTGGTTTTTCCTTCAATCACTCTGCAACAGAGCTATGGAGCGACGTGATTTTTGTCTGGGTATAGCTTAGGATCTAGAGAGAGAGAACTATTGCAATATCTTCTGCAAGCTATACCCAGGCAAAAAATCATGTCGATCCGTAGCTCTGTTGCAGAGTGATTGAAGGACAAACCAACAAACACACTTTCGCATTTATAATATTATAGTATGATGATATTATCTCTCACACACTTAAACAAGTGAATCATGTTCTAGCGCTCATACATATGGGGACGCATAATGTGTGTCTGGGGGGATGTTTGACCCTTCCAATAGGTCTGGCAGCTTACAGATAATATCGCAATAGTTCCCTGAGTATCATGTATAAAAAGCAGAACTGAGAATATAAGTTAACTTAAATTATATATTTTTTTGGGAGCTTCAAAGCGTCTGGCTAAAGTAACCGCCGGCGGTAAGCGTCTGGCAGTATTAATTTATTAATTTTTACAATATTCTTTAAAACATATATGAAAATCAGCCCTGAGAATTTAAGATAAGTTATTCTAGTTTTTACCTACCTTTAGCGCCTGGTATCTGGAAATTGGCCGTCGGCACAATCTAACTGGTACGCATATACTGAAAGGACATTCGAACAGTACTCTATCGTACACAAATAATTGCTGAGAAAATAACTTAGGTCTGGCGGCACTGGGATCTTACTCTATTAGCGCAATTAGAATGCCATAAGCCTACCTTATTGACGTATTAGTTTACAAATTGCGAAAAACCAAATTAAATTTGAATTTCGCGGGCAGACCCGTGTATAATCCACTTTACTGATTCACTCAGATATGGGTCAGATGAAATCGCTAAAGTCGGATTAAAAACATTTCGTTGTATAAATGTGACTTGCTATCATATCGCGTAATCAAAATACGTTTCGGGTTAATTCATAAAGATCAAAATAATCATAACTCTAAAAAATTTTATTATTATGACGTCTTGTGGATGAAGTAAATTGCATACTTAATTTTGAATATCATGCTTTAAATAAGTACCTACTGATTTTAATGAAACCAAAACCTTGAATATTATTATTTAAGGTGGAAGACAATGGTCTGCACGCGAAATTCAAATTTAATTTGGTTTTTCGCAATTTGTAAACTAATACGACAAAGTAGGCTTATGGCATTCTAATTGCGACAATGGCAGTATCATCTTCACAGATTTACATAAAAATCTTTACTTGAATGAAAGTGACCAGTTTAAGAAATTAATCAAAATACTGAGTTGGACGTGAGTTACTCACAAATCAGTCGATATTTTGATTAATTTCTTAAAGTGGACACTTTCAAGTAAAGATTTTTATATAAACCTGTGAAGATGATACTGCCATTGTCGCAATTAGAATGTCATAAGCCTACTTTGTCGTATTAGTTTACAAATTGCGAAAAACCAAATTAAATTTGAATTTCGCGGGCAGAACCGTGTCTTCCACCTTAATAAAAAAGCGCTTTGCAACACATCGATGTATCAACATGTGTATCCCATATTTTGTTGTTTTCCCCTATGAATTTTATGAGATATTATTTTTTTATTTATTATTATTATTTTTTTAATATATAATTTCCTAAAAACACGATTTACCAAAACAAAAAAAATAACCGAGCAAGCTCGGTCACCCAGATTTTATACCTAATGTAGTAATGTACCTGAGCGTAGGTATTTCGACATTATGAAGTTATTACTACTGGGTATCTGCTATTTTAAAATGGGTAAGTATTATTATTAATTATTATTTATGATGTTATATTACCACCTCGTTTTATATTACAAATCGTTTGTTTGGGCTGTTATGTATGTTTAAATCGACAACCTATTGCGAATCAATAGAAAAATAATAAATTAGGCCTGTATCTACCTACCACATCACACATGCGATTTGCAGACGTTTGCAAAATTACGTTTTAAACTATATTAATAATAATAGAATAATCAGTCATAATAAAACACGCATTGATAAGATTGCAAAATCGTACGATATCAGTACTCGAGTGATTACGAAATAAAAAAACAAAAAGGACGCGATTTCAACTTGCCGTTACGCAATAATTTTAGGTTATTTAGTTTATGTAAGATAAATTTATTATTACCTACGTGCGTTTGCAAAAGGCGGTCTTTTGCAAGAGACGCCGGGGGATGGACCGTGGAGGTCTAAAGCTAAGTCGACACCGAAATATTTGATTTGATGAGATAAAAGTGAACTACTGCAAAACCTTCGAATATTAATTTCATTTAAAATACTGCCAGACGTATTTCGTGGACATTCCACAGTATTGGCAGTAAAATTAAAAAGGCTGAATCTATTAATACGGGTACTGTACGAACACAATGCCTTCAAAAAAAATTGAAGAACTGTACGAATAAATATAATTTATTCGTCCAGTACCCGTACAACTAGTCACTCCGAATTAAAAAATTTAATCCGTCGAATCGCCCCCCAACTATGCAAGCGCGGCCTTTTATTTCGCTTTAACAATCTTCATAAAAACCTAGTAATATAATAAGTCTATGCAGAGAACATAACTATCCCACTAATATTTCCTACTAATATTATAAATGCAGAAGTTTGTGAGTATGGATGTATGGATGGATGGATGCTTGTTACTCTTTCACACCACAACGAATGAACCGATTTGGCTGAAATCTGGAATACGGAAAATTTGACGTAGCCTATGTCACCCGGACTATCGAATCGATTGACACTTCATTCATCAAAATTGACTCGGTAGTTTAGCGCCACGGTGGAAAATTCGTAAAAGGTCACATACATACTTCCTTCTGGTTTTGCCGTAGTCGGGTAAAAAAACTTAGCTATGTTAGCATTTTACGATGAATAGACAGTAAGTTTAATTATTATTTTTATTACTTTCAAGTGCATTCGAATTTCGAATATCAATAATACAAAAGTTTTCAAACAATTTAATTATCAAAGTAAATTAAGTAGGTACTTACTAAATTATTTTAAATAAATAAAATACGTATAATATTAGAAGTTCAAAACCACTTGTGGATCTACTGATCAGCATTTGCAATTTATAAGTACATCATACTTATAATTACATGTAACTTAATTATTGTGTATTGTAATTAAGGTGCATAAAGTAGCATTCATAATAAGTATGTGAAATGTCGGTAGCTACAACAAAGTAACACTTAAGAGGAGAGGACTATTAAATTTTGCATTCCTCTCTCTCGCACATTCTAATATTTTAAATGATTGTAAAAATCTAAAAGTACCTATCTTAACTAAACTTCTCACAAAATTCCTTGAAGTAGCTATGATTTATAAGATATTGATATTATTACTAATAGCAAAGTTTACAAACATACGTCAGCCCATATTATTTGATATTCGTGTAAGATATCTTCAGCTCAACTTCTTTGGCCGATAAAAAAGATAAGTTGTAATCACGCATCAAAAATAGATCACTTGACATTTCTCTGAGTATCGTATCGAGAAGAAAGCCGATCGCTGTGTTCACGTGGCATTGTTTTTATTATCGCAAAGGCGCGGGCGCGCACGGGCACGGATCGAGCACTCACCGCGCACCAATCTATGTAAGCCGCTTAGCCACTTACCGTGTAAGATTTAATTAATCGCGTCGCCCTACTACGTTACCGGGTCAGCAAATGCGGAATGCAATTATTTACATAAACGATCTAATCCTACAAAGCTTGTGACATTTAAATAGCGCAAACAGTTGATGTTTATATAATATGTATAGTTGGTATAGAAGAGTGCCGTGAACTCACCGGCCGGCCTGGTGGTGCGCCGAGCGGGCTCGTCCTCGCGCAGGTCGGGCGCGTGGCGGCGCGCCGAGGCGGGCCCCGAGGGCGCCAGCAGCAGCAGCAACACCAGTGCAGGCAGCATCGTACTGCCTGCACCTACCACTGGGGTTTCCACCTGCTAGACCGCTCCCGGCCAAGAGTATACCTCGAGCTCACTATTTTCGCCGCGCGCTCGTTTTTCGAATGTCTGAAGCGCGTATTCGAACGGAGGCTCGCGAGGGCGAGTGTGTCGCAGCAAGTACGCGTCGATACTACACGGCGGTCGAGCCAGACTGAGGCGAGCGAGAAGCGATTTCCCAGCTCGTGCGGGCGAGAGGGGCCGGCGCGCCCCTCGGAAAACGCGGCCCATCGTGGCACGGGCGGGGAAAATTGCAGTGCCGCCCGCCCCGCCGCCGCCGCGCGCCGCGTGCTTGCTCTCGCGAGCGGCCGGCGGCGGCGCACCAACACTCCATTCCAATCGCATTCCATGCAGATTCGTACACGCTGCCTTTACTAATAACTGTACTTAGGAACTGCTTTCTTAGATCTTATTGGAACACTGCAGCACTGATTATTTACTTGCAAGGTAGAACATGACACCTCTGAATTGAAAGATATAATGACTTTTACGTTGGATGTTAGTAGTTTTCATACTGAAAAATTAATGCTGCGTGAAGAAATCCGGAGGAGACGCGTTGAAGAACCAAAATTACCTACACCTAGCGCAGTGTCACTACCTAACAAACATAGATGACGGCATCAGACGACAGAGCCGCTGGAGGTGGCACAAGACGGAGGCTTGTGGAAGTCTCTACAGGAGACCTATGTCCTGCCGTGTGTATCTAATATATCTATCGGTTAACAGAGAAAAAATTAATAATTGTACGTAATTATTAGGAGAAGCTACCTCGAGTGTTGAATAAAACTTCGTTTCTGTGGGCGCGCTTGTATCATGTGTCTACAGTCTAACGGAAGTTGTTTTTAATATTGCACAATTTCGACTAGGTGTATTACCTACTGCAAACCAGATTTCAAAAGATCTAAGGATGCAAAATTGGTAGGTACATGTGACAGTTATTATAAATTATTATTTTACGGTTTAATACACTGAACAGAAACCAAATTAGCGTTATTATTAATCTGGTTTTTACCATCGCAAACTCTTTTATATGTGAAATGTATTCATAACAAAATATAAATCTTCCTTCTAAATAATTTCTAGAACATGCACCCTGAAGACATTTATTATATTTCACTGAGTAAAAATTTTGTTTCGATCCTTGGCAATTGGCCAAATCAGACTTTCATTTCAATAAGAGTAGGTATATCTATTAAAAACTTGAAAAAATATAAATCACCCTCAACAGGATTGTGGAATCAATAGCCGGCCTACGTATCACAAACTCGACATCCTGATACCTGGCTAATTCAAGTTCCTGCTACATTATCACACTTTTATCAATTGGTCCACCAACTACTAATCAAGATCAACCAAAAGAGCACAAGCTCGTTGGTCCTACATTTAATAGAGCAGAAATCGTACGACCTCCTTCTTCATCGTCAGGCTCGCTCAGTCACTTTCTTTAAACCGACTACTCATCAGGACGAAATCGGTACGTCCAAACAGGATAGCTAGGCACAACTGCTGTAAGTGGTCGAAGAGTTGAGTAGAATTTGCAAACTGCCCTGTTTGCAGAATGATGTCCAGAATGGGGCCCCATGCGATTCAATTGCCACGGCCGGCCCACGGGCCTCGAACGGTAGTTACGCCACTAATCACGACGTGATCAAAAAACATAGCAGCGCGGCGGCCTAGATTTGAAAAATTAGGGATGACAGTATATTGGACTGCGTTCCGTTCTAAACAGTAACCAGTATAGCAAACTAATAAGAAACGGCTTCACAGTATACTGGATTAACGTCACACCTTACAGTGGTCCAGTGTATTTCGGAACATACCCTATGACAAAACATAGAAGTGACGTCATGATCGACACCATGATAATTTTAAAACTTAAAATTAAAATGGCAATTTTATCTAACAAACTTTTTTTTTGCTGAAATAAGATATTTTTTCGAAATAGATAGTAGATACTTCCAAACATCATAGAGCTGAGTCCACAAACGGCTGGACTGATTTTCATTAAACATAGCCATAGGTAAAAGTAAGAAACATTCCAGATAAGACAACTATAGAAACGAATAAAAATGTTCAAATACTTTGAGCGCTTTGTCCTTTGAGCGCTGCGATGTCTCACACGGACGAACAGAAACTGAGGAAGATCTGTGTATCTGTGTGTGTGTGGTCCCTCGTAGCAGCCTCCCCAATGGACCGATTTTGATGCGATTTTTTCTGTTTAAAAGTTAACGTAATCAAGGTACCTAGATCTTAGCTATAAGTTATGAAGATCTGCTCAGGCGTTTGAAGATCATCAGCTCATTTCCTACTTGATTAAAGGGTCTTACAAGCTTTCACTGGTGGTTGTTACTTCAGATTATTTCCAAGGCATGGTAACCTTGAGCTGATGCTGCAGTATCAAAAAGTATTGTAATTGTAAAAGTAGGTACTATTTCTGTTGGGGTATTGTAGCCAACCGTAGCCAATGGTTGGGAGACGGTAGGGTGATGCGACTAAGTCCCATCGCAAGGCCAACCACATCCCGCTGTTCTACGGTTGACACCACGATTTTTTAGGGATGACAAGTTTTACTGTTGGCCAACCAAACTAGGGACAAAGGCCCAACTAACAGCCAACGCAAATTGCTAGTAGGGTAGGACCGTAGGATACCCAACTCCTCAGCAACATACAGCAGATAATAATTAATAGGCTCATTAGAATGGTCTCAATGAGTAGGTAGGTGTTAGATAGATGATGATCGAGGATCGAGGAGGAGGATCTGATGATGGAGCAGAAAACTGGGTAACAGGATGTCAGGTATATATATCGTACCTACATAGTCCTGAGTCCAGCCATAGATTTACATGTCAGGGGTGCTTTATATTTTCAATTTAAACTTGTTTTGTCGGGAGTTAAAAATACGAAGTTGCAAACGTAGGCACGTATGTAGATTAAATAGCTATTAGCTACTTATTGATTGTTGTACCATATTTTTCAACCGACGAAAAAAATGAGGAGGTTCTCAATCTTCTATACTTATATAATATAATAAAGCTGAAGAGTTTGTTTATTTGTTGTTTGGTTGAACGCGCTAATCTCAGGAACTACTGGTCCGATTTGAAAAACTCTTTCAGTGTTAGATAGCCCATTTATCGAGGAAGCCTATAGGCTCTAAATCATCGCGCTAAGACCAATAGAAGCAGAGCACCAATGAAGAATGTTTCAAAATCGGGGGATTTTTATTCGTTTTGAGAGCTTCCGCTGCGTGCGCTTGCGTAAACGGTTAAAGTTTCGCAAAAATCATGTATGACAGAATTGTCCCCCTTTAAAAGTTAAAAAAAAAGTCCGCGACAACATATGTCTATCTTTTAAGGTTGGCTAGATATAACCTTTTTAGGGTTCCGTACCAAAATGGTAAAAATGGAACCCTTATGGTGAGACTTTCTCCGTCCGTCCGTCCGTCTGTCACAGTCGATTATTTCAGTAACTATTAAAGCTATCGACATGAAATTTGGCATGTTTGTGTATAATAGTGGCCCAACATCATTGGAATAAAGAAAAATCGAAAAAGTTTATGTATATTTTACAGGAAAAATAAAATCAACGCGAAAATTATTTTAGTTTTATTAAAAAAGGGGGAAAATCGGGGGTTTGAAATTTCAAAGTGAAATAACTATACCGAGTGGGGTATCATATGAAAGGCCTTTATTTGTGCATTCTAAAACAGTTTTTTATTTATTTCTATATATAATAGTTTTTGAGTAATCGGCCAAAATATCGAAAACAATACCGTTCCCCCCCCCCCCCCCTTATCTCCGAAGTTTACCAATATTTTACAGGAAAAATAAAATCAACGCGAAAATTATTTTAGTTTAAGTAAAAAAGGGGGAAAATCAGGGGTTTGAAATTTCAAAGTAAGATAACTATACCGAGTGGGGTATCATATGAAAGGCCTTTACTTGTGCATTCTAAAACAGTTTTTTATTTATTTCTATATATAATAGTTTTTGAGTAATCGGCCAAAATGTCGAAAAAAAATACCGTTCCCCCCCCCCCCCCTTATCTCCGAAGTTTACCAATCGAAAAATATGAAATAATTATTGTCAATAGAGGTTTATGTATATTTTACAGGAAAAATAAAAACAAAGCTCTAACTAGCATTGTTTTTTTTATATTAACAATAAACCTCTACAAACAAATTTAACGATAAATAAGCAAATTAATTGACCGAGCGAAGCGAGGTCTCTGAGTCTACTAGAGTGAATTTGCACTTGTCCGTCCGTCTGTCCGTCCGTCTGTCAGAGCCTTATAACTTTTGAATTACTGAACGTAATTACTTCAAATTTAGATATAATATGTAAACTGATGGCCTTCAGCCGAATATTGGATAAAAAATTATAAAAACCTTTATTTCAGGGGGGCTCTCATAGAAGTGAATGCGAAGTAAAAAAAATTTTATCGCGTTACATAAAATTGTTACGTATCATTTTAAGGATAATTTTGAACCGAGTAAAAAAATTTTTTTTTTTAATTTTTCCCTTAAAATTGACGAAATGGGGGGCTTTCAAAGTGGCGATTTTATACGCTCGCTTGAAGACGCTCTCTAGGAAAATCCGCTATGGATTTTCAAACTGATTTTATTTTTTTAGGTCACTTATATCCTGTACTTGAACAACAAATACTAAAATTATGTGAATATTATAAAGAAACGAGATTATTTAATTTTTAATGGGCATCAGTAATATTCATATAGCATCAACATAGCTTCACAATAATGCTAATAGATGGCGCAGTCAGTAACTATTCCCATGGAACTACGAGTTACGACTACGACCTATCTCAAAAACAGTTTTGCGTCGACCATTATTATTTAGTTACATAATATAATACAATAATTGTATTGTATTTTTTTTTGTACCATATTATTCAATTAAAATTATTTTTTAGTTAAATTTTAGTTAAATATTGTATATTTTCTATTCGCGTCGATAGATGACGATTTGTACAGATGCCCGTAACCCGGTTTCACTCGTTAGTACCTACATAATAATTCAATGTTTTCACTAACGTTCCCTAACCTTTACGGGCTACCTATAAGTTAGGTGATGTTTTCTGTCAACTTATTTATCACGATCCTGTACGGGACACCTAAAAGGATATTGGGACGGATGTTAGGACTTAGGATTGTATTTAGGAGCTACCTACGTTAAGAGACTCCTACTTAGGGGATGATTTAGGTATGTTTGGTGAAAACGGGCATAATAATAATGTCAGTTTTGGTTATCATGTATCGATTGAATGAATAATCATGGGATACCGTTACCGCGAGGTCTCAGTTCGGGGCGAACTACTAGTATAATATTATCGTTTTACTTTTACTTTTGGAGTACGGAACCCTCGGTGCGCGAGTCCGACTCGCACTTGCCCGGCTTTTTTTTATGCTAACCAAATTTGTTCTAAAATAATGCATTATTTGCGAAGGTGTTTTTATAAACATCATATAAATCCTTATCCAAATAAATACGTTATTCATCTCAAGTATTTAATTTAAAACAAAATTGCCCTTTACATCCTTCGATTTCAATGAATATATTAGGAGATATATCGCAGTTTTAAAATAACATCGCAGCAAAATAATGATCATTCTTACAGCTTGAAAATTTATCTTTTTATAAACTCAATAGAAAACCAGATATTCTACGCGGACGAAGTCGCGGGCGACCGCTAGTTAGAGGTATAAAAAAATAAATTCCACACCTAAGGGTAGTCACACACGCAGCACACGGTTACGTACCTACCTGTTAACCGATTCTATCACGCATAACTTTATACTGGGTTATCAGTTTTCTATGATTTTTTATTTATCGAATAATATTAAGCCTCAAAGTAAAATTAACCACTAAAAATTAAAATAAACGGCCAATCGCGTGTCAGGCCACGCGCAGTGTAGGGTTCCGAACTCCGAAGTAGCATGTCACAATATTATGCGTAGGTACGTACTCAGAGTAACCTTGTGGAGTAAACTTGATATTTTGAGTTACTGTATTGAAAATCTGCCAAAATATCAAATTCACACTCGGATAAGACTTATTTTACGTTGGTGAAATCGGCCCTTAGAAGGATGTATCAGTGTAGTACATTTTACAATAACATTACAAAGTAATAATGCGCTTCGTTATAAATTAATAGCAAACACTACAACGAATACAACTTGCAGTACGCTGCCGCGTCTCCAATAGGTAGATAAATTGAGGGGATCTCAATCGAAAAAAATGTTCTGATGACATAGTTACTTACCTCCAATATTTTTAAAGACCTATCCAACCACACCCCACACAATGGAATAGACTAGTAAAAAAAATATCATCCCCCCTTTACGTGTAGGAGTAGAGTGCCCAAAATAAGCTTTTTTAAAGATTTATTAAAACTTTATCGACGTAATTAATATTATACATATAACCATGCCAAATTACAGCTCTTTAGTAGAAATAGTCTCTGCGCTAGACCGCGGAAAGACGGACGGACTTGGCGAAACTATAAGGGATCCTTGTACTTAACTTTTAAACAAACAAAAAACTAAAAAAAACTGTAGCCGACTGCAGAAAATTGGATGTAAAATCCGTATGTACCTATTATCAGTTCAGTAGCTATTTTAACCGCAGAATTTTGTTTGGGTACTTGAGAACCTCAGACCTCTAGTGCAGTGATTCCCAAAGACCCCTTGGGGTCGAAATCGGTTTCAGAGGGGTCGACATAAACGAAAACTGATTTTGGGGGTCGACGAGGTTTAAAAATCGACCCCTATTAATTAACACAACTTCTTATTTGAAACTTTGAAGATACTGTATAATAATAATCACCGATATTGAACCGGATTTAGCTAGTTTGTTAGAAAGTCACCTTATTACTCAAAGGTCACCATAGATTCATCCATCACTGAATTTTTTTTTTTTTCTTTGCGATTTTAATGTTTTTTTTTTTCAAAAAATAATTACCTTCTTACCTAAGTATTTTTACGTAATTTGTATTAATAATACACTTGATATTTACTGAATTTTACGTCTATTTATATTGTTAATTTTGATGAGAAAATGATGTCAAGTTTACTGAGTAAAAAAAAATTCACGCTCGTCTCGCTCGAGAAATGTCGTTTTATAAGTTGCTATTGTAGGTATCAAGTAGTGGACTATGTAGTGGCATAGTGCAGTCCAAAAAATTACGCGCCCGCTTCGTTCGCGAAAATTTCCTACGGTAACTTTGTATTTTTGGATAGCACCAATATATTCAACTAACTTGACTACGGTTCGTTTTGTATTTGGAATCGCCCTTCCCCACGCTACAACACTGGACTACATCATTGCAGACCAGTTACCAACTCCTCAATCCTAATGCTGCTGGGTACTGCCCACCTTAATTGTGGATGATCATAACAGAAAAATGTTTTTGCCATTCATTTTTTTACTTTCCAACAGGGCCCCATATTCTTGTGTGCCCAAGGGCCCCGGCATGGCCTAAGACGGCTCTGGTTTACTCACATAGCCAACCGCAAAATTTTTAAATGGGTAAGAATTTCGTATCAATAGGAGAAAACTATAGATGGGATTTTTAAAATAATTTGGCTATGGAGGGTCTGAGGTATCAATCAGTTTATTATGGAAAAGAGACCCCTCTTGCCCAAAATAGTTTGGGAATCCCTGCTCTAGTGGCTAGCTTATTCGGCTGCGTATTTTGATGTTCCAAGGTAGAGTACCTACTGCGTTGGGACCCCAAGCTATTTCGGCTTTATTTTCCGGCTATTAGCAGCCCGGAGTCATTGAGTAAATGAGTATACTTATAATACCTCACACACTTGCGCACTGCATGCAAAAAGTAGAACCACTTTGAATATTAATCTTCTTCAAGCTTAACTGATACCTACCGACATAATTATTCTGCGCCCCACACCTCACTATACGTTGTGGCACGTAGTCTTCGTCGCAGCACTGCTGAAATCTTTTGTAGGAAGATATGGTTATAAGTTGAAATAATAATAATTAAGTACTGCATAATTATAAAATTTTCTTCATCAGTGATGTGAATGTGTATGGGGCAGTCAGAAGTGCGAATGAACCTAATAGCAGAGGCCCCCCCAAACAAGTTACAAACTAAAGGATCTAAAGTAAAAACGAATGTTGGTGAGGATATTTTATTCCATAATACAGCATTAAGACAAACCGGAATGTCACATTTCGCTTTCATTGAATATTTTTGATTTTCATAAAAATAAAAAGTTAATCTTCACCGCACGCCACATAATCATATCCTTGAAGTGTATTTTAACAATTTCTTCTAAATTATTATAAAAATGCTAAGTTAAAATTAATTGTGTAAGACAAAAGTACCACTGAGAGATCGGAGCGCTGCATTGATTCCCTTCGAGAGAGAGCCTTCTCAAAATGACACCATGATCATCTAATACATATTACCCCTAAATTAAATCTCGGTTCGGAGAAGGAAACTATAAATGCAGGTCGCGACGAGCCAGTTCAATGACGGTAGATCCAATGTAAAATACATAACAGCTTACTCTACCTAGTTAACTTCAATAAAAAATAAAACTACAAACAATAAGTCATTCAAATAAGTGGAACATGTACGAAGTTACACATTACCACCATACAAATGAAAATGGAGGTGAAGTTAGTACAAGGAAAAACCACAAAGCGATGTGAATAGGTTCTGACACATAGTGTCGAGGACCTCAATGTAAGATCGTCATTACCCCCATGAATGGGTGGTGGTTGACTTTGCTACTGTCGCAACTTTAGTGCTTCCGGAAGCCTCGCCCCACTTCACTGGTCCCGCT
Source organism: Oeneis ivallda (assembly GCA_029955525.1). Taxonomy (NCBI): domain Eukaryota; kingdom Metazoa; phylum Arthropoda; class Insecta; order Lepidoptera; family Nymphalidae; genus Oeneis; species Oeneis ivallda. The sequence continues at coordinate 11,145,693 of JARPMR010000016.1, read as the reverse complement.
CAATCGGCACCACACTACAGGCAATTACTACTAAACTAGTGAATTAAAGTCATAGAAGTAAATTAACTTTAAATACTTTATTACGACAACTTATTCCACACTATAGTATACATATAAAACAAGTTATGCTGTGATTCACTTTATCACGAGTCAGCTACACATATGTACCTATCCACATCACAATGCGCGAGTAATCGAATGTACACTGTTTCATTTATAATAGTTTTTTATTTTTGTTTACGAATACATTTAAACAAAACATTGTAATTTTTGTATTAACTTTACAGTTTACACACTATATTTTGTTCAACTATATCAGAGATCGAACAAACAACGCCGACCCCTGACTGATTAGTGATTACCCCATTGCACTAAGTACAGCATGACCCCTATATATTTTGTACAAATTAATATTGGTTATAATATTTTGGAAAGTAAACAGTATGTAGCATCGCGTCGTACATATCGCGTTCGGTCGGGCATCGGTGCAAGCGAGCTCGGTCGCCGGGTGACACAGTAATACATTGATGATACCGCACATAATACATCGTATTCATTTATAGCAAATAAAGTTAACATATCTTAAACCATAGTCTCTTTCAGTATTCAGATTAGTCTGGTCGCGCGCACAGGAGGTTAGCGGTTGGCGTTCTTGAGCTGGTTGGAGAGCCAGTCGAGGCCCTCGTACAGGCCGTCGCCCGAGGTGGCGCACGTGGCCTGGATGTACCAGTTGCGGTTGCGCAGCGAGTGCAGCCCCAGCTTGTCCGTGATCTCCGCCGCGTTCATGGCGTTTGGCAGGTCCTACGCAAACTCCGTGTTAGCATCTGACATGCATCAGCAGTGCACTTCATAAGGGAAGAAGCGCGCCAGTTGCCCTGAGATAAGCACTGTTTACCCTGATAAAAGCACTGCCTACTATGTGTAAAGCATGGAATACCATGAAAATCACTGCTTATTCTGAGAGAAGCTCTGATTAACCTGAGAAAAGCACTGCTCGGGTACCATTAAATTTTAATAATACCTAATATTATTTATAAAAATAATCTGACTTTTAATTTTGTGTACACCACTTTTGACATGGGACTCTAATCATAATTAAAGACAATATTTACTATCCTTTTCTTTTTTAACTTTTAAAAGTAGCTCACACTTAGTTTAAAGAAATCAAAATCTATCAGAATTAGAAGATATAAGGATTTTGAAATCTCAAGGTGCTAAAACGGCGACATCGCACTTGAAAGCGTAGCTTTGACAGATGATCAAATTATTGACAAATAAACCTCTTGAGTAACCTGTGCTGTGTGGGCACAAATAAAAACTATTAATTAAAGTAAGTCGTAATTCATAAGATTGTAAAGATTACCTGTTTGTTTGCAAAGATCAAGAGTACTGCATCTCGTAGCTCGTCTTCACTTAACATCCTCATGAGCTCCTCGCGCGCCTCGCCGATACGCTCTCGGTCATTACTGTCTACTACGAAGATGAGACCCTGAAATTTTAAGCATTTTTTTTTAAATAAATCGTTGATCATCATGGGTCCAGCAATCAGTCATAAAATGGCATAAAATGTTTACTAAATCGCTTCATAGCGAAAAGGCCGCCTGTTGTACTCTTCTCTTTTTTTTCTTCTAAGTTACTTATCTAAATTGTTTTCTTTTTTTGTGTTGTACAATAAAGAATATTTCATTTCATTAATAACATAAATGCGAAAGTGTCTGTTTGTTTGTCCTTCAATCAATCAGCAATAAATCTACAGATTTTTTGCCGACAGAAAGTTGTGAGCTTTGTTCTAATGTATGACGTCAAAAATCTTTACTTTGTTAACTACTACTGAAACTAACTAAATGACATTATAAGCAACTAAGCTGATGCCAGCGACTTCGTCCGCGTAGATTTAGTTTTTAAATCAATCGGGAACTTTTGATTTTCCAGGATAAAAAGTAGCCTATGTCACTCACCAGGTCCTCAACTATACCCATGCAAAAAATCACGTCGATCCGTAGCTCTGTTGCGGCGGGATTGAAGGACAAACCAACAAACAAACACAGTTTCGCATTTATAATAGTAGTATGACTATAAAATGTACAAATCATGTTTATGATTTGGCTATTTAGTTCAAATCGGATTACACAAGCCTCCAAAGATCACATTTTACCATAGAAATTGCATCATATTATTATGATTCTTTCCTATGATTGGCTGGTAATGTCATATTCATAACTACCAGTCAATTGCCCCATTGGGCAATAGACTGCCCATGGTGCAATTTAGTCTAGGGCAGTTTATCAAGTCTGTAATTTTGATCACAGATTAATAAGATAGAATCTGGATTGTACCCTCACTTAGATGTAAAAGAAGTCAGTATTTTTTCTTGGTAAAAAATATAATTATGTAGTAATAAAAATATAGATTTACTAATCTATTGCATCAGTTAGATTTTAGCCTGTAAACACAATGTCATGTAAACGCAGATAGGACAGATAAATAAATGGTTAAATTCACCATTTAATTTTAATAGCAAAAACATAAAGTATGTGTATGTATGTATTGGTGTTCCCACTATTCATATCTGTAATACCTAGTATGAGTCATATCTCATCTATACCGTAAAATTACACACCAAACCAAAATGTTACATCGCTAATTTTAGCCAGCAGCAACCTTTTCCAAAAGTTTTTAGGTTTTTAAGAAGTTAAAAGCCCCTTTTGATCATTTTATGACCACATCACTTTTTCAAAACTAGATATTTAGATATTAGTTCTTAGATTTAGTACTAAATTAGCATAATATGGGGGAAAATGCTTGTTTGTTTTGGTCACAACTTGTACACATTATAAATTGGTGTTTTCAGTATTTTTTGTTTAAATACACTATATAGTAAATAATATACAGAAATTGCAAATTCAGAACTAGTTTAGTTTTTGAGATAGACCCCATAACAATAATGGTCTAAAACCGACAACTTTGATGGCGCTTCATTTCATGGCTAAAAATTAATAAAAAATATATTTGAACTCTATTTAAAAAGCTCTAAACAAAATACAAATGACATGCCAGGGTAAAAAATAAAATTTTATTTTGACTCCTTTTCCATGTATGGAGCCTTTATTTTTAATTTAATTTAATTTTTATTATTTGCTGTTATAGCGGCAATAGAAATACACACTGTGAAAATTTCAACCGTCTGCCTATTACAGTTAACGAGATACAGACCGCTGACAGATGGATGAACTGACAGCGGAGGCTTAGTAATAGTCCCGTTGGCACCCTTTGGGTATGGAACCCTAAAAACAAAACGCCTAACTACTTGTATAATTCTAGGTTGTAACCAGACAGATTGTTGTAGTTCACATGGCTGCATCGCAACTGCCAAACAACTGTGCAGACCCTTGCATAAGAGCTGCATGCACATTGCAGACTCCACACAAAATTCAGCACTTAACATCATCAACCATAATTATTTTGATTTTGACCAGCTACACAAAATATCCTAACAAGCCACGTCTACTCATGAATATATTTTTATTGGCACAGTCTCAGTCTAGACCAGGGATTCCCAAAGTGGTCGATATAGACCCCTTGGGGTCGAAATCGGTCTCCCAGGGGTGGACATAAACAAAAACTGATTTTGGGGGTCGACAAGGTCTAAAAATCGACCCCTATTAATTAACTCAAGTTCTTATTTGACATTTTCAAGATACTGTTTAAGTGGTGATACATGTACCAACTTGTTATAAGAATTACTAATACCTATTTTAGTAGGAAGTACTATCATTGTTTTACTTTTTACGTAATTTGTATTAATAATTTATTATTAATTACACTTGATATTTAATGAATTTTATGTAAGTATATTTATTTAATTTTGATGAGAAAATGATGTCAAGTTTACGCTCTTAACCAACCGCAAAGTTTTAAATTGATAATTAGTTAGTAAGATTATCTCAAGTATTTTGTATCAATAGGAAAAAACAATATATGACAAGATTTACGCTCAATTGGAGGAGAAAGGGGAAGATTTTGTATGCTTAACATGGGTATTATTCTTTTTTAAACAAACTGTTAAAAAATTACACACAACAAACTAATTGCCACTCCAAATGAGTTTATGTTTACAAAAAATAATAAGAAACAAAAGATGACCTGTGTGTTCTGGAAATAATGCCTCCATAGTGGCCTGATTTTGTCCTGACCTCCGACATCCCACACAGTGAAACTGATGTTTTTGTATTCTACAGTTTCCACATTAAATCCTGAAAAACAATAAGAATAAGAATCATTTATTTAATGAAAACATAAAATTAAACACTACTTAATTACCTAATTACAATTTTTGTAATGGCAGGGTACCTCTTAGTAAAATGTTTAATTAATTCTCAAAAATTGTTTCTGAAGCTGAACTAGGAAGCCCTGTGCTTCAGCTTCAGTGCAGACTCCCCTGGACATTTATCATAAAAATATTGAGAAACATGCGTACAATCAATAACAAAATTAATCAAAATAATAAAATAAATAATGACATCTGAACTACAAAAATTATACAGTTTCCACATTAAATCCTGAAAACAATAATGACCATCTTAACTACAAAAATTCAGTTTGATACACATTTCCAATAGTGGCAGGCAATATTTGCAAAAAATAAAAATGAATCAAACAACCAAATTAATGAACACTCAACTGTTGATTTATTTGTCTTCAATAAAAGTTTTGATTTTTCAAATGAATAATGCTAAAGGTGATGGGCATTTTGGAACCCATGTCCAATCAAGATTTCATTGTTGGTTAGTTCTTTTGAAGTGAACTTAAAATAATATGACTACAAGCCCGAATTAGTTGTCCTAGAGCAAGATCCCAGTGCCGCCAGACCTAAGTTATTTTCTCAGCCATGATTTGTGTACGATAGAGAAGTGTTCGTAAGTCCTTTCAGTCTATGCGTACCTGCTAGCTTGTGCCGGCGGCCAATTTCCAGATACCAGGTGCTAAAGGTAGGTAAAAACTAGACTAACTTAACTTAAATTCTAAGGGCTGATTTTGATATATGTTTTAAAGAATATTGTAAAAATTTATAAACTGATACTGCCAGACGCTTACCGCCGGCGGTAACTTTTGCCAGACGCTTTGAAGCTCCCAAAAAATAATTTAAGTTAACTTATATTCTCAGTTCTGATTTTTATACATGATACTCAGAGAACTATTGCATTATCTTCTGCAAGCTGCCAGACCTATTGGAGGGGTCAAACATCCCCCCAGACACACATTAAGTGTCCCTACGAGTATGAGTGCGAGAGTGATTTGATGGTTTTATGATACATATTTATACATACAATACATCATTAGCAACCCATCAACGGCTTACTACTGAGTGCAGGTCTCCTCTCAGAGAAGGGTTATAGGCCATAGTCCACCACGCTGGCCCAATGCAAATTGGTGAACTTCACACACCTTCGAGAGCATAATGAAGACTCTCAGATGTGCAGGTTTCCTCACGATGTTTTCCTTCACCGTTGAAGCAAGTGATAGTTAATTACTTAAACGCACTTGACTCCGAAAAGTCAGAGGTGCGTACCCGGGATCGAGCCTGCGACCCCCCGAATCCACACCACCACACCACAGTCCTAACCACTAGGCTATCACTTTATAATACATAATATAACTTTATTAAACTTTAATACCGGTATTATAGAAATCTTAAATAGTAATTAAATAAAAGTCTGAACTTTTGATTATTTATTCACATAATAATTATAGAAATTAAGAATATTTAAATTTCTAATGATAATTTTGTACTTAAAGATGTTGACTTACAGATAAATGTTTTTATTGTTTTTTTTTTAACAACAACAAAGGAGATTGGAGAGCCCCCATAGAGTTTCTGACCCAGACTTGAGGCCCAGATTCACGAATCAAACTTCTGATATTGATTCTGATTCTGATCTGATGATTCTTCTCGTAAACCAGACTAACAAAAAAGTTAATCAAAGTCAATCAAATAAAGTTGGGAGAAAAAAGATATTCAGTAGTAAATTGTTAAAAAGGAGGTTATGTTTCCATGTATCGTTTTGAAAAAGAAATCTTGTCCAAAATCACGCCAAATCGTCAATTTTAGGGGAAAAATTTAATAAAAGAAAACTTTTGTACTCTGTTCTAAATTATCTTTAAAATGATATACCGCAATCCTATTTAACGCTATAAAAAATATTTTACTTCGCATTCGCTTCTATGAGAGCCCCCCTGAAATAAAGCCATCCCCTTTTTAAACCATTTTCGGCTAGAAGCCATCGGTTTACATTACGTTCAGTAATTCAGAAGTTATAAGGCTCTGACAGACCTACGGACGGACGGACGGACGGACGGACAGACGGACGGACAAGTGCAAATTAACTCAAGTAGACTCAGAGACCTTCGCTTCTCTTGGTCAACTATATACTAAACACTCACGGAAGTGCGCACACTCGCATTGCGCAATAAAATAAAGTAAGTATGAGAGTGAGACCGACACGTATAGATAACTAGCTGATGCCCGCGACTTTGTTCGTGTGGATTTAGTTTTTAAAATCCCACAGGTACCCTGCAAATTTCCGGATAGCCTTTTTAGCCTATGTCACTCTCCAGGCCCTTAACTATACTCCTGCATAAAATCACGTCAATCCGTAGCTCTATTGCGGCGTGATTGAAGGACAAACCAACAAACAAAGAAACTTTCGCATTTATAATATTCGTATGATTGAGTATATGATACTAGCTGATGTGATGCTGAAGCAGTGATAACCTAGTGAAGCATGAAGCAGTGATAGCTTAGTGTTTTGGACTGTGGTCTCCTATTTGTGAGTCGCAGGTTCGATCCCGGGTCCGCACCTCTGACTTCTCGAAGTCAAGTGCGTTTAAGTAATTAAATATCACTTGCTTCAACGGTGAAGGAAAACATCGTGAGGAAACCTGCACACCTGAGAGTTCTTAAGGACAAACCAACAAACCAACAAACACACTTTCGCATTTATAATATTAGTATGATGATGATATTATCTCTCACACACTTAAACGAGTGAACCATGTTCTAGCGCTCATACATATAGGGACGCTTAATTTGTGTCTGGCGGTATGTTTGACCCCTCCTATAGGTCTGGCAGCTTACAGAAGATATTGCAATAGTTCCCTGAGAATCATGTATAAAAATCAGAACTGAGAATATAAGTTAACTTAAATTATTTTTTTGGGAGCTTCAAAGCGTCTGGCAAAAGTTACCGCCGGCGGTAAGCGTCTGGCAGTATCAGTTTATTAATTTTTACAATATTCTTTAAAACATATATCAAAATCAGCCCTGAGAATTTAAGTTAAGTTAGTCTAGTTTTTACCTACCTTTAGAACCTGGTATCTGGAAATTGGCCGCCGGCACAAGCTAGCAGGTACGCATAGACTGAAAGGACTTAAGAACACTTCTCTATAGTACACAAATCATGGCTGAGAAAATAACTTAGGTCTGGCGGCACTGGGATCTTGGACCATCCCTTTTGAAATATACACTTTAGATTACAAGCCCGAAATAGTTGTCCGTTTTGAAATATAATACACTTTAGAAGATATTTGATTTTTGGCTTGACATAGAATTTAAAAAAATTATATTTCCAGTTCAGCTTGACCAATTTTGATAATTTTTGTCCATATTTGAAGCTAAAAAAATATCTATATGATGATTAAAATCACATCAAAATCGGTCCAGTAGTTTTAAAGTTTATCTATCTTAATAAACAAAACACAATAAAATAGATAGTAGGTAAAGTTATCAGTTGCATTGAATGATACATATTGAAGTTCTAGAGTTTTTAATAGTTATAACACAGGGATCAGGGCACCCCGACACCCACTCAACAACCATAATTGGGTTTCTATTTCTATGCAGCATCAAATCAAACTCTTAAGTGATAAGTGGCAAATCTTGGCCAATAAATAAATCATCATTAACCAATGCCAAAGCCTCCCAGACCAGACCACAGACTAAATAAATTAGTTCTTATTAGTTACTAAATAGAAGGCCTTTCAAAATACATAAAATGCACATCCTCTATTTATTAGATTAAGTTTGACAACACTACACAGCTCAGAAACTGTCTCACTGAAACAGTAGGACACTTCCTCCAAGAGACATTTAATCCATTCCCATCTCTGGAATAAAATCCATTCAGCACTTTGAGAAAATACATACTCTTAAATAAAATATTTTTGCAAACTTTTTAGTTACTAGACCTATCAGTTTTGTAACACATGTACAAATAAAGTTGTGTGTTCTTATTTAACACACATAAATAGAATAGCATGACTTAAAGTTTGACTAGGTGTTTCCATTAATCAAGACAAAATTACAGCTTTATTTCTTTCTTTCTTTTAATATAAATTTTCGAATACTGTTCTAAACATAAATTGCACAAAATTTAAATAAATCATAAAATAATTTTTAGTAAAGAGCTGATCAATTTAAAAATAAGTTGCACTTACCAATTGTGGGAATTGTTGTAACAATTTCTCCTAATTTAAGTTTGTATAAGATTGTGGTTTTACCAGCTGCATCAAGACCAACCATCAATATTCTCATTTCTTTTTTGCCAAACAGGCCTTTAAATAAATTTGCAAACATATTCCCCATTTTGTCGTATTATGAGCCGTCTGAAAGAGAAATTGAGGAATTATTAGAAGAAAATACATTCACTCTGACTCATCCGTCATACGTTACTTTAATCAATGATAATGACATGGCAAGTCCTAGCTGCAAGACGTACATGCCTGAAATCCAGTAGCAGATCCCTCTAATTAACAAAATACAAAAGAAACACCGATTGTTAAACAATTAAATTTGTGTAACACAAGTGAAACCTCGAAAATTAGACAAAGATTGGCAGACACCGCTGTTGGTTAGGTAAAGAGTCACCACCCAGGGTTTGTGTGGGTCGAGATACGCGAGTGAAACTACACTTTGTTAGTTACAACTAACACGAACATTAATAAAGTATGAAAACTTACGTTTTTTTTTCAAGAAAATCTAATTATTATCAAGTAAAAACGCTGTATTCCACTGAAGTCTTAACTATACGCTGGATGTCAAAATGGCGGCGAACGTGGAAGTTGTTCGTGCCTATGCCACGTATCGGCGAAAGTGGCCAGCCTTTAATATAATAAAAAATACTACGCTACAGAATTATTGTTAGTAATTTTTTAAATAAATTTTCACTCCTAGTCATTGAAAGAATACTAATTTAATCTTCTAATATATAAAAATCTCATGTCGCGGTGTTTGTTACCAAACTCCTCCGAAACGGCTGGACCGATTTTTATGAAATTTTGTGTGCATATCGGGGAGGTCTGAGAATCAGCCAACATCTATTTTTCTAAGGGCCACCCACCCCTAAATATTTTTGTTGGCGGTACGAAGTACGCAAGTCTATTTATATTAGTTAAATTAATAAATAATGCAGCTATGTCGCGCGATTTTTATTCGCAATACCCGCGAGGTGCAATTTTTCATGTCTAATCTTGTTTATTAAAATAACCGCCTTTTTAGGGTTCCGTAGAAAAACTACAAGGAACCCCTAGAGATTCACCAAATCCGACCATTAGGGTGGAACCACATTAATTGTGATGATCGTTTCGGATTTCGCCCATACAAAACTGTCAAATTCCATAGAAACGTGTACGGATCAAATCGGCTTTTCGATGCGTACCTACACGAATGTATGGAAAATGACAGTTTTGTATAGGCAAAATCCGAATCGATCCTCACAAATGTGGTTCCACCCTTATCCGACAAACGGATGTACCTACGGACAGATTTACATAAGCAACAAGGAACCATCAAGGAACATACTACTCTCTGTGGTACGCAACAAGGAACATACTACTCTCTACCGAAGAAACAAAAGGGGTTCACAGCATGTTCATTGTTCACAGACAGTATGATCCATGGAACTAGGAACTACGACTATGGTATGAACCGTTCGTGGCCAAACAGTGAATTTTCATAGAAATAGGAAGCGTAGTCGTAATTCCTAGTTCCATGCATGGCAAGTGGCAACCTACAACCATCGATGTATTACAAGTTACAACACAAGTTAAAATACTAGCCAGTAAAGTTCGGCCGTTCAGAGAATGCGTTCCTGACACCTATCAGTTAGTCACGACTAGTGATGGGCACAACATAACACTGAGTTCGTTACCGTTCCTCCAAAATGAACCGCCGCGTTATTTTTAAGATTATTTTCGTTTTAAATTGGCGGAATCATTTAAAATTTATATTTTAGTTATTCAAGTGACTTACATTTGGGGTCGCAGCAGGGTGCAGAATGAAAAGATTAAACTCTAATATAAGTTTAATTAACTAAAACTTACAATATAATATTAAAATAAAACTTATTACCTATGCTCGGCCGATTTTTGGCACGAGCTTCCTAACCTAGGTCTTATAATTAATTGTCTTATTTAAAGCGTGGAAAAAAAGGTATCGCATCACGATTCACAGCTACTAGCTACACGTTGGAATGTGCTGCGCCAGCGTAACTCGAAACTGCTGCGATACGGCGTCTTGATGGTTAGCAGGCATACTACAGTTGTCCCGCGGGTATGCCTACGTAACACCTCCACCCGTAGATCAGCGCTTATCGAAAACGGTAGTGATAGATTGCGCTGGAAGATCTTCGCCGATGGTCTTTCGTTGTCGGGGTTCCGCGGTTTTTTTTTCCACTCTTTTCTCACGCCTCTGCGATAAGTTCAGATTACTCTTAGTCCGCAGGTATCGAACAGTATACCGGTGACTGTAAAATATCTTGAATTTGGATTTAGTCATTAGATTTACAGACTTCAATGCATTATGATGATGAAACGGAGATGATGGTAGACCGTTAGAGCACTGGTATTTTCCTTAGGCTTTTACTTGATGTGGTAAGGCATATCGTTTACTCATCAATCTCTTGGAATGCTGGTTTCTTTGTAGTGAAGTTAGCAGAAATAAAGGATGTACTTGAACTTTGGATGGTAATCAGGCGGTGAATTCAAACTTCATGATGTGATTTGTCTCGGCACATAGATTACTCGTCTTCGGGCATTCTGCCTCTATATACCTGAAGTCGTTCAAGCTGATTTCCAGGAATGGATAGTAGGAAATAAGGATTTCATGCAATTTATTGGAAGTAATTGATAATAATTAATTTGGGTAACTTGGGATAATTTAATCTTTTAATATGTTACGTATTATTAGAACATAATTGAAAAAGCTACATAAAACTCCCTATTATCTAGGACCTAGGTAAATATCTAAGTTTTTTCTAAAAGCTATGTCATAGATTCAGTGTAATCGAGATAACTGGTAATATTGTGATAGAACCAAGACCATCTATGAAACTCCATTTCACTCGATTAACCTCCAAATACTGCAACTTTTCAAGTATATTTAGTTAAGTCCTAGTTTGTCCTTTATATAGCTCAAATGAGGTTCAAATAGTTTCATCATTTTATAATTTTAACTCGGACTCAAATTTGTACTAGAACATAATATACCTACATAACATAATACAGAGTTAATGTTATATTGCAGTTACAAAAGTAACGTGCTATCTCCTCAGTTATAATATGCTTGGGCATATTTGAAGAAGTCAACGACAACATTCAGGAATTTATCGCTTTGAACACTTAGTAAAACTAAATGGATAAGCTCGAAAAGTTCGCTTGTAGGCGGTATCTACTAGTAGCATCTAAGAATCATCTGACCTTGAGTTAAGGATCTGACAAAAATAACTAAACTAACAAACAAAAAAATTAAAAAGTTTCAAAAAAAATTGTCAAGTAATAAAAAAATTCAAAAGGTAATTTTTTATATAAGAAGTTCATGAATAGTATATTAAGTACGTTCGTATGTACTCCAAAATCGATATAAAAATTATTTTAAACACAATACTGTCTTTTTTTTAAAGTCGGATAAATAAGGATGGGTTCTTATATTAGGGGTAAGGAACTTGAACGATTCAAGTACTTACATTCTTTTCTCTGCTGATTCGAAGCTGGAATCTTCTGCTGCGGCCGCTGAATGTAGGTTCCAGAATAGGAAATTCTAGAAGATGCTCGATGTATCTTTCTTGAATATATTTCTTCTATCCTACCGACTGCGCCACTTACATTTGGGGTCGCAGCAGGGTGCAGAATGAAAAGATTAAACTCTAATATAAGTTTAATTAACTAAAACTTACAATATAATATTAAAATAAAACTTATTACCTATGCTCGGCCGATTTTTGGCACGAGCTTCCTAACCTAGGTCTTATAATTAATTGTCTTATTTAAAGCGTGGAAAAAAAGGTATCGCATCACGATTCACAGCTACTAGCTACACGTTGGAATGTGCTGCGCCAGCGTAACTCGAAACTGCTGCGATACGGCGTCTTGATGGTTAGCAGGCATACTACAGTTGTCCCGCGGGTATGCCTACGTAACAAGTGGAAACCAAAAAAGGGTAATATTAATATAATAAAATTGTTTTATTTATTCTTTGTTACAAAGTTACAATCTGTATTTCTATGCAATAAAGTACATTGAATTGAATGTGCGTACAGAATATTAGATTAATAGACCAGAATGTAACCAAGCCACCATTTCTTCTTTTTTATTAGCTTGGGTTTCTGTAAAAACCGGGTAATCAAATAAAAACAGATCGAAAACACTTGAAGAACGTGGTCTATGCGCACGAAACGACAACAGACGACTGTTTTAGCGTCACAAAATGGCGGCCCATAACGCCATTTGGGGTTACCGTTTTTAATCTAAGTATAAAAATGCTAGTAACGCCATTTGGGGTTACCATTTTCAACCTAAATATACAAATGCTACTTTCTTTCGCGCGTTCGGTTTGGTCGTAGTTTTATTTTTATATTTATTGAAAGTTATCTTATAGTCCATTATTTTCAAATTCTTAAAAAGAAAAACAAAACGTATTATTTTATAAAGTATAACTGTATAAGAACAGATTACGATACTATTATTGCCTGTTATTGTTAGCACAGCACTACAAATATAAAGCGCTGACATAACCTTGTAATAGCGCAGTTTAGATTTAGAAAAATATTGTTAACCAAGTTATTTGACACTCAGTTTGGCACAAAATTATAACATTAATTGATTATTGATCTAATAATGTTGTTTTAATGCTCATCAATTGTTAAAACGGTAAACAACCGGCAATAATATTTTTATCGTAACTGCAACGCCATTACAAAGTTACGTCGTCAGTTCAATCGCGACGTGTCAGGAACGCATTCTCTGAACGGCCGTAGTTTGATAAATAGCCACTTGAACACCACTTCACGTTGATGGAGAATGGACCAACACAGAAAACTAGAATATCACCACAGATGGAAACAAAGGGAATCAGGGCCTTGATTCTGTAACTTAGTTGCTATCCCGTTTAAGAAATTAATCAAAATATCGAGTAATTTGTGAGTAACTCACATCCAACTCAGTATTTTGATTAATTTCTTAAACTGGTCACTTTCAAGTAAAGATTTTTATGTAAACCTGTGAAGATGATAATTCCACTGGCGCAATTAGAAGGCCATACGCCTACTTTGTCGTATTAGTTTACAAATTGCGAAAAACCAAATTAAATTTGAATTTCGCGGGCAGACCCTTGTCTTCAACCTTAACTACTTTAGAAATCAAAATATGTGGATTTATTGATTGATATTATTTATTTCATGACATACCATTTACTAAAAATAATAATAAATAACCTAATTTACACCCAAATAGCAACTAAATAATTTATAAAAGAAGGTAAAATTTAAACTATATTTCTACTAAATTAATTAAAACTAAATTAAATCTTTATGTGGTGGCACCACATTCCTATATTATACTAATTACGCACGGGGTTATTGATTAAAATGCAGTTAAGGTAGTAAGTTTCATTATAATATTTTATTTTATTTACATTTACATTTCAATGATTATCATTCACCCAAAATATAGTTTTCCAAATATCCCATTTCCGGTAAATCGACATCCATAACTTGAGTTGAGCTTCCCACATCAACTTCAATTTCTCATTAAGAAATTTCTTCTCTTTTACGCAATTATTATGTACTTACTCCTTTTAATATTCTTCATAGAGTGCCACAAGATTTACCTGAGTATCAAACATATAAACACATAAAAAAAAAGTGTGTGTGTCAGCTCCGACGCACGACTGGAGTTTACTCCTTAAAACGTCGTAATGCATTCGCGGCGCTCGCTGCGTCTCGGCGCCGCTCGGACTCGATCGGTACGCGCTCGGCTTCCCGAAGCGAAAGCTCTTTCGCATTCGACAACTCAAGCGAAAACCAACCTTATTTACTCAATGTTAGGATAGAAAAAAGTGTGTGTGTCAGCTCCGACGCACGACTGGAGTTTACTACTTAAAACGTCGTAATGCATTCGCGGCGCCGCTCCGACCCGATCGGTACGCGCTCGGCTTCCCGAAGCGAAAGCGCTTTCGCATTCGACAACTCAAGCGAAAACCAACCTTATTTACTCAACCTTAGGGTAGAAATTTGCATCGTTGTGAAAAACGTAACAAGGGCATTCGACAACTCAAGCGAAAACCAACCTTATTTGATCAACGTTAGGGTAGAAATTTGCATCGTTGTGAAAAACGTAACGAAGTCATTCAAAACAGATTTCACTGCTCAAATTTTTCTCATACCGGGCGCCTAAAATCGATTCTAAAGGAGTAAACTCCAAAAATTTGCATCGTTGTAAAAAACGTAACGAGGGCATTCGACAACTCAAGCGAAAACCAACCTTATTTACTCAAGGTTAGGGTAGAAATTTGCATCGTTGTGAAAAACGTAACGAGGTCATTCATAAGTAGATTTTACTCCTCGAATTTTTCTCATACCGGGCGCCTAAAATCGATTCTTAAGGAGTAAACGCCAATAAATAACAAATGAAAAACTTTTAATAAATATTGCTATTTATCTATAAACTATTACTATTTAATATTTTATCAAACTATTAGCTTGCCAAACGCGGTTCAAGTATCAAATTCGTCTGGGTATGCTATACGGGTAAGGCCGTTAAAAATGGCTGATTTCACTTTGGCTAGGCGTCCGATGTTTTTTTCTATGAAAATGTTATGTCACCTATACAATTCCCTTTCCCCTAGACAAAGCAAGGTCTTCTTTAGTGGTTTTAGTATCATAAACATATTAAAAACATTTATTTTGTATTATTTTGACGAAAATATTATCAGAGTAGAACGTTGCTCCATACAAATAAAAGTGTCCCAAATTATAGAGGAGGGTGGTGGGAAAACTGCAAAATTTTCGACCTTCCTACGTCCTTCCTTCCTTTCGACGTCCTACGGCAAAAGTATTTCTATACTTTTGAGCGTTATATTTCCTATAACTTTGAGTACACAAAAATTTTTGTACTTAGGTCAATTCATTTACAAGATATGGCGCTTCGAAAAAAATTTTTTTTTTCAAAATTCGTTAAAAATGCGACAAAAACGCAGAATTCCACCTTATTTCTTCTGTTATTCCTGAATTATGATGAAATGTTGTAATTATGGTATCCACGAGGTCCAAAACTTGAGAAAATGTTAATTAATCAACCCTCGAGTAATTAATCTAAGCCAACCCTGAACAACATCCCAAAGTTTCATTCACTTCCGACCTTTTTCTATCTGAAACTGCCTGTCGACTGGACTTAGTAATAGGGGAGGTACCCAAAATAGCTTTTTCAAAATTTTAATGGACAACTTTGTTGGCCTTGCCAATTTACAGATCTTTAGTACCGTTTATTCGTTCTTCATAACACAATAGGTGTTTTAGTTAGGTGTCGTTCGCGGGGTCGCGATATTTATCAGGATGGAGGAACTGCTATCTCTTTTTAAAAAAATATGTTTTGAACCGAAGTCGGTATGAAATAAAATAATAATTATTACGGTTGAAATTTACATGAGAGCAAGTGTATTTTAACTTGTAAATAATTTTAAAAGCATAAATTCTTAGTACCTAACTCGACTTTGACGTCCGACAATAATTGTGATGTGTCCATTTTATTTAATCAGTTTAAGGAGTGACAAATTCATGTTTAAAATTAATTATGATTTTAAGAAATTATAAAGATCCTTTTATTTATTGAAATTAGTTTAATTAAATTGTAAATTGGCATTATTCAACATGTGTAGCATCTGTGAGAACACGTGATACTTCCCTTTTAATCCTTCGACCAATCAGAGGGATCTGTCATCAGCCAATCATATTCACTTCCGCTTCTTTTTCGTCACTGTAAATTATTATATTCTGTTACGTCATACCGCTTCAGCCAATCACAGCGTGCCTTATCAGCCAGCCAATACCAGCCAAGCCAGCCTGCCCGAGGCAATCTACCGGATGCCTTCGGTGGGGGAATAAAGTATAAAGTGCCCTGCGAGCCCATTCTGGCCAGTTTTTCCGTGCGGTTAAATTACAAGCCGAAACTCTGCCCGGTTGTGAGTGTTACGGCTATTGTTTATTAAAAAAATATTAAGTGTATACATAGTGTGTGTGATAAAATACAATTTGCGTGAAATAATTGAGTGTAATTACTGTAAAGTGTCGTTTAATGTGTTTTATTTGACTTCTAAGCGTAATTATTCGACAATTCCTGTGTGGATAACGTGAAACATAGCCGCTGGCGCCGAGGCTGGGGCTACTACCGGAAGCCAGTGGCATGTAGCGTCGTCGGGACCATAAAAGGGAGACATCTCGGTAAGTCATCCAGTTTTTCTTCTATACAGGGTGAAAAGTTAATGGTTTTAAAGCCATCGCGAGTTGAGTCCATTTGTTTTTTTGTTTTTTTTTGAAGTAGGTATTTTTTTGAACTTGAAAAAAATTAGAAATAAACTCCAAACTGTGAGTAACAGTAGTAGCGGTTTGTTTACCTACTACGCGGCGCCGCACGCAGTACTGACGCTTTTAAAACTTTCATCGAAACTTTTCTACATAATGTAGGTAACTACATCAGCTGATAGCCGTACAAAGCTAACGTCCTGTCGCGACTCGCGCGCCGGTCGCTTCAAACGTCACGTGACTGCCCGCGCAGACAGCGGCAAGGGTGGCACGGCTCCTAAAAACTGTGCGCGAAGTTTTCGAAACATTAATTTCTCGATTTTTTACCCCGGCTCCACACTATGGTCCCAATATTCGTACGAATATTCGCCCAACGTGTGGATAGAACGCGAACATATGGCCCCAACACTAGTTGGGGCCATACAACACACACACACACACACACACGCACGCACGCACGCACGCACGCACGCACGCACGCACGCACGCACGCACGCACGCACGCACGCACGCACGCACGCACGCACGCACGCACGCACGCACGCACGCACGCACGCACGCACGCACGCACGCACGCACGCACGCACGCACGCACGCACGCACGCACGCACGCACGCACGCACGCACGCACGCACGCACGCACGCACGCACGCACGCACGCACGCACGCACGCACGCACGCACGCACGCACACACACACACACACTATACAAAGTATTTAATTTATTGTTATTTTAAAAACCACTCGACCAATTTCGATAAAATTTATATTGTTGACCTGGGAAGTATGCCCTTTGAAACATACAAAGATTTTTCAGATCTGTTCACACGTCTTCGAGTAATCGGTGAACATACATAAAAAAAAGATTCCGACGAATTGAGAACCTCCTCCTTTTTTGAAGTCGGTTAAAAAATGAAAAAGCCACGTCAAAGAAGATGGTGGATGACGACATACCATAAAACACGGAAACAGTAGACAGACAATATATTCCATTGTAATAATTCGTGCATTAAAATCTGTGCCTCCTGTGCTGAGTGATATAATAGTCCAGTCATTATAGTAAGTTCACCTCGGAATTCGAGATACCCAGCTGTAAGTCTTTAAATACTTGTACATTGACACCCTAAAAGTTGTCTCAAAACCTACATATGGTAGGGTGTGCGCAACTATTAAATTTCAAGGTCAAAGGTCACAAAAATCGGTCTTTTGCGCTTTTTTTGTAAATATCTCATTTCCTATGGGTTTTTGCTATTTGTATTTATTATCAACTAGCTGATGCCCGCGACTTCGTCCACGTGAATTTAGTTTTTGTTTTTTTTTTGTATAACCTTCCGTGGAACTTAAGGAACATACAAAAAAATAAATTAACCGAATTGGTCCATCCATTCTTGAGTTATGCGCTTACCAACATTCATTTTTATTTATATAGATATTGTAGAATAAAAAATTCTCTACAAATTTTGTTAAAAATTTTTTTTTATACGGTGAACCGTTTTCGAGATAGAGGGCGGAGAGCGCGAGGCCACAGCATCACTTCAGGTCAACCGGTGCCTCCGGTCGAAAATGCGCCATATATAGTTGATGAACTATCGATAACTCAACGATTATAAATATTTGTCAATGTTTATTAACTATTATATTATATTTTATCATTTTTTCCTAACCTATCCACTTTTTATTCAGTATTAATTTATTTAACAACACTTACCTGCCCATGTAATTGCAGAATTGTTAATGAAAATATAGGAATTATATTTGAATTTTAACCTAATTAATATTAATAACTTCTTACACGAATAAATTATGAATTAATCTTTTTATTAAAAAATATCATTCAATACATTTATTTTTATTAAAAGTAAAAAAATGGAATAAAGGGTACAAAAACTACAATACAAACACTACAAAATATAATTTTAATCATCTTCTTCCTCTTCATCGTCGTCTTCCGGCTGCTGGTAAATTTCAAACTGGTCTTCATTATCGTCTTCAACGACATTTGTCTCAAGTTTTTCCATGATTTCGGGGTCAAAGGTTCCATCTTCGTTAATGTCGCTCTGATATGGTAGAGCATTGAGACAAGCTTGCCCATTACATTGGCCACAAGCTAAAGAGCATTGCAAGCCCGCTTTCCTCCATCCGCATCGCGAACTACAACCACTCTTGCAGTTGCAGAAAATTGTATTTATCAAATCTTCTGGAGCAGGTGGTAAAATTGTCATGATAGGCTCCAGAAAATCGTTTCGCACTGCCCAACCCCATACCTGGGGTTCCAAATCATGCCCTAACCAAGTTTGAACTTGATAATATACACGTTTGAAATGTTGATGAGCAGCTGCACTTGTTGGTGGAATATTTGAAAGCTGCACAGGTTTATTAAGTTTTGTAGACTTTCTTTCTTTATATAGTAGTAGTACAATATATATATATAATATATATAGTATATAGTAGTAATACATACAGTACCCGGCGATATATATTGCACATCAATGCAATATATATCGCCGGGTACTGTAACTATACCATACAATTGAACATCTGTACTACTGGCTATAAATAGAAAGGTCCGTAGTGTATAATAGGGGCCCGTATAATTCCCAGGTATAATTTTTGACGTAGTGGAAGGATTTTAAAATTTACAGATTTTAAAGAAGATGCACTTAATTATTTTCTATTTAAAATGTCATTAGTGTAAATGGGAATATAATTATATTATGATTTAAGTTTTTCCCTTAATTATTTTTTAATTTTAGGAAACGGTTATCAGTATTATTGAATATATATAGATTTAATGCATGAAGAAAATGATAAAATATAATACTAATATTTATAATCATTGATTTATCGATAGTTCATCAACTATATATGGCGCGTTTTCGACCGGAGGCACCGGTTGACCTGAAGTGATGCTGTGACCTCGCGCTCTCCGCCCTCTATCTCCAAAAAGGTTCACCGTATAAAAATTTTTTTTTAACAAAATTTGTAGAGAATTTTGTATTCTACAATATTGATAATAAATACAAATAGCAAAAAACCCATAGGAAATGAGATATTTCCAAAAAAAGCGCAAAAAACCGATTTTTGTGACCTTTGACCTTGAAATTTAATAGTTGCGCACACCCTACCATATGTAGGTTTTGAGACCACTTTTAGGGTGTCAATATACAAGTATTTACAGACTTACAGCTGGGTATCTCGAATTCCGAGATTCTTACCAAATTTAAGCTTAAATGACTGGACTCGAAAGTTTGTGTGTATGTTTGTTCCTCTTTCACGCAAAAACTACTGGATGGATTTGGCTGAAATTTGGAATGGAGATAGATTTTACCCTGGAATAACACATAGGCTACAAATTATCCCGGAAAAATCCAAGGTTCCCGCGGGATTTTGAAAAACCACGGATAGATGGCGCTGATTGTACATAAATCACGCTTACATTATCCGCAGCATCGATTTTTTCATCGAAATTCGGGTTTTTTTAAATCCTGCAAGCAAGCATGCAAGAAATCAAGCAAGCAAACAAGCAAGCAAGCTTCGGTTTCAAAAAACCATAGCAAGCATCAGTTTTTGAAATTTCAAGCACAAGCGACTGCATATCCTAACGCTTACGAACGTCAAAAATTGACATTGTTACATAAAAATTAATTATTATCTATCTATACTTATAATAAAACTGTAACTGTAACTGTTCCTACAAACACTTCCCGCGGAATATTAGTGTGCTACTTTTCACATATTTATCCTTCAATTATGGCCCAACGGAGTTACAGATTGACGTGTTTTATTGGATAGGCATAGTTGAGGACTTGAAAAGTGACAAAGGCTACTTTTAATCCCGGGAAACAAATTATTCCCGCGGGATATTTGTACGCTACTTTTCACATATTTATCCTTCAGTTATGCGCCAACGGAGGTATAGATTGAAGTGGTTTTCCTAGCACTGGTAAAGTTAAGGGCCTGAAAAGTGACAAAGGCTACTTTTTATCCAACAAACAAACAAACAAACAAAAATAAAACAAACGGTTCCTGCGGGATATTAGTATGCCTCTTCACATATTCATCCTTCAATTATGTGCCAAGGGACTTACATATTGAAGGGGGTTTTTGGATAGGCATAGAAAAGTATCAACAGCTACTTTTTATCCCGGGAAATCAAACAGTTCCCACGGGATATTCGTATGCTACTTTTCACATATTTATCCTTAAATTATGCGCCAACGGAGTTATAGATTGAAGTGGTTCTTTAGCACAGGTAAAGTTAAGGGCCTGAAAAGTGACAAAGGCTACTTTTTATCCCGGGAAAACAAACGGTTCTGCGCGATATTAGTATACTACTTTTCATATATTTATCCTTCAATTATGTGCGAAGGGAGTTACATATTGACGTGGTTTTTTGGATAGCCATAGTTGAGGACCGGAAAAGTAACAACAGCTACTTTTTATCCCGGGAAAACAGACAGTTATCGCGGGATATTCGTATGCATGTTTGTATGTATGTATGTATGCATGCATGTATGAATGCATGTATGTATGTATGTATGCATGCATGAGTGCATGTATGTATGTATGTATGCATGAATGCATGTGTGTATATATGTATCCATGCATGTATATATGTGTGTATGCATGTACGTATTTATGTTTGTATCCTCCTGCTACTAACTTTAACTACATTAACTATATCCTATGCTACTTATCCCACTAATGTGAAAGTTTGTGTGTATGTTTGTTCCTCTTTCACGCAAAAACTACTGGATGGATTTGGCTGAAATTTGGAATGGAGATAGATTATACCCTGGAATAACACATAGGCTACAAATTATCCCGGAAAAATCCAAGGTTCCCGCGGGATTTTGAAAACCACGGATAGATGGCGCTGATTGTACATAAATCACGCTTACATTATCCGCAGCATCGATTTTTTCATCGAAATTCGGGTTTTTTTTAATCCTGCAAGCAAGCATGCAAGAAATCAAGCAAGCAAACAAGCAAGCAAGCTTCGGTTTCAAAAAACCATAGCAAGCATCAGTTTTTGAAATTTCAAGCACAAGCGACTGCATATCCTAACGCTTACGAACGTCAAAAATTGACATTGTTACATAAAAATTAATTATTATCTATCTATACTTATAATAAAACTGTAACTGTAACTGTTCCTACAAACACTTCCCGCGGAATATTAGTGTGCTACTTTTCACATATTTATCCTTCAATTATGGGCCAACGGAGTTACAGATTGACGTGTTTTATTGGATAGGCATAGTTGAGGACTTGAAAAGTGACAAAGGCTACTTTTAATCCCGGGAAACAAATTATTCCCGCGGGATATTTGTACGCTACTTTTCACATATTTATCCTTCAGTTATGCGCCAACGGAGGTATAGATTGAAGTGGTTTTCCTAGCACTGGTAAAGTTAAGGGCCTGAAAAGTGACAAAGGCTACTTTTTATCCAACAAACAAACAAACAAACAAAAATAAAACAAACGGTTCCTGCGGGATATTAGTATGCCTCTTCACATATTCATCCTTCAATTATGTGCCAAGGGACTTACATATTGAAGGGGGTTTTTGGATAGGCATAGAAAAGTATCAACAGCTACTTTTTATCCCGGGAAATCAAACAGTTCCCACGGGATATTCGTATGCTACTTTTCACATATTTATCCTTAAATTATGCGCCAACGGAGTTATAGATTGAAGTGGTTCTTTAGCACAGGTAAAGTTAAGGGCCTGAAAAGTGACAAAGGCTACTTTTTATCCCGGGAAAACAAACGGTTCTGCGCGATATTAGTATACTACTTTTCATATATTTATCCTTCAATTATGTGCGAAGGGAGTTACATATTGACGTGGTTTTTTGGATAGCCATAGTTGAGGACCGGAAAAGTAACAACAGCTACTTTTTATCCCGGGAAAACAGACAGTTATCGCGGGATATTCGTATGCATGTATGTATGTATGTATGTATGTATGTATGCATGCATGTATGAATGCATGTATGTATGTATGTATGCATGCATGAGTGCATGTATGTATGTATGTATGCATGCATGAATGCATGTGTGTATATATGTATCCATGCATGTATATATGTGTGTATGCATGTACGTATTTATGTTTGTATCCTCCTGCTACTAACTTTAACTACATTAACTATATCCTATGCTACTTATCCCACTAATGTGAAAGTTTGTGAGGATGGATCTATGGATAGATGTACTTAGTATACGGATGGATGGATGGATGGGATGTATGGATGGATGTATGTTCTTATGAGATAGGGGTTGAACTATTTTGACTGTTTTACTCCATAACTTCTTCAAATTTAAACTAATTTTTATTCTTATTTTAACCGACTTCAAAAAAGGAGGAGGATCTCAATTCAACGGAATTTTTTTTATGTATGTTCACCGATTACTCTAAGACGCCTGAACCGATTTGGAAAATTCTTTTTATGTTTCAATAAAAGGTATACTTCCCAGATCCTACCTACTACAACTACTTCTACAACTACTACAATTACTTCTACAACTACTACTACTACTACAACTACAACTACTACAACTACTTCTACAACTACTACTACTATAACTACTACAACAACTACAACTACAACTTTTATGGGACCATCTCGCAAAGTTTCTGTATCGATTAAAAAAAATTCAGGCAAATCGGTTTAGAAATCATGGAGATATTGATATTTATAGGTTAAAAAACACAATACTTTTTTGATCCTTTTTTGAAAATCAGTTAAAAAGTAGCCTATGCTAGGCTTATACCATCAGCTATCTGTCATTGGAAGTCCCGTCAAAATCAGTCCAGCCGTTCACGCGTGATGTTTCTACCACGGGATATAGGGAATATACATTTTTATTTATATACGATAATAATTACATTTTTTGTTTAAATCCGAATGCGTCCTATGTTCCTGTGAGTAACGTTATTCACCGGAATTCCTGTGAGCTACGTACGATTATTTTGACTTTAAGTCGGTCCAACATCATTGGTATAAAAATAAAATCCTTACTAATATTATAAATGCGAGTGAGTTTGTTTGTAGGTTTGTTGGTTTGTCCTTCATCACGCCGCAACGGGGCTACGGATCAACGTGATTTTTTGCATGGGTATTGAGGTTCTGGAGAGTGACATAGGCTACTTTTTATCCCGGAAAATTAAAAAGAGTTCCCCGAGGGATTTAAAAAACTAAATCCACGCGGACGAAGTCGCGGGCATCAGCTAGTACATTCTAAAACTACGTGATAAATGATACAAGGACAGTTAAATTATGTTGCACCTATTATATTGTCTTCGTGTAAATATACATAAAGTAAAAATATCTAACAACTCGTTAGTATTTAAGTTATTTATTAGATGACGACATTCTTGTACACAGTAGGTACATCCACACTCGATGCGTGTTACCGCAAGACTGATGTTGGCCCCAACGTGTGGATGGAACGCGAATATTGGCACAGAATCCTTTGAAAAAACCGACACAGAACGGCGGAAGTACCAATATTCGCGCGAGTATTGGGGCCAATACTAATTTCCCGCTCCACACTATAGGCGAATAGTATTCGGGCCAATATTGGGGCCATAGTGTGGAGCCGGCCTTATAGTGTCGGTTGAAAAGAAAATTTTGAAAAATCTTAACTATTGTTTTTACGTTGCAGGTCGACAGAGCCGACGGACAGGAAAAACCTAGATGAGAATCCGGGAAAACGAGCGACAGCGCGTGATTTCGGCGACTCGGCTCGGCACTAAGATAAGTAATTAGTGATAAGCGATAAGATAAATAATTATTGATTAGCGATAAGATAAGTAAACAATTGTTTTTATGTTGCAGGTCGACGGAATTTTTTATAGTGTTGCATGGTATTGTAGTTTTATTGTGTTGCATGGCCTTGCAGTTGAATTGTGTTGCTTTGGTATAAATACGGGTGGCGAATGCCTTGAAAACAAAACTTTGAAAAATCTTAACTATTGTTTTTAAGTTGAAGGTCAACGGAGCCGACGGCCAGCGACGGGCAGGAAAAATCTAGATGAGAATCCGGGAAAACGAGCGACAGCGCGTGATTTCGGCGACTCGGCTCGGCACTAAGATAAGAAATTATTGATAAGCGATAAGATAAATAATTATTGATTAGCGATAAGATAAGTAAACAATTGTATTTATGTTGCAGGTCGATGGAATTTTTTTATTGTGTTGCATAATATAGTGTTGCATGGCCTTGCAGTTGTATTGTGTTGCACTGATTACAAGCATGCTTTGGTATAAATACGGGTGGCGGATGCCTTGAAAAGAAAATTTTGAAAAATCTTAACTATTGTTTTTACGTTGCAGGTCGACAGAGCCGACGGCCAGCGACGGGTAGGAAAAATCTAGATGAGAATCCGGGAAAACGAGCGACAGCGCGTGATTTCGGCGACTCGGCTTGGCACTAAGATAAGTAATTAGTGATAAGCGATAAGATAAATAATTATTGATTAGCGATAAGATAAGTAAACAATTGTTTTTATGTTGCAGGTCGACGGATTTTTTTTATAGTGTTGCATGGTATTGTAGTTGTATTGTGTTGCATGGCCTTGCAGTTGAATTGTGTTGCTTTGGTATAAATACGGGTGGCGGATGCCTTGAAAAGAAAACTTTGAAAAATCTTAACTATTGTTTTTACGTTGCAGGTCGATAGAGCCGACGGCCAGCGACGGGCAGGAAAAATCTAGATTAGAATCCGGGAAAACGAGTGACAGCGCGTGATTTCGGCAACTCGGCTCGGCACTACGATAAGTAATTAGTGATAAGCGATAAGATAAATAATTATTGATTAGCGATAAGTTAACAATTGTTTTTATGTTGCAGGTCGACGGAATTTTTTTAAGTGTTGCATGGTATTGTAGTTGTATTGTGTTGCATGGCCTTGCAGTTGGATTGCACTGATTGAAAGTATGCTTTGGTATAAATACGGGTGGCGGATGCCTTGAAAATAAAATTTTGAAAAATCTTAACTATTGTTTTAAGTTGCAGGTCGACGGAGCCGACGGCCAGCGACGGGCAGGAAAAATCTAGATGAGAATCCGGGAAAACGAGCGACAGCGCGTGATTTCGGCAACTCGGCTCGGCACTAAGATAAGTAATTAGTGATAAGCGATAAGATAAATAATTATTGATTAGCGATAAGTAAACAATTGTTTTTATGTTGCAGGTCGACGGAATTTTTTTATTGTGTTGCATGGTATTGTAATTGTATTGTGTCGCATTGATAACAAGCATGCCTTGGTATAGATACGGGTGGCGGATGCCTTGAAAAGAAAATTTTGAAAAATCGTAACTATTGTTTTTGTTGCAGGTCGACGGAGCCGATGGCCAGCGACACCCTGAAGGACGAGGAAGCTTATGGGAGGGTGGCGTCGGGCGATGACCGCGCCGGGCGAGGAAAGCGCTGGGCAATGACGGCGCCGTACACAGGTGAAATTTGCGTAATTTATGGTCAAAATTAATTAAAAAAATCGGCCAAGTGCGAGTCGGGCCTCGCTCTTTTAGGGTTCCGTTAAAAAAAATTAAATAAAAATATTTCCATGTACCCATGGAAAAATTTTAATTTAATTTTTTTTATTTAATTTAATTTTTATTATTTGTTGTTATAGCGGCAATAGAAATACATAATATGTGAAAATTTCATCTGTCTATCTATTACGGTTTACGAGATACAGCCCGCTGACAGACGGACGGACGGACAGCGTAGGCTTAGTAATAGGGTCCCGTTGGTACCCTTTGGGTACGGAACCCTAATGAAGTTTGATTTGATTAAATTCTTATAAATTTAATTAGTTAATGGACATATGGACCCATCTTTTAGTGATTAGTAACACGTTTGACACTTTCTAATGTCGGCGCGGATAAATCACGAGCGCGCGCATGAGCGACACCGAACTACTTTACGAGTCGGGAGAGGTGGGGGTGGAGCGATCGTTAGCCTTATAACCGAAGCGTGCCATTTGTTCGGGGCACTTTCATTGGAACGAGCATACGGTCGACAACTCGAATTGCGATAGGTATCACGCCTGAGTCATAATAGTTGTCTATTAATTAATTTGTGAATTTTGATAACTACCCTCATGTTTAAATGGTGGTTTATCTGTCGTGTTGTGTTTAAATTGATTAGATGTGAGGACAGGGGCCGTTATAGGGGTGGTTGGAGACGGCTTTAGGTAGGGTTTCAGCGTTTTAAGAGATGCGTTCTCTTAAAGCCTGATTAGTTTTCTAGTAATAATTCCCGTTTCTGGACCATGGCTAATGTGGCTATTTATTGATCAAATCAGTTCTAGGTAATAAATTGCTCTTCCAAATTGTCCTGAAGTTTCGTTCAAGTAGCGCATAGACCGTTCGAGAACTGATGCTGAACCTAAGAATTATCGCTCGCCCTTCAGAAATCTCCCACATTGAATCTCGGTCACCCCGAAATATATTACATTTCCTGCTCATTTGATTTTACATTTTTTCTTCACGGAGTTATTTATTGCGATTTTGAACATTTGTTTGATAATAAGGAATGAACATTTTGAAAGATGTAAATTATTGTTTTTATGTTGCAGGTGGATGGTGCCGATGGCCTACAACAGGCAGCTAAAAATCTTGATGAAAATCCGGGAAAACGAGCGACAGCGCGTGATTTCGGCGACTCGGCTCGGCACTAAGATAAGTAATTATTGATAAGCGATAAGATAAATAATTATTGATTAGCGATAAGATAAGTAAACAATTGTTTTTATGTTGCAGGTCGACGGAATTTTTTTATTGTGTTGCATGGTATAGTGTTGCATGGCCTTGCAGTTGTATTGTGTTGCACTGATTACAAGCATGCTTTGGTATAAATACGGGTGGCGGATGCCTTGAAAATAAAATTTTGAAAAATCTTAACTATTGTTTTTACGTTGCAGGTCGACAGAGCCGACGGCCAGCGACGGGCAGGAAAAATCTAGATTAGAATCCGGGAAAACGAGCGACAGCGCGTGATTTCGGCGACTCGGCTCGGCACTAAGATAAGTAATTAGTGATAAGCGATAAGATAAATAATTATTGATTAGCGATAAGATAAGTAAACAATTGTTTTTATGTTGCAGGTCGACGGAATTTTTTTATTGTGTTGCATGGCCTTGCAGTTGTATTGTGTTGCACTGATTACAAGCATGCTTTGGTATAAATACGGGTGGCGGATGCCTTGAAAAGAAAATTTTGAAAAATCTTAACTATTGTTTTTACGTTGCAGGTCGACAGAGCCGACGGCCAGCGACGGGCAGGAAAAATCTAGATGAGAATCCGGGAAAACGAACGACAGCGCGTGAATTCGGCGACTCGGCTCGGCACTAAGATAAGTAATTAGTGATAAGCGATAAGATAAATAATTATTGATAAGCGATAAGTAAACAATTGTTTTTATGTTGCAGGTCGACGGAATTTTTTTATTGTGTTGCATGGCCTTGCAGTTGTATTGTGTTGCACTGATTACAAGCATGCTTTGGTATAAATACGGGTGGCGGATGCCTTGAAAAGAAAATTTGGAAAAATCTTAATTATTGTTTTTACGTTGCAGGTCGACAGAGCCGACGGCCAGCGACGGGCAGGAAAAATCTAGATGAGAATCCGGGAAAACGAGCGACAGCGCGTGATTTCGGCGACTCGGCTCGGCACTTAGATAAGTAATTATTGATAAGCGATAAGATAAATAATTATTGATTAGCGATAAGATAAGTAAACAATTGTTTTTATGTTGCAGGTCGACGGAATCTTTTTAATTGTGTTGCATGGCCTTGCAGTTGAATTGTGTTGCTTTGTTATAAATACGGGTGGCGGATGCCTTGAAAAGAAAACTTTGAAAAATCTTAACTATACGTTGCAGGTCGACGGAGCCGACGGCCAGCGACGGGCAGGAAAAATCTAGATTAGAATCCGGGAAAACGAACGACAGCGCGTGATTTCGGCGACTCGGCTCGGCACTAAGATAAGTAATTATTGATAAGCGATAAGATAAATAATTATTGATTAGCGATAAGATAAGTAAACAATTGTTTTTATGTTGCAGGTCGACGGAATTTTTTTATTGTGTTGCATGATATAATGTTGCATGGCCTTGCAGTTGTATTGTGTTGCACTGATTACAAGCATGCTTTGGTATAAATACGGGTGGCGGATGCCTTGAAAAGTAAATTTTGAAAAATCTTAACTCTTACTTTTACGTTGCAGGTCGACAGAGCCGACGGCCAGCGACGGGCAGGAAAAATCTAGATGAGAATCCGGGAAAACGAGCGACAGCGCGTGATTTCGGCGACTCGGCTCGGCACTAAGATAAGTAATTAGTGATAAGCGATAAGATAAATAATTATTGATTAGCGATAAGATAAGTAAACAATTGTTTTTATGTTGCAGGTCGACGGAATTTTTTTATTGTGTTGCATGATATAATGTTGCATGGCCTTGCAGTTGTATTGTGTTGCACTGATTACAAGCATGCTTTGGTATAAATACGGGTGGCGGATGCCTTGAAAAGTAAATTTTGAAAAATCTTAACTCTTACTTTTACGTTGCAGGTCGACAGAGCCGACGGCCAGCGACGGGCAGGAAAAATCTAGATGAGAATCCGGGAAAACGAGCGACAGCGCGTGATTTCGGCGACTCGGCTCGGCACTAAGATAAGTAATTAGTGATAAGCGATAAGATAAATAATTATTGATTAGCGATAAGTAAACAATTGTTTTTATGTTGCAGGTCGACAGAATTTTTTTATTGTGTTGCATGGTATTGAAATTGAATTGTGTTGCATTGATAACAAGTATGCTTTGGTATAGATACGGGTGGCGGATGCCTTGAAAAGATAATTTTGAAAAATCTTAAGTATTGTTTTTGTTGCAGGTCGACGGAGCCGATGGCCAGCGACACCCTGAAGGACGAGGAAGCTTATGGGAGGGCGGCGTCGGGCGATGACCGCGCCGGGCGAGGAAAGCGCCGGGCAATGACGGCGCCGCACACAGTTCAAATTTGCGTAATTTATGGTCATAATTAATTAAAATGAAGTTTGCTTTGATTAAATTCTTATAAGTTTAATTAGTTAATGGACATATGGACCCACCTTTTAGTGATTCGTAACACGTTTGACACTTTCTAATGTCGGCGCGGATGAATCACGAGCGCGCGCATGATTGACACCGAACTACTTTACGAGTCGGGAGAGGTGGGGGTGGAGCGATCGCTAGCCTTATAACCGAAGCGTGCCATTTGTTCGGGGCACTTTCATTGGAACGAGCATACGGTCAACAACTCGAATTGCGATAGGTATCACGCCTGAGTCATAATAATTGTCTTTTAATTAATTTGTGAATTTTGATAACTACCCTCAAGTTTAAATGGTGGTTTATCTGTCGTTTTGTGGTTAAATTGATTAGATGTGAGGACAGGGGCCGTTATAGGGGTGGTTGGAGACGGCTTAAGGTAGGGTTTCAGCGTTTTAAGAGATGCGTTCTCTTAAAGCCTGATTAGTTTTCTAGTAATAATTCCCGTTTCTGGACCATGGCTAATGTGGCTATTTATTGATCAAATCAGTTCTAGGTAATAAATTGCTGTTCCAAATTGTCCTGAAGTTTCGTTCAAGTAGCGCATAGACCGGTCGAGAACTGATGTTGAACCTAAGAATTATCGCTCGCCCTTCAGATATCTCCCACATTGAATCTCGGTCACCCCGAAATATATTACATTTCCTACTCATTTGATTTAACATTTTTTCTTCACGGGGTTATTTATGGCGATTTTGAACATTTGTTTGTTAATAAGGAATGAACATTTTGAAAGATGTAAACTATTGTTTTTATGTTGCAGGTCGATGGTGCCGATGGCCAACAACAGGCAGCTAAAAATCTAGATGAAAATCCGGGAAAAACGAGCGACAGCGCGTGATTTCGGCGATTCGGCTTGGCTCGGCTCTAAGATAAGTAATTAGTGATAAGTGATACGATAAAAATAATTGTTTTTATGTTGCAGGTCGACGGAATTTTTTTATTGTGTTGCGTGGTATAGTGTTGCATGGCCTTGCAGTTGTATTGTGTTGCTTACAAGCATGCTTTGGTATAAATACGGGTGGCGGATGCCTTGAAAAGAAAATTTGGAAAAATCTTAACTATTGTTTTTACGTTGCAGGTCGACAGAGCCGACGGTCAGCGATGGGCAGGAACAATCTAGATGAGAATCTGGGAAAATGAGCGACAGCGCGTGATTTCGGCGACTCGGCTCGCCACTAAGATAAGTAATTAGTGATAAGCGATAAGAACAATTGTTTTTATGTTGCAGGTCGACGGAATTTTTTTATTGTGTTGCATGGTATTTTAGTTGTATTGTGTTGCATGGCCTTGCAGTTGAATTGTGTTGGACTGATTACAAGCATGCTTTGATATAAATGCGGGTGGCGGATGCCTTGAAAATAAAATTTTGAAAAATCTTAACTATTGTTTTTACGTTGCAGGTCGACAGAGCCGACGGCCAGCGACGGGCAGGAAAAATCTAGATGAGAATCCGGGAAAACGAGCGACAGCGCGTGATTTCTGCGAATCGGCTCGGCTCTAAGATAAGTAATTAGTGATAAGTGATAAGATAAATAATTAGTGATTAGCGATAAGATAAGTAAACAATTGTTTTTATGTTGCAGGTCGACGGAATTTTTTTTATTGTGTGGCATGGTATAGTGTTGCATGGCCTTGCAGTTGTATTGTGTTGCACTGATTACAAGCATGCTTTGGTATAAATACGGGTGGCGGATGCCTTGAAAAGAAAATTTTGAAAAATCTTAACTACCGTGCTTTGGGGTGACTTTGCACCAATTTTTGTTATGTTCCTAGTAAATATCAAATAAAAAGTTATATACTTTAATTTAAACTAAAGGAGTTTTAGTGACTGAAAGACTGGATATCTAAAATGGTTTTTATTGACTAATAAACAGTGGCACATAATCAGAAACATTATTTTTATTTAAATTAAATTTGCACCAAAAATTATAAAGATTACCACTAAGATGATAAATAGAAATTTAGCTTAAGTATGTATGTTATGTACTAGGCATGGTTAAAAGTCTACACATACTCTGATCGCGAGCGATTCCCTCTCATTCATTGACTCCTCAATGAAAAAACCTCCGTCCTCCATCTCTGAAGATATTCATCAAATCTTCACCAAATTGAAATGGGACCTACCTGCAGATACGTCCTTTCAAATTTTTTTTTTTTTGAAAACGGTTAAGATTTGACGGAGATATGGAGTAACATCGACAAAAAAAATTGAGAACCTCCTCTTTTTGTGATTTTGAAGTCGGTTAAAAACAGGTATCATGCCCTCGTTTTGGAAGCAATCATAATATATTGTTCCTGTTTTTAAAAATGATATTAAAAATTACCGTCCTATTTCTAAAATTAGCTGTATTCCTAAATTGTTTGAGCATATAGTTAATGATGAATTTTTCCCAATTTTACGCCCCTTCATCATAAATCAGAAAACGGATTTATTAACAGAAGGTCAACAGAAACAAAATGTGAGTTTATTTGACGTCATATACACAGATCATTCTAAGGTTTTTCTCAGCGAGTCGCGAAACTGAAGTGGAAATTGGCGGGACACATAGTTCGAAGAGCTGATGGTCGTTGGGGTCCCAAGGTGCTGGAGTGGCGACCCCGCACCGGGAAGCGCAGTGTTGGCAGACCCCCCACCATGTGGACCGACGACATCAAACGAGTCGCAGGGAGCCGCTGGATCCAGGCGGCGCAAGACCGAAGCCTGTGGAATTCCATGCAAGAGAACTTTGTCCAGCTGTGGACGTCTATCGGTTGATAAAGAAGAAGAAGAAGACTGCATGAAATAATACGACAGCGCACCATTGTTTAATATTCAATATGTGTTTTAAACGACATACAATATTTTTAATAAACTTTTTCTATGACAAAACAAAAATTTGATTTATCATTTATCATAATTATATTTAAAATATCGACTAATTTGTGAGTAACCTACGTACAACTCAGTATTTTGATTAATTTCTTAAACTGGTCACTTTCAAGTAAAGATTTTTATGTAAACCTGTGAAGATGATAATTCCACTGGCGCAATTAAAAGGCCATAAGCCTACTTTGTCGTATTAGTTTACAAATTGCGAAAAACCAAATTAAATTTTAATTTCGCGGGCAGACCCGTGTCTTCCCCCTTAAGTCTAGGATGATTATACGGGTCTGCCCGCGAAATTCAAATTTAATTCGGTTTTTCGCAATTTTGTAAACTAATACGACAAACTAGGCTGGCATTCTAATTGCGCCAGTAGAATTATCATCTTCACAGGATTACATAAAAATCTTTACTTGAAAGTGACCAGTTTAAGAAATTAATCAAAATACTGACTAATTTGTGAGTAACTCACGTCCAACTCGGTATTTTGATTAATTTCTTAAATGGTCACTTTCAAGTAAAGATTCTTATGTAAACCTGTGAATATGATAATTGTACTGGCGCAATTAGAATGCCATAAGCCTACTTTGTCGTATTAGTTTACAAAATGGGAAAAACCAAATTAAATTTGAATTTCGCGGGCAGACTCGTATAATCCACGCTTCCCTCTATGTTTGTGGTTCAAAGGTAGCTTCCTATCTGAGCTTCTTGGTTCAACCGGTTCTACTCTGTGGTTCAACTAAC
The DNA here is from genome assembly GCA_029955525.1 of Oeneis ivallda. Classification (NCBI taxonomy): domain Eukaryota; kingdom Metazoa; phylum Arthropoda; class Insecta; order Lepidoptera; family Nymphalidae; genus Oeneis; species Oeneis ivallda. The sequence goes on along the minus strand of JARPMR010000016.1, from coordinate 11,112,131 downwards.
TGTATTTTCTACCTTCATGGTCTACCGACTAGTTTACTGATCTGTGGTCTAAACTTAGGCTATTGATTTTTGTTCAAACAAAACAAACAGAAACGATGGTTTTGATTTCTTTACAGAGTTGGCTTTCTAAAGCGCCTAACTATACAATATTCAGAGTAAATAAGCTAAAAAAGTTTGATTGTTACAATTTACAAAGATTCTTAGAGACAGTAAGTGAAAAAAAATTGTTTACACCTCTAATAAAAATTACATGTATCAACCTAAATAAGTGAGCACTCAGAGTAAGTAAACATTACACCAGTATCCTGTGTCCAAACGGGAATTGGGTTGAATGATAAATGATCCTGACATAGGGTGCACCCTTCATTTCATCATTTTTATCATTCCGTATCATTCAGGATCACACCTGGTGACGACAAGCGTCCATTCTAAAAAATAGAGCCTTGACGAGTGGATAAAAAAGGCCCTTGACACCGATAGACACTAGACAGAGGGACAAGGGAGTTAGCCTCTAATGGTTCAGGTTTTTTTTTTCAGAACCCTAAACAATACAATTTAGAGCACTCTACTGCAAATTAATGTTTAACATATCCACTTTTTACTTTCTAGCAAAGCCAAGCTCTTAACAGTGAGATAATACCAAAGTTAAGTTTTGTAAAGCCTGACTGTATTGTTATCGAGCCATGGCCTGCAGAAACTGTTGTTGAGACAAGTAAACATGAAATTATTGTTGATACAATGTGTGCAGCTGCAGTGTTGAGGGGTGCTCATGTCTATGCTCCTGGTGTTCTATGCCTCACCACCAGTAGGTACACCTACATAATAAAATTAGCCCACATCACTCTGTTTGAAAGTGACTCAAGCTGACTTAGGGTATGTTCCAATATACACTGTGACCACTGTAAGGTGTACCAAACTGTGAAGCCATTCCTTTTTAGTTTGCTATACTGGTTACTGTTCAAAACGGACCTTTTTAGTTTGCTATACTGGTTACTGTTCAAAACGGAACGCATCCCCATCGTCATCCCCATTTTTCAAATCTAGGCACTGCTTAGGTTTTTTGATCACATGATCAAAGTACTGAGAACACCTTACCTTGAAAGCGCCTGTGCTCATAGTACAAAAATGGCAGTGATGTATGACCATGTATATTTCCATAACTGAACAGTGCTCGCAGTGTATCAGAATATACCCTTAAGCCAATAATTTTTATCCTTTGCAATCCATAATATTACGGTTTTACATAACAATAAAACCGATATTATGTGCCGAGAGGGAAAACATACAGCATTATTATTATGAAGAAGCAGTCGGTATTTCGCCGGATATCCGCGGTCGATCTATATGTAAAATATTTCACCTTACCAGATATAGGTGGCGCTAGTATCTCACCCAGCAAGGCAGTCAGGGACCGCTGCCATTTTGAGCTCATAGTCTTCACCAGGAAGAACTTCCTGCAATGCTGTATGTTTTCCCTCTCGGCACATAATATCGGTTTTATTGTTATGTAAAACCGTAATATTGATGTGCCTCCGGAAAACATACAGCATTATTATTATGAAGACGTGTTTGTTATCTGCTGGTGAAAAGTATTAAACACAACGCTATGATGAATCATAGGGAGTTAATCTGTGAGTGAAAATAATCATTAAGTAACCATTTATTTTCTTTATTTAATCATACATATTGCAAATATCGTTATTTCTAAACAGAATTGATAATTTAATCATTATTATTTAATAATTAATATTTAAAAGTAAATCATATTTACAAAGAAAATCAAGGCAAAAAAAAAAAAGTGAATTTAAATAAGAACATAGTCTGAAAATCCAATCACTTTATTTAATATGGATTGCTTAAAATCAACCTGGACTAAATGTATTGAAAAAAGAATTTCGGTTATTTTTAGGTAATTCAATCTCGCGACAATAATGATTAAAGAATGTGTCTGATGATCTCCAGTTACCGCGAGATAATATATCGTCTATTGGTTGATTGTCTGACCATCCTAAAGAAGCTACTGCTGATCTACAACTTCCCGGGGGTGCATGAATGCCACATTGCTTGAGAACTGTCCGAACCCAGTTACCTATCACAGTACGTGATGCCGCTTTGGTATTGTTACAGATGGTGATAAAGAGGTTATTTAAATCATTAACTTCAGATCTCCTTGACTTATTTTTTTTTTATTAAAGACCTGACTAATGTTACTGGGCATAAGTTTTTATCATTATGTTTTGAAAGTTTCCACGCAGATTGCCGATAAGTGTGTGTGTCAGTCTTTGAGCCGAATGCCGGTACTAAGTATATATTTTCCCCGGTGTCACAGAAATGATCATCTGAAATTTTTAGCAAAGTTAGGTCGTGAACCCTACGTCCTGATGCTAACAACAGTATTGTAGCGGTTCGCCTAGATATTTCGAAAAGGGTATCATCAGGTTCGTTAGATGAAAGCCATTCAAGCACGACCTTAGGGTCCCATATGTGAGCTGGCTTAGTAACTTTGGGTTTAGCAACGCCGATGGCTTTAAGGGCGTGTTTTATTAAAAAATTTGAGAACGATTGTTGTTCTACATGGGGACCACAGAAAGTTAAGATAGCGGATTTATGTACAAGAATGGTGCTATAAGATAGATTTTCCTGTAAAAAAAGATATATCAAAAATTTTGCCACCTCTGCAGGTACAGGAGACTTAGGATTTACTTGGGATATTTTGCACCAGTTTATCCATCTTTTGATAGCTGGAAAGTAGGTAGACAGTGTGGATTGTCTCCAACTACTCTTTAATAGGTCTTTTTCTTGAGTAGACCACTCCTTTATTTGGGTACCCCACCCCCAATTTTCCAGACTTTCAGGGTCAATGTCTGCACCTGAGGTGGGTGCTGTGAAGTCGTGACGTCTATCAGGGTCTCTGATAGGTTCTGCAGTTCGTAAGGGTGATCTAATGCTCTGGCTTTCAGGTCTTGCAGCCAAAACGCACGAGGCCATTCGGGCGCCACTATTAGGTATACTCCTGTCGCCTTGTTTAAGTGTGTCAGTACTTTTGGTAACAGATTTGGAGGCGGGAACACCCATGCTAGTTTGTATCTCCATGGTCTGCTGAAGGCATCTATATAACTTGCTGATCGATCTCTGCAGTCTATCGAGACGTAATTCCTTACTACAGCAGTCTGTTGTGTCGCAAACAAGTCGATCTCGGGTTGCCCCCATTTCGCAAAGATCTCCAATGTTGCTTGAGGAAGAAGATGCCATTCTGCAGGAGGTTTTCCTCGTGACAATTTGTCCGCAATTATGTTGTACCGCCCTGGAAGGTATTGAGCCGATAATGTTATCTGAAACTTGTCTGTTAAGTAAAGGAGTTCGAATGTTAGAGCTAGTAAAGCCAGTGACTTTGTTCCTCCCTCCTTCCGTATGTATGATATGAGAGTTCGATTGTCCGATTGAACCTGGACGTGCGAGTTTCGCAGAATCCTTGTGTTGTTTTTGATTGCCAGTGTAACCGCATAAAGCTCTTTTTTGTTGCTGTGCCATCTTTTTTGTAGAGCTGACCAGGTTCCCGACATTAATTTCCCGTCTAATTGGGCACCCCAACCCGAATCTGAAGCGTCCGTCGCCAGAAAATGGGTGGCAGGTTTTTGATGTATTGGTGACTCTAGATTCGTGGCTTCGCGCCACCAACTCATTTCCCGTACCACGAGTCGTGGAATCGGTTTTTTTAGTCGGGGGCGTTTCCTGTCGAAACGTCTGAGGAATATCTGGATATTGCGACAATGTAGCCTGCCCCTGGGAATGACAAAGTTGGCAAAGTTCAAGTGTCCTAGCAACCGTTGCAATTCGTGAAGACTGATGGGGCTTCTCAATAGTGATTTCCTCAAGGCCTCGTTGAGAATGTTTATCCTTTTCGTTGGTAAGGACATTGAGTTTCCTGTAATCTGCCAACGAATACCCAGGTAAACTAGGTCTTGTGTGGGTGTTAAAATAGATTTTTGATAATTGATTTTCCAGCCCAGGTGCTCCAAGTGTCTCACGGCTTCCGCAGCCTGAAGACTTAACTTGGATTGGTCTTGGTTGACCAGAAGGAAGTCGTCTAGGTAGACTAGAACACGACATCCCTTCGCACGGAGAGTTTCCGCAACCCAGCATGTTACAGAAGAAAAAAGGTGAGGCGCTGACGCCAGCCCGAAGGGCAGACACTTCATCTGATACATTTGCCCTTTGTAGCTGATCCTCAGAAATGGTCGATGAGATTTTGCAGCCGGAATGTGAAAGTAGGCTTGAGAAATGTCCAACTTTATCATCCAGTCTCCCGGTTGTAGAAAGCTGGGAACTGAAGCATGAGAGATCAGACGGAACTGTTTTGTTTTCACGAACTTGTTTAGTTCTCGAAGGTCGAAAATCGGACGCATCGATCCATCGCTTTTCTTCCGCAGAAAAACTTTGGAGATAAAGCTGGGCGTTCTTTTGTGAACCACTTGTAGTACTTTTTGGTCCAGCAGTTCTTGTATCATTTGAGTCATGGCATGTGACGGTTTGGTTGCATATTGATGCATTATTCGTTTTGTAGGCATTACCAGAGGAGGTTTCTTGTATAAGGGTATTCGAAATCCCGTTATTGCTGACATTATAAAACTGTTTGCACCCAAAGCTCGCCAACGGTTTGCGAACGATGTTAAATAACCTCCCCTGAATTGTGTCGGATAGTCATTTTTTTGTGTCCTTGTTTCGAAATGTGTTTTTGGTTCGCTTATAACTCTCACTTTTGCCCTTGTACGATTGTTTTCCTTGTAGTTTTTTGTAGGTATCGTGAAAGTTATTTTTATTTTGAGTTTGGGGCTTAGATGTAGAGGGGGTTGGTTCCTTGTATTTTCTTTTTAGGTTTTCCCTAACTTTAGGCGCTTGTGGCGGTGACATCCAAAAGTGTGGCCCCCCCAGGGATTGAATAAACGTAGTGAGTATTGTTTTATCAAATAAGAATTCCTCGCTAGGAGGTATATTGTTAAGAGCCGCTTGAATGTTTTTGTCCGAAATTTGAGATATTAATCTATTGCGCCTTACTTCGACACATTCGGCTCTTTTACCGCAAACAATTTGTAAAGTTTGTTCTGACAATTTATAAGACGAAGACGATTTGCCGAATGTTTCAGAAAATTTATTAAAGAGGGAGTCTGGATTTAGCTCCGTTGGGTCTTTGTGAGCCCAATCAATGATCCCCTGCAACCCTGATTGTAACAGCTCCCTTTGGTGAAGCAAGGAATTGGTGATAGCGGCCATGATATCCTCAGTGGGCGCCAGGTAATCTTTGCTCTTATTCAGTGAACACAGATCGTCGTTAATTTTCAATTTACAAAATCCTGGTGAAGCCAGCAACTCTCCCATTGTATTTTTATACCGTATATGTTGCCACGTGGGTGAGTTAAACTGTTGTAATTCAATTAACTGACGTAAACGTTTAACATCAGCTGGTTTTATGACTTTTCTCGTCAAAACTTGTCTTAAAAAAGCCTAGATCCAAAAATTTAGATTTTTCTGTTGACGGGTTCACTAGAAATTCGCTATTGGCTTCATTCGGATTCTCAACAAGTACCTCCTTTTGTTGCGCATTTATATTAGATCCACATGGTTGATGCATTATAAAATTTGTGAGAAAACTCACCTGGTTGTATAACGCGTCGATCCGAGGATCGACCGTTACCTGTGAATCTCGTCTGCGTTTTTTTCGTCGAGGTTCCTCTCGTTCCTGCTCGCTGCTTGAATCGCTGCTGGAACTTGTGGTGACTTCATGTTCAGGATTATTCTCAGGCGACGGTGAGCCCGAAACACCCGATCGATTGGCCCCCGCAGCCTCATCGACATCGTCCGTGCACGTGGGGTTCATTTACGCGTAACCGTTCCCCGTGATAGAAAATATGCACTATTAACTCTAATACTATATATTTCCAACACTTTGATTGCAATATTTTTTTGCCAAGAGAGACAGATTAACAAAATAATCTTAGATTCGACGCGCACGCGGCGAAAATACACAACGCTATGTGCTCAAAATGGCAGCGGTCCCTGACTGCCTTGCTGGGTGAGATACTAGCGCCACCTATATCTGGTAAGGTGAAATATTTTACATATAGATCGACCGCGGATATCCGGCGAAATACCGACTGCTTCTTCATAATAATAATGCTGTATGTTTTCCGGAGGCACATCAACAAGGTATATATTTGTTAATAACGTTACACTAATTATTTCAGACTGCCAACTGGATGATTCAGTTGATATTTACGCTGATTTGGATGGTCAGTGTAAGAGAGGTCTGAAAGTGAAGTATAATGGAAACAAGCAATATGTTGGCACTGGGCAGTTAAAAATGTTACGTTATGAACTATTTGATAATGGAATACAAGCCAAGTAAATTATAATTCTCTTATGAGTAAATAATTTATTATTGTTATTGGTTTATTACATTACACAATTGACCATTTAGAGTGTAGCATGACAGAATATCTATCAGAACATATTTTGAATTGGACTGCATGTTTTGTTTTTGATCAAAGCTTTTTATAAAATACTAGCTGATGCCCACAACTTCATCCGCGTGGGTTTAGTTTTTAAAATCCGCGATAACTCTGATTTTCCGGGATGCCTAATGCCTATGTTACCCTCAAAGTTCTCAACTATACCGATCCAAAAAATCAGGTCAATCCATAGCTTTGTTACAGCGTGATTGACGGACAAACCAACAAACAAACACACTTTCGCATTTATAATATGTATTAGTAAGGAAGAATTAATACTACGATAATAAAGGTGATCTAATTAAATTTTAGAAGACAAAAGCTACTATTGTGATTAAATGAGTTAGATATATTCCCTCGGGAACTTTTTTGTAGACTGTAACTATGAATAATGAGTACTTTAATCATGTAGTACATAATTTTTATGTATCATCAATAGTTTTCTCAGCACACGCAAAATAATGCGTTTTATAGGCAAAATTTTACTACTTTGGGTTACATTATTGCAATTTTCTTAAGGATCTCTAATTTTTGAAAATAAATTATAGCCTATGTTACTTCCCGATAACTTAGCTTTCTATTGGTGAAAAAAGGGTTAAAATCGGTCCAGTAATTACAGAGCCTATTCGGTACAAACAAACAAACAAAAAATCTTTCCTCTTTAAAATATTAGTATAGATATACATACTTTATTATTTATTTGTTACTTTATGATTTGTTTCCAATCACAACCTACCACAACACAAGTTTTGATGCACTTGTTGCTCAGTCATTATAATCTAATTTTTGGAATGACGTTCCTTTTCGGACGGTTTGGTGGATGGAGGCTAGACGAAACACAGTGCAAGAATAATTTACCGTCACAACACTTGTTGCTTTCGTTTATTACACACCTTCCATTAAAACTTTGGTGGAGTAGCGGAGTCAGCGTAGGAGTGAAACTGTAGATTTAGGGGTTTGAATCCTGACTTCAGATTATTTATTTTATTTATTTTTATATTTTTATTATTAACTTTATTATTTAACTTCGTTCCAACCGACCGTTCCATGACACTCACACATTTTTTTTAAAGATTACTATATTTGCAGTGGTATAGCAATACACACTCTGCTTCCTGCCTCAAGATTGCCGGTCATCAATGAGACAGTATGCCCTAAGGGTCAGTTGCTACTGCAGAATTTTCCGTCAATAGTGGCTGGATGGGTTGTAGATGCTAAGCCTTATGAGCACATTTTGGACATGTGTGCTGCTCCAGGAAACAAAACCACGCATCTGGCTGAAATGTCTGATGATAAAGTAATTATAGAAATTATTTTGAGCCTATTAATTTTATTGATAAAGCAAATTAAATTTTTTCCTTAAATATAATTTGTTTTAAATTACATTAGGTAGGTATAGACTAGCTTTTGCCTACTGCAGTGCTCACCACGTTAAGTTCAATTTTTCAAACACCTATTTCACCCCCTTAGGGATGGAAATTTCAAAAATCCTTAGCGGATGCCTACGTCGTAGCTATTTGTATGCCAAATTTCAGCCTGATCTGACCAGTGATTTGAGCTGTGCGTTGATAGATCAGTCAGTCAGTCACCTTTTCCTTTTATATATTTAGATATCTACTGTTTTATGCTGCTTAGTGCTTCTCAAATATGTAGATTGTAGGTACTTACATCTATCAGACCTCACACAGGACATATTAGTCTAGTCTAGTTAATTCTTGATAAAGCTCCTAAAAATATGTGCGATAGCTCATTCGATTCGGAATGACGGACGTCTAGAAAAATGTATCGAGGATTTATTAGCACATAAAAAATTGCAATTGTTATTAAAAAATAAGATGGTAAAAAAAAGATATTTAGTTTTTCACTAATAACTTAAAAACGATTAACATTTGAAAAAAGATTCTTAAAGAAGAAGACCAATAAAAGAGTCCCAACTCCCGAAATAATATCTCCATTATTTATAGTTTTTCCGTTACGGCATGAGCGGATTAAATGATATTTTTATAGTATTAAATATTAATTTAAAAATTTGAATAAATTATGGTGTCACCAGGACACTTGAATAAATAAAGCGCTTTTGGAAAAACAACTGTAAATTTTTCAAAAAGTTATACGATTGTTGATGAACTACATTACATTTAGGGTTCCCATTCAATGGGTATAACCCGTGTCATTAAAGAAAGGAATTGTAAATGGCGTCGCTAATCATTCCCTCTCACTCGCACACGTCGTTACAGCACGCAAAAAAATTATCAGTCTGTATCTGCTTGCACACTGTGTTTTTGTTACTGTTCTTTGTCTTGTTTTCTGTTAAGTTTTTTCGTTGTTATTGTCGTTCGTATGCTGTTTATTGATCAATAATTATCTTACGTTTAAAAAATGAGCTTTAATTTAATGAGCGTTTACGCGAAACGAGGAAAGATTCTTCGAAGTGATGAGGGTGAAATCGTATATAATGTTACAAAATATTTTGAAGAAGAAATATAAAATACGTTGCGACCTGACGCGAAACATAAAAGATAAGTTGGAGGACTTAAAGATAACAAGAAATAAATAAATACCTAGAGATATTAAACATGTGCTAACTATATAAATCAATAGTAGGTAATATATAGGTATATTTAATAACATAATATAGGTACATAAATGAATAAGGTATCAACACAAATACTAAATAAATAATATAAACATACAATGTGTGTCTGTATAGCTACACATATAGCAGCCCAGCTTCGCTTCGTTTTTTGCTGACGGTCCAACCTGTGCCTGTCATTACAAGTACAAGCCGCCATTTCAGATTCCTTTCTTTATTGACACGGCTTATATTATCAGTAATATTATATGCTGCTCATTTTACAAGAAATATAGTTGCGCTGGCGACTGCTACTGAGTGAAACTTGTATTGCATAAAATTTTGGAGTAGGTAGGTAATACATAATTGCAGTATTATTTTTTTTACAGGCACATATCATGGCCATTGACAAAAGTGAACAAAAGGTAGCCAAGATAAAACAAACCTGTGAAACACAGGGTGTGACTTGTGTCAATGCATATGTTTATGATTCAAGAAAATGCTATTCAGATGGTATCGCTGATATCAAAAGTCCACCATTTCCTTCAAATACTTTTGATAAAGTCCTCTTGGACGCACCATGCAGTGGCTTAGGGCAACGGCCGCAACTAACTGAATCTAAAATGTCTTCGAAAATGTTACAATCCTACAAATTTGTTCAAAGGCAATTGTTTGATGCGGTGAGATTTTTTTTTATGAATTAAGAAAACCAAGCGAAACGCAACCTTTCAGCTAATTTGGAGGGGAAAAGATGTCCCCTCCAAATTAGCGGAAAGCTTGCGTTTCGGGTGGGTCGAGTGCAACAACAGGTGTGGATCGAACAGTCACCCTTTCAGTTTTCAATCCAAACCTTTTGCGGGTTGCAGACCGAAAGTGAAAACTAAGCTAAGCCAGCTAAGCTAAGCAAAACTAGAAATATGTCCCTACACTACACAAACTAAAATTATGTACCCCGTAAATGCTGGACAGCACTGTCAGCGTCGAAGGAAGTGCGAAGGGCCAAGGGTGGGAGAGGTTAGCTTAGCTCGTGTACATTGACATAATATTTCGTACATAATATAATGGACATATACAAATAACTTTCGCATATTTTAGTTAGCTACTGCATCAGCTATGCGAGCTAAGCTAAAGTTAGCTTAGTTTTCGGTCTGCAACCCGCTTTTGACCATTCGTTTGACGGCTATTAAGGCTTAGAATTAATGTATACTCGAATATTCAAGACGTCTCTATTGAAACTAAGAGACCTAAGTAATGTTTAACAATTTTAGGCTGTACAAGTTTTGAAAGTGGGAGGCAAATTAGTTTACAGTACATGTACTATAACAATTGATGAAAATGAAGGCATGGTTACTTGGGCGTTGCAAAAGTTCCCATGTTTACAACTTATTCCAGCAGAGCCATATTACGGAGGTCCAGGTTTACCGAATGTCGGTCTTTCAGATGAACAAAGGTAAATATAAATAGCAATATGAATACTTAAAAGCCTTAACTTAATTTTTGATGTGACATCTATAACGACGGGTCAGACCGCGTCGCCACGACAACAGTGCCTATGTATATATTAGTGTGTATGTACTACGCGTTCGTTTCAAGTTGAGCCCTGCACCATAGAGTAAAGAAATCTACACCCCTCGCGCTTCCCCGCACCGCACCTCAAGTCAGACCCACGGCTAGTAAAGACACAGTATAAGAAGATGCAGTATAATAGTTTATCTATTGTTTTATCTGTTAAGTACTAGCTGACCTGCCTTAACTATGAATATCGAATTCGAATTGGTATAAATAATAAAAAAATATTTAAAAAAAAGTGTTTATTATTCTAATGCTTTACGATATACAACATTCTTAGTTTTTTTTTACCAAACCTACCAAAACTCCTTATATCCAAAATTCAATTTAATAAATTGAAATTTTAATACGTAAACTTAGAATAAGAATTATTATTAAATATTATTTTTGCATGCCTATCCGGTAGATTGTAGGACTTTTATTGACCGAGCGAAGCGAGGTCTCTGAGTCTACTAGGTGAATTTGCTCTTGTCCGTCCGTCCGTCCGTCTGTCAGAGCCTTATAACTTTTGAATTACTGAACGTAATTACTTCAAATTTAGATATAATATGTAAACCGATGGCCTTCAGCCGAATATTGCATAAAAAATTATATACTACGGCCGTTCAGAGAATGCGTTCCTGACACGTCGCGATTGAACTGACGACGTAACTTTGTAATGGCGTTGCAGTTACGATAAAAATATTATTGCTGGTTGTTTACCGTTTTAACAATTGATGAGCATTAAAACAACATTATTATAATATCAATAATCAATTAATGTTATAATTTTGTGACAGTTGTCGTGACTAACTGACACGTGTCAGGAACGCATTCTCTGAACGGCCGAACTTTAAAAACCTTTATTTCAGGGGGGCTCTCATAGAAGTGAATGCGAAGTAAAAAAAATTTTATCGCGTTATATAAAATTGTAACATATCATGTTAAAGATAATTTCGAACCGAGTACAAAAATATTTTTTTTTTTAATTTTTCCCTTAAAATTGACGAAATGGGGGGCTTTCAAAGTGGAGATTTAATACGCTCTCTTGAAGACGCTCTCTAGGAGAATTGACTATGTATTTTCGAGCATATTTTAGTTTTTTGTTTTACTTGTATCATGTACTTGAACAAGAAATACTAAAATTATATGAATATTATAAAGAAATGAGATTATTTAATTTTTAATGGGCATCAGTAATTCATATAGCATCAACATAGCTTCACAATAATACTAATAGATGGCGCAGTCATTTACTATTCCATGGAACTAGGGAGTTACGACTAGGTATCCCAAAAACAGTTTTGCTTCGAACATTATTATTTAGTTACATAAAATAATAACTTATTATTCAATTAAAATTATTGTTTAGTTAAATATCAAACTTCAATAAACTATTAATTACTGCATTTTGTATATTTTCTATTCGCGTCGATAGATAACGATTTGTACAGATGCCCGTAACCCGTTTTCACTCGTTAGTACTTATTAATTCAATGTTTTCATTAACGTTGCCTAACCTTACGGGCTATGATAAGTTAGGTGATGATTTCTGTCAACTTCTTTATCACGATCCTGTACGGGACACCTGAAAGGACATTGGGACGGATGTTAGGACTTAGGATTGTATTTAGGAGCTACCTACGTAAAGAGACTCCTATTTAGGGGATGATATAGGTATGTTTGGTGAAAACGGGCATAATAATAATGTCAGGTTTGGTCGTCATGTATCGATTGAATGAATAATCATGGGATACCGTTACCGGGAGGTCTCAGTTCGGGGCGAACCACTAGTTATAATGTAACACCATTGTACTACCCAATCTGTGCAAATAAATAATTTGAATTTGAAATTTATTTTTAATAAGCGGTGCTTCGCGAGCGGTTTACTAAGTGGGTCTGACTTGAGGTGCGGTGCGGGGAAGCGCGAGAGAGCTAGGGGAAATTTGTAACGCGTAGTACCACTAGAATCTAGATCAAAGGTGTCAAACTACTGCATTACCTATACTGTGCCCGTACTGTCGACATGGAACTAGGAATTACGACTACGTCGATTACTTTACTCTATGGTGCAGGGCTCAACTTGAAACGAACGCGTAGTATGTAGTACGAAACAGCTATGGTACCTACACGTAACCTGTTTCTTACTTAAAAGAAATAATTTTAACAATATAACTGATAGTGATAGTTTAGAAAGTGAAAGTGAGTCAAATTATAATTATTAGAGTGTGGGGTACATTTATGTGTAATAAGCTCGATGTTCCCTGTACAAAATAATTTCGATGTTTCACATCTGCCAGGCGTCCGACGGCTCACAATTTTTTTTATGACATGTAACTGCGTGAAAGTATCAAATACCTATAGTAGTAATATTATTTATAATCCGATTGACGTCCACTGTTCGACAAAAGTATCTGCATGAACTTCCAAGGGCCTCTCCGCGACTCTTCTGATGCCATCGGTCCACCTAGTTTGCCAACTTTCCGGTGCGGGTCGCCACTCCAGCAACTTCATCATAGCTAACCAACAATCATCACAGCTATCCACTCTGTGATCATAGTAACCTAATATTAAAATATTATGTTTTTTTTTTAAAGGGAAATGGTGCAACGATTTGGACCACAAGAAGATCCGCTACGGCAAGTACAAGACTTGTCTAAAAATACCATCGGCTTCTTTATTGCTGCATTTAAAAAAATCAATGATCAAAAGACGTAAAAAATAAGTTGTATTTTTATTAAGTTGTATTACTTTTGTAGCATTATTCCCGTACTGCATTGTGATTAAGTAAATGGTTAACCAAACATTGAATTTTAGGTCTGATCCCGATTGTCTAAAAGTTGCCGATTAAAATCGTATTCTAATGCCATCCAATGCATTAGTGTCAAAGTAAAATAAACCATAACAGCATTGAATTAGAGCTCAATTTTGAGCATTCTTATACGTTTAGGTATGTACGATACGCTGCATAACGCTCCATGTTAAAATCGGTTGTACTGAATTTGTGACTAAACCAATACAGCCAAGGAATATTTTACTTTGACGCTAATGCTATCAAATTAATACGATTTTGAGACAACTTTTAGACAATCGCACCTCTGACCCTTTAAGACCCTATTACCAAATCAAAAACCTGAATGTACATACCATTCCTTTATTAACTGAGTAAAATAAACATGTAAAATTGTAAATAATAATCTTCTTTCATTAAATTAACCCTTATACCTATAATAAAATGTACCTATATGTAAATGTAGGCAAGATCACAATAGTTCGTTAATCATTTGTACTGTACTCAAAATATATTATTCTAGTATAGGATTCTACGGGCACACTATAGCATGACCTGCTGCCGTATTCTCTATTTTTCACATTTCTAGTGGCTATGGAAAACAATGGAAAATTGAACTGTCAAACCCGTATTACAACATGAAAAATATTCTAGCTCTTACCTAGTCTATAGATACGGCATAAATATCTATGAAGTATGAACATGCTGTTACGTACTTAACACAAAAACCATACTAAATCGGTCTGACAATTTTTTAGTTAACTTTCGATAACCGATATAGACAAACGCCCTACTAACTAGTCTTATGTTATTTTGCACGCAAACTACATATTAACTGGCACATCGTATCAGCACTCATAAAAAGCTTACCGATACTAAAAATCTCAAGGCAATATCAGTCTACATCTAAATTAAATCTTCTCAACGCGCACCCAAACTCCACTTTCTGCTGTCAGCAAAAAAGCTTTTCTATTGAATTTTATAGGCACTTCAGTTTTGGAACACATTGAAAATTTATAATTCCGGACGAGTGCAACGATCGTTGCTTTAACGATGACCATAGCGAATCGAGCACCTGCAAGAATGTTATAGAGTTAAAGACCGTTCACTATAACTTGTCCCTTGCATGTTGGCACCATTGCTTATCTCAAGCCGGTTGTCAGGGTTTTCATTGCGTGAAGCAATGGTGCCAACATGATACAAGAGGGACAAGTTATAGTGAACGGTATGTAGTTATGCTTATGCGACGTCTAAAGTATGGAATCATTACTATGATACTACTACTACTATACCTACTGAGTCCGTGTTTCCTGCCAGATATAAATTGAGTACCTTCCACTGAGTATAATATAAATTGTACCTTCAAGGCAAGAGTGAATAGGTATCTTCTAGGCAAGCGCGCTCCAATTAAACATTGTTATTGCTTTCTATCATATAATTTCTTCAAACGCAAGACTCACGCAATAAGAAAAAACATTAATATTTAATACTCATAAATGCGAAAGTGTGATTGATTTGATTTTTGTATGGATACCTAGGTACTTTTCCCCCTAGGATTACAAAAATTTAAATCCAGGCGGAAGACGTCAAACTTTCTTATGTCTACCCACCTATAATTATTACGAATAAGTAATTGGTACTCGTAGTATACGTTTTTAGAGACAGAACCTATCACTCAAAACTTGATTAAATTCAGTACCCCACCGTACAACACTGCCGTTACTATCATAAGTATATACCTAATACTAGCTGATGCCCGTGATTTACTTTTTAACAAATCCCGCGGGAACCCTTTGATTTTTCGGGATAAGTGGCTATGTCAGAAGTATCTCTCTTGGTCCTCAACTATAACCATGCAAAAAAACATGTAGATCCATAGCTCTGTTGTGACGTAATTGAAGGACAAACCAACAAACACTTTCGCATTTATAATATTAGTAAGGGTAAAGAGAAAATAGTCGCCAGATCCATCCATCTCTCAAAGCATCTTTGATCTTCCGGAGGATGTAGGTATTTAAATATAAATTGTAAATATGACGTATTGTATTAGGTACAGTACAGGGCTAATAAATCGTTAACTTAAAAGATTTCATTAAGTAAAGAAACTCTTTATTTTATCAAGTGGTTTATGAAAACTGATAATAATTATTAGGGTCGGTTCAACAGCTATACTTTATGTACCAGTTTTAAAGATGGTATGGTAGGTTTGAATAAATACAGTGTACTTACTGCATTTATTTAAGTTTTTATCGATAAATTGTGTATCAGAGAAGGTAGATTTAATGATTGAATTTCAAACGCCAAAATATTTAACTAAAAATTAAAAACTAAATACTTTTTATCCATCGGACTATTTTTAATTAAATACGAACTGCGAAACGAAATTTGATAACCCCTACTCCTTTCAAGAAGGTCGGTTAAGAAGAGCCAGTGTAATGTCTGATAACATTAATTCTTATTGTAGTTTGTGTTATTAGTGCGATACCTTTGTTTTCACTAAAACAGATAACATTGACAATATTCAGATAAAATTATGTACGAAACAATAAAACCTCGATAGATATTATGTTGAGTTGATGACATTATCTACTAAAACAAATATAATTGTAATTCCTTACAGAATATATTCGCTTATGTAATTAGGTATACCTAAGATTGATAATAATTATTTAAGTTGAGATCTATAGACCTCACTTTCACTCTGCTCAAATTAAAAAGAGAGAAGACAGCTTTAGACTAAGCTAACGTAAATAGTTTAAATGAGAGTTTAATATATTGAAATTAATATCTAAAGGATTTGAGAGTGCGATGTATTTAAAAGCATTTGTTAAAACCACAGAATACATAGGTACAGGTACAGAAGATTCATTTAAATAAATAGCGACTTGCTACCACACAATAAATTCAGATTGCACAGTGCTATCTTACCTACAGTCATATTCACCTAGAAGTTGCCTCCCTTTCTATCGTGTAACTCTTATAACTTCGCACTACGTTAGCCCGTCCGGGACGGTACTACGCCGGGTACTTGTAGCTTTATACCTAAAATGCGGAGTACGCCTGGTCTGGGAAAACTTACCAATGCAATTCCTAGGTCCAGCGCCAAACGCCAAAAACATATGAGAGGGTATATAATTTTTCCCCTCGCGCATGAACCTTTCCGGCTTGAACTTATCTGCTTCATGGTATATGTCTGAGTCCATGTGAATCCCGTATGCAGGTATCGCGACGAAATCGCCTTCTTTAAGATGTATAGAAGTTCCGGGCAATGTGTACGGTTTTGTACATTTCCTATCGATTCTGGCGACAGGGGGATACATCCGCAGTGTCTCTGAAACAGAGATTTTGAAATTGTATTATTTTTCGTGAACTTCTTTCGGAAGCGAAAAGTGAACCTTTGTATGCAAAATGCTTTGCTTGTTTGCTTTTGTATTTCCGAGTGCTTAAGATGGATGGGTGGTCGCAGGTTGGATCCCGGGTACGCACCTCTGACTTGTTCTCGAAGGTGTGTGAAGTCCGCCAATTCGCATTGGGCCAGCGTGGTGGACTATGGCCTATAACCCTTCTCTGAGAGGAGACCTGCGCTCAGTAGTGAGCCGTTGATGGGTTGCTAATGATGATGATGATGATGATGATGAAGATGGATTTTTGTTTTTTAGAACAGTTTTTCTAGTCGACAAGCTCTCGAACTACTTCGAAAATATCGATAATTTTTATTTTGTGGCTAAATAAAAGCTATTTGAATTTTAACTAAAAATACTGTCGCACATCTAGGTACGCTATGATTTCACGAGTGTCAAAAAGAAGCAAAACTGTTGCGTTAAAACAGTCTGTGCTATTCTAACAAGGACATTTAACTGTACATCCATCCCTTTCGTTGTCCTGCTACGGTTTTGCGACGGAGATGTGACCTACTTGCCATTACAAATTAGTTAAGACAGCATAAGTCCATTAAAACCACAGAAATGATGTGTACGCGTGACGTTGTCGCCGCGCTGGAGACTCCCAGAGTCTCCAGCGCGATATATACGTATCACTACTACAGATATAGCGATGTGTTAGGGAAGCAATCGATACGACGCATTTGCATCTTTAACTCGCTACTTTTACGGCTTAATTCTGTCTGCACAGCACTCAGTGTACATGTGCATGCGTGATTGCGTAGTAATGTAATTGTGTATGTACTTAGTTGTAGCTGCGAGGCGGCGCGGCGAAATGCGTTCTGTATAGTTCGATATTATGGTACCTACACAGCATTTCTATTGCCTTGTTATTAAGATTTCTATGATTCCCTTCATGAATGCTTGGTTCGAATGTATTTAAATACTTACCTGTTACGAACGCATCAAGATAATCCAGCTGTACAAGGTGGTCATAGCAAATTTCTTGGCCCTTCGTAATTTCCCCAATGTGGTCTCTTAATTTATTTTGGATTTCGGGTTGTATCGTCATCTGGTAAATAGCAAAGGACAGCAACGTGCTGGTCGTTTCGAATCCAGCTATAAGGAAGATCAACGCTTGCGCATCTACCGTGTCGTCGTCCAAATCTAGAAAATGATGACATTAGGTTTTTATCCTTTGACTGCGATCTCATCTGATGGAAAGACACGATGCAGTTTACTACGGTGGTGCAGTGTTCCCATGCCCCAAATAGGTTTCTACATGTCATCGTTCCGGAACGCTAAATCGCTTGGCGGCACCGGGCACGACTTTAATGACAGAAAGTTACTTAGCCACGGCCAAAGCCTTTCACCAAACAAATATAATGCCTATGTTTGTTAATACAAGATAGATGTAGTGTCACCATAGTGAGTAGAAGCGAAAACATAAATACAGTCGCCACTGTGTAGTGCCGCCTGTATTTATAGCATTCTACAATATTGACCCAATCTATCAGCCGATTGTGCCATGCAAAAACAAAAACCCTTTACACCTTTTTGTCTTCTGTTTAATTATTAATACAATATGCCCATGGTATCGTGCAATTGACCCAAAACTCTGTTTCAACGTTACATAATACTTAATTATTTAACAAACATACCTTCTTAACTTTGTTCCATTATTTACAATAATATTATGTTGATAATAATATGACAAAGATACTTACTTGTATTTGTTAATAATATAACAAAAATATGTACTTAAGTATGTATTTATATTAATATGAATTTCAATTAATTAATTGATTTAAAAAATTGTTTCTCTACATTAACATAATATCAATCTTTATATTGCAGTTTTTAGATTGACAATTTTTTTGGACTTACGTCTTTCGGTTTTGGTGTTAGCGATATCTTCTTTCTCTGTTACTGAAGCATCTATTAAAAGTTGGAGAAAATCATTTCTTCTGTAACGAACAATATTAAGACGCTATAAATTGAAATACAAAACTGTATTGTTGTGTAAATGTTTTAATAGCTATTTATGCAACTGCATCGTAATGAGGGTGATTATAAATTCGAGTGCTGTTTTTGATAGAAGCTTGCCGAGTATCAAAATAGAATAGCTAGATAGAATTAAAATGACTAATTACGTACAGTTGCATACAAGATTTTATTTACGACAAGGAAAATAAAATTAACAAAATTACGTCGTCTTTATAATTTTTTACATTCCTTTATAATTAATATAAAAAAGTCAAATCAATACAAATTGCACAAGTTGCAAAAGTAATCTGTTTGCCGCGTAAAGGTTTTTTAAATATTTTACCAACCATAGAGTGGGTTGGGTACCAACTTAAATACCTTGAATATAGATAGGCATTGTTGGCTTTTCAATTCACATTTAGGTACCTAGAAAGTTCTATCGCTGAAATAGCGCCCGCGTCCGTACGTGGCGAATGCCATGCCATACTAACAACTAGTGTTCGGACATCAGTGCAACTCAGTTGAACATGGTAAGTGTGCGTAACTGCGTATCTAGTAGGTACTACATTTATATCGGTGCGCAATACACAATTATTACAATACGACGGAATAAATAAATACGTCAATACGTTCGTGATCATTGTGCATGCATGCGTGCTAGAATTTTCCGATGCCAAAAAAAATTAGGTAACCATTATCTTTCCAAAACACAATAGGTATTACAAGTTACGTGCAGGTGCGAGGATGAAAAAGGTATCGACCAAAAAAAAATCCATAAAATCCATTTTCAACTGAGACGTAGTCAGAAATGCAATTTATTTTCGACGCAATAAGCTTTATCAGGGTTGATAACTGATATTTTTGGTTGAGAATAGTTGCACTAAGCAATACCTACATCAATCCAGAAAAAATCGGCCAAGTGCGAGTCGGGCCTCGCTCTTTTAGGGTTCCGTTAAAAAAAATTAAATAAAAATATTTCCATGTACCCTTGGAAATATATTTATTTAATTTTTTTTATTTAATTTAATTTTTATTATTTGTTGTTATAGCGGCAATAGAAATACATAATATGTGAAAATTTCATCTCTCTATCTATTACGGTTTACGATATACAGCCCGCTGACAGACGGACGGACGGACGGACGGACGGACGGACGGACGGACGGACGGACGGACGGACAGCGTAGGCTTAGTAATAGGGTCCCGTTGGTACCCTTTGGGTACGGAACCCTAAAAATCTAAAGCAAACGTGGGTTGGTAAAAACAAAATCAGCTGATTTTCATGTAACTAACCTAGTTCCTGTCGACACCCTCTCAGATCTGGTCTTCCGTAAAATTGATGCAAGTTTTTTATTTGCTTCATAGTTAAAAAATGATATATTAATATATTTCAACAGTGATGGCGCAAATAATAAAATTGAAAACATCAACAGCCTTTTGGAAACTGACATCTTATTGAAGTCCATCGCAATCTAAAAGAAAATGACGATTGTACAACAATAAAATTATTGTTTCATTGCTTAGAATTAGCTTCATTGGGAAAAGTTAAGCTACGAAAGTAAAGTGATTCTAAGCAAGATTACATTGCATATTATGCATTTATGTATGATGGAAAAGCATTCTACGAATCATATTGCTTTTATGTTCATAGAAAAAGTGTAATATATTTGAAGACCATCCATTCTTACTATCAAAACTTCATGTTTACCTTTTTAAATTCTGCATTTTCATCTTTGAGGGTGTCAGTGCTTATTCCAAATGCACACACACCTGTTATTTCCAGTGTTAGGTGGACCATCATGTCTTTAACCTCAACATCAGAATTATCTAAAACAAATTAAAAGGAATATTATACCTGTCTCAGATTTAGCATTTTAGCTTAATATAATGTAATCAAAAAATGCTGTCACAAAAGTGCCCAATGGTGGAAGCAGTGGGCTTTGTGCATCTATTTATATTATCTATTATCCCCATTGAAAGAGAATTACACATCTGCAACCCCCTCTGATATAATCCCCCACTTCAGTACAACTTATAGCCTGTTTAATCGACCGAGCGAAGCGAAGGTCTCTGAGTTTACTTGAGTGAATTTGCACTTGTCCGTCCGTCCTTCCGTCTGTCAGAGCCTTATAACTTCTGAATTACTGAACGTAATTACTTCAATTTTAGATATGATATGTAAACCGATGGCCTCCAGCCGAAAATGGCTTAAAAAGTTATAAAAATCTTTATTTTCAGGGGGGCTCTCATAGAAGCGAATGCAAAGTAAAATATATTTTTTTGCATTTCATAGGGTTGCAGTACCTCATTTTAAAGATAATTTGGAACAGAGTACAAAAGTATTTTTTTTTAATTTTTTTTCCTAAAATTGACGAAATGGGGGGCTTTCAAAGTGGAGATTGTATTCGAGGCTAGATCTCTAAAACCACTTTATTTTAAAACTTGAAACATACACATAATTAGTGATTAAACGAACTTACCTGTAAGTGAAGTTCTATCATAATTATACGAGAGCTTCGTCCGAATATATTAGCAGATAAACACATGTAGTATCGCCTAGCGATCGCCATTCGCACACTATATTGAGGGTAGATATCTTCCTCAACTTTTCATTGTAAATTTATTTTTATTTTTCTTTATGTGGGTAGAACACTCCCACCTGTCGGCAACACGCCCCGCTCCGCTTCATTTAGTTTAGGGCAGAAAGGATGAAATATTTCACCATTAGTAAGAACATCTTACCCTAAAGGGGGGGAGGGTGGGATGCTAATATATTCGGACGAAGCTCTCGTATAATTATGATAGAACTTCACTTACAGATAAGTTCGTTTAATCACTAATTATACTCCGCTTCGTCCGAATATATTAGCAGATAAACACATGTAGACTTTTAGAGCCTTTGTGAAATATTGAATCCTGAGTAAAAATAATGTTTTACTCATTATAGGCTTTCAAGAAATTATTAATAATTTATTCTTGACATTAGTTATTGTGTACATACAAAAAACTGATTCAGTATAAATATCCTTAAATTAATTACGGCATAATTAATAGGATATTTATTAATTGATTATCATAGTCTTGATTGATTGGTAATTATGGCCTGAGCGAAAGAATCATCATGTTCGTTAGTTAGAACAGGCCTATTATAGAATTTAAAGAATACATTTGAAGTTCCGCTCCAGCCGGCTGTCCGGCGGATGACGTCCACACTGACGCCGAGCCACAGCGCCGCGGACGTGGCGGCGCGGCGCGCCGCCACGTCCACGCCGCTCGCTTCCAGTGTGCCTCTCATCCTGCGGCTGAGGGTCTGCGATGAAACCGCACGGTGCGGTTTTCTTAACCCAATAAAGAGACTTTTAATGTTGCCCCGCAGATTAGAAGTGCGATCTAAGTATGAGTATAAAGTTTTTCCCTGGCATATTTCAGGTTTCTGATTGAAAAAGGGGAGACCAGTAAAGGTTGACTAGATCCAATACGAGAGGTTTTAATCATTTCTGTAATTTTAATAGAAATTTGAGAACTCGATATTTTAATATTATCAATGGTAATTTTGGAAAAGGTTTGCATTCTATGAGTAGTTATAAGAGCAAGTAAAGTAACTAACTTTTTCGAAAGTAGTTCTAATGAAAAATTTTCGAGGGGATAGATTTTTTCTAAAAGAAAAACTAAAACGACTGATGGATCCCAAGTCGTGTCGTATCTAGGTACTGGCGGACGTAACCGAAATATTCCCTAAAAAAACCTTTTAATAGCAGTGTCGTTTCCGACATGATCAACAACTAATGCTATAGCGGAACGACATGACGCGTTGAGAGTACCGTATTGGGCACCTTCGCTAAACGTCTTAGCAAGAAAATCAATAATATTCGGAATCGTAGCATCGTACAAATCAATATTATTACGTAAACTATGGTAGAACCATTTTTTAAGGTATACATCATATTGTTTATATGAACTACGTGACAGAGACGCCATCATAACATCGAATGCGGATGAAGGAATGTTTCTTTTCAGCATCGCTGACCAGACAACACTGCGGCAACCAGGGTAATCTTGGTGTAAATGTCGCGGTTGCACGCTTGAGTAGGCCATAGGGGGACAACTACAATTCCCGTAGCTTTATCAGATATAATTTTTCTTAAGCTTTTAAGGATCATTGAGAATGGTGGGAATGCATAAAAGAAAAAAGGTGTCTTAATCGTAAACGAAGGAAACTTAATCGTAAACGCGTTAACAGCGTGAGCCTCCGGATCGCGATGCCAAGAAACGCATTTCTTACATTTATTATTTAACCTGGTCGCGAAAGGGTCAGTATCAGGGATACCCAACTTTTCAACGATTTCTTGGAAACCCTGCTGTGCTAATTCTCATTCAATATCCGGATGTATTGAGCGTCTAGAATCTAGATTCTGCGTCTGCTTCTTTATTATCAGTGGAGCGAATATAAGAAGCGAAAACAAACAGTTTACGACAGTCACACCATTGCCATAATCTCTTTGTGATTTCTGTTAAGTGAGGATACTGGATACCTCCCATTCGGTTGATGTAAGAGGTAGCGGTAGTATTATCTACTCGTGGTAAGATTTCAGTATTAGATATGCTTTTTGCAAAAACCTTTAGACCGAAATATGCTGCCTTTATTTCCAGGTAATTTATATGTTGCTCTTGTTCCTGGACGCTCCACTGACAGCTAGCTCTCTCATCACCGCAGGCGACCCCTCACCCCGTTGTTGAGGCGTCTGAGAAGATTTCCAGGTCATAATTATCGTATTTTATTCTACTTACAGAATTTTGAATTGCATTATACCATCAAGTTAAATCAGGGGTTATCGAATTAGGAATGTTCATGAAATTTTCATAATTATCTTCATGTCTTAAATTTAGATATTTAATTCGTTCAAATAACTTTGTATAAAGCCAGACGTAGTCGACGGCTGGACATGCAGATGTAAGCAAACCAACAAAACGTGCAAAACCTCTAATCTTACATCTTCTGACAGTAAAAAAAAATCTGTATTTCTGTTTTTATACGCTGTACTTTATCTGATGGCAAACTGACCTGGAGACTCTCAGAATTAATTCTATTACCAAGGAATACACAAGATTTGATTGGTTTTGGACAACTCTTTTCTTTATTTATAATAAATCCTAAGATGTGAGAAGTGTCCTAGTTTTGTCGACATTTTCTACACAATGGTCATATGTGTGGGATACCAGAAACCAGTCATCAATGTAAATAGTCGATAAATAACCAGCGGTACGCAATAGTTTGGCGACTGGTTTCATCACCTTAGTGAAAACGTAGGGTGCCGTACTGAGACCAAATGGCAAAACGTTGAATCCATAGAGGTTCTTTCCAAATTGGAAACGTAAGAATTTCCTATAGTCAGGATGAATTTTGATTAAAAAATAGGCATCTTTCAAGTCCAACTTAGCCATAGAACAGAGGCTGTTCTAAAATCCTCGATTTTAAAATGTTTAGTTTCAATAAACTTTTTAATTGTTTTAAATTTAAAATAAAACGCATTTTGCCATTTGGCTTGGGTATCAAGAAAATTCTGGAGATAAATTGCCTCTCGCAAGGATTACATTGGTATTTAGCACCAATACATAATAGATCACTAATAGCCTTACTAAAGTGAGCCTGTTCTGCGTTAGAATAAGTGTGAACAGGAGGGGCAAGGTGCTGAGTCACCGGCTTACTAAATGGTATTTTGTACCCTTGTATGTATGAAAGTAATATAGGGTCCTGGGTAATAAGCTTCCATTGGTCATAAAACGTAGAAAGTCTGCCAGCATAATTTACCGGTGGCGTCTCTAGCGATGACTGCGGTGCTGGCGCTGACTGCTGGACTGCTTGGAGGAGCTTTTAACTCAGCGCCGGACTTGCTTATAGCTTTGGCAGCTTTAAGTGTGTCCGTTAAATTGGTTCCGAATAAATAACCATCAATCTTAGTATTCTGAAGTGAGTCCTTCATCTCTTTTTTAACTGAAGTGACAACGTAATTTCGACGGGTCAAAGAATCGTTATGCTGAGAATCGCAAAGCATGCGTCCGGTATCCATTGGTCCGGGGTGAATCAGAAAGCTTGCAGTTAGAAGGGACAAGATACTTTTCTGTAAGGTCCCTGCGAGCTTCTCTAGTTAGGCCAGTAGTGGCGATATGTTCAAAACGCACCGCTAGGTCCTTTTGTAACTCCTTGCCATACTTGTTTGTATCGGTCGGATCGACACCTAAGATCTCCAATATATCAGAGTCTAAGGCCACATTTTCCTCAAAGGCTGTGGGGTCAGCATCCCCGGCGGGCAGAATATTTTCTTCTGCAGGCGAGCCCGAGTCCACATCTGCAGGGCCGGAGTCAGCTCCTGTAGGGCCGGAGTACGCTCCTGTAGGGCCGGAGTCCGCTCCTATAGGGCCAGGGTCCGGTTCCGAAAGACCAGGGTTTGATTCAGTCGGAATGGCATCCGCATCAGGCGCAGGCTCCACAAGCAAGTCATCGGGCTCGTGTACCGTCACAAGACTTGAAATTTCGTGATTTGGAATCGATAAAATCGATTTCTTATTTTCAGAGTTATTTTTTAAAAACTCGTTGCAGTACAAACTATTATTGTAAAACTCACTATGACTAATGAGTATGATGGTTAAGAAATAGCCCAGTAAGCTGTCCACATCACCATATTGTGGCACGAGACAGCCCTTAAAAACTGCCCACATTACCATTGTGCAATATCAAGTGGAGTAGGTATAAATCATTGTTGAAGAAAACACTTGCTTGGCACAATATTGCTCTCATTAAAATAACGAGTTTAATAGTGAGGAAATAGCCCAATAAGCTATCCACAACACCATATTGTGGCACGAGACAGCACTTAAAAACTGCCCACATTACCATTGTGCAATATCAAGTGGAGTAGGTATAAATCGTTGTTGAAGAAAACACGTGCTTGGCATAATATTGCTCTCATTAAAATAACGAGTTTAATAGTGAGGAAATAGCCCAATAAGCTGGATAGCTTATTGTGGATACAACACCATATTGTGGCACGAGACAGCCCTTAAAAACTGCCCACATTACCATTGTGTCATATCAAGTGGAGTAGGTATAAATCGTTGTTGAAGAAAACACGTGCTTGGCACAATATTGCTCTCATTAAAATAACGAGTTTGATAGTGAGGAAATAGCCCAATAAGCTATCCACAACACCATATTGTGGCACGAGACAGCCCTTAAAAACTGCCCACATTACCATTGTGCAATATCAAGTGGAGTAGGTATAAATCGTTGTTGAAGTAAACACGTGCTTGGCACAATATTGCTCTCATTAAAATAACGAGTTTAATAGTGAGGAAATAGCCCAATAAGCTATCCACAACACCATGTCTGGCACGAAACAGCCCTTAAAAACTGCCCACTAGCCATTGCGCAATATTGTTGACAACAAATCAAAAGTAGTTTCATAATTACTTGTATAGGTTATTTTCTAACCTTCTGATCCTGAACACTGCTGCGTGGAAGAATCCTGTGATGAAGACGACGAACTCGATATAGCACGTTTACAACGTTTAACCGTCATTTTGCGATGTAGCATTTCTTCAATTTTCTTTAGTTTTTTACGTAAACTTTCGTAATCAACATCACTACATACTGCCGACAGGTGGGAGTGTTCTACCCACATAAAGAAAAATAAAAATAAATTTACAATGAAAAGTTGAGGAAGATATCTACCCTCAATATAGTGTGCGAATGGCGATCGCTAGGCGATACTACATGTGTTTATCTGCTAATATATTCGGACGAAGCGGAGTATAATTTGAGCTATATTCTGTACTTGAACAACAAATACTAAGATTAGATAAATATTATAAAGAAAAGAAATTATTTAAGTTATAAGTCAACATGACAAATCGAAAGGCATCGAAGGGCATCAATGTTTTTAACAAAACTTCACTATACTGTTAATAAGATGGCGCTGTCTTTAATATTGTAAATACAGTTTTGCGTCAGCTATTCTTATTTTGTCTATTACTAATTATGTTATTCAATTAGCAAATTATTATCAATAAAAGTATCACGTTGTTTTTGCAAAAGTAAATCCGTTTCTATTTACAATAATTAGACGTTAGCACCTATTTACTACCGTATGATGGTACTGTGTCTATGAATGTAAAGATGAGCGCGCATCTAGAAATGCTCGCCGCAGAAGCCGCAAGCGCGCAGTCATGGCAGTTTATAATTTTTTTTATTATGAAATCGTATACTACGTAACACCCGTTCAGCGAACCAGCTGAATTTTAGTAAAATACTGTAGGCATACGCATCCCATCCACGAAAGCAGATGACGATTGACGTCATCAGATTCGGCGCGTTTTAATTACAATATAATATAGTTAAAACTACCTTATGGGAATTATGGGATACCGCGAGGTCTCAGTTCGGGGCGAACCACTAGTTATTAAATATAAAGGAGTTACAAAATAACTTTTAATGGCAATATGGTTACCTCTATCTACATGAACCACCAACTGCAAGCTCATACATAGCCTTAATCAAATTAATGGTGAGAGCTACTTACTATATTTGTCTAAGAAATTGACTAATTGGTTTGTACATTCCTGAATTAATGGGAACATATTTTTCAAGCGGGCTGAACTGAATGCTGGTGTCACCAAACTGCGTACAGCTTTCCATTCTGAACCCTAGAATATAAAGTAGTTTAAAGGCATTGTGTGACTGCAGTATATAATAATAGTACATTAGGATATGACTGGCTTTAGTCCATTAATACATGCTGTGAGTTAGCACCAGAGGCGGCTCGTGAAAGATCATATTGGGAGTTCACTAAAAAAAAAAGAAAATGCTTACCAATTATTTGTATATTATGTCTATACGACCAATCGATGCCAACTGTACTTCATTAAACATGTGAAGTCGAGATTGTGAGTGTTTTTTTATTTTTAAAGATAGATGTGCTAAATCATCGATACCTGTATCGGTCCACGCAGTATCAACTTCGGCGCCACTAAATAGTAGACACGGAAAACAAAACAACTTGTTACTTTCTTCACAACCACATAACCAAGGTGTTTTAGCATACTGCTCATTTTTAAAACTACGGGTATAAGTTTTTGTCTTGGAAACACATTTTTGTGTAATTTTAATTTGAGGTCGCGGTGGCCCTTTTAATTTTAATTGAAGTCTCAAGTCTAAAGTTTTTTCACAGTTTTTTATAAAATTTACGTTATATTGTTCCATTTTAATCGCCTACATTATTTACATAAATCGCAGTCTTTTTCACATAAATACACAACACAATATGTACACTATTTAAAACAACAATACAGATTTTCCAGCCACTGTACAATAATCCGACGCACTCGCGAAGAAATCAAAATAAATTTACTTTCGTATTTTGTGTTTTGTTTACATCTTACCGGCATAATACGAATAAAAAAATACTCGCGAGTTGTAACTCTTTCTTCGTGACAACAGGCCATGTCATTTAGTCGGGTAATATCGCGCATGCGTACTTCGTGTCAGGAGCGCCGCTCTATATTTACCAAATTTCTCATACAAATCTTTTGTCTCACGCGCCGCTCACATCGAATGCTCTCTTTTACTCTCATTACATTTCAATAAGAACGTTGTACGAAACTTTCGTCTATAGGAGCGTTGTTCTAAGCGCTCCACTTAACAAAAATACCATGTATTAAATTTGTGTTGATTGATGAAATAATTAGTAAAGTAGGTAGGTAGGTACTTATGGATATTCATGATTAAAATGACAATGGGAATAGATTTATATAAAAATATTTATAACGTTTATAGCAAATGTTTATTTGATTATTATACCTACCTATGTAAGTATTTTAATTTTGTGGGAGTTCACTGCACCAGCGCTACTTTGAGCGAGCCGCCTTTGGTTAACACTCAAGTGTCTGAATCAGATGAGTGTATCCAGAATGCACAGCCTGAGTTTGTAAGCATAGTAAGTCCTCTAGGGCCTAGGCTGTACATTAATACACTTAATGCATTTAGAGTAACCCAAATTCTGAATTGTTTTGGTCATCTTAGTGGTCAAAATGTCGAAAACCAGATATAATTTGGTATTCAATCATTTACTCGAACTTTTAATTAGATGCAGTACATTGTTTACATCATGTCGTTATTGAAGGACAAACAAACACACTTTCGTATTTACAATATTACAATATTAGTAAATGTTAAGACTG
Source organism: Oeneis ivallda (assembly GCA_029955525.1). Lineage (NCBI taxonomy): Eukaryota > Metazoa > Arthropoda > Insecta > Lepidoptera > Nymphalidae > Oeneis > Oeneis ivallda. The sequence goes on along the minus strand of JARPMR010000016.1, from coordinate 11,083,115 downwards.
TATAAAATGATTCACTTTGAACGATTCAAATGTTTCACAAACCACATCCCTATTTTTTTTAGTCAAAAAGTGGCAACCCATAAAATGTCAGTTCACTGCATCTAATTTAAAGTCCAATTAAAGATAAAATGAGTATCATATAGTATATTATGATACTCATACTGACTTTAGTGCAGTTCTAGTGTGCCCTAAATCTACACATAAAGTTTATCTATGTCAAAGCAGCTTTAGATCTCAAAGTAATCTACAAAATAGAAGTATGAAGAATAGAAAATATAAGAAAAATAATATAGAAGTATAGAAAAGTTGAATTCTTACCCTTAAGTGCAGAATAGACCTATTGATGTACTTAGGTTCATTGGTTGGAAGAATAGCTCTATCACAAAAATGATCAGAATCACGAATTGTAATGGCTTTTATAAGGTCAGGGTCAAGTATGTACAAAACTGGTCTCCTTCCTTCAAAAATACCTACAATATAAAACAAAATATTTTTAAGCAGTTATTACTTACACACCTTTCTCATTCGAGAGAACCATAGAGAACTGTGTCCAGTAGTGTGCCGACAATGGGCTTAAGGTGAATGAAAAAATTACTTGCACACACGCAGTACTGGCTGAGCCAGTAGGTCATCAAAATGTTATGACTTCCATCTCTACACTAAAGTCTAATTTGACACCCATTGGATTAACAACTATTCAAAGCAGACTTATACAGTGTTTTCCTAAGACATTTTCTTTAGATAGAATATACCCACTAATAAAAATCTTTTTTAAAAGCCGACTTCAAACACCTGCACACTACAAAGTACTTATATAATTTATTGCTTTGATTTTTTAAAAACTGCTTAAACGATTTCGATAAAATTTAAATGGGATCACCTGGGAAGTAGGTGTACCCTTTGAAACAAAAAAGTATTTTCAAAATATGTTTGTGTGTCTTCGAGTAATCGGTGAACATAGATTTAAAAAAGATTCAGACGAATTGAGAACTTCCTTTTTTGAAATCGGTTAAAAAAGAAGAGTTAAAATATGGATTAAGTATATAATTTACAAAAAGTATTTAAACATTTTCATACTTACCACCAAATGGTTGTCCTTTAAAATATTTGTAAGTATCCAATTGAAACATGATAAAAGACTTTTTACCAATTAATCTAACCAAAATATTCCCAAAGAAAATAGTAGGTTTCAAATATTTTATTCCACGTTTTTCAAAATAATCAAACGTATTAGTGTAATGAAAATATACGAAAAATACCAAACTGAAAAATAGTAACACTTTCCATTCTTCTAAAAGAACCATAAGTAATTTGTTTATCCCATTGTAATTAGTATCCATGTTTACAGTAGGCATGAAAAACAAACACACATTCGAGTGTAAAATAGAAAATTATCGGAATCGCAGGAACAACAAGATCGGAAAATAAATTGGTGAAAATAATTCGAAATTTTGACACTTGACATCTAGTCCTTGTTGTTGGTCTGTGCCTAGTTTGCATGGAACTAGGAATTACGACTACGTCTTGTAAATTGTAACCACAGACTATACTATGACTTTAACAGATTTTAACCATTGAAGGTCTAGCAAACCTTCAATGGAAAAAAAAAATATGTCACGCATGGAACTAGGATTTACAACTTCGATGTCCGGGGGCTATCATTTTTTGGCATGAGTTAGAGAGTGTGGGGCCCACGACATGGAACTAGAAATTACGACTACGTATAGGGAAAGACCTGTGACTTTAACCTGTGCCATAGACCACGAACACTAGGAACCATGGATTTGGAAGTAGGAAACGTAGTCGTAATTCCTAGTTTCATGCTAGGAACGAAGATCAAAGCCAAGATTTATATTTCCATGAAGAGAACAACCTTACTCCTCGCGCGGGCCCGCCGGTGGGCTCGTTTTTTTTTTAACGGAAATCGACCTCGCTCGCGCGAGCCCGCCGGTGGGCCGGCCGGTCCAGACCATTATAAACTGTTTTTTAATAGATAGAGTTCACAGTTGCTTGCACAGACCAGGAACAACAACTTTGGATCATAGAGCAGGATATGAAATAATCTAAACACTACAACAGCAAAAACGTCAAGTTCGAAATAAAAAATAAAACAAAACGTCATTTGAATCTGAGTCATTACGGTCATTACTTGAAGCGTTTTCTATGTGAACGGTGTTTTGTGGCGAGGAAAAATTTTAGTTATTTTTGTGCATTATTAGACAAGATTATTACTGAAATGTAATAACAAGACTTTCTTTATGTCTTTCTATTCAATTCCAATAAAAATAGTGATAGCTTTATCGGGAAAATATGCTTTTCAAAAAATTGCGATTGTTGACGCATTATTGGCGTTTATATGAAGTTGATTGTAGACTTCAGCTTATTTATATCGCACCATCATAAAGATACATTATTTACAATGCCAATGCCGTTTACAGAACCATGATAGGTTGTCTAGGTATTTTTTTATAGGCATTTCTCTAAAAAGTGACGCAATGTACCTAGGCGCGAGGTGCGCGGGCGGTGAAATAGGAACCCTGCAAAAACAGGCAGATCAAATTCGCGGGACTTGAAGGTGGAAGACACGGGTCTGCCCGCGAAATTCTAATTTAATTTGTTTTTTTGCGATTTGTAAACTAATACGACAAAGTAGGCTTATGGCCTTCTAATTGCGCCAGTGGAATTATCATCTTCACAGGTTTACATAAAAATCTTTACATGAAAGTAACCAGTTTAAGAAATTAATCAAAATACTGAGTTGGACGTGAGTTACTCAGAAATTAGTCGATATTTTGTTTAATTTCTTAAACTGCTCACTTTCCAGTAAAGATTTTTATGTAAACCTGTGAAGATGATAATTCCACTGTCGCAATTAGAAGGCCACAGGCCTACTTTGTCGTATTAGTTAACAAATTGCGAAAAACTAAATTAAATTTGAATTTCGCGGGCAGACCCATGTCTTCCACCTTAGGGTGGAACCACATTTGTGAGGATCGTTTCGGATTTCGCCCATACAAAACTGTCAAATTCCATAGAAACGTTTAAGGATCAAATCGGCTTTCGATGCGTACACGAATGGAAAATGACAGTTTTGTTTAAGCAAAATCCGAATCGATCCTCACAAATGTGGTTCCACCCTAAACCACAGAATATAACCCATGGAACTAGGAATTACGACTACGTCTAACCCATAGAACTAGGAATTACGACTACTAACCACTCCTTCCTCCTTCCCTAAGAGCTAACAAGACTATTCCATTGATTAACACAAAGAGTAGAGACACATTACATACTCTGGTTTTTTTTTAAGTATACTGTGCACATAGAATAAAGAATAAAATAAAGAGCCACAGACCCCGGAAATCGTAAAAACGGTACCTAAACAAAAAACGAAGGGAAGTGAAGAGTGACCGAGTGCTAAAATCATTAAATCACTAAATCACTATATCACTATTTACCAACTCACTACTCCTTACTCAGCGCTTACTCCATAAGTTTTTAATAATTATTACGTACTTTAAATATGGGAAAAACTTCAAAGGATAAAAGGGATATTTACTACAGACTAGCAAAGGAAGAAGGTTGGAGAGCTAGAAGTGCTTTTAAACTCCTGCAGATAAACGATGAGTATGACATATTTAACGGTGTACTACGTGCAGTTGATCTGTGTGCTGCACCAGGAAGCTGGAGTCAAGTTCTGACGAAGAAGCTCAGACAAAATACAGACAATGCTGATGAAGTCAAAATAGTGGCAGTCGATCTACAGGCAATGGCTGCGCTACCAGGAGTGAAGCAAATACAAGGCGACATTACAAAAGTATCCACAGCAAATGAAATTATCAAAGAGTTTGAAGGTTTAAAAGCTGATCTAGTGGTATGCGATGGAGCACCTGATGTAACAGGACTGCATGACATTGATGAATATGTACAGTCGCAACTTCTACTAGCAGCTTTGAACATAACAACCCATGTATTAAAACCTGGTGGAGTATTTGTTGCAAAGATATTCAGAGGGAAAGATGTTACTCTTCTGTATTCTCAACTCAAACTATTTTTTGAATTTGTAATAGTTTCAAAACCAAGAAGCTCAAGGAATTCAAGCATTGAGGCTTTTGTGACATGCCAGAATTATAAACCACCAGAAGGGTACACACCCACCATGGCGAATCCACTCTTAGATCACAAATATTGTGACTTTAATCAGTTTACTGGGCCAAATAGATTCATTGTACCGTTTAATGTATGTGGAGACCTGAGTGCATATGATTCTGATACATCATACCCACTTTTATTGGAAGGTCAAAGTACATATGAGTACAAGGAACCCATACAAAGCCCTATAGATCCTCCATACAGAGAAATATTAGGAAAAACTAAATCGATGCAAATTAAAAATTAATATTATGGAATTTGTTTTTATTTGAATATCAAAAACTTTTATACTTTACACAAAATAAATTACGGTATAGATAGGAATATTTATAGAAAAAGAACATTATAATTTAAGGGCCAGTTCCTCTTGTGGTAAAACTTGCCATTAAACTTTTAATTTCATAAAAAAAGAAAAAGCAACATTTGGTTCATCTTTAACTTTTAATTAAAATTTTACCTTAAACAAAGCCTTAAAGCTACTAAATTGGAGGTACATTTTAATAATAACTTGTTCAACTGTGCTTGTTTTTGGTACTTATGTAAGTGTATGCGGTAGTAAATATCATTCGTCTATGAAGTGTATGTCTTTATGGTACCTTTACAAGCTTTTATTTCACCATCTGACATTGAGTTTAGACCATTGATGGGTTGAATTGTAATAAGGGCACAACACAACATTGATTTCAAAAATGTACTATATATGTATTTTCAATTCAAAAACTGTCAGAACACCCAATTTATTCCCTCGTAAAATGTCACTCAATGTTGGTGAAATCGGCCATGACCCATGGCCCATGAGTAGGTTATAAGGCGAGTATCGAATAATTTTGTTATGCTGTCAACAGAAATAAAACTAGTAGGAAAACTAAGCATATTTTAAGATATTTTGTGTCTTTTAATAAGATTTTATTGTTTTGCAACTGCACTGTGATGTGCTAAAGATCTTAATGATGCTGGTTGGTTTCATTCTGAGAAATTTTTCCATTTTTAAATCTAACTATAGTTATAATAATGTCATAATATTTTATAATGCCAAAAATTGGAAATTGTCAAAATTTTTTGTCTGAATAAGTTTATGAAAATTTTTGTATAATTTCAGGCTTAAAAATTTACAGTAATTTTTAAAATGGGAAAATATAAACTACCCACTTTGCAACAATTTCTAAAGAAAAAAGTAAGTACCTACAAGCTCATTAGGGGATTTAATTATATTTACTTTATAACTAATTACAGTTTAATGAATGTCTCCAAGTGTGACAGATAAGCGTAGCTCCTGATAATGCTTGCTTAGTCTATTTAGTATTTTTGCAATGTTGACAGAAAATCTACGACCCCAAAGAGCCAGTATGGGTTTACTTAGAAAGAGAGATGAGAGCAAATATTGATAAGAAACCTTACAACGAGAAAGTGGGCAAATGGCTTCGGTTTTTAAAAGATTTAAAATATCATTATTATTGTGAACGTAAGTTTTTGTTGATTCAATATTCAAAATATACCTACAATGCGTCTACAGAAGGAACTTTTAGTAGCTAAGTGCCTAAGTACATCTACAGTCTACACACGCGACAATGGAGCAGGGTGGGCGAAGAAGTAGGCCTGTAATAATTTGTTATATCTACCTCCGTCAATAAGCGTCCTATGCTGTGCCCTGAATAACTACCTACTTACCTAAAAACATACCATTGTTTTCGAACTAGGTATGTGAAAAAAAAAACATAGTTCGAAGAGCTGATGATCGTTGGGGTCCCAAAGTGCTGGAGTGGCGACCGGCACCGGGAAGCGCAGTGTTAGCAGACCCTCCACTAGGTGGCCCGACGACATCAAACGAGTCTCACCGAGGCCTGTGTGTGTGTGTGTGTGTCCATGCAAGAGACCTTTGTCCAGCAGTGGACGTCTATCGGTTGGCAAGAAGAATGTGTTTTAGGCACAGGATTTAGGTCTCTTGCTGGAACTTCCACAATCCACATGCCTCAATCTTCAGTTGCTTATATTTTTCATTTTCATGTGCATCTAATTGGTAACCTGGTAACTTTGGGCTTTCCGGTGACAGGCTACCATTCCAGGACTCCCAAGGTACGGAGTCCCATAGTTCAAACTAATAATTAGATTTAGTGTAATAACATGGAAATCCAACATCTTAGATCTGTTCGTCGAAATATCCCAAGGAGGTACTGAAATGGGGCCCGCCGCCGCCCGCCTAAAATAGCGGGAAATAAGATTTTTTTTGCATCTATAGATAAACGAAAAATTAAACGGTTAAACCGCGAAGTGGGCCCACCTTGGTACTGTGAGCTTTCCAGCAGCCAAAGAGAAGTTCTCAGCAGTCTAAAAGCAAACATACACCAAGACTTGCTCGAAGACTTGCCGGCCAGAATACGAAAATCCTTATCTGATTTGGGAATAACGTTAAAAATCCCTAAAGCAACATTAATGAAGGCGATGAACGATTCAGTCGAAGATCCTGGCGTTTTCATATGGAATCTCTACACTGCCTACTATAAAAAACCTCCAAGTGAATTACGCTCTGGTAAATCTACTTATTTTACATTTTTGACGACTGTTTGGTTAAGCCACAGTCATCTGCATAATGGCTTCGTAAGTAGGTACTGCCCCTGGGCCCTGAATGTGGCGTGTCGAAAATTCTAATTTCAAAAAATGCAACTAACACATAATGAAAAAATAAAAAAAAAAAAATAAGTAGGTAACTTCGGTAGGTAGGTATACCTACCTACCGAATTTCATATCTCAGGAATCTCTTGGGTAGAGGCATGGACCTATGGGTATAAGAGGACATGTTGCCGTTATGATTACCTATTTAGTTAGGTTTCTACAATATTACCGTATTTTCTACTAAGGTGACTTACACTAAATAAATCGGAAAATGCTTGGGATAAAAAATTGGTTGTCTGTAAAGTCGGTTTACGGACGATAATTTTACGTGATAACATCATAAAGAAACATTGACGATGACTGGCGGGCGGCACAAGCCAACGCTCGGGCCGATTGTGCCTCTCTATCGCTTGTTCCGCGCTCTCGCTTGACGCTTCCATCCTTAGGCTCAGGCGGAACGTGACGCTTTTTCGTGCGTGCAACAGGTTACCGGTGTTCATCGATTTATAAGACGTTATCACGTCAAAAACTACATATTTAGGACCCTGTCGACTGTCGTCTGAAGTTGTGTTTATTCTATGATGCAAGCTATAGTCTGCAGGTATCTGTGCCAAATATAGGATTGGTCGAGTTGGTAAAATTGACCACCTGGGCAGCGGATTTGTGACGCCATAGCAGTTGAGAAAATCAAAATTGCATTTAACGAATCTCTGAAAAAACTCGGGTGAAGGAGTTTACTTCATCATCAGCAACCCATCAACGGCTCACTATTGAGCGCAGGGCTCCTGTTAAGCATAATGGCAGGCTACATACACACACTCCAGGCTTAATGAATTATCTACACTCCAGGTGTGCAGGTTTTCTTCAGACGATGTTTTCCTTCGCCGTTGAAGCTTAAACGCACTTATCTTAATAACTCCGAAAAGTCCCACCGCGATCCGCGACCCTCCGAATACGAGACAGCCACAGTCCTAACCACTAGGCTATCAGTGTCAAAGAGTTACGCTTACGAGTAGTTACTCTTAGTAATCTCACAGATCTAAAGAACAAAAAGTAATGGCCATCTATACTCTATACTTATAATAAAACTGTAACTGGACGATTTCGTGTCTGTTTGTTTGTCCTTCTTTCACGTAAAAACTACCGCACAAATTTCTACAAAATTTTATACCGTGGTAGCTTATTACTCGGGTCAACATCTAGGCTACTTTTTATCCCGGAAAATCAAGGAGTTCCCGAGGGACTTTAAAAACTAAATCCACGCGGACAAAGTCGCGGGCATCAGCTAGTATCAGATAAGTAATAGTTATCTATAATATGAAAATGAACCCTCGGTCACGGCATCACGCGTGAACGGCTGGATTGATTTTGACGGGACTTTCACTGACAGATAGCTGATGTTATAAGGAGTAACATAGGCTACTATTTTAACCGACTTTCAAAAAAGAGTTGTGTTTTTCTACCTATGTTTATCAGTATACCCGTGATTTCTATAATCGATTTGCGAGAATCTTTTTTTAATCGATACAAAAATTTGCGAGATGGGCCTATAAAAACTTCGGGTTCTAAATCCTCAATCCTGATGATGCAGGGTTACTGTCCACCTAAATTGTGGTGATTTTAATTGTCGATTATGAACAGTTGTTGTAGGTATACCAAGCAAAGACTACATAGTTATTATTCCAAGAGCCAACTCCTCAATCCCGATGCTGCAGGGGCTCTGCCCACGCGGACGAAGTCGCGGCATCAGCTAGTACCTACCTAATAAATAATTTATTCTTGAATGTTTTTTGGTTTTAGCATACGATATGAACGCAATGATTTTGATGTCGTGTTTAGTATTTGTGGATTTAGCAGAATGTGTTGAGAGGCTTGAAAAGTTAACCCATACACCACGGATACCGGCAGCGGTTCCTCAAAAAAGTAAGTTGGTAATTTATGAAGTAACTAATTTATAATTTTTCCTCTTCTTTGCGTTCCATATATTTACGTATTTTCTCTAGAATTAGATGATGCAATCGCGCGGTAAATTCGTGTGCAATTTTTTTGTTCATGACAAGACAGCCCTTAATTAATTTTATAAAACTCATTAACGCCAGAGCATCAGTAGGTATGTACATAATATAGATATTTCATCATTGTATCGGTGAACTGAATCGATTGACGGAAGGAGAGACGCGGCTAATGAGCTTACCCACCTTCAATCAAATCCGGCTGCGCCTTCAGTCCGGATCCGTCCAGCTGGTCCCCTATTACAGATTTACTGGTTTAGCGGACTATGACAAAATAAGTTTGTCGGAAATTCCGCAAAGTACCTAGTTACCTAACTTTTTATCAATACCTACTTAACTAACGCTTGACTGCAATCACACCTGATGGTATTAAGTGAAGATGCAATCTAAGATCTTGCTTAAAAAATGCCAATTTACTCTTAATTTGAAGGTAACCAAACACCTATAATTCTTTATTTTAAAATTTAGTTCCTTAAGTTGTAGTCATTCTATGATTATAATAACGGATTTTATCTATTAAGTATTTTTTTTGTTATAAAATCATAGAACCTCGAAAAAATACCCAACCGAAAACACGTTATGGCGAGTATTTACAAAAAAATTACATACCGTGCTACAGCACTCACTCTAACAAGAAACCGCCTGAAAAGCCTTTGCCTCTTGGATATAAAGTGAAACTTCGCAGTACTGAGGTAGGATTTTTATTTTTTATTTTTGAAGCAAAAACAGTGAAACAAAAGATTTAATGAACTAACTGACATAACATTTATCTTTTTTGCTAACTAGCTAGACCATTGGTCAGGAACTATAATACCCATGCTTTAAGCATTTAACTTGTACCTATCATCATTTTAAGGGTTCCGTACCCAAAGGGTGCCATCGGGACCCTATTGCTAAGCCTCCTGCTGTCCGTCTGTCCGTCCGTCCGTCCGTCCGTCCGTCTGACAGTGAGCTGTATCTCGTAAACCGTAATAGGTAGACAGTTGAAATTTTCACAGAGTGTGTATTTCTATTGCTGCTATAACAACAAATAATAAAAATAAAAATAAATTAAAAAGTAAAGGGGGCTCCCATACATGGAGAAGGAGTCGAAATAAATTTGTTTTTTTACCCTGGCATGAGGGGTGTCATTGTCTAGAACTCATTAAGTAGAGTTCAAATATATTTTTTATTATTTTTTAGCTACAAAAATGAAGAAATGGGGGGCCGTCAAAGTTTTCGGTTTTAGAACTCTTTTGTTACGGGGTCTATCTCAAAAAATAAACTAAGTACTTAAGAATTTAAAATTTCTGTATACATATTATGTAATATTAGTGTATTTACAACAAATACGGAAAACACCGATTTATGATGCGGTTTATAAGTAATTGTGGCCAAAAACAAACGAGCATTTTTCCCCATATGCTAATTTAGTACTATCTAAGAACTAAGATATTTAATCTATTTAGACTAGAAAAGTGATTTGGTCATATGTACGGAACCCTAAAAGAGCGAGGCCCGACTCGCACTTGGCCGATTTTATTATTATATTTTGATCTTTTATTTTTCAGAGCTACGAGAGACTTTGCAAAGACCATTCATTTGTAAGCACCAATTTAATCAAGCAGTAATTTCCTTGATTGAATTACGAACAAAATATTTCACTTAATGCTATTTTTAATATCACACAGCTAGAAAAACGTAAAGAAAGAAACAAAAAGGAACAGCAAAGCGAACGAGTGTGTAATTACAAATTTTGGGAACCGCCTAGTACACTGCGTCAGTATTTAATTTTTTTTTAAATATTTAAGTTTTGATTTGAGTAGTAGGTATATATACGTTTCAAATCAAAACTTAGTCGAATGGTTATTCGTCCATGTATATGGTGGAAGTTTATTCATCTTCTTATACTTATACGAATAGATGAAGCAATAGGTAAGGTCTGTTTTTAACCGACTTCAAAAAACACAAAAAGAGGAGGTTCTCAATTTGACGCGTATTTTTTTTTTTGACGATGTCCATCCATATCTCCATCAAATCTTAACTGATTTCAATATTTTTTTTTTATTTGAAAGGGTGTATTTGCAGTCAGTGCAAAAAACATTTCTATTCTATTATATTCTATTGCGTTTGTGTAAAACAGTAGGTATTATGCACACTCCGCCAACCGGCTTTTGCCGCCACGTGCGAATTCGATTACATTATTTAGACGGATTAATTATATCTATTCAATAACAGCAGTTGAGTACCTACTTAATAATATTATTTTTTAGGTAACAGGGATCCAAAAAAAGCTAATTTGGTGAGCAAACAGAAAATGTTGAAGAAAAGAGCAATACCTAAATTTAAGGCACCGTATAAAAATGTTCAGTATCAAGTGGGCGGAGTATCATTCGTAGGAGATCAGCCTCGATATCTTCTAAACAGTAAATATTTTTTTATTCATAATTATTTTTACATTAATAGCTTTTAACATTCCTAATTGAGCATTTCTGGAAGTGATGAAAATGACCCGAATATTTTTTAACGCTTCGCGCTTCGCTTCGCTTCGATCTCTCTGCAGCATAAGACTATAGTCCTGTAAATGAGTAATCCCCATTGAAATGAATAAATGAGTATCTTACATATATTTTTTATTTTTAGACGTTACTGTTCTATCAACGGGTTACATACCAATAAATGGAGGTATTTCTTTACCTGGTGGAGAAGCGATGACAATGATAACTGGTTATTGGAAGTTTCCACGTGTTGTCAAAGAAATATGTGATCCAACATGTGATTGCTTAGCTAAATGGTACCTTCTTAGATAAAGGCTTATATTTACCTATTCATTTTTGTTACCAATACCTACTCACCAAATTAGCGTTCATAAAGTTTAAGTATCTACCTATCCCATAACTTTAAGTTTTCAGTATATTTTTTTACATAACTACTAGCCATCTGTCCCCTTCGGTTTACTTGACCTCAGGCTCGCGTTATTCAGGAGTTCAGGATCTTATTCGTGAACGTGTGGCGTCGGCCTTTTTACTGTAGGAGAAAGACAGACAAGACTTGTGGAGTCAGAAAGATCATATTTTGTTCTGGGTTGCTTTCAATTATGCCACATCTAAGTTACTAGTATATGCATGTATATTTTTCTTTTAAGTACCTAAGATTTTAAAATTACAGGGAAGGCTCAGTAATGGAATATTTAAAACAATCGAGATGCAAATGTGGCCATCTCTATGATTTGCATAACGCAGGAAAATCCCAAGAAAAATATTTCTATCCACCGAAAAGACACGGCCCCTTTTGGATTGACAACGCTAAGATATTCCAGCTTGACCCATTGGAGGACTTTGTTAAGGATACAGTTAAAGAATGTTTAATGTCCAACGAGCCCACGGTAGTTATTTGATACCCTTATACCCTTTCCAAATTAGTCCACTCTAAAGTCCAAGTTAGCATTAGTTGTCCACTTACCATCAGGTGAGATCCCAATCAATCTTGGCATCAAATAAATAAATAAAGTCGCCGGTACCAACTTTTAGTAGGTAGATACCTATCTAATCTACATAATAATGTACTTAAGTATATGAATTTTTTTTTGCAGCCTCAGCCTTCCATGCCAACTATATCGCCTTCTGGTTTAAAACTGAAAGATTTGCTCGCGGTAAACATTTTTTTATCGTTAAAGTAATTAGATGCTACAGACTGCACTCCATGTGGATAATCTACATCAATCAGTCATCATCATTCATTCTTGATTCTCGGCTTTAGTCTTGAATCTGAAGCATATATAACATTTGTTCCTGATATTATGGACCTACCTACTCCTTCTTTCTTCGCGCTTCTCACCTCATCAACCATCTCAGCTTTAGAATAAAATAATTACACTATAGTCTGTATGATTACTACTACCTACTTGCAGGCATTTTTGGCAGAGTTATCTGATACGCCACTTTTAATACCGCATTTACCTAATGCGAATCTTTTGCAAAACCTTCAAGAATGGGTCAGGAAACGAATAAAGGGCAAACTAACACCGGAAGATACTAGTAAGCAATATATGTAGTTAGTAGTAGTAGTAGTAGTAGAGTTTCGAGTGTAGCTCGGTATATCCCTGCGAGATCAAATCAGAAATGAGGAGATCCGTAAGAGAACCAAAGTCACCGACATAGCTCAGCGAGTCGCGAAACTGAAGTGGAATTTTGCAGTCTCGCTACTGCTTCCATATGAAAATCACCCACAGCCATAATAGCAGTGTCGTCAGCAAAGGTGGCAATAGTACTGTTGTCTAGCTTTGTCTAGCTTTCTAGATATCGGATGTGTATAGTAGGTATAGGACCGGACCTAGGACAATTCCTTGAGGTACACCAGCTTTGATTTCTTTAAGATCAGAATAAGCTTCGTCTTGCCTAAAACTGAACATTCTGTTTATTATATATGATTCAAGAATGTCTGCTAGTGATTTAGGCAGCATCAGTCTAAGCTTGTGAATGAGACCAATATGCCAAACTTTATCAAAAGTTTGCGCTACATCTAGAAAAACAGTAGAACAAACTTTTTTCTCCTCAAGCGTTTTCTCAATCACATTGATAATTCTGTGGACTTGATCGATGGTCGAGTGTTTTTCTCTAAAACCAAACTGATGGAATCAGTTTTTTATCATCTATGATAGGTTTCAGCCTCTTAGTAAGTAAAGCTTTTCAAATAGTTTTGACATAATGGGTAATAAGGAAATAGGCCTGTATGATGTTGTTTCATTGGGTGGCTTCCCAGGTTTTATGATCACGATGACTTCTGCCACTTTCTACAAGTCAGGTACATGCTTTAACCTGAATGCAGCATTAATGAGAGTGGTAAGTTTAACTATCGCTTTGCGTGGTATGTTCATTAAAATTTCTGCGGTAATTAGATCATAGCCTTGTGCTTTTCTTTTAACTTAGTTCTAGCTTTATTGTTCGCACCACTTCTTTTGGGGTAGTAAGCTTTATTTCAAAATCCTTTTCTAAATCTTCAGTTGTATATTAAGTATCTGTATGGCCTTCGTTAGGCTGGAATATATTTTCTAAATGCTGAGCAAATCTTTTTGCTTTCTGAACATTGTTTATTGCCCATTCTCCGTTATCTTCTTTTATTGGTGGAATTTGTGTTATGGGCCTTTTTAAGTTCCTGGTGGCCTTCCACAGGGAATTAGTTTTTCGATCACCCGTTAATTTTTGAAGATAATCGTTCATCAAATTGTCATTGTGGGACTTGATCGCTCTCTTGATTTTTGTGGATAAATTATTCAGTAACCTTTTGTCAAGTGGTGATCTAGTTTGATGCCATTTCTTCCTCTGTTTTCTTTTTTCAGTAATTAGGGAAAAATATATTTTGGGTAAATGGTTCCCTGGCATTGTTTTCTCAAGCTTGCTGTATATTTATTATAAATTTGGATTTTGAACTGAAAATTTCATGACGGAAAAATCCTATGCTTAGCATTTTTTTGGCAAGCAAGTATAGCCCCTAGGTATAGACCGATGAAGCTAGTTAGGTAGGTATCTCTACCTTCTACTGTCGAGCTTAAAAATCTACCAAAATAATGTCCATAACTTCACGATAGGTTTTTACTGTTTGTTTCAGAAAAATTTTTATACCTAAGTCAACGACGATGGTTAGACCTCAAACACGTGGACTTTAGAGCACGCGCTTATAGAATACCGTTTACACTGAAACAGTTGGGCCATATTAACTGGCACCAAAGACATTTTATACAAAATTTGGTAAGTTTGTAACATCCATCTGAAACCTTAAACTTAGTATATATATTTACTACCATAAGAAGAGATACAAAGGAGTGAGGAGCGAAAAAATCTCTTACGGCAATACGTAAAGATAGAAAATAATGCGAATCTAGATTTTGGACGTTCTATTTTCCTAGTATTAAAAGTAAGTATTTAAAGATAGGTAGTAGGTATCTACGTCAATGTCTGGATATCTAAATTTTACGTTTTGTGCGTGTGTATTGCTAACTAAGAAAACGTCAAAAGAAGATAACATTTAACTTTTGTATTTACAATATTAGTACATACTTATCTGTTATATTTTATCAGTAGGTAGGTATGACCAAGTAGGTATGTTAAAGATTTATTATTAAAAGAAAGTTATGTATCCGTATTCCATTCTAAAAATGAATCTGCCCCCCGATTGTCTAAAAGTTGCCGATCAAATCGTATTCGTTTGATGGCATTAGCTTCAAAGTAAAATAAACCATAACTGCATTGAATTAGAGCTCAATTTCGTGTAAGCATTCTTGTACGTTTAGGTATGTACGATACGCTCCATAACGCTCCATGTTAAAATCGGTTGTACTGAATTTGTGACTTTAAATCAATACAGTCAAGGAATATTACTTTGACGCTAATGCCATAGAATGAATACAATTTTATCGCGGTTTGATTTTGATCGCGGTTATAATAATAAAATATTATGTTACTTTCGAAAAATATTAATCCAAAATATTTTCAGTTCGAGATACTGTTAGACGATTTCGTTTCGAGGAACAGGCTAAAGCAACTAAACCAGACTAGACTTTGGTGGCCGACGACAAAATACGATGCATATCCCAGTCCTAAATCGTTTTTGTAAGTTATTTTATGCCAACTAATACAAATATACTTAAAAAGAACTAACAGAAGAGAAGAACCAAACCAAGATGGATTAACAAGCTATGATTTAGGAAAAATTAAACCGACTTCAATATACCGAAATAAAGAATAAGTGAAAAAGGAAAGGTGTCCATATCTTGAAAACTACTGAACCGATTTTGATGAAACCTCTACTGTTCCCTAAGTTGGAGTAAATGCAAGCAAATAAAAAAATTAACAAAGAATGATCACAATCTGATTAATAGTTTCGAACAAATGTATGGACAAACATACATACATACAAACATATGTATAAGTAAATACACATATTTTGTTTGGAAGCCTTCATAGAATATCAAAATGTGAATATTTTGCATTTAATTTGAAGTAATACTTGTAAAACTGTTTTTAGGGTTCCATACCAAAATGGTAAAAATGGAACCCTTATGGTGAGACTTTCTCCGTCCGTCTGTCCGTCCGTCTGTCACAGTCGATTATTTCAGTAACTATTAAAGCTATCGACATGAAATTTGGCATAGTTGTGTATAACAGTGGCCCAACATCATTGGAATAATGAAAAATCGAAAATTATTTTTAGTTTTATTAAAAAAAGGGGGAAAATCGGAGGTTTGAAATTTCAAAGTAAAATAACTATATCGACAGGGTTATCATATGAAAGGCCTTCACTTGTGCATTCTAGAACAGTTTTTTATTTATTTCTATATATAATAGTTTTTGATTAATCGGCCAAAATATCGAGAAAAATACCGTTCCCCCCCCCCCCCCCTTATCTCCGAAGTTTACCAATCGAAAAATCTGAAATAATTATGGTCAATAGAGGTTTATGTATATTTTACAGAAAAAATAAAATCAACGCAAAAATTATTTTAGTTTAATTAAAAAAGGGGGAAAATCAGGGGTTTGAAATTTCAAAGTAAGATAATTGTACCGAGTGGGGTATCATATGAAAGGCCTTTACTTGTGCATTCTAAAACAGTTTTTTATTTATTTCTAGATTTAATAGTTTCTGATTAATCGGCCAAAATGTCGAAAAAAATACCGCCCCCCCCCCCCCCATCTCCGAAGTTTACCAATCGAAAAATCTGAAATAATTATGTTCAATAGAGGTTTATGTATATTTTACAGGAAAAATAAAACCAACGCTCTAACTAGCATAGTTTTTTTTATATTAACAATAAACCTCTACAAACAAAGTTAACGATAAATAAGCAAATTAATATAATATTATCGTTTTACTTTTACTTTTGGAGTACGGAACCCTTGGTGCGCGAGTCCGACTCGCACTTGGCCGGCTTTTTTTCTTTCTTTTATGTATAACAAGCTTGGTAAACTCCATCCTTTATAATTTTGCGCTATTATTTTACGTTACTTTACGTCGCCAGTATCGCAAATTATTTCGCTACTTTTACGTCACCGTAGCGAAACTATTGCGTCACTACTGCGTCATGACTCATGTCGTCATCCAAGTACCTATGAGACATCCTGTTGGCAGCCCGCACACAGTCAATATTATTGTCAATATTTTCGAATATTGTCAATAATATTGCGTGTGTGCGGGGCGTATTGAAGGATTGATCATATTATTTCATATAAAAAAAAATATTGTCAATATTTTTATTGACAATAATATTGACTGTGTGCGGGCTGCCTTAGGATGACGGGGTCGGTCGACCGTTACACCGCCCACAGTTCACTCAATCCTGTATTGTCTTCGATCACAGAAAAAAATGTGCTGCGGCAGAAGCATATTATTGTATTCTGCAGAGTTTGCTGTAAAATAATCCTTGTTATACTCAATACCTAAGATGTTTTATACTTTTTTCAGGGACATTTTCTTCACGTACATGCCTGGACGCATGAAAGATACATTCCTCATAAATCCATATAGCTCGGAGCGTACCCCGAAATATGGAGCAAAAACGTGTCCGTTATAAAAAGTGTTCAAATTGTCTTTATTTCTTAAGAAGTACAAAGCTTAGCGTGATTGTTTATAGTTAGTCATTCACTTAAGTAGGTGTTCATTTTGTAAAAAAATTCGTCATATAATATTAATTATAATAATGCTATTTAATTTTTTTGACATTTTTATTTCAATGCTCCAGTTTTTTTGACATTTTTATTTCAATGCTCCAGTTCAAAAAACGCGGTGTCGGTGTTCCAGACAAACAAGCATCATATTATACTTAAGGTGGAAGACACTGTTCTGCCCGCGAAATTCAAATTTAATTTGGTTTTTCGCAATTTGTAAACTAATACGACAAAGTAGGCTTATGGCATTCTAATTGCGACAGTGGCAGTATCGTCTTCACAGGTTTATATAAAAATCTTTACTTGAAAGTGTCCAGTTTAAGAAATTAATCAAAATATCGACTAATTTGTGAGTAACTCACGTCCAACTCAGTATTTTGATTTCATTTACAGATTCTCAGTAGTTCGATTAAAGTTGCCCATACTTCGCCTTGCGCTTCCCCGCACCGCACCTCAAGTCAGACCCACTTAGTACAGACACAGTATAAGGAGATACAGTAGTTTTTGATCTCGTAGTACTACACGTTCGATTCAAGTTGGCCCCTAGCTTCTCCGCACCGCACCTCAAGTCAGACCCACTCAGTACAGATAGAAATATACCGCTCGCGAAGCAACTCTTAGGTAGTATCAAGTACCACTGTACTTAGGTAGTGGCACAGAACACTATGCTTCTGGCAAGCTGGTTTAAACATAGGTAAGAGCATGGTAAGAGTTTTAATTACGTTGTCACTTGTCAAGTATAAACAAACTATTGTTATGGAATGAATAGGAATTCCCGGGTCTTTTGTCAGTGAAATGGAACCGGGAGATCAAATACCGGATCTTTCGGTACTTTCGGGAACTTTATTTTAATTACACGAGTCATTTGTCTCAGGCATATTACCATCTATTATCGATTCCGCCAACCAGTTTTGAACTGGAAATAAATTTTGTGGCTATTTTTTCGACTGGTTTGGTATGTTATAAGAAAATAAGTTAACTGACTTTTTGGTTTTTGAAAGTCTGTTAAAAAGTTAAATTAGTAAGCCTAAGGTACTCATAACATCAGCTATCTGTCAGTGAAAGTCCGGTCAAAATCGGTCCAGCAGTTCCCAAGATTAGCCGAAACATACATACAGACAGATAGGCAGACAAACAGGCAAAAATTTTAAAATGAATGTAAGTATTGTTTAAGTACCGAACGAATATACATTTGGTAAAAATCTGTTATTTTGAAATTACAAACAGACACTTCAATATTATTTATTTGTATGTATGTCTGTATAGAGTATAGATATAGATGTATAGATAATACTTAATAAATAAATAAATTTCAATAGATTAACCGTAAAATAATATTAAAGATTTTACGCAAGCGTAATACGATAACCCTTAATAATAATTAAGGTCCCAAATAGGCCTTGCCTACGTGGGACGCTACTTCGCTCCGCTCTACAATAACCGCACGCACCGCATAGTCTAAGATCCGAACATAACATCGACCTTCACCCATCTGTTTACCGAATGAAACATTTTTTTTATAAAATTCCATACATAGACAAATACGTCTTGTATGTATTGCCTATCAAAATATGTTCATGACTATCATTTATTAAAAAAATATTAATTAAATATTTTTTTAGTGAGTTTCAACGAAGGCGTCGCTTCGCAGCCACTATGCTCTATCCTTCTTTATTACACTAAATAAGCTCGGATTTCTCTCTTGCGCAACTTTACTTGCTTTGATTTTTAAACTTTAAATCCTGGCAATAGTGTTTCATGAACGGTTTATTGCAGGCAATACTATACCATCGCGTTTGTTATTAAATAATCTGTTTTTTGATATATATTTTGATTGGTAAACAAGTGGGTGAAACTTGCTAAAAAAATTTAATTAATATATTTTTTTAATTAATGATAGTCATGAACATATTTTGATAGGCAATACATACAAGACGTATTTGTCTATGTATGGAATTTTATAAAAAAAATGTTTCATTCGGTAAACAGATGGGTGAAGGTCGATGTTATGTTCGGATCTCGTACTAGCATGATTGCCCTGTCTAGACGGCTTCGTCGAACCTCTGTATGAACCTATTTACTCTGTGGTACAGATAACAACCCTAGCCTAATTACCGATGTCTATTATGGACGTTAGCGACATATACCACGAGATCAAAGGCGTTAACTACTGTATCTCCTTATACTGTGTCTGTACTTGAGGTGCGGTGCGGGGAAGCGCGAGGCGAAGTAGGGGCCAATTTTAATCGAACGTGTAGTATGGTGGAAATGGGTGGAAAATAAGGGAAAATGGAAATCACAAGTGGATACGTTCTATCAGCCTGTTTTCACGGCACGATTCTCACTTGCGCCCGCTGTTTTATTTCAATACTCACGACACGGGACGCCGCAGGTTTATGCGATCCCGCAGCCGCCGCGGTTGCGGGAAAGTACCGCAAAAATGGTATCGGAACTCGAAAGGAGAGAACACCTCTCGCCTACATCGCGTGGCTAGGGTTCCGCAAATTTTTAAAAGTATCGATACCTACTCGATGCCAAGTATCGTATCAAAAGTATCGATACCGATGAAAGTATCGGATCAGAAGTATCGATACTACTCAGTATCGAGTACTTTTTCTTTGCCTCGGGAAACGTGTTAAAATCTCAAAAAAGTACATTCTTAATTAAAATCTTTATTCAAAAATAATAAAAAAAACATCTACATTCTGTACTAAGTATACTAATAAAATACTTAACAATTATTACAAATATTTAATACTACAACCCCTTTAATTTGTGAACCCCCAGTCTTTTTCGTTACAATCAGACATAAATAATAATTTATTGACGCGTGAACCGGTGAGATGGTTTCTTGCAGACGTTATCAAAGTCGCAGCCTTTGAGAAAAGTTTTTCAGAAGGCACTGATGTTCCGGGTATTATTAGGTATTTGGTGGCCATGGTATATTTTAGGGTACACCGTTTTCATCTCGCTCCATTGACGTGTTCCCACTCGTTTTAAGCACTTTAAAACAGATTTTACAGGTTGCAGTAGTTTTGTCAACCTTTCTGAAACTTAGTCAGACATCGCTGCTCCCACCAGGAGGCGGCATTTTGGTTTCTAGATTTTCACACTAGCATCAGCACAGTTGAAATCAATAATCAAATTATTATAATAAAATTAATTTCTCTTCCGAGCTAACTTGGTGCCTATAGTCAGTCATATATTAAATTTACTCTTTTTGGTCATATTTAAATTAATGTTACCAGAATATTAATTTAATTTGTTACTAAAATGCCTAAAGTTTATACAAATTCCTACCTAATAATTAGCACGTACAAGTTATTGTCATACATAATATA
The DNA here is from genome assembly GCA_029955525.1 of Oeneis ivallda. Classification (NCBI taxonomy): domain Eukaryota; kingdom Metazoa; phylum Arthropoda; class Insecta; order Lepidoptera; family Nymphalidae; genus Oeneis; species Oeneis ivallda. The sequence goes on along the minus strand of JARPMR010000016.1, from coordinate 11,062,361 downwards.
GGTACGTTCAAACAGTAAATAATATGAAACGTTTTCTAAAAAAAAAAAAGGTGGAAGACACGAGTCTGCCCGCGAAATTCAAATTTAATTTGGTTTTTCACAATTTGTAAACTAATACGACAAAGTAGGCTTATGGCCTTCTAATTGCGCCAGTAGAATTATCATCTTCACAGGTTTACATAAAAATCTTTACTGGAAAGTGACCAGTTTAAGAAATTAATCAAAATACTGAGTTGGACGTGAGTTACTCACAAATTAGTCGATATTTTGATTAATTTCTTAAACTGGTCACTTTCAAGTAAAGATTTTTATATAAACCTGTGAAGATGATACTGCCATTGTCGCAATTAGAATGCCATAAGCCTACTTTGTCGTATTAGTTTACAAATTGCGAAAAACCAAATTAAATTTGAATTTCGCAGGCAAAACTGTGTCTTCTACCATAAGATATCATTCAAGAAATCATCCCATTTCAAAATACCAAGATCCAATTAAAGTACTCAACTGGCCAGTGGCCACACATAGCCGCTGATTAGGAGATTCGGGGATTCCCGTAATATAAATTCAGGATCAAATAGTGAAGTAAAAAGTATCGAGTACATCAGAAAGTATCGATACCTAGTAAAGTATCGGAACAAAAGTATCGAGTACGAAAATACTAGGTATCGCAGCGCAAGTATCGATACTACTCAAGTATCGATACTTTTTTCGGATCCCTACGCGTGGCCCTGTGGCCACTGTCCGGGCGAACGATCAGTCCGCGGGCGATGGCCGCCAAGCGCGCGGGCGACCGCGCCCCGCGCGGTTCTACTGCGGGTGCCACGGCCCACGAGCAACAGCGCCGTGAAAATTGCTACTTCATTTTCCATACAAATCCGCGCGGAGGCCGCGGGCGCGGATGAAAACCGCTCCGTGAGAACGGGGGCTAAGGGAAAAGTCATAAAATAAAAATGGTGACAACTTTCTCTTTGTTTGTGGCGACAACAAAGAAAAACTTTTGATTGGTGTGTAGAGAGAACGGATGGCACTCTGCACTCTCTACGACCAGTGACCAGTTTAAGAAATTAATTAAAATATCGAGTTGGACGTGAATTACTCACAAATTAGCCGATATTCTGACTAATTTCTTAAACTGGACACTTTCAAGTAAAGATTTTTATATAAACCTGTGAATATGATACTGCCACTGGCGCAATTACAATGCCATAAGCCTACTTTGTCCTATTAGTTTACAAATTGCGAAAAACCAAATTAAATTTGAATTTCGCGGGCAGACCCGTTTAATCAAAAAGTGGATAACTAACGTTAAATAACGGAAACGGATGCCTTTTGTTATTCTTAAGTTGGTAAGGTGTGGTTGGTCTATGTTATGAGGTCACGTCTCGTGTCTTGTTGTTCCTGGTCTGTGGTCTCGTAAATTACCATGGAACTAGGAATGACGACTACGTAGTCTTCCTATTTCCATGTGAATAGGGTATTTGACTATATTAAAAATATCGTTTCATTTGGCGTCATCCTAAAAGATTATTATCTAAAAACATTATTCCATACGACAAAACTAAAAAATAAAGTTTTATTTAATTAGAAAACATTAAATAAAATTGCTATAATTCCGGCCATGGTCACGTGATCGAAAACGTTCCGTGATCTCGAATGACGTCACAGTCCACACCACCTATGGGATGTGGAATTGTCATTGTTTGAAATGTGAACTGTGACGTCATGAGAGCAAATGGAACGTTTCGGCGGCAATTTATTTTTTGAATTTATTTCTTGATTTTTATGAAAAGTACTGAAAATTATGCCGAAATATACGTTTTGTTAGCTTCAGCATAGCATTATTAAAAATTTAAGATGATTTTCTAAAAGTAGTCAAATACCCTATTACCAAAAGAAATCACAGACTGAACAACAAGAGAAGAATTAGGGTGGAACCACATTTGTGAGGATCGTTTCGGATTTCGCCCATACAAAACTGTCAAATTCCATAGAAACGTGTACGGATCAAATCGGCTTTTCGATGCGTACACGAATGTATGGAAAATGACAGTTTTGTATAGGCAAAATCCGAATCGATCCTCACAAATGTGTTCGTGGCTCTCGTTAGAGAGTATTATGTTCTGTGTCCTGGTCTGTGGTGTAGGACCAGACTATGATCTGTGGTGTAGGCAAAAATGAAAGAAATCAAGAAATGTCAACAATAGCACAACAATAAAATAGGCTATATAGTGGTTTTTCAAATCAAATTAACATACTACAATGTCCGCCAGGCAAGCTATACAAGTTGGCACTAAAACTGTAAGGCCTGTGCTTTCTTTGACCCAGGCTGATGCAAGGTCGAGAGTACTGAGCCTCTACAAGGCATGGTATCGTCAAATTCCCTACATTGGTTTGTAGCCTGTTATGTCATCAGTAAATTCCTATTTCCTATTATTGCGCTACAATTTGTAATTATAAGTTAAAGTTGAAAATCTCGATGAAAGTCAAAATCTCTCTTACAATAAATATTCTATTTTTTTTTCATTTTCAGTAAAGGATTATGACATTCCGAAATCAGAAGCTCAGTGCCGAGCCAAATTGAAAGAAAGTTTTCTAAAGAACAAGGATGTTAAAGATATTAGAGTGATTGATATTCTTGTTATTAAGGTAATTTTATTTATTTCCTTTATGTTAAGGTGGATTATACGGGTCTGCGCGCGAAATTCAAATTTAATTTGGTTTTTCGCAATTTGTAAGCTAATACTACAAAGTAGGCTTATGGCATTCTAATTCTGACAATAACATCTTCACAGCTTTATATAAAAACTTTGCTTGAAAGTGTCCAGTTTAAGAAATTAGTCAGAATATTGAGTTGGACGTGAGTTGGATGTGAGTTACTCACAATTTAGTTGATATTCTGACTAATTTCTTAAACTGGACACTTTCAAGTAAAGATTTATATAAAATCCTGTGAGAATGATACTGCTATTGGCGCAATAAGAATGCCATAAGCCTACTTTGTCCTATTAGTTTACAAATTGCGAAAAACCAAATTAAATTTGAATTTCGCGGGCAGACCCTTATAATGCACCTTAAGGTATATTAACATTTTAAAGTAAAATCACAGACATCAATAATAATTATTAGGATAAAATTAGTTTTTGTAAGAGGCTTAGGCCCGGTTGCGTGAGGCGCCATTCTAGTTACGTTATAGTTACGATATGGTTAAGTTATTGTTAAAGCTAAGTGTGACAGCTTTATATATTTACATTTAGCTTTAACGATAACTATAATATTACTACAACAGCGCCTCATGCAACCGGGCCTTAGTCTACATAGATTCCTGTGTTTGAAAATTTCATAGAAACCTTTTGTTACCCCAGGGAAAAAATGTATCCTTTGTCTTTCTACTGAAAAAAGCTACTAAAAATCCATAATTTAATCTTTATTGGTCCAATTTGTTGGAGCTAATCTTATGAACAGCTGACCCAAAATTGGTTGGGCTTTAAAGGCATTTGAAAGAATATACAAGGAGTCAATGTAAAAATAACTAGATTATAAAACTTCTTCTCCTTCTTCTTTATCAACCTATAGACGTCCACTGCTGGACAAAGGTCTCCTGCATGGACTTCCACAGGCTTCGGTCTTGCGCAGCTTGAATCCAGCGGCTCCCCGCGACTCGCTTGATGTCGTCAGTCCACCTGGTGGGGGGTCTGCCAACACTGCGTTTCCCGGTGCGGGGTCGCCACTCCAACACCTCGGGACCCCAACGACCATCAGCTCTTCGAACTATGTTCTCCGCCCATTTCCACTTCAGTTTCGCGACACGCTGAGCTATGTCGGTGACTTTGGTTCTTCTACAAATCTCCTCATTTCTGATTTGATCTCGCAAGGATATACCGAGCATAGCTCTCTCCATCGCTCGCTGAGTGACCCTGTGCCTTCTTATGAGGCCCATATATGAGATTATTCAACTTACCTGTGACAAACACACAGGCTAACTCAGTTTGCTCATTTTGCAACATTAAATCAATATAAATCCATATTATTTCAATTATGGTAAATTAAAAAAAAATTGTTTATTGAACCTTGTTTATATTAATTATATTATTTTAGGGTCAGATGGAACTGAAAGAGGCTGTTAATATCTGGAAACAAAAGGGACACATTATGGCATATTTCAAGCCAACCGAAGAACCAAAGCCAAAAGATTTTCTATCTAAATTCTTCTCTGGTCATGAATAATTTACCACTCTGTATACAAACCATTATAATTAAGCGAAAATGTATGAATTAGATAATTGATTTAAAACAGTTAAATAGATTTTCTCTTAGCACCTCCAATCAGTGTTACAACACACTTTATTTATAAAACTAGGCAAAAATTAGTGTTATGTAATAAAAAAATATTAATATAATTACAATTTTCAATACAAATACATGGCACACAGTTGGCAAAACTTTGAATTAATATTTTTCTTCAACAGAGGTCATTCCCATCGTTTTGGTGAAGGTACATTGCATTTGATCATTAAATTCATGAGGTATATTGAACCAGTGTCATCTAATCTAGGGGGGCCCGCTAGATAGAAGTACATAATTCACGAGGTACATTGAACCAGTGTCATCTAATCTAGGGGGGGCCCGCTAGATTGAAGTACATAATTCACGAGGTACATTGAACCAGTGTCATCTAATCTAGGGGGGCCCGCTAGATAGAAGTACATAATTCACGAGGTACATTGAACCAGTGTCATCTAATCTAGGGGGGGCCCGCTAGATTGAAGTACATAATTCACGAGGTACATTGAACCAGTGTCATCTAATCTAGGGGGGCCCGCTAGATTGAAGTACATAATTCACGAGGTACATTGAACCAGTGTCATCTAATCTAGGGGGGGCCCGCTAGATAGAAGTACATAATTCACGAGGTACATTGAACCAGTGTCATCTAATCTAGGGGGGGCCCGCTAGATAGAAGTACATAATTCACGAGGTACATTGAACCAGTGTCATCTAATCTAGGGGGGGCCCGCTAGATTGAAGTACATAATTCACGAGGTACATTGAACCAGTGTCATCTAATCTAGGGGGGCCCGCTAGATTGAAGTACATAATTCACGAGGTACATTGAACCAGTGTCATCTAATCTAGGGGGGGCCCGCTAGATTGAAGTACATAATTCACGAGGTACATTGAACCAGTGTCATCTAATCTAGGGGGGCCCGCTAGATTGAAGTACATAATTCACGAGGTACATTGAACCAGTTTCATCTAATCTAGGGGGGGCCCGCTAGATTGAAGTACATAATTCACGAGGTACATTGAACCAGTTTCATCTATTCTAGGGGGCCCGCTAGATTGAAGTACATAATATAATTCACGAGGTACATTGAACCAGTGTCATCTATTCTAGGGGGGCCCGCTAGATTGAAGTACATAATTCACGAGGTACATTGAACCAGTGTCATCTAATCTAGGGGGGCCCGCTAGATTGAAGTACATAATTCACGAGGTACATTGAAAATTGTATGAGTTCCCACCAGTTTCATCTTATTCCATCAATCTATTCTAGGGGACCCTCTAGATTGAAGTATATGCCCCGTAGTCATAACATCATTGCTAAATACCTACCTAGGTACGTTACTCGGTTATCATTATCACTTCATCCATTAATCTCCACCCATCGCCAGCCCACCTCGGGTCGCCTCTCCTATGAGAAGCGTAGGTAGGCGTCTCCAAAGAGTAAGCGTTTAGGCCATATTCCACCACGCTGGCCTAATGCTAATAGGCGGACTTCACACACCTTCGAGAACATTATATAAAGAACTCCCAGGTGTGCAGGTTTCCTCACGATATTTTCCTTCACCGTTGAAGCATGTGATATTTAATTGCTTAAACGTACATAACTTCGAGAGGTGCGTGCCCGGGATCGAACCTGCGATCCCCCGAATAGAAGACCACAGTCATAACCACTAGGCTATCATTGCTTGTGCTTGTGTGTTTATTAGGTAAGTATAATATACTTAGGTACTAGCTGTGCTTACTAGTCGTCGCCCGCGAATTCGTTCGCGTTCATTTAGTTTTTACCTATATAAAAATTATTTAAAAAGACTTCGAACGCCGCTGCAACGGACGTCGTCACGGGCAACAGCTAGTTTCCGAAAAAAAAAGAATTATGAAATTCGATTTGTCGAAATATGGAGAAAAATCGACAAAAGCTATCATCCCTTATGTCACCCCTTCAAATTCTATTTTTGCATCAAAAGGTAGCCTATGTCGGTCTCCAAGGTTCATTCTATCTTTATACCAAAATTCATCAAAATTGGTTCGGTGGTTTAGGTGTGAAAGTGAAACAAACATACAGACAGAATTACTTTCGCATTTAGTTAAAAGTACCTAATATTAGCCATATAGCCATGCTGAACTTAGCGAATATTCCTCTAGTCTCTTCACTCCAAAATAAATAAGTCTTGTGTTAGGCTTAGGAGTGGGTGCGACAATAGTGTAACGGGTAGGGATTGAACTGTCGATCTTTAAATCAGTCCACGCTTTTCACATTAGGGCTATTGAGGCTACTATTAAACTTCTACCTGCCTGGAAAAGGCCCTAAAAATTGGTTCAGACGTTCCAAATATTACATAGTCAACAGAAAGAGACCGATTAATTATATAGAAATCATAGACTTTTCAAGGTGTGGACTGTAAGGACTATAAAAGTCAATCTATCTTTAGTTAAGTTCTAAAAAACGAAGCATAAAGTTGATCCCTCACCGAGAGCATTCGCCTGTAATTTAACAAACGATTCGATTTTGAGCATTCCCTAAGTCGCAATACTGTCTCATTCACCGAAGAGCATTCGCCTGTACCTAATCGATCCAATATTCGTTTTTGAGCATTCGCCTGCAGTCGTATCAGTTGTTTTTTGATGGCATGATCATTGTATCACAGGTGTTATAGACTGACTGTATCACAGGTTGGCAAGTTTTTGGCAAACGAAGATAAAATTTTTATAAGTTGAATGTGGACAAGTCCATCCAAAAACTTAGTTTTAAAGAATTTTCGTGAATAAATTGGTTGCTAATAATACAGAGTAAGCCAGCTTGCTTTGATTTTTGGGTTGTTTTGTCAAATGGGTTTCGAGGAAAATAATATAGGTACCCAAGTGTAAATTTATGATTTATTCCATCACGTATAATCCACATCACATTTCTTACAAAGGCGATTGAATAATTCAGTTAAACGATTGCAAAGTGCAAACGTAGGTATACACTGTACATAATATATAGCTGTATAGCTAAACCTACCTACCTATAGTGCGCGCGTTAACAACTGAGTCGTTGGGCAATAAGTCATTCTAATCAGTCTATCTCGCTCGCACTCATTGGGCTTATGGAGCGTGATACTGATGTGCGTAACAGCAGGTAGTCGATATACAAGATTTACTAAATGGGTTTTCCAAGTTACGTATGAAATTAAGTTAAGTATGAAATTATAAAATAACACAATGAATAAAACATACTTAATCTATATTTATAAATATTTTATTATACTTATTACAAATTATCTTCATCCGAATCATCTGTGTGATCACTATCGTCTTCCTGTAGATTTATAATAACTTTTTTCAAAACCGTTTCCTAGAGGTCTTCTGCATGCTTCACACATTTAACTCAGTTTTCCCTGCTAACGTTTTCTTTTGCTTTATGCAGATCATCGGCTAATTTAAAAGTATGGTTTTGCGCTGCAACTTCTCCTTTTACCTGAGCCCATATGAGCTCAATAGGATTATATTGACAATGATATGGTGGCAGTGCAGGTATCACTTCATGACCACGTTCATGTGCCAGCTGATCTATTAAATAATTTTTTAGGTACTTTACTCTAACTTTTCGTAAAAGTTCTTTTATTTCATTATTTGTAAATGCGATGTTGTTTTTCCACGGAATAGAAAAACCAGTTTTTCGTTAACCACTCCTGAATGTTTTTCTAGCTCTAGAAAGGGTAGCTTTGGTCGCCGCGATAAGGTAGACTCAGTTAGCGAGTGTCGCACTGGTGGAACATGCCTAATGTTATTGACATTAAATTTATGGCCCGACAACTCAGTTGATAGCGCGCGCACCATAGCCGAAATTAGCTACCTGTTTTAATGGTAAAAGCGAGGATTTCTTCAGTAAACTGGTAGGTACTCATAAGTAGCTTACGAGATGAGTGCCATCCTGAGGAATGTGCAAAAACTCAAGCTGCTTTGGCATTCAACTCGGTAGGTAGGTCGGTAGGTATTAGGTAACTACCTATAACCCAAACCGATGACGATACTTGTGATGACGACGGTAAATTGGACAGTCAACAAAAAGAGAGTTCGTATTCGAGGCTCGAGGAGAAGAATCTAATAATGCAGATGGAGCCGCAAACTGTTACCCAGTGGTAACAGTTATCGGCTCTCGTCTGAAAAATTGGAAATTCTGTAATCAGCACGTCATTTTGATGTGTACACTTGACCATTTTCTTGAATACCTACTAAACAAGACGTACCTACTTAGGTAACTATGGAGTAGTGAGACATTATATTATGTAAGTATTATACCACAATACGGTACCTACCTGTACCTATATAGTAGGTACCTACTTACCAAAAGATAGGTATGCCAACATGTAGGTTGTAGATACATATGCAGTTCTGCTGTTTTTATATTATGCATTTATATAGGTATGTATTATCCTTTACACCATACAATTTAAATGAATATCTTAGGAGTTATCGCAAAATAAAAACGAACGCGAGCCAAAATAAATACGCGGATATCAACCCGATGGCGATGACGGGACTCGCTCACGTGATGCGACCAGTGACCACCCCCGCGCCGCGTTGTTGCTATATTATAAGCCGAGCGATACTTCTTTTATAAGTCTACATACTGTTCAATATGCTGTTCAATATAACTTATGGAACATTTCAAGGAGTTTGCAAAGCATAAGCGTAATAATAAGATCTACTATCCGTGCGAAGCCGGGGCGGGTCGCTAGTAAATTATAATTATGTACCTGCGAGAATGTCGATATTTCGACTGGAATTTCGCAACTGTTTAGTACAGGCATAAATGCATAATATAAATTGAATGATGTGTGAAAGCATAATATAATAAAATTACTGAGGCTAATGTATTTACAATTTCTCTGATAATATAATTTACCTTTCACAACCATAAAATTACAATAGATTTTAACCAATAACATACGATAATACATAATACCATAACTACGTAGGTTTGTATCTATACAATATGTATCAAAAACCCTGTTGTTCCTTTTAGCTACGTATACGTTAACATGTAGGTGTAACATTAATGAAAATCTTATTAAAAAAAAATCAAGAACTGAACATCATTCATCATCGTTCATAGTCAAGACAGTTAATAAAATAGACACGTAAAAAAATGTTAGCAACATCTGAAAGTGCTACCGTCTGCGGGCGCGCGAGGCCGCGCGGCTAGTACGATACGACTTGCTATCTCTCTCGCACTCACTCTCGCTCGCGATGCCTCGCGGAATTGCAGGGGTGAGAAATCATTTTCATTTTACAAATAATAACGATTTAATTTTGAATTTAAGAGTTTTCCAAATAAGTTGATTTTCTATGTTTGAAAACCGATTCTCATAATGCAGCTCACAGGAACAACAGGTTTTTGTTAAGTAGGTACACAGTGTATAGCCTGTAGAGTGTAGGTACAAACCTGCCTACAGGTGCTACAGGGTAGAAACGGTTAAAGATTTTTAGAACATAATAATATTATTATTCTAGTGACGAAATGCCTGTATGGTGAAAAAACTATAAAACTTTTATTACCTTTATTCATTAATTCATCGTCATCTAAACGCCGCCGGCCCAATACTGGGCACGAGTCTCCACTCTCCTATCAAAATGAGAAGGCTTAGGCCGTTAGTCACACACACGAGCTTAACGTTTCCACCCTGTTTTATGACGTTTAAGTTTTTTTATATTTTAAATTAATTATGTAGTAAGTAATTTCCACTTTTTATAACACGTTCGTCTTATATCTATAATATTTTATTGAAATATTATTATTTGATTTTCATATAAATACAATTTTCTTTCCCTAAATTGTTTGTAATTTAGGCGATTGGTATGGACTTTTGATTAAATATAAATAGGGAACCATTCTGTAAATTATTTCCGAGATAATTTCATATAGGTACAAAAAGTGAAATAAAACTATCACAAGATCATAATTACCATATTTTTGCTATTTGATATAAAAATTGGTATTTATTAACTAGTTAGTTTAATAAAATGTGATATTACGCTATAGCCTACGATTATATAATGTAAAACACGGAAAAAAGTATCGTTTGACTCAAATATTATTATTATAATTACCTATTAGTCTACTTATGTATCTATGCATGATAAATGAAGCTTTTTAAATCTAACGGCACGTTAGGTAGGTACCTACATGGCTCCCAGGATAACCTATACAATCTATAATTACATAAACTTATTAATGTTTTGGACGAATCATCCAATTACAATAACTATAGGTAATTAAGTAGGTACTTATATTATAATTATATATATGTCTAAACAAAATCTTGGCGCATCATCAGCAAATATGAAGACAAAAGTCATCATCTATCTCATTCATTACATCTAGTGAGGTCTTTCATCGCGTTTGAGGTATATTACAACAGCATCTTCACAAATTCTGTAAAAAAATAGAAATAGAAAAAATTAATTAAAAAAAATAATTTTAATAACTTCAACGGAACACACGATTATGCCTCAGACTAATATCAGATAATTTTTTATTTTATTCATAAAACCAAACACGATTTCAGGACTGTGCAGAAGGACGAACTGCAGTAAGGTAATGTAAGGATTTCGATGAGGAAGAACCATAATTATTATCTAATAATTATTATCCTTTATCCTTTTTAATAATTTGATCGCCGGAAGCTCACAGCACGCCCCCCCCCCCCCCCCGCGTGTGTACTTCTGGGTTACGCTAAAAACAACAACGCTTCTTCAGGATCTTTTTCGCATGCTTCTGGCTTCTCACTTCAAAACTTGGTGATTATAACCGGGAACCATAACTACTACATCTAATATCTTTAAACGAGCAATTCTTGTATATTATATAATTATATATAATCTGAATCTCGGAAACGGCTCCAACGATTTTCATGAAATTTGGTATGCAGGGGGTTTGGGGGGCGATAAATCGATCTAGCTTGGTTTCATTTTTAGAAAAGGTCATTTTAAACCGAGCAAAGCTCCGTCACCCAGATATTTTCATCCTAATTCAGGTAGGTATAATAGAAATAACAAGAACAAACTTGAGAAAATGTTAATTAATCATCCCTGAACAACATCCCAAAGTTTAATTTAGTCAAAAGCTAATAAGCCCCTGTAGCCAAGTTACAATTCGTTGTATCGTTTCTCTTTCTACGATCGTTCTCACTGGAAGTTTTGCCTAGGCCTAGACTAGATGGCGCTGCAGCTGATCAAAGACAGAAGTGTATTGATAATAATTCGCGGCATTTTGTATTATAAATGTTTTAAATGCTAAAAAAAACAATACAAAATGCCGCGAAATATTATCAATACACTTCTGTCTTTGATCAGCTGCAGCGCCATCTAGTCTAGCTCTAGTCAAAACTTCAAGTGACAACGATCGTAGAAAGAGAAACTTTACAATGAAGTGTAACTTGGCTACAGGTCAAGGCACGAGCTGGCCTAGGCGATGTTACCTTCGTAGTCAATGCGGCCGTCGCGGTCGATGTCGCCCAGTGCCAGCACCTGGTTGAGCTGCGCGTCCGTCACCGGCTCGCCGATCATCTCCAGCGCCGTGCGCAGCTCGTCCCGCGTGATGTAGCCGTTGTCGTCGCGGTCGAACACTCTGCGCATGCGCATTCGACAGTTACAGAAACCGTTAGGTTGATTATACGAGTCTGCCCGCGAAATTCAAATTTAATTTGGTTTTTGCAATTTGTAAACTAATACGACATAGTACTTATAGTCTAGTCGATAAGTTTAAAATGGTACAAAATACTGCTCTTAAAATTATGTGCGATAGCACAATGAATTCGGAATAACGCCTAGAAAAATGTGCCAAAAGCGTGTATTAGCACATAAAAAATTGCAAAAGTTATGAATAATTAAAGATGAAAAAAATGGCATTTCGTTTTTTGCCAATATTTCATAAACTATTAATATTTAAGAAATTTCAAAAAAAGATTCTGAAAGAAGAGGAAATTTCCAATAAAAAACTCCTGACTCTCGGAACTCTATCTCCATTATTTATAATTTTAATTTAACGCTGAAAATAGGTCTGCGCGCGACATTTTTAGATTGCGCGCGCGGCGTCAAAAGCGAGTACGGCACATTAATTAATTTATTGAAGGTATTGAATATTTTTTTTTTTTAATTTGAAAAAATTATGGTGTATTCTGAACACTATAAATAATTTATTCTTGTTGGAAATTTTACTTAAAGTTAATTTTTCAACAAGTTAAACAATTGTTAACTAACAAAATTTTCTCGAACTTCCGTCTTAATTGTTAAGTGAAAAAAAAATGTTTGAATAAGTGTCGTAAAAAATTGTCGTAAAAAAAAGTAGAAATGGGCTGAGCACAAAGTTCGAAGAGCTGATGGTCGTTGGGGTCCCAAGGTGCTGGAGTGGCGACCCCGCACTGGGAAGCGCAGTGTTGGCAGAGCCCCCACTAGGTGACCGACGAATCAAACTAGTTGAAGGAAGCCGCTGGATTTAGGCGGCGCAAGACAGAAGCCTGTGGAAGTCCATGCAGGAGACCTTTGTCCGGCAGTGGACCTCTATAGGTTGATAAAGAATGAAGTGGTTATTACTATCACCATCAGTATCCCATGAACATCCCATCAACGGCTCATTACTGAGCGCAGATCTCCTTTCAGAGTAGGGCCATAGTCCCCCACACTGGCTCAAAGCTAATTGGCAGACTTCAGACACATTTGACAACATTATGGATTGTTATCCATAATATTTTTGCGTTGATTGGATTACACTTAGGCCGTCCGTACGTCCGTATCCTCATGATTTCCCTTCACCGCTGAAGCATGTACCTATTGTTTAATTGCTACATCACTAGATACTAATTATAAAACCAATCCCTCCACTGAAATTGTGTGTATCTACGCGCTGATCTCTAAAACTGCTCTTCATTTTCATTTCGTTTTCAGCGATGGAATGCCAATGCATGGATTGATTCTGTGAGAATGTTTAGGTATAGGTATAATTAACATAATTATTATGTATGAAAAGTGATACTAAAAGTAGAAATTAAGTCGGCGCTTACTCAAAATTACAAATAAAGCAAAATCAGCTGGAAATGAGCTGAAACTTACTTAAAAGCCGCGAGCAAATCTCTCGTGATCTCTTCCTCCGAGTCGCCTCCACTCGTCGTAACATCCAGTCCTTGGAGTGCCTGTATCTTTGTCACCCACTGCATGAATTCATTTTCGTCTATAATTACACTCCCTGTAACATAATTAAGGTTTGATTTTTAAGGTTCCATTTATTTATTTATTACCTAATGGATGGATAGTAGCAAGATGTGCTGCACGTCTAAGACTGTACTTTTTTAGAGCTCTTAGAATATTTTTAAGCTATTGAAGAGCTTTTATCGCGGGCTTTGAGCGCGGCGACCGAATCAAGAAATTCCGTAAAGAAAATAAACCTAACACCTCCCACTCCGACCGGCACAGCGGTGCGGCGTTGAAAGCCGTGCATCGTCTAACGTCGTTTCAGTTCGGCAGACTTCGGCACGGTGTTTGTGTGCGTGCGACTAGAAAATGCTATGCAATAGCTTTACCGCGGCAGTCCCCGAGTGGCACACGTATTTTTTTTATCCTAAAAATAACTAGGGTTCCTTTTTAAAAAGGAAGACTTTTGATATTCTAATTTGTAACCGCTGAACCGATGTTGGCAGCATTTGACACAGTGATTGTTTGGCGCTTGCATTCCGGAGATGGACATCAAAGAGTTCCCACGGTATTCTTAGAAATCCTTTTAACTCGTGGACGATGCCGATGTCGCGGACAGCTAGATCTACAGCTAGGTAGCCAGCCATTCGTAATGGCGCATCGTCTTAGAATAAACGATTACCAAAATAAATATCACGTGTAACTGAATGTTTATACCTACTATTTATATATTTTTCACATAGTATGCAGCACGAGTATGCAAGGTTGCTTGTCAAAGTGTTTAGTTTGTAACCAAATGAAGGCAGACGTATAGCTACCTGCATGATGATACCTAACCTTTTATCAGAACTTATCAGAAAACAAACGCAGATATTTAGGTAACGTATGATCTTGTATGATAGTAGTACCTATATACCTAGACCTAGGTAGGTAAAGAATAGAAAATGAATTTATCTAATTGGCGGGATAGCCTAGTAGAATAGTAGGTAGGTAAGTAATTATACTTTTGTATTGTAGCTATTTTATTTATATTGAAATAACTTTATAACTCACTTCAAAACTAAACTTGAATCTTTGCCAAGTGATACCCACTGTACCTAACGAACTTAATACATTAACAAGTGGGATGTTCAAAAACTAATACTCGTAGATATATTATATTTAAATAAATCGCTATGGCTACCTAGGTATCTAAATAGTTTAATAATATTGCTATTTGATTAATTTACAAAGTTCTTTCTTTGGATAGTAGCTAATAATGTAGGTACATAGAAGTACCTAGGTACAGACACCTGTTCTGGATTATTAGATTTCAAAATACAATAATTAATGATTTCCTGACATAATCTCAGACACAGCGGCCAATTTCAAAAGTGGCTAGCTATAACTTCGCAGGAGATATTATTATTATATTACACACAATGTGTTCGCCGTACAAACCTATCCTTTGGTGCGCTAACACAGGCACACTCAGCACTCTCTACCCTTCATTCTCATAGGCCAATCCGAAGAGATATCATATTTAAATCGGATAAAATGGAGTGATCGGGCATACCGCACACGTCTAAAACGGCTTCACGTGGCTCACGTGCTCTCCTAGGCACGCTATAAGTACACGCATTACGCACGCAACACAATATATAACGGCCAACCCGGAAGCGGAACTGAATGACCAACCAACCACCGAGACAGTATTAATTCATTCTAGGCATGAGGCATAAAATAAATGGCTAAATGAACATTACAAAACTATCTATTTTTAGAAAATTCCGAGAGGTTAAGGCCAGTCATAAGAGGTACGTCGTAATCTTCGCCGCTAATGCGGCAGTCAATAGGTACCTACTCAATAGCCAGCTATATTATTTAATACATTAGGCTCACAAAACCCGACAGAAGTATCTTGGACAATATCGAATTACGATGCAACAAAATTCAGCTACAGTTAGTAGTATCACAACAAATATGCGAAACGATACCCGCCATAAATGATTACTGATACATGGATTAGATGCAGTTTGGGATACCCTTTCTAAAAAATACTTTTCATCCTTGCGTAAAACGCGTGTTTTTTCTTCTAAAAATATTATTAATTTATTTTTATTTTTCGTCAACAAGCGTGCAATGGAACGATATTTTGAACTTATTTGGGAACCATAGACAATTTTCCATACTGTATGCGTAAAATGGAACGCAATTTGGCTTGACTGACCACTGACAATAGAAAATTCGTTTCTGTTTCTTTATAAGGTTGAATCGTGAATGTGCTCCTGTTGGGTTTTTTTTGTATTTATTCTATCGATCCCGGTTTTGTTTTTTGCGTCTGCTTACTGTAGTTTACTATTTACATATGACGTCATAACATGGCTTCTAGGTGTTTTCGTCAATTTACGCGCGAAATTTTTTTTATTGGTACTTATCGATTGAATAAAATTTAAAAAAAATCTAGTAGTCAATTATCATATTAGGATTAAATTGACACTTTCTTCTTTTCTTTTCTTCTGCTGGACAAAGGTCTCCTGCATGGACTTCCACAGGCTTCGGTCTTGCGCCGCTTGAATACAGCGGCTCCCTGCGACTCGTTTGATGTCGTCGGTCAAATTGACACACTTTTCATAAAATAGTAAAATACCCTATTGTCGACCCATGGGCCATGAACCTATATTTTATTTGATATTTTTTTAAGAATATAATTGAGCAGATCAGCTTTCGGACACCTAACAGCTTTAACTCAATAGCCCAACGGTTAAAGGTGCGGACTGAAAACTGAAAGGTCGCAGGTTCGAATCCCACCCTTGCACTATTGTCGTACCCACTCCTAACACAAGCTTTCCGCTTATTTGGAGGGGAAAGGAGAACATTAGTCAATTTCAACTTGGCTGATATACTTTTAAAAAAACTACTAAAAATTGGTTTTCTGTAAAGTCGGTTTACGGACGATACGTGATAACGTCATAAAGAAACATTGATGAAAAATTGCTTACTTTTTGAATTGAATTGAATTATTATCACGTTGAATTATCATTATTTTATATAATACAAAGAAGGAGTTAACTGAGAATTACAATTTTCTCTAGTCACAAGCCAAATCTTGGGCCGATCGTGCCTCTGTATCGCTTGTTCCGCGCTCTCGCTTGCACCCTCAGGCTCAGGCGGAACGTGACACTTTTTCGTGCGTGCAGCCGGTGTTCACGGATTTATTAGACGTTATCACGTCAAAAGTGTGGTGCCCTTTAGATAATATATGTATTATTGTTATAGGAGTAGGTACTTAGTCCTAGAAAACTAGCAATTTGATGATCACGTCATCTGTTCCGCACAGCTATTGAATGTATCCGAATTCGTTAGTTTTGAGCATCGGAAAACCCTTGCATGAATCTCGACAGAATATCTTTGCACCAGAAACGATTTCAGGCCGATCTGTCGAATCTGTGCGTGTATCAGGATAGCTAATAAAAGGGGTGTCGACTGTCGACTGTCGTTAAATGTTAATTACCTAACGTGATAAAAAGGAACTCATTACAGCCGTGAGTTGGCAGGTTTGTCGAGTGCTCTTCATGACGTTTGCAACTACATATTAATCATTAATCGTCGAAAAGCACAACGTAGTATGAGGATAGGATGCGATAGGTATAAATATAAGTAGATAATAGGTAAATAAGTCTTACACGCACTCCGCAACAATAGCAAAATTAAAATGCCTACAAAAATATCAAGAAGTGCATTGTTTTTCTCCACAGCCATACAAAAGAAACATACAAAGGGAATGTCGCTTTTTCAACGATACCCATTGTTTTATTTTGTCATAGTGTTTTCAAAAATCACCTCTGGGTCTTTAGAATTAGTTAGAAGAAAATATTTTTTTTTTATATTTTACAGTTAGTAAATAGCAATCTGTTTTTATGTCTATAGCTATCCATGTTATGCGAGGAAAAGACGATCTTTGAGAATAAAAAAAATACCGGCTAAATTAAGAACCTCCTCCTTTTTGGAAGTCGGTTAAAAATAATAAGTAACTAATCAGCTAGCAAAATGTTGCGCTAGCTGTAATGTGGTAAACTAAGTAATTAAGTACTTAAATATTGCTTATTGAATTTATTTTTAGCGGGAAATTCAGTTTTAAACTATACCTAATATAATATAGATACTCTAAGCATAGGGTTGTCAACTTCTTATTCTTTATAAACTGATAGACGTCCACTTCCGTACAAAGTTCTCTTGCATGCATGCATGTGCTTCACGCGACTCGCCTCCTGAAGTCGTTTAACTAGCCTTTGACCGCAACTTCGACCGCGTGGAATTAGATATTCTTTGTGTTTCTGGATTAAAGGTAGCCTAGTTCTCAACTATACCTTCCCATGAAAAAAGCATGTCATGAGTTGCTCTGTTGCTGTGTGATTGAAGGACAAATTAACAAACAAATACTTCCGCATTTTTAATAGTAATTAGTAAGGATGTTTTCATGTTAAAAATAACGATTATTGTTCATGTACAGTACTGTAGTGTTTCTATTTTCTTAGATTTCATTGTACGGCGTGTGAAAAACGCTTTTCTTTATTTAATGTAAGTACCTACATTCTCAAATACCTACATATTATTTTACTTTTGAACAAAAAGATGACAACCCTATTGAAGCAATCAGAATATTATCGTGGATAAGCATATTATTGCGATGGTAGATAGAAGAGGGTGGCGGGCTTTTATGGTGGTCGTCGTTGCGTGCTAAGGCGTGGTGAGCAGTTGTGCCCTTTTAAAATTGGGAGTTTACAATTTCTTAACTGGATGGTATGGTTAAGATGTGGTTTGACGCGAGGCTTCGTGCCTTCAAATACTGCCGGTCACAATAAGATATAAAGATAGGACAGAAAAGTGGATTAAGCACGTACGTGCCAATTAGCAATATATATATATTTGGAAATAAAACAAAAATAAAACCCATAAAAATGCTATACCTATCACGCTGTTCCTAATTAGAAGTCAATCTCTATCCTTTCACAAGGAAGCGTTCATTTTCAACCAAAGAAAAAAATCTTTCAAGCAACATGGACGGCGTGGCTTGTCAAGAAATAATTATGTACGCATGAATCCTAAGCAAAACAAGGATGTTATCAGTTCTACATAGTGTGTTGCCGATGCTATAATGCCTTCATTAGCATTTGCATGATGCCTTCATGCTTTGATCGATCAGCTTTTGCCTCGGCTGAAGCGTGCCCATATCAGCCGCTTCGCGTTACACAATGCCCCTTGCCCTTGAGACCTGCTACTGGCTACTGCTGTGCAGTTTAGGGGGACCTATAAACCCAGTCAAATTGTATAGAAATAAGAAAGGTAGGTACATATACATACAACCTACTGGGAAAATCCCAAAAAAATGTAGACAAATGGTGCCCATAAGTTTATTCTGGTCTGGCAGGTGCTAAATGTCTACGTCGCAGTTTTACACAAGACAATGTAGCGACTCTTTCATGTTTCCCTCATAAATCAACTGTATTCATACCATAAAGTTTCTAAGTCTGTTTACTTGCAAAATTCTTATATTTCGCGGAATATTTTAGCGCTATCATATCGTTTATTATATTATAGTAACGAGTATGATAGATAGGTTTAGGTAATATATTAATATACAATTATGAAGCAGTGATAGCCTAGTGGTTAGGACTGTGGTCTCCTATTTGGGGGTTCGCAGGTTCGATTCCCGGGTAAGCACCTCTGACTTTTCGGAGTCAAGTGCGTTTAAGCAATTAAATATCACTTGCTTCAACGGTGAAGGAAAACATCGTGTGGAAACCTGCACACCTGAGAGTTCTTCTTAATGTTCTTGAAGGTGTGTGAAGTCCGCCAATTCGCATTGGGCCAGCGTGGTGGACTATGGCCTCAGGCCTATAACCCTTCTCTGAGAGGAGACCTGCGCTCAGTAGTGAGCCGTTGATGGGTTGCTAATGATGATGATGATGATGAATATATTATGGTTCTAGATGTTTCTAACAATGATAATATGATATTATAGTCGAAACAAAAATGTGAATTCGCGATGTGGGATAATAATCACGTAACGCTGGCAATCTTTTTTTTAACCGGACAAGTGCGAGTCATACGCACTGAGGGGTGTTGGTTTAATACTCAAAGACTGAGGGTTACGAAATAGTTGTTAATGTGTTATATGGGGCCAAAGAACATTTTTGTTCCCCGAGGGCGTTATTTTGAATTCGGAGCGAAGTGAAGGATTCTAAAGTAGAATCCTGAGCGTAGCGAGGAATTCAATATACACAGCCTGAGAACAAAATATTTTGGCCCCGAATGACACACACTATTTTTTCATCATTACCTATGAGAAAAAGCTAGGAGCATCAACCTACTATGTATAGATATTACCTATACGTAAATACCTATTCGAAAAACGAATATTGGCTTCAAAGGATAGCGGGAGCAAAATTTAATTTTAACCCCATGGGACTTTTCATTTCTCTCTTCTGATTGGTCCGCGTTCGTGCTTTAGTATATGTTTTCCTACTGCGTTCGTTGCAGAAACCTGTCGATCGCTCATTCCGTTCGAAATTCAAAAATGTTTGAGAAGCTGTTGTCTTCGATAAGTCACGTGATCAATTTGTCGATCGGATAGACGCCTATATATTTTTTTAATTTCGAACGGAATAATGGCTGCTTTTTCTCATAGGTCTCATCACCTAATGATGAAAAATAGTGTGTGTTACTCGGGGCCAAAATATTTCCTTCACTTCGCTCTAAATTCAAAATAACGCCCTCGGGGAGCAAAAAAATTCTTTGGCCCCCTAAAACACGAATAATAGACTGTCACTATCGAACCTCGAATATGGCCACGAACTTCTCAAGCATAGCGCTAGATGGCCCTGCACTACAAATACTGCATTTTCAGTTTTCACGTAGGTAATATTTTATCACAGAGTTAAAGTAGAAACTTGAAATTTTCACAGCGTGAAGAAACCTTTTCCTTTATATTTAGTATAAATTCTAAAAAAAAATCTCTAGCCGGTTCTGGGAAAAAGAGCCTTGACACACGGACAGATGGACGACGTTGTCCATCTGTCTGGTCTCTGGGTACCAATTGTCTAAAAGTTATTCCATTGATCGTATTCGTATTCGATGACATTAGCGTCAAAGTAAAACAATCCTTGATTGTATTGATTTAAAGTCACATATTCATTACAACAAATTTTAACATGGAACGTTATGGAGCGAATCGTAAATACCTAAACGTATAAGAATGCATACACGAAATTGAGCTCTAATTTAATGCTGTTATGTTTTATTTTACTTTGACGCTAATGTCATCGAATACGATTACGATCAATGGAATACAATCGCACCGCTGCACTCTGTTCCGTTCCGGGTTCCCTTTTTTTTGAAGAATATAAAACTAATATAAGCTATTTGTGGTATAAGTAGGTTTTAAAAAAAAGCCCACACATATTATAACAATCATATAACGTTTTCTATAATTAGTGTAGGTATTGTACATCTTTGGTACTGATGAATTTAAAGAAGAAGTAATCGAATGTGTTTGTGCTGGTCTTATTAAATAGATTATTTGCAAAAGTTTATTACCTAAGTTAAATTTTCAAGATTACCAAGGGACTACATTAATGTACGTACGCCATAATGTTGATGCAATTAGTTCAAATGTATATGAAATTTCTATTGTATATCGACATATCAAAATATTTGTACGCCGCTACGGCTAATGTGTTGAACTTTTTTTTAAGCAATTAACATCCTTTGTAAACACATATTAAGCAAATAAAGAATTTCTATTTCTATTTCTATAATACGTATCTACAAAAATGACGTGGCAACCCCTGAACAAGGGGGTGTAAGAAGCGAGGCCACCGGAAGCCGTTCAGCTCCCACCTGCACGCCATTACAACTACGCCTCGAATAAATTATCTTCGTTTAATCAGCCTTTAAAAATAGCACATTATGATAAATCTGTCTTTTCGTCACGCTTCATGCCAATAATAATAAGTATTCAACGCAAGCGTTCCTTAATTTGGCAAACAAAAATAACAAAGGGCACCGCATTCCAAATGAACTTTACTTTGGAGTTCAAGTAAATGTTTTATGATTCTTTTTAGGGTTCCGTATCCAAAGGGTGACAACGGGACCCTATTACTAAGCCTCCGCTGTCCGTCCGTCCGTCCGTCCGTCCGTCTGTCAGCGGGCTGTATCTCGTAAACCGTAATAGATAGATAGTTGAAATTTTCACATATTGTGTATTTCTATTACCGCTATAACAACAAATAATAAAAATAAAATTAAATTGAAAAATAAAGGGGGCTCCCATACATGGAAAAGGAGTCGAAATTAAATTTTATTTTTTCACCCCGGCATGTGGGGTGTCATTCTCTAGAGCTCATTAAGTGGAGTTCAAATATATATTGTTTTATTTTTTAGCTACAAAAATGAAGAAATGGGGGGCTGTCAAAGTTTTCGATCTAAATATGTATCTAGTTTCAAAAAATGATTTGGTCTTATGTACGGACCCTAAAAGAGCGAGACCCGACTCGCACTTGGCCGATTTTTGACTTCGATTTGACCTATGTTTTAATAATTTGTTTTTAATAGTTTGTTTTAATAGTAAAACTTCGATTTGACATAGGTCAAATCGAAGTTTTACTATTAAAATTTAGTTTTACGAACGAAGTTTTACTTGGTGCCGACAGCAAAAATAAGTTTGGATTTATTGAGCCATTTACTTTTCCACTAGAAGTAAATAATTATACTAAAACTATCTAATATACTATGTAAATTAGATACATCATCATCAACCCATCAACGGCTCACTACTGAGCGCAGGTCTCCTCTCGGAGAAGGGTTATTGGCCATAGGATTTGACATAGTAAAACAAAGTGATTGCTCTTTATGCCGACAGGAAAAATGGGTTTGGAATGGACGTAAATAATTATACTAAAACTATCTAATATATTATTATGTAAATTAGATACATGATCATCATCATCATCAACCCATCAACGGCTCACTAACTGAGCGCAGGTCTCCTCTCAGAGAAGGGTTATAGGCCATAGTCCACCACGCTGGCCCAATGCGAATTGGCGAACTTCACACACCTTCGAGAACATTATGGAGAACTCTCAGGAGTGCAGTGTTTTCCTTCTCCGTTAAAGCATGTGATATTTCATGTCTTAAACGTACATAACTTCCAAAAGTCAGAGGTTCGTACCCGGGATCGAACCTGCGACCCCCCGAATAGGAGAGCACAGTCCTAATCACTATAAGGTTATCACTGCTTCAACTTAAATACAGATAATACAAATCCCTGTCTAAAATCACGAATACTCGTCCTATTTTTCTTTAATACTACACTTGCTGAATATGAATAATATTCTTGTTTCCCCTCCAATTAAGCGTAGGATGATAAATCTTGTCATAGGATTAGGTACGAGTTACGACAATAGTGCAACGGTCGTCAGGTAGGTTTGAACCAGAGACACTTCGGTTTTCAGCCCGCGCCCTGAATCGTTGCGCTATTGAGGCTGTTTTTGTTGTTTAAACAAAATGGCTTTCTAAATATGTCTGAAATTGATCTTCAGTAGACACCAATAAATGAAAGCTTCTTTGCAGAGATTTTTATAAATATTTTAAAAGCAATTTAAAGACAAAAAGTCTATTAGAATGACCTAATTTTGCTGGAAGTGAACAAAAATGAACGCGTGTTCGTTTTTGGCAATAATTCAAATCAAAGTGCAAAGTGGGCGATGTTCGACTGAAAGTACTCTATAGCAAGGATATATACTCGTATAATTTCAAAGCTCATGACATTTTGGCTTGTGACACCCGCGCCACTACAAAGTTTTATAATTTATTGTTGATTTTTTTTTTAAATCACTCGCCCGATTTAGATAAAATACAAGTATACCCTTTCAAACAAAAAAAGAATTTTCCAAATCGGTTCAGGTGTCTTCTAGTAACCGGTGAACATACATAAAAAAAAACCGGCCAAGTGCGAGTCGGACTCGCGCACCGAGGGTTCCGTGCTCCAAAAGTAAAAGTAAAACGATAATATTATATTAATTTGCTTATTTATCGTTAACTTCGTTTGTAGAGGTTTATTGTTAATATAAAAAAAAATATGCTAGTTAGAGCGTTGGTTTTATTTTTCCTGTAAAATATACATAAACCTCTATTGACCATAATTATTTCAGATTTTTCGATTGGTAAACTTCTGAGATAAGGGGGGGGAACGGTATTTTTTCGACATTTTGGCCGATTACTCAAAAACTATTATATATAGAAATAAATAAAAACTGTTTTAGAATGCACAAGTAAAGGCCTTTCATATGATACCCCACTCGGTATAGTTATCTTACTTTGAAATTTCAAACCCCCGATTTTCCCCCTTTTTTAATCAAACTAAAATAATGTTCGCGTTGCTTTTATTTTTCCTGTAAAATATACATAAACCTCTATTGACCATAATTATTTCAGATTTTTCGATTGGTAAACTTCGGAGATAAGGGGGGGGGGGAACGGTATTTTTTTCGACATTTTGGCCGATTAATCAAAAACTATTATACATAGAAATAAATAAAAAACTGTTTTAGAATGCACAAGTAAAGGCCTTTCATATGATACCCCACTCGGTATAGTTATCTTACTTTGAAATTTCAAACCCCCGATTTTCCCCCTTTTTTAATCAAACTAAAATAATTTTCGCGTTGCTTTTATTTTTCCTGCAAAATATACATAAACCTCTATTGACCATAATTATTTCAGATTTTTCGATTGGTAAACTACGGAGATAAGGGTACTTTTTTCGACATTTTGGCCGATTAATCAAAAACTATTATATATAGAAATAAATAAAAAACTGCTTTAGATTGCACAAGTAAAGGCCTTTCATATGATACCCTACTCGGTATAGTTATTTTACTTTGAAATTTCAAACCCCCGATTTTCCCCCTTTTTTAATAAACCTAAAAAGAATTTTCGATTTTCTTTATTTTAATGATGTTGGGCCACTATTATACACAACTATGCTAAATTTCATGTCGATAGCTTTAATAGTTACTGAAATAATCGACTGTGACAGACGGACGGATGGACGGACGGACGGTCGGAGAAAGTCTCACCATAAGGGTTCCATTTTTACCATTTTGGTACGGAACCCTAAAAAGATTCCGACGAATTAAGAACCTCCTCCTTTTTTAAATCCGTTAAAAAGTACCTGATTGATATCCGTTCAAGTAAAGGTTCAAATTCATAAAACTCAAAATGAGTTTGTACTACGCATAGTACATTATGTATAGATATTGCGCGCACGGGTTTTGATTGTATTTATAACCGACTTCAAAAACAGAGGTAAGTATAATATGTAATATTATTGGAACTACAGAATATTCAGATATGATAATCCTTCAAACAAATATACAAAATTTTTCAGGTACATGTATGTTTGTATGTATGTATGTATGTGTGTATGAACATATTTATGTATTTATGTATGTCCACGCATTTCTTCGAAACTGTTTATCTTAATTAAAAAATTTAATTTGGTTTTTCGCAATTTGTAAACTAATACGACAAAGTAGGCTTATGGCATTCTAATTGCGCCAGTGGTAGTATCATCTTCACAGGTTTATATAAAAATATTTACTTGAAAGTATCCAGCTTAAGGAATTAGTCAGAATATCGAGTTGGACGTGAGTCTACTCATAAATTAGCTTTAGGTATCCTATTTTATGTAGATAACCATTTCGATGCAGCTCCCATACAATGAGCTGCATCGAAATGAGAAGCAAAACCGAAAGAGGGTTCATTTCGATTCAGCTGTCAAATTCTTGAATTGGAACTTTTCGATGCTGGAGTAGATAAAGAAGAATTTGTATCGTGCTGTGGCACAGAATATATAATAGTACTAGCTGTGGTAAGGAATCTCTTTATACATCGATGGTTGTGTGTAAGACTCGCAGCCAGATCAGGCCTAAGTATTCTTTATGAACATAACTGATCTAGCTTATAATACCTATGTACTTACATACATGCATCGCCCACTACTGGGGTCGCCAAAATAAGAAATTGTACAAGTACTAACCAGTTTTACTGGCGTCTTTAATAAGGTCTGCTATGAGGTCGTCACTGACTTCAATGCCAAGGTTACGCAGCATGAACTGCAACTCGGCGGGGGTTATGTGTCCGTCGCTATCCCGATCCAACAGGCCGAATGCTGTCCGGAGATCTATAACGTATAGAAAAAACATTATTTTACAAAGACGATCATATAAGGCCACCCGCAAGGTTACATGCAGGCGACACAGTCCACGCAGCACAGAGCAGATTGCACGAACATGCAAAGAGCTGCGTATGCTGCGACGCGACGTAGGCACGTGCCACGCAGACATAATATTATTGTGTCTAGCCTGCTTCCCTTCCCGTTGTAGTAACGGCACAGATTCCTGCGCGACATCGACATGTGCTTGTTGTGTATTGACGTGTTTTACCATCGATTTATACGTATACATAAGCTTGTTTGAATGAGTGGTGGCCGATTTCACCGACGTAAAATCCTTATCCGAGCGTGAATTTGATATTTTGACAGTATTTTCAATACATTAAACGAAAGAACGCCCAATTCATTCCTCGAATAAACGTCACTCGACGTTGGTGAAATCGGCACTAAGTAGGTAATCGCTTGCGGAGTAAACTATCTATGCTTTGTATTACGCGAATTAATTTATCTGTATCATGAAAATACGTTTTAGCTTACGCTTTGCCTTATACCTAGTTTAAAATTTTAAGCTTTGTAAATTTTTGACAATTCCAGGCTCCAATAGTACCTACCTAACTAACCATTTCATCCTCAAGAAACAAATCTAAAACGTAAAAAGTACCACACTAAAAATCTCACTTATTTCCACAAAACGGAAATAGGTAAGTAAAGCTATTATTTTAAACAGCTTTTTTAATCTTTATTATAATATCCATGAACGTATCTGTACGTAAGCCAATATGTAATAAGTAGATAGTGAAATTATTTTATATGAAAGTTAGTTATCGTTTAAATCAAACATAAATTATCAATTGATTGATAATTTTCATGTAAACAACAGCTTATTGTATGTATCTACGTTCATTTGCATTTATTATCCGCTTCAAAAAGAAGTTAAGTAAGTAAAGTTTATAGGTAGTGGGTCATATGTATAAAGAACGTGTTTTGGTAGGTTTCAAAAAGTCTACCTAATAATTAGGTATTATATATGCTGAGGATTTTATTTAATTTTAACTTTTATTGCGGTACTCACAGAATTCGTTATTTTTTTGACAGGCCATTGTTTATAAACGGTTCAACACAAAATATATTGAATAGGTAATAATGTCCGTTTGAATCATCTATGAGGTGATTAATATCATAGTGACGATGGTTTTATGTTATTTTCATGCAGATTAATAAAGTTCACAGTATAGGTGTGGATTGCAAGTCCTCTGACGGAATTGCTTCGTAAGCACAAAAACTTGAGAGGTGTCAAGGGACACCCGGATGGAACGAAGTTCCTTTCGATTAATTAATTTGGCATTGTGTTCATTATTTTCACACTACAATATTAGATCTCCGTAGCCTTGTGGTTTCCACAGTCGCCAAACAGCCAAAGGTCGATGGTTCGAATCCCAGCTCTACAGACCGAATTTTCCATTTTCAATTTTATTTTAAACAATTTCTACATGTGGAACCTTTCCTTAATTTTTTGTAACTTAAAAATAAGTTATAAAAAATTAGGGAAAAATTCCACAAGTAGAAATTATTTAAAATAAAATAGAAAATAGAAAATTCAGTCTGGCGAGCTGGGATTCGAACCATCGATTTTTAACTGTTTAGCGACTGTCGAAACCACAAGGCTACCGAGATCTTATATTGTACTGTGAAAATAATGAACACAATGCCAAATTCACATTCAAAAAAGTGTCGGTTTCAAAAAATCGTCGATCCGTCTAGCCCCCTTCCGCACCGCGCGATAAGGAACTTCGTTCCAAAAAGTTTAAAATAAGTTTAATTGGTAAAGACAGTTTTTATATTGAAAATCTGTCAAATTTAAGAATGCTATAAATTTTTCTTATTGAATCAGACCGATTTCTAACTAGAAGGAAGATGAATTTAACTGTTACAAGGTGTATATGAAAATGAGCATACATACTCTCATCAGTTGGCCTTATATCGTTAACAATATTGACTAAAGATTAGGAAGACGTTACGTCTTTCATACCATTGTTATCTTTCATCTTTCAGTCTTAAGGCCGACTACAAACTTTTATTTCTTATTCTATTATCTACTTAAGTACTTATTTTATTTTCTTTACAATGTCACGACGTCCGTATCTATAGGCTACCTGAAAATCAGCGCTGCAGCCTCCTAATACTGCAGCATTATGCTGAGACAGTACCCTTTTTAGGTAGTTTTCGCCATGTCCGTCCGTCCGTCCGCGGTTTAGCTGAGACTATTGGTACTAGAAATCTGTAATTTGACAAGGGTATAAATATTCATCACGCCAACAAAGTGGTGAAATAAAATTGTGAAAAATAATTTTTTTAGGGTACCTCCCCTACATAATATTATGTAAAGTGGGGATGAATTTTTTTTCTCGTCTATTCCATAGTGTGGGAAGTCGTTGAATAGGTCTTTCAAAAATATTGTGGATGTTGGAACACCATTTTTCGATTCAGGGATCCGTTTGTGAAATCAGATATTTTAAAGTGCTAAATTTTATTAGAGTCAAATGTCCCCTCGCTCTGCCAGCTAAATGATTGTTTGAAAGATACGTGAAAAAATTCACAGCAGTAATTTATGTAAAGAATTTTATAGGAAAACTATTACGGCTTAGTAGGGTTCATAAGTTAAAGTTATATCTGTTTTTTCTAGGTCAGGTATTATACGTAGTATAAGTTGCATATTTTGTAGTATAATATAGTATTTAAACCATGGAACTCAAAATATGTATATTCAATATTCATAAATATAATAAAAGCACTATCCTAGGTCAGCAATAATAGACTTGCAACTACGAAACCCTACACTGCGCGTGGCCCGACACGCGCTTGGCCGGTTTTTGAACCTATGTATGTACTATGTAGCTTGGTCTTAGAATCTTAGGTAATAATATCATCATCTTGTTTAAATAATCATACTTTTTTAATAATAATTTATATGGTTACAGTATTTATAAGTAATCGCACGCTATTGAGTAAAAATCACACATTAGTGTTGTTTATGGCAGATCGTACACTCACAATAAAAATAATTCGGCTTGCCAAATATTCCATCGTGAAGTTGTAATGACTTTTAAATGCTAGAGTATTATTCTACAGCGGAATTTATCGCAGTTCCCGAAATATCACACATACATAACTACTTGCATACCTATGTAGGTAAGAGTACAACGTAGGAGTCCGTGGGATGTTCACGGACTTCTTGGAAACAGTTTTTTATGCGACTCGATTCATATTGTACTATACGCACTCGTTTATCTTATTACTTAGGTCTCAGCAGTCAATAATTCTGTGATGTTTAAAGCTTTTATTAATGTCTTATAAACACCCTACCAACCTATTTCTAGGTATATTATGATAAAAAATGTGTTAACCAAAATAAGGAATTTGAATTTGCCGCAGCATTTGAAGAACCATTTTCTTCATTCCATACGCTTTCATATAATACTATACATACGTGTAAAACTCAAGCAGAAACTGAAAAAGTAAATTAATAAACACCCCGACATGTGAATCTATGGCCGGACAATGTGACTGCCTGACAACTGACATCCTGTTACCCAGTTTTCGGCTACATCATCACCTGCATCCTCCTCGATCCTCGATCGTCTATCTAATCATCACCTACATCATCACAATATTCTAATTGTCACCTGATCATTGAGACCATTCTAATGAGCACACACTCAAACCAACTCAAAACACACTCAATCAATCGCATCAGTGAAAGCTTGAAGGAAATGAACTGTTGTGAAAGATTCAAACGCTTCAGCAGATATTCATAAATTATAGCTAAGATCTACATTAGCTTTCAAACAGAAAAAACCGCATCAAAATCGTTCCATTGGGGAGGCTGCTACGAGGGAACAGAAGGACACACAGATACTCATACACAGATACACAAGTTAATTTTATAACATCCCCCTTTTTGCCTTGGGGGTTAAAAATGACACTTTACATTTTTAGATGTGTTTTTCCTGGATTAAATACATATATCAGCCGTGATAAGGTTTTGTACATGGCTATACCATTCAACCAAATCAAAGTCCAATTATACCAACCTACCTATTCTAAAGATGTTTGGTATTAAGCTGAAAGTAGTGAATTTTAAGTTGAATCTTGTTTTAATAACTACGTGTACGTGGCTATAACATACAACCAAATCAAAGTCCATCTATACTTACCTACTCTAAACATGTTTGGTATTATGCTGAAAATAGTGAATTTTAAGTTAAATTTTGTTTTCATGAATAACTTTGCCTACTTGCTCCTTCCAATTCATAATTAACATAACATAATTTCTACAACATTGCTTTGTAAGCCAGATACATTTTAATCTTTATATTAAATTAATCATTCACCTTGTACACCTTAAAATCCTCTTTATCATTTATCGTTTATGAGATCATAAGTCACTGTAAAGTCATAAATTCTTAATGTTTTGCAAATATAGATAAAAGGCCAAGCCTTTAGTTCTTTAGTCATGGTACGGTAAGTGTTGTTGTGATCAAAATATTTTCAGGACATTTATCTTTCAAATTAATCTATAAGATTATTATTTTGTTAAAATATTTTGTAAATATTTCACTGCTTCATTTTTTCTTTTTTATATAGGTAGGTAGGTATCTTTCGTTTTTATGAAAATGGAAAATGGTGGAAATACTTTTCCGATAAAGTACAAAAAATATCGTCGATCAGTTAATGTGGGCTTATGTTCATTATTACGTCGTTGTATTAAATTTTTCATGGGAAAAATACTATTTACTCCGGTAAAAATACCAAGAATTTATTTTAGCCCGAAAATAAAGAACCCTGCTAAGTTTAGCGTATTCGATTGAGCTCATGTACGATGTAGGTACTACCTAAGTATGTACTCAAGTTACTTATTCCAGGAAACCCCTGTCGCATAAAGTGCCATGATGTACCTACCTAGGTTTGGTGTCGACCTTTAGAATCGATTTATGAAAACCGATGCCTTAATGGACACCTAGCATTGTTTCGATGGTGTTGCCGTGAACTCTATCACTGATATATTATCTTGATATTGAAATTCTTCCCGAAAGATACCAGCTGGCTAACGTGACTTCCAGTATGTATAAGACTTATTTAACTTACGTGACTTATTTATTTACGTTGGTGAAATCGGCATTAGTGAATACGAAAAGGATAAGGGTGAAAGGTAATAGGTTTAAAAAGATAACGTCAACGTTCATAGATTTTAAGCACCTATATGCAATCAAAGAAAGGAAATAAATAATTTCAATTTCAACTAGATTCCTAACCCTGTACCTACCTAAATTCCGCGACAAAAAACAACTGCTATAGACGTTAGTTATGTGATAGAAGTAGATTAAACAATAATATGTACTGTAACAGCAACTTACTTTGAAGCATCGCTTCGCTGGGTGAAGGCACAGACGGTCGGTCGTCAACTGGCGACTGTTTTTTCTTATTCTTTTTCTCGTCATCTTGCTGCAACAACAGACAAGAACTTTGATCAGACATGCACGACAGTTTATACCTCTAAAAACTATGTCCCGTTTCAAAACAATGCAACCAATGTATTTAAATGACAACTATGAATTATCTTAGCAAGTAGATAGGTAGGTAAAATTTATCAACTTTCGACGTTATCAGTCTTTTGTTTGTCTTATCGCTATTGAGTGATCATAAGTATATTATATCTTCAAATTTTTTTGGTTTAATTCATTATGTATATCAAAACACTTGCTCTTTGTCAGATAATTAAAAAACATCCTCCTCCTAGGAACGCAAATGCCATCTCTGTACTCATAGGGTATAGTGATATAGTCCGTTTGAATCGCTATTCAGAATTCAGATACGACTAGGTAAGTAGAAATCAGGCGGAAGACATAGAATATCGGCAAATTAAAGAGACTTTTCCTCGAGATTTTTCAAAAACCTATAAACCGTCACGGACAATGTCACAATGCATGAGTTTAAAAAAAAAAAGAGTTAGTGATATATAAACACCCAAGATGAAGTGCTTTGAGTTAGTCAAGTCATGTCAACGCTGCGTTAATTAGGTACATCTCAGCTTCGTTATCTGCCAAGAATCCATGAAGGGCATCATCTAATCATCTACTAGATCAGAGAAAATGTGACTTATGTGTACACATTGACAGATAAGTAGATCAAATAATTTGGAAAATTTCTTAGGACGCGAATGAAGTTTTCGCCTGAAACCAGATTGAAATAGCTATAATGTCGCTTTTGGCACGACATCAACTCTGGACTTAGCCAGTAAACGTTTGTACGAAATTTAGCGTTATGAAAAAAAATTACATCTCCATTTCCTATCTTAGTCAAACAAACCACTACGGGAAAATCTACCCAAAACACTCGTGAACTCTCTGAGATTCTTTTCTCATGCGCGCATACTTTCCCTAAAAACACAGGCTTAACACTGGCGATTCCATCTGAATTATGCTAAATCAAAGACAACGTTAAATCAATCTATACCTACTTGTACCTACTTGTAATAATTTAATATAAAAAAAATATTTTTAAAAAACCGTCTTCAAACGCCCGGGCCAATACAAAGTATATAATTTATTGTTGATATTTTAAAAAACCGCTGGACCGATTTAGATAAAATTTAAATGGGACCACCTGGGAAGTAATACCCTTTGAAACAAAAAAGAATTTTCCAAATCGGTTCAGGCGTCTTCGAGTTATAAATAATTGACCGAGCGAAGCGAGGTCTCTGAGTCTACTAGAGTGAATTTGCACTTGTCCCTCCGTCCGTCTGTCCGTCCGTCCGTCCGGCCGTCAGAGCCTTATAACTTTTGAATTACTGAACGTAATTACTTCAGATATAGTATGGATAACTGATGGCCTTCAGCCGAATATTGCATAAAAAATTATAAAAATCTTTATTTCAGGGGGCTCTCATAGAAGTGAATGCGAAGAAAACTTTTTTTGTTGCCTTTCATAGGCTAGCAATATATCTTTTTAAAGACAATTTTGAACAGAGTACAAAAATTTTTTTTTTAATTTTTCCCTTAAAATTCACGTAATGGGGGGCTTTCAAAGTGGAGATTTAATAGGCTCGCTTGAAGACGCTCTCTAGCAAAATCGGCTATGTATTTTCCTGATTTTATGTTTTTAATTCACTTATATCCTGTACTTGAACAACAAGTACTAAAATTATATGAATATTATAAAGAAACGAGATTATTTAATTTTTAATGGGCATCAGTAATTTTCAACACAGCTTCACAATAATGCTAATAGATGGCGCAGTCATTAACTATTCCATGGAACTAGGAGAACTTACGACTACGATCTATCCCAAAAAAAGTTTTGCGTCGACCATTATTATTTAGGTACATAATATAATAACATATTATTCAATTAAAATTATTGTTTAGTTAAATATCAAACTTCAATAAACTATGAATTACTACATTTTGTATATTTTCTATTCGCGTCGATAGATGACGATTTGTACAGATTCCCGTAACCCGTTTTCACTCGTTAGTACCTACATAATAATTCAGTGTTTTCACTAACGTTCCTTAACCTTTACGGGCTACCTATGATAAGTTAGGTGATGATTTCTGTCAACTTCTTTATCACGATCCTATACGGGACACCTAAAAGGACATTGGAACGGATGTTAGGACTTAGGATTGTATTTAGAAGCTACCTACGTAAAGAGACTCCTACTTAGGGGATGATTTAGGTATGTTTGGTGAAAATGGGCATAATAATAATGTCAGTTTTGGTCGTCATGTATCGATTGAATGAATAATCATGGGATACCGTTACCGCGAGGGCTCAGTTCGGGGCGAACCACTAGTTATAATAATAGTAAAAAAAAAGATTCCGACGAACTGAGAATCCCCTCCTTTTTTAAATTGGGTTAAAAAGACTTGTCATTTATAATCTTCCTCGCGCGTCAGTTTTTGGTGGTTTTTAGCGCAAGCAATTTGATTATACTACTGTTACTAATAAAAATCCCACCAAAAACATTTTAATGTAAAATGTTGCCAAGACGAGTGGCTCGCAGTGTCAAAAAATTAACAGATCACATGTAGAGCTAAGCTACATGTACTTATGTGAATTGTGATCTCTATTCATGTCTAAAATGTCTTTCTAGTTCATGTCTAACTCTACACGCCCTAAATCTACAAGCCCTATCTTCACAAACTATACAGTCTACACGTTAGTCAAATATGTGACTTTTGTTGTTTTCTTTTCTGTGAAAAATATTTAAAACGTGTTTATACTTTTCTAATTAACAAAAAATAGCCTTGTAGAAGTTAGAACAGAGAAAGGATAGGTATAGCTGTGCTTGTAGCTACATAAACCATCTGTGGGCATAATGTATAAATCTATATCTATATACTTATAATAAAACTGTAACTGGACGATTTCGTGTCTGTTTGTTTGTCCTTCTTTCACGTAAAAACTACCGCACAGATTTCTACAAAATTTTATACCGTGGTAGCTTATTACTCGGGCCAACATCTAGGCTACTTTTTATCCCGGAAAATCAAGGAGTTCCCGAGGGACTTTAAAAACTAAATCCACGCGGAAAAAGTCGCGGGCATCAGCTAGTATACTTATAATAAAACTGTAACTGGACGATTTCGTGTCTGTTTGTTTGTCCTTCTTTCACGTAAAAACTACCGCACAAATTTCTACAAAATTTTATACCGTGGTAGCATATTACTCGGGTCAACATCTAGGCTTCTTTTTATCCCGGAAAATCAAGGAGTTCCCGAGGGACTTTAAAAACTAAATCCACGCGGACAAAGTCGCAGGCATCAGCTAGTACAGATTAAGTTACGCCTTTATTTAGGTGCCTACCTATTCTGTGTGCAGCATATTTGAGCAATAAATTAGTCAAAGGGAAAGGGTTTCAAATGGGGCACATAGTTTGGAACATTTTAAACATTCGTAACATGACTCTCTCTCCAAACTCTCCTAGACCGCGTGTACTAAAGATTGCAAACGTAACCGCTGATGGTGCTCTTGGGAGTTTTGGGTTTATGAATCGGCGATGTTATACGTCCACGTGCCTCAGGGTACCAATTGTCTTTAACTAATTCCATTGATCGTTTTGGTATTCGATGACGCATTAGCGTCAAAGTAAAATAATCTTTGATTATATTGACTTAAAGTCACAAATTTAGTACAACCGATTTTAATATGGAGCGTCATGAAGCGTATCGTGCATACGTTAACGTATAAGAATGCATACACGAAATTGTGCTCTAATTCAATGCTAACAGCATTGTTTATTTTACTTTGACGCTAATGTCATTTAATACGATTACGATCAATGGAATAACTTTAGAAAATCGCACGTCTGAGAGCACGTAAAGACGTCGATCAAGTGCCGGGGTCTCTCTCCGGTCGTACCTATCGGATTGCCATTCCATCGGAGATGAGTGAGGAAACAGAAAATTTGACCATTAATATGTTCACTATTAACCTAATCAATATAAATAAAATTATTTCTAGTTATTTTGACTTCATAATGTCTTGAACTAAGCTTATGTTGAACTAAAAATATGTTGAAGTTTTTTCTGTAGTAGTTGTACTAGTAGGTAGTTAGTTATTTAAGAATTTATCTATCACTGAGTACATTTAGATTGCATCATGAAATTTTTTTTACAACTTTAGCTTAGGTATATTTCCTGAAAAATGTACATGCGGGCTGATGCATAAATTAACGCTTAATAAAATTGAAACACGTAAAGCTTTTCATTTCCCTCGAGAACCAGTTGTATCTATTTGTGAAGGTTTGCTACAAACACAATTAAAACTCAAAATGTTAACGCAAGCCTAAATTTTGCGAAGTAAATCATTCAGCATAAAATAAATTAATTTACTTATTACTTGAGACATTTCAGCGAAATGATACAGCTTTTAATTAAATTTTATAGGAAATACATCTTCATTCAGCACAAATTAACCTAGAATTTATCTTCTTTGAAGAGACTTTTTCAAGTCAGTGCTCAAATCCCTACTATTAGGTATAAATGTGAGTGTTTGTTTGGTGTATCCTTCAATCACGCACCAACGGAGCAACGCAAGTAACCGATCGACGTGATGTTTTGCGCATATTGGTACCTACTACCTAGGTATAGTTGAAGTATCCACATGATTTTTTTAAAACATTATTCCACGCAGACGATGTCACGATAAAAAGCTAGTCTATACAAATAAATATAATAATATATAAAATTCTTTTTACAAAACCGACTTCAAACGCCACTACATAATATAAAATAAATAATTTTAGTTGGTAGTCTTTGTGCACGTATGTTGAAGTCGGGCTAGCCTAAATAGAAACGATGAAACCGATGCGCGACATAAGCCCGTCACAGGACACATAGTACATACAGGTCAGGTTCGAAATGGCTCAACTGATTTTGATGGGATTTTCACAGGAAGTAGGTACTTAAAAGATTATACAAGCAGTAATTTACGCTACATTTTATTCCTTAAATAATTAAGGTTCTCACGCCTAAAAGGCACTTACTTGGAAATTTAATCTAATTGAACTAAGTTGTAAAAATCTTTTGACATTAGGGTCGGACCATAATACGGTCTTACCCCTGAACCGGTCTTGATGGAATTCGACACAGAGATAAATAATTTACATATTATATAAACATATACTCGTATGTACATATATCAGTCACCGTAAGATTGTGAAAATCGTCACTACATATTATAAAACAAAGTCCCCCGCCACGTCTGTCTGTCTGTTCGCGATAAACTCAAAAACTACAGAACGGATTTTCATGCGGTTTTCACCAATAGATAGGGTGATTCATGAGGAAGGTTTAAGTGTATAGCTTGTTAAGATTTTGTCTAAATTAGTTGAAATATGACGATAATTTTTGACGATGTCAGAAAAATTCAAGCCGCTTGGGAGCTTTCATCGAACACGCTGCCTAATCCCTTTGAGATATAACAAAACAATTAATGGTGGTGGTATGGTGGGATAAGTCTTTACAGAAAAGTCCGCGATGGATCTTTTAAAGATAGCTCACTATACCATACCATGCAGTCTTGCCCTACCCCTGGAGTGTTTCCATATTTTAAATAACTTAAATAAACAATTACTAATGTCAGTTATTTTAACTTTTTGTCACATGATCAGTGGTCACCCTATTGTAGTTTACAATTTTACGTACGATTAATTTTAAACTAACCGATACTGTTCACCGAGTTCATAATCTTGCGCCAGGTTACAATCTGACTAGTTCGTTTATGAACTAACAATTTTTAGAATCTTACGGTGAAATAGGAAGGAAATTACGTAAAGATCCCACTGTCGACTCAGCCGTATTAAATCCAAGCAAACCTTTTTAGGGTTCCGTAGTAAACAAGGAACCCTTATAGTTTCGCCATGTCCGTCCGTCTGTCTGTCTGTCTGTCTGTCTGTCTGTCCGTCCACGGTTTAGTTCAGAGACTATTGGTACTAGAAATCTGTTATTTGACAAGGGTATAAATATCAATCACGCCGACAAAGTGGTGAAATAAAATAGTGAAAAAAAATTTTTTTAGGGTACCTCCCCTACATGTAAAGTAGGGATGAATTTTTTTTTTTCGTCTATCCCATAGTGTGGGGTGTCGTTGAATAGGTCTTTCAAAAATATCGTGGGTGTGGGAACACCATTTTTCAATTCATGGATCCGTTTGTGAAATATGATATTTTAAAGTGCTAATTTTTATTAGAGTCAAGTGTCCCCCCCCCCCCCCCCTCCTCTGCCAGCTAAATGGTTGTATAAAGGATACAAGAAAAAAAAATTGGTTGCCTGTAAAGTCGGTATACGGGCGAAAGTTTTACGTGACAACCGAAATAGAAGCGCAAGACATGAACCGGTGTGTATGCCTATCTCTCTCACTCTCTCTCTCTCGCTCTGTCTCTCTCGCTCTTAGGCGGGCTAACTGTGCTCGAGTGGAAGGGACGCGTGCCTTTCACTTTTTATGTCTGTCTCTCTCGCTCTTAGGCGGGCTAACCATGCCTCTCACTCGCTCTCATTGTGAGCGCATAACGTGAGCGGAGCGTAACGCAGTTTCTTGAAGTGTCACCCGGCAAACCAATTTATAAGACGTTGTCACGTCAAAATTCACAGCAGTAGTATATATAATGAATTTTAAAGGAAAACTATCACGGCTAAG
This sequence comes from Oeneis ivallda, assembly GCA_029955525.1. Taxonomy (NCBI): domain Eukaryota; kingdom Metazoa; phylum Arthropoda; class Insecta; order Lepidoptera; family Nymphalidae; genus Oeneis; species Oeneis ivallda. The sequence goes on along the minus strand of JARPMR010000016.1, from coordinate 11,024,488 downwards.
TAGGGTTCATTAGTTAAGAAGTCACGTAGTGTAAGTTGCATATTTTGTAGTATATTATAGTATTTAAACCATGGAACTCAAAATGTATTCAATATTCATAAATAAAATAAAATCACTATCCTAGGTCAGCAATACTATTTGAGACTTTCAACTACGGAACCCTACACTGCGCGTGGCCCGACACGCACTTGGCCGGTTTTTTAGGTGATTTACTTACCCACAGCCTTCTTTACTCTACAGGTGGCTGTGACTTAACCCATTTTACAAATAGAGGAATTTCGAAGATTTTTTTTTCAGCTGAGGAAGTACGATTTGGACTATTATTATAATACAAAATTATATAAGCAAGTATTCTTGGCACCATTCCTCGCGTGCATGATTTGTATAGTAATAAGATTACTTCAGTTATAAGTTTTATTTTATCACTAGCTATTGCTTCGCTCACGTTATGTTCGATTTTTCAAACCCTTATTTTATCCCTTTAGGTCTTGAATTTTCAAAAACCCTTTCTTAGCGGATACCTACGTCATAATGGCTATCTGTATGCCAATTTTCAGCCCGATCCATCCCGTGGTTTGAGCTGTGCTTTGATAGATCAGTCAGTCATCTTTTCCTATTGAATATTTAAATTTTACATGAGTAACATAAAAGCTTTTAATTTACTTAATTAAAAAAAAAGACGCAACATGTGTTGCGGTTTATTTACCTTTGGTATTTAAATGGTCTATTTGTGCGTATAGGTACCTATATTTTAAAATTAAAGAAAGTAATAAAGCTTACCTTTCTTCTACTTCTTGAGGTGGTGGCCATGCCCTGTAAAAGAAAAACACTATTTTGACTAGTTTATCAAAGAAGAAGAACTCCCAAAATTACAGAACCTTGCTTAAGTTTTTGTTCGTTTGATTACTCAGAGAGATAATATACCGTACGGCTTACCAGTAAATTTATATCAATTGTATACATTGTACTATGTATAATAAACGAAGTTTTCTTTTATTCTGGGACAAATTTATACATAAACGGAGTTAATGAACTAATAAATATACACAATTTAAGGTTCTTTGGACTCTGATATGGATTACCTGGCAGAGATCACTATAATTAGTGATAAGTGATAACGTCATCTGTTTTCTTAAGTACTTATTATCATGATAGGTATAAGAAGAAATTAATATATATATAGCTGCTCGTGCTGATTCACTGACTCACTGACTGATTGATCACCTCTCCTGTAAAATTTTGTATGAAAAATTTTTTTTTCACCTATGGTTTCGTATAGAGGACAAAAATTCATTCAGAGGAAAATTATGGAGAGAGCTGATGATTGAGGATTTCGGAGACGGGTGAAGAGCACGGCCGGGGTATTGAAGATAGGTGGGGTGTGCTCGAACAAATGTCACTCGAAACCTCATCCAATTCGCAGTGAGCTGAAAATAAATTCAAAATGGCGGAAAAAAGATGGCCGCCATACAAATTTCGTCGGTGTCTATCTCGGGGAGTATAAAAGATGGAAGAGTGGTTTCTTGGCAAAAGATGATCAAGACCAAAAGGTCTATTTGATGAATAGAAAAAAAATCCAAGATGGCGGAATTTTTTTTTCTTCATACAAAATATATGGCGAATATTGATGAGACTAGAAGCCGGGAGGCGGGATTCATGCAAGACTTTGATACGGTTCCTTTTCAAGATTTGTTTTTATTGAAGAATTTTCATTATGACAAATGATGACATATGATGATCGAGGGTTTGGAAGGTGGGTGAGGAGCACGGCCATGGTAATAAAGATAGGGTGCTCGAACAAGTCACTCGAAACCTCATCCAATTGGCAGTGAGCTGAAAAAAAATCCAAAATGGCGGATTCAAGATGGCGGCCATACAAACTTCAACGGTGTCTATCTCGGAGAGTATAAAAGATGGAAGAGTGGTTTTTTGATAGACAATGATCAAGACCTAAAAGTCTACTTGCCGAGTAGAAAAACCGCGGTCCGCTTGCGGGCCGCGCACCCACGCGCCCTACTAGTATACATATATTTCTTCTTCAGCAATAAAACATACTATAAACACTTTCTCTTAAATGAATGCAAAGAAGCTTTAATCTCATGAAAACATTCTTTTATCTGCATAAGTTCAACGGATTTATTTTTGTTAGTGTACAAAACATTCCATTTAATTTGTACCATATCGTCATTTTCAAAATATCTTGCGTACTGGAAGTAATCGTTATCACTATAAAATGTATTCTACGATAATGAATGTATTGTAATGACCATACTATGTACCTACTACAGTCAATTTTTTCTTTGCTGTCATAAAAGGTAAACACATCAAAGCAAACCCGAACTTAGTAGGGCGCTTACGACGTTTATTACGACGTTTTTCACTTGTAGCGCTGTTTCATTGCCAGTGCTTTAAGCACGTCTATGCGCGACTCGCACAGCCGCACAGCTGTGCGAGTCGCTTACACCTTTCTGCAAGAAGCCAATTTTTTACCTTTTAAAAAAGTAGATTATACATTTAAGTATGCTTTTTCAGGACAATTAGCTCCAGCTATGACTCTTATCTATCCTTTCTGTTCCCATAGAGGCAATAGACGTTCGGATTACGATCTCGTAGCCTTAAAACCCTTTGATTTTGTTAATCTCTCTTGAGTTTTTAGAGTCTAGAGTACAGCGGACTGTATTTGAAATTAATAAAATTAATAATTGATATTTGAAAAGATTGAGGTTTACAAAGGTGGTTTTTATACCTAATCTTAAAATAGGTATTCATTTCCTAAATCAGAAAATGACGATTCGAATTGGAATATTTATGCCTACTGTAATTAGCACTCATTTAGCGATAAATTGGCAGTTGAAGAGTGAGGTTAGACGAATGGTATAACATTGTTTGAACCAACAATCACTTGATTTATGTATCATTAATTAACCTACTCTATCTTCCGGTTAGTGGTAGTTTAATAAAGACTTCAACTATTATAATAATGGACAATCTGCATCTGTCATATTATTTTGCAGCTTCTGAACATCATAATTTCTACTAACTGTCTCAGTTGGCGTCTCGCCAGTCTCTCAGTGAAAATATTTTAAATTTCGTTGGAAACATTGGGGTTGGTATAACCTAACTAAATCATAGGATTACGGTTTAAGAAACCTTGAAGATAAGATTAGGGGATTAGGTACTTTAGGAGCTGTAGTTTGGAATAAAATGATACCTACTGAGCAGATAGAAACTACTTATATGGCATCACAATATTTCAGGGCAATTTATGTGTAGGTCAAAATTGAGGGTTACATGAGCAGCTTTTTCCTATGTACTCGTATACCTCTCTTTTAGCGAACCTTTTAACAGGTATTTATCTACGAGAATGGCAATATCGGGCTACCGAATTGAGTCAACATTAATCGATGCAAAAAAGATGACTTTGTGTAACCTCTAAAATGCTACAATTTTACACAAATCCCAGAATGCAATAAAGAGTTCACCGAGTCAGACAATGCGGCAACAGATACTCTCTTAGTACAGAAAGAACAAATAAAATTAAAACTTACAAATAGCTCGACGCAGAAAAACTTACAAATGCGCTCTTAAATACATAACCCCATTGACACTTCGAGTTCATGCTCCAAAAAAATGTAGGTACCCGTTAACCTGGCCAATGGCCGTGTTCTTGAATTCGGTGCAGGTTATAATCAGAAATAGCAGGAGCAGTGACCGAGTTCCCTATTCTTTTATATAATCGCTAAACCGAACGTCTGATGCGTACCACGTACCACAGTCCGATTGCTATTTCCCGCTAAACAAACGGTCATGACTAAAATTACTCATCACACTTTTTAACAATATTGTGACAAGCTGTTTGTACAAGAGAAGCGTTCAATGCTCAGTAAAATTTTACGCCTATACATTGTTCAGGTTTCCTTTATTTTTGCACAGCATATCGAGCAGTAATTTTCGTCGAGGTTCACTTCTTTTTCTTACACATTCATGCTACAAACTTCATAAATTATATTTATAATTATTATATTTCTGCATTATATACCTCTACAAATGATAGTTTTCGGGAACATTAGGGGTAGTCCAGTAAATTAAAAGAAAACATTTGAACTTTACAACATGCAAAGAATTAAAAGAAGTCTCATACAAAAATGTTTGGGAGATTAGATCAGTCCATGAGGACTACGAACCGTCAAAGGATAGACGTCCTCGGCTGGACAAAGGTCTCTTGCATGGACTTCCACAGGCCTCGGTCTTGGTCTATATATTATTATAATACGATAGTTATTCATCTAAATATATCAATAATTCAACCAGGTATATTCAAACTCTTCATAGGTAGTTTGAAAAATGGCAGCCGCTGACACTTATCCAAGATGAATAGATAAAAATTTGTGGAATGTAGGTACGTCACAATGGAATTTTAATCTCAGGCAAGGAAAAAGAGGGCAATGCTAACGTCGTTTACCGATCGATGCGGTCAAACCTTTATACGTTAGGATAGGGCTACCTCCTATCGTCAATCAAGTTACATGTAAATAAGATACGCATTAGTCTACATAGGTACACATAATCATGAGTTTCTAGGCACAATGGGTTTTCCTTAAGAATATTCCATACTCCCCCTTTCATTGTAAAAACTTTTCAGCGAATTCATTTGCAGCAGGTAGATTTGTACTACGTTTCAGAAATGGGAAGTAAGATTGTTACAACACCGGCTGTCAAGAGTTGAAAGCGACCGAATTTCAGCTGCGTTTCAGTTCTTATGTATAATATTTAACTTTCATTTTTAGTTGCTAAAAGGTTTTGTTCGTATATGAAAACAAATCCGAGATTCTGAAAGTTTTGAAAACTTTTAGAATGACGTATTTTTTATTTTGGCTACATACGTAGGCGCGTAGCGTAAGTGCTACGACTTAGGTATTATATTGTCTACGAGGGACATTTTCTTTTTAATATTAGCATATTGAGAGGAAATAATCATCTGGCAGCCCTAATATGGAATCATGGAGGCAACCTTGCACTGTACTTGTATTAATATATATATAGCTGCTCGTGCTGATTCACTGACTCATTGATCACCTCTCCTGTAAAATTTTGTATGAAAAATTTTTTTTTCACTGATGGTTTCGTATAGAGGAAAAAAATTCATTCGGAGGAAAAATATGAAGAGAGCTGATGATTAAGGATTTCGGAGACGGGTGAAGAGCACGGCCAGGGTATCGAAGATAGGTGGGGGGTGCTCCAACAAATGTCACTCGAAACCTCATCCAATTTGCAGTGAGCTGAAAAAAAATTCAAAATGGCGGAAAAAAGATGGCCGCCATACAAATTTCTTCGGTGTCTATCTCGGGGAGTATAAAAGATGGAAGAGTGGTTTCTTGGCAAAAGATGATCAGGACTCAAAGGTCTATTTGATGAATAGAAAAAAATCCAAGATGGCGGAATGTTTTTTCTCCATACAAAATATAATACGGCGAATATTGAAGAGACTAGAAGTTGGGAACTATTGATACGGTTTCATTTCGAAATTTGTTTTTATAGAAGAATCCTTAAACTGACAAATGATGAGATATGATGATCGAGGGTTTGGAAGGTGGGTGAGGAGCATGGCCAGGGTATTCAAGATAGGTGGGGGCTGCTCAAACAAAAAATACTCGAAACCTCATCCAATTGGCAGTGAAATGAAAAAACTTCAAAATGGCGGATTCAAGATGGCGGCTATACAAATTTCAAAGGTGTCTTTCTCAGAGAATATAAAAGATGGAAGAGTGTTTTTTTGATAGAAATGATCAGGACCTGAAAGTCTACTTGACGAGTAGAAAATACGCGGTCCGCTTGCGGGCCGCGCACCCACGCGCCCTACTAGTAGTTTATATTGGTGTGACCTAATGGTTCCGTAGCTTTTGCCACACGATACAGAGTAATTACAACGCGCAATATTTGTTTTGATTTATTGTTAAATCTACACAACACCTATACCTATTTTAGCCATGACATCATTATCGTTACAGACGATTGAAAAGTACTTAGAACCCCTCGTTCGAATAAAGTCTTCACTTTCGATGTTATCTTAATAATACTTATAATATTAAAGGTGCAATAATTTAAATCCAATTTGGAGCTCCAATTTTAAGGCTTTAAAAGATAGTATAACTAAGGTATTTATCATCATTTCAATCAATGGTCTCCTCTTAGAATGAGAAAGTTTTAGGCCATTAGTCCCCGCGGTGGCCAAGTGCGGCTTGGTAGACTTTTTCACACAAAGTTCACACATTCCGTTACTGCGCGAGCGCAAATACGCAGTTTCTGTGATAGTAAAAATTAAATACTGCATCAATTTAAATCAGAATCAGTAGGTAGTACATTAAACCAAAAATACCCACAGTTTAGACCAAACTTCGCACCGATGGAGCCTAATTAAATTTCTCCCAACTGGAGGCTTTTTTAAGTGTTTTTATACATCAAATAATTACAATAAAAAAGTTAACATCGGGTTCTTTTCAAAACAAGGTGAAGGTTCATTTTCTTTAGGTAGATACTTGGTAGGTACCTACATACTTCCATGGCAAGAATGAATTCCCTTAAAACTAAAATACAAACCACTCTAATTAACTTTTTGTATTTTATAATAACTTTTCAATTATATTGCTCTTGCATAATAATGACAAATTTCACTGTTTTTTCCGTACGTAGATACCTACAAATCTTTTTTTATACCATCTACATAGGTACTTTTATTTTTTAGGGTTCCGTAGTAAACAAGGAACCCTTATAGTTTCGCCATGTCCGTCCGTCTGTCTGTCTGTCTATTGGTACTAGAAATCTGTAATTTGGCAAGGGTATAAATATCAATTACGCCGACAAAGTGGTGAAATCAAATTGTGAAAAATAATTTTTTTTAGGGTACCTCCCCTACATGTAAAGTGGGGATGAATTTTTTTTGCTCGTCTATCCCATAGTGTGGGGTGTTGTTGAATAGGTCTTTCAAAAATATTGTGGATGTGGGAACACCATTTTTCAAGTCAGGGATCCGTTTGTGAAATATGATATTTTAAAGTGCTAAATTTTATTAGAGTCAAGTGTCCCCCCCCTCTGCCAGCTAAATGGTTGTATAAAGAATACAAGAAAAAATTCACAGCAGTAGTATATAATATAATGAATTTTAAAGGAAAACTATCACGGCTAAGTAGGGTTCATTAGTTAAAGAGTTATGTCTATTTTTTCTAAGTTAGGTATTACACGTATAAGTTGTTACACGGGAAGGTGCATATTTTGTAATATATTATAGTATAGGGTTTTTAGTGTAGGGTTCCGTAGTTGCTTTCAACTACGGAACCCTACACTGCGCGTGGCCCGACACGCACTTGGCCGGTTTTTATTTAAATATTATTTGTATCAAACGCAACACGTTTAATTACTTTAATAACGGCTAATTATTCCGTCCAGTACTTTAAGCAGTGAGGGGTTGAACTACATAACGCAGTGTAACACAATTTCCCGCTCGCGCCGTGACAAAATAAATATAATATTTATATTATTTACTAGCTGATGCCTGCGACTTCGTCCGCGTGGATTTAGTTTATAAATCCCGCGGTAACTCTTTGATTTTCCAGGATGCCTATGCCATCCTCCAGCTTCTCAACTATACCTATCCAAAAAATCACGTCAATCCGTAGCTGTTTTGCAGCGTGATTGACGGAAAAACCAACAAAAAAACACACTTTCGCATTTATAATATTAGTAAGGATTATAGTAAGGAAGAATTAATACTACGTAAATAAAGGCGATCTTATTAAATTTTAGGACACAAAAGCTACTTTTGTGACTTAAATATGATAATGCATTTTATAGGCAAAATTTTGCTACTTTGGGTTACATTATAGCAATTTTTTTAAGGATCTCTAAATTTTTGAAAATAAATTATAGCCTATGTTATTTCCTGATAATTTAGCTTTCTATTGGTGAAAAAATGGTTAAAATCGGTCAAACAAACAAAAAAATCTTTCCTCTTTATAATATTAGTATAGACTAGCTGATGCCCGCGACTTCGTCCGCGTGGATTTAGTTTTTAAAATCCCTCGTGAACACTTTGATTTTCCGGGATAAAAAGTAGCCCTTGTCCTCAACTATAGTACCCATGCAAAAAATCACGTCGATCCGTGGCTCTGTTGTGGCGTGATTGAAGGACAAACCAACAAACAAACACACTTTCGCATTTATAATATTCATCATTCATCATCATTAACAACCCATCAACGGCTCACTACTGAGCGCAGGTCTCCTTTCAGAGAAGGGTTATAGGCCATAGTCCACCACGTTGGCCCAATGCGAATTGGCGGACTATTTATAATATTAGTATGATTAGAATATTAAATTGCATAGGAAAACACTGTAGCATTAAGTCTATACGATGTATTACCTCCATACCTACTATGTAGTATGTAGGTATAATGATCGTTTGGCAAAATCTGACGCCTTTGGAGTAGTTTGACTTTGACAAAATAGGGCTCTCCACGATGGCTATATACGATAAAGTACGCTTGCCAGCTTAAGATGAGCCGTTCATTCAAAGTATCTTGTAGATTCCGGGGTTCAAGTTATTTGGACCTTATACTGAAGATCGTCTATAATTTCTGAACTACGAAATTGACGACCTTGAAATAATTACAGGAAAATCTCTAAAGAACCTGCTTTCTAACAAAAAAGAATGGATTAAATCGGAATACGCCTTAATGAATTACAGCGATATGCACATTTGGACTTTCATCCCCTCTCCCAAGGGAACCGTGCTGAATTTCGGGATAAAAAGTATCCTATATTATACCTCGTAGTATTAACTTAAATCGTGCCAAGTTTCATTTAAATCCGTCCAGTAGTTTCGGCGTGATGCGCGGCCAAGATACAGACAGACAGACAGACAGACAGACAGACAGACAGACAGACAGACAAAAAATTAAAAAAAAATTGTTTTGGCTTCAGTATCGATTATAGAGTGCCCTCAAACAAAAATTTTCAAAATATCTTCAATGTACAGAATTGGACCTGTTACAGTTTTATTATATTATAGATGATATTATAAATAATATAATATAAAGCATTCTATTTTTTTTTAATTATACAATACTATATTAAACCTAAATTTACTCTAAAATAAACTAAAATAAAAACTAATTAAAATCTAAAACCCCATCCAAGCCACTGCAGTGTGGCATAGTACCCAAAATGCTGGCAGCATATATATAATATTATTTATGATATTATTTATAATATCTGTCATCGGTTGTCAAAGTGTTAAGTTTATACATTGAAGCTCCATCAGTTTTAAATAATAAAAAGTGGTATAAATTACCTTAAAGCCAGTGATTTATGTTAAAACAAGTAGTGCAAGTGCCAATCCATCGAATTCACTAGTTTTAACAAAAGAAACTTTGTTATAACTACGTTGAAACATCACTAGTTTTCGAAATTTATTTAACATTTTATGAATCATCAACCGCTGCTGTCAACTAGCATTGACATTTACTGGACAGTACCTGACAAGCAGGGTGAGCTGCCAACCTTAAGAATACGAATATCGCCACAGACAAAAAGCAGTACAATAATATTACGTTCCGTTTTAAGTATAAAAGATTCAAAATATAATTTGTATATTTTATTACAAGAAACAAGTTAACGTTATGGATCTCAATCTACAACAATTATTTCTATACTAGCGGCACGCTATGATGGCCGGTTTAAAATTTATAAATTAATAAATTTTGAGTCCTAAACCTAAAACTACATTCGATAAAATTTATGAATCTCTGCACATCACTATCGTCAATAACGTAATACAATTATTTCCTTCAAAGTCGTTATCAATTAACGGAACTTCATGAGCGGACAAACGTCAAACCGGCCATCATAGCGTGCCGCTAGTATAAAGTTAAAGCTCGAAATGGAGAATCAAACGAAAGAAATTACAACTAAATTAACGGAAAAAATTGACGAAAAGCTTCAGCCAATCATCGAAGAAAATAAAAACTTAAAGATTGAAATAAATAATTTGGAAAAGAAAGTAGCTTGGTTAGAGAAGGATAGAAAGAAAAACAATATTATAATATTTGGAATGGAAGAGTGCGAGAAGTCCAACAAACAATTAATTGCAAACGTCATAGATGAAATAAAAAAGTTAGAGATAGAATTAAATATACAAGAAATAAATTCTGCATATCGAGTTGGAAAGACAACAGTTGGTAGTAATAAAGCTCGGCCGATCGTAGTAACGCTTGCTAACACATGGAAGAGAAATGACATTTTAAAAAACAAAAAGAAATCAAAAATAATTTATATAACAGAAGATTTCTCGAAAGAGGTATTAGAAAAAAGGCGCTCGTTACAAGCTCAATTGCAAGAAGAGAGGAAAAGAGGGAATTTCGCTTACATAAAATACGATAAACTAATAATAAAGAACAATAAGAGTCACGAGAAACGAAAGCGTACCCCATCTACGCCATCGAGCTCTAATGCTTCTTCTTCACAAAGTCCAAACGTGACAGAGTCTAAGAACAACACACCAACATCAAAATTTAGTAGAGTAAATGCTTTCGATCTAATGCGGAATCGATCTAATTCTCATAACCAAGGCACAGACCAAAACAAGTAGCAATCACCCTCACTCGGCAACCGAACTGTTAAAAACAAAATTAAGAATAACTACAAAAATTCTCCTCCAAGCCGATTGGTCATCGTGGAGGAAAATGACCAACACCCTCTAAATTTAAATAGTAACTCCACAATTAACTACCCTTCTAAAAAAGACAAATATATATACATATCAACACTAAATGTACGATCCATTAGCTCACCTGAAAGGCTACTTGAATTTGAAAAAGCACTCGACGATATTAAATGGGACATAATAGGTCTAAACGAAGTGCGTAGAATGGGGGAGTGTATTGAAGAATATGACAACTACCTTCTATATCATAAAGGAGAAACACCAGGCCTCTACGGAGTTGGTTTTCTATTAAGAAAATATCTGTCTTCAAAAGTAGAAGAAATAATTGGTATATCCGAACGAATAGCAATCTTAAATATAAAACTACCAACATCAGTAAAAGATGAATCATGGACAATTGTACAAGTGTATGCTCCCACTGAACCTACAAATAAAGAAGAACGTTTGAAAACAGAAGAATTTTTCGAAAAATTACAATCGATCAACCATTACATGAAAAAGAATGTTATAGTTATGGGTGATTTCAATGGCAAAATAGGACAATGTAAGCCTGGTGAAGAACACATAATAGGCAAATCTAGCTATGGGATACGCAGTAAAAATGGTGATAAGATTATCAGTTATGCCTTACAAAATAAACTAACAATTCTCAACAGTCAATATAAAAGAAAACCTAAGAAAAAATGGACCTGGGTGTCACCTAATGGAAATCATAAGAATGAAATTGATTTTATTATGACAAATAAAGCGAGATGTTTTTCTAATACACATGTTTTGAACCATTTTAATTTTAATACCGACCATAGAATGGTAAGAGCTTCACTACAAATAGTCCCAGTCAAGAAGTCGAGAAGGAATTATAAAAACACCAAGCAAATACCTATAATAGAGGATTATAAGAAACTACAAAATAATCTATCCATAGCTCTAAACCAGGAAGGAAAAAAATATGAAGATGTAGAAGAACAATATAATTCATTAATATCTAACCTTATAAGGGAAACAAAAAAATGTAAACCGAAACGAAAGACCTTATCAGAAGAAAGTGAGAAATTGATAGAACAAAGGAAACAGTTGATTTCATCAAAAAAAGATAAAGCCACTAAAACTAAAATTGCGGAACTAAGTAAAAAAATAAGATCCCAAATACGTAAAGATATAACTCAGAAAAGAAATAAAACTATACAAGATCACATTATCAAAACTGGAGGAGTAAGAAAAGCACTAAAAAAATTGATAACCAAAAAACATTGGATGATTAATCTCAAGAGTAAAACTAATAGAATAACTAGGAATAGGGAAGAAATAATAAAAATTGCAGCTGAGTTCTACCGTGATCTGTACAAAAGTTCCAGAAGTGATCGAAACTTAGCGGAAAATGTTAAAGACAATGAATATAATATTAATAAAGACAATGAACCCCTACCGGAGATCCTTCTTAGTGAAACTATTTCAGCTATCAAATCACAAAAAAACGAAAAAGCACCAGGACCTGACCAAATATCAAATGAGATGCTCAAAGCAACCTTACCAATAATAGCACCCAAGCTCACTGAAATATTTAATCAAATCCTGAAGACTGAAAACATTCCAGTAGACTGGACTAAATCAACTATTGTATTGATTTATAAAAAAGGTGATAAAAACGATATTGGAAATTACAGACCGATAAGTTTGATGGCAAATATATATAAAATTTTCTCCAAGATATTATTATCTAGAGTCTCTAAGGTATTAGACGAGAACCAACCCAAAGAGCAAGCAGGCTTTAGGACAAAATTCTCGACAGTAGACCATATACACACAGTAAAACAAATATTAGAAAAATTTAAAGAGTACAACTGTGTATATTATCTAGGTTTTGTCGACTACAACAAAGCTTTTGACTCGCTAGAACATAATGCAATATGGAACGCTCTTAAAGTGCAAGGAGTACATGGTAAAATTATAAATATTTTAAAGAATATATACTCCAAAAGCACAGCTTGTGTAAAATTGGATAAAGCAAGCAACGAGTTCCCAATAGAAAGAGGAGTCAGGCAGGGAGATCCTATATCTCCAAAACTGTTCTCAGCAGTATTGGAAATGATATTCAGAAACCTTGAATGGGAAAAGGAAGGACTCAATATAAACGGGGAAAACCTAAACCATCTACGATTTGCGGACGATTTGGTGCTATTTTCTGAGTCTTCAATAAAACTTGAGCATATGCTACAACAATTGTCAGACGAAAGCGTTAAAGTAGGTCTCACAATGAACGTCAATAAAACTAAAATAATGACAAACTCGGAGAGAAAAGAAATCAAAGTAGATGGCAAAATAATTGAATATGTAGACGAATACGTTTACTTAGGGCATTTATTATCAATCAAAGACTGTATGACAAAAGAAATCGACAGAAGAGTTACGAACTCCTGGAAAAGTTATTGGTCGCTCAGCGAAGTGATGAAAAACAAGCATATTCCCATTAAGGACAAAAGAAAGGTTTTCAATACTTGCATACTACCATGCTTAACTTATGGATCACAAACATGGGCCCTAACTGAGAAAAATCTCACAACATTAAGAACTTGCCAAAATTCTATAGAAAGAAGCGTCATAGGTGTTAGATTGAGAGACAGAATGAAGCTAGAGGACATAAAGGAAAAGACTAAATTTAAAAATGTAGGAAAAATTATTAAACAGCAAAAATGGCGATGGGCAGGCCATATGATCAGAGATAATTGTGAAAAATGGACGAAAAAAGTAACGGAGTGGTACCCCCGAAACGGAAAAAGAAAAAGAGGCAGACAATCAAAAAGATGGGAGGATGACATCCGAAACTTAGTCGGAAGTATGTGGACTCGTCTAGCCAAAGATAGAACAACATGGAAAAATTTAGAGGAGGCCTATGTCGAGGGACACGCAGAAGTCAAAACTTTTAATATTTAATTTTTGTATTGAAATGAAATGCTGCTGCAATAAAGGCTATTTTTATTTTTTATTTTTATTTATTTATTTTTATTTTATTTTATAATATCATAAATAATATAAATAATATATTATTTATGATATTATAAATAATATCTGTTGAAGTTGGGTAGGGGTTGTATATCTTTAAATGAAAAATATATTTTTTCGAATAAAATCGTAAACAAAATAACGGGATGCGACCTCATTTATGTATTTACCTATTCATTCTAAGGCAAACCTTTCCAAAAGCATTAAAAGAAATAGAACTGAAAAATTAAACAACATACCAAAACATTTAATGTCTACCTAACCTACCGTGCCCACATGTGTTAAATGACTGTACGAGTACAACCAAAGTTCCAGCAGTAAAACTAGAGTAGTTGTAGATTAGTTATGCATATTATGCAGTTCACACAGAGCTTTTAGTTGGTAAATCAATCAGTAATTTTCACTAGGTATTATAAAATAGACATACCCGTGAGTATACAATTATATTATGTAGCATGCATATTATGATTTGTTTGCTTTAAATGTTTCACAAGTTAACATCATGGTACCTATAACAAACATATATTTTATATGTATATAGATATAAATAAGTAAACAGATCACACAGTATTCCGTTTTAATCATAAAAAAACACAAGTCTATGGTGTGAATATGGTTGATCTTATTTGTGAATGATTTCATCATGGAAATGATTTCGTAAGTTGGCATCTAAGATGGTGTTAAAACGATTAATCACTTAATCAGTACCTAATCAGTATAGACCAAACATAACCGCAATGACGCGACGACGATGTAAGTAAGTACATAATAATATATCGGTATCCATACATTTTCAGTAGGTAGGTAGCCGTCACCCGTATTTAAATACATAAATTTCACACGTGAATTTAATTATGTATTTATTTAATTGAGAACACGGGGCAGCTCAACGAGAAGTTTAAATAAAAACGAACGTTCAACAAATTTCAAACACGTAAAAGTAAAACTCACTCACATTTTGGACACTCGGAGCATGCAATTGACTTCTAGATAAGTAAGTTAACTTGATTGTTAATGAAATGGTATAGTGCTGTACTTCGGATATTTTTTACCTTAGGCAGAAACTTATGTCACAAAACTTTAAATGAGCAAAACGAAGGAAGTAACTAAAATGAAATAGTTTAGGAAGTACTTATTGCAAATGCATAATTAAATTGAATGCAACTTAGGATTTGTATTGTACCTATTAGAGTAGATTAACTGGCTTTCACGAAGACGGCACAGCGCGGCAAGTACCGAGGGTGTCGCGGGTGTCGCGGGTGTCGCGGTGTCGCGGCTGCGGGAAGAGACGCTGGCCGTGCTGAGCGGCGTGCAGGGCTCGCGCGAGTGGCCGCCGCCGGTGTCGCGCCCGGCGCCCGTGCTGTGAACGTCGTCCGTTTATTGCGCGGGTATTTCGGTATATCACAGCCATCGGACAAATCACGGCCGTGCGACCCGGCACGAATGAGCACTCTAATAATAAACTTGTTTATATTTTTTATTCCCGTGATAACTGTTTCGATTCTGTGCCACCTCCTGCCTCCAGAATCCTGCTATCGGGGACCTCGCTTCGCGACCTCGCGGAGCACGTGCGTCTCGAAATAGATTACGACGCGACACTTCAATTAGGTAAATTGGCGTCGGGTACAGATTTGACGGGGAATTGAATGTATAGCGTGTGTCGGCGCCAAAATCCGTTTTTGGCGATCATACTTTTATAAAACTTTTGGCCAACGAATCTGTGACAAAAACTGTGGGGCGGGTGGCGGGAGCGATGCGAATGGGTACGTACGTACCGAGAAAGTTTCAGAGATCGCGTTGCAGAAGGCACCGAAGCCGGATTGCGCGGCGGGAGTTTGCGGCGGGGTGCCGCTCGAGCGGTCCATGGCGCGCTGTGCCCCGGCGGTCGGCGGAGCACTGCCGCCGCCGCGAGCCGCGCGCCGCGCGCTCAACGCGTTACATAAACGCAGCTTGCTCCGTCCGCGTCCGTCGTAGCAGCCGTGCCCGCTTGCCGCTGCCCGCTGCCCGCTCCACCTGTCGGGTGTCACGGCATCTTGGCATTACGTGCTCAACACTCAAAACAACAATAAATAATAATTTTATTATAGACATGCTTAACCACTCAACACTTCTACGACTGTTACTAATTTTATACATTTTATCTTTAAAGTACTCGCAACAAATTACTGTAGGTACCAACGAGGTGTTTGGCACGCGTTTCGACTACGTACATGCCCAATGTTATTAGTCAAGTCGAGGAACTATAAATAAGACCTTTTTTATACATATAAAGTTCACGGTAGATCAACAACTGTAATGGGCATCTATTAATCATCGGCTCTACATTAATAGCGTTTTCTTTCACCAATCTGAACCTGTATAAGAACCAGCAATAGGTACCTACATTCTGTTACTTCTATATCAATGAAAAATATTACCAACAATAGCAACCTACACTATATCCCAATTCCCAAGGAAATCTTTAGTATTAAATTATTATGATTAAAAATAACTAGTGGTTCGCCCCGAACTGAGACCTCGCGGTAACGGTATCCCATGATTATTCATTCAATCGATACATGACGACCAAAACTGACATTATTATTATGCCCGTTTTCACCAAACATATCTAAATCATCCCCTATGTAGGAGTCTCTTTACGTAGGTAGCTCCAAAACACAATCCTAAGTCCTAACATCCGTCCCAATGTCCTTTTAGGTGTCCTGTACAGGATCGTGATAAAGAAGTTGACAGTAATCATCACCTAACTTATCATAGGTAGCCCGTAAAGGTTAGGGAACGTCAGTGAAAACATTGAATTATTATGTAGGTACTAACGAGTGAAAACGGGTTAGGGGCATCTGTACAAATCGTCATCTATCGACGCGAATAGAAAATATACAAAATGCAGCAATTAATAGTTTATTGAAGTTTGATATTTAACTAAAGAATAATTTTAATTGAATAATATGTTATTATATTATGTACCTAAATAATAATGCTCGACGCAAAACTGTTTTTGGGATAGATCGTAGTCGTAACTCATAGTTCCATGGAATAGTTAATGACTGCGCCATCTATTAGCATTATTGTGAAGCTATGTGAAATTTACTGATGCTCATTAAAAATTAAATAATCTCGTTTCTTTATAATATTCATATAATTTTAGTATTTGTTATTCAAGTACAGGATACAAGTGAAGTAAAAAAATAAGTACAGCTTGAAAATATATAGCCAATTTTCCAGAGAGCGTCTTCAAGCGAGCGTATTAAATCGCCACTTTGAAAGCCCCCCATTTCGTCAATTTTAGGAAAAAAATAAAAAAAAATACGTTTGTACTCTGTTCCAAATTGTCTTTAAAGTGATACACAGAAACCCTATGAATCGCAAAAAAAAAAATTTACTTCGCATTCGCTTCTATGAGAGCCCCCCTGAAATAAAGATTTTTATAACTTTTTAAGCCATTTTCGGCTGGAGGCCATCGGTTTACATATTATATCTAAAGGAGAATGGGCGGTTTCGTCCCCAGTGGTGTATCAAGTTGTGATATATGTCATTTGAAAGGTCATGATAATAGCTTCATTTTATTGTATGACACCAACTGTGAGACTCGTGCAGGGAAAGAACTATGTTATTTTTTAATTTTTTATTATCTTCTTCGTTATCAACCGATAGACGTCCACTGCTGGACAAAGGTCTCTTGCATGGACTTGCATGGACATGGACACAGGCCTCGGTCTAGCGCCGCCTGAATCCAGCAGCTGTCTACGACTAATTGATGGGATTCTGCCCACACTGCACTTCCCGGTGCGGGGTCGCCACTCCAGCATCTTGGGACCCCAACGACCATCGCTCTTCGAACTATGTGCTCCGCCTATTTCCACTTCAGTTTCGCGACTCGCTGTGCTATGTCGGTGATTTTGGTTCTCCTACGGATCTCCTCATTTCTGATTTGATCTAGCGAGGATACTCTGATCATAGCTCTCTCCATCGCCCGCTGAGTGACCCTGAGCCTTCTTATGAAGGCCACAGTTAGCGACCATGTCTCTGATCCGTAAGTCATCACTGGCAACACGTATTGTTCGAAGACTTTAGTCTTCAGGCACTGAGGGCTTTTGAACTAGAAGACATCTCGGAGCTCCCCAACGCTGCCCAGCCGAGTTGGATTCGGCAGTTGATCTCTTTTTCGAAATTGGACCTACCTAGCTGGACTGTGTGTCCCAGGTATATACACTCGTCCACAATTTCGATTGCAGAATTCTCAACGAATACTAGGTGGAGTGGAGCATGAGCATTGGACATGATTTTCGTCTTGCTCATGTTCATTTTCAGGCCCACCTGGTGAAAAACCCTGCTGAGATCGTTGAGCATTGTATTGTGGTCTCTCAGAGTCTCTGCTTTGACTACTATGTCATTGGCAAATCGCAGGTGAGTGATGTACTCGCCGTTTATGTTGATGTCAAGTCCGTTTCAATCCAGAATCTTAAAGACGTCCTCCAACGCAGCGGTAAAGAGCTTCGGGGAGATCACTTCTCTCTGTCGCACTCCCCGCTGTGAGTGGATTGGCCTCGTAGTCTGGTCCTGTATACGTACTGACATAGTTGCGTTTTCATACAAGCACTTCAACACTTGGATATACCGGCAGTCAATCCGGCATCTCTGCAGCGACCTCAATACAGCCCAAGTTTCCACTCAATCGAAGGCTTTCTCATAGTCCACAAACGCTAAGCAAAGTGGCCGGTTATGCTCTTCTGTCTTTTATATATATAATCTACCGCAACGTATGAATGTGATCTATTATGCCAAAGCCTTTTCGGAATCCGGCTTGTTCGGGAGGCTGGAAGTCTTCAAACCTACGAGCAAGGCGATTCGTAATGACTCTCAAGAACAACTTATAAACCTGACTCAGCAACGAGATGGGTCTATAATTCTTCAATAAGGTATCACTTTTTTGAAGAACCGTTATGCCCTCGTGAATGACGGAATTGAACTATCGCTTAAAATCTTGTACTGGTTTTCTACCCGCTTTCAGGAGGTCCGCAGTGATTCCTTGAGCTGCTTGAGAACCATACTAATCTCGTATAGGCTGACGTCCGGGATATCTTCGGTATTGTGTCGGGTCAGTTTGGCTCTGGGATCTTTGGCCAAATCTTCAACAGGTTTTTGTGTCATAGTACTGTTCATAGAACCTCTCAACCTCTCCCAAGATCTCAGGTCGAGAAGAGACGAGACGACTGTCCGATAAACTGATCTCTCGCGAACACTTAGCCTCTGTTTCGCTCGATGGTATCTTTAATACTTCTTCTTCTTCTTTATCAACCGCTAAACGTCCACTGCTGGACAAAGGTCTCTTGCATGGACTTCCACAGGACTCGGTCTTGCGTCGCCTGAATCCAGCGGCTCCCTGCGACTCGTTTGATGTCGTCGGTCCACCTGGTGGGGGGTCTGCCAACACTGCGCTTTCCGGTGCGGGGTCGCCACTCCAGCACCTTGGGAGCCCAACGACCATCAGCTCTTCGAACTATGTGCCCCGCCCATTTCCACTTCAGTATCGCGACTCGCTTAGCTATGTCGGTGACTCTGGTTCTCCTACGGATCTCCTCATTTCTGATTCGATCCCGCAGGGACACTCCGAGCATAGCTCTCTCCATCGCCCGCGGAGCGGTCCTGAGCCGAGTCCTGTGGATCTTTAATACACTTGGTATTAAAGACACGAAGGTCACGAGTTTGTACCGTAGAGATCTGCCTTTTAATCCTCTGCCGCAGTAAGCAGCCGCATCTGCCGATGACTGCAGCCTTATCTCTTGTCTTTCCTCCATGAGCTTGAGAATATGCTCAGAGAACTTTTCGGTTCTTTTCCTCCGATGGGTCTTAAAGAATTAAGACCCAGATTATGGACAATTTCCATAACCCTATTGTTTAGATCGGCCCCAGAAACGCAGTCTGCTAGGCAATCGAATCGGTTCTGCAGTTCGAGTTGGAAGGTTTCGGGGTTTTGTATATGAGCACGAGAAGGTCGGAGAGCTGACTTCCCTTTCCAACTTTACATTAAAATTCAACTTGTCTCTTACCATCCGGTGATCGCTCCCGGTTTTCACCCTATTGATCACAGGGACATCATCATACTAATATTATAAATGCGAAAGTGTGTTTGTTCTTCAATCACGCCGCAACAGAGCTACGTATCGACGTGATTTTTGCATGGGTATAGTTGAGGACATGGAGAGTGACATAGGCTACTTTTTATCCCGGAAAATCACAGAGTTCCCGCGAGATTTTAAAAACTAAATCCACGCGGACGAAGTCACGGGCATCAGCTAGCTGAATATATGCCGCTTGGTCGACATAAGGAATGAAAAAACCGTATAATCTAAAAAACACTGTCTTAGACTTTCACGGGCTTAAAAAATTAAATGATTTCTAGTTCTTTTCCTGCACGTGTCTCATACTTGGTGTCATATAATAAAATGAAGCTATTATCATGACCTTTAAAATGACATACTTATATCACAACTTGATACAGTCTGGGGACGCAACTCATACAAAGGTGCCCATTCTCCTTTGAAGTAATTACGTTCTGTAATTCAAAAGTTATAAGGCTCTGACAGACGGACGGACGGATGGACGGACGGACGGACAAGTGCAAATCGCTCTAGTAAACTCAGAGACCTCGCTTCGCTCGGTCAATTAATATGCAGGATCAACAAACAATGAGGAACTCAACAATGATGAATACGGCGGCGTAGAGAGAGGTAGAGGTTTGGAGTAACAATTTTATTTTATGTATGATTTTCCCGCGAAACCCAATGCTTAAACCCAGAGATAGGTAATAGTAATAGGTATCTGAAAGACCATTCACTCACAATATAGTCATTACTCTATTATGTAAATACGGATATTAGGCATACATTATCTTTTAAAAAGCATGACAATTACTTATCTTACGAACAATTATACAACTTTGGAATACCATAGTTTTTAGGGTTCCGTACCCAAAGGGTGCCAACGGGACCCTATTACTAAGCCTCCGCTGTCCGTCCGTCCGTCCGTCTGTCCGTCTGTCAGCTGGCTGTATATCGTAAACCGAAATAGATAGTTGAAATTTTCACAGAGTGTGTATTTCAATTGCCGCCATAACAACAAATAATAAAAATACAATATAATTAATAAAAAGTAAGTAAAGGGCATGAAAAAGGAGTCTAAATAAAATTTAATTTTTTTTACCCTGGAATGTGGGGTGTCATTGTCTCGAGCTCATTAAGTAGAGTTCAAATATATATTTTTAGGGTTCCGTACCAAAATGGAACACTTATGGTGAGACGTGTCCGTCCGTCCGTCTGTCACAGTCGATTATTTCTGTAACTATTAAAGCTATCGACAGGAAATTTGGAATTTGCGGCATGCATTTCTGCCTGGCTTCTTTCTTGACCAGGCATTGTAATTGTACAGATACAGTAACGGTGTAAATTACCGATACACTAACTATCGGTAAGCAATTAAGATTGATTAGATAATATCATTTTACCTGAATGGATTCCTGACTACACATTGAATAACCCTCGAACCAATATATTTTGTCTTTTGTCTATAGTGTGAGGCTTTGGCCGTGGCATATTACCATCCTTCCTATGTACTTACCTAGTACTTACCTACCGTCACAGACGTTCCAGTAGCGTGTACAAACCGATTAGACGTATTTGTCTAATTTACACTGCCATATCCCTTCCAAATTAGCCCACTACCATCTTAGACTGCATCGTCACTTTCCATCAAATCAGATCATAGTCAAGGGCCTTCTTATCGTCGAATAAATAATCTTCATACATCGCGGACCAAAAATGTATTTTAAATGCATATACCTGGGCCCTGATTCTGGAACTCAGTTGCTATCAAAAAATGATAGCCACTGACATATGTTTTTTATCCATTGAAGGTTTGCTATGAAAATAAAAGTATCATTTTCGTAGCAAACCTTCAATGGATAAAAAATATATGTCACTGGCTATCACTATTTGATAGCAACTGAGTTACAGAATCAGGGCCCTGGCTTTCTACCTATACCTGTAACCGTATTACCGTGTATCATTTTGTGAACAAACCAAAGGTTGGTTTGTATAATTTTATCACTTTACACTGACAATAAATAAAATCTTTCACGGAATGCCGACAAAATTACGTAACGAACAACAAAAATGGAATTCGAGAACGTAGGTATTACATAAGATGAAAACGCTTTCAGTGAAATCCGTAAGCGATTTTTAATGGATACTGGATAGATACAACATGCACTAACTACTCTCCGCATAAAGTCAGCACTCTGCGCGCGGTGGACATTTTACATACCTACTTCTACCTAACTTAAATATATATTTATGATTTTTTAATTTTACTAACCGAATCATACCGATTTCACACGAATATCTTGAAATACCTATTCCAAATCTAAGATGAATTCGATATTTCCCAAAAATCTTGGGTTTGTACCTACTTGTCTAATAATTATTTAATTATTTTGTTTCTTCAGTCTTCTTTAAATTAACGTGTAACGTGTGGATTTATTACGATGGCTGAATGAATATTTTTAAATGCCTATTTGTTATTTATTTAAATAACAAATATTTTTCAAAAATGCTGATGAGAGTTTCTTAAACTTTAAATACTAGCAGCATTAATTTAAAGACAGATTAACTAATGCCATCAAGAAAAAGAATTTCTCTCAAAAAATATACCAACATGTATACGTCTTATTAAGTAACACTAAATATTATGCTTATTATTCTAGCAGGCATGTGTTGCATGCGCAGACATTAAAAGGCTGGGCGCACATCGAATACTGAGGCTAAGCATCTAACAGCTATATTAGCAGCCACGGCCGGCGTACTCTAAAGAAAATGCTCGAAAAGCTACGGCTACTTACTTACGGCTTACTTTCTACGGCTGCATTTTCAGTGAGCAGCGGAGCGGTGACGAAAACGCGGCAACTATACGCTTGTTATATCTTGAGAACCACCCTAACCTAACTCCACTACGGGATTTGATAAAAGCCAATAAACGCCCAGCCTAAGACGCTACAATAAATGCTGTAACAAAACACTTGTGTTTAAACAATTGTAATTTCATGTTTCGTCACGACTTTAATATACCTATCTATCTAGAGCGAAGGTAATTACCTCGTAAACTGAATTATTATAAGCATGTATTTTAATAGTAACCATCGTAACTGATAATTGCCACAAGAATAAAATTATGTCGCTCCTTAAAAAAGTTATTAGTGTAGTGGTTTTCACAGTATTTTCTTGTCTTGTTGAATGCAAAAGGGTTAAAAGAATAATCGGTGGAGCAGAGGTGCCTTGTGGTATTTCACTTGATTTTCTCATTTTGTTATTGCTTATAATATTGGTTCTAGCCTGTGATACTTCAGGGCAAACATTATTTTTTTTATTTCAAAAATAGCGCACTCTATTAGTAGGTACGTAAGTACCTTACTTATCTAATAAATAATTTTATCATAGCACAAGGGTCATCAGGAAGGTGGTGCCAACTTCTTTACATCCACCGCATTTAAAATAACAAATTTAAAAATGCGATTTAGAACCTACGACGTAGCTTAGCTACGCATGTAGCACTTGAAATGCAAATTCTGAGACCCACCGGACATCCGACGATTTTCGGGCGTTACGGCTTTCCCTTTGACCTAGGTACTGCGTATTTAATTCAAATTAATTATGAACTTATTTTTTTATAAATTAAAACAATGTACATACTTAGGTATACCTATGTATCTATTGTTGTGATATGGCATATACATATTAAAGACGGTCAGAAAATAATATTCGTTATATTATGTTACTTCGAAACACTCTATTAGAGTAGGTATAGTATTCTAATAGTATTATAGTAGTAAGTAGTTAACTCTGAATTCGAACATTTTGCATTTAAGTGATAAGGGAAAGTAGCACTAACTTAGGTAGGAATGGTGTTAGCCTTTTTTGCCAGTTTGTTATGTCGCTGATATTGAAGATATTAATATTGTATCTAAACATCTTGCCCTCATTTTTATTAGGGTTCCGTACCAAAATGGTAAAAATCGAACCCTTATGGTGAGACTTTCTCCGTCCGTCCGTCCGTCCGTCCATCTGTCACAGCCGATTATTTTAGTAACTATTAAAGCTATCGACATGAAATTTGGAATAGTTGTGTATAATAGTGGCCCAACAACATTGGAATAAAATAAAATCAAAAATTATTTTCAGTTTAATTAAAAATGGGGAAAAATCGGGATTGGAATTTCAAAGTAAGATAACTATACCGAGTGGGGTATCATATAGAAGGGCTTTACCTGTACATTGTAAAACAGATTTTTATTTATTTTTAAATATAATAGTTTTTGATTAATCGGGCAAAATGTCGACTTTACCAATCAAAAAATCAGAAATAATTATAGTCAATAGAGGTTTATGTATATTTTACAGGAAAAATAAAATCAACGCTCTAATACTGGCATAGTTTTTTTTTATATTAACAATAAACCTCTACAAACAAAGTTAACGATTAATAAGAAAATAATATAATATTACCTATCGTTTTACTTTTACTTCTAGAGTACGGAACCCTCGGTGCGCGAGTCCGACTCGCACTTGGCTGATTTTTTTACAATAGGTATACTAAATATTAATAAACTATAGATAAAATGGATACTAAACTCTGGTTTCTAATGAAACCAGGAAAATTATAATGTGTCGCAAAACTTTAAACGTGCAAAAATGATCACAATAAAATTGCAATATTAAGTACCTGCATTTTGAAAAATGTTAGTTTATAATCTTAACCTGTCCAACTGTAAAATTGTACCTTAAATTGTAAAAATTTTTGTCCGTTAACAATTATTCGACAGTTTAAAATTTTCCTAGTTTCATTATAAACTAACAGTTTTTACATTTTAGTTATTTACAAGTGTTTCAAGTTCAATTTTAGTTATTTATTATACTTTTACAAGGAATTAAAATTCTTAACTAAAGGCGCTCAAATTGGAGTTGCGTCTTTGAGAAATGCAAGTGATAGCCGCCACCTTTGCGGTGCCTTTATCCTGACACCCCATGTTGCCATAACAGCAGCGCATTGCACACAACACTGCCCGGAAGAATATTCCATCTATCTCAATAACTATTGTAATAAAGATAACGAGACAACACCGCATACTCAAGTTCTGGAAGTCATTAGACATCCTCTCTACAATCGGTTAGTATTATCTAATGTAACTACCTACACAAGACTAATTGCATCTAAGCTCATTAGAAATTACATTCCAGCTTTTGCCCGCAATTTTGTCCGCGTGTCCAAATTGGAGTTGAACCTTTTGTTTTTCTGGTACAAAAGGGAGCCTTTGTCACTCCAAGTCCTTAACTATAACTATGCAAAAAATTACGTGAATCCGTTGCTCTGTTGCCACGATGTTTGATCTTATTAAAAACACACTTTCGCATTCATAATATCAGTACAGGATAGTCTAAATAGTTGCGAGGATGAAGGAAGACCCAACTCTTAAAAAAGGGTGAAATTATTTTATTACTCAGTAGACTCATGAAAAATTCGTGGACCACCCACTCTGCTTATTTTTCTCTGAAAATATGCCTACCTCATCGGTGATAGCGTATCAAAAACAAATCTGTTTGTCGGGGGCATAGGACGAAAACAGTTTGCCTTCTTCTAATTGGAATTTGTATACTCGTATCTACCTAACTAATATCTACAGGAG
The DNA here is from genome assembly GCA_029955525.1 of Oeneis ivallda. Taxonomy (NCBI): domain Eukaryota; kingdom Metazoa; phylum Arthropoda; class Insecta; order Lepidoptera; family Nymphalidae; genus Oeneis; species Oeneis ivallda. The sequence continues at coordinate 10,999,037 of JARPMR010000016.1, read as the reverse complement.
GTACCTACAGTCTATTTAGTATTTAAGTAAGAGCTTTTATTAATAAAACTTTATGATTTTTTGCATGGGTATAGTTGAGGACCTGGAGAGTGGCATGGGCTACTTTTTATCCCGGAAAATTAAAGAGTTCCCGCTGGGTTTTAAAAACTAAATCCACGCGGACGAATTCGTGGGCGTCAGCTAGTTTATAATATTAGCAGTACTATTATATATTCTGTGATATTAGTAAGGATAGTTAAAGAGTGGTTAGAGCATTATGGCAATTGGCTTCTCCCGTTGAAAAGAGCTCCATCGCAATATTAGATGGACGTTCGAGAGCTGCTCATAACTGATTGAAAATGTCACTTTCGGCGTAGAAATGCAGTTGGTTCGTAGCCGTGGTGTAAGACAACACACTCAGGGCACGATTCCCGAGAAATGTCGGTCCAATCCCCGCTGGCTCTGCTACTTCTGATATAATAATAATAATTAGATTATGTCCGCGATTTCGTCCGCATGGAGAAAGGTTTTTTATATTTAGGAACCCTTTGTTTTATCCGGTGTGTAGAGTTACATAGGCCAATAGACCGATTCTGTAAAAGCTGCATCAATAATTATTGCAACTGTCTCAATTGTGGCAATCGGCCGAATTTATCGCGTTCTTTCTGCATTTTGCCACAATGCATTTTAGCCACTACCGAGTGAGTATCGACCAATCAGATGAGATTGCAATCGTCACACTGTAGCAAACATTTTTAGAGAATCTCACCACAGGTCCTCAACTATAATACCTACCCTTGCAAAAAATCACAACGATCCTTAGCTCTGTTGAAGTACAAACCGACAAACAACAACATGCACCTTCTGTCCTTCACATTTACTTATTTAAGATAGGATTTATTTCGAAGTACGTGCTGAACATAACAAAAGTATATTATAAAATAATGTCCCTTTCTCCTTCAACGGGTGGGCTTTGAACCGCTAACCTTTCGGTCTTCAGTCCGCGCCCTCAGCCCTGACCTGTCAATAGCCCTACTGAAGCCTACTGAGGTTATATTTCCTTGCATTGGTATTATCGTCAATCGTTACAGTTATTATTGACTGAATTTGTGGCCATTACATTTGGCCTAATGTGATGTACCTGCCTATTCATCAAAACATTTACAATATTACCTAGTTAAGTAATAGCTACGCTACACTGTCTACTTGACCTAGTGTTATAATAATAATAGGTAACATCTGATTTTTGTGCCGATTCAAAACGCCACACGGAAAGACCTGGGAACTTCTGACATTACCCAAAACAATTGATTACAATTATTCATTCTTCTTCTTTTTCTGTATCAACCGATAGAAGTCTACTACTGAACAATGGTCTCTTGCATGGACTTCTACGGGCCTCTTCTGATGCCATCGGTGAAACAAGTGAGGGGTCTTCCAACACAGCGCTATCCGGTGCGGGATCGCCATTCCAACACTTTGGTTCCCCAACGACCACTAGTTCTTTCAACTATATGACCCAGTTATCAGATCGGCTATCAATGTCAGTACCAACCTAACGGTTTGACGGGAGCTATTTAGACAAGTATAGATCATTGTAGACAACGTAAAAATTACACGCCTTCTAAATATCTGCATAATATTAGACTTCCTAATAGCCAACTTACATGGTGTAACTTGTACGGTTTCAGATTCACGCGAGCTCATGACATTGCAGTGTTGCGGTTGCGACTGGCCGGTGACATAACTCGGCTGAATGAGACCGTGTTACCCAATTCCTCGTTTGGTGTATCAGGTAACTGTGAATGAACTGTTAACAAGCTCGCATTAGAACAATCGCAGCTGTCACAGCCAAGCTTTTGTGCGTTTGCCAAACGCTTCAATTGAATAAAAATTTTCAATTTCAATTTTGCAATCTAGATGGTTTATGAGAGCTACGGCTATCTAAACGGTTACCTACCGAGTTACTAGCCTAAAGAGTTAAGTTTGGTAGAGATGGCTATTAATCGATAGCACCGCCTTTTGTATCTTACCTTTATTTATTAGCCGCTTTTCACATTAATAAGTACCCACATTTTTAACCGACTTTAAAAAAGGAGGAGGTTATCAATTCGTCGGTTTTTTTTATGTATGTCCAAAGATTACAATGTGGTAAAGTGGGAGTTTGAAGTCGGCTGTTTAAAAATATTTTTTATATTAAATTATAGCCCTTAAAACTTAAGGTTCTCAAAACATAGTACCTACCTAGGTATGTTTTAGAACCTTATTTTTGTTTTGATGTTTGTGTTTAACATACCTATGATTTTTACAGGAGACTGCTTAATTTACGGTTACGGCTATAGAGATGTAAATAAAAAAGAGGTTTCAAAGACTCTGCTCGCTGCAAACGTAAAAATTATATCGCTAGATGAATGCACTAAATCACTGGGGCAACACGTGGCTCCAGAACAAGATAGCGGGATGATATGCGCTTTGGGCGACGGAGTGGACGCATGTGAGGTATAAATTATAACGCTAGATGAATGCACTAAATCACTGGGGCAACACGTGGCTCCAGAACAAGATAGCGGGATGATATGTGCTTTGGGCGAAGGAGTGGACGCATGTGAGGTATAAATTATATCGCTAGATGAATGCACTAAATCACTGGGGCAACACGTGGCTCCGGAACAAGATAGCGGGATGATATGCGCTTTGGGCGACGGAGTGGACGCATGTGAGGTATAAATTATAACGCTAGATGAATGCACTAAATCACTGGGGCAACACGTGGCTCCAGAACAAGATAGCGGGATGATATGCGCATTGGGCGAAGGAGTGGACGCATGTGAGGTATAAATTATATCGCTAGATGAATGCACTAAATCACTGGGGCAACACGTAGCTCCGGAACAAGATAGCGGGATGATATGCGCTTTGGGCGACGGAGTGGACGCATGTGAGGTATAAATTATAACGCTAGATGAATGCACTAAATCACTGGGGCAACACGTGGCTCCAGAACAAGATAGCGGGATGATATGCGCTTTGGGCGAAGGAGTGGACGCATGTGAGGTATAAATTATAACGCTAGATGAATGCACTAAATCACTGGGGCAACACGTGGCTTCAGAACAAGATAGCGGGATGATATGCGCTTTCGGCAAAGGAGTGGACGCATGTGAGGTATAAATTATAACGCTAGATGAATGCACTAAATCACTGGGGCAACACGTGGCTCCAGAACAAGATAGCGGGATGATATGCGCTTTGGGCGAAGGAGTGGACGCATGTGATGTATAAATTATAACGCTAGATGAATGCACTAAATCACTGGGGCAACACGTGGCTCCAGAACAAGATAGCGGGATGATATGCGCTTTCGGCGAAGGAGTGGACGCATGTGAGGTATAAATTATATCGCTAGATGCATGCACTAAATCACTGGGGCAACACGTGGCTCCGGAACAAGATAGCGGGATGATATGCGCTTTGGGCGACGGAGTGGACGCATGTGAGGTATAAATTAAAACGCTAGATGAATGCACTAAATCACTGGGGCAACACGTGGCTCCGGAACAAGATAGCGGGATGATATGCGCATTGGGCGAAGGAGTGGACGCATGTGAGGTATAAATTAAAACGCTAGATGAATGCACTAAATCACTGGGGCAACACGTGGCTCCGGAACAAGATAGCGGGATGATATGCGCTTTGGGCGACGGAATGGACGCATGTGAGGTATAAATTAAAACGCTAGATGAATGCACTAAATCACTGGGGCAACACGTGGCTCCGGAACAAGATAGCGGGATGATATGCGCTTTGGGCGACGGAGTGGACGCATGTGAGGTATAAATTAAAACGCTAGATGAATGCACTAAATCACTGGGGCAACACGTGGCTCCGGAACAAGATAGCGGGATTATATGCGCTTTGGGCGACGGAGTGGACGCATGTGAGGTATAAATTATAACGCTAGATGAATGCACTAAATCACTGGGGCAACACGTGGCTCCAGAACAAGATAGCGGGATGATATGCGCTTTGGGCGACGGAGTGGACGCATGTGAGGTATAAATTATAACGCTAGATGAATGCACTAAATCACTGGGGCAACACGTGGCTCCAGAACAAGATAGCGGGATGATATGTGCTTTGGGCGAAGGAGTGGACGCATGTGAGGTATAAATTATATCGCTAGATGAATGCACTAAATCACTGGGGCAACACGTGGCTCCAGAACAAGATAGCGGGATGATATGCGCATTGGGCGAAGGAGTGGACGCATGTGAGGTATAAATTATATCGCTAGATGAATGCACTAAATCACTGGGGCAACACGTAGCTCCGGAACAAGATAGCGGGATGATATGCGCTTTGGGCGACGGAGTGGACGCATGTGAGGTATAAATTATAACGCTAGATGAATGCACTAAATCACTGGGGCAACACGTGGCTCCAGAACAAGATAGCGGGATGATATGCGCTTTGGGCGAAGGAGTGGACGCATGTGAGGTATAAATTATAACGCTAGATGAATGCACTAAATCACTGGGGCAACACGTGGCTTCAGAACAAGATAGCGGGATGATATGCGCTTTCGGCAAAGGAGTGGACGCATGTGAGGTATAAATTATAACGCTAGATGAATGCACTAAATCACTGGGGCAACACGTGGCTCCAGAACAAGATAGCGGGATGATATGCGCTTTGGGCGAAGGAGTGGACGCATGTGATGTATAAATTATAACGCTAGATGAATGCACTAAATCACTGGGGCAACACGTGGCTCCAGAACAAGATAGCGGGATGATATGCGCTTTCGGCGAAGGAGTGGACGCATGTGAGGTATAAATTATATCGCTAGATGCATGCACTAAATCACTGGGGCAACACGTGGCTCCGGAACAAGATAGCGGGATGATATGCGCTTTGGGCGACGGAGTGGACGCATGTGAGGTATAAATTAAAACGCTAGATGAATGCACTAAATCACTGGGGCAACACGTGGCTCCGGAACAAGATAGCGGGATGATATGCGCATTGGGCGAAGGAGTGGACGCATGTGAGGTATAAATTAAAACGCTAGATGAATGCACTAAATCACTGGGGCAACACGTGGCTCCGGAACAAGATAGCGGGATGATATGCGCTTTGGGCGACGGAGTGGACGCATGTGAGGTATAAATTAAAACGCTAGATGAATGCACTAAATCACTGGGGCAACACGTGGCTCCGGAACAAGATAGCGGGATGATATGCGCTTTGGGCGACGGAGTGGACGCATGTGAGGTATAAATTAAAACGCTAGATGAATGCACTAAATCACTGGGGCAACACGTGGCTCCGGAACAAGATAGCGGGATTATATGCGCTTTGGGCGACGGAGTGGACGCATGTGAGGTAGGTATAAATCACAAATCAAAGGTAACATAATGAAACACATATTTTGTAATGGTCTAAGATCCGAAGAGACGTGAAGGACGACCCTTCACCCATCTGTTTACCAGATGAAAAGTATTTTATATCGAATATTTAATATCTCTAAAAAACCAATCGCAATTGTATTCCTTAATATTAAGATATATTATGTTAAAGACTTTTAAAAAAAACTGATTAAAAAAAATTTGTCCACGTTTCACTCTTTTGTTTAGGTACCGATTACAGCGCAAGCAGCTGATATAAGCAAGTAACTCGGTACAAGTAATTGCACCGATCTGTTTTATAATTGTTATAATTTGAAATTTCAAAATTTGTAAAAGTTGTAGACCTTTAAAGTAAACCTACTGTTATTTTTCACGCAGAAACCTTAAATATATATTTTAATATGCTCAGTTGACGCGCTTATTCCGTCACGCTTTTTGTCTTATTTGATATATGCTCAGATTAATTAATACTCATCCAAGTTGATATTATAATAGTTAAGTTTCAACTCAACAGGGCGATTCTGGAGGGCCACTTATATGCGCAGGTAAAGTCGAAGGTATAGCTAGTTATGGTGTCAGCTGCGGAGTGCCCGGGCTGCCAGGAGTATACACCAGCATCGGGCCTAACTTACATTGGCTTCGGGGACTGTTGGAAGATCTACAAACAGTACCTACCTAAACCAAATACATAGTAGTTAATTTATACTTGTTTTTATATTCCTTGCTAAGAAACCACAGTGGTTTCAATGTGTACTGGAGACTGGAGTCATTACATGTGGTTAAATTATTATTGTGGAGTCATTATGTGTGGGCGCGGCGCTATGCTATTAGGGAGAGGGTAGACTGGCTAGTGGCTACGTCTAGCGGCATAATACTTCAATGTCTAGCGGCAGCTGCGCGTTTTATGGCCTTTTGCGTGCATCGCGTTTGGCGCACGCTGCTGCACGCGCCGGATTTTAACTTCTTGCAGTAGTATGTTCGAGCCAGAAGACTGACGCTTTCGTGGAGCTGTTTTTTTAGCATTTAAAACATTTATAATACAAAATGCCGCGAAATATTATCAATACACTTCTGTCTGATCAGCTGCAGCGCCATCTAGTCTAGCCCTAGCCAAATTTCAAGTTACAACGATTGTAGAAAGAGAACAGATACAACGAAGTGTAACTTGGCTAGAGGGGTTGAGCCTTCTTATGAGGCCCATAGTAAGCGACTATGTCTCGGATCCGTAAGTCATCACTGGCAACACGCACTGTGAAGCTGTATACGCAATCTGTCAAATCTGTCCTTTTAACCCAGAGTTAGCTGCTAACTCTGGGTTAGAAGGATAACTCGACGTTTTTGCAAGCGCGACGTCTTAACCCAGAGTTAGCAGCTAACTCTGGGTTAAAAGGACAGATTTGACAGATTTCGTATAAATGCTTCTGTCAAATTACAAATTTATTCCTGGGTTAACTAACTCGGCGTTTCTACAAGGTAAGCGTATTGCTTGTGCTAAGAGTAGGATTACTACAATAGAATAGAATAGAATAGAAAATTATTTATTGCACAACAAGGAATGAAGGTTGATACACAAGAAAAAGAAAATTAATACAAGGTGCAAAAGCGGCCTTATTGCAAAAGCAATCTCTTCCAGGCAAAGAAGAAAATGGGATAGTGCAAGCTAAGATCGAGGAAATTTAAAACATGCTATTGTAATACATTATATCAATATTGATACCGATAAATATTACAATAGTGAAACGGGTAGGGCTTGAACCGTCGGCCTTTCATTTTTCAGTACACCACCCTGACCGCTGCGCTGTTGAGGCTTAGGATTGTTATAGTGGTAACGTTATAAAACAATAACTGTTTTGTATATAATTTATTTATTTCACATTTCTACACCAATACATTCAAACGAGTAACAACTAACAAATTTTATAATATCCAACCATTATTAAAGTAATAGTTACATAATTAAGTATATTGACTTAACTACACTTGCACTATTATAATAAAATCATTTATATCTATACTAATATTGTAAATGCGAAAGTAATCTGTTTATCTGTCTGTTACCTTTTTGACCAAAATTTTGTAAAGAGGAAAAGGACATTTTAATAATAAACAAAAAAAAAGTTTCCACGGAATTAAATTTTTAAACAATCTTAATCTACGAGGACGAAATTCTCGGGCATCAGCCAGTAACTACAGCGAGTGTTAAAAGAATATTCAAGAGTATATAAATTATTTCAAAATAATCATTATGCAAATCACGGAATGTAAATTCGATACTGGTTATTGCATACCTACTATTGTATAATATAAAAATATTACTTTACATAATACCACATTCTACGTATAATTTAGGGTGTTGTTATATAATATAATTTGTAAACTAAATCTAAATTATATCAACAAACACTTTTGACTTTATTTGTACTTACTCATTAAACTAAAACAGGAATTTTGTAATCATAATATATCGCAATAATAAAATAGCGCATCTGCGCTAAATAAAGGCGTAAAGCTTACATAAAATTATATTAGTAGGTAAGTATAAAAAATTGAGTATCCCATTTCAAATCATCGAACATCTTACAAATAATAATAATAATACAAGAATTAAGAACATTCATTTGTTCGAGACACGAGATACAGTGCAACCTTAATATAACGTGCCTCAATATAACGACTTCCTCGATTTAACAAATTCTTCGTAATCCCCTTGAAATGTCAATGTAAAATATACCTTTACATTGCGATTTTTTTTTGCGAAAAACCTCTTTATAACGAATAACGAATTTTTTCAACCCAAAACTTTATTTAATTAACGTTCCCACCATTGTATGACCTTTAATCCTTTAATATGTGATTCATGTCGCGACAGGTTTCGACACGCTTTTTTTCGTAAAACAATCATTGTTGTTTGATGGAAAGTAATTTAAACACTGGTTCATGTTGAGTTGAATAAAACTGTTTTTTTACCTCTTTATAACAAATTTTAGACCAACCTAACCTCAACATAACAAACCTCAGTTTATTGAATTACTTGATATAACGAATATATACTTGTTCCCTTCCGATTTGTTATATCGAGGTTGCACTGTATAATAAATCTACGTAGGATGCACATCTAGGAACATTCTCCGTCATTTACCAATCTAATTAAGACTGACGATCTATAAAGTCAAAAAGGAGAATAATTTATATTGCGCTTACTTATGACAACGCGATGCGTTGCGTATATTATAGGCTTTGTTGGTTTTTAGACATTTGGGATTGCGTTTGATTGTATTTGTGAGAACTATGGGTGTGGTTAACTCAAAAATTGTCAGTGCTTCAGTTCAACACCTATGCTCAATTTGTTCTATGCTCAATTCTATATCACAGATGCACAATGCACATATTACATGCTGCATAACTAAAAAAAAATTTCATCAATCTTCATATAGGTATCTCATAATACTCCACTCATTTAAACATTGTGCAATCCAACGAACTTAACTTGAGAAGTTCATTGGACCACACAATATGATTAGATAAGTACATCACCTGGAACAAATTAGCTAGAATGGATACACCTATCCAACTTTATCTAATATTTTTTAATATCATTATGTTTCACTTACCTGGTAACTTATCTGTTTTCTAGAACTATCGAATAGATTTGGTCTCTGCTTTTTTTGTAATAAAAATAAAAATGCAAACGAATCTGTGAAAATCAACAAAACATGTTCATAGTTTTGATAAAAGTTTTTATTTTTGTGCAAGAGGCTATTATGAAGTCAATGTAATATTATTATGAAGGAATCAATTTATGATTAGATTACTTTTGGACTAGGCCTACGAAATAAGGAACATTACATCATCATGCGAAGTTGAAGCGAACGAATAAGGGAAAGTAAAAAAAAGTGAGACGACAAAGATTTCTGGGTAGCCAACAACGAAAGCTTGCCTTGATTAGGTGTTCAAGTTTTAATATCCACACTACTGCGTAAGTTATAGTGAACAATGAAATCAGTAGCCTAAGCACGAATATTTTCACTATCGAATAGTTTTTTTTTTTTTTTTTTTTTTATTCGATGACAAGCTAGGCCTTGACTGCGATCTCACCTGATGGTAAGTGACGATGCAGTCTAAGATGGTAGCGGGCTAACTTGGATGGGGTATGGCAGTGAACATTCAAACCATACCCCTAATCGGTTTCTACACGCCATCGTGCCGGAACGCTAAATCGCTTGGCGGCACGTCTTTGACGGTAGGGTGGTAACTAGCCACGGCCAAAGCCTCCCACCAGACCAGACCAGAGACAATTCAGAAATTATAAATTCCCAAATTGCCTCCGCCGGGAATCGAACCCGAGACCTCCCAGGTATAAGACAACAGCGATCACCACTGAGCCAGGGAGGTCGACAAAAGTTAACGCCGACAAGATATTTTGTATGAAAACGACTGCACCGCCCGCACAGTGTAACGCCTGTTTTCATACAAAATATCTTGTCGGCGTTAACTTTACGTTAACTATTCGATAGTGAAAATATACGTGCTTAGGCTACTGATCACAGCTCACTTATACGACACCGCGTCAGTCCACGCGCTGACACCTAGCAGAAAGCTTGCTATTCACGCAGTGATGGTTGGCAGTAAGCTCTCTGTCCACGCGCGTTCGGTTAGCGAAGAGGCTGCTTATATCTACAACCACCGCAGGAGCCATGATCGTGACTGACGCGTGCGCCGCTTGCGTGATCCGCGCGGTAAGCGAAACGTCAACCATAGAGTGGCTAGGTTGCGGCAAGCTCGCGTGCCGTGTGCTGGCTGCTATTTTTTTTTTAAGTTTTTTTATCAACCAAGTTGAACTTGACTAATATTCTCCTCTCCCCTCCAAATAAGCGGAAAGCTTGTGTCAGGAGTGGGTACGACAATAGTGCAACGGGTGGGATTTGAACTTGCGACCTTTTAGTTTTCAGTCCGCACTTTTAACCGTTGGGCTATTGAGGCTTATTGTTGTCACTGTAAAGTTTATGTACAGAGCAAGACTTGAACCCCATATTTGACTGTGTATTCTTTTTCCGTGCGGAATCGGTATCGTGTAAGTGAGCTACAACCTTTAGTTATTGACTGATGACTTACAAAGCGTCTTACAGGTTTGATATCAGAGGAAGGCAACAGATGAACACATTGAGTTGACAAAACTAAACACCGTCAACACAGAGGTGAGATCAAACTACATTTCAATTGAACCACATTATGACCACGAAAACCATGATTTGGATTCTGTAGAGGGTGTAGCCGGGCTTTTAGGAGACTTGGGTGTCGCGGGCTGCGACGACCTGGGGGTTGCCGGTTGTGAAGACTTCTTGCTATCTTGTCCCTCTTTATTTTCCGCTTCTTCTAATGCACTTTTAACCTGAAAATGAATTTATTTATTAAACAAATGTAAATATGCATAAACCTTAATTCAAAAATCGTTTATAGCAAAAGTTAAGTACTACACTAAACACTATATACCTATTTATTTGAGGCTCATTATTCACTGATGATGCCCGCAACTTCGTCCGCGTGGATTAAGGTTTTTTAATTCCCACTCTCTTTTTAAACTTCGAAGCCTTAATAGCCCAACAGTTAAAGGTTCAGACTGAAAACCGAAAGGTCGCAGGTTCGAATCCCACCCGTTGCAATATTGTCATACTCACTCGTAACTCAAGCTTTCCGCTTATTTGGAATGGATAGGATATTAGTCAACTTCAACTTGGCTGATATTCTTAAAAAAAACATTAATTTTCTGGGATAAATGTAGCCTATGTGCTAATCCTGGGTATGAGCTATCTCCATTCCAAATTTCAGCCAAATCGGTTCATTCATTGTGGTGTGAAAGAGTAACAAGCATCCATCCATCCATCCATACATCCATCCTCACAAACTTTCGCATTTATAATATTAAGTAGGAGTAGGATGTTGTTGCTTAGTTCAGAGGTAAAAGAGTTTCCTCTCAACTCCAATAGGAGAACCTACTACCTACCTTAGTAGGTACGCGGCACGAAAGTTTAGCGCTGAACAAAATAGCTGCGCATGGGGTACTGTCACGCAACCAATAACAACGGCCGGAATGCGACTGGAGAGCCAATCAGCGCCATGATACCTTATTTTCGAGTTCTGCGCATTAATGTGGTAAAAGCATGCGACAGGCGATTTTCGGTGAGCTCTGTGAGGTTTACAAATTGAAAACTATAATTCCAATTTGAATAATTTCAATGCAATATGTAATTTGGGTATCTTAACTAAATTCGCTTAGAGATAGAAACACGATTGGAAAAAAAATTCCTTTGATCCAATAATCTCCTTTTTTCGGTTTAAATCTTGTTTTAAACAGAAACGGTAGGTTTTTTTCCTGCTATTTTTTTTATTTGTATTGATATAAATAATTAGTAAAAGCGGTGAGAAAAATTCTTTGATTATTGGCATCCATAATTTTTTAAATCAATTTTAAAGATTTTTTTCAATTCCCGACCCCTGAATCCATAATTTCCATCTCTTTCCTAGCACTGCAAAATATATAGCTCTATCCCACTCGTACGACCCAAACAATTTAGGATCGTTATAGCCCCTTAACGGTCACCGCTAGACTTTCGTGCCGCTACCTATACTACTAGTGGAGTAGGTACAAAAATAGTCAAATCAAAAAATGGAATGCACATGGTTGGCGCCTGAGTTTTATGCAATAAAAATTAAAACCTCCCTCTAAAATTAAAACAATGCTTCTCTGTGAAGTCAACACCACTGCTTACAGTCATTAATTGTAATTTCCGTATTACATGTTTCCAGTCAATCAAAAACATCAGTCAAATGATGGAAATTGAATATCATTCTTATAAACAAACCTTTATGTTAGTTTTGGCTTGCATCTCCTGCTCATAATTTCTAACATCTTCTATTGTCATGTTGAACCATTCATCCATCCATGTAAATGCTTGCCGATGTCCGAGAAGTAGGATTTCGCGAATTGCCTGTACAAAGAAAAACCAATAATATAAAAATCATTAATTGTAATACAAATAAATAATACACTTTGGTTACTAAAAGTAAAGAAAACAGCAATATTTTTGTCTCATTTTTTGAACGTGATTGCGATTGCTATACTGTTGCCCGCCCTCCAGCACGTTGGACCGACGATATAAAGCAGGTGGCGGGAAGTGGCTGGATGAGGAAGGCTGAGGACCGGGTGTGGTGGCGTTCTCTGGGAAAGGCCTATGTTCAGCAGTGGATGTCCGCAGGCTGAGATGATGATGATGATGATGATACGTCTGTAGCAATCATTTTTAAACAATGCCACACAAGAAAAAACTACGATTGAGCACTCATTTTGCCTGTACCACAGATTACAATATAATAGTATTGGTACAGAAGATTCAGGGCCTGTTTCACCACTTGCTGATAAAGTGCCTGATAACCTATCCACAACTTGTCTGACAGATAGCATTCAAATTTCTGTTTCACAAGTGTCTGTTAAGGCAATCTAGCAAAGAATCACTGATAAAATATAAAAATATCAAACAAAATTATCTAACAGCTCTTTTATCTGTTAGATAATATGTATATCAGACACTTTAACAGATAATGGTGAAACTCGCCCTCATTCCGCAAAATTATTTAAATAAATAGAGGCTCTTGCTAACACACAATAAAGTGCAATTCAGGTCGCACAGTCTAAATTACCTACAGTTATTTTCACCTAGAATATACCTTTCTCTCTATCGCGTAACTTTTATTTATCACCTCTGACTATATTAGCCAATCAAATTAGCCTGGAGATTTGTAGGTTTATACCTATAATCTATAACAAAAAAATCCTTCAAACTCCCGCACCTCTACAAAAGTATATAATTTATTGTTAATTTTTTTAAAAACCACTTGACCGATTTCGATAAAATATAAATGGGGCCATCTGGGAACTTTGAAACAAAAAAGAATTTTCCAAATTAGTTCAGCCGTCTTTGGGTAATTGGTGAACATACATAAAAAAAGGTTCAGATGAATTGAGAACCTCCTCCTTTTTTGAAGTCGGTTAAAAATACAGAGTGCGCCTGGCCTGCCCATACATAGAAATCTTGAATGAATACATAAAATAAGGATTATACATACTGACTGAACATAATCTTCAACTTTTGTCTGCAGCCCCCATACCTCAAATTTAGCATGGACAACTTTATAGCAGCACATAATAGGTGTCTGAGTATCTCTCCAGCCCTCGGTGAGAGGTCCCCGGCCAGACTTCTCCGATTTGAACAATTTGGGGTCCTCTGACTCTTTGTAATGATGTGGTTTGATTTCATCAAAGGCTATGTCCATGAAATCCACTTCTCTTAATTCTTGTTCTTCTGGTGTTAGACCCAAACACTATAATTTAATAATTTTTAGCAAAAAAAATTATATTAAGTGCCCATTTCTCCAACATTGAGGGATGTTTATCTGAGGAATAAATTTCATGTTCTGACAGTTTTTGTATTGACAATACTGTCAAAATATCAAATTTACGCTTGGATAAGATTTATTTTACGTTGGTGAAATCAGCCCTAAATCAGCTTTTGTAACTATTTTTAATGCTGTAATATAATTATAACTTTCATACAAATGATAAATATTTAATAAATTAGTAAATAATAATTTTATTAAAAACTAGCACGACTTCGTCTAGCTGGGTGTAGTTTTTTCAAGAAATCTGTAGAATTCTTTGATGTTTAAAGATGAAAAAGTAAAATCCTAGGTCAAATTTCAACAATATATCTTTCAATGATTAAGCCTAGACAGATATAAGCACACTTTTTCATTTATATTTATAATATTAGTTTGAATGAATCCATACTAATATTATAAATGAAAAGTATGTTACTAAGAGGAAACAAATGAGAATCTGTAATTCCTTATAGATTGGAATAATTCACTTATTTCCTGTAGTGCTAGTTTTATTAAAATGATGTACATGTTTATGATAATTATTGTTATTTGTATAGAGATGATGGAACTCACATTTTCAGTTGAACCATTGTTATCCTCATACCGAGTCTGGATAGATATTGAAAATTTTGGTATGAAGGAACACTGAAAGAAATCAATTGGTTACGCAGGAATAGAGATAGTTAAAAATACATCAACAATAGCAATAAAAGTGTATACTCACTGTATATTCTACGAAGTTTAAGGATGCCATGAAAAAAATAATGTACACATTAGATAAGTAAAATTATAAACTTACTAGCTGATGCCCGCGACTTTGTCTGTTTGGATTTAGTTTTTAAAAACCCTCAAGAACTCTTCAATTTTTTGGGATATTAAGTAGACGACCTCCCTGGCGCAGTGGTGAGCGCTGTGGTCTTATAACTGGGAGGTCTCGGGTTCGATTCCCGGCGGGGTCAATTTGGGAATTTATAATTTCCAAATTGTCTCTGGTCTGGTCTGGTGGGAGGCTTTGGCCGTGGCTAGTTACCACCCTACCGTTAAAAACGTGCCGCCAAGCGATTTAGCGTTCCGGCACGATGGCGTGTAGAAACCGATTAGGGGTACGGCTTGCATGTTCATTGCCATACCCCTTACAAGTTAGCCCGCTACCATCTTAGACTGCATCGTCACTTACCATCAGGTGAGATCGCAGTCAAGGACTATCTTGTCATCGAATAAAAAAAAAAAGCCTATGTCATTCTCAAGGTCTTCAACTATACCCATGCAAAAATCACGTCTATCTGTAGCTCCATTGCTGCGTGATTGACGGACAAACAAACACTGTCGCATTTATATTAGTGTGATAGTATGATACTAGGTGTGACGATTGATTTCGAAGTGTTGGATGATGGTCCGAACTATCTACTATTTCAAAAAAATATCTTTTCAGCAAAAAAAAATAGGTTTGGTAGATAAAATTTCTACTTCAATTATTTTAAAAGTTCACGCAAAAACGCTCAATGGTATCATGGTGTTGTTTGTGAGATCACCTATTTTTTTTATAAAGTAGTTTGTCAAAGGTTGAAGATTGATGCGACGGTTCTATCAATCGGATTGGTGTTCAATCCAATATGGCGGATTGCTATATTGTATAGTTTTATTTTATCAAAATACACATGAATCTCACTCAAAATGTAATAATTAATATGTTATTCATGTATCCTATTTCATTAGATAAATTTATAATTTCATTGATTCTTGGTTACTATCATCATGTCTACTGTACATATTATTGGCAACGGCTGGATCATGCGTCATGCTCGTGAACGGGTTCCGCCGACGGGAATGGTGCTACTTTCTGTCTGCCCGTCTTTGACATGAATTGAATTGTAGTACGTTTTGTGGAAATGTCATATTCTATTCTAACAAAGATGCACGGGTTAAATCAGCTTGGCATCCAGCTGCCCACAAGATAGTATAAAAACTTCATTTTACAATATTAATAAGTTGCTATTACAATGTAATAGCTACTTATTAATATTGTAAAATGATTATTTTGAAAAGAGCAACTGCTGAGTTTCTTGCCGGCTCTTCTCAGCAGAATCCGCTTTCCGAACCGGTGGTAGAATCTTGACGTGTCATAAGAGCCACAGGTTGGCCTACATGAAATAAATAATTTTGAATTTTGAATTTTATTACAATAACCACCTATGCATAGATTTAGGTTTCCATCAATCATGCAGGAACTTCGATTTTACACCATATAAAGTACCCTACATCCTTCCCCAGGAAGTAACTCTATGTCAAATTTCAACTAGATTGGTTCAGTGGATGAGCCATTAAAAAGTTGACAGACAGGCAGACACAATTTCACATTTATACAAGTAAATATTTGGTATTTACTAAATATGGATAATTCATAGTTACCAGTAATCGTGTATGGGTAGTAATTCCATGCTTTTTCCGTAACATAGAAAATCTTTGGTGTTATACTTTGGATCCAGTAAGGTAAGTGGCTGAAAACATTAATCAATTAGCTCAGTAACACATTATTATTAATGAATCTCAATAGAGTTAATTTCTCAATACTTTTAGAATAAAACTGCAATCAACTACACTCTACAATTACATACATTCTCTGATGAACAGAGAACATAAACCATGGAAGTAGGAAGACTGGAAGTAGGTATTATGACTATAATTACTAGTTCCATGACATAAACGCATGAAATATACCTGGACAAATGTATTCTCTTTTCTGTAAATTGCCCGACTCCATTTATTTCGTCATTGACTTGCTCATTAGCTATTACTTCGACGCCTTCACCATTGCTCGATTGCTCGAAACTATGACGAGCAATCATATACAACTGCCCGATACGATACTAAAAATATCCAGAATTTGAGCACTATCCAAATTTCAGATAGATTTTAGGCTATAAAAAACATTTAATGTAAGAAAGAAGTGATCCATACCTCTTCAACAGTCATTGGCATGCAAATTCTATATTCTTTTGTAAGCACCATTGTTACACTTACAGATATTTCAGGAAAACTGAAAGTATGTACTAAAAAAATATTTAATTTGCCACTCGATACTAATAAAGGAACAAAGGTTTGCGAATCTTGTGAATTTTCAGAATTTTCAGTACCTTGATCAGAATTCAGAAATGATAAATACCTACTTAATACAAAAAATAATTATAAAAGAGCTGACAGAAGTAGGGATGAAAACGATACATCGATGTTTGCATGATAAGTTGCCGATGTTGTTCACTATTGCAAAACATCGATGTATTGATGTTATACGATGTTTTTACATCGATGTTTTGCCTGCCATGTAGTCGAAATGTTTGGTACTTTTAGCAGAGCCTGCCTGAATGTAACTAGTGTTATTATATATAGTTTTTTATCATTAGTAAACATTATATATTTTCTTATCTTTTTGTATGTAAACATTATTTATATTATTGTATTGTCAAAATCGTACAATGTCAAGTAAATAAAACCAAAAACACATTTTAGTCTAAAAGGCCACCCCTGGTTGCCCCTGAGCCAAAGGTGCCCATCAAGCTCGCGGTATTGCCGCGTTGTATGGCGATTGACAGCCTTTGGATCAGGTAAGCCCCAGAGCGTGGATCGCAGCCTCTTTCCCTTAAACGACGTCCGATGTCAAATAAAAATCTCCTAGCCTCCTCATTCCAGCATCCCATCGTCTCCACCGCCAGAGGGACAAACAGGTAGCTGCCCAGAAGAGGGGCGTATTTGCCTCTTTTTTTTAAAGCAGCGTACTCTGCAACAGCGCCGGCAACCCGCGCCATCCGGCTGAGATGGCTTGGTGCGAATGTACAAGTGCACGTCGCGTCCCACAGCAAGCATTTGCCATTTTGCCATGGGACGAGCGTCAAGCCATCTGGAAGCTTGCCGTCTGTGCGGCTCAACCCGGGTGGCTCGAGTATGCAGGGCACGCCAGTCGAGACGAGGGCTCTGCGGACGATATCGTTCAGGGCGTGGTGACGCGGAAACCTGCCCGCACAACGACTGCAACTCAATTCATGATGGCCGTTGGCTATATATAGTATACTATTATATTCGCAAAATTCATTGCCATAAGCCTACAATGTGTAGTTAGTCTATTATTTGCGAAAAACTAAATAAAACTGGAGTTTCGCGTGCTACTTTGGCCGACCGAACCACCTTAAAGACTCGTGTCACATGTGGAATACAATGCCGGATCCCCACCAAAGAAAATTGCGTTTGAAACAAAAAATGCTGATAAATGTAATTTTATTTCCTCTACTCTAAACTTTCCTTATTCTAAAGACTTACCCATTCAATAGCAATATTATTATAAACTAGTAGGGCGCGTGGGTGCGCGGCCCGCAAGCGGACCGCGGTTTTTCTACTCGTCAAGTAGACTGTCAGGTCCTGATCATTTTTTATCAAAAAACCACTCTTCCATCTTTTATACTTTCCGAGATAGACCATGACGAAATTTGTATGGCCGCCATCTTGAATCCGCCATTTTGGAGGTTTTTCAGCTCACTCCAAATTGGATGAGGTTTCGAGTGACTTTTGTTTGAGCACACCCAACCTATCTTCAATACCCTGGCCGTGCTCCTCACCCACCTTCCAAACCCTCAATCATCTTCTCTCATCATATTTTGTCACAATGAAAATTCTTCTATAAAAACAAATTTCGAAATGAAACCGTATCAAAGTCTATGCAATAGTTCCCAACTTCTAGTCTCTTCAATGTTCGCCATGTATTTTGTATGGGGAAAAATAAATTCCGCCATCTTGAATTTTTTTTCTGTTCATCGAGTACACCTTCGGGTCCTGATTATCTTTTGCCACGAAACCACTCTTCCATCTTTTATCCTCTCCGAGATAGACACCGACGAAGTTTGTATGGCCGCCATCTTTTTTCCGCCATTTTGGATTTTTTTCAGCTCACTGCCAATTGGATGAGGTTTCGAATGACATTTGTTCGAGCACCCCCCACCTATCTACAATACCCTGGCCGTGCTCCTCACCCGTCTCCGAAATCCTCAATCATCAGCTGTCTCCATAATTTTCCTCCGAATGAATTTTTGTCTTCTATACGAAACGATTAGTGAAAAAAAAATTTTTCATACAATATTTTACAGGAGAGGTGATCAGTCAGTCAGTGAATCAGCCCCAGCAGCTATATATATATTAATTAATAATAATTATTATTATATATATTAATATAGATAAACAAAATTTTGCTATTTAATAGATCATTAAAAAAATTTAAAAAACATCGATGTTTTGTGTACATCGATGTTTGTTCTGAAACATCGATGTTTGCAACTGGCTCAAATTCAATTCAATTTTAGTTTGACACTTTTGACGACCACAGAGCGTGGCAAAAAAGCATGGAACTAGGAAGACTAGTTGCATGCAAAGCATAATAACCTGTCAGTAGTTAAAATTAGGTTAAAATACTACTTGTACTTTTCGGAGGGTTCGGGATTCGAATCCGGAGACCTCAACTTTTCGGAGTTACGTATGCAATAAAAGCAATTTTTCACTTGCTTTAGGTTAAGGAAAATATCCTGAGAAGTTGAGTTCTACATAATGTTCTCAAAGGTGTGTGCGTGTCAATCCGCACTTGGCCAGGGTAGTGGACAAAGGCCTAAGCCCTTCTCATTAGGATTTCTAAGAGATGACCTGTCACAGAACACTTGTGACCTGTGCCCAAAGGGCCGGCAGCGATGGGTTAAGGTAAAGCTGAACGGCCACATAGTGTTTTTGTAGTCTTCTATTTAGATGTGATCTGTACCTATATTTTTGAAAATCTTAATAAGATTTTAAAGATAAGATCATAAGTTATGATTCGAAAACTATATAGGTACGATCGTGTCTTAGCAAACTAATAAAGCTGATTCCAATTTAACTCTTAAAATGTGATAAGCTCCTCCAAAGGTCAGACTTTATAGATTCTTCTAGGTATCTTGAATCACTGTTAGTAAAGAAGTGACACAGGCTGTATTGAAAAAAAAAAGCATAAAAACACTTAAACATTTTAATGATGTAAACTTAAAATACAAATAATTTAATGATATATAATAACTACAATAACAAAATAGTAAAAGCTGAGTGATATACCTATAATAAATCAATAAAACTAGTTTTAGTACACATAAATGGAAGCTAAGTCATCATAATCATAAGTCCTCTTCAAGAATAAATCTACTAATGATACTCCTCTTATATTATGGAGACCAGAGTTTATTGGGAGAGCAGTTAAATTAATAAATGTGACTTTTCCTGGTTCTAGTGGGCCCAACTTTCTATTTGAGATACCACACCAGAGCAGGCTAGAGTCTGGCAGTGAACGAAGTTTCAGTATTAAATCTAGGGTTCTATCACTGGCATTGACTATTTTACATTTGAAGTTGAAAGGTTCATCAACAGGTACTTTGCTTTGTAAGTTTTCATATGTCACTCGAATATCTCCATAGTCAGTAGTCAACCTCTTTAGCTGACTTGTTTGTAATCTGCCTTTCTCTCCCAAGTTAGATCTCCAAACAATGTCCAATTTTCCAATGTTCTTCGCTGCAGCAATTAATTTAATATCTTTTGAAATGTTGTCCTTAGGGGTGAGGCAATATAAATACTGGCAACTCTCTTGTGACTGTAGTAGAGTCACATCTCCAAATACTGACAATCCATCACTATCTTCATTTAGTGACTTTACAGTAAACTGTGGAGTGCTTTCTAATGAAACTTGTTCGAGTATGATGGGCCCTGAAGTAATATTTTGCACTTGCGCTTCAACGAATACATCATCTGATTCAGCATTATAAAACTTAGTTTTGACATCTAACGGTTTCATAACTTCAAACTTGAAGAATTTGCGAAATGAAGCTAATGTATTGTAATTAGACATGTAAGTAACTTCGCACACTAAAATATGTGTACCTAGATCCTTGACTTCATGGTGTATTACATCACTGAGAGTCTCATCTACATCAAGCTTAAGTGGAGCTGAATTTTGCTGAGTTGTTAGTGGTATCCTGTATGAACTCGTCTGTAAGTCTGCCTTGATTGATACACTCTGAACAGGTTGGTTTGTTTCATTATGTACACAAACATAGCATGAAAATGTCTCTCCCAAGTATATGTTGCCAAAACTCTGGGGTAGCAACAGAAACTGTCCAGCAGCCAGGGTCTCCATTTGAACGACTGATGTGGCATCATCTTTTAAAAAGTTGTTTAAAATATTTCCTGGCAAATCTTTAAAATCACAGGTGACAATTTTCGGACTAATCAAAGCTGGTTTGGTCAGCCTCATTACTTTTAGAGCCACTAAGTGTTCAACAACTTCTTTTCCATCCATTTCTTATGTTAAGTATTAGGTATCTATGTTCCACTTTTCTAAAGGTTACATTGATAAAAAATTCCAATTCCTGAGCTCTGCATCACATCACCGATTTTTTGAAGTGAATTCAATTGCTAGTGCTACATGTGTATGATAGCTATAATTTTTTTACATAATATTTCAATTTACAGATTTCAATAAAATAAAAATACTTGTTCCAAATTTTCAAGTTTTAATTAACAATTTACTCGTAATTGGTTGTTTTTATGATTTATTATTTTGTAATTCTATAAAATCACGACAAATTCAATTAGCAAACTGCAAAGCAAACATTTGCAAATCACGGACGGGAAACAATCAAACCATAGACCACGAACACTAGGATAAACAAAGATTGATACCACAGAGTACTATTTAGTCATGAAGGTAGGATTTCCTATATACCATGTATCTATTTGATAGGTACTAATTGATAGTTGCTAAAAAATGCTAAATTGTACCGGTGTACCGAGTCAAGTCGACTCGAGTCAGTACTCGAGTACTTACATAGACTCGCATACTCGAGTATTCGTGTGTACTCACTCGAGTACCACTGGTACTCGAGTAATGACTCGAGTCACTACAGTGCTACAATAGCGTTATATAATAGCTGATGCCCACGACATCGTCCGCGTGGATTTAGTTTTTAAAATCCCTCGGGAATTCTGATTTTCCGGGAGAAAAAGTAGCACAAGTCATTCAGGTCCTCAACTATACCCATGCAAAAAATCACGTCGATCCGTAGCCCTGTTGCGGCGTGATTGAAGGACAAATCAACAAACAAACACTTTCGCATTTATAATATTAGTAAGGATTATTTACTGATTTCATATTTATATTTTATTAGATACCAATAGAGAGTCAGATTAGTAGAAAAGTTTGATTAAACATTACATCAATTTATGTTTGAATTGTAAACTTATAGCTCAATAAATTATCCGTCTGTATACGTAGTTATTGTTAATTTAATATATCATTCGATAAAAAATTCTGTTTTTATTTTTATTTTAATAAATATCTTAGTAGGTACAAAGAGTACTCGAGTAATTTATGTTGACTCGAGTACTATACAGATACTCTAGACTCGAGTTCTAACTCGATTCTTTGTTTTATGAGCACTAAACTAGCGGCACGCTATGATGGCCGGTTTGACGTTTGTCCGCTCATGAAGTTCCGTATTAATTGATAACGACTTTGAAGGAAATAATTGTATTACTTTATTGACGATAGTGATGTGCAGAGATTCATAAATTTTATCGAATGTAGTTTTAGGTTTAGGACTCAAAATTTATTTATTAAATTGATTTCTAAAATGTATACAAGTGTAGAAAAATCAGTTTGCACCATTTAAGGGGTGAATGTACTTGTGAATATGAACAATTTTCACTATGTGGACAAACCTCTGAAATCGCAAAAAAATATCAGCTGTTTCATACAAAAGGTAAAATTTTTATTTTTATATGATATATAGCACAACTCGGCATTTGGTTTTCTAAATTGAAAATTTTTAAAAATGGAATCTAATACGATCGTCACATAGGATCGCTGGCTAGCACAACTACTACCTCCGGCAAACTCGCGTCAATGCTCAATGCAAAACAAAGCAGTTTCGAATTGACGTTGCTTCGAAAAGTATAAACTGTCAGTGCAATGCGATTGTGATATAGTTTTGACCTGGCTTTGGATTTCAAATATTGATACTGCATTACTGTTGACCCTTGCTCGTTAATTTGGACTCTGTTCAAGCCCTTTGTTGTGGATTTCGTCGATATGACCGAACGTACGCAGAGAACTGTTCTAAATAGTCAGACACGTGAGTTCGTAATACGCCTTCGTAACTATTTCGATCGTGAAGCTCAAAATGGAGGGCCAATTTTACCTATAACGTCAGTGGTTGAACGCGTAGCTGATGCGCTTAATATTGGACAACGAACTGTTAGACGGATAACTAAAAAAAAATATGGCGAGACTGGCACAGAAGAAAATAAACTTCACACACCAAAAAAGAGAAAACGAGCAAAACCAGTCGTAGGCATCGATAGCTTTGATGCCGATGCTATCCGAAGACATGTTTACGGCTACTATTTACAGAAGGAGTATCCAACAAGAAAAAAGTTGGTGCATTCACTGAAGGAAGCTGGATTATTCTTCGGTGGGGAAAGTTCTTTAACGAAGATTTTGAAGACCATTGGATTTCGATACAAAAAATGTAACAAACGCAAAATATTGATGGAAAGATTTGATATAGCGATGGCAAGGTATACTTTTTTACGGCAAGTGAAAGAAATCAAAAATTGGCAAAATGTTGTGTTCTTGGATGAAACATGGCTTAATGCTAACCATACTGTAGGCCGTTCTTGGAACGATGACACAGCAGCATCTACTTCCAAAGTTCCTGTAGGAAAAGGATCGCGACTTATAATTTGTCACGCCGGAACCATCAACGGGTTTGTCGAAGGTTCTCTCATGGCTTTTGCGTCAAAAACCACTGGAGACTATCATGAAGACATGAATGGAGAAAAGTTTACTGAATGGTTTACCTCAATGTTGTGTAGCCTCCCTGAACCATCTATTATAATTATGGACAACGCCCCATACCACTCGATGCAAATTGACAAGCCACCTGCCCAATCCCAAAAGAAAGCTGATATCGTCGCATGGCTTCGTAAAAATGGCGTAGATGCAAACATGAATATGTTAAAAGCGGAATTAGTACGTCTTTTAAAAGAAAACAAACCAACCAAGATCCGATACGTCATTGACGAAATAGCATTAGAACATGGGCACAGAGTTATACGGTTACCGCCTTACCATTGTGAGTATAATGCGATTGAGTTGGTGTGGGCTCAAATTAAGGGATATGCTGCAAGACACAATACAGAACCCCCATTTACCACAAAAAAAATGCTAAAATTATTAGAAGAAGCTTGTGAACATGTGACTAAAGGAGACTGGGAAAAGGTTGTGAATAGAACTGTTAAATTAATAAGGGAAGATTATGAAAGAGATGTGAAAATAGATAATATTATAGAAAACGAACATATAATTATTAATGTAGGTGATGATAGCAGTGACGACAGTGAAAATAGTAGTATGGACGAATCTGATTAATTATGGCCTTTTGTGGCACCTTTTTTGGTATCTTTTGTATTCATATGTTTCTTGTGTGCATATAAAGTATGTATATTCATTTTCATTCAAATATTCAGTTCGTTCAAATAAATTAAATAAACATATACATTTTTGTTTTATTAAACCTATTTAATCAGGTACAAAAACAAAACTTAATTGTTTTTTGTTCGAGAATAAATTGACATTCCACATCACTATTGTAATGTGTCAAACCGGCCATCATAGCGTGCCGCTAGTGTAATTTTAGTGCTCATAAAACAAAGAATCGAGTACCAAAAATAGCCGACTCGGCACAACACTAGCAAATTGCAAAAAACATAGACGGTAGACCACGAACACTAGCAAACTCCACCATGCAAAAAACAGCAAAAATCCAAAATGTCAAATGACAATCACAGAATTTATGTGAATTGATAGAATAAGATGATTAAGGGTGGAACCACATTTGTGAGGATCGATTCGGATTTTGCCTATACAAAACTGTCATTTTCCATACATTCGTTTACGCCATGGTAGGTAGGAAATAGATGGAGATGAAGTATATAAAGTTTTATACTTCATCTCCATCTATTTCCTACCTACCATGTATGCATTATGTACAACCATTGTACAACACAATAAGTATTCACTCTTATTGGTTGAACAAAACTAATGACTAATTGATGCCCATAAAAAGTGTGATTTAAACATATTTAGACCTAAGATTCCGTTAACAATAACATGGTACTAAAATAAACGATAGTGTTGCAAAGGAGTTTTTTATCTAACTTAATTTTATTCAGAAACGAATGAAAATTGGTTTGGTTCGCTTCATAAAAAGTGTCCCATTTCGATAGTTAAAAAATCGTAATATTAAAACTAGTGGTTCGCCCCGAACTGAGACCTCGCGGTAACGGTATCCCATGATTATTCATTCAATCGATACATGACGACCAAAACTGACATTATTATTATTATGCCCGTTTTCACCAAACATACCTAAATCATCCCCTATGTAGGAGTCTCTTTACGTAGGTAGCTCCAAAACACAATCCTAAGTCCTAACATCCGTCCCAATGTCCTTTTAGGTGTCCCGTACAGGATCGTGATAAAGAAGTTGACAGTAATCATCACATAACTTATCATAGGTAGCCCGTAAAGGTTAGGGAACGTCAGTGAAAACATTGAATTATTACGTAGGTACTAACGAGTGAAAACGGGTTAGGGGCATCTGTACAAATCGTCATCTATGGACGCGAATAGAAAATATACAAAATGATATTTAACTAAAGAATAATTTTAATTGAATAATATGTTATTATATTATGTACCTAAATAATAATGGTCGACGCAAAACTGTTTTTGGGATAAATCGTAGTCGTAACTCCCAGTTCAATGGAATAGTTAATGACTGCGCCATCTATTAGCATTATTATGAAGCTATGTGCAATTTACTGATGCTCATTAAAAATTAAATAATCTCGTTTCTTTATAATATTCATATAAGTTAATTTTAGTATTTGTTGTTCAAGTACAGGATACAAGTGAAGTAAGAAAATAAGTACAACTTGAAAATATATAGAAAATTTTCCCAGAGAGCGAATTCAAGCGAGCGTATTAAATCGCCACTTTGGAAGCCCCCCATTTCGTCAATTTTAGGAAAAAAATTAAAAAAAAATAGGGTTGTACTCTGTTTCAAATTGTCTTTAAAATGATACACAGAAAACCTATGAATCGCAAATAAAAAAAAATTTCTTCGCATTCGCTTCTATGAGAGCCCCCCTGAAATAAAGATTTTTATAACTTTTTTATCCATTTTCGGCTGGAGGCCATCGGTTTACATATTATATCTAAATTTGAAGTAATTACGTTCAGTAATTCAAAAGTTATAAGGCTCTGACAGACGGACGGACGGACGGACGGACAAGTGCAAATCGCTCTAGTAAACTCAGAGACCTCGCTTCGCTCGGTCAAATATGTGTACTTACACTATTTTCATCAATTAAATACATAACCTATCAATCATACACTAACTGTCTTTTATTTCATTTATTATTTGACAACATATTTTGCTAGTTGCTCTTGCTTTTTAAAAGCGGTGAACGCTTTTAAAACTTTAGTAGACTACCACCCTTAGGATTAATTATAACTGTACAGTAATTAACTTAAGAAGCTGTACGGTAATCTTATCTTCTTAATATATATAAATTACGTGTCACGTTGTTTGTCCGCGATGGACTCCTAAACTACTTAACCAATTTTTATAAAACTTCGTTTCTGTCTGTAATTTGGTCCAACTTAAAAGATAGGATAGTTTTTGAATTGGGATAGTTTATTTGTTTTACTAGCTGATGCCCGCGACTTCGTCCGCGTGGAAAAAGTTTTTAAAAATTTCTTTTTCGTTGCACTACGCCAGTATCTAGTACGTACTACGTGGTTACGCTACGCTTTTTTTTTTGTTTCAAAGGGAATACTTCCCGGGTGGTCTCATTTAAATTTTATCGAAATCAGTCGAGCGGTTTTTTAAGAAATAACAATAAATTAGATACTTTGCATTAGCGCGGGCGATTGAAGTCGGTTTTAAAAATAGAATTTTTTATTATAGATTTCTTTTCAAATGTTTGTTCCCGAGACAAAAGTAGCCTTTGTCACTTTCCAGGTCCTCAACATTACCTTTGTAAAAAACCACGTCAATCTAAACTCAACAAATGCGTAAAAAATAGCGATGCATACAAACATACATACATACATACATAATTGCCGCGTAATTAAAAGGAATACGTGAAAGTAACATGCGGAAATCCCGCGGGAACTGTTTGTTTTCCCGGGATATAATGTAGCTTTAGTCACTTTTCAGGTCCTCAACTATGCCTATAAAATACCACGTCAATCTGTAACTCCGTTGGCGCATAATTGAATCCCATTATCCCGCAGGAACTGTTTGTTTTCCCGGGATTAAAGGTAGCTTTTTCACTTTTCAAGTCCTCATCTTTGCCTATCCAAAAAACCACGTCAATCTGTAACTCCGTTGGCGCATAATTGGATCCCATTATCCCGCAGGAACTGTTTGTTTTCCCGGGATTGAAGGTAGCCTTTTCACTTTTCAAGTCCTCATCTTTGCCTATCCAAAAAAATCACGTCAATAGGTAACTGTATAATATGTGGAAAGTAGAATACCAATATCCCACAGGAACTGTTTGTTTTCCCGGGATAAAAAGTAGCCTTTGTCACTTTCCAGGTCCTCAACTTTTCTGTGTAAAAAACCACGTCAATCTAAACTCAACAAATGCGTAAATAATAGCGACATACACACATACATACATGCATACATACATACATACATACACGCATACATACATACATAATAGCCGCGTAATTAAAAGATAAATACGTGTAAAGTAGCATGCGGAAATCCCGCAGGAACTGTTTGGTTTACCGGGATATAAAGCAGCCTTTGTCACTTTTCAGGTCCTCAACTATGACTATCAAAAAAAATCGGCCAAGTGCGAGTCGGGCCTCGCTCTTTTAGGGTTCCGTTAAAAAAATTTACATAAAAATATTTCCATGTACCCATGGAAATATTTTCTTTAATTTTTTTAATTTAATTTAATTTTTATTATTTGTTGTTGTAGCGGCAATAGAAATACACAATCTGTGAAAATTTCAACTGTCTACCTATTACGGTTACCGAGATACAGCCCGCTGACAGACGGACGGACGGACGGACGGACGGACGGACGGACGGACGGACGGACAGCGTAGGCTTAGTAATAGGGTTCCGTTGGTACCCTTTGGGTACGGAACCCTAAAAACCATGTCAATCTGTAACTTCGTTGGCGCATAATTGAAGGATTAATATGTGGAAAGTAGCATACGAATATCCCGCGGGAACTGTTTGTTTTCCTGGGATAAAAAGTAGCCTTTGTCATTTTTTAGGCCCTTTACTTCACCTGTGCAAAATAATCACGTCAATCTAAAACTCCATTGCGCGTATTTTGAAGGACAAATGCGTAAAAAATAGCGATGCTATCCCGCAGGAACTGTTTGCTTTTCCGGGATAAAAAGTAGCCTATGTGCTATTCCAGACTATAATCTATATCTATGCCAAATTTCAGCAAAATCGGTTTATTCTTTGTCGCGTTAAAGAGCAACAAACATCCATCCATCCATACATCCATCCTCACAAACTTTCGCATTTATAAAGTATATTTCCGAGATAAAAAGTAGCCTATGTGCTATTGCAGACTATAATCTATGTCTGTGCCAAATTTCAGCAAAATCGGTTCATTCGTTGTCGCGTTAAAGAGTAACAAACATCCATCCATCCATCCATCCATATATCCATCCTCACAAACTTTCGCATTTATAATATAAAAAGTAAATAGGAGGAAGTAGGATAGTAGGATAGGTAGTAGGAATATACATACATACATACATACATACATACATACATACATACATACATACATACATACATACATACATACATACATACATACATAAATGCCGCGTAATTAAAATATGTGGAAAGTAGCATACTAATATCCCGCAGGAACCGTTTGTTTTCCCGGGATAAAAAGTAGCCTTTGTCATTTTTCAGGCCCTTTACTTCACCTGTGCAAAATAATCACGTCAATCTAAAACTCCATTGCGCGTATTTTGAAGGACAAATGCGTAAAAAATAGCGTTGCTATCCCGCAGGAACTGTTTGTTTTTCCGGGATAAAAAGTAGCCTATGTGCTATTCCAGACTATAATCTATCTCTGTGCCAAATTTCAGCAAAATCGGTTCATTCGTTGTCGCGTTAAAGAGTAACAAACATCCATCCATCCAAACATCCATACATCCATCCTCACAAACTTTCGCATTTATAATATTAGTAGGATTTATATAGATAAGTAGGCGGTACGAAGTTCGCTGGGTCAGCTAGTCTATATATATAAAAGAAAGTGGTGTTAGTTACACTAATTATAACTCAAGAACGGATGAACCGATTTGGCTGAAAATTGGTGGAGAGGTAGCTTAGAACCAGGAGACGGACATAGGTTACTTTTTATCCCGTTCGACCGCGTTTCCGTCAAGTCACTATAAAACGTGTTATATAACAAAAACGCATCTGACATGGAATAACAAAACGCAAATGACAGTGGATTAACAAAACGTAAATGACAGCTAAACGTAATTTTGTCTTTGGTTAAGTATGGTAAAAAAATTTGACAATTATAAAAAGTGTTATAATAAAGCATTACTGATATTATAAATGCGAAAGTGTGTTTGTTTGTTGGTTTGTCCTTCAATCACGTCGCAACAGAACAGCGGATTGATGAGATTTTTTGCATGGGTTTAGTAATGGATGTAGTAGTGGTTCCTCAGACCGGGAGAGCTACTTTTTATCTCGGATAATGAAAGAGTTCCCGCGGGGTTTTTAAAAATTAAATCCATGCGGACGAAGTCGCGGGCATCAGCTAGTAATATATATAAATTACGTGTCACGTTATTTGTCCACGATGGACTCCTAAACTATTTAACCGATTTTGATCAAACTTCGTTACTATCTGTAATTTAGTCCAATTTGAAAGATAGGATAGTTTTTTTTGATTAGGATAGTTTATTTGTTTTATTTATATAAATAAGTTGGCGGTACGAAGTTCGCCGGGTCAACTAGTATTCTATATTTGTTTATTTATATGTAGGGCATGCAGATAGCTGTCTCATGCTAAGCACGTCATGTTTCGACTCTACCACCGCTTATAGAAAGAAATTTTACTTCTATGAGCCAGCAAGTTGCTCTTTTAATGAAAAGAAATAGTGGTTTATAATTAACAAACGATTGATACATATTATAATTTATAAATGAGTACTTTTTTATATATGGTGATCTCTAAATTATTATAACCTATTAATTATATGTATTAATTATTAATTATATGTATTAATTATATGTATTATAATTATATGTAGTATTTATAGGTAATTATTATTACCTATAAATACTACGTATACATAAATGCTTGATTATCGCTTCACTCCTTATCGATGTCGATAGTTTCAAAGCACACTCCCTAATGGGCGGCCATTTTATGAGATTTTTTCTGTAGGTATGCACCCGATTTTTGTAGGTAGGGCAGGGCATCCATGAACCTAATATACAAACAGAACTGATCACTCGGAAAATTTGTATTTACGAAAGTGAACCTTATTACAAGGAGATAAAGTATATTTCCTGTTGCGCATTACACAGAGGCTAATCCGAGCCGAGAGAGATAGTAACAACGGAGGCCGTGTGTCTCGTTCTTTCTCTTGCCAGCCTAAAAAAATGTGTTTGATCGAAAATTTTCGCTCAAAAAAACTCAGTTGAAACACTTATAATTTAATTTAATTTTAACATTTTTAAGTCACCGTATTTAATTGCATTAATTTCGATAGATATATTGCTTAACAAAAAAGAAAATATAAATTTTTATCTAGTCTATTTTTTTCGAGCGGCAACCCGTTAAAAATTGAACACTAAATCTACAACTATGTTGACCATGATTTTTTAAATTCTTGTATTGTGTGATGGGTGATGGGTCGAATACGTACGATGCCGATTCCGATTACAATGGTCTCTTACTCCTTACTTTTGTACTATTATTATTATCATCTTTATTTACTTTTAATCATACTCTTTACATTTTTAAATATTTCAATATAAAACTTAAAAATAAAAAAAATATTTAAAAATATAAAAAATAGCGGTCCACCGGCCTCGGGAACAGGGTCCAAGCAACCGGCGGTCAGGGCCCCAGAGAGAGGAACCTCCTGACGATGCGACCCGTGTCCAGGAGTACAGCCTTCTGGATCTGGCCCTTGACCCAGCTGCCCAACGAGAGCCTCGAAAGATGTTGGTCGAGGCTCTTGGCTATAAGACCATTAGCGGTTATGACTATCGGTACAATGATTGCTGAGTCTACATTCCACATGACGACAACCTCGTGCGCCAAGTCGAGATACTTGGTGAGTTTCTCTTTCTCGGCTTTCACGAGGTTCTCGTCATGCGGGACAGCAACATCAACAATCATTGCACGGCACTCTGATCGATCTATCACCACTATGTCAGGCTTATTGGCTACAATAGTCCTGCCTGTAATGATAGACCGATCCCAGTACAGTGTGATATGACCATTTTCAAGAACTGGGTCGGGCACATACTTGTAGTACGGTACCTCCGATTCCACAAGATTGTATTTCAAGGCAAGTTGCTGGTGGATAATCCTATTAATTAATTATTATTATTATTATTACAATTTTCATTATTTTAATGTTTCATTTCAAACCAATAGAACAGAATTTCTGTACAACCCTGACCTAACCTAAGATTTTGGTAAATATACCGATCGTGCGGCAACGGAATAAGGCGCGGGAGGGGAAGTGGGGCTGTATTTATTACTTTGGGTGCCTTTGACCAGCTATTATGATTAATATCTAGAGAAAATGATCAATTTATCATATTATCTGCACATGATCAGTCATTATAATATCTAGCAATGTACTCACTATGACTGGACAAATCGATACCTTGTACTATTTGTATTATTTATTTCGTAATCAATCCCTAATCCCTAAGAAATTTTCCATTGCTAATGAAAAACTTTATTGTGTTTATAATAAAGTTATAATTAGAAGGAAGATTGCAAGATTGAATTTGTCTCACATAATGAAAATCTTATTGTCACCCTGTTAGAGAGGGACACACGGCCTCTGTACTAACTATCTCGCTCGGCTCGTTTTTCAGCTGCGAGTACTCGGTCCTGTTTGTTTCCTATGTCCATGAGGGCACCTCCATGTATTTGCTACCTTCATGGTTTACGCATCGAAAAGCCGATTTGATCCGTTCACGTTTAGCTATGGAATTTGACAGTTTTGTATGGGCGAAATCCGAAACGATCCTCTTCTTCTTCTTCTTTTTTGTGGCTCCGCGCGTCGAGCGTTTGAGCCATAAAAACGATCCTCACAAATGTGGTTCCACCCTAAGGCTGGAATCACATCTGTGCGAAACGATTCGCACTTTGTCCATACAAAACTGCTATTTTTCATAGTACGTACTCGTGTACGTAGAAAAATGATGAAAAATGAATGATTGGAATAGGGTATTTGACTATAATAAAAATATCGTTTTATGAATGAATTACGACTACACTAGCGGCACGCTATGATGGCCGGTTTGACGTTTGTCCGCTCATGAAGTTCCGTATTAATTGATAACGACTTTGAAGGAAATAATTGTATTACTTTATTGACGATAGTGATGTGCAGAGATTCATAAATTTTATCGAATGTAGTTTTAGGTTTAGGACTCAAAATTTATTTATTAAATTGATTTCTAAAATGTATACAAGTGTAGAAAAATCAGTTTGCACCATTTAAGGGGTGAATGTACTTGTGAATATGAACAATTTTCACTATGTGGACAAACCTCTGAAATCGCAAAAAAATATCAGCTGTTTCATACAAAAGGTAAAATTTTTATTTTTATATGATATATACCACAACTCGGCATTTGGTTTTCTAAATTGAAAATTTTTAAAAATGGAATCTAATACGATCGTCACATAGGATCGCTGGCTAGCACAACTACTACCTCCGGCAAACTCGCGTCAATGCTCAATGCAAAACAAAGCAGTTTCGAATTGACGTTGCTTCGAAAAGTATAAACTGTCAGTGCAATGCGATTGTGATATAGTTTTGACCTGGCTTTGGATTTCAAATATTGATACTGCATTACTGTTGACCCTTGCTCGTTAATTTGGACTCTGTTCAAGCCCTTTGTTGTGGATTTCGTCGATATGACCGAACGTACGCAGAGAACTGTTCTAAATAGTCAGACACGTGAGTTCGTAATACGCCTTCGTAACTATTTCGATCGTGAAGCTCAAAATGGAGGGCCAATTTTACCTATAACGTCAGTGGTTGAACGCGTAGCTGATGCGCTTAATATTGGACAACGAACTGTTAGACGGATAACTAAAAAAAAATATGGCGAGACTGGCACAGAAGAAAATAAACTTCACACACCAAAAAAGAGAAAACGAGCAAAACCAGTCGTAGGCATCGATAGCTTTGATGCCGATGCTATCCGAAGACATGTTTACGGCTACTATTTACAGAAGGAGTATCCAACAAGAAAAAAGTTGGTGCATTCACTGAAGGAAGCTGGATTATTCTTCGGTGGGGAAAGTTCTTTAACGAAGATTTTGAAGACCATTGGATTTCGATACAAAAAATGTAACAAACGCAAAATATTGATGGAAAGATTTGATATAGCGATGGCAAGGTATACTTTTTTACGGCAAGTGAAAGAAATCAAAAATTGGCAAAATGTTGTGTTCTTGGATGAAACATGGCTTAATGCTAACCATACTGTAGGCCGTTCTTGGAACGATGACACAGCAGCATCTACTTCCAAAGTTCCTGTAGGAAAAGGATCGCGACTTATAATTTGTCACGCCGGAACCATCAACGGGTTTGTCGAAGGTTCTCTCATGGCTTTTGCGTCAAAAACCACTGGAGACTATCATGAAGACATGAATGGAGAAAAGTTTACTGAATGGTTTACCTCAATGTTGTGTAGCCTCCCTGAACCATCTATTATAATTATGGACAACGCCCCATACCACTCGATGCAAATTGACAAGCCACCTGCCCAATCCCAAAAGAAAGCTGATATCGTCGCATGGCTTCGTAAAAATGGCGTAGATGCAAACATGAATATGTTAAAAGCGGAATTAGTACGTCTTTTAAAAGAAAACAAACCAACCAAGATCCGATACGTCATTGACGAAATAGCATTAGAACATGGGCACAGAGTTATACGGTTACCGCCTTACCATTGTGAGTATAATGCGATTGAGTTGGTGTGGGCTCAAATTAAGGGATATGCTGCAAGACACAATACAGAACCCCCATTTACCACAAAAAAAATGCTAAAATTATTAGAAGAAGCTTGTGAACATGTGACTAAAGGAGACTGGGAAAAGGTTGTGAATAGAACTGTTAAATTAATAAGGGAAGATTATGAAAGAGATGTGAAAATAGATAATATTATAGAAAACGAACATATAATTATTAATGTAGGTGATGATAGCAGTGACGACAGTGAAAATAGTAGTATGGATGAATCTGATTAATTATGGCCTTTTGTGGCACCTTTTTTGGTATCTTTTGTATTCATATGTTTCTTGTGTGCATATAAAGTATGTATATTCATTTTCATTCAGATATTCAGTTCGTTCAAATAAATTAAATAAACATATACATTTTTGTTTTATTAAACCTATTTAATCAGGTACAAAAACAAAACTTAATTGTTTTTTGTTCGAGAATAAATTGACATTCCACATCACTATTGTAATGTGTCAAACCGGCCATCATAGCGTGCCGCTAGTGTATGGTACGTCGTACCGTAGTCCTAATCCCTAGTTCCATGCGACGTGACGTAGGCATCGAAAAGCCGAATTGGTACCTACCGCTCCGAGTCTAGAGCATAGACCACGAACACTAGTCTAAAGTATGTGTCTGTAAGTATCTGTGGGTGTGGCAGTGTGGGGCACAGAACACATTATTTAAAAAGGGGGGACCGTTCTTACTATCGCCATCTATATTCAACCCAGTGACAACTCTTTGAAGGCGGGGGATTCAAATGTGGAAATAAGCTACCTACTTACCCAAATTAAATTTCTAGATAAGGTATTTTGACTCTAAAGAGAACTTGGTATTTTTAAAATACAAGTTCTCTTTAGAGTCAAAATACCATATCAATAAGGTTTCAGTTCAGGTTTAAAAGAAAAAAAAACGGGTTTTTTGTTCTAGCGAATATAAATGTACATTTATTTTTATTTAAATATATTATTAGTTTTCTTTGTCGAACGTTACAAAATTCTATCTTCACTGTACAATTTCACCTGCAGGGATGATGAAGAGTAGTCTGTTTCAGGAAAAAAATGTACTGAGCATACTTCACATCTGAAAAGAAACAATTTTATTCTTTTTAGTAACCTATTACAATTATTATTTATAGCATAATACTAGCAAAAAGCTGAGCTTTGTGAGGGCTCGCATAGTTTTTCTAACTGTTAATGATTTTTAAGTTAATGATTTTTAAATTATGTTGTTTTTGACAGATAACACATCTGGATATAAAGTTAAATTACTGTGTTAAATCATAAATCTATAGGCATGATAGTTTTTCAGTAAAGTGTACCACAAAATGCTCAGGTTGTGGGATAGTATTAGGTCTCGCTCCGCGTCCGCTCGCCCTAATAAAAGATAGTTAGTATTTCTAATAGCATTTTGGTAATTTGTATACACTTACTATAGGGTGTACTAATAGTAAATAGTTTTTCTTAATGGAATCTGCAAGTGTGGGACATGGTTGACATAAATACAAACACAATACTATTATATGTATTATACCAATAATTTTTGAAAAAAGAATTTTGAATTTTGAATAATCCTATAGACACAAGTACTCTAAATATCAAAAGGTAGGCTTGTGCCTGTAAAAAGATAATTAATCATTATCACAATAATATTATAAATGTGTGTGTTGTCTAACAAAGTTTGTCCTTTAATCAAGCTCCAACAGAGCTACGGATCGACGTTATTTTTAGCATTGGTATAGTTGAGGACCTGAGAGTGACATAGGCTACATTTTATCCCGGGAAATCTAAGTTCCCGAGGGATTTTAAAAACTACATCCACGCGGACGAAGACGCGGGCATTAGCTATTATTATAGTTTTAACTTATGTAGGTAAAGTAGTACTTTTAGAACATAGCTAATACGTACCATTTAGTTCAAGATTCCTAAAAGCAGGTTTAGGAAATCGAAACAATGTTGTTTTTAGCCGGCGAACATGTAAAACATTTCCTCTTGTTCTTGAACTCTAAGCCATTTTAAAAACAAAATACACAAGTCCTGTCTCCGTGAAACAAGAGTTGCACTGCACTTTAAAATACATAAACTTGATTATTACTCAGTGAAGTTAACTACTCGACTCGATAAAGTTCATAGAATTGCAAGAAATCAATTTGTTATTTGTTACGAAACAATACCTAACAAAGACGCCATTGTTGAAACTTTTTGAAAATTGAATCCACAGACCAGGGACAACAAGATTGAATCACAGAGTTGAATGACGATGACGCGCCATAGACGATGAACACTAGGTTAAAAAAAGTGATTTTGTACTCTGAGATTTTGCCCTAGTAGGTATTTACATCTGCCCCATACAAAGTACCCCCCCGGGGGGGTCAACTTTGTATGGGGCAGATGTAAATACCTACTAGGGCAAAATCTCAGAGTACAAAATCACTTTTTTCGCCCCCGGGGGGGTCAACTTTGTATGTAAATATTCTCTCATGTGGAGTACAATTCGTTGATGTACACAAAAGTGATCTTATCGCATGTAATGCTTGAGGCAAAACTTTCTCCCAATTTTCTATAGCATAATTGTGGTGATATTGAAACTTCTTAGTTTTAATAAAAATGATAACTATGTAATAAAATGCATATGCAAAAGACGATCAGCTAACGGGATGTCGTTACCAACTTGGTTAAATAATCCAGGAACAACAGTACTAATGAAGAAATTTAATCGCTCTAATAAATACCAACCCCTGGTAGAAGAGGTGACTCTACTAGAACCAAACAATGACTATTCATATGTTCGACTCTCTGATGGTAGAGAAACTACAATATCTAATAAATATCTTGCGCCTAAACCAATACAAATACAAAGTAAATCTTTTGATGAAGAAACTGATGACGAGGAAGAAGATGAAACTCAAGAAGATAATAATAGAGACCAAAATCAAGAAGATGAAGAAATATTAAATAATGACGAATTTATGACTCCAGAATCGGAGCCCCGAAGATCGACAAGGGCGCGTATGTTACCACGTCGTCTCGAAGACTATCATCTTCATTACTAACCGGGGAAGAATGTGGTGATATTGAAACTTCTTAGTTTTAATAAAAATGATGACTATATTACGTACATCATATTAATGTCATTACATACTAAAATTTTAAATAGAGTAAACCTATTATCATAGGATATGCATTTTATTACAATAATTTTGAGTTTTCAATGCCAACTGAATTGCTTTCCAAAGTGTAGAATTAAGTCTTTCTACCTGGCCATTGCCTTGTGGATTATATGGCGTTGTTCTGCTTGTTGCAATGCCACGGGAACTCAAAAAACATTTTAGTTCTTCTGACATGAATGCAGTCCCACGATCAGAATGAATATAATTTGGCATGCCAAATGTTGTGAAAATACTATGAAGATGTTTGGTTACAGTTTTGGCATTGATATCAGAACACGGAAAAGCGAAAGGAAACCGTGAATATTCATCAATTACTGTTAGCATATATTTATTTTGAGTATTTGACGGCAATGGGCCTTTAAAGTCAACGCTTAATCTTTCAAAAGGGGCAGTCGCTTTTATCAATTTTGGCTTTTCTACATCGTTTTTATAGAATCGAGGTTTTATTTCGGAACATATTTTACAATTACTTGTCATTGTACGTATATCATCTATAGAGTATGGCAAATTTTTAGATCTAACCCAATGATACATTCTTGTCACTCCTGGGTGACAAAGAGATTCATGATGGGTAATTAAATTAGATTTCTTTGCATCCATATAAGCACAAACTCTAGATAAGGCATCTGCCGCATAATTTTCTTTTCCTGGCCTGTAAATAATTTCGTATTTATATGCGGCTAATTCTAAACGCCATCTTTGTATCTTTTCATTCTTTATTTTGCTTGAATGCTTTCTGTCAAACATAAAAGACACTGATCTTTGATCAGTAATTAATTGAAATGGTCTTCCAATTAAAAATGGCGCCATTTTCTTAGAGATTCGACGATTGCATATGCTTCTTTCTCAATAGCCGAGTGACGAACTTCACTATGATTAAGTGTTCTTGAAAAGAATGCTATTGGTCTAGAATCTTGCGCTAAAGTAGCTGCTATAGAATGTTCTGAAGCATCAGTTTCTACAGTAAATGGAATGTTATCTTGAATAGCATGTACCATCGATTTCAAAATATCTGATTTAAGTCTTTCAAATGATTTGACTAAATCATTTGATAAAGGAAATCTTTCTGCTTTTGACAAATCGTAAATTTTCTCTGAAGATTTCGGAATCCATTTAGCATAGTGTGCAAACATTCCCAAGGTCCGCTTTAGTGATTGTTTATCATGCGGCGGAGGTAAGTTTATTAATGGCTGCAATCTATCATTATCTGGTTTAATAGTATTATCAGCAATGGTATATCCTAAAATATTAATTGATTTCTGTGAAAATTGACATTTGTTTTTATTTATTGTTAGTTTATATTTATTAACAGCATTCATAAAATTTTCTAAATTTTTATCATGTTCTTCAACTGATTTACCACATATAGTGATATCATCAAGATAGGCAAATGTTCCTTTCAAATTCTCCTGCCTTATAATCCAATCAATTGTTCGTTGAAAACTTGATACTCCATTAGTTACACCAAAAGGAATTCTTTTATACTGATACAAATTACCAATCGCTTCAAAAGCTGTATATGGTCTTTCATTTACTAAAATTGGCACTTGATGATAGGCACTTTTTAAATCGATAGTGCTGAAATTATTATATTTAGATATTTTAGTCACTATGTCTTCTATGTTAGTTAAAGGATAAGCATCTAATTCTGTGTACTTATTTATTGTTTGTGAATAATCAATAACTAGACGTTTCCTGTGGTTTGCTGTACTAGTTATTAATACTTGTGCTCGCCAAGGTGATTTACTTTCTTCTATTACTTCATCAGACAGAAGTTGGGCAATCTCATTTTCTATAAATGATTTATCATCTTCTGAAAACTTTCGAGATTTAATTGAGATAGGCTTGCAGTCGTTCCCAACATTTGAAAATAATGATACAGCAGGTACGGAAGCTTCAGTTACGCCACATACTTTGAATGGTTCTTTGGAACCACCAAATGAAAATTCTATAACTGAGTGTTGCTTTAGAACATCATGACCGATTACTAAATCTGCACACAAATTTTTTACAACTAGTAGTCGTATATTTCTATACATGTATTTTCCTATTTTTATATCTTCAAAACCTTGACCTTCTACTTGAGAGGTGTAATTTAAGGAAGCCATGGAAATTGTTTGGCTACAAGGAGTAATTTTTATTCTACATAATTTTGCAAAAGAGTCATTGATGAAACTAATTGAACTTCCGGTATCCAATAACGCTTCAGCTTTTGTATTATTAATTATAGCAGATACTGTTGCTTTTTTTAAAGAGGAGGGTGAAGCAGCGCTTATTTCATCATCATCAGTATTTTCATAAACGATGGTATTCACCGTCTTATTTTTACTTCTACAGACATTCGCAAAATGGCCTTTTTTGTGACATAATTGACAATCAGCGTTAAAAGCAGGACAATTTTTCCGTTGGGCGTGAATTTTCTCCCCGCAGAAATAGCATTTACGCTTGCATTTCATTTTTGCTACATTTTCATTAATGGAATTGACAGTTTCATCTTGTCGTGAATTTGATACAGGATTTACTGTTTGAGATTGAAAGCTTAGATTATTAATTTCTGCTCTTTCCATAGAGACCGCTTGATTGTATGCTTGATCAAGGGAAAGGGAATGATTTTCTAACAATCGTTGCCGTATTTTATCGGATTGTATTCCTGCTATAAAGGCATCACGAATACTATCATTTTTGTTCGTATCAGCATCAACGGCCGTATATTCACAATCTTTAGATAAAAGTTTTAAAGCCTGCATATATGTATCAATACTCTCGTTCGTACTCTGTTTTCTGGTAGCAAGAATATGTCTAGCATATACAATATTTAAAGGTTTAATATAAATTTTATCTAATGTAGTTATTGCCTCATCGAATGAGTCAACATCTGCAATATACGCATATACTGATGCCGATAAATTATTTATTAGTAATTGCAATTTTACTTGCGAATCGGATAGTTCCTTGATCGTGAAGTCCTTCACCTTAAGGAAATTTATAAACGTTATCTTCCAGTGTTCCCATTCTATTCTAGCAGTATTGGAAGTTGGTTCCACATTGAACCGCTCTGGTTTTAAGTATTTTTCCATTTTAATTTGTTAATTTAAATAGAATAAATTGTAATAAAATGCATATCCTATGATAATAGGTTTATTCTATTTAAAATTTTAGTATGTAATGACATTAATATGATGTACGTAATATAGTCATCATTTTTATTAAAACTAAGAAGTTTCAATATCACCACAGTAGCTTATTTCCACATTTGAATCTCCCGCCTTCAAAGAGTTGTCACTGGGTTGAATATAGATGGCGCTAGTAAGAACGGTCCCCCCTTTTTAAATACCATGAAGTTATCATTCTTCTCCGCTAGGAGTAATAGTGTTCTGTGGTGTGGGGCATCATAGACCCATAGACTCCGCTAGGAGTAATAGTGTTCTGTGCCCATAGACCACGATTCGATTACCACGAACACTTTGATCTTTGCTCACTTTTGCTTTTTTTACCTTCTTTCCGCAAAACTTACTATTTGTGGCGATTAAAAACAAAGAGAATAATTAAAGTACCAAAATCAATAATCATCCTCCACAACTGTGCTCCACAACAAACTTACAAACTTGTGTTTTTTTTGTATTGTGAAGTTCTATTTCGTACAATACACTGTAGAGTTATTGTAATCCTGATGTGGCCCAATCGTGTCGAGTTAAAGAGCGTCTGAATTGCCTATCAACAGCAGGCTTCACATCATATTTTTAATATGCAGTTACAGTAAATATAGTTAAGTGAAAATATTAACACCTATTGGTTTTAAAAATGGCTTATCAAACACTATTGCAAGAATATATGTTAGTGCCGCCTGTGACTAGAGTTTATACGACTGCATGTGTAATAACTACATTGGCTGTGGTAAGTAAAGCGTAAATATGTAAGTTTATACAAATTTTCCCCCTTAGATTGAATAGACATAATATTGAGATGAACTGCTTTCCTTTTCTTGTCTGTCTGTACTGTACAAGATAAAATATATCAGACAAGACAAGAGAGAGTGTCTTCAAGAATTATTTTACTTAGTTCCCCAGTCACCAATCTACCATACAATTGCAAGGCATTACATGGGACTGCAGCTGCACTATTATGTATTATGTATAAAATAAAGGGAAAACGAAGACCTGGCCGAAGACGAACATCCTGGATTAAGAACCTTCGCCAGTGGTTTAATATGAGCTCAAGATCACTGTTTAGGGCAGTAGTGAACAAGATCCAGTTAGCCTTAATGATTGCCAACCTCCAGTAAGAGATAGCACTAGATGAAGAAGAAGAAGCACTATTATGTGGTCATTTAAAAACACTGCACATTGCTTCTTTGTTCCTAATATTACCAAGATTTGAAAGGTCTATTGGCTACAGTTTTTTCAACTAGCTAGCAAGCACACTTATTGTTGTACCTACTGTATAAATAACTGTTAACTGTTATGACACTATAACAATTAATTGTTTCAGCAACTGGACCTTGTATCTCCATTCCAGCTTTATTTCAACCCCATATTAATACTGCGGAAGTATCAGTTATGGAGACTAGTAACTACATTCCTTTTCTTTGGCAACTTAGGGTTCAATTTCTTCTTCAACATGATATTTACATACAGATATTGTAGGATGCTGGAGGAGGGATCATTTAGGGGGAGGACTGCTGACTTTGTTGTTATGTTTATCTTTGGTGGAGTTCTAATGATTGTATCCTTTTCAATCTATTTTTACTTTATGCTATAGACTGTAGTATAGTATATCCTTTATACTAATTTTTAATTCAACAGTTTTTACAGCAGTAACTCAAAATACATGGAAGATGAAAGCATGCTATAGTCCACTAATTTTTAATTCAACAGTTTTTACAGCAGTAACTCAAAATACATGGAAGATGAATTGCATGCTATAGTCCACTAATTTTTAATTCAACAGTTTTTACAGCAGTAACTCAAAATACATGGAAGATGAATTGCATGCTATAGTCCACTAATTTTTAATTCAACAGTTTTTACAGCAGTAACTCAAAATACATGGATGATGAAAGCATGTTATAGTCCACTAATGTTTAATTCAACAGTTTTTACAGCAGTAACTTAAAATAAATGGATGATGAAAGCATCCCATCATCATTTGACTGAATAGATTTGCTGAACCTCATTGAAGGAAAACTCTGATGTAATTTGTTTTGCAGAAAAATACTTAAAATTCAGTCAATCACAACTATTAAGATTGTAGCAAGGTCTCCTCCCTCCCTTGTCTGGTACTAATTACTAGTAGTACTAGTAATTATTACAAAGACAATAAATTAACATTTTATATGTGTTTGATCTATAAAAATAATTCTTAACTAATCTACAGTTATGTGCTTTCTTTGTTAATCTGTTATTTTTAGGCCAAGCATTTACTATTATGGTAGTTTATATATGGTCAAGACGCAATGTCTTTGTGCGGATGAACTTTTTTGGACTAATGAACTTTCAGGTACTTTTTAAAGAGAAATTTTTTTTAATTAAATTTTTGTGTATATGGATATCATAGTAAGGAAATGATTGTTGTATTACAGGCACCATACTTGCCATGGGTGCTGCTGGGATTTTCTGTTTTACTTGGTAATGCAATATCAGTTGATTTGGTTGGAATGGCTATTGGGCATGTATATTTCTTCATTGAAGATGTTCTCCCACGGCACAGAGGTGGTCAAAAGTTACTGAAGACACCGAGATTTCTGTAAGTTTATAATATTAATTGTTAATTGAAGAATATATTTAATTTATAATCTTTCTAGCGCTTACTATAAACTAGATATTGTTAGTTTTCTTTTTCTAAATGAGTTTAATAACATACCATTTTCCCTTGGGTATCTCTAGCATGAAATTCTCAGTAACAGCCCAGAGTTGGCAAGTTGGCGGTATTACACCCCAATGTCTCATTGATCGCTTTAATCTCTCTTGTGTCTCATTGTCATCCCAATATAATTTGAGAGTGAGAAAACAGTGTCCATTCATGTTTAAGCACACACCTATGCACTATCCTGGTCTTTTATGTTGTGACAGAAGACAGGAAAACATTACACTGATAGACAAAAATGACCTTAATGAAAGTTAAATTAATTTGAATGGGATATTTTGTATCTAAAATTAGCCTGTTAATAATCTGTATTTTTAAAAAGTTTCAGTCACCCTCAGTTTTCTTGCAACTGCAATGCACTTTTTTTTTTAAGTAAATATGGTTGAAAATTGAATTTAATCAAGAAAAACAACTAACATTTGACTTTTATTCAGGATTTTCGGGAATATTTAGCGTCAGGTACATCTCTTTTTAGTGTCCAACAGTAATCATCCACCATGTTCGGACTCCACTTGCCTTGGTACCGTTTTTCCATGTTGGATATATCCTGATGGAATCGCTCGCCATGTTCATCACTAACGGCTCCCAAATTTTGAGGAAAAAAAATCCAAATGAGAGTGTAAGAAAAGTATCTTGAGCGACATATTGCATCCCATATTCTTGTAAGCTGATAAGAGGTTGTTGACCAACTCTTCATAGTTTTCGGCCTTGTGATATGAATATTTCGAAAACATGTCCATGCAGATTTTTCGATCGGATTAAGTTTTTGTTCAAATTCTTTATAAGACATTAGATCTCTAATTTGTGGTCCTACAAATATTCCCTCTTTTATTTTGGCATCGCTGATTTTTGGGAATTTCTGTTTCAAGTGACAAAAACCATCTCCATTTCTGTCCATAGCTTTGACAAAGTTTTTTAAAAGTCCGAGTTTGATGTGCAATGGAGGTAGCAATACATCTTCAAGATTTATTAACGGAGGGTGAA
The DNA here is from genome assembly GCA_029955525.1 of Oeneis ivallda. Lineage (NCBI taxonomy): Eukaryota > Metazoa > Arthropoda > Insecta > Lepidoptera > Nymphalidae > Oeneis > Oeneis ivallda. Next base: position 10,954,801 of record JARPMR010000016.1, on the reverse strand, counting down.
GAACATTTCGTTGACCTGGTATAAGAGCGCCTCGTTTAGGCCACTGAAATAACAATCTGATACATGATCTTTCTGTTCAGACCATATCATTGGAACTGCAAACGGCATATGACAAGATCCTTTAGCCCAAGATGTTAATAAACTAACACACTGTGCACAACAAACACTAGGAGTCCAGGTTTTGTCCAAATTTCGCACCGGAAAGCCAAAATAATTAAAATAACAGTTTTTAACTAATGGTGTCAAATTACGACGTTGACTTTTAATAGTAAGTTGACCGCAAATGTAACAAAAGTTATCAGGATGGTTTACACACACTCTGGGCATCTTATTACGATGTACAGAAACGACAATCACAAAGAAAACCGTTTTAATTTCAATAATTCAATATTAATTTATCGGAAACATACGTTGGTAAGCAAAATTCGCGTAATCAATTTAGTTTCTGTTTAACGAAAACTGAGGGTGATTGAACAAAACTTAGTATGAGGTTTATATGCGGGTAGGTAGTAGTGTTTAAAAAACCGACTCGATTTTGTTTAACAAAAATACTGTTTACCAGTGTTATTATTTTACTGTTTCTAACATTTTCATATTTCTTCTTCTTTCTTCTTTGTCAACCGATAGACGTCCACTGCTGGACAAAGGTCTCTTGCATGGACTTCCACAGTCCTCATTCTTGTGCCCCCTGCGATTTGTCATCATTCGATCGTTGATGTCATCAGTCCACCTAGTGTGGGGTCTACCAACACTGCCCTTCCCAGTGCGGGGTCCCCACTCCAGCACCTTGGGACCCCAACGGTCATCAGCTCGTCATCAGTCAACCTAGTGTGGGGTCTACCAACACTGCCCTTCCCGGTGCGGGGTCGCCACTCCAGCACCTTGGGACCAAAACGGTCATCAGCTCTTCGAACTATGTGGCCCGCCCATGTCCACTTTTCAGCCCAGTTTCGAGGCTCGCTGAGCTATGTCAGTGACTTTGATTCTCTTATGGATCTCCTCATTTCTGATTTGATCTCGCAGGGATACTCCGAGCATAGCTCTCTCCATTGCCCGCTGAGTGACCCCAAGCCTTCTTATGAGGCCCACAGTTAGCGACCATGTCTCAGATCCATAATATAATTTTGCATATTTATAAACATTTATTAATTTTACTCACTTTATTGTATTTTTCCAGTAAGAAGTTATTTGACCCAGTCGATGATGATGCTTATGTCCCACTACCAGAGCTAGACAATGTCCAACCTGGAGGCTTCAACTGGCGAGAACGTCCTTTTATACGTCAGCCTGATAATGCCAATGACGATGCAAATAGATAAAGTATGTAAAATATATGTTTTTAAACATTAAGCCAAGTATATATATACTTTTACATAACAAAGACTACTATGGATACTACTAGACTGACTCTGCAGCCTTAAGTATTTGCCATTTGCCGGATTCGAATTGCCGGTGTAGTAGTATACATAGAAGTCTTTATTACGTAATCATGAGTTCCTTTAGGGTCTCCCCATATCAATCGACGTGGAATCGGCTTGAGCTGGTCCGAAAGTTTTATGTCTACTATATAAAGGGTGAAAATGTTAAAAACCTGAACAAAAGTTAAGCATCTAAAGACTGACCAAAAGCGAATGTCGCTTAGGTAGTACTACTAGCTTTGAGATTGTCTAAAAGTGTAATTGCTACAGTATAACAATCGCAATCACCTCTGATGGGCTGAATTTATGGCGTTCTCGTTGAACTAATGAATTTTAACCAATAGCGAGAGAGTACCAGCCAATTATAAGCCGCGCGCAGAACGTTTGCCGATGAGTACCCCCTCCCGCCTCCGCCGACCGCGACCCGCGCTTGCCCAGTTACGGTAATAGAATCATAGACACGTGACCACCGTGACGTCATGACTCATAGATCGGTCGTCAGTCGCGACACTAGCAACCATTTTTAGGGTTCCATACCAAAAGGGTGCCAACGGAACCCTATTACTAATCCTCCGCTGTCCGTCTGTCCGTCCGTCTGTCAGCGGGCTGTATCTCGTAAACCGTAACAGGTAGACAGTTGCAATTTTCACAGAGTGTGTATTTCTATTGCCGCTATAACAACAAATAATAAAAATTAAGGAGGAAGAGACATACCTTCTCAAGAAAAGATTCACGCTAGATGGCGCTGTTAGGGCGTTTGACAGATTTTTAATTTTTTCGCATAGTTGCTATGCACAGATTTTAAAAATATTGAAATTGCGCCAGTATACCAATGCCTATTATTTTATCAAATCATTAGCTTACTTTAAAACGAAGCCATTTAGATGATTAATCAAATATAAATATCTGTCATATCGAACTACTGTAGAGACGCGATACCCACGCACACATTGACAACATGGTTGGTATCCATTAGGGTTGTGGTTCTAACATGAACTACGAATTGTTTACTATAAAATTGAACTAGATGGCATTAAAACAAAAGCTGCTTCGTTTTGCTTCGTATTTTTTTTATAAATAATTCAGATAAGTACAAGTTAGCCTTTTTTGAGCTTTGACATGGTGGTAAGTGATGATGCAGTCTAAGATAGGAGCGGACTAACCTGGAAGGGGTATGGCAGTTTTTTATGAAACCCATACTGTATGTATACCCCTTTGGTTTCTACATGGAATAGTACCAAAACGCTAATCGCTTGGAGGCATGGCTTTGCCGGTAGGTTTTATTCGCCACGGCCGAAGCCTCCCACCAGACCAGACTAGAGAAAATTATAAAATTTTATAAATTATAAAATATACTTATTATAAAATATAAAATTCAAAATTTCCCTGCCGCGAATCGAACCCGGAACCTCCCTCTAATAAGACCACAGCGCTTACCATTGCGCCAGGGAGGTCGCAAGACTAAAGACTTTAGGTACCTACCTACATCAGCAGGACTCACATGCACGCTTTACCGCGGACGGCAAGGGCTGCGGCTAGGGTTGCCTATTGGGTTGTTATTTCAAATATACCTAATGAAAACGAACAATAGGGTATTTGACTACTTTTAGAAAATCATATTAAATTGTTAATAATGCTATGCTGAAGCTAACAAAACGTATATTTCGGCATAATTTTCAGTATTTTTCATAAAAATCGAGAAATAAATTCAAAAAAATAAATTGCCGCGGAAACGTTGGTTCCATTTGTTTACATGACGTCACAGTTCACACACAGTTCAATGACAATTCCAAAGCCCAAAGGTGGCGTGAACTGTGACGTCATTCGAGATTCAAGAACGTTTTCGATCTCGTGAACATGGCCAGAATTAAAGCAATTTTAATTAATGTTTTCTAATTAAATAAACCTTTATTTTTTAGTTTTGTCGTATGGAATAATGTTTTTAGATAATAATCTTTTAGGATGACACCAGATGAAACGATATTTTTAATAATAGTCAAATACCCTATTGTCCTTATCTTTAAAACTATTGAAACGATTATAACGATATCTTGAAGTAAATGTAAGCCAGTAAAAAAAGATTGGTCGCATATTTTCGGAGAAATAGAATAGAATAAAAATGTTTTTTATTCAAATAAACTTTTTAGGGTTCCGTACCCAAAGGGTACCAACTACCAACGGGACCCTATTACTAAGCCTACGCTGTCCGTCCGTCCGTCCGTCCGTCCGTCCGTCCGTCCGTCCGTCTGTCAGCGGGCTGTATCTCGTAAACCGTAATAGATAGACAGATGAAATTTTCACATATTATGTATTTCTATTGCCGCTATAACAACAAATAATAAAAATTAAATTAAATTAAAAAAAATGAATTAAAATATTTCCATGGGTACATGGAAATATTTTTTTTAACGGAACCCTAAAAGAGTGAGGCCCGACTCGCACTTGGCCGATTTTTTACAAGTGCTTTTGAATCGTCCGTCCATGAATCTACCACTGGTTCGGAATGCCGTTCCTGCCGAGAAGAACCAGCAAGAAACTCGGCAGTTTTCAAAACAAGTTTACATTATACTTAGTAGATAGCTATGTATGCAGTGTTTCCACAATGAGGAAAAAGAGAATTTACAGGTTAATCATTACCTACTGTCTCATGAATCGCTGGAATAAATTATATTCACGTTTTTTTGTCATTTATATAGTCTTCAATTGTATAATAATATGCTTTTTAGGGTTCCGTACCCAAAGGGTACCAACGGGACCCTATTACTAAGCCTACGCTGTCCGTCCGTCCGTCCGTCCGTCCGTCCGTCCGTCCGTCCGTCCGTCTGTCAGCGGGCTGTATCTCGGTAACCGTAATAGATAGACAGTTGAAATTTTCACAGATTGTGTATTTCTATTGCCGCTACAACAACAAATAATAAAAATTAAATTAAATTAAAAAAATTAAATTAAATATTTCCATGGGTACATGGAAATATTTTTATGTAAATTTTTTTAACGGAACCCTAAAAGAGCGAGGCCCCACTCGCACTTGGCCGATTTTTTTCATGAGATTAGTTTTAACTGATTTCTTAAACTTGTGTAAAGGCAAGTCTAAGATCGACTGTGGAAAAGCATGGACAAACATACATACATACATTATTATGTTTGTAAGCCCTAATAGATTGTGATATAGGTGATTTGCATTTCCAATAATATTACACACATGCATGTCGAATTGATACCTAACCTCTTTTTGAAGTCGGTTAAAAATAGTTTTTTCTTCAAAAGTTGTGAAAATATAGTAGTTCTGTAAAAATTAAATAATTTTAGGTTTTTGATGATTTCAAATATTTTAAACCTTATCAAGCCATTTGACAATTTTGAAATTCAGTCTTAAGAGTAATAAAATAAGGTTGACATTCCAATCGTACAAATTAAAGCATAATGTCGCTGATCGCTAGTTTCGGCCGGCGCGGCGGCTTCTTTGATATTATTACTATCGAGTGTCGCGGCCGCCGGCCGGCGCGCAGCGCAGTTTGTTTCTTGTGATCTTGTCTAACTTCACTTGGTAGGTAGGTACTTACCCTAATACATGAATGCTACTTTCTTCAACGGGCTTTATTTTTTTAGCTCGCCAACCGGCTTCGGGGCGACTGTTTTTTATCATAAAATGCACAAAAAGTATTAAATTTTAGAAATGGTTGTTGTTTAGATATAATATTTTTATACCTATTTTATTTTCTTCACGACACAATAATTAGGTAAAATATATACCTACTGAACCGATTTGGCTGAAATTTGAAATAGAGATAGCTTTTACCCTGGATATTAGTCTAAGCCCTGGATTAACTTAATTATAGAAAATTTTCATCCCGACAAATTCACAGTTCCCGCGGGATTAGTACTAAAAACTTAAATCCACACAGGTAAAGCCGCGCAAAAACAGTAGGTAAATTATCAAAACATGAAGGCTACACAGTAGACATTAGACAATCATACTTCATAATATAAACGCGTAAGTGTGTTTGTTTAGTTTGTTGGTTTGTCTTTCAATCACGCCGCAACAAAGCTACCTACGGATCGAGGTGATTTTTTGCATAGGTATAGTCAGGTATAGTTGAGGACCTGGAGAGTGACATAGGCTACTTTTATCCCGGAAAATGAAAGATTCCCCAGGGATTTTAAAAACTAAATCCACGTAATAAAAGTTACCTAAACCGACTTTATATCACTTTTTGGACCATATCTTTTAAACTACTGAACCGATTTTGATAAAACTTGCAATGTTCCCTAGGTTGAAAAATACCTAATCCAATTTAAAAAGAATTATTGCAATTTGATTAATATTTTTGGAGAAATACATGGACAAACATACATACATACACTTGTGAAATTTAAATCCGAAAATTGTGCAATTCTAATAATATAACATCCATTCGGATCGAATTGATAACCTCCTTTTTTCAAATCGGTTATAAAACAGCATTATAAAAGCAGAATTCGTCGTTTTAGCCCACGACGCACGGTGTCCACTGAATAGATAGGCGGAGATAGTGTCGCTGTAGTTGGAAAATTAAATAACTACACTTTTTGCGAAATCGACTTTATTACATTTTCAGAAAGTCCAATATTTGAAATATTACCTTTTACTAGGGGTCCAATCAATACAAACTATCGTCGCTGTAGTTGGAAAATTAAATAACTAACAAAACCAATATCGCGAGTAAAACGCGATTTAGTGTTTGTTTGTTTGTTGTTTTCATAAACAATTTAACGGTCCATGTTTTGATATTATGTTATAGATTGTTACTGTATCTATTTCTCAATCTACTTGACGTACATTTTGATTCATTTGTTTGTGAGAAAAAAAATAAAAAGCAATTATTTAGTTTTCCCTCACCAAAGTTTTGAATATTTGATGCACTTATTTATTTTTCCATGTCAGTTGTTTAGTTCTTCCTCGTCAATATTGCGTTGAAGTACGATAATGTGACGATATAAGTACCATTATTTAGTTTTTCCACTTTACTGAGATGTTAAAATGACCCGTTATTTACTTATTTTACTATGACAATCCTATTTAAGGGTATTAATTTAATAAAAGAACCGGCCAAGTGCGTATTGGGCCACGCGCAGTGTAGGGTTCCGTAGTTGCAAGTCACAAATATTATTGCTGACCTACGATAGTGCTTTTGTTTTATTTATGAATATTGAATAAATTTTGAGTTTCATGGTTTAAATACTATAATATATTACAAAATATGCAACTTACACTACGTGTAATATCTAACTTAGAAAAAACAGATATAACTCCTTAACTAATGAACCCTGCTTAGCCGTGATAGTTTTCCTTTAAAATTCATTATATATACTACTGCTGTGAATTTTTTCTTGTATCCTATATACAACCATTTAGCTGGCAGAGGGGGGGACACTTGACTAATAAAATTTAGCACTATAAAATATCATATTATTTCACAAACGGATCCCTGAATTGAAAAATGATGTTCCCACACCCACAATATTTTTGAAAGACCTACTCAACGAAACCCCACACTATGGGATACACGAGAAAAAAAAATTCATCCTCCACTTTACATGTAGGTAGGTACCCTAAGAGAAATTATTTTTCACAATTTTATTTCACGACTTTGTCGGCGTGATTGATATTTATACCGTTGTCAAATTACAGATTTCTAGTACCAATAGTCTCTGAGCTAAACCGCGGACAGACAGACAGATAGACGGACGGACGGACATGGCGAAACTAGTAAGGGTTCCTTGTTTACTACGGAACCCTAAAAAAGGAGGATTTTTAAAAGAAATCCAACAAATAAACATTTCTTTTTATATATTATTGTAAAAAGTAATCAATAAAACGACTGAAGCAACTAGATTCTTCTATCAGACTTACAAAATAAAACATAAAAAAAAACCACATAACAATAAATTATACGATTCTACTCATAAAATCAACAAAATTTCACTTTGAATTTAACAATTATACTTATTAAAAACTAAGTATCAACTGAAATGATAACTATCAACTTTTCTTCAGTTTTACCATTATAAATTTAAATTTAACAATTAAGCTCAGCTGGTTCAAATCAAATAGCGAGTAAAGTTCAGTATAATCAAAACTATCCTTTTCAAGTTATAATTAAACTAAGAATGGTTTAATCGAACTAGGGGTATGTAAGTGACGCTAGTAATTGTTATAATAACGACTCTACTCATAAAATAATAAAGATTTTAATAGTTTGTGGAACACTAGGATTGAAGACTAGCTAATGATTGATTCCCGCAGAAGTTCTCTAACTTTCTGGGATAAAATATAGTGCATGTTCTATTCTGATGTATAAGCTATGACATCGTGAAGCTTTATCAAAATCCGTCTAAATGTTTTTGCGTGAAAGTGTAACAAACATTCATCCACCCACCTTCACAAACTTTTGTATTTATAATATTAGTAGGATGCCAAAAAGAAAAAGGTACATAATTACGTCCATTTAAATTTAAACTAAGATTCTAATGAAATTATAACAGCTATCATCTTTCTTTTAGTTTTACCTAGTACTAAGTAGTTGTACTTATTCAATTTTAATAGTACCTATATCTTTGCAATCATGGGATGATAAATTAAATAACTGACTTTGTTTAATTTTTCCGAACTTAATTCCCCTGTAAATTAAAAATTCGAGGGAAACTAAATAACTAACTTTATGCATTTTATTCGCTTTTGAAGTGATGTAAGAGAGAACTTATTTATTTTTTGCTAAGTTATCTACTTTTTCTTCGCTACTTTTTTATCAATTTTTCAATATATATTTTTCCAAGTATGGCGCCTTGCAAGATTCATCTTATATATAAAATTCTCGTGTCACAATGTTCGTTCCCGTACTCCTCCGAAACGGCTTGACCGATTCTCATGAAATTTTGTGAGCATATCGGGTAGGTCTGAGAATCGGCCAACATCTATTTTTCATAGCCCTAAATGATAAGGGTGACCAACCACTAAATATTTTTGCTGGCGGTACGAAGTTCGCTGGGTCAGCTAGTTTTCATATAACTTTTTAATCAATGATGATAATCAAAAATTAGAATTATAGAAAGATGCGGCTTTAATTGGACTTTCTGAAAATGCAACAGTCGATTTCGCAAAAAGTGTAGTTATTTAATTTTCCAACTCCAGTGACAATATATCGTCGCTGTAGTTGGAAAATTAAATAACTAACAAAACCAATATCGCGAGTAAAACGCGATTTAGTGTTTTTTTGCGTCAAAAATGGCGATAACTTTGTTTTCATAAACAATTTTATATATGTTAAAGTTTCTTACTGTATCTATGTCCGAATCTACTTGCCATAAACTTTGATTAATTTGTTTGTGAGAAAAAAAATAAGATGCAATTATTTAGTTTTCCCTCACCAAAGTTTTGAATATTGATACACTTATTTATTTTTCCATGTCAGTTATTTAGTTTTTCTTCGTCAAGATTCCATTTAAGTTCGAAAAACTAACGATATAAGTGCCTTTGTTTAATTTTTCCACAGTAGTGAGACTTTATAAAGACCTATTGTTTACTTATTCAACTTTGAAAATCCTATACATGTGTCTCATTAGATCAAAAATAGAATGTTTTTTTAAAGTAAAACCAACAAAAAACGTTTCTTATTATTAACAGCTTAAAAATAAAATGAAAAAAACACTGAAACACCTTCATTCTTCTATCTGACTTGATAACAACTTATCATGATCATTCGAGTGTTTAAAACCAATGGTTACGTTTGTCAAATGGCTAACTCAAACTCTTAAGGAAGTTCAAAGATGCTCATCGATTCGCAAGTATCTATGAACTTATTAAGCTTTTCAATTAGCCGATTAGCTAAAGTAACTTATGAGAATTTTCTTATACATTCACTCTATGGAAACAAAACATTCACAAAAACAAATTCGATACATTATAGGTACTCACTTGATCACTATCATCTCTGATGAAAAGTGATCTGAAGTGAAGTGATGAAACGCGTTTGCCTTGAAGATTGGCCTTTTCACTCTTGTAGTATCGGGAAACCCACGATTTCAGAAGAAATATCCGGAGCCTAGTCGTGCGAACGAGAAATGAAGACTTAAACGCTTCGTGTGCGTAGATGGGATATCAAAGATGTAGTAATGGAAAGCATCCGATGACTTAAGTAGTCCACTCACTTATTAAACGACTTCTTACGCTCTCTACCTATAAAAAGACTTGTCATCATCACTGACTGACTGATTTATCAACGCACAACCTAAACCACTAGATTTAGAAGCTTGAAATTTTGACAGTAGGTTCCTTTTATAATGTAGGCATCTAATAAGTAGGGATTTTTGGAAATTCTATCCCCATGGAGGTTAAATAGGGGGTGAAAGTTTTTACGGTAGTCAAACATTTTTGCAAGTTAAGTACATCAATGAAACTTGCTATTTGAGCTTTCAATAAAAAATGAAGACAGGGATTTAGCTTTTCGATTATAAATAAAGAAGTACGTGTTTCACAATTTAAACCTGATTTCATGCGGATGAGATCACGGGGGCAAAATCTATTTTACTCATAATCTTGAGCTTGATGGCTACAAATTCCAAGTACCCTATTCAGAACCATTTCCGGATTAAAAATCGTCAATGTTTTGCTTTGTGACGAAGGAATAGATGCATAGTGCATACCGCCTGTAATCGAACATGTATTAATCTCATTATGCGAAAATTATTAAGTTTTTGTAATCGGCAAAGGGTGTTATGCCATTGTAATTAACTCGTGAGCAATGTTAATTTCCCTTCCATTATCCAACGGGACAAGCCCTTAGACATATATGGACCATCATTACCATATTGACAATAATGATGCCTGAAAACTGGACAGTGGAATCTTAATTACTTACTTTTCAATTTAAAAAGTACCCTTACATTGCAATCATGACACACGCAAAATTAAATAACTGATTTTAATTAATTTTTCTGGACTGCATGGCCCCTGTTAAGCAGAATATGTGTCGAGGGAAAACTAAATAACTAACTTTATGCATTTTATTCACTCTCGAAGTGATGCAAAGAGAGAACTTATTTATTTTTTGCTAAGTTATCTACTTTTTCCTCGCTACTTTTGTATCAATTTTTCAGTATTTATTTTTCCAAATGTGGCGCCTTGCAAGATTCATTTTCATATATCTTTTTAATTAATAATGATAATCAAAAATTAGAATTACAGAAAGATGCGGCTTTAATTGGTCTTTCTGAAAATGCAATAAAGTCGATTTCGCAAAAAGTGTAGTTATTTAATTTTCCAACTACAGCGACGATATAAATGTGACCATTCCGTGAAAATGGCAACTCTGTAACTACTGTGAATACTTCATGGAACTAGGAATTGCGACTACGTGAATACCTATTATTGGGTATGACCACTGATACTGTGACGTCAATTCAGTATACTGTGAAGCCTTGCCTTTTTAATTTGCTATACTGGTAACTGTTTAAAACGGAACGCAGTCCAGTATACTGTCATCCCCATTTTTCAAATCTCTAGGCGCTGTAATTTTTTTAATCACTTGGTCAAAGTATTGAGAGCTCCTTACCTTGAAAGCGCCAGTGCTCAAAGTACAAAAATGGTAGCGATTTATGACGTCCCTAGGGTAGGTACTGCGGCAGTGTACTGGCAGTCCATAACGGAACGAATTTTTCACCAGTAAGAGCACTGAGCAGTGCTCGCAGTGTTTATCGGAACACACCCATTGTAAATTCAATTCTCGTTCTTAGTTAAGAACCTTCATAAAATAGGTTGTTAATAGGTTCCTAGCTATCCCATATCCAGCGAAGTACTTTTACAGTTTATTGAAAGATGGCGCTGACAATGTTTTTAAACTTTCATGGTAGATGGCGCCAAAAAATTGATTAACCAAATGTAAATTGACACTCACACATTCGTAATTTGAAAGGTTTTGATGCCCCTTTTTTTATTGAAATATAATGATAAATAATGAAAATATTTGCCTGAAATTTGTATTTGCGCCTATAAAAAGGCCTAAAGGAATGATAAAACAAATTAAATAAAATAAAAAATGTATATCTTTCAAGATTAATCAAAAAGAAAAATGTATGAAAGTCGAGCTCTGCACATGCACCTTAAATTAAATTAAACTAGTGGTTCGCCCCGAACTGAGACCTCGCGGTATCCCATAATTCCCATAAGGTAGTTTTAACTATATTATATTGTAATTAAAACGCGCCGAATCTGATGACGTCAATCGTCTTCTCAATCGACATCTGCTTTCGTGGATGGGATGCGTATTTACAATATTAAAGACAGCGCCATCTAGTAACAGTATAGTGAAGTTTTGTTAAAAACATTGATGCCCATTAAAACTCAAATAATTTCGTTTCTTTATAATATTTATCTAATCTTAGTATTTGTTGTTCAAGTACAGAATATAACTCAAATTATGTGTAAGTTTCAAGTTTTAAAACAAAGTGGTTTTAGAGATCTAGCCTCGAATACAATCTCCACTTTGAAAGCCCCCCATTTCGTATGGGAGCCCCCCTGAAATAAAGATTTTTATAACTTTTTAAGCCATTTTCGGCTGGAGGCCATCGGTTTACATATATCTAAAATTGAAGTAATTACGTTCAGTAATTCAGAAGTTATAAGGCTCTGACAGACGGACGGACGGACAAGTGCAAATCGCTCTAGTAAACTCAGAGACCTTCGCTTCGCTCGGTCGAAAATAAACAGGGTAAATTGAAAAAGGGAGTCTAAATAAAATTTTTTTTTTTTACCCTGTCATGTGGGGTGTCATTGTCTAGAGCTGATTAAGTAAAGTTCAAATATATTTTTTACTATTTTTTAACTTCCAAAATGAAGAAATAGGGGGCCATCAAAGTTATGACCAAAACAAATGAGCATTTTTTCCCCATATGCTAATTTAATACTAGTTACTAAGATTTAAGAACTAAGATATCTAAATATGTATCTAGTTTTCTAAAAGAGCGAAGCCCGACTCGCACTTGGCTGATTTTTAGACAATCTCACAGCACATACGTCGGAACACTTTTGCCGGTAGAGTCATGACTTGTCATAAGCGCCACAGGTTGGCCTACATGAAATAAATGATTCTGAATTTTGAATTTTGCCTCCTATATTGGATAAACCGTGTCGGCCGATTGTAATACCTACCAACAACGCGCTTAGCATAAAGCCAATACCACGTACAATAAATAAAATTAATATGGTGAGAACTTTAAAATAATATGTATATGAAAATTGAAAAATCATGTACATAATAAAGTACATTCAGAAGACCTGTTTTCGTTTGAGTAGCACAAAAATTAATTATGTTTAAAAGGGTTAAATGATTTTTAAAGTTAAATATATGTACCTATACTATCATACACAGTAGTCTATTATTTTGAAATTATTTATTTACTAGTTGATGCCCGCGACTTCGTTCGCGTGGAGTTTGTGTGTGTGAAAGCGCGTTTGTTTATTGGTTTGTCCTTCAATCACGAAGCAACAAATCGACGTGATTTTATGCATCGGTATAGTTGTAGACTTGAAGAGTGACATAGCATAGGCTATGGTCCAGGTTCCCTAGTATATTATTTACCACTGATTACTATCAAGCTAATTTTCGGCTATCGGCGTTATTGATACTAACTAATAACGAAGTCATCAAAAATGATTACTAACCATCTGATTTATTCACTGTTGCTTAGTTAATATCTATATAATTTAACAGCCACATTGTCCTACAAATTGCGTGGTACGTTTTTGGGAATCATCAAATCAAAATATTCTATCCCTGCTACCACTGTTAGCTACCACAATCGAGAATTTTTGTAAGAGCAAAAGTTGGGCGTCTCATCATAATGAAGCTACTCACCGAAAATTAGCTCGATAGTAATCAGAATAAATTTTTATAAACATAGTAATAGATATATAATCATATATGTCGATAGTAATCAGTGGTAAATAATGTACTAGGGATCCTGGACTACTACCTTTTATCCTGGAAAAACAGAGTGATCCCGCTGGATTTTTTGGAAGTTGGGGGCAAAAGCTAGTTACTTATTAAGTATAGGTATAGAATATTACGGTTGAAGAGTTGGGAGCGGTATCTGGATTTGAATGATGAAGTCTACCCGACTTTGAAGTCTGAATGTGTAAGGTACTAATAGTTTGAAGGAATTTATAAGGTACCTATAATATCGACAGTTCCTAAATTGCCACTGTTTAGGAGTGCAGGTCCTTGCAGCATCAGGGTTGAAGAGTTGGGTTTTGGAATTAAACAATGAAGTCTTTACTTGGTACCTTAACATTATTTATGTTCATGATCAGCAGTACCTAAATCTATACAGTTTAAGTGGGCTGTACCTCTGCATCATCAGGATTGAGGAGTTGATATCCGAAATTTTTATAGGACCATCTCACAAGTATCTCAATGGATTAAAAAAAAGATTTACGCAAATCAGTTCCGAAATCTCGGAGATATCGATGTTTGTAGGTAGAAAAACACAACTCCTCATTTATTGAAAGTCGGTTAAAAATAGTCTAAATTACTCCTTACGACATCAGATATCTTTCAGTGAAAGCCCCGCCAAAATCGGTCCAGCCGTTCCCGAGATTAGCCGGAAAAAACAGACATACAAAAATTGAGTTTTTTTATAATCTTACCGTATTTACTTTCATAATTTGCATTTAGTGTAAAGCTATTGCTATTACATATTTTGACATTACAAGGTACAAACAGACACTTCAATGTTATTTATTTGTATAGATTAAATGGTAAACATAAAAGCTGTTTTAATTTGAAGTTAGAAGAATAATTAATAATATGATGATCCTTTTTTGTGTAAATAAATATTAATTTGAAAATAAGCCTTGTGGCCAAACTTCCAAATCTACTCGTATCTATAGCCTCTATAGGTAAACCGTCCGAAGAAATAATGTTCACTATAGTGATCATTAATTATTTTGTTTTGTTTATCATGAAGATAAAAAAGCTACAATCCGGACTACTCTAATCCAACAGACAGTCTGACTCTGGTACTTAATATTTTTGTTTAAAAATTATATATTTGCGCAATCAAAAAAAGAAGACCTTTCATTCGCCGCCAGTTCGCAAGTTGAATTAGAGTCCTTTTTTTGTTGTATCCTATACTACAAAGTAGGTGATTAAAGTAAATAAAGCTTCTACAAAGTAAGGTATAAATTACAATGAAAAGAAAAAAAAACAATTTGAATCAAATTATTTATTTTTCTACGTACATAATTTATTTGTAGTGAATGAATTTATACAGTATGAAAATTAGTTGAATTTTAAACTGAATCGAATTTGCTTTGAGCCTTAAATCTATATCGCGTTCTGACTTGCCGATTTCATCTTAGTCGAGTGACGTGACTATAGTGCTCGCGTTATCAACTGAGTCGTCGGGCCATAAATGTCAATAACAATAGGGATGTGCCACCGCTGTGCGCCACTCGCTACCTGAGCCCGCCTCATCGCGGCGGACAAAGCTACCCTTATTGAATTTGTCGTTATGTACTTGTTTAAGTTTAGTAAGTTAACTAGTGGTTCGCCCCGAACTGAGACCTCGCGGTAACGGTATCCCATGATTATTCATTCAATCGATACATGATAACCAAAACTGACATTATTATTATGCCCGTTTTCACCAAACATACCTAAATCATCCCCTAAGTAGGAGTCTCTTAACGTAGGTAGCTCCTAAATACAATCCTAAGTCCTAACATCCGCCCCAATATCCTTTTAGGTGTCCCGTACAGGATCGTGATAAATAAGTTGACAGAAAACATCAATCACCTAACTTATAGGTAGCCCGTAAAGGTTAGGGAACGTTAGTGAAAACATTGAATTATTATGTAGGTACTAACGAGTGAAACCGGGTTACGGGCATCTGTACAAATCGTCATCTATCGACGCGAATAGAAAATATACAATATTTAACTAAAATTTAACTAAAAAATAATTTTAATTGAATAATATGGTACAAAAAAAATTACAATACAATGTATTATAATAAGTAACTAAATAATAATGGTCGACGCAAAACTGTTTTTGGGATAGGTCGTAGTCGTAATCTCCTAGTTCCATGGAATAGTGCCTAATGTAATGACTGCGCCATCTATTAGCATTATTGTGAAGCTATGTTGATGCTATATGAATTACTGATGCCCATTAAAAATTAAATAATCTCGTTTCTTTATAATATTCATATAATTTTAGTATTTGTTGTTCAAGTACAGGATATAAGTGAGTAGCCCTAAAAAGTAGTACGTATAGCCGATTCTGATGTGTATTAACGCAGCATAACCTAAGTCCCCGGCCTCTGACCGGGCACATCGATATTATATGTTCTAACCCAACCTAACCTAACATTTTGAAGCTTTATTATTATTTAATTTCCCCGTTGTTAAAAATTAAAAACCCCATATACATTTACAATATTTTTTCACTCTTTATCGCCCCATTATGTCTGAGTAGGTATGTGGATACAAAAAAGAATACTGCTTGCAGGTGGATTTAAACATGTCCATTCATGTCTAAAAACATCATGTGTGTATAAAAAAGGGACGAGCCTGTTTGATTTATTTTTCCACTCTTTATAGCCCGCATTATGTTTGGGTAGCTGTTATGTAGATACAAAAAATAGGGGCTGCATCAAAGCATGTCGATTCATGTCTAAAACATGGGTGTATAAAAAGGGTCCATCCTAATTTTGTGTCACAAGTTTTCTCAGTGCCAGATCGTTAGTATCTCGGTGTTATAAGTCTTAAATATTATTTACCAGTCTAGAAGCATTGTGTTGTGAATCTGCATATTTCCATTCATCATGGCGGTAAGTGTGTAATTGTACCGGTTATTTCTAAAGCCCTAAGTAGAGTGTTATCTCTAGTACCTAGTAGGTATAATCCGCGCGCAGGTTTGCCGATGGCTGCCCCTCCCGCCTACGCCGGCCGCGACCCGCGCTCGCCAAGAACTAGGCAGCCATCGGCAAACCTGCTCGCGACTTATAAGTAATACTCTTCGATCACAAAAAAAATCCGTGATCGAAGGTAATACTGTTTAATTAATTTAATGATTATCTCTTTTTTTATGTTTTAATCTGAAAAACTAAAAACGAGACAGGGTATCATTGTCTCGTTTTAACTCAGTTTCAAGTCAGAACACACTATAGATTTCAGTCAAAGTTAAAACTTTCTAGTCTCTAGTAATCTAGTCAATTTATAGTTACGCAGCTATGAACAGCATTACAACAAAAAACAAATAAACAAACATTACAATTTTACAGATAACCTTGATCGGATGGAGACTTGTGCGAGTTTGGTGTATAATCCAGAACGACGGCATTATTGATATGCTTAGCTTAAGAAATGTTAAACATAGCAACAGAACATTACAAAACGTTGCTAGATTTTCAATATACATACATAGATACAGTAATACATTTATCTCGCACACTTTATGTTGTTGCTTTGAATTTGTTTGTATGTTTTGAGTAGTAATGACTTTTTTCGCACTAAATCGCAAGTAATGGGAACCTCTCTTAGTGAAATTCATCATTCATATAGGTAATCATTTATTAAAGCCTCGCAAAAACATGTCGACAAAATTACAGATAATTTATTATTTCTTATTGAAATGCGTCAGAATAAGTGAATATAAATTCACCTGTTAAGAATCATAACTGCAATCTCAGACGATAGATAGTCAACAACCGCATACATTCAATAATAGTCGTCTAAATCGTTATTATTAATGATACATTACATACACCAGAAATACACAAGTTTATGTAAAATCTGTAAGACATTTTGTCAAAATAACTAATTAATTGATATCGAAAAGTAGAAAAACGAATAAAAAAGAAAATCGGTATCATCACCTACGCAAAACCGTCAGGACCGACGCAAATAAGTGGCGCCAGGGTGCAGCGCTTTTTGATAATAAACCTAATCTTTATTCATTTCGACATATGGTTTAAATTCGTATAATGAAACTAATCACGTGTTTTGTTTACAACTTTACATCCATAGAGTCGTAAGTATATAAAGCTTAAGTTTTAATCTTAACAAGGAACTGCGCCTCGGAGCCACTCCAATCTACAGCGCGCTTTAGTCAAAACACAGCTCACTAAAATCTCAATTCTACAATCAACATGAACATTTAAATAAAAATCAGTCTTCATTCAAACACCGAATCACACGTATTGATTACAGTACAACCAACAGATACCAGTGACTTAACCCGCGAGCCAGTAAGGCAAACCCACGATTTCGAAATATTGATCCTTAAACAACCCAAAGTATATCAAAAAGTCAAATACCAATAGAACAATGTTCCGATCAAAATAAACAATTCAACTTCAGCATACCTAATTCGCATAAAACTGAAAATGGGGAAGAAAACGGAATGGCTGTTCACATTGACTTATAAAATATCTCATTACCTACTGTGTTTTTTGCATAAATGTAGATTTAAACTTGATTAAGTGAGATGAGCCTTTCATTGGGGTAGAAAGTCAGATCTTGTCAGTAGTAGAAAAAATATGTTTTCTCATACCTAAAAGTTCCTGCTCACAATTATTTTCTAAAGTATATGACTGTTTATGGGTCAAGCGTTAAGCGAGACATCTGTAGTAAAAACTTTGCAGTTTTCTTCCCCATTGGTAGGTACAGACCTCAAATACATCATTATGATCATTTTATTCGACATATTGTGTGCAAAATACTAATTTTGTTCACCAGCTCCTCAATTTTATGATATCAGTTTAGTGAATTCCATGTATACCTACATACCAAAACAGCTTTGACAATGCAATGCAATTTGACCACCGTAATCAGTTTTGGTAGGCTGGTTCAATGCCATGCACAGACTTGGCAAAAGCAGCACATTAAACATTGTTTATAAGCCCTTATAATTAATTTGCTTTAATAGCTATAGTTCAATAGTGATACAAAAATAAACCGGTTTGAGTTTGTTATAGACCCTTTTTAGGTCATAGCATATTCGTAGCTTTAGTTTAGTAAAAAAAAACACCATTAATTATCACCATTAACCAGTTTGAGTTTGTTATAAACCCTTTTTAGGTCATAGCATATTAGTAGCTTTAGAGCCGATTTCACCAACGTAAAATAAGTCTTAACCGAGTGTAAATTTAACATTTTGACAGTTTTCATATTGAATATCTGTCAAAATATCGAATTTACACTCGGATAAGACTTATTTTACGTTGGTGAAATTGGTTCTTAGTTTAGTAAAAAAAAAAAAATACACCATTAATTATCACCATTAACTCACTTCCATAGTATACTTTTAAAATTAACTGACATTATACAGGGTTAATTTTAATTCACCAACAACCTCAGACATGTAACTTTTATGCATCAAAGTAAGTAAATAACTTTTGTTCCACGACTTTTTAAAATTCCTAAAAATAAAAAAGTTTTTCATACAAAAATAAATAAAATTTATTTTTCTGTTCTAAAATTCTAAAAACTCTATGCGACACGTGTCAAAGGGAATAGGCGCTTTTATAATTCTCACGTCACGTTATCGTGGTCGTCGACGTCCACGATTTTCCGTGGACGTCAACGTGCACGTTAAAGTAGCTTTTATAGTTTTCATGCCGCGCCGTGGACGGTTAACGTCATTTGCGTACTATATGGCCAATAACTTACTTCGACTAGGTAGATTTAATGCACATATTTAAGACGTAAAAGACAAATTACAAGAAGGTTTTGGCAGCATCCGATGCTAAAAGTGAAATATTTAGAAAGAACATTTTTTAATATAAAATTATTACTTGTCCCAAAAACAAGGTTTCATCTCTATTAGTTCGATTAGGGTAACAACTTGATGCCATTTTTAATAAATATTAAAAATATAAAAAAATAGTAACTCAAACAATGAGTTCGGAACTCATACAACATTACATCGCAAAAATACCGTGACGATATTACAGGGAAACCGGACGCCGATTATATCGTCACGGCAAGACAGGACGTGCCGTGGACGTGCACGGTATAACGTTACCGTCGATGGAAATTTAAAAACATCATACATTTCCTTACATTTGACTCCCCTGTCTTGCCGTTGTGCCGTGGACGTCCACGATAATATTATCGTCACGCTAAAAATTATAAAAGCGTCTAATGGGTGGCGTATTTGACGCGCCGACACTCGATATTCGGTATTTAATGCTTGTCCGATACTTACGTCTGTCGCCGCGGAAAGCCTTTTTGGTGTTCGCGATAAACGCGAAATTATGGACTTGCAGACGATAGCTCAGCCTGATGTTAGTAATACACAAAAAAGCATTTGTAAATACGAAGCGATAACTTCGGATGTTAATCGTTGCGCGGTTAGTAACTTAGTAGTAACTTAGTGACCAGAGTTAAAAAAATGACAGAATCTTCAACAAAAACTTAGAATTTTTTTGTTGAATTTATTGAGTTATGTGCAAAGTCGTTGAACAAATGTTGTTCAGTATTATGCATAGAAGTTACATGTGGGAGGTTGTTGGTGAATTAAAATTAACCCTGTATAGGATTAGACATAATATAAGTACCAATTTTGGAAAATAAGTGAACTGAAATCTGATTATTTTGATAAAATGTATCTGAATTTCAGCCAATAACAACAATTACGATAGTCACAATGCACTATCACAACATTGGTGTATTAAGGGTGCATTTACGGGACGCGCGCTTTCAGTCATTTAAACAATAATTGAATTTTTATTAAAAGTTGAAACAAAATTCGATCGACGAACGTACATTTAAAAAACCTCGTATCATAATAGGTTTGTTCTCTCTTCCATCCTCATCACTAGATAATTACCACTGACATGTTTCTATTAATGTAACAAGCTGGTAGCATTATCCCTTACCTTTGGACTTTGTCCTCAACTCTAGATGTATATCACTATACAAATTAATAACTAGAGATGGTAAGGGTGTTTCACTCGCACACTAAGTGCCGATTTTACCGACGTCGAGTGACGTTTTACCGAGGAATAAATTGGACTTTACCGAGGATTAAATTGGGCGTTCTGACAGAGTTTGTATTGAAAAATCTGTCAAAATATCAAAGTTACGCCTCGGAAAAGACTTACTTTATGTTGATGAAATTGGAAAAAGAAAATTGACAAAATTTGCGATTTATTCAACGGTTAAATATTACTCGACTTTTGTGAAATTGACACTAATTCAGCTAAAACAATAAATAAATAATAATTAATTGTGAAGAAACAATGTTTCATCTTTCTAATATATTGCAATTCAAACAAAAGTGGTCTAATCAAAAATATTCAAATTTACATAGAAAAAGAACTAGTTCACCCAGTACAAGGACCCGTTGAACGCCCTTGGTATCATCGCTGGATGGATAATGCTTGGAAAGACCTGCAAGCCCCAGAAAGAGCCTTAGAAGCTGCTTCTAGTGTTAGAGGACAAGATCCTTGGTTCACTCAGATCAAAATAAGTATACAAAAATCAATTTGTTTCCTTATTAGTTGTTGCCAAATTAGTTGTTTTCAGTATTAGACCACTTTAGCACTGACAATGCCAATATAAATTACAATTAATTGACTTTATTAACCGCAATAAGCCTGCATTGTTAAAAACACACGTACAGATGTAAATTAACGTGTTTTTTTTGTGTGACTTGTTATAAATGCTAAGACTGCTATCAGAATAATATCACGAATCAGATCTTACCATACTTGTACATTAGTACATATTGCTAAATGAATTAATTGACGACTGAAATTAAGATTAAATTCAAAAAGGACCAATATTTTAAATTTTTGGTGTCGTTGTTTAAGCTAATGTATGCAAATGGTTTTTTAGAAAAACCTGTTTCTAACAATATAATCTAATAGATCACATGACGACATCTTCACAGCGCTACGATTGCGAGTAGCACCGTTATGTCATCTGGTTTTCCTCCTGAAAACGTAAAAAAAAACATATTTTAAAACTTATACATATTATATTGTATTATAACAATAATAAATTATATTGAACACAAACATCTCCTATGTGTGTGTAGTCTGCCAGTTTGCATTAGGCCAACGTGGTGGACTATCACCTATAAACCAGAGAGGAGACCTGCCCTCTTTTATGGATTGCTGATTATGATGATGGTGATATTTTATTGAACATTATTAGTATTTAGCTTCAATAGTCCATCAGGTAAAGGACTGAAAACGACAGTTCGTTCCCCAGTCCCCACCCATAGCAATGTTGTCGTACCCACTCCTAGAATAAGCTTTAGATAAGCTTATTTTGAGAAGATACCAGTCAAGTTCAACATGGCTGACATTCTTTCGCAAATTAATAAATAATATTTGAATAAAAGCAATTAGAAAGCTAACCCTTCTTTGAGAGGAGACCTGCACTCAGTAGTGAGCCGTTGATGAGTTGCTAATGATGAAAAAATGATGATGAATGAGAAAGTTCCACTTTCTAAAATAATATTACGACGATAGGTATAGCCACAAAACTGCCTGCAACTTCGAGTCAGGAACTTTAATGTCAGAGTAAAATCAATGCACAATTAACAAAGTTCGCCCGGTCATGTAACCGGCACCATTAGCAGATTTTTGAAGTAAAACTTCTTTACGCACGCTTGACTTGGGGAGTAAGCTGGTGAATGCGTTACGAGAAGTGTGATCGGGCGAGGCGAACGGAAGTTGAGAGGGATATAAGTTAGTGAAGATAGAAAGAGAGAGAGAGTTACGTTTCGTATTACTGTAGGGACAATAGAGAGAGGTGCGAGCACACGTTTTCTTTCTCTCATAGCCAGTTGCGTTTCGTAAGTTTTACTTCAGTCGTGTGGTCTAAAGCACACTCGTTTTTTTTTTGTAAAATAAAAATGGATAGTATGTAGTACAGTACCCGGCGATATATATTGCACATCGGCCTTTGGAATAAAACGCTATTTCTATTCTATTGCAAGGACAGCTAGCCAGAAATTCACGTAGTAATTACTGAAATCTCTTCACAATCGGCGAGCACATCACGTAACATATATAAAAAAAATGCAGTCGAACAGTGAATAGAATAGAATAGCGTTTTATTCCAAAGGCCGATGTGCAATATATATCGCCGGGTACTGTAGTTACCTATCGCGTCGATGCCGTTCTGGCGCGCGCTCTTCGCGAAGGGCGACATGTAGCAGCCGTCGAAGGAGAGGTTGCGCGCCATCCACGCGATGGAGTTGGCCACGGCCTGCAGGCGCTGCGCGTCGGGCGCGCCCTCGCCGCGCGCGCGCCGCATCTCCGCCGCCAGCACGGGCTCGGGCACGTTGTCGAACACGCCGTCCGTCGCCACGAGGATCACGTCGCCGCACTCCACCTTGAACTCCGCCGTCTCCGCCGATTCCGGCCTGCAACGCAACACTATGCTTTAGCAATACCGATAATTACATTTGTATGGAAGCGAGCAACTGGGCTCGAACTGGAACATTTGGAAGATCTTCCTCTGGGCTAGTGTTGGGCCTGGGGACCGGCTGGACTACTTCACAAATGTTGGTACCTATTAGGTACATTTATATTGTAGCCATCTGAGATCATTAAGAGTTGTGCTTTGAATAATCCGAAACATCGAATTTTCCAAGTGATATAATAAGGATTGTCTTCGATTACAGTTTCATATACTTTTAAAGAATTTCAAAAGTATTTTAATGTAACTTTTCTTTCCGATCCGATTTTAGAAATCGGCGCTACGGTCTCTTTAAACCTCTAGTCTTTATCTACAATTTAAATAGTTTAATGATTATGCAGACGAAATTCGCAAAGGCAATGTGTCCAGTGCGACGCCTAGAAGCTATAATCCAAGATAAATTATTATTTCTCCTAAAGCAAATAAATCGCAGAAACTTCTCAAAGAAATGCGTAAGTATATAAGAGTCGCATTTTTCCGGCGGTTTAAAAGTTCTTAAGTTTTCATTTGCATCGCAGTATCGCGATAAAAACTGGCAAATTTGAGCCTCATTGACCAATGTCGATTGTCGATATTGTAATGTAACAGCCAATTTTTTGGTTAAGAGACTATGGGCCGTAACTACAACGACCATAGGATAGTTTTCCCCGAAAATCGAAGTGTTTCATGAGGTTAATATAAACTCACGCGGAAGAAGGCTCGGACATAAACTAGTTTGGACAAAAGGTTGTTTACAACTGGAAGCCTACCAGACATGGATTTGAATTATTACACTCTGATAAAATTCCGCTGGGTCAAAGTTTATTATAAAAGCGTTGTAATATATATAACAACAGAAAAAAACTGGGCACGTAAATAAACAAGATACCTATTCCATCAATACAAACTGTGCACGTGAGTGCGAAGAGCTGGCAATTATCCAATGGACTAAAAATTGCCTCTAATATTAGTGCATGCAGAAATATAACAAACGCTTTTTGTGGGTTGAGAGCACATGACTGGTGGCCACCAGGGTTGACACAGAATCAAGTATTGGTTCGCCTCGAACTAAGACTGTCCTAGAAGAACGACGTATAAATAAAGATTTTAGACTTATTTCGTGGTTTCACGGCATAATTATGATGTAAGTACTAGATGATGCCCGCGACTTCGTCCGCGTGGATTAAGGTTTTATAATTCCCGCTGGAACTCCTTGTTAATTTTCCGTGATAAAATGTACCTAGCCTATTGTTTTAGTCCTGGGTATGAGCTATCACTATTCCAAATTTCAGTTAAATCAGTTCATTCGTTGAGGCGTGAAAGAGTAACAAACATCCATTAATCCATCGTCACAAACTTTCGCATTTATAATATTAGTAGCATAGTAGGATTATTGTATCGTATTACCTACGTACCACGAATGTTTTATACGAAAATTTCGATATTTATGGTGGGATAAGTCTTTACAGAAAAGTCCGCGATGGCATTATATCTATCTTTTAAGGATATCTTACTAAGTATACCCATTTTAACTTCTAAAAAAATGGTCACATACCATGCGGTAATTGGAAATCTATATTTAGACGGATACAGTATTAATCCTTATTAACTTAAATACGTTAGTTACCATAAGCATTTCATGCACATTATGATAATGCTTTACAACATACAATTTAAATGAATATCTTAGGAGTTATCGCAAAATAATAACGAACGCACGCCAAAATAAATACGCGGATTTCAACCCGATGGCGATGACGGGACTCGCTCACACGATGCGACCAGTGACCATCCCCGCGCTGCGTTGACATTGCTATATTATTTATAAACCGAGCGATACTTTCTTTTATAAGCTTACGTAGTTACGTACTGTTCAATATAACTTAGGGAACATTTCAAGGAGTTTGCAAAGCATAGGAGTAATATCACGGTAATATTATCTGTATACAGTATTGTAACTCGGCCGTATCTTTGACATAAATGCCTACAGCCGCGCGGTACGTAAACATGCGATAGGGCTGCCCGCCTCCAGCATTTTAATTACATTTGCCTACTTTGTGTTTCCATTTAGTTTTGTGATTGTAAATATACTTTTTTTTATATAAACAAATAAAATACTTTGTGAATTAAATAGGAAGTGTTCAATAAAAATGCGTGTTGTTTTTTGATTGGTAGATTTAATTAAAAAAAACCGGCCAAGTGCGAGTCGGACTCGCACACCGAGGGTTCCGTACTCTAGAAGTAAAAGGATAATATTATATAAATTTGCTTATTAATCGTTAACTTTGTTTGTGAAGGTCTATTGTTAATATAAAAAAAACTATGCTAGTTAGAGCGTTGGTTTTATTTTTCCTTTAAAATATACATAAACCTCTATTGACCATAATTATTTCTGATTTTTCGATTGGTAAACTTCGGAGATAAGGGGGGAGGGGGGGGAACGGTATATTTTTCGACATTTTGCCCGATTATTCAAAAACTATTATATTTAAAAATAAATAAAAATTTGTTTTAGAATGTACAGGTAAAGCCCTTTCATATGATACCCCACTCGGTATAGTTATCTTACTTTGAAATTTCAAACTCCCGATTTTTCCTCTTTTTTAATTAAACTAAAAAGAATTTTTGATTTTTTCTTATTCCAATGTTGTTGGGCCACTATTATACACAACTATTCCAAATTTCATGTCGATAGCTTTAATAGTTACTTAAATAATCGACTGTGACAGACGGACGGACGGACGGAGAAAGTCTCACGGAAATAGGTTCCATTTTTACCATTTTGGTACGGAACCCTAAAACCATGTTTATGAATGAATAACAAATCGGTCTTATAAATTTGCGACCGAAAAATATTTGCGCCTCGACTGAGACGTACGAAATGCTTTATTATTAAATTTTAAAGTATAAAAAATCCGCATTCTAATATATCCTCCTCGTCATATTAAATATGTACTTGAACTTATTTTTAGTAAAAAAATTGCGCAGTTATTGTTAAAAAACATAACACCGTCCGTTCGTCACTGCGGCACAGTCGCGACTGTCTGCGTACCGAGCGCTTACCGAGATCGAGGCGCGTAGGCATAGCTCGCGCTTCGTCCGTTTGTATGAAGTTACAATACTGTATACAGATAATATTACCGTGGTAATATGCTCTACTACCCGTGCGAAGCCGGGGCGGGTCGCTAGTTAAAAATATTCTTAACTGTAGTAACAGCCCTATTGATAAATAATTATAATTCAAGTGGAAACAGTAGACTTATCTGTCACCTCTAGTCTTATGACTGAGTCTTATGGGATGTACAACAATATCCTTAATGACTATGACGACAAAATTACAAAGAACGCTTTTGTTGCGTCGCCAATGTTTACAAATAAACTAAACAAAAGGCAAATAAATTATCTTTCTGCTAACATGAAATAAGTAATTACATGACCTCAGATTTAAATTAAGGTTACCTGTAATGTCCTACTTGTTTGTAAAACTTTACCGTAATAAAGATAAAACCATTTATAGTTAGTTTCTATAGAGTTAATGATGTTTGTTGTGTATTACCAACAATTTTATAAAATAATTGAAACCAATTTTGCTTAAGAGTGTAGCGGGTCATCTCATCAATTTCCAATCTGTATAATCAATGTGCCCTGCGCCTTAGTAACCTATATATTACTTGTATTTCAATCCAGAGTGACCCATATATTTATAGCTTATTATACCACTATCACAAGTATATTATCTATATTATAGATTTATAATAAGGGGGGGTAAGGGAGCGCACCTCCATCTAGCGCTCCAAACGTCAACCTCACCTGCCCGCGGTGCCCCCTGCTAGTCTACTGACGAGGCTATGACGACCGACAAATGGCGGTATAACCATTTCATACTGGCTAAACTGAGCAAATGGCACAGGCCTGTGTCGGGCAGCAGCGACACGGGTGCGATCAGTTTAGCCCTGCGATGACCAACACGCCTGCCCAGCGTGGTCATTATGGGCAAAACCTTGTATGGATATTCGCACAAGACCATGGCCCCTAGTTCCCGGCGGCCTCGCTATTCCTGACCCTGGCAGCGGTCACGGTAATGGCGGGGCAGGGGGTGCTAAGAATCTCCGGACGAGATTCCGCTGCCAACCCCGACGACTGGACCTGGTGACGTATAACGCACGCACTTTGAGGACCGACGAAAAGATCATCGAGCTGGAAGAAGCAGTGAGCAAGTTGCGCTGGAACATTATAGGATTGTCTGAAGTCCGACGAGAGGGGGAGGACTCGATAATCCTTAATTCCGGCAACTTGTTTTACTACCGGGAGGGCGATCAACAGTCCCAGGGTGGTGTCGGGTTCATCGTCCACAAGTCCCTCGTCAACAACATTGTACAAGTCAAGAGTGTGTCGAGTAGGGTAGCGTACCTTATACTCAGAATCACCAAACGGTATTCGCTGAAGGTTATACAGGTCTACGCACCGACATCGACACATTCTGACGAGGAGGTGGAGGCGCTGTATGAGGATATATCAAAAGCCATACACGCCTCTACCACTCATTACAGTGTTGTGATGGGGGATTTCAATGCAAGGCTGGGCGAACGAAGCGGTGCAGAGACGAGAGTGGGGCATTTTGGGTATGGGCGAAGGAACCAAAGGGGCCAAATGTTGGCCGACTTCATGGAGAAGGAGGGCCTCTTTATGATGAACTCCTTCTTCAGGAAGCGGCCACACAGAAAATGGACATGGTTGAGTCCCGATGGTTCCACGAGAAATGAGATCGACTTCATTATGTCGACCAAGCGGCATATATTCAATGATGTCTCTGTGATCAATAGGGTGAAAACCGGTAGCGATCACCGGATGGTAAGAGGCACGTTGAATATTAATGTGAAGCTGGAAAGGGCCAGACTGGTGAAGTCCACTCTCCGACCTTCTCGTGCTCATATCCAAAATCCCGAAAACTTCCAACTCGAACTGCAGAACCGATTCGAGTGCCTAGCAGACTGCGTTTCTGTGGACGATCTAAACAACAGGTTCGTGGAAACTGTTCATACTGTGGGGTCTAAATTCTTTAAGACCCACCGCAGGAAAAGAACCGAAAAGTTCTCTGACCATACTCTCAAGCTAATGAAGGAGAGACAAGAGATGAGGCTGCAGTCATCGGCAGACGCGGCTGCCTACCGGCGGATTAATAGGCAGATCTCTAAAGCACAAACTCGCGACCTCCGTGTCTTTAATACCAAGTGTATTAAAGATACCATTGAGCGGAACAAAGGCTCAAAAGTGTTCACGAGAGATCTGTCTATCGGACAGAGCCAGTTGACGCGGCTGAAAACTGATGACGGCCGTCTCGTCTCTTCTCGACCTGAGGTTTTGGGAGAGGTTGAGAAGTTCTATGGACAGTTATATACCACGACACAAAAACCTATTGAAGATCTGGCGAAAGATCCCAGAGCCAAACTGACCCGACACTATACCGAAGATATCCCGGACGTCAGCCTATACGAGATTAGAATGGCTCTCAAACAGCTTAAGGACAACAAGGCGCCAGGTGATGACGGAATCACTGCGGAACTCCTGAAAGCGGGTGGAAAACCGGTACTTAAGATCTTTCAGCGATTGTTCAATTCCATCATCCACGAGGGCACAACGCCGGAAGCATGGCACAGGAGCGTGGTGGTTCTGTTCTTCAAAAAGGGTGATAATACCTTGTTGAAGAATTATAGACCCATCTCGTTGTTGAGTCATGTTTATAAGTTGTTCTCGAGAGTCATTACGAATCGTCTCGCTCGTAGGTTTGACGACTTCCAGCCTCCCGAACAAGCCGGATTCCGAAAAGGCTTTGGTACCATAGATCACATTCATACGCTGCGGCAGGTTATACAAAAGACAGAAGAGTATAACCGGCCACTTTGCTTAGCGTTTGTGGACTATGAGAAAGCCTTCGATTCGGTGGAAACTTGGGCTGTGTTGAGGTCGCTGCAGAGATGCCGGATTGACTACCGGTATATCCAAGTGTTGAAGTGCTTGTATGAAAACGCCACAATGTCAGTACGTATACAGGACCAGACTACGAGGCCAATCCACTTGCAGCGTGGAGTGCGACAGGGAGACGTTATCTCCCCGAAGCTCTTTACCGCTGCGTTGGAGGACGTCTTTAAGCTTCTGGATTGGAACGGGCTTGGCATCAACATAAACGGCGAGTACATCACTCACCTGCGATTTGCCGATGACATAGTAGTCATGGCAGAGACTCTGAGAGACCTCAATACAATGCTCAATGATCTCAGCAGGGTTTCTCAACAGGTGGGCCTGAAAATGAACATGAGCAAGACGAAAATCATGTCCAATGCTCATGCACAGCTCCACCCAGTAATTGTTGAGAACTCTGCACTCGAAATTGTCGACGAGTATATTTACCTGGGACACACAGTCCAGCTAGGTAGGTCCAATTTCGAGAAAGAGATCAACCGCCGAATCCAACTCGGCTGGGCAGCGTTCGGGAAGCTCCGAGATGTCTTCTCGTCCAAAATTCCTCAGTGCCTGAAGACTAAAGTCTTCGAACAGTGCGTGTTGCCAGTGATGACTTACGGATCCGAGACATGGTCGCTAACTAAGGGCCTCATAAGTAGGCTCAGGACCGCTCAGCGGGCGATGGAGAGAGCTATGCTCGGAGTGTCCCTGCGGGATCGAATCAGAAATGAGGAGATCCGTAGGAGAACCAGAGTCACCGACATAGCTAAGCGAGTCGCGATACTGAAGTGGAAATGGGCGGGGCACATAGTTCGAAGAGCTGATGGTCGTTGGGGTCCCAAGGTGCTGGAGTGGCGACCCCGCACCGGGAAGCGCAGTGTTGGCAGACCCCCCACCAGGTGGACCGACGACATCAAACGAGTCGCAGGGAGCCGCTGGATTCAGGCGGCGCAAGACCGAGGCCTGTGGAAGTCCATGCAAGAGACCTTTGTCCAGCAGTGGACGTCTATCGGTTGATAAAGAAGAAGAAAGAAGAAGAAGAAGAAGATAGATTTATAATATTAGTATAGATTCTACTAGCTAATGCCCGCGACTTTGTTCGCGTGGATTTAGTTTTTAAAGTCCCTCGGGAACTCCTTGATTTTCCGGGATAAAAAGTAGCCTAGATGTTGACCCGAGTAATAAGCTACCACGGTATAAAATTTTGTAGAAATCTGTGCGGTAGTTTTTACGTGAAAGAAGGACAAACAAACAGACAAACAGACAAAAATTAAATAAAAATCTGTTTTAGGCTCAGTATCGATAGTAAAGCATCCCCCAATTAAAATTTTCAAAATATATTAAATGTACAGAAATCTTCCAGTTACAGTTTTATTATATGTATAGATTATTATATGTATAGAATATAGATACTATAATATAATATTATAAAGAGGAAAGATTTTTTTGTTTGTTTGTTTGTACCGAATAGGCTCTGTAACTACTGGACCGATTTTAACCATTTTTCACCAATAGAAAGCTAAGTTATCAGGAAGTAACATAGGCTATAATTTATCTTTAAAAAATTAGAGATCCTTAAGAAAATTGCAATAATGCAACCCAAGGTAGCAGAATTTTGCCTATAAAATGCATTATTTGGCGTGTGCTGAGAAAACTATTGATGATGTATAAAAATGATGTACTACATGATTAAAGTACTCATTATTTTCTACAAAAAAGTGCCCGATGGAATATATCTAACTATCATATTTAAGTCACAGTACTTAGTAGCTTTTGTGTTCTAA
The DNA here is from genome assembly GCA_029955525.1 of Oeneis ivallda. Taxonomy (NCBI): domain Eukaryota; kingdom Metazoa; phylum Arthropoda; class Insecta; order Lepidoptera; family Nymphalidae; genus Oeneis; species Oeneis ivallda. The sequence goes on along the minus strand of JARPMR010000016.1, from coordinate 10,924,181 downwards.
AATTTAATTAGATCGCCTTTATCATCGCAGTATTAATTCTTTCTTACTAATACACATTATAAATGCAAAAGTGTTTGTTTGTTGGTTTGTCCGTCAATCACAATGCAACAAAGTTACAGATTGACGTGATTTTTTTGGATAGGTAATTAGGTATAGTTGAGAACCTGAAGGGTGACATAGGCATCCCGAAAAATCAAAGAGTTCCCGCGGGATTAATCCACGCGGACAAAGTCGCGGGCATCAGCTAGTGTACGATATTCTATTCTATTCTATAGTGTTTAAGATCGATTTGTAGGTACTTGTACATAATTGTGTATAATATGTACCTACATATATATAGACCTATAATATATACTATTTTTACTGCATTCCTCAGTTTGGTGGAATATTACGAGTATGTCTAGGTGTCCTAGACATTAATAACAATGGATATCATAAAGTAATCTTAACAGTGAGATAAAACTAGATAAGTACCTACTATAAATTAAAATATACATATAGCTACAAGTATTATTTATTTTGTCAAAATGTATTTGATAGTAGGTATACGAGTACGTTACGAAAGTTATATAGGTACTAAGCCCTAATTCTTGAGACTACCTATGTAAGTCAAATCGTGGACTATATATTATGGAATAAATAAAGTCCATCTCTTCTTTTCTCGTCCATACTCCATACTAAATCACAGATTTACGCACGATTAACATAAACGTGAAAAGTTACACTACCTAACCTAGACCTACTGAAGATCAAAATTTAATCACTAGCCCTAGAGATCAGATAATACTAGTTAGAGACAGATTAATTATAAAAAATAATATTGCGATACAATTTTATTGTTTTAATAAACAATGCTGTACAGTGACTTAAAGACATATTGACTAGAAAATAATAATATTATAATGAGTCTTTTGACATCACTTACTTTAACATAATTAAAAATCCTTGAGAGTGTTGTTTATGCCACTATCTTTATTGAAGTAACCTTTTGCTTAGGTTCTAATGACGTATACAATTTGATAAAATGGTTTTCAAACGAGAAATGATTGATCTACAATTTCTTCACTTCCGATGTTCAAATTGTAATACTAATAATTTATTAAAATAATATCAGAAGATTTACAAAAAAAATATGCATTAGGACCTCAGAGTAACTATTAGTAGGTATAGAGTGCTAATATCTCACTGTTCGCCCAATACGCAGTGTGGACAGGTGAACTAGTTACCTATATTGATAGATACGTGTCGAATAGGGATGGGTAATAATGCGCCGCAAGCGCAATTGTCGATGAATACAGCTGAATGGCACAATACTTACCTTACTTATGTAATGATCTGTTTTTTTTAGTAAATCAATATTGTTTTTTAATTTGTAAGTATGAATGTGCTTAGATTTGTATATTATATAAAAATAAAGTTAAAAATAAAACGAGCTATTTTATCTTCATATTTATTTTTGAGTTATTATTGACCCATAACCGCCGACTTATCATATTTAGCGACATTTTTACCTAAATTGAGCTTTTATTTCAAAACGATATTTTAAACTATAAAGGACTATAAACTATGATGGGCACGTCAACATTTCCTATTAACATAACTGAAACATATTTGAAGTTAATATTTTATGTTCCCGGGAAATATTGATGTGCTACGGCACATAATATTTCCCGGGAACATAAACTAAAAGAAATAGGGTTCTTTATAGTCCTAGTCCTTTATTCCTTTATATCCCTACTAATCCTACTAATATTAAACCTGAACTAAATTGCCACCTGAACCAGATTTTATTATTAAAGATACACTAAATTTTAGTGTATCTTTAGTGACTAAAAAGCCTAAATAAATAATGCATTAATAAATCTTCGCATGTCCGCGATGGGCCCAGAGTTGTATAGACAGTGGGCATTCCCCTTTATAAATGCGAAAGTTTGTGAGGATGGATGGATGAAAGTTTGTTACTCTTTGACGCCACAACGACTGAACCGATTTGGCTGAAATTTTAAATGGAGATAGCTCATACCCAGAATTAACATAAAGGCTACATTTTATCCCGGAAAATTAAAGAGGTCCAGTATGTTATAACTATAGTAAATAAAACTAATAGAGAGGGAGCCAGCACGTTTCAGACCTTCGTTATTTTATAAAAGCTGAAAGTTCCTCTGTGCATGTCCCCAATAGAGATCAGAACGATCCCCGACTATGAAGTTTGGATCTTGGTGGCTTTGGGAGACATCAGGTAGTAAAGGTGCATAAATTCTGAGTATACTTTCGTCATAGTATAAAAGCTGAGTTTTACATATGTTACTTGGGGACCTATCAGAAGATGTTTCCTCAGCAGTCAGACACTTCCGATAGTTCCTCTCCGTGTCAGACACCCTTAAACTATAGTAAATTATGAGTATACTTTCGTCATAGTATAAAAGCTGAATTTTATATATGTTAGTTGGGGACCTATCTGAAGATGTTTCCTCAGCAGAAGCTGAAGATGTTGCTCGCAGTACCAACGATAAATAAACAACCGGCAGTCGGCATCGAACGCGTCACATCACTATCCGAGTTTGCAATCGAAGCGGGGTTGCGGGGCAGTGCGGGCGGTGCGTGTCGCCTCCCGTCCCACGTCTCTTTCAACCCCGCGAAGCGTAATTTCTATTTTACTTAAAATTATAAAAACTTGACCAACCGGTGAAATGTGATACTGGAATTTTGTTTAGTTGTTTTTCTTGTATCATTCTTACAAGTTTTTACGGCACATTTAACCATTTTTTAAATTTAATTCTGCTAAAAGCTCGCAACAGTCATTTACACCGCTAGTACTCGTATGACTACCAGCGCTTGCGAACGGACCGACCCAATGTTCTCACCGGTGTCTACAGTTCCCAGTTAGAAACGAGCGCTCTATACCTACTAATAGTTACTCTGAGATTAGGACCCAGATAATACTAAATAGGAGGAGGTGATGGCAAAAAAGTAAAGCCTTGAATATCCTCGTACCAATAACAAAATGAATTTCTGAAATACTAAGTAAATAAAATAAAAAAATGTTTTTCAAAAACAGACTTAAAATGTTTTTCAAAAACAGACTTGAAAAGTATAAAATAATTTTAGTTTTTACACTTATGTTGAAGTCGGACGGGTCTAAATAGAAACGGTGAAACCGAATCGCGACGCTTGCCGGACTTTGAAGTCGGTTTTTAGGGTTCCGTAGTAAACAAGGAACCCCCTATAGTTTCGCCATGTCCGCCTGTCTGTCTGTCTGTCTGTCCGTCCGCGGTTTTGCTCAGAGACTATTGGTACTAGAAATCTGTAATTAGACAAGGGTATAAATATCGATCACGCCGACAAAGTGGTGAAATAAAATTGTGAAAAATATTTTTTTTTTAGGGTACCTCCCCTACATGTAAAGTGGGATGAATTTTTTTTCTCGTCTATCCCATGGTGTGGGGTGTCGTTGAATAGGTCTTCCAAAAATATTGTGGGTGTGGGAACACCATTTTTCAATTCAGGGATCCGTTTGTGGAATATGATATTTTAAAGTGCTAAAGGAGAATGGGCACCTTTGTATGAGTTGCGTCCCCAGACTGTATCAAGTTGTGATATATGTCATTTTAAAGGTCATGATAATAGCTTCATTTTATTATATGACACCAAGTATGAGACACGTGCAGGAAAAGAACTAGAAATCATTTAATTTTTTTAAGCCCATGAAAGTCTAAGACAGTGTTTTTTTACATTAAACGGTTTTTCATTCCTTATGTCGACCAAGCGGCATATATTCAGCTAGCTGATGCCCGTGACTTCGTCCGCGTGGATTTAGTTTTTAAAATCTCGCGGGAACTCTTTGATTTACCCATGCAAAAAACGCAACTATACCCATGCAAAAAATCACGTCGATACGTAGCTCTGTTGCGGCGTGATTGAAGAACACACTTTCGCATTTATATTAGTATGATGATGTCCCTGTGATCAATAGGGTGAAAACCAGGAGCGATCACCGGATGGTAAGAGGTTGAATTTTAATGTAAAGCTGGAAAGGGAAGTCAGCTCTCCGACCTTCTCGTGCTCATATCCAAAACCCCGAAACCTTCCAACTTGAACTGCAGAACCGATTCGATTGCCTAGCAGACTGCATTTCTGGGGCCGATTTAAACAACAGGGTTATGGAAACTGTCCATTATCTGGGTCTAAATTCTTTAAGACCCATCGGAGGAAAAGAACCGAAAAGTTCTCTGAGCATATTCTCAAGCTCATGGAGGAGAGACAAGAGATAAGGCTGCCCCCCACCAGGTGGACCGACAACATCAAACGAGTCGCAGGGAGCCGCTGGATCCAGGCAGCGCAAGACCGATGCCTGTGGAAGGCCATGCAAGAGACCTTTGTCCAGCAGTTGACGTCTATCGGTTGATAAAGAAGAAGATAATAAAAAATTAAAAAATAACATAGTTCTTACCCTGCACGAGTCGCACAGTTGGTGTCATACAATAAAATGAAGCTATTACCTTTCAAATGACATTATATCACAACTTGATACACCACTGGGGACGAAACCGCCCATTCTCCTTTTATTAGAGTCAAGTGTCCCCCCCCCCCTCTGCCAGCTAAATGGTTGTATAAAGGATACGAGAAAAAATTCACAGCAGTAGTATACAGGGAAAAAAATTATAGGCCCTGGAGGGGAACTACCTTAAATTAGATCATTTTACTTAAAGAAAACATTCCGAAAGGTCACAAACTTGAAATTTAGAGGAGGTTCTGTCTAGGGGGTCAGCTAAGAAACGGTTTTGAGAAAATCCACCCCCCCCCCCCCCCCTAAGGGGGTGAAATGGGTTTCGAGGGTTATATGAATGTCTTATGTTTTTGAAGTTAGATATATGAAAATCGGCATTTAGATTACTAACTTTAAATAATAAAGATATGTATAAGTTATTTTGGAAAATCTCCCCTTAAGGGTGGTAAAATAGGGGATGAAAGTTTTATAGAAATTTGGAACAGTAGTTCTTTCTAGCGGGTAGGTGTCAGCTGAGAATTTTTATTACGAAAATCCCCTCCTAAGGGTGTGAAATGGGGGTTGAAAGGTTATATTATGAAAGTCCTATGTTTTTAAAGTTAGAGTTTTGAAATTCGGGATTTAGGTAACTAGCTTTTGTCACAAACATCGATACTTTAAAACCGAGCCACTCAAAAGTCTATTACTCACAAACTAATCATGCCTTAAGAGAATACTTATTTATTCTATTAAAACGCTTAAACCCTACCTATAGCCGTCTCCTCCACCACTAACGGCCCCTTTCCTCACATCGAATCAATTTAACCACGAACACGACAGGCAAACACCATCTGAACGTGAGGGTAGTTATCTAAAACGTCTAAATGTTATTTAATCAATTATAATAATCTAAGCTCACAGGCAATATTTATTCAATTAGGGCGCGATTGATATCGCAATCCCTCTGTCAAATGCAACGACCTAGACACGAAAGCATCTACTAGTCGGATGAGTCTCTGGGCAGAGACCGAATTCGTATCGTCAAAATAGCCGTATTTACACTAATATTTCAAGATGGCGCGCAAGATGCGTGCCCAAGCTGTCAACAAAATCAAATGTCGATTTAATTAAACTAATTTCAATAAATAAAATGATGAAATCTTTATCATTTCTAAAAATCGTTATTAATTTTAAACACGAATCTGACACTTTAAATACTCAAAACCTGTATAAGTTATATTGAAAAATCCCCCCTTATGGGTGGCAAAATAGTGGATGAAAGAATGGGAAAACTTTAATGATTTTTATTTTTCTTAATTTGGTAGGAAGGTTCTAGGGTCTAGACATGAGTAAAGAAAAGGTTTGAGAAAATCCATCCTAAAAGGGTTGAAATGGGGGATGTGAAAATACTATGCTTTTGAAGTCAAAGACATGAAAAACGGTTTTTCGTGAACTTTCGGAAACTTGGTTAGTAGATTTAAATAATAAAAATATACTCTAAGTTATTTTAGAAAATCACCTGTGTGGTAAAATAGAGGACGAAATTTTCAAAAAAAAAATACATTGAAATTGCGATATCCCATGGGTGCGAACTGCGAAGTCGCGGTTTTTACTAGCGGTAGGACTGCTACTAAAAAAAAGTACATTCAGTCGCAAAACCTGGAACTGTGCCAATATAAAGATGTTTTCTGGAAAGTATTCAAAAATCTACCATTTAATATTAACATAGGCTCGTTACGTTAAGTGTATAATAACAAATGTAGGTTCTTATGTTAATGCGTATAAATATGATTGCCTCTACCAATATTAAATAGTTATATTTCGAAATCCATGATTTTTAACGATTGATGTCATTAGGTCATCTTAAGCTTATTAATATTTTACTTATTATAAAAAACTATAAAATATACAATCCTTGACACTTACGTAAAGAGTAATAAAGTGGACAGAAGTGCCAATCTTTTATACTTAACACAGTTTAAAGTTGACAGGTCTAAAAGCATTGCTGTCCTTTACTGTTAGGAATATTGTGACAAAGATTTATTCAAATTCAAAATTATTTATCTCATGTACCTAGGCCAAGCTATGTTTATAACAAGTTAGCATTGTGTGGGCTAAGAGTGTGTAATAGGCAATTTTGTATTTTGTAATCGTTATTTATCTCAGAATTTGTTAAAGTTACCACCTTTAATATTTGGGGAAATGATACATCGAACTTTTATCTTGGATTAAGTGTTTTAAAAACACGATTGGTGAAAATTATTTCGATAATATATTTTTGTGAAAAATACCTACATGTTTTGTACACACAGGAGGAGCAAACTATTTTTGTTTGGTTTTTGTTTTGTTAAGAAACGTAGAAATATTTTTCAATTACTTGTTTTAATTTTTCGATTGGTTGTTTATTTAATTTACTTGCAATTAGGTAAAAACAGTTTTGGCGCTTACGTCGTTAAAAAGCCTTGGGCTAAAATTATAGTCATGAAATCAAGCTGATTTATAGATCAATAATTTAAAAAAATCGATGTTGTACCTACCAGAAAATCATGCTTTAGTACGCTCAATCCACGAATACTCCCCCCCCCCCCCCCCCCACTATATTTCATCAGGAGGTGAAACCACCTGAATCGGGCTGCAGTGAGTTTGACCCGAACATCAGGCTGAGATCTTTAGATCGTACTTTGGCTCTGCTCAAGACTCAAGATAATTAAAATAATTAAATAAATAAATAAATAAATAAATCGTTTGCATTCAACATAATTATGTCTTAGGCGACGTTTTCGCATAGGCGAATCGCCGCGCGGCGCGCGGTTCGGCGTGTCATATGGCCAAGGTATGAGGGCGAGAGACAGCGAGCGAGCGACGCACCGCGCGTCGCGCGGCGGTTCGCCTGTGCGAAAACGTCGCCTCAGTGATTATTTATTGGTGCTAAAACAACTCACCTGTCGCTAAGAACATTCCTGTCGTGTCCGGGCGGCGGCAAGCTGAGCTGGTAGGGCGTGTTGAAGTAGTGCTGCTGCTCGTGCGAGCGGTGCACGACGCGCCCGCCGCGCACCACCATGAACCCGCTGTCGCCGATGTTGGCCGCGCGCATTATCGACTCGTTGCGGTCGAGGATCATTACGCAAGCTGTGCTACTACCTATAACAAAGTGCGAAGCATAAAGATAGTATCAGTATACAACATGTAATGAAAGTCCGAAATAATACTGAAGGTACCTTTGTACCTTTCAGATAGGACTCTTCAGCTCAGGAATTGGACTTGAAGCCCTTATAGTTTTTGAGTAAACCACACTGAAAATTTTTTACCAATAACAATCTTAGCACACTTATAGAAAACATAAAAAATAAAAAGAATGTATGTTACCAGCAAAAACGTTTCACCCCCATCACCCCCATTTAACCCACTTAGGGGCAGGATTTCAAAAAATCATTTTTTAGTGGATGCTTGCGTCATAAGATAAACCAATTGCCAAAATTTCAAGTTTCTTATTTCAGTAGTTTAGGCTGTGCGTTGATAGACCAGTCGGTCAATCAATCAGTTAAAGCAGTTTTTTATAATTAAAAATTGGTGAAGTTTTATCCAATACTTCTGTGTGTAAAATAATACAATTTTCGTAACATTTAACTTACTAGAAATGAACATTGTTCGTATAAAGTATTTAAACCCCGTTTTGGATAAATACTCGAGTAGAAACAGATATTTATGAGTGTAAATACGTAAATATTTATCCATATTAAGTATTTATTCGTACAAATGTCCAATACTAATTAGAAGCTTTATTTTAATTTATTTTCGGGAAGCTTAGTTAAAAAATTAGAAGTTAGGGTTCCCCAACCCCCAAACCTCCATCCAAACCCCCCAACCTCCTACCCTCCAATATTTGTATGAGCCAAACTAATATCATCTGCTGTTTTCAAAAGAATAATATGCTTAAATAGAAAAAAAGATCTCAAGTAATACAACAATACCTAAAAATATAAATACTTTTTTTTTTTTTTTATTGCGGGATAGGCTTGCGCTTGACGACAATCAATGCTGGACAGCACTGATGAGGTCTAGGTTGGAGCGCGCTTGCCTAGAAAATGCCTATTCACTCTTGCCTTGAAGGTACTGAGGTTATACGTGGCCGGAAACACAGAAGTTGGAAGTGCGTTCCACACCTTAGCGGTTCGATTCAGAAACGTTGAACAGAAGCGTTTCGTGCGAGCAGGTTGGATTTCAACCACGTAAGGATGCCAACGCTCACGATTTCTCGAAGTTCTGTGGTAAAACGGTGAAGGGGGCACAAGGTTGTGAAGTTCTTGAGCGCACTCTCCAAAGTATATCCGATAGAAGACCGATAGACAGGCAACATTGCGACGGTGCTGCAGACTGAGCATTTTTGCCTGCGTTAGTGACTGATCACCTATAATTCGGCGGGCACGGCGATCTACCGAGTCTAATGCATCGAGTTGGTACTTGGCAGAGCCATCCCATAGGTGGCAGCAGTACTCCATGGCAGAGCGCACCTGAGCCTGATAGAGAGTCAGGCGCTGCTCAGGCGTGAAGCACCGCTTCACCTTGTTCAGGATACCAAGTTTTTTGGCTGCTGTTTTTGCCTTTGACTCGATGCATTTCCCGAAATTGAGGTTGGGCGAGATTTCTATGCCAGGTAATACTGCAGCTTATAAAAGCAAATAATGTATTTACTCAATCCGATTATATAGTCGATTATATATAATATAATAGTTGCTCACTCATTATTGCTCGATTTATAAATATTCCTTCATAATTGTTTGTTGTTTGTTATTTGTATTGTGCAGAATAGTGGATATGAGCAGTCCAAATAATTATAATAAACTTAGAGGCAGTTATTACTTATTTCGAAATCAGACTGATGCAGCTTTAATTTATTTTACTTGATGGTATTTTTTGTGAAAAGAAAAACCGAAACACTCAAAAAAATATTTGCTACATTTTAAGTCAAGGAAAGTTTATGTTCACTTACCTAAAATAGGTTTCTTATGTTCTAGCAGCTCATAGTAGGACTTAGCCAGGAGGTCACCCGGCTCGGACATCTTGAAGTGTCCCATACGGACAAGCCTCTCGCATGTTCTCATAAGATATGACGAGAATTCCCCAGGATCAATGCCATAAGCACGCCAACCTCCCACTCCATCAGCAACTCCTATATTATTCATAAAATATTGCATTTTAAGTGTTTTTAGGGTTCTGTACCTCAAAAAAAGGAACCCTTATCCGTCACCGATCACTCTCTTGTCCGTCTGTCTGTGTGTCATCACCGATTTTCTCAGGAACAGGTGGACCTAGCAAGTTGAAATTAATACCAGATACTGAGGTGTATAATCCCTATTAGGTGTATAAAAATCAAGGTCCTGAGTCAACACAGTAAAAAGATACGGGCAAATTGAGATTTTCGCGAAAATTTACCTTAATTTTCAACTTTTTATTTACCTTGCTTTTAACGAAAATTGATAATTCTAGGTCAACCGGAAGTACCCTATAGGTTTTGGGTGGAAAGCCTATATGGTAGTTCCTGTTAACCTAGAATCACGAAATTTGGCAAAAAGCACGGTCTTACAGCACAAAAAGGAAAAATTCCAAAAAATAAAAAATGATGAAAATTATATATAACTAGCTGACCCGGTACCGCCAACTTATCTACATAACTATCCTAATAAAAAAAAACTATCCTATCTTTCAAGTTGGACCAAATTACATATAGTTACGAAGTTTGATCTAAATCGGTTCAGTAGTTTAGGAGTCCATCGCGGACAAACAACGTGACACGTAATTTATATATATTAAGATAATAACAATATATTGGCGGTATAATGGGTAGGTATGGAACCCTCGGCGCACTAGTTCAACTCGCACTTGACCGGTTTTTTAATATCTTCTTCTTCTTCTTCTTTATCAACCGATAGACGTCCACTGCTGGACAAAGGTCTCTTGCATGGACTTCCACAGGCCTCGGTCTTGCGCCGCCTGAATCCAGCGGCTCCCTGCGACTCGTTTGATGTCGTCAGTCCACCTGGTGGGGGGTCTGCCAACACTGCGCTTCCCGGTGCGGGGTCGCCACTCCAGCACCTTGGGACCCCAACAACCATCAGCTCTTCGAACTATGTGCCCCGCCCATTTCCACTTCAGTATCGCGACTCGCTTACCTATGTCGGTGACTCTGGTTCTCCTACGGATAGCGAACATGTCTCGGATCCGTAAGTCATCACTGGCAACACGCACTGTTCGCAGGCACTGAGGAATTTTGGCCGAGAAGACATCTCGGAGCTTCCCGAACGCTGCCCAGCCGAGTTGGATTCAGTGGTTGATCTCTTTCTCGAAATTGGACCTACCTAGCTGGACTGTGTGTCCCAGGTAAATATACTCGTCGACAATTTCGAGTGCAGAGTTCTCAACAATTACTGGGTGGAGCGGTGCATGAGCATTGGACATGATTTTCGTCTTGCTCATGTTCATTTTCAGGCCCACCTGTTGAGAAACCCTGCTGAGATTGTTGAGCATTGTATTGAGGTCTCTCAGAGTCTCTGCCATGACTACTATGTCATCGGCAAATCGCCGGTGAATGATGTACTCGCCGTTTATGTTGATGCCAAGCCCGTTCCAATCCAGAAGCTTAAAGACGTCCTCCAACGCAGCGGTAAAGAGCTTCGGGGAGATAACGTCTCCCTGTCGCACTCCACGCTGCAAGTGGATTGGCCTCGTAGTCTGGTCCTGTATACGTACTGACATTGTGGCGTTTTCATACAAGCACTTCAACACTTGGATATACCGGTAGTCAATCTGGCATCTCTGCAGCGACCTGAACACAGCCCAAGTTTCCACCAAATCGAAGGCTTTCTCATAGTCCACAAACGCTAAGCAAAGTGGCCGGTTATACTCTTCTGTCTTTTGTATAACCTGCCGCAGCGTATGAATGTGATCTATGGTATGGTTTTAAAATATATTAAAAATAAATAAAACAAGTCAAATGCAAGCAAGATAGAGTCAGTACCAAGGGTTCTAAAAAGAAAGAAATAAATATGAATTAAGAAAGAAATAAATAAAATAAATTATTATTTGACCACCTCAAAAATAAGTCTTTTTATTGGAACAACATAAAAATTGTTTGCAAAGTATTTCAGGATAGGTATTTTTATGGTAAGTCAAAAACTATGAGGCTTTAAAGAAAATAAAATATTTTTTAAGAATATGCAAATAAAGCTCATTTCATCCAAGAAGCACTCTGCTTGCTTTACTTTTCAATTTTATTTTACCCCCATTGCAATCAAAACAAAAATATTTTTTGAATGTACATAAAAATATTTTTTGTTTCTATATTACAAATGTGAAAATTTTTTACATTTGTAATATAGAAACTAATATTTACTGAAATAAGAAGTTGTTCCACAGACCATATGGGTTCCTTTTTTTACTATTTTAGTATGGAAAACTTATTTCTCTTTCTTGTGAGGAGGTTCATCACTCTGGAGGCTTGATTATTGATTTAATTGTTTTTTTTTAATTAATATTAGCATTTTTAAACTTATGCTTTAATTACAGAGTAACATTTTAGCACAAATTGTATATTTCTATGTGTAGAGGAATATCAAACATTAATTTAAAATGTTGATTCTCATCTGATATACTTGAAAAAAAAACTTAAATAAAACAGGAAGTAATGAAATGGTTAGAATGAAATATAATAATGTGGCATATAATATACATTATATCCCACAGAAATAGTGAAATGCAGACTAAACATAATTGGTTGTCATAGAAGTTTATTGTAGCAACAATGGGATAGCACAAATTGTATACTTCTATGTGTAGAGGAATATCAAACATTAATTTAAAATGTTGATTCTCATCTGATATACTTGAAAAAAAAAAACTTAAATAAAACAGGAAGTAATGAAATGGTTAGAATGAAATATAATAATGTGGCATTTATTATACATTGTGGGATCACAGAAATAGTGAAATGCAGACTAAACATAATTGGTTGTCATAGAATGTTTATTAATCAAATTTTCTTCTTCTTCTTCTTCTTTATCAACCGATAGACGTCCACTGCTGGACAAAGGTCTCTTGCATGGACTTCCACAGGCCTCGGTCTTGCGCCGCCTGAATCCAGCGGCTCCCTGCGACTCGTTTGATGTCGTCGGTCCACCTGGTGGGGGGTCTGCCAACACTGCGCTTCCCGGTGCGGGGTCGCCACTCCAGCACCTTGGGACCCCAACGACCATCAGCTCTTCGAACTATGTGCCCCGCCCATTTCCACTTCAGTATCGCGACTCGCTTAGCTATGTCGGTGACTCTGGTTCTCCTACGGATCTCCTCATTTCTGATTCGATCCCGCAGGGACACTCCGAGCATAGCTCTCTCCATCGCCCGCTGAGCGGTCCTGAGCCTACTTATGAGGCCCTTAGTTAGCGACCATGTCTCGGATCCGTAAGTCATCACTGGCAACACGCACTGTTCGAAGACTTGAGTCTTCAGGCACTGAGGAATTTTGGACGAGAAGACATCTCGGAGCTTCCCGAACGCAGCCCAGCCGAGTTGGATTCGGCGGCTGATCTCTTTCTCGAAATTGGACCTACCTAGCTGGACTGTGTGTCCCAGGTAAATATACTCGTCGACAATTTCGAGTGCAGAGTTCTCAACAATTACTGGGTGGAGCGGTGCATGAGCATTGGACATGATTTTCGTCTTGCTCATGTTCATTTTCAGGCCCACCTGTTGAGAAACCCTGCTGAGATCGTTGAGCATTGTATTGAGGTCTCTCAGAGTCTCTGCCATGACTACTATGTCATCGGCAAATCGTAGGTGAGTGATGTACTCGCCGTTTATGTTGATGCCAAGCCCGTTCCAATCCAGAAGCTTAAAGACGTCCTCCAACGCAGCGGTAAAGAGCTTCGGGGAGATAACGTCTCCCTGTCGCACTCCACGCTGCAAGTGGATTGGCCTCGTAGTCTGGTCCTGTATACGTACTGACATTGTGGCGTTTTCATACAAGCACTTCAACACTTGGATATACCGGTAGTCAATCCGGCATCTCTGCAGCGACCTCAACACAGCCCAAGTTTCCACCGAATCGAAGGCTTTCTCATAGTCCACAAACGCTAAGCAAAGTGGCTGGTTATACTCTTCCGTCTTTTGTACAACCTGCCGCAGCGTATGGATGTGATCTATGGTACCAAAGCCTTTTCGGAATCCGGCTTGTTCGGGAGGCTGGAAGTCGTCGAACCTACGAGCGAGACGATTCGTAATGACTCTCGAGAACAACTTATAAACATGACTCAACAACGAGATGGGTCTATAATTCTTCAACAAGGTATTATCACCCTTTTTGAAGAACAGAACCACCACGCTCCTGTGCCATGCTTCCGGCGTTGTGCCCTCGTGGATGACGGAATTGAACAATCGCTGAAAGATCTTAAGTACCGGTTTTCCACCCGCTTTCAGGAGTTCCGCAGTGATTCCGTCATCACCTGGTGCCTTGTTGTCCTTGAGCTGTTTGAGAGCCATTCTAATCTCGTATAGGCTGACGTCCGGGATATCTTCGGTATAGTGTCGGGTCAGTTTGGCTCTGGGATCTTTCGCCAAATCTTCAACAGGTTTTTGTGTCGTGGTATATAACTGTCCATAGAACTTCTCAACCTCTCCCAAGACCTCAGGTCGAGAAGAGACGAGACGGCCGTCATCAGTTTTCAACCGCGTCAGCTGGCTCTGTCCGATAGACAGATCTCTCGCGAACACTTTTGAGCCTTTGTTCCGCTCAATGGTATCTTTAATACACTTGGTATTAAAGACACGGAGGTCGCGAGTTTGTGCCTTAGAGATCTGCCTATTAATCCGCCGGTAGGCAGCCGCGTCTGCCGATGACTGCAGCCTCATCTCTTGTCTCTCCTTCATTAGCTTGAGAGTATGGTCAGAGAACTTTTCGGTTCTTTTCCTGCGATGGCTCTTAAAGAATTTAGACCCCACAGTATGGACAGTTTCCACGAACCTGTTGTTTAGATCGTCCACAGAAACGCAGTCTGCTAGGCACTCGAATCGGTTCTGCAGTTCGAGTTGGAAGTTTTCGGGATTTTGGATATGAGCACGAGAAGGTCGGAGAGTGGACTTCACCAGTCTGGCCCTTTCCAGCTTCACATTAATATTCAACGTGCCTCTTACCATCCGGTGATCGCTACCGGTTTTCACCCTATTGATCACAGAGACATCATTGAATATATGCCGCTTGGTCGACATAATGAAGTCGATCTCATTTCTCGTGGAACCATCGGGACTCAACCATGTCCATTTTCTGTGTGGCCGCTTCCTGAAGAAGGAGTTCATCATAAAGAGGCCCTCCTTCTCCATGAAGTCGGCCAACATTTGGCCCCTTTGGTTCCTTCGCCCATACCCAAAATGCCCCACTCTCGTCTCTGCACCGCTTCGTTCGCCCAGCCTTGCATTGAAATCCCCCATCACAACACTGTAATGAGTGGTAGAGGCGTGTATGGCTTTTGATATATCCTCATACAGCGCCTCTACCTCCTCGTCAGAATGTGTCGATGTCGGTGCGTAGACCTGTATAACCTTCAGCGAATACCGTTTGGTGATTCTGAGTATAAGGTACGCTACCCTACTCGACACACTCTTGACTTGTACAATGTTGTTGACGAGGGACTTGTGGACGATGAACCCGACACCACCCTGGGACTGTTGATCGCCCTCCCGGTAGTAAAACAAGTTGCCGGAATTGAGGATTATCGAGTCCTCCCCCTCTCTACGGACTTCAGACAATCCTATAATATTCCAGCGCAACTTGCTCACTGCTTCTTCCAGCTCGATGATCTTTTCGTCGGTCCTCAAAGTGCGTGCGTTATATGTCACCAGGTCCAGTCGTCGGGGTTGGCAGCGGAATCTCGTCCGGAGATTCTTAGCACCCCCTGCCCCGCCATTACCGTGACCGCTGCCAGGGTCAGGAATAGCGAGGCCGCCGGGAACTAGGGGCCATGGTCTTGTGCAAGTATCCATTACAAGGTTTTGCCCATAATGACCACGCTGGGCAGGCGTGTTGGTCATCGCAGGGCTAAACTGATCGCACCCGTGTCGCTGCTGCCCAACACAAGCCTGTGCCATTTGCTCAGTTTAGCCAGTATGAAATGGTTATACCGCCATTTGTCGGTCGTCATAGCCTCGTCAGTAGACTAGCAGGGGGCACCGCGGGCAGGTGAGGTTGACGTTTGGAGCGCTAGATAGAGGTGCGCTCCCTTACCCCCCAATCAAATTTTATTATTAATTAATTATTGTGTATTAATAAAATAAAAACTGAGCAAGATTCTACAATTGGACCAGGACCAGACCAGACCAGAAATACTTTCTCACCTAAAAGATAAGATTATAAGATCTTGTTATTACTCAATCTGGGCAAATAAATAAATTTGAATTGTAAAATCTTTACTGTTGGTTCAGTTAGACAACTTTGGCAGGATCTATAGAGCACAGATTATAGTTCTACTAACCCATATTTTATTAGTAGCAGAGCATAGTAGAGCTGTAGCAAACCGTATGTATTCGTTACTGAGTAACGGGTACGCCATCTAGTACCGAGTAACGAAACGTTACTCACGAATACTTTTCGTTACTCGCATGTTTCGTATCATGGTTACATACCTACGCTATTTCAATGACGCAATGTTACGCTGCGTTGATGCGTGTATTGAAACGTTTCTTACTGATCGTTTTGCGCATGCGTGCGTATTTTCCGCGAATTAAAAAGGTAATGTAAAGTTTATTGACAATAAATAATTTTGGACGCCTATTTGTAGCTTTTTCATTATAACATAAACATAAGTCTGGTTTAAACTATGGCAAAGTGAAAAATGCAGTTTGGCATGTAATGAATATGTATTATTTCTACAAATTGAAATTATGAATGCTGCGATGCCGCACCTAGTACATTAGTCATATCTTATAATAAAATTATAGAAAGAACAATACGACTCGATTAACGATTTGTTTCTCTAGCATAACATAGCATGTTATGAGGTATTAGGAGTAACGAGTAACGATACGATAGTAACGAGTACTGAATGTATAGTAACGAATACATACGGGTACGTTTTTTTTCGTTACTTTTACACCTCTAGAGCATAGTTCTGCTCACTCACATTTCATTAAATGTAGCCATAATATTATGTACACTTTTACAAAATTGGGATATTTCAAAACATTCAACAGCATCATAATGTTATTTTGTCCCATTTTTTGAACAAATATGACCCACTGCGTCCAAATCCCATTCTGTCATATGACAGATTGATTGTGTATGATTTTAAATTTAATTTGGTACCAATATTTGTATTACAATCAGTAATCCCTGTACTTGATCTTTTTGATAATAACTTATATGAGCTTATCTTATTTATTTTTAACCCGGGCTAACAAAAAAGAGTGTTTTTATAAGTTTGATGTGTGTGTCTGTCTATTCCCTCCTAGCTCCCTAATGAATGGACCGATTTCTAACATTGTTGAGGTGGATCTTAGCTATAATTTAAGAAGATATGCTTAGGTGTTTGAAGGTAATTAGCTCATATCCTACTTGATTGAAGGGTCCTTTCATTGGTGTGATTGATATGAAATTTAGCCTTGAGCTGATGCTGTAGCATCAAGTAGTCTGTGGAATACCAGGACTCCTCAGCAACTTACAGCAGATATAGTGTGTTTGGGCTCATTAGAATGGTCTCAACGAGTAGGTGTCAGGTGATGATAGAGGATAGAGGAGGAGGATCTGAAGATGGAGTAGAATATTGGGTAACAGGAAGTCAGGTATATCGTACATAGTCCTGCCATAGATTCACATGTTGGGTTGCTTTAAATTTTCAAACTACACTTGTGTTTAATGTTATGTAAATCAAATCATGTTTTTCAGCAATAAGATGGCCAATATGTTTGTAGTAGCACCTCAGGATATTTATAGCAAACCTTTATCAACAATGAATGAAAACATTATTATTTGTGAGTAAATATAATCTATAAAGATTGAAATGAAAATAAAGAATATAATGTGATTGAAACTTACCAATGACATCTGCATTGTTGAAATTTGTTGAAAACCATGCATCGTCTCCAAACTGTCCTTTATGTGATCTTCCATTGGCAATGTCTTTGGGAAACCCACAAACCACTGATACTAAATACGGATGTTTCTTATTCGAAACGTTTAATTCAGCAGCATTTGAAAAACTCGAAAGTCCATTTCTAATAGCACGTGATAGCACTCTACCTGTCCAGAATATAGACTGCATCATTCATTTAGTTATGGTGTACTTTGAAACCAGGCCCCATTCACAATCGCATTCTCATTATTGAGCCCATTTTGAAAGTCCATGAGATATTACACAACGTAATTTATAAATCAACGCAATCAGAGAAAATCTATTCTACAATTTTGGTTGCTGCCTGATTATTAAGGAATAGATGATAACCACAAGGAGTGACCACAAGCATGAATCAAGCACACAAAACACACACTGACAAACAAAACACAAGACTCGCACTTTGATCTTGTGACTTTCTGACAGTGTTGCCAGTGGCAGTTAGTCTTTGTTTTCTGGTCGGTGGTCTCTATCATGAAACAGCTCAAAAGTAACATTTACACGGGAAAAGTAACATTGCCTTATTTTATTCGGAAAACGAACGGAAACGACACTAATATTATAATATGGCAAAAAGTGAAAATGTTACGTAGTCGGGTTTTAGTTCCTTAAACTTAATAAAGTGACCTATTAAACAAATTAAAACTAAACAAGCTTTATGTAACAACCTGACTACGTAAATGATATGCAATTATCGAGAGAATGCAAGTAAAGCGGTGAGCTACAGCTAGTAATATATTATTATAATGGTACATTTTGATTTGAAATGAAATATGCTAATTATTTCAATTCCCTTTCAATTGACACCCCACATGGTACCTTAACTACCTTTCAAATGTACCTATTTCTATACACAAATACAAAACAAACAAATTGAACTGACAGTTGACAATGAGGGGCGCCACTGCCCAGTACCCACTAGGCGCTCGCTCCATAGATAAAATACTATATAACTAGAGATAGATGCGCAACTCTCATTTTATTTTTGAAAAACATTGTACTCTGTTCACTAGATGCCGCTGCTTTCGTACAGTAGAACACGGTTGGCACCACCGCTAGATGGCGCTTTATTATAAATTAAAATATATAAATCCTAATTAGTGTTAATATTATCTACAAAATTAAGATTTCATACCCCATTTAATTTCGTTCCCTGGGAGATAAAATTAGTAAAATAAAACATTTAAATAAAGTTGAATGTTTAATTGAAATCTCAATTAGAAATATTTAATTTTAACTGAAATAGGAAATTGTATTAATAATAATGTTAATTATCACGGAACGAAATAGAATGGAGCCAAGAAATCTTAATTTTGTAGATAACATTAACACTTATCATTGCCTATTTCACAAAAATATTTTTTACAAGGAAATAAAAGACTGAAAATAATTATTAATTATTTATTTTTCTTTTCTTGTGCATATTATAGTATTTTGCTGCTTGAGTTTTAACATTATCTCCTTCATTTGTCCCACTCATTTTACCTTTTAGCAGCCTATTTACATTGGTACACCAACTGTGAACAATTACATTTATTGCTATACTTATTAAATAATCAAGAAGTTTCCTATTATGGTTTTCGCAGGAGAGGAACGAAAAGTTACAAAATATTTTAACTTTTTGGCTTATTAAATCTTTTATATATTTTTTTTGTGGTTCTTCATTCAATTGAGTTTGTATTTTTGTAAGGATGAAGCTCGAGTTTAATAAGTTGGAAAATTGGTTATATGAATTAGTTAGATGATCATGATTTTATACCTTCAGTCGCACATCCAAAATAACACTTTATTGCTGATTTTCTCGGCATCTTATCCAAATTCGTTGCGGCATTCAAAGTCAGTTGAGCAAAGCAGGGTCGATTCGTTCGTAGCAGCGACAAAGTCCGTTTTGGGAAAAGCAGGTGAGTCGTTAATAGCAGGTTACACGGGTCCAGGCGATAAAAGTGGTCAAACGTTCGAAGAAGATACAAAAAAACAAAGCACAGTCCGAGATTTTCAAAAAACAACACAATTCACACACGACGAGCACCGAAAAAGAGTTATTTCATTTTCGAAAATACTGTTACTTTTTTTCTGTGCTTTTTTTTTGGGTCTGGGTTCCGGGTTAGTAATGCCATTGAGACGAATAAGCGCCATCTATGGTATGCTCAAGGAAGATATCGCATAAGTGTTGTTCCTTGTTCACTAGAGGGCAGCACTTCCTATACATTTTTTTCTAACATGTGAATTGTATGGCAGTTTCACCCCCCTGGCTCGCTCGCTCGCCTGATTAAGCGGGATGGAAGATCAAGAAATACACGCGAGTGAGTAAATATTATGTGATATGACGAAATAATTTTCGCGCGGTCGTCAAGTCACTTGTCAGTCCAAAATTAAGTGCTCCAACACGACGAACGAAAACATTCTTGGCTGCTTTCCGTTTCACGATTATTTTTTGCTGGAAAAAATTTAAATATTTAGCCCTAAAAGTAACGTACAAGTAACATTATGAATCGCGTAACATGTAGGTAACATAAAAGAGTCAAAAGTAACCTAAAAGCAAGTAACATTCTGGCAACACTGCTTTCTGACTGTTCCAGTGTTGCCAAATCCTATAAATTCAAGGCGCTAGACTCAATATCAAAAGTCGCCAGAAAGTCGCTTAAACTGATTCTACCAGGAGCAGACACAGAATTTTTTTATGAGAGGAGTATAAGAGACTAGTGACTGAATTGAACTTAAAAAAGAGTGGATTATAATTTAAATACATTTAGGCTGACTTGCACCAAACTGCTCAGTCATTTAGTTAAATTTTGTAATGCTGTTATTTTTTGACAATACTATTTCAGAGTTGACACGAGAAGGACAGATATAGAAAATTATTTAACTAAATATGACTAAACACTACATCTTGGTGGTGGTTTGGTATTGTAAGTCAGCCTTAAAGATACTAATATTTAATTAAATATATTATTATCATGATTGTAACAATCACATACATTTATTTCAATGATAATTAGCCAGAAATACTAGAAACATGCAATTGCATTTAAAATAAAAAAATAAAAAGAATTCTAATTTGTTATAGAAAATAAATACATAAATAAATAAATAATAGTAAATATTTAAAATTAATATATAATATAATAAATATATCAGTTATTCATCGTCGTTATGACACGTAGGGACGTGCTCATAGCACACCTTTCTTTCCGCATGGTAAAACCTTGTAAATCATTTCAATAACTTGGTGATAATATTATTAGTCAGCAATATCTGCACGTACAGTAAGATCAGAGTCTAGAAATCTCCACTTTCTCTATGCAATTTTATTAGTGTATAAGCTCACTGTAATTATGTAAATATATGCCACTTGCCACTTGCACTATACAACAAGTATGTGTTTCTCTACTTCGTTCTACAAGAACTCTACTCTACAAGTTCTACTCTCTACAAGAACACGCAGTTATACTGTCCTCGGTATAACGCAATAGTCGTCACTTAATAACTCAAATAATCTCGTACTTCAGTCTCATACTCATCTAACTCAGCTGCATTTGAAGGATTGGATGACGCTCAAAAGCTGATGTTGCAGATCGAAAAGAATTTTGTTGTAAAAGAATAAAAAAATTGGATTTTTTTGAAATAGCTGAAGCTACCTACAGCTTATACGAATGCAACTTTAATTAACTGAAGTTTGAATTTGGCGCGCAAGTGCGCAATTTGCGTTTTCCATTATCTCTTGGCATTGTATAAGTCTGTGTTGAGTTAGCAAAAATATATTTATTATTACAAGCCCTAAAGTTATTTTGATTTGTACTCCACAAATCGTCGGGTAAGTCGCTAAAACAATTTTGTCATTAAATCTTATTTTTTGTCGCTGACTTAAACGACAGTCGTCACTTCTAGCGACAAAGTCGCTCAATTGGCAACACTGCATGTTCTTGGTCATGGAACTAAGAATTACGACTACATTATAGTCGCAAATGAATCTTAGTTCCATGACTTTCTGACATACATACATAGACGACGAACAATAAGGGTGGAACCACATTTGTGAGGATCGTTTCGGATTTCGCCCATACAAAACTGTCAAATTCCATAGAAACGTGTACGGATCAAATCGGCTTTTCGATGCGTACACGAATGTATGGAAAATGACAGTTTTGTATATGCTAAATCCGAATCGATCCTCACAAATGTGGTTCCACCCTAAGATGGTACTTTCCGACAGAAGTACAAGAGTACCTACAACGTATTAGTGTGACCATCGCAAAAATGGCAATTTGCCCAACAGTGGCAAAAAATCTGTGACGTTTTGCAATCGTAGGTGGGTTGCAAAACGTCGAACGTGTCGCAGATTTATTATAAACTGTACCTTAAACAACCAATTATATGGTTGGTTTTTGTGAGCTGGTTGGTGTCTCAGTGTAATTTTAACTCTATTGCGTTTGTAGTGACTACATGGACAATTTTGGGGTACGAATTTGTTCGTGATGCTGCATCCAAGGAATATTACATTAATGCCAACATCCCCGAAGGTGGCCAGGACCCTGATTTTGTAACTCAGTGGCTAACAAACAATGATAGCCACTGACATAATATATTTTTTATCCATTGACGGTTTGCTACGAAAATGATACTTTTATTTTCATAGCAAACCTTCAATGGATAAAAAATATTTGTCAGTGGCTATCATTTTTTGATAGCCACTGAGTTACAGAGGCCCTGAAGGAACGTGTCTCGTTTTGGTATCTGAAATATATTCATGCAAAAGAAATTACAACACACAAATATTACCTGTTAAAGTTCGTATTAGAAGTATTAGAAGTATTAATAGGTATTGTAAATAAAGCTATTAGTATTTATTTACTTTTGATTTAATTTTGTAAGGCTCTTGATTTATTTCTATATAATTTTTATCTTTCACTTTGTTATTTTTTGCATCTAGTAACTTTAATACGTTATTGATCCATAAACAAAGAGAATTATACTGACGTTTCAATTTCATAGATAATGTGGGAAGGCGTTGTAGAAGAAAGCTCAGTGGCCGAAAATCGAAATTGAAATAGTACAATTTAATGACGGAAAATAAGTATTAAGTCGAGATTAAAGCCGCTACATGAATTTTTACTTCTTGTAGTTACATTTTAGTGTGGTGTCGCAATCTTATACCTGTAAGTTGAAGAAAAGGCATAAAACTGGTGTTCGATAAGTCTCTTGCTCTTGGCAATATGCCTGCCGTCAGGGGAGATGGAATGCGAGGGCTCGCTGTTTTTATATCCGACATAAGAAATTGCAAAAGTAAAGAAGCAGAAATCAAAAGGATCAACAAAGAACTTGCCAACATACGAAGTAAGTTCAAAGGCGACAAAACTCTCGATGGCTACCAGAAAAAGAAGTATGTTTGTAAGCTCCTATTTATCTTCTTATTAGGTCACGATATCGATTTTGGTCATATGGAAGCTGTTAACTTGTTATCGTCCAACAAATATTCTGAGAAACAAATAGGCTATCTGTTCATATCAGTACTAGTTAACACTAACAGTGATCTCATCAAACTTATAATTCAGAGCATTAAAAATGATCTGCAGTCTCGAAACCCGATTCACGTAAATCTTGCATTGCAATGCATAGCCAATATAGGCAGCAAGGATATGGCTGAGGCCTTTGGAACTGAGATCCCTAAACTCCTTGTCTCTGGTGATACCATGGATGTTGTCAAGCAGTCGGCAGCTCTCTGTCTTTTACGATTATTTCGAAAGTCACCTGAAATAATACCTGGTGGAGAGTGGACTTCAAGAATAATACACTTACTCAATGACCCACACATGGGTGTTGTGACTGCAGCCACATCATTGATAGATGCACTTGTCAAGAAAAACCCTGAAGAATACAAGGGGTGTGTTACTCTGGCTGTAGCTAGACTTAGCAGAATTGTGACGGCCAGTTACACAGACCTGCAAGATTATACTTACTATTTTGTTCCTGCGCCTTGGCTATCTGTGAAACTATTGCGGTTATTGCAAAACTATACTCCTCCTTCAGAAGAGCCAGGTGTAAGGGGCCGTTTGTCAGAGTGCTTGGAGACAATCTTCAATAAAGCCCAGGAGCCACCAAAGTCCAAGAAGGTCCAACACTCAAATGCCAAGAATGCTGTCCTCTTTGAAGCCATAAGTCTAATAATACATAACGATAGTGAACCTAATTTGTTAGTTCGAGCGTGCAATCAGCTTGGTCAATTTTTAAGTAATCGTGAGACCAACTTGAGATACTTGGCTCTTGAGTCAATGTGTCATCTTGCCACATCCGAATTTTCTCATGAAGCTGTCAAAAAACATCAAGAAGTTGTAATCCTCTCTATGAAAATGGAAAAAGATGTATCTGTTCGTCAGCAAGCTGTAGACTTATTGTATGCAATGTGTGACAAAACAAATGCAGAAGAAATTGTACAAGAAATGTTGGCATACTTGGAAACAGCTGATTACTCCATCAGGGAAGAAATGGTCTTAAAAGTTGCTATATTAGCAGAAAAGTATGCCACTGACTTTACTTGGTATGTGGATGTTATTTTAAATCTGATCAGAATTGCAGGAGATTATGTTTCTGAAGAGGTTTGGTATAGAGTGATCCAAATTGTAATAAACAGAGAGGAAGTTCAAGGGTATGCTGCAAAGACAGTCTTTGAAGCATTACAAGCACCAACATGCCATGAAAATATGGTTAAAGTGGGAGGCTACATCCTGGGGGAATTTGGGAACTTGATTGCTGGTGATACTCGTTCATCACCTCAAGTCCAGTTTGAACTACTTCATTCCAAGTATCACCTTTGTTCAGCCGCTACTAGAGCTCTTTTGCTTTCCACGTACATTAAACTTGTTAATTTGTTCCCAGAGATTAAAAATAGAGTACAAGAAGTATTTCGGGCAGACTCTAATTTACGTTCGGCTGATGTAGAGTTACAACAGAGAGCATCAGAATACTTACAGTTAAGCATAGTCGCAAGTTCAGATGTTTTGGCCACAGTTTTAGAAGAAATGCCTGCATTTCCAGAAAGAGAATCATCTATACTAGCTGTGTTGAAAAAGAAAAAACCAGGACGCATACCTGATGAGGTGAGGGACTCAAAAAGCCCACAACCCACTGTCACCCCAGCTCCAATAATGAATAACACAGCAAATACTAACAGTTCTAGTGCCGACCTCCTTGGATTGTCCACACCACCTGGTTCTAATGCTAATACTGGAAATGGTTTATTTGATGTTCTTGGTGAACTGTACACAACTCCCAAAATAAGCCCAACCACAGTTCAGCAAAATAATATCAAGAAGTTTTTGTTTAAAAATAATGGAGTACTCTTTGAAAATGACCTCATACAAATTGGAGTGAAGAGTGAATTTAGACAGAATTTGGGACGTATTGGTTTATTCTATGGTAACAAAACTCAGTCACCAATTCAAAATGTCCATCCTGAACTACACTGGACTGATTTGCATAAGCTCAATGTACAGATGAAGCCTATGGAACCTGTACTAGAAGCTGGTGCTCAAATACAACAGATGTTGACTGCAGAATGCATTGAAGATTTCACTGACTCACCCAGTATGTCTGTATCTTTTGTTTATAACAATGTTCCACAAAAAATATCAATGAAGCTCCCATTGACACTCAATAAATTTTTTGAACCAACTGAAATGAATGGAGAATCATTCTTTGCTAGATGGAAAAACTTAGGAGGAGAGCAACAGCGAGCTCAGAAGATATTTAAAGCTCAGGGTTCAATTGATTTAGCATCTGCACGCACTAAGCTGTCAGGATTTGGTATGCAGCTACTAGATGGGATTGATCCTAATCCTGACAATTTTGTTTGTGCAGGCATAGTGCACACAAGAATGCAGCAAGTAGGCTGTCTCATGAGATTAGAACCAAACAAGCAAGCTCAAATGTTTAGACTTACTGTAAGATCAAGTAAGGAAACTGTCTCACAAGAAATATGTAATCTGCTGGCAGATCAGTTCTAACTCCTAGTTTTATGATGCTAAATATCTCAAACCAATGAGGCAAACTCATACCATATGAAATGCCATAGGAGCCCAAAAGTGTTTAAAAATTGACACACACTAAAGTTACTGTTAAATTCCTGTGTATTTTTATTTTATCATTAGGAATTTTGTAATATTTAAACTCCTTAAATTAAAAAAATATATATTTGTTGTTATAAATGTTATAAGGTAAAAGACAACAGTAATATATTTTGTTATGTCTCAATGAAATGAATATTATTAACATTTATAATATAAAGTTTCCTCTATTTTTAATTATGATAATTTTTCTGTCTGAATATGCTGTCATGTATCATTTCAGGTTCTTTGACTTTTTTAGTGACATAATAATATGTACTTTGTATCATGATGAGTCTAAAGAGTATATATAAATACACCATCTTATAGACCACTTTAGTATAGTGCAAATCAGTAAAATTTACCAAATTTGGTATAAATTTACCAAAAAATGTGTATATAAGTTTGAATAGTTTTGTATTCATTGTATATTTTTGTCATTATGTGTTTGGTTAGCGGGACACAATCATTTAGATATTCAAAATGTGTTTTGGTAGCAAAGTAACATTATTGAGATAGTAAATAATGGTAAAGTGTAACGCACTGTTTCAAATGTATTTGTTATCATAATTTTAAAACATAGGATTTTTTAAAGTAATCATGAATGAATTGAATATAGTCGAACTTAGTTCAAAAATAGTGTAAATTGCATGTTATTTATTTCTTTGCACTAAGTAATCTCTTACATAGAAAATTGACCCAATAACTATACAAAACTATTATATAACTATTCAAAATTTCTTTTGTGCACCTATTTGACAAAATATTCTATTTATATTTTTAATGATAGTGTAATTATTAATTTTATACGAATTTTATTCAGAATTTAAGTTCACCTATTGCAATGTGTTAGTGTGTATCGGGCGTGGTTATAATTTCTGTATACTATAACTTATTCATATCCTATGTGTAGGAACTTATTTGAATATTCATAATATTCATCATGGAAATAAAACCATACATTACATTATGCTTAAATATAAAAATGATAATTATAATATATAGACTATATTGAATTTAATATCCAAGCTACAGTGGTGTGCACTTCATATGGTAGGTACATGTATAAGGTCCCCATAAATTAATCTTCAGCCAGGTTACAGTAAACTGAATAAATCCTTCATTTATTATTTTCATTATAATATGTAGCCTATAAACTTTTACAACTTTAATCAGTGTACCTACCAACTTACAGTATGCACACTGCTAAGCTTTCCATTTTCTAAATTATGTACCTATATAAAAATTAGAGAACATAAGTATGAATAGCATCAAATGCAGTTTTGTGGTAATTTCAGTTATTTACTATCATTGCATTTCAAATCTATCTCACACCCAAAATGTACCTTTTCCATGTGTGGAATGTAATACAATGATATGAGTTATAAACGTGATATGATTAGTAACAGAAGAATGCCATGTACCTTTCTAGCTCATGTATTTAGTAATCAATTTATAAAAACTTGTTTAAATGTACTCATGAGTATATAGAATCTCACAAAGTAGACATTTTATTTTTTATATTGTTTCCATGATTTAGAGATAGTTTAGGCAATGTAGCATAATGGTACTGAATATTAAATTTTATAAAAATCTGTAGGTGAAGCTTTTTGCATGTTAGTATTGTTTGAGGAATAGATTCATCAATAAAATACTTACTTATGTTTTATCAATTATTAATGTATTTACAACAATTTCGTAAAACATAACATATATGTATATTATGGATTTAAATAGAATGTTAATGCTTATATATGCATACACTATGTATTGTGTGGTTACACTGTGTAAAATATAGCATGAGAAATTTAAGCATGGTTATGCATTATAAAGATACAGTTGTTTGCTCTTGCGCTTCAAATCATGTTGTACCTTAATAATATTTGTCTAAAATAAATATTTAATCAGTACATATTTAACATGTTATTTCATTTACCTAGAATTGACACATTACACAGTATTTATTATGTTTGCAGAATGTGCACTATTTTAAAAAACGGCAAGTTTAAAATGTACTATAAATGCAGCAAGGGTAAACTATGTTTAAACTTTGACTTGAGATTAAAATGCCTGTCCTTCAAAATAACATTTTTACTTATATAAATATTAATAATTACGACTTTTATGTTGCCAATGTTAAGCTTAAAACCAAAGGTATATCTTTGATGAGACCCCCTGGTCCAACACCTCGGAGTAGACATGATCTGGATTTTCACCGAAGTGATTAACAGATACTGTTAATCAAACCATTCATCCACATTTGGTGAATTTTCCAGAACATCATTTGATTCACTGAAAATAAAGATTAATTATTAAGTCCAAATAGATTAATATAATATACTTATTACTTATAATAAACAAAATAATAACATATTAAGTATGCATTTTTGTTTTGGATGTATGTTATTAAGATCCATTAGACCTACAAAGCAATGATATGACTGGTATTGTTTGAGTATACAAACTGTTGAATGTTTAAATAAGTACATAATTATTATAGAAAATAGACTAAAAGATAAGTGAATGAGCATATAATAGTTAGGAATTGTACCTGTCAAGTGATGGGTCGTTGCTAAACATTTCTGTAGGCACAGTGGGGGGTGCTCGCTCAGGTAACAACTCGAGGTAAGATTGTCTCGACTGCAGGTGGCGCTCCACCTCTTCGGGAGTCATGTGACCGTCGCCGGGTGACAGGCCAAGTCCTAGTGCTGGCGATGCCTTCACCATCATGGTACCACTAGCTTGATGCTGTGAAAAAATACATTAATACATCTGCTGCAATTAGTGATAAAAACCTACATGAAAGGGTAAATGTCCCCACATGGAATGTTATTGCTCAACCTTATAGGGTCATACAATACACAATATTGTACAGACATTGTCAAAATGTTAAATCTTTAGAGATGATAATAAATCTTCAAGGACTAGATACATTTTGGATAAATTTTTTGTTACTTTATGTATGTGGATACCATCTTTTGTCTTACAGCATTATTAGTATTTGGTGTTTTTTTAGGGACAACTGCTCTTTTCCTTTTCATAGTATTATTGAGACCTTTATTGAATGCTGATGGTGTGGATAAGACTTGCTGGCCAGCATTGGTGTCCATCTTTTTCCTAAAAAAAAAAATTATTGATTATGCACAAACATTCTAATGCCATTAAAATTATAATAGGTTGAACTCTTCACTAGTTCTTTTTGAAGTGACTATTGTAACTATTACTTTACTGTGCATAATAGAGCACTTTGATTTTTTTTTATCCTAATCCAAAGTTAGGCAGGCCATATTAATATTGAAACCAGCCATAAGTAGAGTTATAAGATGAAGGATCTGGGCGAGTGGGAGGTCACAGCATTATTATTCCAAGAAAAAATATGTCATTAATGGAAAGGGGTGAATCTCAGCATGGGGAATATGATAGAAAGATTTATTCTACCTTTTCATTGATTCAGCATGATTATAAGTTGTATCATCTGAGGACTCTGTATCTTCACTGTCAGAAGTGGTACTCTCATGTTTTTCATATTGCAACAACCTGTCTAACAGGAAGCTGCGATCCCGAGAAACCTTAAGTAGCCTTTTTTGACTGCATCTTAAAGCATCTTGAAAACACTCATTTTCCTGAAAAGTGTGACCAGATTTCTATATTTTACAGCTCATAACATATTCACAAATAAAATCAATGTGCAAAGACTTTGTCCATGTTAATTTAGTTTTTTAAATCCCTCGGGAATTCTTTAATTTTCAAAGATAAAAGTGGCCTATATGTCACTCTCCAGGTCCTCAACTATACCCATGCAAAAAATCACGTCCATCCGTAGCACTGTTGCAGCGTGATTAAAGGACAAACAAACACTCTTTCGCCTTTATAATATTAATATGGTTATATTATTACTTTCTATATTGTATAACACTCAGAACAATAATAATTATGAAGTTCAATTTCCCAAGATGTACATACATAAATGAGATACTTTAGTTTCTTCTTGAGTGTTAAATATTGAGCCTTGTAATTGGGCTCAGGTTCTGGCTCGCTGCTGCTGTCGCTTGAATAGTCTTTTCGGGAGTCACGGCTACGAGGTGCATCTGCATTCACACTATTACTAGCGCCGGCTGCTTCATTAGCCTGCATGTTCGCTATCGAGCGACAATACCACCCATCAAGCATCTTCTAAAACAGACGAAGAATTATATTATTTTGATACTAAACATATTATACCACATATTATACGGTAAAACAATTGTGATTAATTGACCTTTGGATAGTTTTCGGACGCCAGTGTGGCTTTTTTAAGTTCCTAGTGATTATTATTTATGTAGTACTCTTGGTTTTTATTTTTTTTTAAGTTTAGGTACGGGTAAACAATGAAACCAAAATTAATTGGAAATGGAAAACCTCAAAAGAAATAGAAAAGTGATGAAAATTGAAAACAAAATTATCCCATCCCTTGTTGTTCGTCTGTGTCCCATCCACAGAACACTACCAATATGTTCCTTGCTAGTCTTGCTACCATCCATGTCCCATCCATGGACATAAACAAACAGGACTGAGTACTCGCAGCTGAAAAGCGAGCCGAGCGAGATAGCTAGTACAGAGGCCGTGTGTCCCTTTCTAACAGGGTGACAATAAGATTTTCGTTATGTGAGACAAATTCAATCTAGCAATCTTCCTACTAATTATTAGTTTATTATAAACACAGTTACTGAAGTTTTTCATTAGCAATGGAAAATTTCTTAGGGATTAGCATGGAACGATTATAGCATGGAAGCAGCATCACCTACAAATTCGTACGCCAAAATTGTCCATGTAGTCACTACAAACACACTATAGATAAAATACACTAAGACACTAACCGGGTCAACAATAACCAACCATATGACTGGAATTTTAAGGTTCAGTTTGTAATAAATGTGCCACACGTACGACGTTTTGCAAATCACCCGATGAACATTCATTTTTACCGGATTACATCGATGTAAGAATAGTTCCGAAGTGGAGTGGCAATTTTTATATAATTATTTACACACAATAATAATTATTGTACATTAAAATTTGTCTTTATAATAATATCTTTTTATTTCGTCTTAACATAATTAATAAAATTACAGTCTTTTAAGTCTAATAGGTACTGAATACGTGTTGTACCGATTTTTTTCAAGGAGTCAAATAGAAAAGACAATTAATGTTTGACAGTTGGATCCTTTTTGCATTAGTACGTCTAAATGTTTAATAACAAAAAATCGTTAAAAAAATAATAATAAAAAAAAAACAATAAACTACTCCATTTATATTCTTGAATCAATGTTGCTCAGACGTGCCTATCGGGTTCTCTTCCTCGCGCGGTATGTGTGACTGTGATAGCTGCGCCGCAGAAATATTGTTATTTTCATGACAAATTAATTAAACTATGCAACATTTCGTGTTTATATTGTTAATGTAGTGGAATATAAATGTAAACAAAATATTTTCTTATCGAAAGTATGATATTCCATCTTCTTTTTTGATATAATTTGGACTGTTTTTAAATTTTTTTACGGAGCACCAAGGCATGCTTTCGGTTTGTGAAATAACGCGCGACTGAGCTAACTTGCTACTATTAGTAGCAGTTAAACCGTGCCGTTTTTGACGCGTTGATGGTGAATCTAGGGAAATATAACATCGTTGGGGATTAGGGATGGATTACGAGTTATATAATACAAATAGTACAAGGTATCGATTTGTCCAGTCATAGTGAGTACATTGCTAGATATTATAATGACTAGTCATGTGTAGATAATGTGATAAATTAATCATTTTCTCTAGATATTAATCATAATAGCTGGTCAAAGGCACCCAAAGTAATAAATACAGCCCCACTTCCCCTCCCGCGCCTTATTCCGTTGCCACACGATCGGTATATTTACCAAAATCAGGTTAGGTCAGGGTTGTACAGAAGTTCTGTTCTATTGGTTTGAAATGAAAAATTAAAATAATGAAAATTGTAATAATAATAGTACAAAAGTAAGGAGACCATCGTAATCGGCATCGGCATAGTACGTATTCGACCCATCACACAATACAAGAATTTAAAAATTCATGGTCAACATAGTTGTACTAGATATAGCGTTCACGTTTTAACGGGCTGCCGTTTGAAAAAAATAGACTAGATAAAAATTTATATTTTCTTTTTTGTTAAGAAATATATCTATCGAAATTAATGCAATTAAATACGGTGACTTAAAAATGTTAAAATAAAACGTAAGTGTCTCAACTGAGTTTTTTGCCAAAATCTTTGATCAAAATCATTTTTTTAGGCTGGCAAGATGAAAGAACGAGACACACGGCCTCCGTTATTACTATCCCTCTCGGCTCGGATTAGCCTCTGTGTAATGCGCAACAGGAAATATACTTTATCTACTTGATATAAGGTTCATTTTCGTAAATACAAATTTTCCGAGATATCAGTTCTGTTTGTATATTCAGTTCATGGTCCCATCCCAATAAAACCATAGACCACGAATCCACAGACCAAGAACGTAGACAGAAAAAGATCTTTGTCTAAGACCAGGGCCCTGATTCTGTAACTCATTTGCTATCAAAAAATGATGCCGTGTCAATAAAGAAAGGAATCTGAAATGGCGGCTTGTACTTGTAATGACAGGCACAGGTTGGACCGTCAGCAAAAAATGAAGCGAAGCAGGGTTGCTATATGTGTAGCTATACAGACACACATTGTATGTTTATATTATTTATTTAGTATTTGTGTTGATGCCTTATTCATTTATGTACCTATATTATGTTATTAAATATACCTATATATTACTATTGATTTATATAGTTAGCCAATAGGTAAATAGGCAAACAGAAACAGGTGTTAGTTTTGTTTTTAGTAATACTATTTCATGCTGTAAGGCGTTAACAAGTAAAAACTAAAAATATTAGTATCAATAATTGAAATTACTGTGGACGTATGTTATAATAATTTAAAATAATAATGTATGTAATATAAACTAATAAAATATTATGGAAAAAATTGGTTGTCTGTAAAGTCGATTTACGGACGATAGTTGTATGTGCTACCGTCTTATCCTATGTGTGTCTCAAACCATCGGCATAAATCCGAATCGATCCACCCAGATGTGGTTTCAGCTTAATACAAATGAGGAAGTAGGTACCTACCACAGACCTATTACTTCCAAGTTCCAGTTCCATCCATGAGACAGTAGACAGTAGCAGACACAGACAGTAGGGTGACAGAAGGTACGTAGGTAGGTACGTGCTATGTCAAAAATATACGATTTTCTAATTTGGTCGGTTTTTAGTTTAGCGAAATTCAACTTGCGCCTTGCGGCTTGCGCTCTCGGTTGGTTGTTGAGTGTTGGCTGTGGGAAATTGAGCTCTATCTTTACCGCATGTGCTCTTGCAGCTGAGTGTTCTGACTGAGTGTGGGCCGTGCTTGTCGCGGTCAGTTGGTGCCGGATTAATTCCTCGTGTTGTTATGGCTCTCGGTAGTGAAGTGAATGATGATGATGGTACGAAACAAACTTCACAAAAAGTGAAAAAATGCCCAATGACCAGCAACCTCAACGAAAAAAGTGCTAGCGAGAATGTTAACAAAGGTAAGGTTTATAATGGTCATGCCCTCAGTTATGTAACATTGAGTAAGTAATGCATACAACTACTGAAAACACATAATTTCATTTAAATCATCAATTGCAAACGAGTCATGTGACGGGAAACATGTGATCTGTTTTTTTTTACATTTTTGTCAAATATCTACATTTCAATATATGAGGCAAACGTTTGCCTCATATTTTAATAACATCTAATTACAATTTATCATTTTATTGATCTTGGCAGCACTCTGTATAGATAAATGAAAAAATGTAAAATACTGTTAAGTAATATATTGATACTTTATCTTATTATCCCACATGGTTTTAACTTCTGTCCACATTACACAACATATTTAATTGTTACAACTTACCTATTAGGTATTTAGTTACTATGTAAATGTATTAGATTCTGTTTCTGATCCGCTTGTGAATAGGCCTGCTGATCTTCTGATTATCTACCCTTTAGCATATCATAAGAGTTACATATTTGGTGCATTATGTGGTTATGTTACAGGGTTTTCATTTATCATTGTCATTTATCAGTGTTCATTTATCAGTGTCGTGTGATGCGGGTTGTTACGTTCCCTCAAATATGGTTGAGCGAAGCAATGGCTGGGTCATGCGTCATGCTCTTGAACGGGTGCCACCGGCGGGAATGGGGCTACTTTATGTCTGCCCATCTTAAGATAGAAGTTAGTCTGACTCTGTATGCATTTTTGGAACTTTCCCCATTGTGGAAACACTGCATATATAGCATAGTATTTACTGTATTGTAAGTCTGTTTTGAAAAGAGCAACCGCCGAGTTTCTTGCTGGTTCTTCTCGGCAGGAAAGGCATTCCGAACCAGTGGTAGATTCATTGACTATTCAAAAGCACTTGTAAAAGTTTATTTGAATAAAAAATATTTCTATTCTATTCTATTCATTAAGGCATTGCTTATAGTTACTACACAGGAAAACATTTAATTATTGAAAACACTTGCAAACAATTTACAACACAAGTTATGCATTATAATTTATTCGAAGATATATTGTTTTGTTAAAGTAGGTCAGTCCATCTGATAAGAAGAGAATAGGTACCTAAGTTTAACCAATCTTTCCTTCATATAAATTTCTATAAAATATCTACATAATGTTTTCTTCCTTAATAAAATAGAAAATTTTAACTGTCATAAATTATTATTATTATAAACTAGCTGATGCCCGCGACTTTGTCGTGTTCAACTTTGCATGGATTTAGTTTTAAATCCTGCGGGAACTCTTTGATTTTCTGGGATAAAAGTCTATGTCACTCTCGAGGTCCTCAACTATACCCATGCCAAAATATTCTATACCTATACAACCTAGCCAATACGACTACTATAACTTGAAAAATAGAAAATTTTCACTCCCATTTAACCCTCTAGGGCTAGGGGCTGGAATTTTCAAAATTCCTATCTTAGGGGATGCCTATGTCATAATAGCCATCAGTATGCCAAAGTCCAGCCTGATCCGTCCAGTGGTTAGAGTTGTGGGTTGATAGATCAGTCCGTCAGTCAGTTGATTATTATTGTTATTATTATTTATAATAGGCTATGCAGCTTTCACTGATGCGCCTATATCTATTGCTGTGCTTGGAGTTTCCAATATTATGGCAGTCTAATCTGTTTTTAAATTCATTAACTGACTTTGACGTCACTATTTCTTTAGGCAACTTATTCCACATATGCACCACTCATAAGATTGTCTAAATTAATGGTACGTATTACTATATTTATTATATCCCATTTCACAACATGTATTTAGGACATGAAATAAAATTGAGTTTCATAACTTTAGTAACAAAAGATACAGAAATAAATTTTTCCTGACTAAGGAATGGAGACCTTTTTTGAGTTGTCTTACTTTTGATCTATGTGGGCGATTGTAGATACATACAAACTATAATGCATTATATAATGAAAAATTCTACAGTGTGAGTATTTAGTATATACTATTAACATTAGTGTATCAGTGTTGGGAACCCT
This sequence comes from Oeneis ivallda, assembly GCA_029955525.1. NCBI lineage: Eukaryota > Metazoa > Arthropoda > Insecta > Lepidoptera > Nymphalidae > Oeneis > Oeneis ivallda. The sequence continues at coordinate 10,888,842 of JARPMR010000016.1, read as the reverse complement.
TATTAAGCGTTTCCTCTGGGTACCAAAGAGTGCTCAATGCACCTAAACACTAGTTTTCAATTCAAAAATTACTCTGTATTTTTCTTAGTTCTATAAAGAACTTAATTTTCTTAATGGTGAAGATGTGATGAGCCCTTGATTTTCTGTGTTTTATTTTGTAGATTATGCTCTATTTTAGGTTTTTCAATGTCACCCTTTTGGTTTTCTTTGTCTTCACTTGTGTATGTAGCATTCTAAATATTCTCTCCTCGCTACTGTTATCTCCATCAAGAACATCCACATACATTTTTCTCCTGGTCTTGTTTGTTTTGTGTCATTGATTAGACCAAGAAGAGATTTTGTTGTTGGACTGTGTATGGGCTAGGGGCACTGTAACAGTAATTTGTGGGTACTATGCTTTTTTACTGCTATAGTGTTTGTTCTAGGTTTGCAATAGACCAACTACAGATAAACTTAGTTGACTATAACAAGTTATTTTCCTTATTTTTATTATATTTGTGTCTTGATCTTAAAATTTTGCTTGTAAGTTACACTTTGTGGTATTTATTAATATCATCATCATCATCATTATCAACCCATCATTGGCTTACTACTGAGCGAGGTCTCCTCTCGAAGAAGGGTTATGGGCCATAGTCCACTATGCGGGCCCAATGCAAATTGGCGGACTTTACACACCTTCGAGAACATTATGGAGAACTCTCGGGTGGGCAGGTTTCCTCACGATGTTTTCCTTCACTGTTAAACATGTGATGTTTAATTTCTTAAATGCACTTAACTTTGAAAAGTCAGAGGTGCGTACCCGGGATCGAACCTGCGACCCCCCGAATAGGAGACCACAGTCGTAACCACTAGGCTATCACTGCTTTTATTAATATACAACATTTAAATTATACAATGAGTGGTATGTTGACCTCTTTTCCTCCTAACCTCTAGTTCCACGACTTTCGATCTCCCAAGCCTACACGTCGACCCCCTGAAGCTCACGAGTCCCCTTGATACTGTTATTGCTGACTTCCCAAACCTGCGACCCTTCGACATCTTAGCTACAAGACACCCGACTCGATCCCCTGAACTCCAAAATACCGACCGACTCATCTATAAACCAGATAATATCTATAAGGTAATAATTAATTCCATGCATTAGATTTTGAAACAATTGGCAAACACAAAATAAAAAATCCATCCGAAAATTGAAAAAAAAACCGGCCAAGTGCAAGTCGGACTCGCGCACCGAGGCTTCCGCGCACCGAGGCTTCCGTACTCTAGTAGTTAAGTTAAACGATAAAATATTATATTAATTTGCTTATTAATCGTTAAATTTGTTTGCAGAGGTTTATTGTTAACTAGCTTATGCCCGCGGCTTCGCTCACGTTAAGTTCGATTTTTCAAACCCCTATTTTACTCCCTTAGAGGTTGAATTTTCAAAAATGGTTTCTTAGCGGTTGGTTAGCTCACGTTAATTTCGATTTTTATTGGTAATCAAAATCCAACTTAACGCGATTCTTATCTCCGTAAAAAGCCAACATACCAAGTTTCATGGTTATACCTAAGTTGGAAAACGACAGACTTAATAACAATCATTCACCCTCTTAGAGCAAGATCCCAGTGCCGCCAGACCTAAGTTATTTTCTCAGCAATTATTTGTGTACGATAGAGTACTGTTCGAATGTTCTTTCAGTATATGCGTACCAGCTAGATTGTGCCGACGGCCAATTTCCAGATACCAGGTGCTAAAGGTAGGTAAAAACTAGAATAACTTATCTTAAATTCTCAGGGCTGATTTTCATATATGTTTTAAAGAATATTGTAAAAATTAATAAATTAATACTGCCAGACGCTTACCGCCGGCGGTTACTTTAGCCAGACGCTTTGAAGGTCCCAAAAAAAAATATAATTTAAGTTAACTTATATTCTCAGTTCTGATTTTTATACATGATACTCAGGGAACTATTGCGATATTATCTGTAAGCTGCCAGACCTATTGGAAGGGTCAAACATCCCCCCAGACACACATTATGCGTCCCCATATGTATGAGCGCTAGAACATGATTCACTTGTTTAAGTGTGTGAGAGATAATATCATCATACTATAATATTATAAATGCGAAAGTGTGTTTGTTGGTTTGTCCTTCAATCACTCTGCAACAGAGCTATGGATCGACGTGATTTTTTGCCTGGGTATAGCTTAGGATCTAGAGAGAGAGAACTATTGCAATATCTTCTGCAAGCTATACCCAGGCAAAAAATGACGTCGATCCGTAGCTCTGTTGCAGAGTAATTGAAGGACAAACCAACAAACACACTTTCGCATTTATAATATTATAGTATGATGATATTATCTCTCACACACTTAAACAAGTGAATCATGTTCTAGCGCTCATACATATGGGGACGCATAATGTGTGTCTGGGGGGATGTTTGACCCTTCCAATAGGTCTGGCAGCTTACAGATAATATCACAATAGTTCCCTGAGTATCATGTATAAAAATCAGAACTGAGAATATAAGTTAACTTAAATTATATATTTTTTTGGGAGCTTCAAAGCGTCTGGCTAAAGTAACCGCCGGCCGTAAGCGTCTGGCAGTATTAATTTATTAATTTTTACAATATTCTTTAAAACATATATGAAAATCAGCCCTGAGAATTTAAGATAAGTTATTCTAGTTTTTACCTACCTTTAGCACCTGGTATCTGGAAATTGGCCGTCGGCACAATCTAGCTGGTACGCATATACTGAAAGGACATTAGAACAGTACTCTATCGTACACAAATAATTGCTGAGAAAATAACTTAGGTCTGGCGGCACTGGGATCTTGGACCATCTATTTAACTCCATTCGGAGTTGAACATTTAAAAACTGTCAAACGCGTACTTCTTTATTTTCAACTAGCTGATGCCCGCGACTTCGTCCGCATGGATTTAGTTTTTAAAAATCCCGCGGGAACTCTTTCACTATCCGAGATAAAAAGTAGCTCTCCCGGTCTGAGGAACCACTACTACCTCCATTACTATACCCATGCTAATAAAAGTAAAATTAAAAATTTTAAAAACCCCCCCGACACATAAAATAATCTCTAAAAACTAACAAATAATATTTTATACCTATATATATTTATTATCGTCACATATATTATGTAAGTTCAAATATTTTTATTTTCCAAGTGTCGATGTCGTCGTCGCGTCGCGGGACCGCTAAAGTTTTTAAAGTATTTTTCCAACAGCTAATTAATTATTACGAATTACATTTAGATACGAGCGATCTTAAGTTTCATGCATATATAGTCTACGCTCTACGTAATGCCGCGTGCGACACGTGAGGGCAGACGACGTTGACGGTTGTGTCGATTTTGCGAATTTTTCAGAGTAAATTCTTTTGTTGCAATCTGCGACTACACCTGTTTTTCTCACTTAGCGGTCCCCCGACGCGACGACGACACTTGGAAAATAAAAATATTTGAACTTACATAATATATGTGACGATAATAAATATATATAGGTATAAAATATTATTTGTTAGTTTTTAGAGATTATTTTTTGTGTCCGGGGGTTTTTAAAATTTTTAATTTTACTTTTATTTAGTCCTTTTTAAAGTAGGTATAAATATTAGGAAGGTATTTATAGTGATTTGTTAGCGCAGTGGTAATTGAGCCTAATTGATCTCATTCAATTACCCACCTTCGAAATCTAAACCTTACTCTAACATGTCATATTTAAAGTCATGGTTACCTTACCATGTTCTTTCAATATCATTGAAGTAATACGGTACCTTTCGAATCGATAGGACATTTGGAAGGTAGTTACCTTACCATATACTTTCAATATCATTGAAGTAACACGGTACCAAATTTCGAATCGATAGGGCATATGGAAGGTAGTCAGATCCCCTCATCAACTATTAAAGAGCTGATGATCTTCAAACGGCTGATCAGGTCATGGTTACCTTACCATATACTTTCAATATCATGAAGTAACAAGGTACCAAATTTCGAATCGACAGGACGTATGGAAGGTAGTCAGATCCCCTCATCAACTATTAAAGAGTTGATGATCTTCAAACGGCTGATCAGGTCATGGTTACCTTACCATATACTTTCAATATCATTGAAGTAACACGGTACCAAATTTCGAATCGATAGGACATATTATGGAAGGTAGTCAGATCCCCTCATCAACTATTAAAGAGTTGATGATCTTCAAACGGCTGATCTGGTCATGGTTACCTTACCATATACTTTCAATATCATTGAAGTAACACGGTACCAAATTTCGAATCGATCGGACATAAGGAAGTTAGTCAGATCCCCTAATCAACTAGAAAAGAGCTGATAATCTTCAAACGGCTGAACCGATTTTCATGAAACATGGCTAAGAACACTCGGGATAAAATTATCTATGACACAAAAAAAACTAAACGAAAATCGGTTCATCCGTTTGGCGGCTACGCTACCACAGACAGATACACAGATACACAGATACACAGACAGACACGTTAAACTTATAACACCCCTCTCTTTTTGCGTCGGGGGTTAAAAATCGCATCAATCCGCTGTTAACTGTTGCGACGTGATTGAAGGACAAACCAACAAACAAACACACTTTCGCATTTATAATATCAGTAATGCTTTATTATAACACTTTTTATAATTGTCAAATTTTTTACCATACTTAACCAAAGACAAAATTACGTTTAGCTGTCATTTACGTTTTGTTATTCCACTGTCATTTACGTTTTGATATTCCATGTCACCAGATGCATTTTTGTTATACCACGTTTTATAGTGACTTGACGGAAACGCGGTCGAACGGGATAAAAAGTATCCTATGTCCGTCTCCTGGTTCTAAGCTACCTCTCCACCAATTTTCAGCCAAATCGGTTCATCCGTTCTTGAGTTATAAATAGTGTAACTAACACCACTTTCTTTTATATATATAGATTGAAAGCCAAAATACCAAGTTTGATGGATATTACTTGAAAATTAACTTAAAAATCTGGACTTTTATAAAAATTTCATCCCCTATTTGAAGTCTTTGGGGGTGGAATTTTCAAAATTTGCGAAACACGTATTTCTTAAGTTTTAATTGAAAGCCCAAAAATCAAAGTTTTCATGAATATTACTTGAAAAATAACTTGATAAAAGACGGACTTTTATACAAACGTTCAACCCCTATTTAACCCCTTGGGGTTGGAATTTTCAAAAATCCTTTCTAAGCGGACGTCTACGTCATAATAACTATCTGTGTGCAAAATTTCAGCCCGATCCGTCCAGTGGTTAGAGCTGTGCGTTGATAGATTAGTCATTCGGTAAAGTTATCTTACTTTGAAATTTCAAACCCCCGATTTTCCCCCTTTTTTAATCAAACTATAATAATTTTCGCGTTGGTTTTATTTTTCCTGTAAAATATACATAAACCTCTATTGACCATAATTATTTCTGATTTTTCGATTGGTAAACTTCGGAGATGGAGGGGGGGACGGACGGTATTATTTTCGACATTTTGCCCAATTAATCAAAAACTATTATAGATAAAAATAAATCAAAAACTGTTTTAGAATGTACAGGTAGGTACAGGCCTTTCATATGATACCCCACTCGGTATAGTTATTTTACTTTGAAATTTCAAACCCCCGATTTTCCCCCTTTTTTAATAAAAATAAAATAATTTTCGATTTTCTTTTATTCCAATGATGTTGGGCCACTATTATACACAACTGTTCCAAATTTCATGTCGATAGCTTTAATAGTTACTGAAATAATCGATTGTGACAGACGGACGGACGGAGAAAGTCTCACCATAAGGGTTTCATTTTTACAATTTTGGTACGGAACCCTAAAAACTACATTTTGCAGTTCATTCAGTTCAAAACTTAAAACTTAGGAAACTTTAGAAACATAAAAGCGACTACCGTAAAGAATGTCGTCAATCTTCTCGATGTTAGGTGTACCTAAATGAGAAATTGGACATGTGTCTGTCATATGTTGGAGATAAATTATGACAAATGAGTTGACACCGCTCTTGGGAGAGCATACAGTTAAAAATTGTCTCGATCATTTACATTCTATTAATTTAATTTAGTCTTATTAAAACACAACACCAAGACCGATGAATTAGACTTTAGGTTCATTAACTGTACTACCTCTTCGTTCACAGAAAAAAGGACCTAAACAAAATAATCAGATTTAATTTCAGCAGCTCTGAAACGATAGTCTTATATTAAATTTTTCTACTAGTTTTTCTTTAACTTTTTATCATAGGTTTCGTCTCAAATCATTCTGATATACTTTTAAAAATTCTAAATTATTTATTTCATGGACCAACCTGTAGAATAGAATATAATAGAATAGAATAGAAATGTTTTTTATTCAAATAAACTTTTTTACAAGTGCTTTTGAATCGTCGATGATGGGTCTACCACTGGTTCGGAATGCCCTTCCTGCCGAGAAGAACCAGCAAGAAACTCGGCGGTTGCTCTTTTCAAAACAAGTTTACAATACAATAGATACTATGCTATGTATGCAGTGTTTCCACAATGAGGGGAAGTTCCACAAAAGCATACCTAATTATAATTCAACACATGCAGACAGAAAGTAGCCCCATTCCCGCCGGTGGAGCCCGTTCACGAGCATGGCGCATGACCCAGCCATTGCTTCACTCAACCATATTTGAGGGAACGTAACAACCCGCATCACACGACACCACCACAGAATTGTTTAAAGAGAGCGTGACATACTTAGGCTACTATGTAGCTATGTGGGTAGCTCTTATGACAAGTCGAGCCTCTACCACCGTCACCGCAAGAAATTCTGCAGTTAGCTGTTGCTCTTTTCAAAACAAAATGTTACAAATCATTAATTATGTAGGTACAAGTACCTGGTTATTAAAATGTAATACGTTATTACACTATCTTGTGGACAGCGGGATGCAAAGCCGATTGTTCCCATGCAACTTTGTCATTAAGAAATTCATTTACTGTATAATAACCCCTGACTAATAGTAATAACTCTATTTTATTGTTGCTATGTATCTGAAATCTTTCTTTGTCAAAATTAAGACGCAGGCTGGAATGCACTCTGCTCATACTCGAATATCTTACTCAGCATCCTTTCAGAATTTTGTCGGTTCGCCCCTTTCCAAGTTGAAATACGTTCACGGATGTTCTAAGTTCTAACAGACAATATTTTAGTATTCGGCCGGGTTCAAGACGTTCAAGTTTACATTAAATCCTGCGATTAGGTTAATGTGTACCTGTATTTTGTGTATTTTCTTTTATTTATGCTATTTTTGATCATATTTTAATATGACCAAAAAAATAGCATAAATAAAATACGACGAAAGTGGTGCCGAGAATATTATGATTAATTTACCCTTTCACCCATCCATCTGCATTACTGAAAAGTCGAGTCAGGACTCCAGTTCTTATTTTACATCCGCGGTCTTAAATCCTGAACGAAAACAGTTCTCTAGGTACCTACCAATGTGAAATGAACCCTCAGGTTCCCCTTTAAATATTATATCTTACAGCATTTCATTGATACTAATCAAGTTTTGTTTATGTACAGTTTTCGTAAAAAATAAGCAATTCTTCATTTAACGGCGGATTAATTTCATTTATTCTCTAAACGGATTACGGAAGTAGGTATTTTAAATGCAATTCGTGATTGCATTAAATGCTACTATGGTTTAAAAGCAAAAAGTTTAGATAGGTAATTAGTATCTTATCTAGGAATTCAGTCGGGCATTATTTTTAGCCATAAAATATAAAAAGCATACAATAGGCTAAGGAATAGGTATACCTCTGTGCAAAGCTCTAACTATATTCTAAGATCTTCGTAACAATATACCTACTTGTAACTTGTAAACAAGGCACACCTCAGTTTAGTAATTTAGTTCATATATTTGCATTAAACAAGTTAGAACGTACTACTGTACATGTTAATAATATGTAAAGCTTAGACGTACAATACTAAGGATGTTCATGAATTAGTTTGTGGTAATTCTTTGACATTTCTAAGGCGCCTGTATTTATTATATTTTAACAAAAGATCGAGGGCAGAGTATTTTAAAGAATTGCAGCTTAAGGTTTTACACCGATATCTTTCGTGTCGGATTTGATTGACTAATCTTTCAGCGACACGAATTTGTCATCTTTTTGGTGACTGGCCACTTTACAAAATTACTTTCGGTCAGGTATATTAAGTAATTATTTATCGAGTAATTAATTATTTATATTACTTCCATAAAACAGAGTTAATAAGTTGTCTGTATTAGAAAAGTCTAGGAATTCGATAGGGCTAGGGTTTCCTTTGAAACTGATTTGAGTACTTTTAAAGACTTATCAAATATTGCGGAGATGGTGGGGATCGAATCCATCGCGCCCTGAGCCCCGAATATGCCGGCCTCACTATAGGAAATAATTGTTTCCGCATTTGATAAGTATATATATATTTAAAAAAATCTTCTGAAATTTCTTTCAGGTGTAGGCACTAGGCAATTAGAAAATATTTTAAAAACTATAACCAGACTACGGAAAGTTAGATATAACGTCCGTCATTATTGATTTTGTTCGTATAAAATGCGCCCTACGTCACCCGGACCAAAATAACGAATCGGTTGACACCTCATCTATCAAAATCGGCTCAATGGTTTAGACGCAACGGTGGAACATTCGTAAATAGTCACATACATTGCATACATAGACTGCCAAAATCATAACCCTTCCTTATTTCTTTGCCGTAGTCGTGTAGAAAGAAAAGAAGACAAAATTATTTTCTGTATATTTAAAAAAAAAACTCAAGCGTAATCTTTGAAGTAATTAGGAAGATAAAATTATGTTGTCAATAGAATAGAATAGAAATGTTTTTTATTCAAATAAACTTTTACAAGTACTTTTGAATCGTCAATGAGTCTACCACTGGTTCGGAATGCCGTTCCTGCCGAGAAGAACCAGCAAGAAACTCGGCAGTTGCTCTTTTCAAAATACTTTTACAATATACTTAACAGATATTCTATGTATGCAGAGTTTCCACAATGAGGGAAAGGTCCACAAAAGCATACGTAATTATTTCTAATTATAATTCAACACATGTCAAGACGGGCAGACAGAAAGTAGCCCCATTGCCGCTGGTGGCACCCGTTCACGAGCATGACGCAATAAAAGCGGAAGCTATTTTTTAAGAAGAGATTGACACCATTAGCTTAGGTAATGCCAATTTACGAGAAACTGGCTGAACGAATCCATTCTAAACTCGAGGTATTGTTGTATTGCTGCAATTATTTTGCAAGGTTGTCCTTTTGCTATGTGCTGTGTGAAGCCCTCAATATATAAATAAAGTGATGCTTAGTGGGTCGCAATGAGTTAGTCCATAGTTTACATTTTAAAGTTTATCGCCCTTAATTTACTGTTGTGTCTATTTTTAAAAACTCTTATCGTTTTTATTAACTTTTGGCCGGATGTTGCATAATAGGAACATCTAGATTTAACCACTAAAACGTGTTGATATAGTGCGTTGGATATCACATTACCAACTAGGTAAAAGGTACAAAGCGAAACGGTCTTGGCGCGGACTGAAAACCGATTCTACCCGTTGCAATATTATCGTATCCACGTCAGTCATTCGTCATGTTTAATATCCTTAATTTAAAATCCTGTTTGTTGGTTTGTCCTTCAATCACGCCGCAACGGAGCTACGGATTGACGTGATATTTTGTCCCGGAAAAAGAAAGGGTTCCCGAATCCCGAGGTAGGCATATATATTACAAACTAAATCCACGCGGACGAAGTCGCGGGCGTCGGCCTTCAACTCCTCAAGCATGATGTTGCAGGGGTAATGACCACCTAAACTATGGGGATTTAGTCGGGTGGGCCTAAATAGAAACGATGAAACCGATTCGCGATGCTTGACTTCAACAAACGAGTCTCTCATATTGTGTCATCACACGGCGAGCGTCGCGGATCGGTTTCATCGTTTCTATTTAGGCCCGCCCGACTTCAACAAACGTGTACAAACTAAAATCATTTTTATACTTTGTGGTGGCGTTTGAAGTCGGATCTGTGAAAAGAATTTTTATTATTCGATGCCCATCTTGGTACACCAAATAGTTCAACATCTTGAACATTTTGGGATTGGGACTATGCTGTGTCTCTGACGGAATAATAATATATTGATATATAAGAGTCACTATAATGGGCTAACAAGTAAATGTAAAAAGTTGAATTCCTTTTTCGGTTCTTCTTATTTTAATCGGCGTATTTAACCCATTGGGTAGAGTTCATGACGTTTATTTTCGCAATCGTCGTATTTACGTAACTTGACTGTGTTGGTGTTGACAGGTCTTAGATTGATAGTTCATGGTTTATGCTGGGACTGGGAGCGATAACAGTTTGTGTGATGTGATTTTTGCTTGAATGTTATCGCTCTCTATGATTAAGAGGGTTCATACCAGAACATAATAAATAGTCTCGCCAATTTATTCTATAGAGATGTCAATGGATTAAAATCATTTCATATAAAAAATTCTTTTTAAAAAACTGACTTCTATCGCGTGCTACTACAAAGTATATAATTTATTGTTGATATTTTAAAAACCGCTCGACCGATTTCGATAAAATTTCAATGGGACCACCTGGGAAGTATACCCTTTGAAACAAAAAAAGATTTTTCCAGATCGGTTCAGGCGTCGTCGAGTAATCGGTGAACATACATAAAAAAAAAAGATTCCGACGAATTGATAACCTCCTCCATTTTTGTAAATCCACCAAGCTCAAGTTCGGACTGACATGGAATATTGCTGCCGCCTTAGGGGTGGCCCTGTCAAGGACCCTCTCTATAACGTTCACCGTTCTACCAAAGAACTGCGAGAAGACACGAGCGTTGGTATTCTTATATTATGTGTTTGACAATCGATATTGTTTGACGTTCAATCTATTCGCACCAAACGATTTCGTTCAACGTTTCTGGATACGAATTACGAACCAAATAAGGTGTGCAACGTCCTGACGGCGTCCTCTCAGACGCAGGCGTGCAAGGAATCTCTTCCTACAACGTATTGAATACCTTTAAGGCGAGAGTAATTGGCATCAATGCAATAAAGAAAAATCGGCCAAGTGCGTGTCGGGCCACGCGCAGTGTAGGGTTCCGTAGTTGCCAGTCACAAATATTATTAGACCTAGGATAATGGTTTAAATACTATAATATACTACAAAATATGAAACTTACACTACGTGTAATACATAACTTAGAAAAAACAGATATAACTCCTTAACTAATGAACCCTACTTAGCCGTGATAGTTTTCCTTTAAAATTCATTATATATACTACTGCTGTGAATTTTTTCATGTATCCTTTAAACAGCCATTTAGCTGGCAGAGGGGGGGGGGGGGGGGGACACTTGACTCTAATAAAATTTAGCACTTTAAAATATCATATTTCACAAACGAATCCCTGAATCGAAAAATGGTGTTCCCACACCCACAATATTTTTGAAAGACCTATTCAACGACACCCCATACTATGGGATAGACGAGAAAAAAAAAATCATCCCCACTTTACATGTAGGGGAGGTACCCTTAAAAAAATTACTATTCATAATTTTACTTCACCACTTTCGGCGTGATAGATATTTATACCCTTGTCAAATTACAGATTTCTAGTACCAATAGTCTCTGAGCTAAACCGCGGACGGACGGACAGACGGACGGACATGGCGAAACTATAAGGGTTCCTTGTTTACTACGGAACCCTAAAAAGAGTTGGGATTCCCAACTCTTTTTAGGGTTCCGTACTTGGGAACCTATGGTACAAATGTTTAAGTAGGTATATGATGTTAGACTTTCTCATTGAACGAAAAAAAATAGCTCGCAACTTGTACTACAATAATAGGCCCTTCACAGTCTTTAACGGTCGTGCGCTCGTGAGAAACTAATTTGTACGACAGATTAGTATCTGCCTGCAGAAATTGGAAATAGCGAAAGAAAGTTTTGAAACAGCCTTTAAAGCTTTTAAAATTCTTTCATTTATCTTGTGAGTTTCTTGCTAATATTATACCTACTACGAAAAATGCTTTAAATACGTTTATGTGAACATAAAGTACAAAGTTCGGTTATTGTTTAGCTCGTAGACTGCCTCGGTGTTCTAGTAGTTACAATGTTTGGCTGCGGATGATTAGGTTCTGGGTTCCACGAAAAGTATGTAGGTAAGTACATGTTTTATTCTACGTTAGATGATGATGATGATTACGGTTACAATAATGACCATAAAAAAAAAGTAAATAAAAATTCAAAAAGATTTATTACATTTAGCGAACTTGACTGAGGCCCTATGAATATGAAATTGATAAGGATAAGAAGGATAACCGATAGTGATAAGTAAAGACTCTGTCACCGCTCGGTAAGGAAAATAGATTTACTGAGAAGAACTAGCAGGAAGCTCAGGATATTATGCCCTTTTCTCTCTTCTATATCAATGACATGGTCATCTAAGAAATATCGAGATCAAGACATTTATAATTTAATTCTGAAGTAAGTTGCCTACGTAGCGTATTTTGATAAAGTGTAAATTAAAATAGACGCATACACCTACCTTCTTATCTGTTGACATAATATTAATTTACTATCAACGATTTAAGTAGGTAGTAGGTACCATTTAAAAGTAATGAATGAAATGTGAATGAAATAATTTCTTACAATTTTACTATTGTAATGCATTTCTGAAGTACCTACGTGTCTATCTATAGGTTAGTGCTTAGATATCGAGAAGTTATTTCTATGGGTGATCCTATTTCGTGTGTAATCTTATACATAATTATTTATACTATATGTTTATGCATATATTTATAGAATCTGTAGTAAAGAGTCGGTAGCCAGTTCTCTTTTTGTACACTTCACGTGATGTCGCATGTCCAAAGGTAAACTGGGAAAAAATGCTTTTGTTCTACTTTGTGTAATGAAGAGAATAAAAGAAAAAGTTTAACATTAAAGCAGATTTCCTCTAACGACCTTTTCTTGATCAATCAATAAAGTATTTAAATTCCATTTCGATTGTTGTTCATAAAATAATATAATATGTTGGTAAATCAAACCCAATTGCCAGCACCGGCGTGTGGCCAAACGACCAAATCCTGGCTCAGACTTATGATGTAACGTCATATAAGTGTGGTTGCCATGCACGTGGTAAAGTTGTGGTACCTAGGTATATTGCGCCATTGCAGTACCTAATACTCTCACGATCTAAGTCCAACCATCAACCTACATGGTGAACCGATGTTGTATGCGTTTATTAACGATTCAAGTGATATTGATCGTTTATTATTTATTGATTCTCTGAAGCAGGTATGTCTACTGATTGGCCAAGACTTGACATTATGAGATATCGTAATATTGACTATAAAAAAATTAGTAGGTATTGACCTAATGAGTTTAATTGTCTATCATCAGACTATGTTCAAGATGGGCTCTACACTCAAACTTTAAATTCGCAGTTTATTTTCGCGTTCCATACCGGATGTAAAAAGAGGGGTGCTTATATGTTTGACCACAGTTACAGTATATACATATAACATATAAATGTATGTGTAATAAATATACTGTGGCATTTAGCACTCAAATGGAGCGATTTGAATGATTATCATAATTTTATTATTATAGCCACATATTTTTTAATAATATATCCCTAGCTAAAGTAGAGATCTCAGTCATAAAATTAAAATTAGTCTTTATATGTATTACTTCTTCTAATAATTTAGTCTAATCGACTGGAAATTTAATATACTAAGTAAACCCGGCGACACTGTTAGTTATTAATATAGTAGTTAGTAACCTTGAGCTGATGCTGCAACCGGGACACCCAACTCCTCGACTACTTACAGCAAACGTATCGTAACGTAACGTAAACGTGATGAAGGAGGGTGATGGTGGTCACAGGAACTCAGCCTCATTAGACGTAAGTCAAAGTCAAACGACTTTATACCCCCTGCATACTTTCACGAGTAGTCTGCAGCCCAAATTATTGATTAATGTCTGTTAACGGAGCAAGATGTAAGACAACTAGGTACCTACATAAGTACATACACAACCAGAGACCCATAGTCCCATACAATACAGGCTACATTTCGGGGGGGTTATTTAGTACATAACATTGGCATTTATAAAACATGATTAATATTCCCGTTTTCTCTATAAATTATTAAGCTTAGACCTTGTATTTTTATCGATATAACCACAAGGTAACAGCTATTTTAACCCCTTCCACTTCAATTGAGCACGAAGCTAATGAAAAAAAAATGCGTCGATGATGCAATACATATTGTGTTTAATTAATAAAAAACAAAATCCGATTGTATCATCCGCTACGTAATTTCATGCGATTGGTTTGTTGTCAGTTTTTCTCTCTTCATTGATACGTTACAGGCGTGAGCTATTTTTATAAGAAGGTTAATTATGACGTCGAAAATAGCTAAGTGCAATATAATAACATGTACATGCTCATACCTAGTATTTTTTTAATCATACTAATATTATAAATGCGAAAGTGTGTTTGTTGGTTTGTCCTTCAATCACGCCGCAACAGAGCTACGGATTGACGTGATTTTTTGCATGGGCATAGTTAAAGACCTGGAGAGTGAGACTTTTATCCCGGAAAATCAGAGTTCCCGGGGGATTTTAAAAACTAAATCCACGCGGACAAAGTCGCGGGCATAAGCTAGTTTATAATACCGTACATGCTCATACCTAATATTTTTTTACGGCAAAGCCATAAGGAAGGGTTATGATTTTAGCAGTCTATACGTAGGTATAGTATGTATGTAGGCATAGCTGATTTTGATAATGAGGTATCAATCGAAAATAATAATTATAATATTGTCCGGGTGAGATATAGACAAGTTTTATACGAGTACAATCAATATTATGAATCAAATTTTTCGTAGTCGTGTTACAAGTTTTAAAAAAAATTCTTGATTATAGTTTCAATATCTGGGTGACCGAGCTTCGCTCGGTTTTTTTTCGGTAAGTAAATCGTGTTTTTGGAAATTATATATTAAAAAAAATAAAATAAATAAATAATAATAATAAAATTCATAGGGGAAAATATAAACGTCTGGACTCGAACCGGGGTCTTCTGGTTTCGGTACCGCCCGATTTCCCGAGCTATAGGAACTTTAAAGATGATGGCGAAATTTACCTTCGTATTCTAATGATATTGTAAGGGGTGTTTCATTGCCTGAAAACACGGATAAAACGACCTTTTCTAGAAATGAAACCTAGCTAGATGTCTGTACTTATATCAAGCCTCTTTTTGGAAACGGCTTCAAGTAACAACCTGATATCGAATGCTAAAGTCTATATCTATAAATACGATCCTTCAAAGCGTATAATTTTATTGCAATATGTATGTAATATGTGAGCGTGCTCTATGTTGGCTCGGATGGAAGGGATTTAGGGCAACCTACCCAACTCTATGGCAAAACCACTTAAATAATTTTGGAAAAAATCCAGAAGAAAGAGTTTCATTTGCTAAACAAAATAGAATTAATTACTAACCTTTGAGTAACGAAACAAAAACTATTATAACATACCTATTATTTTTAGGTATACCAATGAGTATATTAAAACTACGTCTTTCGTCTTTAAAAATAATGAAACTAATAACAACAGTTGTGTCAACATGTAATGAAAACATGTCAAAATTTGAAATGGAGTACAAGTACTAGTTTTACAGTGATTTGAATAGGCACTTGGTTTTATTTAAAGCAAGCCTGAATAGACTAAGGTCAAGGGAAGAACGTAATAATCCGGGAGTTACAGGTTAAATATTCAGTGATCGGTGCGAGGAGCGTTCTCCTTGCATAATTCATTGATTTGGATCGTCACTATTCGGTGTCTCGCCAGCAAATGCTGTTTATCTGAATTCTAAATCATTATAAATTATATCCGATAGTACATCATGACGTCAGCAGTTACGCATAATAAATTCAATTATTTGAGCGAAAACCAGGGACCGATGAAATATTCAGCAATATAAGTAAGTACCACCAGTCATACCTAAATCATCCTCTAAGGCCCGCTTGCAGAGACGGCGGGTTAGGTTTAACCCAGGAATAAATTAGTAATTTTGACAGAAGCTTTATACAAAATCTGTCAAAGCAGCCGCACTCTGGGTTAAAAGGATAACTCGGCGTTTCTGCAAGCGGGCCTAAGTAAGAGGCTCTTTACGTAGGTAGCAAATACAATCTCTTACCCAATGTCATTTCCACCTTTAGGTATTTCTTAAAGGTTCGTAAATACGAAATTGACAGAAAGCGTCACCTAACTTAGCTTAGGTAGCCCGTAAAAGTTAGGAATTGTTGTTGAAAACGGGCATCAGAGTTGTTCAGTGACCACCTATTTCTTATTCTTCTTTGTCAACTTATAAACGTCTACTGCAGGACAAAGATCTCCTGTATGGACTTGCACGCGCTCGTATTTATTCCTATTACGAATCGGGCCGTAATATCAGTATATAGCAGTTTGCAGCAGTGGAACGAAAGTGATACATAATTATGATGGTGGTAACGCCTAACAGTCTAAAAAACGAAAATAATGCCAAACAATTAAGTACAAAACAATGCCATTTTAAACTCCTTGCTACACTAAAATTAGACAATATTATTGAATCTCTACTATCGCTAAGTACATGTTGCTGTGTGCGCCCGTTGGACGATATCGTTCACACGCGAAGGAAAGAAATCGTGTCAACGTCTGTTTATCAGAAAATTTGATTTAGTATCTAGAGGCAGTACGTAGTTATTACCTCTGTTATCTTGTTAACGCTTCGAGTATTAAAATCAACATTGCGCTTGATATCTATCTTCCCTCATTCTCGCATGACTCTGCTTATTGTCTATAATTTATCACTTCATAATATTCATTTCTGCGATGTTAGAAACGTTATTGTCGTCTTATCAGTTATCACCATAGTTGTTGTTTTTCTTATCGCTCACACCTACAGTCATGTACGATTTTATGCCTCTCGATTAACGTGTAAGAAATGGGTCATCAAATAAGAACTGCGTATTAAAATAATTAGCTATTCTAAGGTTAATTAATATCTAGTAATAGTTTGCTATTAAGTTTAAGATTTGACATTATCTACTAAATTTAAATTCTACACCTTCCCTGTATAGATGCAACTATTATGTGACTATTTGTGTACCCACCTACATTTCTAGCTAGTAGACACATCGATGTTAATGTTAAAATGAAATAGAAAGCGTCTTACTTAAAGGCTTAGTTCAATGAGTTCAGAGTTGGAGAGTGAACAATCGGCGGCGTCGATGGTGTCTATTGTTGGCGGCATCCCGTAGCCATCTATTATTGACTCGCCACTGGAGATATTTGGCGGGCTGCCAGCTCAGACCACGTGTTCAGCAGTCACGGGACGGGACATGCGTGCTCGATTTTTGTCTTATCGAGAGCATTGCGTTAAACCACAATGCCCAACCGTAGAATCTCGTAGATTCACATGAATGCTCATATCCATTGAAGATATTCCATTACTTTTATTGCCATTGTTTAGGTTAACAATATTTCTTTACTAATGTGATAAAATTCGATTTGTATTTTCTGTTATTTAAAATGTAATCGACATTAGGCGGAAAAGTAAACAGACATGTTTTTGTCATTTTGTTTACTGGACCTAATGTTAAAATCAACCAAATGATATTTAGTCGCGCTCTATTAAATTTTGTAATCGTGATCTGAAATTGTACTAAAGTTCGTAAAATCAGTTAATTTATATGAGTATTTTTGATTATATCAGGCTCTAAAACCGAGAAGGCGGTTAAGATGAAGAAAGACACCGTGTCAGCCGTTAAGGTGAGCTGCAGTAATGGTCACGCAAGCACACCGAACGGACGGGCGGATGACGAGGGCGGTGGAAGCGTCGCCATACCGCGTGTCTCTTACGCGGCCGCGGCGCGCAAAGCGCCGTCACCACAAATAAATAATACGCCCCCGCCATTTCCACTGAACACAGGTTTGTTGTTGTTATACACATTTCATTAAAGTATTCTCTATATTAAGTTTGGATGATCATTTTTGTTTATTCCATCTTAACCCTTAACTGCGATCTTACCTGATGATGGTACGCGATGATTCAGTCTAAGATGATTGCGGTCTAACTCAGTGTATGGCAGTTTAATTAATTATCCTACCCTGATCCTATCCCTAATGGGTTTTTCCATGCCATGCGGTGCTGGAACACTAAACCGCTTGGTGGCATGTCTTTGACGACACTCACCAGACCAGACTAGAGCCAATTCAGAAATTATAAGACCACGGCGTTTACCATTGCGCCAAAGTTCGTCAAAGGTGAGGTGAGGCTATCTACGATTTCGAAGGTTTCATTTATTGTGTTTTTGATTTCCAGAATGTCCAAAAAATAAAACGATTAGTGAAAAATCGTTGCAAACTAAACTCAGTACTTCAGCTACCAAATTAAATGGAGAGAGATCACTATCAGATGACAGCAAAGATAAATTAAGTACCAAAGAATCAATCATGAACGGCACCGACAGTACAAACACAAATGTTGTCAATGGTGATCTAAAAAATATTTCAGAATGTGATATTAGTAGTAGTGATAATGCTAAAATAGTTTCTAATGGAATTAACAGTGATTCAGATGACACGAAATCAAACCAGTCGAATGATGGAAATGAAAATATAGTTTTAACTGAAGATTTAACTTTTAAAGTTTCTGAGCCTAAATCTGTTGGTAGCAAAAAGAAAGAAAGTAAAAAAAACTTCCCGCTGGAAAAGTCTAAAGAATCTGAAAAAAATCCTGTATCTGAAATTTCTACAGAAGATAACAAAGAAGAGGAAGCTTGTAAACAAACAGAAAATGATAGCGAGAGCAATGAAATTGCTAAGGTTGTCAATGGTGAAAAAGAAAGAGAGTCTTCACCGAGTGAAGATGGAGACGAGAAGAAGAGAGATGCTGAAGTTGTTTTTATTCAGGATTTGGGGTTCACCGTCAAAATTGTGAGCCCCAGGGCTGAACCGCTAGATATTCAGGTGATTGCGTTTTTTATTTATTCGTAATTAAATTCAGTTCGTATCGACATCAAACCAGTCACAGGGAGCCGCTGGGTGCAGGCGGCGCAAGACCTGTGGTTTGAAACCTTTGTTCAACATTGGACAACTATCGGTTGATAAAGAAGAAAGAAGTTATTCGGTCACATAGAAACTTGTAGGCTTAAAAGGTGAACATAATTATTTCATAATCAATATTTTTTGCAGGTTTCGAGTATGGAACTTGTACAAGAAATTCATCAAGTACTAATGGATCGTGAGGATACATGCCACAGAACATGCTTTTCTCTTCAGCTTGATGGTGTTACTTTAGATAATTTCGCGGAATTAAAAAACATTGAAGGTCTTAAAGAAGGTTCTGTTATTAAGGTACAATGATTTTATATACACGATATTTGAGCACCTCCCGCATTTTTTGCTGTCTGTTGAAAGCAACTGTTACTTGTAATTTTTTTTTAATTCAAAATTCAAAATTATTTATTTCACGTAAGCCAACCTGTGGCTCTTATGACACGTCATGACTCAACCGCCGGTTCAGAAAGCGGATTCTGCTGAGAAGAGCCGGCAAGGAAGTCAGCAGTTGCTCTTTTCAAAATTTCAAAATCATTTTACAATATTATTATGTAGCTATTTATTATGTAAATTGTTATAAGTTTTTATACTATCTTGTGGGCAGCTGGATGCCAAACGATTTATCCCATGCAACTTTATAGAATAGAATAATTCCACAATGAGGGGAAGTTCCAAAAATGCGCACTACAATTCAACACATGTTAAGACGGACAGACAGAAAGCAGCCCGATTCTCGCCGGTGGCACCCGTTCTTGACCACTTTTATTATAATTTACATTGACAATATTGTTTAGCGGAGCAAAGACACTCGTCAACTAAAAACGGTTGAACACCTTGGTGTTCAACCGTTTCAGGGATTCAGGGTGCATCTTGATACACCCTGAATCCCGAAGCTATCAAAAATTTGAGTCTTCTTGAGAAGACTTAAATTGCAACTGTAGGCAAGTTCAATGAACTATGATTACCAAGTTAATGTTTTTGGTTATGGTGGTTGATGCAGGTTGTAGAAGAACCGTACACAATGCGCGAAGCACGGATCCACGTGCGGCATGTCCGTGACCTGCTCAAGTCTATAGACTACGTGGACGCTTACGCTGGCCAAGAGTGCAGTTCCCTTGCTTTTCTCAATGTTGTCACCCAGGGAGACATATTAGGTGCGTAAAACATTTCCAAACATTTAACAATGTACTAGATAGATTATATTATGCTGTCAGTCTTCAAAAAGCGGCCTTAAAATATTATTATAAACCGATTTTCAGTTATAGTTATGCAACAAATTCTGTTGTACATAAACTTTATATACTAAATTGATAGGTGTAAATCTAGTGCTATCCTTTTCCGTAGGGAGCATTATTAAGGGGATAGCACGAGAATAATTACCGCTATTATCTGCAGAACAGCAGATACTGACTGGGATGCAAAACCTTTCGAAAAGCTGCTGAAAAAGATATCACCAAATAGATAATTCTTTTGACTTATCTATTTAGTTTAGTTGTCTATTTGGTTTAGTTATGTGATCGTGTACAACGAGTGGGTATCATTGTCTGTCCAATTTGGGTTTGGGTCTGCCTCTTTTCCTATTTCTTTTGGAGCCAGACCCAATTGTTGATTTTATGGTCTACCTGTTTTAGTTCAATCGGACTATGTGGCCGGTCTATTGCCATTTCAGTATGCGTTCATGCTGTCGCAAGTTTCTGCTCGGATGTCTGAAAATTTGATCTTCTTTTTTCTTTGAGGTTGCACCTTCTGTCCAAGAAGAAGATTGATTCTAATTAAAAAAATTCTTTAACTTTTCAGAAAAGAAGAAGTCGCGACCAGAAAGCGTAGACTGTACTCCGCCCGATTTCATAATGCCTGGAAGTACAGAAAGGCCTTTGTTAGCGCTCCATCCGGGTCTCACTAAGGAAAACAAAGCTCCACAATGTCTAAAGGTAAGCCTTTTTAGAACGCAAAGCGATACTACTTTCGATTTATCATGTTGACTTAAAGTTGCATGTTATTTTGTTAAAAGGTACTAACCACGTCTGGTTGGAATCCACCGCCAGGCCCGCGCAAAATGTGCGGTGATCTATTGTACCTGCATGTCGTCACTCTCGAAGAGCGCCATTTCCACATAACGGCGTGTCCGCGCGGTTTCTACCTCAATCAGTGAGTGCCCTTTCTAGTTAAAACCATTCATACTGCTGTGGGGTATTGTCTAAAAATGTTACGATCGCAATTACCCCTGATTGGCTGAATTTATATCGTTCTTGCTGCATTAGTGCATTTTAACCAATAGGGAGAGAGTACCAGATCAATCAGAAAATCAGATCAATCAGAGGTGCGATTGTCTAAAAATTGCTGATCAAAATCTTACTCATTTCATGGCATTAGCATCAGAGTAAAATATTCCTTGAGTGTATTGATTTAAAGTCACAAATTCAGTACAACCGATTCTAACATGGAGCGTTATGGAGCGTATCACACATACCTTAACGTATGAGAATGCATACAAGAAATTGAGCTTTCATTTAATGCTGTTATGGTTAATTTTACTTTGACGCTAATGCCATGAAATTAATAAGATTTTGACCGGCAAATTTTAGACAATCGGGGGGCAGAGGGGATTGCGATCGTCACACTGTATACTGCAATATTTTTTAGGCAATGCCACAGCCGCGGCCGATGAATAATTTAAATATGAGTTTTGATAATTTTGAGGGTTTACTTCTTTACAGATCCACCGAAGAAGTGTTCAATCCACGTCCATTTAACCCATCCCTGCTTTGTCATTCCTTAATCGAGCTTTTGAGTGTAGTGTCTCCTGCTTTTAAGCGAAACTTCGCTCTGGTGCAAAAGAGACGCATGCAGAAGCATCCGTTTGAAAGAGTCGCCACGCCCTACCAAGTTTATCAGTGGGCTTCGCCGATGCTGGATCATACGGTTGATGCTATTCGGGCGGAAGATAGTAAGTTGTTGAAATACTACACTAAATGATGCATGTAGTTTGAGTTTAAATGAATTAAATAACTAAGATAAATCATTTTTTTATAATTCTGTTCAGAGTAAATCTGTCAAACTAACAACAATAAAAAAGATGTCAAATTAATTGCCATGCTTAATGAATAGCATAATTCAATGAGGGCTGCTGCCCTGGTGTCACCACTAGACGGCACTTGTGACTTGTGTATGGGTAGGGTGAGGTATTTAGGGCTGATTATGACATTGTTACAACTTGTTATATTAGTGATAAAATATGAGGAATGCACATGCTTCAAAGCACAAGATCAAGAGAAAGAAAAGGCGTAAGATAATGGGACTGTATAACTTTGAGGCGTTATTAAGGAATTTTCTATTGTTGGTTTGCGAAATTGTAAACCCTAAGTAAAAAAATTTGTAGAGTGCTTAACAGTAACTGCTACTTCACCCGCCGCTAACGTCATCTGGTGTTCGCATGCAGCGTTCTCCTCCAAGCTGGGCTACGAGGAGCACATCCCGGGGCAGACGCGCGACTGGAACGAGGAGCTGCAGACCACGCGCGAGCTGCCGCGCGCCACGCTGCCCGAGCGGCTGCTGAGGGAGCGGGCCATATTCAAGGTATCTATTCTGATTGGTGCTGCTCGCATGCAGCGTTCTCCTCCAAGCTGGGCTACGAGGAGCACATCCCGGGGCAGACGCGCGACTGGAACGAGGAGCTGCAGACCACGCGCGAGCTGCCGCGCGCCACGCTGCCCGAGCGGCTGCTGAGGGAGCGGGCCATATTCAAGGTATCTATTCTGATTGGTGCTGCTCGCATGCAGCGTTCTCCTCCAAGCTGGGCTACGAGGAGCACATCCCGGGGCAGACGCGCGACTGGAACGAGGAGCTGCAGACCACGCGCGAGCTGCCGCGCGCCACGCTGCCCGAGCGGCTGCTGAGGGAGCGGGCCATATTCAAGGTATCTATTCTGATTGGTGCTGCTCGCATGCAGCGTTCTCCTCCAAGCTGGGCTACGAGGAGCACATCCCGGGGCAGACGCGCGACTGGAACGAGGAGCTGCAGACCACGCGCGAGCTGCCGCGCGCCACGCTGCCCGAGCGGCTGCTGAGGGAGCGGGCCATATTCAAGGTATCTATTCTGATTGGTGCTGCTCGCATGCAGCGTTCTCCTCCAAGCTGGGCTACGAGGAGCACATCCCGGGGCAGACGCGCGACTGGAACGAGGAGCTGCAGACCACGCGCGAGCTGCCGCGCGCCACGCTGCCCGAGCGGCTGCTGAGGGAGCGGGCCATATTCAAGGTATCTATTCTGATTGGTGCTGCTCGCATGCAGCGTTCTCCTCCAAGCTGGGCTACGAGGAGCACATCCCGGGGCAGACGCGCGACTGGAACGAGGAGCTGCAGACCACGCGCGAGCTGCCGCGCGCCACGCTGCCCGAGCGGCTGCTGAGGGAGCGGGCCATATTCAAGGTATCTATTCTGATTGGTGCTGCTCGCATGCAGCGTTCTCCTCCAAGCTGGGCTACGAGGAGCACATCCCGGGGCAGACGCGCGACTGGAACGAGGAGCTGCAGACCACGCGCGAGCTGCCGCGCGCCACGCTGCCCGAGCGGCTGCTGAGGGAGCGGGCCATATTCAAGGTATCTATTCTGATTGGTGCTGCTCGCATGCAGCGTTCTCCTCCAAGCTGGGCTACGAGGAGCACATCCCGGGGCAGACGCGCGACTGGAACGAGGAGCTGCAGACCACGCGCGAGCTGCCGCGCGCCACGCTGCCCGAGCGGCTGCTGAGGGAGCGGGCCATATTCAAGGTATCTATTCTGATTGGTGCTGCTCGCATGCAGCGTTCTCCTCCAAGCTGGGCTACGAGGAGCACATCCCGGGGCAGACGCGCGACTGGAACGAGGAGCTGCAGACCACGCGCGAGCTGCCGCGCGCCACGCTGCCCGAGCGGCTGCTGAGGGAGCGGGCCATATTCAAGGTATCTATTCTGATTGGTGCTGCTCGCATGCAGCGTTCTCCTCCAAGCTGGGCTACGAGGAGCACATCCCGGGGCAGACGCGCGACTGGAACGAGGAGCTGCAGACCACGCGCGAGCTGCCGCGCGCCACGCTGCCCGAGCGGCTGCTGAGGGAGCGGGCCATATTCAAGGTATCTATTCTGATTGGTGCTGCTCGCATGCAGCGTTCTCCTCCAAGCTGGGCTACGAGGAGCACATCCCGGGGCAGACGCGCGACTGGAACGAGGAGCTGCAGACCACGCGCGAGCTGCCGCGCGCCACGCTGCCCGAGCGGCTGCTGAGGGAGCGGGCCATATTCAAGGTATCTATTCTGATTGGTGCTGCTCGCATGCAGCGTTCTCCTCCAAGCTGGGCTACGAGGAGCACATCCCGGGGCAGACGCGCGACTGGAACGAGGAGCTGCAGACCACGCGCGAGCTGCCGCGCGCCACGCTGCCCGAGCGGCTGCTGAGGGAGCGGGCCATATTCAAGGTATCTATTCTGAATGGGAACGAGGATATTGAAAAACTGTTGGATGAAATTTCTAAATATCTACTATTTCGAAAAAATATCTTATATCAGCAAAAAAAGTTTGAAGATAGGTGTGACGTATCGCTCTGATTGGTGTTCAATCCAATATGGCGGATTGTTGTATTTTATAGTTTTATTTTATCAATCTTGCTCAAAATAGAAACATAAATAAGTACTTCCTTTGTAATCCATGAATCCTATCTCATTAGATAAATTCATAATTTAATTGATTCTTGGTAAGAATAAAATAAGCTTTAATTTGATATAAAATACGATTATATAACTGATTAGAGTATAATATTAATTTTACTCACCTGCTTGCCTGTTATGTTGCGGAGCCGCTGTAAGTCTAAAATTCAGACTCTAGAAATCTCAACTTAGATGCTGTATTCGCCACAAGTACTGTACTTAATAATTTATTGCAGGTTCACAGCGACTTCGTGGCGGCGGCGACCCGCGGCGCCATGGCCGTGGTGGACGGCAACGTGATGGCGATCAACCCGGGCGAGGAGCCCAAGATGCAGATGTTCATATGGAACAACATATTCTTCTCGCTCGGCTTCGACGTGCGCGACCATTACAAAGACCTTGGCGGTGACGCTGCGGCTTTTGTTGCCCCGGTAAGCGAAAAGAAGAGACTATAAAATTAGTTTCGAAAACTTTGATTAATATCGAGTATCGAATCACTAATGGTCCAAGATCCGGTTTAAGAAATTTATACCCCCATCTGTTATTTATTAGTGATAAGAAATAAATGATAGATAATCGCGAAGAGGTTGCTTAGTTAAATTGCGTGCGGATAATATTTACATCTAAACTCTAGGCAACCATGGATTGGATTGACTTTTTAATACAGTTAGGTTCAGAATAAAATAAGCTTTAATGTCATATAAAATACGATTAAATAACTGATGAGAGTATATTAATTTTACTCACCTGCGTAGGTATACCTGGCAACCACAGTTGCGCAGAAGGGGAAGAAGGCAACCTTTACTTTGGATAGAAGCAGGCGTTACTTTGCGGAAGTTCATGATTAGCAAGAAAAGTTAGAATTATTTTGCTATAATCCGCCAACAGAAAAAAATCTGTATGGTCAAACATGCAATTACAAGCTAAGCACCGCTCACCTTCCCAGCCAAGCAAGAAAGCCAAGTTGCCAAGCAAGCAATGCCACCACCACTCACATGCACCACCTTTTACACTTCTCTCGACGCACGTTTCGCCCCGACACCGGAGCATCCTCAGGAGATGTCGACTTTACAATAATTTACTAGACAATACAGCATTGTATTTTTTTTATTTAATGTAATTCTACCTATATATTACATTTTATTGAGAAAAACATACAAAATAAGAAGCCGGATTGTCGGCGCTCTTTGTCGAATAGTCGCAGACTACGAAAGTGGCCGGATATAGTCGGAACATCTCTACTAACAATATTTTTATACGAGTCTGCCCGCGAAATTCAAATTTAATTTGGTTTTTCCCATTTTGTAAACTAATACGACAAAGTAGGCTTATGGCATTCTAATTGCGCCAGGAAAATTATGATCTTCACAGGTTTACATAAAAATATTTACTTGAAAGTGACCAGTTTAAGAAATTAATCAAAATACTGAGTTGGACGTGAGTTACTCACAAATTAGTCAGGGGGACAGACCCGTATAATCATCCTTAACTGTTGTAATTTGATTGTGCAGCGCAATGACCTGCAAGGTGTCCGCGTGTACAGCGCAGTGGACACGCCGGGGCTGCACACGCTGGGCACCGTGGTGGTGGACTACAGGGGGTACCGCGTCACCGCGCAGTCCATCATACCCGGCATCCTCGAGAAGGAGCAGGAGCAGAGCGTCGTGTATGGAAGCATTGACTTTGGGACCACCGTGCTCTCGCATCCTAAGTATATGGAACTGGTGAGTTAAACTCCTTTTTAAAGATAAAAAAAGTTTCTTTCTATCTTGAAGTGGCTATACAGGTCCCAGAGTCCCTGTAGCACGTCGAGCGTTGCTAATCCATTGAGCTCAAGTTAAATTTTAGAATATGAGTTGTGCGTTCATCAGTCTGATGTTTGTTTGTTTCCTAATAATTGCACTCTAGAATAGAATAGAATAGAAATATTTTTTATTCAAATAATCTTTTTTTACAACTGCTTTTGAATCGTCGATGAGTCTACCACTGGTTCTGCCTTTCCTGCCGAGAAGAACCAGCAAGAAACTCGGCAGTTGCTCTTTTTAAAACAAGTTTACAATACAATCGATATTATGCTATGTATCCAGTATTTCCACAATGAGGGGAAGTTCCAAAAAATGCCACTTACAATTATTCAATACACATTAAGATGGGCAGACAAAAAGTAGCGCCGGTGGCACCCGTCCACGAGCATGACGCATGACCCAGCCGCTGCTTCGCCCAACCATATTTGAGGGAACGTAACAACCCGCATCACACTACACCAACACAGAAATGTTTAAAGAGTGTGTGACATACTTAGACTACCCTACTCTACCCTATGCCTCTAGTCTTAGAGACTAGAAGATGCGATAATAGATTTGTATTAATCTTGCGAATGACACTGAAGACACTAGAATATAAAAAAGCAATAGGGCGCCATATTACTTTATTTTAAACGAAAATTTTTTTTTATTTAAAAAAGATTTTCGTTTTACTAACCATCTTTTTCGCTTCGAAATTGGGTTGCATTGTTAATAATTTACAGGTACGGTTACAAATAGCATTAAAGTAAAGTAAAAAAAATATTTAAATACCCAATGGTTTGAACATTAATTATTATGACATCCTAAACAACAAATACAGCTAGCTATCTAAAATTGCTCAAGGTTTCTCATATTCTAAACTAAAAATTACAAAAGTTGTCGTTTGACGCAGAGAAAGAGAGAGAGAGAGAGAGAGAGATTTCCATTTTGTTTCCAGCTGAGCAAAGCCGGCCAACAGCTCAAGATAATGCCACACTCGGTGATCAGTGCGAACGGCGAGACGGTCGAGTTGTGCTCCAGCGTGGAGTGCAAGGGCATTGTAGGCAACGACGGCCGTCATTACATTCTCGACCTGCTGCGCACCTTCCCTCCCGACGTCAACTTCCTGCAGCGTGAGTACACTTTATACATCACCACGTACCTAGAGCAAGCTAGAGTTGCCAACGTTTTTAGGATTCCGTACCCAAATGGTGCCAACGGGACCCTATTACTAAGCCTCCGCTGTCCATCCGTCTGTCAGCGGGCTGTATCTCGTAAACCGTAATAGATAGACAGTTGAAATTTTCACATATTGTGTATTTCTATTGCCGCTATAATCAACAAATAATAAAAATAAAATAAAATTAAAATTTAAAGGGGGCTCCCATACATGGAAAAGGAGTCGAAATAAAATTTTATTTTTTTACCCTAGTGTCACAAATATCGATACTTTGCCCATTAATAACCGAGCTATTCAAAGATAAATCACTAACTGCCTGTCCTCCGCTCTCGACCATCCGGCACTCGCTTTATCCCCCCCATTTTTCCCACTCTTTGTTGTCGGGGCTACACGTGCTTATTCCTGATTGGCCAACGCAACCATGTTTGCCAACAACTAACAAATTACCAACATAAACAAGTGTTGCCACACTGAAAGAATTGCCACTTGAAAAATTCATTTAACACCGTCTTTTTTATAAAATCATGACATTCGGCCATCCGATATCGTGCAGCCTCCGGCGCACGTACCCTACTAAAAATCTGGTAACCGCATACCTTACATACATAGATATAGATATATCTATATATCTATATCATACACACGATATAAACCGTTTAGCTGGAATGTTGCACTTCAACACTGTATTATCAACATGCATTAGAATAACAACATAAAATAATATCCATAATTTTTTTGTTAATATACCCACACCACATTTCAACTAAATTAATTATCCTTTTATATATGTATAACCTAATTTTTGATCATGGCATTCGGTCGTAATTCTCACTGGACTTATTTTATTGTGAATCAGATTCGAAACTAATTATCTTTACTAAGCTTGATCATTATTTTAATATTACGAATTACTCTAGCACTAACCAATTAACACCAATTTCATATTACACACTACACTTATAGTTATAGAAACTTTAGACCCACGAAACATAAACTCTCTAACGAGAGGTTTAGACCTATCTAAGAACTATCTCGTGCTAGTGCTACGTGAAACAACTACTCATCGTAGCTTAGCCAGCACAGTCTCTAAGATATTTTAGGAGCGAGGTTAACCCAACTCATTCAATCCTTATCATTTTATTATAAAAATGTCATTATCTCACTCAAAATCCAATCTTTAGACTAAATATCTCAAGACTAAAAATTCAAAATTTTAATTTATTCACAAATTCAACCCTAAACCTTTTCATTTCATTCAAATCTTTATTCGTTCTATTAACCTCAACATAATTTTTAGTTAAAGTTAACAATTTCTTTTAACTATCTGTTAATTACAAACTAAACTCTGCATTCATAATCTCTGTCTAGTCAATTAGACAATAATATTAAGTACTTAAATTTTTAAGTTTTAAATTAAAAGTTCTGGTTCGAAATACCGCAACCTAGCGGGAAGAACCAGTAAAAATACCGCAACAAATATTTACTAATTAAGTCATTTTTTTATTAATTAAGTGACTCACTCACTTCGAAAGCAAACTTACTTTACCTTGGTTTGGTCTACTTTAAGCAAATTCCAATAATATCAAATTATCTCTTATTTATCCTAAAAAGTAGTTTATCCCACCACCACATTCGTGAATGCGGTGCCATCAGTTCTGTATTATAGAGTATAGCAGTCTACGAATTTACAAAAATATCACGCAATAAATTGTCTTTTCAAAAAAAATGTTTTACCTGACATATTTACTGGCTACAACCCAGAACTTGTATCAAATAATTAATTATGTTATTCATTTCTTTAAACAATGTTTTCATCTTAAAATTGCTTATTTATAAAATACTAGCTGATACCCGCGACTTCGTCCGCGTGGATTTAGTTTTTTAAATCCCTATCCCATCCCATGCATCCATACATCCCGTCCATCCATCCGTATGCTAAGTACATCTATCCATCCAATCCAATCCATCCTCACAAACTTTCACATTAATAATATTAGTGGGATAAGTAGCATAGGATATAGTTAATGTAGTTAAAGTTAGTAACAGGAGGATACAAACATACATACACACATACATACATACATGCATGCATACATACATACAAACATGCATACGTACATACATACATACATACATACATACATACATACATACATGTATGCATGCATGCATGCATATTGGCGCATAATTTAAGAATAAATACGTGAAAAGTAGCATTTCGAATATCCCGCGGGAACTGTTTGTTTTCCCGAGATAAAAAGTAGCTGTTGTTACTTTTCCGGCCCTCAACTATGCCTATCCAAAAAATCACGTCAATCTGTAACTCCCTTGGCACATAATTGAATGATAAATATATGAAAAGTAGCATACAAATATCCCGCGGGAATTGTTTGTTTCCCGGGATTAAAAGTAGCCTTTGTCACTTTTAAAGTCTTCAAGTATGCCTATCCAATAAACCACGTCAATCTGTAACTCCGTTGGCGCATAATTAAAGGATAAATATGTGAAAAGTAGCACACTAATATCCCGCGGGAACTGTTTGTTTTCCCGGGATAAAAAGTAGCCTTTATTACTTTTCCGGTCCTCAACTATGCCTATCCAAAAAACCCCCTTCAATCTATAACTCCGTTGGCGCATAATTGAAGGATAAATAAGTGAAAAGTAGCACACAAATATCCCGCGGGAACTGTTTGTTTTCCCGGGATAAAAAGTAGCCTTTGTCACTTTTCAAGTCATCAACTATGCATATCCAAAAACCCACGTCAATCTGTAACTCCGTTGGTGTATAATTGAAGGATAAATATGTGAAAAGTAGTATACTAATATCCCGCAGGAACCGTTTGTTTTCCCGGGATAAAAAGTAGCTTTTGTCATTTTTCAGGCCCTTAACTTTACCTGTGCAAAAAAATCACGTCAATCTAAAACTCCATTGGGCGTATTTTGAAGGACAAATGCGTAAAATGGTTTTTCCATTTTCATGTGTATTTCCATTTTGTTTCTTATATTTTGTTTTCTTGTCAATGAATAAATAATATTCTATTCTTCTATTCTATTCTAAACAATAGCGATGCTATCCCGCAGGAACTGTTTGCTTTTCCGGGATAAAAAGTAGCCTATGTGCTATTCCTGACTATAATCTATGTCTGTGCCAAATTACAGCAAAATCGGTTCAGTAGTTACGGCGTGAAAGCGGAACAAACATACAAACAAACTCACTTTCCCATTTATAATAGTAAGGATTCATTATCAAATATTTAAAAAAAAAATCATTCACAGTCATCTAAATAGTAATTTAAATAATATAAAATTTATTATTCATCCAAAAAATATAGTCAACAAGAAAATAATATATCTATATAAATCTAAAATAAACAATCACTACACTAGCGGCACGCTATGATGGCCGGTTTGACACATTACAATAGTGATGTGGAATGTCAATTTATTCTCGAACAAAAAACAATTAAGTTTTGTTTTTGTACCTGATTAAATAGGTTTAATAAAACAAAAATGTATATGTTTATTTAATTTATTTGAACGAACTGAATATTTGAATGAAAATGAATATACATACTTTATATGCACACAAGAAACATATGAATACAAAAGATACCAAAAAAGGTGCCACAAAAGGCCATAATTAATCAGATTCGTCCATACTACTATTTTCACTGTCGTCACTGCTATCATCACCTACATTAATAATTATATGTTCGTTTTCTATAATATTATCTATTTTCACATCTCTTTCATAATCTTCCCTTATTAATTTAACAGTTCTATTCACAACCTTTTCCCAGTCTCCTTTAGTCACATGTTCACAAGCTTCTTCTAATAATTTTAGCATTTTTTTTGTGGTAAATGGGGGTTCTGTATTGTGTCTTGCAGCATATCCCTTAATTTGAGCCCACACCAACTCAATCGCATTATACTCACAATGGTAAAGCGGTAACCGTATAACTCTGTGCCCATGTTCTAATGCTATTTCGTCAATGACGTATCGGATCTTGGTTGGTTTGTTTTCTTTTAAAAGACGTACTAATTCCGCTTTTAACATATTCATGTTTGCATCTACGCCATTTTTACGAAGCCATGCGACGATATCAGCTTTCTTTTGGGATTGGGCAGGTGGCTTGTCAATTTGCATCGAGTGGTATGGGGCGTTGTCCATAATTATAATAGATGGTTCAGGGAGGCTACACAACATTGAGGTAAACCATTCAGTAAACTTTTCTCCATTCATGTCTTCATGATAGTCTCCAGTGGTTTTTGACGCAAAAGCCATGAGAGAACCTTCGACAAACCCGTTGATGGTTCCGGCGTGACAAATTATAAGTCGCGATCCTTTTCCTACAGGAACTTTGGAAGTAGATGCTGCTGTGTCATCGTTCCAAGAACGGCCTACAGTATGGTTAGCATTAAGCCATGTTTCATCCAAGAACACAACATTTTGCCAATTTTTGATTTCTTTCACTTGCCGTAAAAAAGTATACCTTGCCATCGCTATATCAAATCTTTCCATCAATATTTTGCGTTTGTTACATTTTTTGTATCGAAATCCAATGGTCTTCAAAATCTTCGTTAAAGAACTTTCCCCACCGAAGAATAATCCAGCTTCCTTCAGTGAATGCACCAACTTTTTTCTTGTTGGATACTCCTTCTGTAAATAGTAGCCGTAAACATGTCTTCGGATAGCATCGGCATCAAAGCTATCGATGCCTACGACTGGTTTTGCTCGTTTTCTCTTTTTTGGTGTGTGAAGTTTATTTTCTTCTGTGCCAGTCTCGCCATATTTTTTTTTAGTTATCCGTCTAACAGTTCGTTGTCCAATATTAAGCGCATCAGCTACGCGTTCAACCACTGACGTTATAGGTAAAATTGGCCCTCCATTTTGAGCTTCACGATCGAAATAGTTACGAAGGCGTATTACGAACTCACGTGTCTGACTATTTAGAACAGTTCTCTGCGTACGTTCGGTCATATCGACGAAATCCACAACAAAGGGCTTGAACAGAGTCCAAATTAACGAGCAAGGGTCAACAGTAATGCAGTATCAATATTTGAAATCCAAAGCCAGGTCAAAACTATATCACAATCGCATTGCACTGACAGTTTATACTTTTCGAAGCAACGTCAATTCGAAACTGCTTTGTTTTGCATTGAGCATTGACGCGAGTTTGCCGGAGGTAGTAGTTGTGCTAGCCAGCGATCCTATGTGACGATCGTATTAGATTCCATTTTTAAAAATTTTCAATTTAGAAAACCAAATGCCGAGTTGTGGTATATATCATATAAAAATAAAAATTTACCTTTTGTATGAAACAGCTGATATGTTTTTGCGATTTCAGAGGTTTGTCCACATAGTGAAAATTGTTCATATTCACAAGTACATTCACCCCTTAAATGGTGCAAACTGATTTTTCTACACTTGTATACATTTTAGAAATCAATTTAATAAATAAATTTTGAGTCCTAAACCTAAAACTACATTCGATAAAATTTATGAATCTCTGCACATCACTATCGTCAATAAAGTAATACAATTATTTCCTTCAAAGTCGTTATCAATTAATACGGAACTTCATGAGCGGACAAACGTCAAACCGGCCATCATAGCGTGCCGCTAGTTTAATTTGTATTAAAATAACTAAATAATCGGCAATCAAAGCAATTAATTTGTTCGTTAATGGTAAACGGTTCGAATTCTGAGAATCCATCCCTAACATTACTAATGACGTTCATCTCTGTTTCAAGCAGTCGCAATATATATTTTTTTTATTCGCAGGTGATCTCAAAATCTCTAGCTACTAATCAACACTGAACTTGATTGCTAGATCCTTTAAACATACCTAGACAATCTAATTCTATCCGTCCCTATCGATTTGTAATGTACCTGACGAACGACCTCTCAAAATCACCATTCCTTCATTTCTATAATTTTATGCTTGTTGTCAACGAAACTCTCTTTTTACCATACCAATTACTAAATCAGATTGGAAATGTTCAGAAAAATCTTTCGTTCACCGCATTATCGCCTATGAAACTCACTACCTCAGCATATTAAAGACAGTCAATACACACTTTCAAATTTAGAGTGAAGCAGCACTATCTTTCTTAATGTACTGTATAGAATTATAATTTTTATAAAAATGTTTATGAAAATATTTATGTATTTTTGCGTATTTATGGTTTATTATATTATAATTTATTTTAAAAAAAATTTAACTTCATTGGATAGAATGTTATTGTACTACCATGTACATCTGTTAGAAAACCAAAGAGTTTAACATCGCTGCAACGGAACTTAATAACCGTTAGAAAAACTACGCGAGCCCTCACAAAGCTCAGCTTTTTGCTAGTATATTATTATAGTATATTATTATATAAGGATGTACATTTTATACCCATGCACCACTTTTTAATTTCACCTCTCACTTTTGAGCAAGATGAAAGAAATCTCCACATAGAGATAAGCTTCACCTTTGTCCAATTCATCTGATAAAAGATTTTAAGAGATTTTTTTTTCTTGTACATAAATAATAAAAATAACATAAATATATTCAAATTCAATTCAAATCCAATTCAAATTCAAATTAAGTATTTATAAAATTAATGATATTATCGTTCAAAACTTCCATGAAGAGTTTCTTTTTAAAATATTATCTTTTAAATTTCTACTACAGGCCCAAGTTGACGTTCAATGCGTTGAAATACTTATTTATAAATAAATAAATAATCTGCTTGAATATCTTTGTAGAACCAATGCTGGAAAATTTTTAAATATGCGTCAACTTGTGGGCACTTACATTAAATAGTTCATAAACACACACATTAACTTTCTCTAAGAAAGGTTTAAGAATGCCACTAATAAAGTATTTTTTTTAATGCCATTAGCACAGTTAAATACGAGTAGATCTAAATCAAGACAAGATAATTTTAAGAATAAGACAAAATAACATTAGATATAATTCCAAGTATTGCACAATATTTTGCTCCAGTTTACCTTCGTAAGTGTATTTTAACCTACTCGTATGTTTCTTCAGTTTCAATCTGTCATTAATCATTAAACGTAAGTATACGATACAACTGTTTATTTATTTTACCTAAGAATAATCGTAATTTTCATCGCAATAAATTGGTAAATCGATCACCAAATTGATTTACAAGAATTATAAATAATAATCAATAATTCATGATTAAAACCTCGTCAATATACCCCGCCTATCGTACCCGTAATGAATATCCTCAAAACACAAATGTTTCATCAACTCACAAAGAAACAGTTCATTAGAATATATTTATTATAACATTCTTTATCAAAGAAAAGTTCATATTCATCATATTCATCAACTTCAAATATTCATAATGATAATAATATTAGGTAATTCTCAAAAGCACTATATGTCACTAACATATTATTTGCTACCAAAGCTTGCTACTGGAGTTATATACAAAATAATAATAATATGTATTATTATTTAAAACACTCCACGTAATAATTGCGATTTCCCGTTTCTCAGTTCATCAAGTCAAGTTCTTATGAATAAAATATTGCATGTACCTACCATACTCTGTAATCAAGTAGGTACGCAATAAAATTTTCTAAAAAGTGAGTAAGCAAATAAAAGATTCATCAAAAAAGTTATCTTCAAAAACATACTGATCTTACTTAGATAACTTATCTTGTACATGTATACCTATTATAAACTGTCAAATTCCCGATTGCAAAGAATTTAAAAATAACACTCTTTTTGTCTGTTTTCTTTTTTTGGAACCCTACTTACGCGATTATTCATACAAACGCATTATTATAAAGCAAAGTATATAACATAGACGTGATTCTTCAAACTTTTTTTTTAAAATATATATACCAACTTAAACGACCCGAAGGTATATTTATTTCGTTCAATAATAACTTCATATTAATATATTTATTTTAAAACATATTGGTAAGTCCTACAAAACAACGCAACATAAAATGCACGCGGTCAACCAATCGCGTATCCTACCCGTAAATGCTGATCAAAAAGCTACACGACCACCTAATAATGAAGAAAGTACTCTTAATTTCATCTGATTTTTGACAGACTTGCCTTTTCATAGTTATTATATTCTTGCCCTCGCGGCCAATTAAGAACAATTATTATATTGACAAATATTTACAATCATGCAGGTGATCTTAAGTTTATCATCAAAGGACAATCTTGCCAACCTGAGTAGTCTACTCTAATTCGTATCATTGGGCATTTTGCCCTTAATCGTGTCACAGGCTTTCTTACCTTCGTATCATTTAAATGATTGCTAATAAATTACTTAAGATATAATTCACTGTTACACTTTGTCCACCTCTAAACCACTATTATTTATCCCAATTAGGTTTATTCAATTTTTTCAGGCTAGTTACTGTATTTAGGAAAATTACGGTAATTTTAAAGTTTGGAAAAAATATATACTAAAAGAAGTTGGTTAAAAAAAATAAAACAGCAGAACCCTTTAAAAGAGATTCACTCATGTCCAATAATGATAATCATTCTCGATTTCGGCTTGGTTCTGATTTTATTCTACTAGGCGGGTAGATCCAAATTAAGAATTGAATCTTAGGAAGATAATGAAATCATGGCGGAAAACGTGTGGCATAGTTTGCATCACGTACACGATACTTAAATTTACCAATATTTCCTTCAATATTATAAAAATATAAAAATATTGAAATAAAGGTCTATGATATGAAAACTATTATAGTAGTAGTAGGTCTCCTTTTTTTTTTACGGAAATATTTTTAATACCTACAATGTGCCAAGATAAATTTATTCTGTCAATAAAGTGGACCAAATAACTTTTTAGAATTAAATTTCTCAAATAGAGAACATATTTCAGTGCTGTTTGAAATTATAGAACTTATCTTCCTGTACACACTCACACTCACACTAGTATCGTGAACCGAGAAAAAAGTGGATATAAAACTATCATAAAGTTTAACTATCAAAATATTATGTGACATATTTTATTGTTTTTCAATTGAATGCAGATACTTAACTGAGAATTTGCACGCCATGCAAATGGCAAAATATGAAAGAAAATATTATTACAATATATTACTATCGCTTTACTACTCACATTTAGCAACTAAACGATTTCATTTCATTTCATGTATATCTTGACACTCTCACTTATCTTTAGGACACCCGTAGTCCGCCAAATAAAATTTATCACTTCTTTGAAATCCACGGCACACTTGGCCACTGTTCGAATGTCTATGGACGCACTGGTCCAATACAGTAGGTAACATACATAGTTACCATCAACAGACACACATGGTCCAATACAGTAGGTAAAATACTTATTTACCGCCTATAGACGCACTGGTCCAATACAGTAGGTAACATACATAGTTACCATCAACAGACACACATGGTCCAATACAGTAGGTAAAATACTTATTTACCGCCTATAGACGCACTGGTCTAATACAGTAGGTAACATCATAGTTACCGTCTAAAACTAAAACTATCATTTTGACTCAACTCATAGTCTAACTATGCCTTTCAAGTAAGAAGGCTTAGAATCAAACATATCTATCAAACTTTGGCTGCCACAAACTATCATTTTCACTCAACTCATTATTTCATTTTACCATCCAAATAAAACATGACGAAAATTACAAATCTTGAATTTGATTGCACATTACATTTTTAGTCAGTTGAAACGAATGGCATTAACACACATGGTTAAAACTTAAAATAAATAAATTAATTAAGGACTTACATAACTTCACTATTATAGTAACCTGGATACATATAAACACACTTACAATCATGTTGTACCTGCATTTTTGTGAATAAAATTTCATTCATTCATTCATTCACACTTAGTCCAATATAGAATAAACTTTGTTAAATCTCACAGATTTATATTCACTCGCTATCCTTATCAACCCCACACTGTTTATAAACTGTTCATCGAGTTCGCAACTGTATTAATATTATCTGCCTTAACTTAACCCCGGCAAAATTAAACTATGAAAATTATATAATGTGGGTACTATATAAATGATTCATAATTGATGTCATACCTTCAACCCTTTTAACATCTTCTAAATGTATCGAGTTCTCATAACATAAGAAAGACTATTTCTTCAAATGTTGAATATAGCAAGGATACATTATCAAAGAGTCGCTTTGACCAAATGATCCAAACTGATATGTCAACATAGCTTTTCGTCATGATCATACGGGATATAATCCAATATGAAAATTGACCTACCCGAAATTAATGATGGGTGTCGCAATGCTAACAATATCACAGGAAAACAGTACCAAAGAGTAGCCTTAGCCAAATGTTCCAAGTGATATGATAGAATCACTGTAGTCTTAATAAAATTATTGTAAAGGACAAAGCCTTTCAACAACTTATTACTAAATTAACACCATCAATTCCATATAAAATACTATAATCTTAGCTATTCGAAAAATAATTATTCACAACTATTTTGAAGGTATAACATTTCATACAAAGTAATCACTTCTTACATACCATTGGGTTCATATTGCCACTTCTGAAGTTGTCACAAATATCGATACTTTGCCCATTAATAACCGAGCTATTCAAAGATAAATCACTAACTGCCTGTCCTCCGCTCTCGACCATCCGGCACTCGCTTTATCCCCCCCATTTTTCCCACTCTTTGTTGTCGGGGCTACACGTGCTTATTCCTGATTGGCCAACGCAACCATGTTTGCCAACAACTAACAAATTACCAACATAAACAAGTGTTGCCACACTGAAAGAATTGCCACTTGAAAAATTCATTTAACACCGTCTTTTTTATAAAATCATGACACTAGCATGTGGGGTGTCATTGTCTAGCGCTCATTATGTGGAGTTCAAGTATATATTTTTTTTATTTTTTACCTACAAAAATGAAGAAATGGGGGGCCGTCAAAGTTGTCGGTTTTAGACCAATTTTGTTAGGGGTCTATCTCAAAACTAAACTAGTTAGGAATTTGAAATATTAGTATATTACGTACTATATAGTGTATTTATAATGCGATTTGTAAATTGTGGCCAAAACAAACGAGCATTTTTCCCCATACGCTAATTTTAGTACTTTCTAAGAACTAAGATATCTAAATATGTTTTAAAAAAATGATTTAGTCAAATGTACAGAACCCTAAAAGAGCGAAGCCCGACTGGCTCTTGGCCGATTTTTTACATCAAATATAGTATTATCAAGTATATATTTTTAATTGAAGAGTTGCAGAACAAAAGCTGATAAGTCTGCTTTGAATCTAAATACATAGTTCTTTTTTTCCTAACATAATATTGCTGTATAATATGTAGTGGAAGTACATTACCTTTTAAGACTTGTTGTATTTTTATTGTGTATGTTCTTAAATACAATTTTTTTGTTTCCAGTGGAAGATGATGATTTGAGAGAGGATATAAAATCAATGGGCTTCCCAATTATACATAAGCACAAATTGTGTTGCCTTAGACAAGAATTAGTTGATAGTTTTGTTGAGTGAGTATTCTCTAACCATCTTTTTTTTCTATGAATGAAACAGTTAGATTTATTGGTTATGCTTTGTTTTTAGGGCACGTTACTTTATGTTTATACGCTATGCTGCGTTCCACTTACAACAGCTAAGTGCGAAACGTCAGCGAAAGACATCGGAACAGAAGTCGATTGAAGTTAGTAAAGATAGTGATAAAAAGGAGGCTGCAAAAGAGACTGAAAAAGAACCTAAGAGAGAAACCAAGAGTCAGAACAAGGAGGTTAAGAGAGATAGCAAGAGCCAAGATAAGGAAACTAAAGGAGATAGCAAGAGTCATGATAAGGAAATTAAGAGAGATAACAAGAGTCAGGATAAGGAAACTAAGAGAGATAACAGGAGTCAGGATAAGGAAACTAAGAGAGATAGTAAGAGTCAGGAAAAGGAAACTAAGGGAGATAGCAAGAGTCAGGATAAAAAGCAAAAGAAAGAGGAAAAGAAACAAAAGCTAGACACTGCCAAAAAGGACGAAGCGAAAGACGCGGAGAAAACAGAGAAGGTAGAATTTAAGGAGAAGGATGATGAAATGTTGCTCAGTGAAAACTATTCGGAAATCGATACAGATGTTGCCAAAAAAATTGTTGAAAGCATTACTGATTCAATATGTAGCGGAGACAAGCAAGAAAATGACTGTGAGTCATTTTTAATGTGTTTATTCAGTAAAGTAGGGGCAAGTGCTGTTCCTATGGACGCTTGTACCTGTGGACACAATCGTTTCCGTCGAAACTAGCAACCCTAAAATTCTAATTTGAACGCGAACTGCCAACCATAGACAAAGCTTTACGGTCGCGTTCAAATTAGAATTTTAGGGTTGCTAGTTTCGACGGAATCGATTGTGTCCACAGGTACAAGCGTCCATAGGAACAGCACTTGCCCATACTTGATCGAGAATTTCCCTCCAG
Source organism: Oeneis ivallda (assembly GCA_029955525.1). Classification (NCBI taxonomy): domain Eukaryota; kingdom Metazoa; phylum Arthropoda; class Insecta; order Lepidoptera; family Nymphalidae; genus Oeneis; species Oeneis ivallda. The sequence goes on along the minus strand of JARPMR010000016.1, from coordinate 10,848,610 downwards.
ACAGCTTGAGATAACTCAACTTTCCATACAAACGTAATTTTACTTTATTTAAGAAATTACATATCCAATTAGATTTTGTTGTAAAATATATAATAATAGTGCTAGAAAACAGTTTTATGAAGTTGTGAAAATCCAGTTTAAAACAATGATATGTCTCACTCTCACCTCATTATATTTGCAAAGTTTGATATCAATGGGTTTTTTTCACCACAAAATCGAATTTTTAACCTTGATCCAGCCAGATGGCTGGTCTCATTATATTTGCAAAATTTGATATTGATATCTTGTTATCTCTTTTGACTCTTTAATGAGTGAGAACATGTTTTTTCAGCCGGTGAGCGTTCTCGAGCCGTGGTGGCGGCCGCAGCGCGCGCGGTCGCGTCGCTCAAGGAATCTGAGTTCGACGTGCGCTTCAACCCCGACGTGTACTCGGCGGGCATCAAGCACGCGGCCACTCCCGAGCAGCTCGCCAAGCAGCGCCATCTGGTGAAGGAGGCCGCCGCCTTCCTGCTGACCACGCAGATACCTGCCTTCGTGAGTATACCTTCAAGTCTATCTATACCTAACTGTGCAGTAAATGGAGTCGTAGTTCGACGTGCGCTTCAACCCCCCACGTGTACTCGGCGGGCAACCGACTACTCTACAAAAATAGCATTACAAATAACACATCACAAAACCGGCTGCTCGCCAAAACATGTGTGTTCAATTACTTATAATTAGAAGCACAATAAAAATATTCAAGTTAACAAAAATTAAATTAAAAACAATTAAATTACTTACATAAGTACCTAAAACAGATTGCAACATGTAATTTATTTTCCAAATTCAAAAAATTGTTTGTCTGTAAAGTCGGTTTACGGACGATAGTTTTACGTGATAACGTCATAAAGAAACATTGATGAAAAACTAGATCGCGCCCGATGAACAGCGTGCTGCTAGAACTAGCTCGCGACACATCCGCTAACCACAGCGCGCACGCGAAGACTGGCGGGCGGCGGCGGGCGCTCTCTATTCACAAGCCAACGATCGTGCTCTCTATCGCTTGTTCCGCGCTCTTGCTTGCACGCTCAGGCTCAGGCGGAACGTGACATTTTTCGTGCGTGCAGCCGGTGTTCATCGATTTATAAGACGTTCACGTCAAAAATTGCAGGTGCGCGAATGTCTGGAGCACACGTCGGCGCCAATGGACGGCGCGGGTCTGACGGAGGCGCTGCACGCGCGCGGCATCAACGTGCGCTACTTAGGGCGGGTGTGCGCCGCGCTCAAGCCGCACGCCAGCCTGTCCTACCTGCACAGCATCGCCGTCGCCGAGCTGCTGCTGCGCGCCGCCAAACATGTTTACACGACCTACCTTCAGGTAGCTCTATTGTTCTATAACCCTTAGCGCTCTTGTGCACTTCCTTGTATTCGATTCGTTTTCGTGACTCGTGAAAATACCATTCGAGGTGGTCTACATACAAAATGTACGTGTGCTTGTGCACTCATTCGACTCGTATTTTGACGGATCCGTATTACTTTTGTATGACGGCCACCTCGAATCGTATTTTCACGAATCGAATACGAGGAAGTGCACAAGAGTCCTTAGCTTGAGTTTTCAGCTGACACAAATGATAACAATAACTGTCACCATTACAGCTCTTCCAGACACTACTTATTTAGACTGTTTTGTAAAAATGTTGACTTTAAAAGTTATTTATTTATTTGCTTTCATATTTATTTACAAACATGAGGCCTGATCAGGGCATTCCAAATGTTACAATTATTATATTGTTATGACATTATAATCTAATATTAGTCAATTCAATAAAAACAAAATATTTCAAAATTAAAATTAAAATGTACATTAATGAAATGGTCAACATTACAATGAGTCAAAAATAAATTCAAAGTTAAAATTATTAAAATTATTATTAATTAATGATATTATGGGCGTTATGTGAGTGGATCGTGCTATTGTGGTCTAAATTTCTAAAAATTCCTGAATATTATAGAAGCACTTCTGCACCAACCATTCCTTCAGTTTATTTTTGAAAGCTGTCTCTCCCCTCACCTCTTTGAGCACTCTTTTAAATGTTTATTTAGTTATTCTAGAAGCCTAAACTACGTAAAGTTGGACCTTTCATTAAATGATTCTTTAATATTTGGAGAAATCTTGTAGATAAATATAAAGTAGAATTTGTGTTTTATTGACCGAGCGAAGCGAGGTCTCTGAGTCTACTAGGTGAATTTGCTCTTGTCCGTCCGTCCGTCCGTCCGTCCGTCTGTCAGAGCCTTATAACTTTTGAATTACTGAACGTAATTACTTCAAATTTAGATATAATATGTAAACTGATGGCCTTCAGCCGAATATTGCATAAAAAATTATAAAAACCTTTATTTCAGGGGGGCTCTCATAGAAGTGAATGCGAAGTAAAAAAATTTTTATCGCGTTATATAAAATTGTAACATATCATGTTAAAGATAATTTCGAACCCAGTACAAAAATATATTTTTTTTAATTTTTCCCTTAAAATTGACGAAATGGGGGGCTTTCAAAGTGGAGATTTAATACGCTCTCTTGAAGACGCTCTCTAGGAGAATTGACTATGTATTTTCAAACTGATTTTAGTTTTTTGTTTCACTTTTATCCTGTACTTGAACAACAAATACTAAAATTATATGAATATTATAAAGAAATGAGATTATTTAATTTTTTAATGGGCATCAGTAATTCATATAGCATCAACATAGTTTCACAATAATGCTAATAGATGGCGCAGTCATTAACTATTCCATGGAACTAGGGAGTTACGACTATCCCAAAAACAGTTTTGCGTCGAACATTATTATTTAGTTACATAAAATAATAACTTATTATTCAATTAAAATTATTGTTTAGTTAAATATCAAACTTCAATAAACTATTAATTACTGCATTTTGTATATTTTCTATTCGCGTCGATAGATAACGATTTGTACCGTTTTCACTCGTTAGTACTTATTAATTTAATGTTTTCACTAACGTTGCCTAACCTTACGGGCTATGATAAGTTAGGTGATGATTTCTGTCGACTTCTTTATCACGATCCTGTACGGGACACCTAAAAGGACATTGGGACGGATGTTAGGACTTAGGATTGTATTTAGGAGCTACCTACGTAAAGAGACTCCTACTTAGGGGATGATATAGGTATGTTTGGTGAAAACGGGCATAATAATAATGTCAGGTTTGGTCGTCATGTATCGATTGAATGAATAATCATGGGATACCGTTACCGCGAGGTCTCAGTTTGGGGCGAACCACTAGTTATTTTGTAAGTTCATTATATTTTATAATAAATAATTTAATAAAGTTTATTTGAATAAAAAACATTTCTATTCTATTCTAAAAACCATAATGAATAGTAAAAAATGACTTACTTATTTACTTTAAGATTACTAACTAAAAATAGAAACCATTGAAATAATGATGACAAAACTACTAAAATCTTTTTCCATTTCCCATAAATGAAGACTGCGGAGTTTGGCTGATAAAATATAAATTATTTGTCATTGTATTTTTTCATAATGATCACTGATCTCTATTTATCTATGATTAACACTGAATTGCCCACAAATGACAGCATAATTATGGATCAATTTGAAGCGCCACATTTGACATAGTGTCTCTTGAACTAATAATATTGCAAATGGTGCACCAATCTCTACAATTAATCTATGATTCCATATGAAATCATAGATTAATAAAGAAGTCGGTTATGAAACCTAGATTAATTTTATAGAGGTCGGTGCGCCATATGCAATATTATTAGTTCCAGACACTCGTATGCCTACTGCGCAACAATGGCGTCAATCAAGTAGGTCCAAAAAATGTGTCGACAGCTTCTCCAGTGTTAAGGTGGAAGACACGGTTCTGCCCGCGAAATTCAAATTTAATTTGGTTTTTCGCAATTTGTAAACTAATACGACAAAGTAGGCTTATGGCATTCTAATTGCGACAATGGCAGTATCATCTTCACAGTTTTATATAAAAATCTTTACTTGAAAGTGTCCAGTTTACGAAATTAATCAAAATATCGACTAATTTGTGAGTAACTCACGTCCAACTCAGTATTTTGATTAATTTCTTAACTGGCCACTTTCAAGTAAAGATTTTTATGTAAACCTGTGAAGATGATAATTCCACTGGCGCAATTATAAGGCCATAAGCCTACTTTGTCGTATTAGTTTACAAATTTCGAAAAACCAAATTAAATTTGAATTTCGCGGGCAAACCCTTGTCTTCTACCTTAATCATAGATTAATAACAGATCTCAGTAATAATGAGCAAGTGCACCGCTATCACGTGTCAGGGCTGCGAGGCGATGTGCACCAGCGCGGCGGTGTCGCACTTCCTGAACTGTTTGCTGGGCGCGTGCGCGACGCCCGCGCCCGGCGCGCCCGAGGCGCCCGCCCGCGCGCCGCGCGCCCGCGGCCGCCGCGCCAAGAAGACGCACCACGCCGCGCCCGCCTCGCCGCCGCCCTCGCCCGACTGGCAGAACCTCACGCCCAGGACGCTCTTTGCGCAGATCAAACAGGAGCTCAAGGTCGGCGTCTTCGCATTTTTAAACGACTTAAAAAAATGAGGAGCTTCTCAATTCGATGCGTATTTTTTTTGGTCTATGTCACTGCATAACTCCATCAAATCTGAACCGATTTCAATAATTTTTATTTTATTTGAAAGGACACACCGTCAGGTTGGTCCCATTTAAATTTGGTGAAGATCTGTTCGGTGATGGAAGACGGAACTCCTCCGGAAGATAGATAGACTTATGCCATCGCGGACTTTTCTGTAAAGTCTTATACCACCATACCACCACCATTAATTGTTTTCTTATATCTCAAAGGGATTAGGCGTAGTTTTCGATGAAAGCTCCCAAGCGCCTTGAATTTTTCCGACATTGTCAACAATTATCGTCATATTTCAACTAATTTACACAATACCTTAACAAATTATACACTAAAACCTTCCTCATGAATCACCCTATCTAATGGTGAAAACCGCACAAAAATTCGTTCGGTAGTTTTTGAGTTTATCGCGAACAGACAGACATACAGACAGACGGAAGCGGCAGGGGGACTTTTTAAAAATGAAAAATGTTTTTTCATACTTTACCACCCCTTTTCAACTTCTTAATGGGGACATACATTAAGAAGTACATAATTATAACCCTCACAGCTCGCATCTAAATAACCCAAACTCTTAGGTGTGTGTACACGTTCATCTGTCATTTGATAATAAGCGACTGGCCGTAACGTTCTTACGTTTATGCAATATTTTTGCTTTTTACAGGCTTACTGGGGCTATGAACTTAATGTTGAAAGTATGGACATAGTTATAGAAAAACATAATCTACAAAAAATATCTCTGCTTAGGTAAGTCTATAAAAAAACTTTTTTTATTATGTAATGTTGTCTATACGAAATCCTTAGCCTATTCCTTTTTCTACAGGTCATTTTCTCTTAAAGTAGGCTTGCAAGTGCTGCTGCGAGAGTACGACTTTGATAGTAAGAACAAGACGACGTTCTCATCCACAGACATCATGAACATTTTCCCTGTTGTTAAACATATCAATCCAAGGGTAAGACAGTTATAAACACAACGTTTAAAAGTAAAAGATCAAACCTCAATCTCTGACATCTGATCTGAACTATATTCTAGATTGATTTATAAAATAATTTTTTTCGATGTTTTATAAAATGCTTTAATTAAATGAAATGAATACACATTGCACAAAAAACATCTTGTCATTATTACACCATACATTGCCTTAATTTTATGAAATTCAATTTACTTTTCTAAAATTTTTTTCTGAAATTAGAAAACAGTATCTAGCAACAATTTTTAGTATTAAATTAACTTTTAGTCAATTCTAAACCTTTCTAGGCGTCGGACGCCTACAATTTCTACACAACCGGTCAAAACAAAATCCAAGCGGGCGCAGTGTCGGAGGGCCACGAGCTGATAGCGGAGGCGTTGAATCTCCTCAACAACGTGTACGGCGCCATGCACGGCGAGATCGCGCAGTGCCTCCGCATGGTGGCGCGCCTGTGCTACGTCACCGGCGAGCACCGCGACGCCATGGCGTACCAGCAGAAGGCCGTGCTCATGTCCGAGAGGGTGAACGGCATCGACCACCCCTACACCATCACCGAATATGTGAGTACTGTGCTAACGTGTACGGCGAGATCGCGCAGTGCCTCCGCATGGTGGCGCGCCTGTGCTACGTCACCGGCGAGCACCGCGACGTCATGGCGTACCAGCAGAAGGCCGTGCTCATGTCCGAGAGGGTCAACGGCATCGACCACCCCTACACCATCACCGAATATGTGAGTACTGTGCTAACGTGTACGGCGAGATCGCGCAGTGCCTCCGCATGGTGGCGCGCCTGTGCTACGTCACCGGCGAGCACCGCGACGCCATGGCGTACCAGCAGAAGGCCGTGCTCATGTCCGAGAGGGTGAACAGCATCGACCACCCCTACACCATCACCGAATATGTGAGTACTGTGCTAACGTGTACGGCGAGATCGCGCAGTGCCTCCGCATGGTGGCGCGCCTGTGCTACGTCACCGGCGAGCACCGCGACGTCATGGCGTACCAGCAGAAGGCCGTGCTCATGTCCGAGAGGGTCAACGGCATCGACCACCCCTACACCATCACCGAATATGTGAGTACTGTGCTACGGCGAGATCATACGCCATGGCATACCGACAAACAACTAGTAGGGCGCGTGGGTGCGCGGCCCATAAGCGGACCGCGGTGTTTCTACTCATCAAGTAGACTTTCAATTCCTGATCATCTTTTTCCAAGAAACCACTCTTCCATCTTTTATACTCTCCGAGATAGATGCCGATGAAATTGTTATGGCCGCCATCTTGAATCCGCCATTTTGAATTTTTTTTCAGCTCACTGCCAATTGGATGAAGTTTCGAGTATTTTTTGTTTGAGCACCTCCCACCTATCCTCAGTACCCTGCCCATGCTCCTCACCCACCTTCCAAACCCTCGATCATCATATCTCATCATTTGTCAGAATGAAAATTCTTCTTTATAAACAAATTTTGAAAAGGAACCGTATCAAAGTCTTGCATAGTTCCCAGCTTCTAGTCTCTTTAATATTCGCCATATATTTTGTATGGAAAAAATACCGCCATCTTTTTTTTTCTATTCATCAAGTAGATCTTCGGGCCCTGATCATCTTTTTCCAAAAAAACTACTCTTCCATCTTGTATACTCTCCGAGATAGACACCAATGAAATTTGTATGGCCGCCATCTTGAATCCGTCATTTTGGTTTTTTTTTCAACTCACTGGCAATTGGATGAGGTTCTGAGTGACTTGTTCGAGTACCCTCAATATCTTCAATACCCTGGCCGTGCTCCTCACCCGTCTCCGAAATCCTCAATCATCAGCTCTCTCTGGTTGTATGTGTTGCAGTCTCACCTGGCGCTGTACTGCTTCGCGAACGGGCAGGTGAGCACCGCGCTGAAGCTGCTGTACCGCGCGCGGTACCTCGCCCTGCTCGTGTGCGGCGAGCACCACCCCGAGATGGCGCTGTTAGATGTGAGTCAAACACACACGTGATACATAGATGTTGTGGCTGAATCTGTTGTATACAATCTCTAGAATATAAATATTGACAGATCCTATATTGACACCAATTACTGTACTTTACAAAGCAGACACCTAAGTGATTCAATAAACGCATCTTCGAATAGGGTATTTTACTCTTTTTTAAAAGTGTCTAAAATTGATCCTTGTGTGATAATTTATACTACTAGAAAATTTACTAAAATTTTATTCAATCGATAAGTACCAAAAAAATGCATTTAAATGTTGCATTTCCCGCGTGTAAACGCTAGACGCTATGTGATGACGTCGTCTGTATAGTAAATTCGTTCGCTCAAATGGTTGGCGCCCATTGTAAAGCAGTCACAAAGCGTCCGCCGGTTTATGCAGAAGGCGGCGCGACTTCTGTGACCCGCTGTGTACTTTAGTGCGTCGCGTTAAATTTTTGTGTATTGTGTTGTGTTGATAGTATATGTATTAGTGATGTAACGGATATTCGCATTCGCATTCGCGAATATCCACATATTTTTCAATATTCGCATTCGCAAAAAATATGCTAATATTTAGCGAATGTTTTTAATAATCAAAAAGGAAATTATTATATGCAATTGCATGCATATGAAATAATAATGCAATAGATAACACTTAGATATTTTTATTAAATCATACTTCTACATTCTAAATTAAAATCTCATTTATGAAAAAAGAACTTCAGAGGTCTGATCAAATCTAACATTAATCAGCCTTGTTACAACTATTTAAGGTTTGCATTTATTTAGTAGTATACTTTACTACCATTTTTAAATAAAGTTTACAGTTTCTATTTACTAAAAAACTAAACAATTACTTGAAACAAAATTATTAAACTTTAAATATCTAATGTATTAAGTATTTATAACCTTTGGCTTTAAATATATATTTTTGATTCCACTTTATATATCTGAGGAATTAAATATATTTATAATGAATGCAATATAAACTTAAAAAACAAAACAATGAATACTTAACTATTTGTAATTTTTGTCTTTCATCACTTTGTATACATAATGTATACAAAGTGATGATTCAGATCTAATATTACCAATGTGTTGATTTTGTGTTGTTTCATTAATCTAAAAAAATTGAAATAAATGAGATACTAAATAATTAAATAATGTATTTATTTATTTTCACAGACTTTCCAAAATACCTGGTACTTGTACTGCAAACTATTTGAGTGGATGAACTTTATAGACTACTGACGTTATGACGTAATGTAATGGCGGGTACTGTGTGACGTTTCGCATATTTGTAGCACAGATTAAAAAAGTGAAAACTTTGAAATAAAATATAAAATGTTTTTTTATAATTTTGTAAACTGAAACTTACATTTCCCGATTTCTTATTGCATGTATAAACTATCATAATTAGATATTTTTAGATTATTTCTCATTAGGAGTAAAATACCCTATTCGCGCAAGAGGTGAGCCTCGAAACATCTTTTGAAACATTGGTCTTCCGTCTCGTTTTCATAATGCAGAGCGAGATGCTGATTGTTGACAAATGTGAGGTGTTCATATGTTAGTCAGTATGTCCTGTGTATGCACAGAGTAACATTGCGCTGATCTTGCACGCGGTGGGCGAGTACGAGCTGTCGCTGCGCTTCGCGGAGCGCGCGCTCGGCGTGACGGGCGCCACGCACGGCGCGCGCTCGCTTAAGGCGGCCGTGGCGCGGCACCTGCTGGCGCGAACGCTGTCCTGCCTCGGCGACTTCCGCGCCGCGCTGCAGCACGAGAAGGAGACCTACTCCATATACAAACAACTGGTAAGTACGAGCTGTCACAGCAACAGTTCGATCCGGTCTTACAGCGATTAGCGCGATAACCAAATGAGACAAAAATAGGCTCGTTAATCCGCAACTATGCCTCAACAAATTACGAAAACCGTATGTGAGCATGGGCGTGACGTTTTAAAATGCTACAGTTATGTAATTTTATACTTGCCTTTAGACAACTTTTAGATGTGTTCACTGATGCGCTTACCTCTTGCAAACCTCTGCGCAAGTTGAAAGCGCTCCAGTGTGGTTAGACCAAAGGATCGATCCTAGTATAGTTCTTGCAATTCACGAGGGCGACTGACTTATGGTTGTGTGTGTGTCGTATTTGTATGTGTGAGCGAGCGCAATGCTCGCGCCTGCCCGCTCCCACATAGGCTTTGACAGGCACGCACACTTATGCAATGTGCATGTACACGAAGTAACCACGAGTAAAGCTCACTCGCCTTCGTGAATTGCAAAAACTGTATATCACTCACATCAAAGCTGAGATAGATTTATGAATAAACCGACCTGCCTACATGCTACCTGTCCCCCCGCAGCTGGGCGAGAAGCACGAGAAGACGCGCGAGTCGTCGGAGTGCCTGCGCCACCTGACGCAGCAGGCGGTGGTGCTGCAGAAGCGGCTGAGCGAGGCGTACGCGCGCGGACACCCGCACCCCGCGCCGCTGCACATCCAGCCGCCCGCCATGGCCTCCGTCATCGACATGCTCAACCTCATCAACGGCATCCTCTTCGTGCAGATCAGGTACGCCGCGCGACTTGCCTAGCGCGCGTGAGGTGCCTTTATCTTATAGCTCGAAAGAAAAGTTAGAAATGTTTTTGAAGTGAACACTTCTTTAGGCGCGTTGAGCACTTTTTTGATTGAGCAAAAAACGGCATCGTCGCCATCGTCACCGTCACCATCGTCAACGGTTGATATGAGATTTCAGTAAGCGTTCAACATTTTTGAAGTTCCCAAGCAACCTAGTACAGCGCAGCGGGCAAGCAGCCGCTTTCTTTACCGTTTAATGCATGATGTAGCAGGTTCGAATCTCACTAACAAAATCGTGACAGTGCGCTTTTCTTATTTTTTTTCTTTCAAAAAGTAGTTTGGAATTTAAAAAATATAGTTCTTAACAATTTGTTGATAGACCTTTTACAGTGTTCACATTTCATAATCTCATAGAGAATCTGAAATTGTACTCGGATTAAGTCGCGGGATATTAGTCTACATAAATATATATCCGCTTTCCGAACCGGTGGTAGAGTCATGACTTGTCATAAGAGCCACAGGTTGGCCTACGTGAAATAAATAATTTTGAATTTTGAATAGAATTTTTTTTTGAATTTTATATCAAAATGAATTACTGTTCGTTAGTGTGGCTAAAACTCAAAAACGGGTCGTCCGATTTGAATAACTAACGTTTAAAAAAATAGGCAAAACCTAAAAGAACACCTGAAAAATCTAAAAATTAAAATTGGTAATATTGTGTAGGAATCAACACTTTGGATTGCTTTTTATAGATGGTGGGAGCGAAGCCTTGGGTAAAAGCTTAGTTACGAATATAAATGGATTCGAAACTAGATGTAAATCTAATTTACAGGAAAATTTTGATTGAAATATTGTTTGACCTGTTAAAAGTGATTCAACGATTTTAAATAAACTGGTCGGTTTTTATTAGGTTTGATATTAATATTGACTGGCAGTACCAACCATAGAGTGGGTTGACGACTTTAAATAAACCGGTCGGTTTTTTTAGGTTTGATATTAATATTGACTGGCAGTACCAACCATAGAGTGGGTTGCGTACCAACTTTAATGCATTTATATGAATGATACAAAAGTGCCAGAACTCAGACCCTTTTAGCTTTAGGTATCCTATTTTATGAAGATAACCATTTCGATGCAGCTCCCATACAACGAGCTGCATTGAATCGAGAAGCAAAACCGAAAGAGGGTTCATTTCGATTCAGCTGTCAAATTCGAAATTGGAACTTTGCGATGCTGGAGTAGATAATAGCTATTTATGCAACTGCATCGTAATGAGGGTCATTTTAATTCGAGTGCTGTTTTTTGATACGAGGCTTGCCGAGTATCAAAATAGGATAGTACGAGAATTAAAATGACTAATTACGATCAGTTGCATACAAGATTTTATCTACGACAAGGAAAATAAAATCATTAACAAAACAAAATACGCCGTAGGTAGGCTCAATAAAGTAACAAAAAGTAACTCCGTAAGCCGCCACCAGCCGCCTCTGTCGTATGAACGGTACAAAAGTGCCAGAACTCAGAGCCTTAGCTTTAGGTATCCTATTTTAAGAAGATAACCATTTCGATTCAGCTCCCATATAACGAGCTGCATCGAAATGAGAAGCAAAACCGAAAGAGGGGTAATTTCGATTCAGCTGTCAAATTCGAAATTGGAACTTTTCGATGCTGGAGTAGATAAATACTTTTTCATTTTCACAGTCCCCAGGACATAGAGCAGTTCAAAGCAGAAATAGAGAAGAGACAATTGAAAGACTTACCGATACCGGGCTTGGCGGAAGCGAGCGTCGCGGAGAGCAAGGAGAGCAAGGAGAGCACGAGCGGAGACGAGGCCGCGCCCGTCGTCAAGGTCAAGGACACGCTCAACGGCGCAGAGAGTTGAAACGCGCCGGCCGCCCCGGACCGGTCACATCGGTTATGATTATTATCGATCGATCATATTGTTCCTTATTATCGAGGTATGCCGTAGTGAATAGTGTGCTAAGGTTTGATGTAGATTTTTTGTTAGTCAAATTTTTGAGAATATTATTTCGATCAAATATCTATTAAGAGTTATTTTATGAATCACGATGTGCAATAGTTTAGTGCGCGTGCAACGGTCGGCGTCGCCGGCCCGGTCGCGTCGCCGATCCGGAAGCGTCGTCCGACCAACCAACAAGCGTGTATTAAACGTTTTAATACAGATTGTGTGTCCTAATTAACGTTCTCATGACGATCGCGCAAAGGGTATTGTAGGATAAGGTAGGGGCAGCGGCCTCAGAGAGATATTTTAAAATAACTTGTGCTATAATATTGGTGAGATATAACACTGTTGACACAAATTAACCCTCTCGACGTTAATGAACGTTATAAACGTAACTGCATTAAAACATTTTTTAACTATCATACAATTTTTGAACGCTTTACGGACGCTTGACTTGGAGAGTAAGCTGGTGAATGCGTTACGAAAAGTATGATCGGGCGAGGCGAACGGAAGTTGAGAGGGAGATATAAGTTAGTAAAGATAGAAAAAGAGAGAGTTACGTTTCGTATATTACTGTAGGGGCAAGAGAGAGAGGTCCGAGCACACATTTTCTTTCTCTCTTAGCCAGTTGCGTTTCGTAAGTTTTACTTCAGTCGTGTGGTCTAAAGCACACTCGTTTTTTTTAATAACTTTTGATATCCAAATATTTCCAGAGCAAGTACATAGTGAAATAAGAGGGTGAATTTGTGTCAACGGGATTTGTATATTATCTTACTGATATTATAACACTAGTTATTTTTAAAATATCCTAATTATCCTGTTAGGTTAGACCCTTAAGGTACACGGGTCTGCCCGCGAAATTCAAATTTAATTTGTTTGTTCGCAATTTGTAACCTAATACGACAAAGTAGGCTTATGGCATTCTAATTGCGCCAATGGAAGTATCATCTTCACAGGTTTATATAAAAATCTTTACTTGAAAGTGTCCAGTTTAAGAAATTAGTCAGAATATCGAATTGGACGTGAGTTACTCACAAATTAGTCGTACACAAATTAATTACACTTTCAAGTAAAGATTTTTATATAAACCTGTGAAGATGATAGTGCCATTGGCGCATTTAGAATGCCATAAGCTACTTTGTCGTATTAGTTTACAAATTGCGAAAAACCAAATAAAATTTTAATTTCGTTGGCGGACCCGTTTAGTGCACCTTAATAAAGACATGCGATGAATGCTTATTTTCTTCGTGCGAAGGCCACGAAGTCGCCTTGTAGGACGACGCCGGACGCGCCGCGGACACCCAGAGTAGTGCAATTTTGTAGTGATAGTAGCAATAAGTTTTGGTTGTGAGCCCGACACACGCGTCGCTGGAGTATGGTACTGGTGCTACTGCCATCTTTTCCTTTCCTTGTGTAATGGTTTCATGAATTATTATTGTTGTTGCCGAGTATTATTTTAATGTTGTTTTTTTTTTTGTAATATTGCGGGATTATATTGATGAATTACCGATTTTAATAATTCGATTATATTGCGATTGAAATGTAACAAGAAAACGTGACCGATTATTTTTACCGTTTCGATGGGATTGTTTGTTTTACGTACGGCAGCCCGTAAACAGTCGATTTTGGTCTGGATTGTAATCCGCGATCTAATTCACAGATTACATCATCAAAGCTTAATCGGCCCTATGCTTGGCTTAGATATGGCCAGTGAATAGCAGGCCAGAATCGTATAATACAATTTGTGTGTTGTAATCTGTAACTTTGATCGCAGATCGTAACCCAGTTTGATTGTGTACGGCAGCCCTACGAGTACAATGGCCGGGGAAGCTCGATTTTAAATAACTTTGAAAACCTTGGAATATATTTTTCTTAATTCTGATTTTAGTATTGTTAGTGCCATATACGTAGTAAAATTAAGTTGTTTTTATAATAATTATAAAATAATTCTGTTAGTCTGTGATATACTGTTTATCTTCGAGCTACTTGCCTTGTCGTGCATGCTAACAAATTAGGTGAAAGCTTTACTTATACTATTGAAGTGATCATAAATAAAATAGTCACATCCATGGATACGAAGTAGACTAGATACCACTTAGGTAGTTCGAAAATTGATCGTGTCCTTTTTCCTTCTTCAATGACGTCTCTCACTCTTCGCCGCGAAACCGTAACAGGGGAATGAAAGAGATCTGTATGGTTAGTCCGAGTTTTAATTCGTTTGATCGTAATAGTTAACTATGAAATAAGCATCAAAGTTTTTAAATTTTAAATATTTATGTTAACTGTACTAACTGTGTAAATGTATGTAGTTTCAATGCATAAATTTTATAACTACTGTGTACACATACGGTTGCAACCTGTTTTGAGTACCTTTTCAATAAATAAAATAAAGTAAAATGAACCATAATAGTATCGATTTAAAGTCACAAATTCAATACAGACGATTTTAATTTGGAGCGTTTTCGTTACGTAAACGTTTAAGAATACATACACGAAATTGAGCTCTAACTCAATGATGTTGGTTTATTTTACTTTGATGGTAGTGTCATAGTTAACTAGTTAACATATTCAGTTAATCGAGGCTGTAGCAATGATTGATGCAGCTTTTCCGCAATCGACGAGCGGGTCTAACGATTATCAAGACGTATTTTGTCTATGCATCTATCTCTTACGGTTGCTACGGTTTCACGATGAATTTGCTAAAGTTCTTATGATACCCAACTTAAACAGATCAGTACTACCAAGTGAGTACAACTATGTACTACAATGGGCCAATTGAACACAAACTAAAGTAGAAGCACGGGGAAAGGATGCATGGCACCTCCCTTCGGGCGTTCTTGAACACACAGCTTGCGGTATCTAGCCTACTTCAGATCCTAGGTCACACATGTAATACCGTAGTTTGAAAGTGTTGTGTACATCGGATACAAGAATACATAAAAAGACCCCTTTACTATTATCTGTTTTCAGTTTGTGCATAATGAAATAATGATACAGCTTGAGATCAGATAAGTAGTCTAAACAACTTTCACAAAACATGAATAGTATGATTTTGAGTGGTAAATGTGAGGTCAGACAAGAGTTTTTTTGAGTTTGAATGAGAAATTTTTAAAAATGTTGGCACTTGTCTGGTGCAGTGATTGAATCGATTATTATGTATTATGCTATTGATAAGAAATAATGACCTTTCTAGGTTTATTAAAAAAAAGTAATAAATAGATATTTAACGAAAAATAAACATACTTATTGCCATTTCGTGGGCTTCGCTTATGAATGGTTATGAATGTCATTTTTTCTGAATGTAATTGCTCCATATTAAGTAGCTAATAGTTGACACAAAAACCTGGTTTCCAAATCAGAATATACCTCGCGATGACTCTAATCAACTCATTTTCATTGTCGTGTCGCTTGAAAGTTCTGAGCAACTCATACTATACATAAACTTGTCTGGCCCCACACTTAAGAATAAGATCTGCTGAAGCACAAAGCAGATGGAAATTATTATGAGCAGAATGAGTTCAGAAGGAAATTGTATAATATTGTTTGATCGCATACATCTGAAAACAAAAAAATATCTTTTTATCGTCCATTACATTAAAATTGTATAAAATATTCATATAAATCGCCTATGACTTTATTATTACAATCATGTAACCGTTATCGTGTTATGTACGAGTTCGCATATTATGTGGTGAAATATATTACTAAGGTATAGTATGAAATGTACCCATTAATTTTAAGATATTATGCAATTTGATCTTTGATGGTCATTGGTTAAAAATATTGCTCGAAACACTTTTGTATGAAATAGCAATGCCCACTGAAGTTTAGGTCACGCAATACATTAACAGAATCGCAAAAATAGTCCATATTCGTTAATTCTGTTATCATTTATTATTTAAATATCCTCCGTTCGCGTCGACTTGGATTTTTGAAAATCCTGCGAGAACGCTTTTTCTCAAGATAATAAGACATATTATTCTCTGTCACTCTCTAAGTCTAACTATATCAATTTGTAAAAGTATGTTAATGATTTGGCATCTTAAAGAAGCAATTAGTCTGTAGAAAAATAAGAATACATTACGTAGGTGTTTAGCTTCCCGTCAAGCCAATGTTGAATTGTATCGTTTGCTAATTTAGTTTGTGCGTCAATTGGGGCATCATTACTCCCAGTGTTAATTGAATTATAAGGAAATTGTTCTATGAAGTACGTGCCTAAACATACTATAATGATGTTGTTGTTACATTTCTCTAACAATATGACTATCATGTAAATACGGCGCTGTTCGTAGTATACTAATATAATTCGTTTTTAAATAAACCTTGTTTTATTTTATACTAATTATAGCTATACGTCTTAAGGATGATTATACGAGTCTGCCCGCGAAATTCAAATTTAATTTGGTTTTCGCAATTTGTAAACTAATACGACAAACTAGGCTAATGGCATTCTAATTGCGCCAGTAGAATTATCATCTTCACAGGTTTACATAAAAATCTTTATTTAAAAGTGACCAGTTTAAGAAATTAATCAAAATACCTAATTGGACGTGAGTTACTCACAAATTAGTCGATATTTTGATTAATTTCTTAAACTGGACACTTTCAAGTAAAGATTTTTATATAAACCTGTGAAGATGATACTGCCATTGTCGCAATTAGAATGCCATAAGCCTACTTTGACGTATTAGTTTACAAATTGCGAAAAACCAAATTAAATTTGAATTTCGCGGGCAGACCCGTGTCTTCCACCTTAATAAATAATTAATTACATATTCTGCGAAGTGTTTAGTTGCAAATTGGTATTGTGATACATTTCTCATATTTCTATGAATCATACAATTAGGATCATATAAATATGATGATGGCGGAATAGCGGCCTTAGATAGCCGGTAAACATTAGGGAATGATGGGTATGAAAACGCTAATTGTTACTTAATTATCTCCTTAGTTTGGGATCTACTTAATCCTCAGTATCTAAATGCTTTTCATTATCTCAACCCATCTTCTTCTTCTTTATCAACATATAGACGTCCACTGCTGGACAAAGGTCTCCTGCGTGGACTTCCACAGGCTTCGGTCTTGCGCCGCTTGAATCCAGCGGCTCCCTGCGACTCGTTTGATGTCGGTCCACCTAGTGGGGGGTCTGCCAACACTGCGTTTCCCGGTGCGGGGTCGCCACTCCAGCACCTTGGAACCCCAACGACCATCAGCTCTTCGAACTATGTGCCCCGCCCATTTCCACTTCAGTTTCGCGACGCGCTGAGCTATGTCGGTGACTGGTTCTCCTACGGATCTCATTGCTGATTTGATCTCGCAGGGATATACCGAGCATAGCGCTCGCTGAGTGACCCTGAGCCTTCTTATGAGGCCCATAGTTAGCGACTATGTCTCGGATCCGTAAGTCATCACTGGCAACACGCACTGTTCGAAGACTTGAGTCTTCAGGCACTGAGGGATTTTGGACGAGAAGACATCTCGGAGGTTCCCGAACGCTGCCCAGCCGAGTTGGATTCGGCGGTTAATCTCTTTCTCGAAATTGGACCTACCTAGTTGGACTGTATGTCCCAGGTATATATACTCGTCTACAGTTTCGAGTGCAGAGTTTTCAACGATTACTGGGTGGAGCGGAGCATGAGCATTGGACATGATTTTCGTCTTACTCATGTACATTTTCAGACCCTGACACGCCCGGAGACACCCTGCTGAGATCATTGAGCATTGTATTGAGATCTCTCAACCCATCATCATATATTATTCATTTAAGCGGGTAGCTCTATTTTGAGGCTTCTTCTTCTTCTTCTTTATCAACCTATAGACGTCCACTGCTGGACAAAGGTCTCCTGCATGGACTTCCACAGGCTTCGGTCTTGCGCCGCTTGAATCCAGCGGCTCCCTGCGACTCGTTTGATGTCGTCGGTCCACCTGGTGGGGGGTCTGCCAACACTGCGTTTTCCGGTGCGGGGTCGCCACTCCAACACCTTGGGACCCCAACGACCATCAGTTCTTCGAACTATGTGCCCCGCCCATTTCCACTTCAGTTTCGCGACACGCTGAGCTATGTCGGTGACTTTGGTTCTCATACGGATCTCATTTCTGATTTGATCTCGCAGGGATATACCGAGCATAGCTCTCTCCATCGCTCGCTGAGTGACCCTGAGCCTTCTTATGAGGCCCATAGTTACCGACCATGTCTCGGATCCGTAAGTCATCACTGGCAACACGCACTGTTCGAAGACTTTAGTCTTCAGGCACTGAGGGATTTTGGACGAGAAGACATCTCGGAGCTTCCCGAACGCTGCCCGGCCGAGTTGGATTCGGCGGCTAATCTCTTTCTCGAAATTGGACCTACCTAGCTGGACTGTATGTCCCAGGTATATATACTCGAGTGCAGAGTTTTCAACGATTACTGGGTGGAGCGGAGCATGAGCATTAGACATGATTTTCGTCTTACTCATGTTCATTTTCAGGCCCACTTGTTGAGACACCCTGCTGAGATCATTGAACATTGTATTGAGATCTCTCAACCCATCATCATATTATATTATTCCTCCTCGAGCCCCTGGTGGAATGACTTGGTTGCACGACGAAAAGGAAGGGATCGTATTAATTATTAGTATTATTTAAGCGGGTAGCTCTATTTTGAGGCAAAGAAAATAAAACTCACTGAATACAACAAAGAAGAATTATTATTATTAAATAAATAATGGATTCCGCGAAGGAATACGATACGTGTAAAAGCACGGCACCCTCGGTGCAGCCGTGCTACTTCCTCGCGCGGGGGCGGGGGCGGGGCCGCGCGCGCGGGCGCGGTCGCGGGCGGCGGCGGCGCGCGCGCGCCGAGCGGCCGCGCTCCAGCTGCGCGGCCATGAGCTCCGCGAGCACGCCGCGCTCCGTCAGCATCGACAGGAACGTGCAGATGAACTCGTCGTAGTTGTGCGTGCGCCGGCAGTCGTCCACCTGTCGAAGAATTTTCATTTTAAAAAATCGGCCAAGTGGGAGTCGGGCCTCGCTCTTTTAGGGTTCCGTACATATGACCAAATCACTTTTTTTAAAACTAGATACTTAAGGATGATTATACGAGTATGCCTGCGAAATTCAAATTTAATTTTGTTTTTCGCAATTTGTAAACTAATACGACAAACTAGGCTAATGGCATTCTAATTGCGCCAGTATCATCTTCACAGGTTTACATAAAAATCATTACTTGAAAATTAATCAAAATACTGAGTTGGACGTGAGTTACTCACAAATTAGTCGATATTTTGATTAATTTCTTAAACTGGACACTTTCAAGTAAAGATTTTTATATAAACCTGTGAAGATGATACTGCCATTGTCGCAATTAGAATGCCATAAGCCTACTTTGTCTTATTAGTTTACAAATTGCGAAAAATTTCGCGGGCGGAACAGTGTCTTCCACCTTAATAGATATCTTAGTTCTTATAATAGTACTAAATTAGCATAATGGGGAAAAATGCTCATTTGTTTTGGTCACAACTTTGATGGCACACATTTCTTCATTTTTGAAGCTAAAATTAGTAAAAAATATATTTGAACTCCACTTAATGAATTCTAGACAATGACACCCCACATGCACCCCACAAAATAAAATTTTATTTCGACACCTTTTTCATGTAACTTTATTTTTAATTTAATTTTTATTATTTGTTGTTATAGCGGCAATAGAAAAACATATTCTGTGAAAATTTCAACTGTCTAAATACCTATTACGGTAAACGAGTTACAGCCCGCTGAAAGACGGACGGACAGGACTCGTTGGCACTCTTTGGGTACGGAACCCTAAAAATAATGAGCTAATTACGTTTATTTTTACAATTTTTTTAAACTATGTGTAACAACGAGGAAATAGGTACATTACCCCCATACACACTACACTCCCCAATCGTAAATTTTGAAGCGCGCAAAAACTTGCTCTGGCTACACACTCCGTCTTGCCTGTGCAGTTTTAACGGAGAACTGCGCAGTCCAATCTTCCGCAAGTCAACGAACTGCGCGAGCTACTGTCTTGCTGTCCATACGCAAATGAACTGCGCAAACTGGGCTTGTGCAGGTAAGTCGTCAGGTAAGACGGAGCGGGTTGCCGGTACTTTACTAAAATATAATGCGATATATCCCTAACAGAAAGTGTAACTGTAAATTTGACTTTCAGCGGTCAAAAATTATATAACGATTAGTAATAAAGGCCTGTAGCAGACCCCTGCAGCGAAATAAAAATAGCGAAAGTACAGAAGTTCCATAATGACTAGATTGAGATAGATGAATTATTTTTTATTATCATTGTGATCTTTGTTACATAAGCAAGTTTGCCTGTTGTAACTGTAGTGATTTTAATTTTTTTATTCTATTATTACAAAAGCCAGCGAATAGAATGTATTAGTTCTTCAAACAAAGCCACTAAACTCACCTTGTACATGTCCCGTTTATCGTTTTCGTCGTTCAGAGCCTGCTGGCACGACTGCACCTCGCTCGCGATGGCGCTCATGAGCGAAGCGAGCTCCGAGTGCGTCAACAGCAGCTTCCTCATACGGTGCGGCTGGTCGGGCGCCGCCTCGCAGCACAGCACCACCGGCATGTCGTTGCTTTTCACTAGAGCCGTTGTTGACGTAGGGTAAATCTGTAGTTATTTTCCTGTTATTATTTATTTATTCTGTACCAAAACTTAAGCTTACACATACAAAATATGTGGTAAGGACAGCTTATCTATAAGGAAGAGATTTCTCATAGACGCCTACGAATGTGAGAAATATTCGCAGCACACTTATTGATTACACTTTATATTATACTAGCTGACTCGGCGAACTTCGTACCGCCAACTTACCTATTTATAAATAAAACAAATAACTACTAAAACTATCCTATCTTTCAAGTTGGACCAAATTACAGATAGTTACGAAGTTTGATCAAAATCGGTTAAGTAGTTTAGGAGTCCATCGCGGACAAACAACATGACACGTAATTTATATATATAAAGAAGATGTATGGGCAAGTGTTGTTCCTATGGACGCTTGCACCTGTGGACACAATCGATTCCGTCGAAACTAGCAACCCTAAAATTCTAATTTGAATGGGACTATAAAGCTTTTTCTAAGGTTGACAGTTCATGTTCAAATCAGAATTTTAGGGTTGCTAGCTTCGACAGAATTGATTTCCACAGTTACAATCGTCCATAGGAACATCACTTGCCCCTACATACTTGACTACAATTTCTGTTCTCAACAATTATTATTGGATAGAGCTTATGTTCAGCTTATATTCAGTATTAGCTCCACTAGTAGCGAAATTCGCTGGAGTTATTGAAGATTGTATCCAGGTCTCCTTGAGTATCTACCATAACAAACTAATTTAAAAGAAACAAGAGCAAACTTACTTCAGAAAGTATTTGGTTCTCTCCATTTATACAGACAAATTTTACAGCTGTACCAGACTCCACAGGATCAGCTGAAAACAAAATTAATTTTTTCATGTGATCTCGACATCCCTGTCGCAGTGGTAAGCGATTGGTCTTATGGGTGAGAGATCTTGGGTTCGATTCCCAGTGAAGGTCATTTCTTCTTCTCTTTATCAACCTATAGACGTCCACTGCTGGACAAAGGTCTCCTGCATGGACTTCCACAGGCTTCGGTCTTGCGCCGCTTGAATCCAGCGGCTCCCTGCGACTCGTTTGATGTCGTCGGTCCACCTGGTGGGGGGTCTGCCAACACTGCGTTTCCCGGTGCGGGGTCGCCACTCCAACACCTTGGGACCCCAACGACCATCAGTTCTTCGAACTATGTGCCCCGCCCATTTCCACTTCAGTTTCGCGACACGCTGAGCTATGTCGGTGACTTTGGTTCTCCTACGAATCTCCTCATTTCTGATTTGATCTCGCAGAGATATACCGAGCATTGCTCTCTCCATCGCTCGCTGGGTGACCCTGAGCCTTCTTATGAGGCCCATAGTTAGCGACCATGTCTCGGATCCGTAAGTCATCACTGGCAACACGCACTGTTCAAAGACTTGAGTCTTCAGGCACTGAGGGATTTTGGACGAGAAGACATCTCGGAGCTTCCCGAACGCTGCCCAGCCGAGTTGGATTCGGCGGTTAATCTCTTTCTCGAAATTGGACCTACCTAGCTGGACTGTATGTCCCAGGTATATATACTCGTCTACAATTTCGAGCGCAGAGTTCTCAACGATTACTGGGTGGAGCGGAGCATGAGCATTGGACATGATTTTCGTCTTGCTCATGTTCATTTTCAGGCCCACCTGTTGAGAAACCCTGCTGAGATCATTGAGCATTGTATTGAGATCTCTCAGAGTCTCTGCCATGACTACTATGTCATCGGCAAATCGCAGGTGAGTGATGTACTCGCCGTTTATGTTGATGCCAAGTCCGTTCCAATCCAGAAGCTTAAAGACGTCCTCCAACGCAGCGGTAAATAGCTTCGGGGAGATTACATCTCCCTGTCGCACTCCACGCTGCAAGTGGATCGGTCTCGTAGTCTGGTCCTGTATACGTACTGACATAGTGGCGTTTTCGTACAAGCACTTCAACACTTGGATATACCGGTAGTCAATCCGGCATCTCTGCAGCGACCTCAATACAGCCCAAGTTTCCACCGAATCAAAGGCTTTCTCATAGTCCACAAACGCTAAGCAAAGTGGCCGGTTATACTCTTCCGTCTTCTGTATAACCTGCCGCAGCGTATGAATGTGATCTATGGTACCAAAGCCCTTTCGGAATCCGGCTTGTTCGGGAGGCTGGAAGTCGTCAAACCTACGAGCGAGACGATTCGTAATGACTCTCGAGAACAACTTGTAAACATGACTCAGCAGCGAGATGGGTCTATAATTCTTCAGCAAGGTATTATCACCCTTTTTGAAGAACAGGACCACCACGCTCCTGTGCCATGCTTCCGGCGTTATACCCTCGTGAATGACGGAATTGAACAATCGCTGAAAGATCTTAAGTACCGGTTTTCCACCCGCTTTCAGGAGTTCCGCAGTGATTCCGTCATCACCTGGCGCCTTGTTGTTCTTAAGCTGTTTAAGAGCCATTCTAATCTCGTATAGGCTGACGTCCGGGATATCTTCGGTATAGTGTCGGGTCAGTTTGGCTCTGGGATCTTTGGCCAAATCCTCAACAGGTTTTTGTGTCGTGGTATATAACTGCCCATAGAACTTCTCGACTTCTCCCAAAATCTCAGGTCGAGAAGAGACGAGACGACCGTCATCAGTTTTAAGCCGCGTTAGCTGGCTCTGTCCGATAGACAGATCTCTCGCGAACACTTTTGAGCCTTTGTTCCGCTCGATGGTATCTTTAATACACTTGGTATTAAAGACCCGAAGGTCGCGAGTTTGTGCCTTAGAGATCTGCCTATTAATCCGCCGATACGCAGCCGCGTCTACCGATGACTGTAGCCTCATCTCTTGTCTCTCCTCCATGAGCTTGAGAGTATGGTCAGAGAACTTTTCAGTTCTTTTCCTGCGATGGGTCTTAAAGAACTTAGACCCCACAGTATGGACAGTTTCCACGAACCTGTTGTTTAGATCGTCCACAGAAACACAGTCTGCTAGGCAATCGAATCGGTTCTGCAGTTCGAGTTGGAAGTTTTCGGGGTTTTGGATATGAGCACGAGAGGGTCGGAGAGTTGACTTCACCAGTCTAGCCCTTTCCAGCTTCACATTAATATTCAATGTGCCTCTTACCAAACGGTGATCGCTCCCGGTTTTCACCCTGTTGATCACAGAGACATCATTGAATATATGGCGCTTGGTCGACATAATGAAGTCAATCTCACTTCTCGTAGAACCATCGGGTCTCATCCAAGTCCATTTTCTGTGTGGCCGCTTCCTGAAGAAGGAGTTCATCATAAAGAGGCCCTCCTTCTCCATGAAGTCGGCCAGCATTTGACCCCTCTGGTTCCTTCACCCATAACCAAATCGCCCAACCCTCGTTTCTGCACCGCTTCGTTCACCCAGCCTCGCGTTGAAATCCCCCATCACAACATTGTAGTGAGTGGTAGAGGCGTGTATGGCTTTTGATATATCCTCATACAGCGCCTCCACCTCCTCGTCATGATGTGCCGAAGTCGGTGCGTAAACCTGTATAACCTTCAACGAATACCGATTGGTGATTCTGAGTATAAGGTACGCTACCCTACTCGACACACTTTTGACTTCGACGATGTTGTTGACGAGGGACTTGTGGACGATGAACCCGACACCACCCTGGGACTGTTGATCGCCCTCCCGGTAGTAGAACAAGTTGCCGGAATTGAGGATTATCGAGTCCTCCCCCTCTCTTCGGACTTCAGACAATCCTATAACATTCCAGCGCAACTTGCTCACTGCTTCTTCCAGCTCGATGATCTTCTCGTCAGTCCTCAACGTGCGTGCGTTATATGTCGCCAGGTCCAGTCGTCGGGGTTGGCAGCGGAATCTCATCCGGAGATTCTTAGCACCCCCTGCCCCGCCATTACCGTGACCGCTGCCAGGGTCAGGCACAGCGAGTCCGCCGGGAACTAGGGGCCTTGGCCTTGTGACAGTTTCCATATAGGGTTTTGCCCATAATGACCACGCTGGGCAGGCGTGTTGGTCATCGCAGGGCTAGACTGATCGTGCCGATGTCGCTGCTGCCCGACACCGGCCTGTGCCATTTGTTCAGTCTAGCTAGTATGAGATGATTATACCGCCATCTGTCGGTCGCCATAGCCTCGTCAGTAAACCAGCAGGGGGCACCGCGGGCAGGTGAGGTTGACTGTTGGAGCGCTAGATGAAGGTGCGCTCCCTTACCCCCCCTCATTCATCATGAGGGTCATTTAGGATTATTTAATTTCTGAAATGTCTCGGGTTAAGTCTGGGTTACGTCTGGTGGGAGGCTTTGGCCGTGGCTAGTTACCACCCTACTGTCACGAGTCGATTTAACGTTCCGGTACGATGGCGTTTCTACACGATACTGATTAGCGGTATCGCACCGTATTAGCCCGCACAATCATAGACTGTATCGTCACTTACCATCCACCCTACCTACAATGCCATTGACCCTACCTTGCTACCTGGCTACCTTGTCATCAAATAAATAGTTATTTGTGTTATACGGGGCCAAAGAAATTTTTTGTTCCCCGAGGGCGTTGTTTTGAATTCAGAGCGAAGGAAGGATTCTAAAGTAGAATCCTGAGCCTAGCGAGGAATTCAATATACGCCGTCCGAGAACAAAATATTTTGGCCCCGAATGACACACACTATTTTTCATCATTACCTATGAGAAAAAGCTATCAACCTACTATAAGTTTAAATAAAACACAAATAAATTATTATTAATTAAACATTAATATTTATGTTGGACTAGCTGATGCCCGCGACTTTGTCCGCGTGGATTTAGTTTTTAAAGTCCCTCGGGAACTCCTCGATTTTCCAGGATAAAAAGTAGCCTAGATGTTGACCCGAGTAATAAGCTACCACAGTATAAAATTTTGTAGAAATCTGTGCGGTAGTTTTTACGTGAAAGAAGGACAAACAAACAGACAAACAGACAAAAAAAATTTAGCTTCTGTTTTGATATCTGTATCTTGAACACAATTAGAAGCAAAAACCCTTTTTTGAATCTATTTCATGTACAGAATTGGTTTCGTTTCTGTTTTATTATATGTATAGATAAAGTATGGGCTTATATCTGATCGACAAATTGACCACGTGACTTATCGAAGACAACAGCTTCTCAAACATTTTTGAATTTCGACACATACTAAAGCAGGAACGCGGTCCAATCAGAAGAGAGAAATGAAAAGTCCAAAAAAACAAAAATTAAATTTTGCTCCCACTATCCTCTGAAGCCAATATTCGTTTTTCGAATAGGTATGATGAAAGAAAATATACCTAGGTTAAGGCTATCGTCGTAGTGCGCTCGGTCCGTTGTGCCAATCTCTATAGTGATGCCCTGTGTGAAGTCTATGTCCAGAGATGACACTTCAGACGCATCAAGAGCATTCAGGATTGCATCTTCCGATATTTGAATACAGTTTTCGCTCCCGTCGCTGTTACTTTGGGATATTGAATCTTCTGTGAAAAAAGTAATATTAAGTATATGTATTGAATAAACACATGCCCTATTTTTCAGTCAGTTTGCAGTTCAAATGAGATCCATCTGACCGCAACATAGGCCATTACAAGAAAAATAATAATGTTCTCCTAACCACATTGCTAACTTCCATACAGATTTGCCATCTGAGTGGGAGATATTATAGCGGGAGATGCGGGTTGTTACGTTCCCTCAAATATGGTTGAGCGAAGCAATGGCTGGATCATGCGTCATGCTCGTGAACGGGTGCCACCAGCGAGAATGGGGCTGATTTCTGTCTGCCCTTAACGTGTTGAATTATAATTAAGTATGCTTTTGTGGAACTCATTGTGGAAACACTGCATAGCAGAGTATCTATTGAATTGTAGACTTGTTTTGAAAAGAGCAACCACCTAGTTTCATGCTGGTTCTTCTCGGCAGGAAGGGCATTCCGAACCAGTGGTAGACTCATTGATGATTCAAAAGCACTTTTAAAAAAGTTTATTTGAATAAAAACATTTCTTTTCTATTCTATTCTATTCTATAGTGCACAAGTGTGTTGCGCAAACACAGGTTCACTCTCTATTCCCTCACTCTTATAATCCGACCAGACGGAGATTGGCGCAGGCGGACCGACTGTTTTTACGTGCTCTACGAAGCACGGGTGTGGCATGCCACTAACTTCCTAACTCTGTGCTAGTGTGGAGAATTTCTGAACAGAAAACCAGATACTTTTTTTTAGCCCAAAAGGAATCGAATCTGGGACCTCGTCATCTGCAATGATTATGCTAACTACTAGACATACGAGGCAGTTAAGATCAGTTACATGATCTGCCATGAAGGTTGGCAATTCTATTAAACAATAAAGAAAGTAAACGAAACGAAACAAATTTTTTGAATGTTAATGATTACATTATATATTATGTGAGGTGTTAATTATTATCAACAACAGCTTAAAGCTAAAGGCAGAAAGGTTTTCAAATGTGTCCTGTAGGGCTAACACTCCACAGGCATGAGAAAATATATTTGTCTTCTAATTTACTCAGTGAATAGAATAGGAATAGAATAGAATAGAATAGAAATGTTTTTTATTCAAATAAACTTTTACAAGTACTTTTGAATCGTCAATGAGTCTACCACTGGTTCCAATCTTTTAAGGGATATCAGGAGAAAACCCTACTGGTCTGAGAAGATCCAACTACTACTTATACCAAATCATTTTGCTACAGGAAAACTACCTTTAAAATCACCATGTATTTAGAACTGTCAGTTTAGGTTTCACACTAAAGAATTAGCACCAATGCATTCTTACTTTCTTCTTCTTCTCATAACATTATTAGAAATTAAATTTTCTTACCGCCAAACTCTCTGTTTTTATTTATAAGATGTCTTAAATGTTTGCCAATCTTTGATATTGCCTCTTTGACTCTCTTTTGATTTACTTCTAATGCACTTAACCTTTGTGTGAGTGCAATCCTTCTGTCTGGTACCACTGCCATGAGATTAAATCTAGAAAGAATAGCAATATCATTTTGTATCATAAATTATTTCTTATTTATATAAAGGTTCATATCATTTGCATTATAAATTAGCTTAGGTACACAAGTTTTTATGTACAGAAAAGAGTATGTCGCCTACTAAAAACGTTCGTAAATAATAATAAAATTACATCATTTTGCTTTACATTTAAATTCGAAATAATATGTGAAGAATACACGACAAGGGGCTCATAGAAAACTGGGATAATAATTATAAGAAGTGGCCATTAAATACTTTATTGCCCTGTTTTTGATCAATGATTTTTTTAACAAGCCGATTGTTTGATTTTGAAAAAAAAAGCCCCTTTTGTCATGTACCCTTCATCTGAGATGACCAAAAAAATTACATCTGTGCAGGCACAATATTTTGACTGACATTGTGTCTTTCTTCTTTATCAACCAATAGACATCCAAGGCTAGACAAGTATGGACACAATCCATACAAGGTTATGTATGGACTTCCACAGGTCTCAATCATGTGCCACCTGCAACCAGCTACCTCCTGCAATTTGTCTGATGTCAGTCCACCTAGTGGCCACTACTACAGCACTTGGAACCCCCATGACCATCATCCTTCGAAAAATTTGTCCTGCCCTTTTTCACTTCAGCATGGTGACTCGCTGAGCTGGTTAGCTTTGGATCTCATTTCTGAAATCACTCTAGAAATGAGTAGCAATTATTGATTTCATTTTCAGTGTGAGCAGAACATTTTCTGGATACCTGATGTCATGCACCTGCTCCCCAGCATCACGCCCCAGTCTTTCGGCCATCATCCTCCTGAACTTGTCCGTCCAATCCTCATCCGAGGCCCAGGGGCCATGGTCAGTGGGATAGGGCTTTAATCCATCCAACTCAAATAGAGAGCCATTGATTGGCACAAAGCTTACAAAGTGGTAGGCTTCACCTGAAATTGCATGATTTTTGCCATGTTTAATTATATTAGTATAATTATATAATTTAAGGTGTATGTTTGTATCATCTGTTTCTTTTTTGCTAGCCTTTTCTTTTATCCACTATAATAAGGTCTCTTTATGTGCACACTATTTTTTATGATATTGTGCCAGTCCTATCCATGTTTTACCCACAAGCTTGATGATATTGTGGACATGTTGTGATGGACTAGCTGAATGGTTGTCATCCCACTTTTCTCATTGTATGTGGTCCCCACATATGTGTTTGTATATCAGTATTTTATTTCATTGATATTCATTATAACAGTAAAAAGTTTACCTGTGAAGCGACCAGTAGAAACACCAGCATTTTTTTCAGTCTTTTTGCGGGCTTGTGGTATTGCATGTGAATTATGAGCACAGGCCAATTCTGGAGTATTCCCTATTGCCCAGCCTTTGTTCTCAGGATTCATACAAAGTGTATGATGCTAAAATTTTAATTCATTAATTAACTATGTGCAACTGCATTGCAGAAGAGGAGTGGTGCTTAAGCCCATTTATTTCATTCAAGTGTATTCAGCAGATAGACTCAAAAACCTACACACTACATGTAGTGTCCAGGTGCTCTCTTTATTCCCTCTTTTGCATAGCCCCAAGGGATGGTAATCCAATAAGATCAGAGATCAGGGCCAGCAGCATTACATAATCTCAGAAGCTTTAGAGGGAGTGTACATCTCCACTCTCTCACACACTCACACTCACACACTGAGAACTTCTTGACAAA
This sequence comes from Oeneis ivallda, assembly GCA_029955525.1. NCBI lineage: Eukaryota > Metazoa > Arthropoda > Insecta > Lepidoptera > Nymphalidae > Oeneis > Oeneis ivallda. Next base: position 10,819,218 of record JARPMR010000016.1, on the reverse strand, counting down.
CTCTATAACTCTATTTCTTCAACCAGGACTCAAACCTGGGACTTTTATAATTAAGCTAGCTATTAGACCAACAAAAAAAATCCATTTGAAAGTAAGCAAATTCAGTCTCAAGATTATCTTATTAGATTGTCTTATTATATATAATAATTATCTTCAAATTAGTGATTGGCCAAATGGCATACCTTCAACCTGCTAAGCGTTTCCCCTAAATGAAGGTTTGGGCAATTCAACAATATTGATAGCAGTGCATGGGTCGCGCAACTGTTGGGTACCATTTGTTGAGCGAAGAATATGTTATTAATTGTTTCTTCATCGCGAACGAAACTTTCAATTTGTTCCACAAACTTGCGACGTGAACGTCTTTCTTCAATCCAACGGAATAGGAAGATAAACCCGTAAACTGGGCTCTCTAAGGGTTTATGTAAATCGTATATTTCTTCCACTTGAACTCCTTTAACTCCGAAATCTTCTAGTAGTAAAGTAAACAATCCTGGATCGCTCTCTAGTTCTAACCACCCCTCTGTTAGGCTATTTAATTCAACGGGCATCTTTTTCATATATATAATAATTAGTGTATATTTTCTGGTTAATTTCGTTTAATTAAAGCATTTTTGACCCGAGTTTACTTATTTAAAATATTCTTCGCAATTTTTAAAATTGAACATTTGTTTCAATTTGTTTACACCAGTCATAGAGTAAAGTACCTAATCATAGTATCCTCTAATCTGTGTACCTAATATACCACAGGCCCCTGACACTCGCCTACAATAGGCTATTTGACTACTTTTAGAAAATCATCTTAAATTGTTAATAATGCTATGCTGAAGCTAACAAAACATATATTTCGGCATAATTTTCATTATTTTTCATAAAAATCGAGAAATAAATTCAAAAAAATAAATTGCCGCCGAAACGTTCCATTTGCTCTCATGACGTAACAGTTCACATTTCAAACAATGTCAATTTTATAATATGTGTTTAGGCCGCGTGTCGCATACTATTTGGTATTTAATAAAATAGTAACGATGAAAAACAGACGAAATTAGCCTATTACGCCGCACAAACACGTCGAAATGTATTGACAAAATGAGAATTCCATAGGTGGTGTGGACTGTGACGTCATTCGAGATCACGGAACGTTTTCGATCACGTGAACATGGCCAGAATTATAGCAATTTTATTTAATGTTTTCTAATTAAATAAAGCTTTATTTTTTAGTTTTGTCGTATGGAATAATGTTTTTAGATAATAATCTTTTAGGATGACACCAGTTGAAACGATATTTTTATTATAGTCAAATACCCTATTGGTTGTACCGTAAATATTCAAGATGGCGGATGACCCCCAAGAAGATTACCCATAGACAACAGATCATGGCATTGACAAACATAGAATTGCTGAGGACGATGGGACGGACTCTTTTCCTGTGTTGTGTTTGCGACGTTTGTTGACATAATATAATAATAAACTCTTTCCTTTGTTTTCTGGTCGGTGACTCTTTGCCAAAGAGTATAATAATATATACGGAGAAAGAGAGCCCTCTCACGGCATTTTATGCCAATTCATTTTGATGCGCCATCTGGTTTTTGGTACCAACACTAATTGATATATATACTTACGTATAGCTATCTATAGAATGTTTTGTACCATGCTATTCACAGGAATTCAATATTTTGGCGCCAAACTATAAGTTCTTTGTTTAGGAATATAATGGATAACACGTGTTACACATTGTGTTATTCCGACTTTCTGCGTTTATTATATATAAACTTTCAAACAGTTAAGCCAAGTAATATTCACAGAAAGTCAGGAATCAGGATATCCATAATATTCCTCAACGAAGAACTCATAGTTTGGCGCCAAAATATTGATTTCCTGTGAACAGAGCTTACACGGCAGAATAATTATAGCTTTCAGATATCAAAAAAATAAACTACAATAATGTTCCAGTGTGCTATTAATATTATTGTGGTAAAGGAACTTTTTTTCTATATCAATAAATAAACTGAATAAAATATAATATATACTTATTATTGGCTTACCACTTAAATAATATAATTATATATCTTACTAGGACAAAACTGGTATTCTCTGAACGTACAGAAGGGTAGGAATTTATAGCTAAAATAAGAGAAGTTTAATTTTCAAACTATTTTTTATTTTTATAATGTTTATATTTATTGTAATAAATAGCAGCGTTTTTCTTCAATTCGTCTTCACCTTCATATGTGATTTTGGCGGACAAAATTCGATTAATGTTTCTGCACCAACTGTACAAAATAATATTAATTGTGAAATCTAAAAAACATGCTTTTAGCTTTTCTTTGTGGATTACACAATCAAATGGGTATTCTACCAACACATCACAAAGTGCGATAATACTTTTCTTTAAATCTTTTTGGGGCACATTCTTTTTTAAAAATGAATTTGTAATATTTTGAATATTATGAAAGCATTTTTCAGCTCTTTGCGTTTGACGTTACGTTGGAAGACTATTCAGCAAAATTTTTTCAATTTTGTGATCGTTTGTTATCAAAATGCCTTGCAAAATCTGTTTAATTCCGACTTCTACTTCGAGTGAAGGCAAGCGATTATTCCGGGTACCGCGGAGTGAAAAATATCGTGAGATGTGGAAGATCAATTTAATGCCCTATGCTCCTCAACTATCACATATAAAGCCAAGTCATTTTCGTAGCCTATAAGTCTGTGAGAAGCATTTCGAAAATAAATATTTAAGTGGACAAAGGAAACGCTGTCCGAGTTTATTTACTTCTGCAGAGATTTCGACTGGAGTTCCCACTCAATCATTATTGGAACAGTTTCATGGTATGTACCTACAGTTTCTTTATAGCAAATAGGTAGTTTGATTTTTCATTACTGTTGTAGTACTGTCTAATTAATTTCTTCTTTATACATATGCCCATGTCATCCTAAAAGATTATTATCTAAAAACATTATTCTATACGACAAAACTAAAAAATAAAGTTTTATTTAATTAGAAAACATTAATTAAAATTGCTATAATTCCGGCCATCTTCACGAGATCGAAAACGTCCGTGATCTCGAATGACGTCACAGTTCACACCACCTATGGGCTGTGGAATTGTCATTGTTTGAAATGTGAACTGTGACGTCATTAGAGCAAATGGAACGTTTCGGCGGCAATTTACTTTTTCTCGATTTTTATGAAAAATACTGAAAAATATGCCGAATTATACGTTTTGTTAGCTTTAGCATTTGTATTGAGGTCGCTACAGAGATGCCGGATCGACTACCGGTATATCCAAGTGCTTGTACGAAAACACCACTATGTCAGTACGTATACAGGACCAGACTACGAGGCCAATCCACTTGCAGCGTGGAGTGCGACAGGGAGACGAAATCTCCCCGAAGCTCTTTACCGCTGCGTTGGAGGACGTCTTTAAGCTTCTGGATTGGAACGGACTTGGCATCAACATAAACGGCGAGTACATCACTCACCTGCGATTTGCCGATGACATAGTAGTCATGGCAGAGACTCTGAGAGACCTCAATACAATGCTCAACGATCTCAGCAGGGTTTCTCAACAGGTGGGCCTGAAAATGAACATGAGCAAGACGAAAATCATGTCCAATGCTCATGCTCATTGCTCCGCTCCACCCAGTAATTGTTGAGAACTCTGCACTCGAAATTGTGGACGAGTATATATACCTGGGACACAGTCCAGCTAGGTAGGTCCAATTTCGAGAAAGAGATCAACCCCTGAAATAAATTTAGTTTTAGTCGTTTTGTAGTAGGTAATGTTAAATTCAATAATTGTGTTCTCAATTTTACAGATGGTACCATCACTTTATCTGATTTATTACATGTTTTATATGATCCTCCTCATTTGCTCAAGGGAATTAGAAACAACTTTCTAACAAAGGACATTTTAAATGAAGGCAAAGTGGCTACATGGAAAGATATTATTGTTTAAATATATAATCTAGACAGTGAAATTGGAGAGGTGCGAATGCTTCCCAAATTGACAGAAGACTGTATCAATGAGCAGAAAATGAAAAAAATGAAAGTTTCAAACTGTTGCAGAGTGCTCAGCGAGAGTGTTTATAAAGCTTTAATTTGGCAGTGGAAATGTGGTAAATATTAATTTGATCCATTAAATATTACTAAACACAGTGAAAAATTAGTGGTTATACAGCCATCGCGAGTTGAATCACCTTTAGCATTACTATCAAGTCCACTTGTTTTTTTGTTTTTGAAATAGGTATATTTTTGTATTTGAAAAAAAAATCGAAATAATAAATATTGAAATACATCATAGTAGTACAAGTAAAGTACACTGACTGTGGCGCCATATTCCCAAATGGGAAGAGTCAAGAGGTTAAAAAAATATATAGAAAAACTACGCGAGCTCTCACAAAGCTCAGCTTTTTGCTAGTAATATAGATTAATATAATTCATGATATATTATTATTATAGACTAGCTGATGCCCGCGACTTCGTCTGCGTGGATTTAGTTCATAACATCCCGCGGGAAATCTTTGTCACCCTCCAGGCTCTCAGCTATACCTATCCAATAAATCACGTCAATCCGTAGCTTTGTAGCAGGAAACTTGATCGTCTTGCTCGCGGCATTGTTAATGATGATTCAAAGAGAAAACATATTACTGATGATATTATCAATTACGTTAAACTATAATTTTTATAATTGTTTTTACCATAATTTTTTACCATAATTAACCAAATACAAAATTACGTTTAGCTGTCATTTACGTTTTGTTCTTCCACTGTCATTTTCGTTTTTTTATTCCATGTCAGATGCATTTTTGTTATAACAGGTTTTATATTGACTTGACGGAAACGCGGTCGAACGGGATAAAAAGTATCCTATGTCCGTCTCCTGGTTCTAAGCTACCTCTCCACCAATTTTGAGCCAAATCGGTTCATCCGTTCTTGAGTTATAAATAGTGTAACTAACACCACTTTCTTTTATATATATAGAAGATTATTATGATATAGATTATAAGTCATGAATCACTCCTACAACTTCAATATAATAAATTGCACTTAAGCTTCGAGGATTCCAAAAGCACCCAGTTTACATTATACATATTATATGTATATAACATTTGTCATCACCTTTTTTTTCAGATAAAAGGAGATTTGGGGAAGAAGCAGACGATCAAAGAAAAATACGGCTGAAATTAATCCTAGAAATATTATTGTACATTGTCATTTGGGAAAATTCACACCTGTAATTAAATAGTTTAACATGTTTGTTTAATATAAAATAAATCTTTTTAATTGCTAATTTTGTGTTTTCTTGTAATTTATTTTTATTCAAATGAAAAAAATAGATACAATAAATAACGTGCAAGTAGGTAGGTATCGTATTGATTACATTCTCTTTGGTAGGTACTGAACTGAGACCTGAGACTATTTGTATTTGCTACCTTCATGATTTAGATTTAAAAAAAAAAAAAAGGTCGTTCGGTATACAGTGATAAGCTGTCAGTGTCAGTACGCTTGGGGGCTAGAAGTTCTATACGGGTACACGCTTTTCTTCTTGCGTGTCCTATCTGTATCTGGTATACATAATCATTAATCTGTGATATACCAGTTCACCGACCAGAAAACTCAAAACCCACAGTTTACACCCACAGATTAGAACACAGCATCACAGATTAATGATTAGCAGAGATTATAATGGATACTACGTACATGAAGGTACCAAATACATGGAGGTGCCCTACCTACAAAAATCGGGTACATACCTACAGAAAAAAACCTCATAAAATGGCCGCCCATTAGGGAGTGTGCTTCGAAACTATCGACATCGATAAGGAGTGAAGCGATAATCAAGCATTTATGTATAAGTAGTATTTATAGGTAATAATAATTACGTAACGTACGTTTGTACTCTATCAGGTACATATTATTCGCGTGGATTTAGGTTTTTAAAGATCTTGGAATATCCAAACAGTTTCGCTGCCGTTTTGTGAAATTGAAAGAGATCACCATATATAAAAAAGTACTCATTTATAAATTATAATATGTATCAATCGTTTGTTAATTATAAACCACTATTTCTTTTCATTAAAAGAGCAACTTGCTGGCTCATAGTAGTAGAATTTCTATAAGCGGTGGTAGAGTCAAAACATGACGTGCTTAGCATGAGACAGCTATCTGCATGCCCTACATATAAATAAACAAATATAGAATACTAGTTGACCCGGCGAACTTCGTACCGCCAACTTATTTATATAAATAAAACAAATAAACTATCCTAATCAAAAAAACTATCCTATTATTCGGCATGTGATGATGCACAGCATCTGTGAGATCACGTGCTACTTCCCTTTTAATCCTGTTAAGCTATCAGCCAATCATTAGACACTTCCGGTTGTTGTTTGTCACGTGGTCACAGGTATGGCGGCGCTCGCCGCGCTTTGCTCATAGCGTCGTTACTTCCCGGTTTGAAAACACGTTTTCACCGAAAATTATTTTAGAATCAGTGAAATTATTTTAGTGTAATTGCTGTAAATAAATAAATTCTAAAATAGTGAATTTGAGTGTAATCACCGTAAATTTTCGGTTAATGTGTGTTTTATCGGACTTCTAAACGTAATTATGGACAATTCCTGTGTGGATAACGTGAAACACATCGCCACGTGGCATCGTTACCACTGCCGCGGGCGCCAAGGCTGGGGCTTCTACCAGAAGCCAGCGTTATGCAGCGTCGTCGGGACGCTACGGATCACGAGTCCATTAATTTTGGATCGCAGGGTTAGTCACCGGCGTCAAGTGAGGTAAAAGGGAGAAATCTCGGTAAGTCACCCAGTTTTTCTTCTATATATGGAGTCTGGTCAGCTGAGTCAGCACATTGACCGACATTTTTGAGAAGCAATGTTTTTCTCGTGTTGTGCAACCGGCTCCGCCGATAGTGTTTGGTGACAATACACATTTTTGAGAAGCAATGTTTTTCTCGTGATGTGCAACCGGCTCCGCCGATAGTGTTTGGTGACAATACACGCAGTTTTGTGCGTGCACGCTACCGTCACTTTCATTCGCAGCGAGCGTAGCTATACTCCTATGTATACTTTCTTTATGTCGCGCGCTCTGTGCCGCCGCCATTATCTATTTCGTCTGTTGCTATGCCAGCGCAGATGCTACGCTGTGACTAGTACGAATATACGATGGGTATGAGTAACTTTTTACCTCATCCTGGTAATATCGAATAACTAAATGAAATTGAAATTGAAAGAATCGAGGCTTAGTTTATATTACCACTTGAAATAGAAAGATACAAAAATACCTCGTGCGTACTCAGAGCTTTTCTTGCTTGTAATTTTACAAAAATTGGTGATGCTACACAGGCCTTAAAGACCCTTTAAAACTTTGATCGTAAATTGTACTTACCACTATCTTAACCTCCCTCGACAATATTTCAATATTTGTGATACGATATGATACGATATGAAATACGATACGTTTCCCTGGATAGATGCTTAGTTTAAGCATTACAGAGGGGGGGGGGCAGTAACTGAATAATATGTAACGGTGTTTCAACCGATTTCAGGCAAACCGGCATGCATCTATACCCTAGAGCTTGACGATATACATTGTGTCTTAACCACAGTGACCCGTCAAAGTTCTCGCTGGAATGTAGGTAACCTCAGAGAATGACTTGTTGGAGTATCTCGATAAGAGGTTAAGCAGTTAATGAATTAATGAAACCTATGGTACTTAAACCCATATTGAATGATGGAGACTACTTTGTTAGTTCTAATAAGGCCATGGCCGGCATTTGTAATGCTTTGCCAGCCGAACGTATCTATGTTCAATGTGAACAAAATCTGTAACTTTTACTTTTTGTTGAGTGGTGGCTTTTTCGATCCTAATACTCAAAGCCAAAATTTGGAATGCCGTTCCGGTTTCCATTTTCTCTATAACCACTAAACTATAATTTGGGTGCCTTTAAAACAAAAGTGAATGGGCATCTTCTGGGCAAGCGCGCTTCTTCTCGGGGTGCATCCTCACTTGCCATCAGCTGCCATGGCATTCGGGGATCTGTGTAAGATACCTCTGAGTTACAAATATCTTTTTGAATTTGATAATGATCAAGTGAGAGTTACAGTTGCGGTTGTAAGTCATGAATAAGTAACATAAATAAAAATAAAAACTCTTGTGGGGATCTGCGTAAGATATCTCCGAGTTACAAATATCTTTTTGAATACGATGACGATCAAGTGATCATAGTTACAGTTGTGGTTGTAAGTCATGAGTAAGTTACATAAATAAAAATAAAAACTTTTGTGGGGATCTGCGTAAGATACCTCCTAGTTATGAAAATATTTTTAAATTCGATGATGATTTCATTGTAAGTCATGGCTAAGTTACATAATTAAGATAAAAACTTCTTGGGGATCTGCGTAAGATACCCTAGAGTTACAAATATCTTTTTGAATTCGATGATCAGTTGATCATGGTTACAGTTGTGGTTGTAAGTCCTAAATAAGTTACATAAATACTAATAAAAACTTTTGTGGGTATCCGCGTAAGATACCTCCTAGTTACGAACATCTTTTTGAATTCGATGATGATTTCATTGTAAGTCATGAATAAGTTACATAAATAAGATAAAACTTCTTGGGGATCTGCGTAAGATACCTTAGAGATACAAATATCTTTTTGAATTCGATGACGATCATGGTGATCATAGTTACAGTTGTGGTTGTAAGTCCTAAATAAGTTACATAAATACTAGTAAAAACTTTTGTGGGGATCTGCGTAAGATACCTCCGAGTTACAGATATCTTTTTGAATTTGACGATGATCAATTAGTGAATATGGTTAAAGTTGCAGTTGTATATATAAGAAATGTGTGGCGTGGACAGGTGGGTCCGTTGTCGGCCAATGACTCGCTGCCATCGCAGCTCGAGTTTTTCGGAGGCTGCCTCTGAGCGTATCGGAGGCAGTGGTAGTTGCTTTGGGCTCCGAAGGCCCTTCTCTATATAAGGGAATGCGACTACCATTTACCTCCTAACTTATACTTATTCTTGTCCAGTTTGCTCCCATATCCTGCCTAGCTTTGAAACCACCAAATTCATGAGGGTCAGTCGCTGTTGCGACAGGTGGTATGAATATGTGGGTCCAACTTTGGTATTTGCGCTGGTTAAGGTTGGAAAGAAATGTCAAGAGCAAGTTTCATAATCGAACGATCTATCCAGTCCTTTCACGCTGGAAGACGGCAAATCAACTCCAATGCCGCCAGTACCTCAAAAACATGACTCATAAAAAGCAACGAATCTTTTGAGAATCTTTAAAGGAAAGGACAACACAACAGGTGCCTCGCGGTCATTTCAACCCGAGTTTTACTGGGGCTGCCTCTGAGCGTATCGGGGGCAGTGGCAGTTGCTTAGGGCTCCGAAGGCCCTTTCTCAATGTAATGACGAGAATGTGACTGCCATTTACCTCCTAACCTACTCTTGTCTAATCTATTCGCGGGTTTGAAACCCCGGATAATAAAGGCATGTACTGCAGATGATAGACCAAAAGAGAAATTTTTGAATCTGGTGATCTAAAATCAGAACAGGAGAGTGCAGGTTCTTTCCGACAATGTGTCTCACCAAGGAAGGACCATAGCCCGAACATACCTATTTCCAACCTAGAGCGTCTCTATGAAGACAAGACATCACATAGCCTTCTGAAAACCACTGGATGGTAAAGTTGGATATTTCATCAATATATTTTAATCTGGGCGTCATGGAGTCTTAACGGTGATTCCTTCGACGGTTTTACAAATATCCAAAAGACTGATTCGAAAGCACTTTGTAAAAAGTTATTAAAAAATTAAAAAGAAAAAATATATATATTCTATTCTAAACACTGATCGATCTATTTGCCATCAACTAAACCAGAGTTGCGGATAACTATGTCAGCAAAGATTGCTGGTCTTACCCCTGTATCCGACCGAAGGTCGATTTCGGGCCGAAGCTGATTAATCGGCTATCGCCAAAATCAACCTTCGGCCAAGGCCAAAGGTTGATTAACTCTAAAAAATTCCGTTCCAGCTTAAAATGAATGCCTTCTAACGGGCATAATGTTATCGAATGGCATTGTATTATTTTAATTTTTAGTCTTCTTATTCCTTTAAGAGAGACACTACCTTATGACACTTGTCTGTGTTTGCCAACTTTTAGTCAGGTTAGGTTAACTTGAGTTCACATTTCCAAGTTAAACAAGTGCTCAAAGCAATCGCTCTTCGGAGTCCAAAAGCAGAGAAATCTTCGAGTTGGGACCCTAGTGACATATTTGCCAAATATTCTTCCAAATAGAGTAACCTTGTTTGAGGTGATACATAAACTGGCCTCTCGCTTTACGCTTTTGATCTCGCCTTTTTAAAAGCCCATTCAGGGTGATGACAATGTAATACTAAGTCTGGTTCGAAAATTGATAAATAGGCAATGCTTACAAAGGGTAACCCAGAGTCATAATTATTATTTTTTTATCGAAATAAAAGGGGAAACACGCAGCATTTGAGAATAAGATTGACGTATGGGCTTCACCCGAAAGCGTGTCTACGCTGAGCCCTATAGCCTTTCTGCTACTCTCTAACCTTACATAATGACCTCTTCAGTATAGAAGAGTTTCTTCTCAGTTAGTAATAATAAATGACAGTTCTTTAAGAGATTTAATGACGATATTTACATAAAAATGATTCAAGGAATGTCTCTGAAAGTTGGTCTGAAGTAACCTATTGAAAACATGTTTTTTGCAGAAAATTGGCTTCTCTAAGCCAATTAATTACTTTAAATACCTTCTTATGTTAATAATATACTAAACTTTTATTATAACAAATTATTTATTGGCCGATCAAATTTTAGCCAACCTTTTTAACTTGGTAACAAAAGATCTGGTTTGGTTTATATAGTACTTATCATATTGAATGCTGTCTGGAAGCTACAATTAGATTGTCACTTATTTGATGAGTACATTCTATTTTGTTTTGGAAAAATCCTTATGATTTTTATATTTCAGATATGCTTTTACATATTAATTTATTTTTAAATATAGATCACATCCTTCTATAATATTATAATTTCCTTAGAATTATAATTTCTTCACATAGCGTCGTTTGTGGTCACCAGGAGTTAATAAACACGTCTCTCACAGATGCTGTGCATCATCACATGCCGAATAATAGTGCAAGTTTTACAAAACAATAAAACTTGTATTATTTAGCAGAGATGATGCACAGCATCCCAATAAGGCCTCCTGGTGTGAGACTTCTATGAGCAAAGCGCGGCGAGCGCCGCCATACCTGTGACCACGTGACAAACAACAACCGGAAGTGTCTAATGATTGGCTGATAGCTTAACAGGATTAAAAGGGAAGTAGCACGTGATCTCACAGATGCTGTGCATCATCTCTGCTAAATAATACAAGTTTTATTGTTTTGTAAAACTTGCACTATTTTTCAAATTGGACTAAATTACAGATAGTAACGAAGTTAGATCAAAATCGGTTAAATAGTTTAGGAGTCCATCGTGGACAAATAACGTGACACGTAATTTATATATATTACTAGCTGACCCAGCGAACTTCGTACCGCCTTCTTCTTTCTTACTTCTTTCGTACTTATCTATATAAATAAAACAAATAAACTATCCCAATTCAAAAACTATCCTATCTTTTAAGTTGGACCAAATTACAGATAGTTACGAAGTTTTATAAAAATCGGTTAAGTAGTTTAGGAGTCCATCGTACAAGGATTTTTTTTTTCTGTTAAATCATTGTTTGTATTAGCTGGGTTTTTCTTGAACAATTGAATATTTATTTGTTAAGAGGAACGCAATTCTCAATTCTGCCATCTTTTCTATCAGCTTTTATTAATTAGTAATCTCTTCTAAGCCCTCTTGTTGTAATTGAATTGCACAGGGATTATTATTAAATCCACCTCTTGCTCTTACCGCAGAAAAGAAATGTATCACACGATCTTTTCATATTTTATGTAGAGGGATGTGTGTTTTATTTATATTTTCCACGCCTATAGCACCCATCCATTTTTTCTTTAAGTTTTCACTAGCCGGAAATCTGAAGATAAGAAGTATAATATTAGTAAAATCTATACTGATATTAAAATGCGAAGACGGCGACGATTTATAAAATAAAATATTACCATAATACATCTATTTGTTTTATTTCTCATGTTCCTTCATGATCACATTTTTTTTATTTATTTCACACACAATTATTAAAGAAAACTCTCAGATCCTTAGTAAAATTAATCGTCATAACTAAATTATCCGTTCAGAAATATTTAATTTCTTGATATACTTAGTTTCTATTAAAGTAGTAGTTGTTTAGATATTATACTACTATAAACGAGAGGAATCGATTCGGAAATATTCCATTTCCGTATCGAATAATTTCGTAACGTCACTATTTAGTACTTGTCATAACGTTGCAACACTGAAAATGTCAAATCTGGAATCGAATTAAGCAGGTGAAACCACATTTGTGAGGATCGATTCGGATTTGCCCATACAAAACTGTCATTTTCCATAGAAACGTGTACGGATCAAATCGGCTTTTCGATGCGTACACGACTAAGGTGGATTAAACGGATCTGCCCGCGAAATTCAAATTTAATTTGGTTGTTCGCAATTTCTAAACTAATACGACAAAGTAGGCTTATGGCATTCTAATTGCGCCAATGGCAGTATCATCTTTACAGGTTTATATAGAAATCTTTACTTGAAAGTGAGTAACTCACGTCTAACTCGATATTCTGACTATTGTAATGTGAATGGTGGATTATACGGGCAGACCCGTATAATCCACCTTAACCATATTGAGCGCCCCCATTGCCAACAAAAATTTAATTTATTTTCCATATTTTTTTTTATTTAATTAACTCTAAAAAAGTTAAATTAGTAGGTAGGTAACCTACTAATTAATTGACTTGTATTTTTTTCTATGTAGATATGTGCGTGTACACCGATTTCTCCGAGATTTCAGGACCGATTCGTATGATTTTTTTTTAATCTAAAGAGAATGTTTGCGATTAACTATGAAGATATAGAAAATATCGACAATCGTAAGTGTAACATGGCTACGGGGCTGTTCGCGCTAAAATGTCTGACGGTCTTTCGCACTGCATTCGAAACTAGCTGTATCGAAAATTTCGATATTGTAGGTAATAGATATAAAGCATACTTAGACTACAACGTTGAACTCGAGGCCCCAACTCTTCAATAGTGTATTTGACTATATTAAAACTAGTGGTTCGCCCCGAACTGAGACCTCGCGGTAACGGTTTCCCATAATTGACGATCAAAATTGACATTATTATTATGCCCGTTTTCACCAACCATACCTAAATCATCCCATTTGTAGAAGTCTATTTACGTAAGTAGCCCCTAAATACAATCCTAACATCCCAATGTCATTTTCACCTTTAGTTGTCTCGTAGAGGTTCGTAATAACAAAGTTGACAGAAAGTGTCAACTAACTTAACATAGGTAGCCCGTAAAGGTTAGGGAACTGTTATAGTGAAATCCTCAAGGCCTCAATCAAACTTAGGTATAGTTTTTTGGAACATTCAAATTAAATTACTTGTACACAGCGTCAACTATCGACACGATCAGAAACATGTAAAAACAAACTGCAACGTGAAGTTTTATTGATGTTTGCTAAATGACTAAATAATAATTTTAATTGAATAATATGTTACATATATACGAGATGAGAGCGCCATCTATTGACATCATTGTGAAGTTCTGTTGTTGCTGCTCATTAAAAGTTAAATAATTTAGTTTCCTTATTACATTTATCTAATTTTAGTATTTGTTGTTCAAGTACATGATATTACGCTAAAATTGTAAAGCTTTCAAGCCCCAGCTTTCAATGGTTATTCCGTTGTGAGGTCAAATATAATCTCCACTTTGAAAGCCCCCCATTTCATCAATTTTAGGAAAAAAATTAAAAAAAATACTTTTGTACTCTGTTTCAAATTATCTTTAAAATGAGGTACTGTAACCCTATGAAACGCAAAATTTTTTTTTTCTTCGCATTCGCTTCTATGAGAGCCCCCCTCAAATAAAGATTTTTATAACTTTTTAAGCCATTTTCGGCTGGAGGCCATCGGTTTACATATTATATCTAAAATTGAAGTAATTACGTTCAGTAATTCAGAAGTTATAAGGCTCTGACAGACGGACGGACGGACGGACGGACGGACGGACGGACAAGTGCAAATTCACTCAAGTAGACTCAAAGACCTTCGCTTCGCTCGGTCGAATATCGTTTCATCTGGTGTCATCCTAAAAGATTATTATCTAAAAACATTATTCCATACGACAAAACTAAAAAATAAAGCTTTATTTAATTAGGAAACATTAATTAAAATTGCTATAAGTCTGGCCATGTTCACGAGACCGAAAACGTTCTTGAATCTCGAATGACGTCACAGTTCACGCCACCTTTGGGCTTTGGAATTGTCTTTGAACTGTGTGTGAACTGTGACGTCATGTAAACAAATGGAACGTTTCCTCAGCAATTTATTTTTTTGAATTTATTTCTCGATTTTTATGAAAAAATACTGAAAATTATGCCGAAATATACGTTTTGTTAGCTTCAGCATAGCATTATTAACAATTTAATATGATTTTCTAAAAGTAGTCAAATACCCTATTCTGATGCTGATTGTAAATTCATATTGTAAAGACCAAGTCTCAATCAAGTCATAATCTTTAGACTACACCATTGAACTGAGCATCAGACCCGATGCTGCAAGGTATTGCACTCCTAGGCCACTAAAAAGCTTAAAATGAAAACAATTTAAAAAAAAACCAACTTTAAACGCCTTGATATCTATAATATAATAAAACTGTAACAGGTCCAATTCTGTACATTGAAGATATTTTGAAAATTTTTGTTTGAGGGCACTCTATAATCGATACTGAAGCCAAAACAATTTTTATTTTATTTTTTGTCTGTCTGTCTGTCTGTCTGTCTGTCTGTCTGTCTGTCTGTATCTTGGCCGCGCATCACGCCGAAACTACTGGACGGATTTAAATGAAACTTGGCATGATTTAAGTTCATACTACGAGGTATAATATAGGATACTTTTTATCCCGAAATTCAGCACGGTTCCCTTGGGAGAGGGGATGAAAGTCAAAATGAGAATTTAGCTGTAATTCATTAAGGCGTATTCCGATTTTATTCATTTTTTTTTTGTTAGAAAGCAGGTACTTTAGAGATTGTCCTGTAATTATTTCAAGGTCGTCAATTTAGTAGTTCAGAAATTATAGACATCACAATCTTCAGTATAAGGTCTAAATTACTTGAACCCCGGAATCTACAGGATACTTTGAATGTACGGCTCATCTTAAGCTGGCATGCGTACTTTATCGTATATAGCCATCGTGGATAGCCCTATATTGTCAAAGTCAAACTACTCCAGAGGCGTCAGATTTTGTCCGATCATTATACCTACCTACATACTACATAGTAGGTATGGATGTAATACATCGTATGGACGTAATGTTACAGTGTTTTCATAAGCAATTTAATATTCTAATCATACTAATATTATAAATGCGAAAGTGTGTTTGTTTGTTGGTTTGTCCTTCAATCACGCCACAACAGAGCCACGGATCGACGTGATTTTTTGCATGGGTACTATAGTTGAGGACCTGTAGTTCACGAGGGATTTTAAAAACTAAATCCACGCGGACGAAGTTGCGGGCATCAGCTAGTAATATATAAATTTGTTGCTACAATGTTGAAGTCGGACGGGCATATAAGAAACGTCGAAAAAAAAGGAGGCGCAACATACACCAGTGGCGGATTTACACTGAAATAAGAATTTTCTCCTTTTACATTTTGGAAGTAATTTTTTTTGTTATATAGTAGATATTAGGTACCAGAACAATTTAGGAGCACCATTCTACTAAATATATCTGCGTGATGGATCTGTAAGCGATTAGAGAACTTACATTTAGTTTCAAGAAAGGTAGTTCTACAATCTACACCATAAATGGCTTTTTAATTTGTTGCCATAACATGATGTTCTAATGTTTGGCATGCCTAATTTATGGGGTAACTAGCGACCCGCCCCGGCTTCGCACGGGTAGTAGAGCATATTATTACGCCTATGCAGTATGCTTTGCAAACAAAAGGTCGTTATAAAGTCTCACTACGGTGGAAAAATTAAATAAAGGCACTTATATCGTTAGTTTTTCGAACCTCAATGGAATCTTGACGAAGAAAAACTAACTGACATGGAAAATTAAATAAGTGCATCAAATACTTATTCAAAATTTTGGTGAGGGAAATCTAAATAGTTGCTTTTTATTTTTTTTCTCACAAACAAGTGAATCAAAATTGATGTCAAGCAGATTCGGACATAGATACAGTAACAAACTTTACTTAACATATAAAAACATGTACAGCAAAATTGTTTATGAAAACAAAGTTATCGCCATTTTTTACGCAAAAAACACTAAATCTCGTTTTACTCGCGATAGTGGTTTTGTTAGTTATTTAATTTTCCAACTAAGTACAGCGACGGTATGATAAATTGATGCTCAATTGACTGAATAAATTAAATTCCTAAAATAAGATGCTCAATTGACTGAATAAATTAAACTCCTAAAATAAGATGCTCAATTGAATTGTTATAGGGCATGCGCCATCTTGCCATCCAATCGTAAACGATGGCGGCAAAATAATCAATGTCCTTTTTCTCAACTCCTAAATATAAAGCTTTATTTTAAAAGAAAAAAATAATTCACATTATTTATTGTAAAATTATTATTAACATATTTATAAGCCACTTGAAAAAATTTAAGATTATTAAAATAGAATTGTAGTGAAAATGTAGTGAAAGTGGGCGCGGCCTGTGTCTGGTTGGGTATCATTGGTAGGGGGAGTGGGGGTGGTGGTAGGGATAGTGGAAGGGTGGGAGCTTCGTGCTACACTGCGCGTAGTTCACTCGCCAGTCGACGTTTTGCTGCCGAGCAGGCAACAGGTCTTCACTCTGTCCGGACAGGCAGAATTAATAAAGCTTGCGGCTCCCATGCCGCGCTTACATCGGGTGAGTTTTTATTTTTTATTCCAGTTTTGTACGCTGTGCGTTTGAAATATTTACAGCCGTATTTAAATTTGAATAATTTTGCTGCAGTCAGCAGTAATTTTAAAAACTGATTCAAATGAAAGTATATATGAATTTTTCGCGCGATAGTAATCTAAAGTAGTTTTTCTATTTATCTATACGTTATCATTCCCTAAACATCATGTAAATTTTGAAGCTTTTTTCCACTGCTTCATTCTACCCTCTAATACAAAAAGTTTAATTTTAACGTGCAGTTCCTTGTGATAATAGAAAATAGAATAGAATAGAAATGTTTTTTATTCAAATAAACTTTTACAAGTACTTTTGAATCGTCAATGAGTCTACCACTGGTTCGGAATGCCGTTCCTGCCGAGAAGAACCACCAAGAAACTCTGCAGTTGCTCTTTTCAAAATACTTTTACAATATACTTAATAGATATTATTCTATGTATGCAGAGTTTCCACAATGAGGGGAAGTTCCACAAAAGCATACGTAATTATTTCTAATTATAATTCAACACATGTTAATCTTTCTGCTAACTTAGTCTACCCTCGTAACTACGGTGTCGTTCCATAAACCTATCCCCATTTAAATTTTGAAGCTTTTTCTGTCTACTGCTTCATGCAAAAAGTTTAATTTTAACGTGCAATTTCTGGTGATAATCTTGTTGCCAACTTAGTCTACCCTCGTCTACCTTCGCCATTTTCTGATACCTAGGTATATGGTGTCATTCAATAAACCTACCCATAAATAATTTTTTTTGTTTGCTTTCTTGGGAACTTAGCTTTCTTGCTTGGTTGGGAAGGTGAGCGGTGCTTAGCTTGTTACTGCATGTTTGACCATTCAGATTTTTTTCTGTTAGCGGATTATAGCAAAATAATTTTGATTGTTGTTTTTTGTTCTTGTTCAAGTCACGGTCTGGGCGGCGACGAGGCGCACTGGCGCTACTGGCAGCTGCCCGGCAGCGCCCACGCGGCGCAGAGGCTGCGCGCGCTGGTGCCCACCGCCTGCTTCCCGCCCCAGGAGAACCCCGCCGCCTACGCCAGCTACCGGTGAGTGCAGCCATCCACTACATTCGCGGTCACGTCGGTTATTTTCATCATACCTGTTCGAAAAACCAAAATTGGCTTTAGAGGATAGCTAGAGCCGAATTTTGTTATGGAAGTTTGAGCTTTCTCTTCTGATTGGTCCGCGTTTGTGCTTTATTGTGTTTTACTATTTAGTTATCTGAAAAGATCGAACTTATTACATAATATGAAAAAGCTACTGGCCGGTTAAGTTTTGGCGGCAATGCGCACTGAAAACACATGCGCAGTGTGCATTCAGATGATTTTTCTCGGAAATTTTCACCCAAGTGTTCTACATAGTAATTTATTGCAAACTAGCTGACACGGCGAACTTCGTACCGCCACCTTATCTATTATAATTTTTTTTTTTAAAAAACCTTCCGTGGACCTTAAGGAACATACAAAAAAAAATAAATTAACCGAAATGGTCCATTCATTCTTGAGTTATGCGCTTACCAACATTCATTTTTATTTATATATATAGTTAGAAGATAGATAATAATTACGCTATGCTTATAATACAGAATAACTCCTTCGAGTAACAAAATATCATTTTAGCCCCTCTTAACATAAATTTTTTTGCAGTTCGAATCATCATGGCAGCCGGGGGCACCTCGCAGCCTCCAGTAGGGAACCTGGCGCGGCTGCTGTAGTGGTGCGGTATGCTGCCGGCGCGGCTGCTATCGTCGTGCGCATGCTGCCGGCGCGACTGCGGTCGTGGTGTCTGGACGTCTTGTGTTGTGTGTTGATGCATGTAAGCCGTGGTGCATGTGAGTTGTGGGGGCATTGCTTGCTTGGGAACTTAGCTTTCTTTATTGCAAATAATAATTTCGCTATGCTTATAATACAGAATAACTCCGAGTAAATATAAATAGTATAGGAGATAAAGGAGGGTACCCAAAAAAAAAGTATCCGAGCGCGCGCACTAGTAACCCCGAGCCGATCTACGAGTCGGGAGGGGCGACGATGTAGCGATCGTCGGCCTTATAAGCGCAGCGTGGTATTTGTTCGCTCACTTTTATTGGGACGAGCGTATTATTATATAATTGTCCATTGGTTGATTTGTTCATTTTGATAGTTACCCTCACGTTCAGATGGTGGTTTGTCTGTCGTGCTGTGGTTATTAGCTGAGTGGAAAGGGGCCGTTATTGGGGATGGTGGAGACGGCTTAGGTAGGGTTTCAGCGTTTTAAGAGATGCGTTCTCTTATAGCCTGATTAGTATTTTTTGAGGAATAAATCCGCTTCTGATAACTTTTAAATAAATCCGCTTCTGATAGCTTATAATAAATAAATTTTTACATATTACATAATTTTTTTTGCAGTTCGAGTCATCATGGCAGCCGAAGGCACCTCGCAGCCTCCAGAAGGGAATCTGGCGCGGCTGCTGTCGTGGTGCGGCGTGCTTCCGGCGCGGCTGCTGTCGTGGTGCGGCGCTTTGCTGGCGCGCGTGCTGGACGTCTTGTGTTGTGTGTTGGTGCATGTTAGCGGTGGTGCATGTGAGTTATGGTGGCATTGCTTAAATGTTTACTCGTAACTTAAATGTTTTTTGCAGTTCGAGTCATCATGGCAGCCGAAGGCACCTCGCAGCCTCCAGAAGGGAATCTGGCGCGGCTGCTGTCGTGGTGCGGCGTGCTGCCGGCGCGACTGCGGTCGTGGTGCGGCGCGTTGCCGGCGCGTGCACTGGACGTCTTGTGTTGTGTGTTTGTGCTAGCGGTGGTGCATGTGAGTTGTGGTGGCATTGCTTGCTTGGGAACTTAGCTTTCTTTATTGCAAATAATAATTTCGCTATGAATAACTCCCTCTAGTAACAAAATATAACTTTAGCCCCTCGTAACATAAGTTTTTTTGCAGTTAGTCATCATGGCAGCCGGGGGCACCTCGCGAAGGGAACCTGGCGCGGCTGCTGTCATGGTGCGGCGTGCTTCCATCGCGGCTGCTGTCGTGGTGCGGCGTGCTGCCGTGGTGGGGCGTGCTGCCGGCGTGGCTCCTGTCATTGTGCGGCGTGCTGCCGGCGCGGCTACTATCGTGGTGCGGCGTGCTGCCGGCGCGGCTGCTCTCGTGGTGCGGCGTGCTCCAGCGCTGCTGCTGTCGTGGTGCGGCGTGCGGCCGGCGAAGCTGCTGTCCTAGTGTGGCGTGCTGCCGGCGCGACTGCAGTCGTGGTGCGGCGCGTTGCTGGCGCGCGCGCTGGACGTCTTGTGTTGTGTGTTGGTGCATGTTAGCGGTGGTGCATAAGAGTTATGGTGGCATTGCTTGCTTGGGAACTTGGCTTTCTTTATTGCAAATAATAATTTCGCTATGAATAACTCCCTCTAGTAACAAAATATCACTTTAGCCCCTCGTAACATAAATGTTTTTTGCAGTTCGAGTCATTATGGACGCCGGAGGGCACCTCGCAGCCTCTAGAAGGGAACCCGGCGCGGCTGCTTTCGTGTTGTGGCATGCTGCCGGCGTGGCTCCTGTCGTGGTGCGGCGTGCTGCCGGCGTGGCTGCTGTCGTGGTGCGGTGTGCTGCCGGCGTGGCTGCTGTCGTGGTGCGGTGTGCGGCCGGCGTGGCTGCTGTCGTTGTGCAGCGTGCTGCCGGCGCGAGTGCGGTCGTGGTGCGGCGCGTTGCCGGCGCGCGCGCTGTACGTCTTGTGTTGTGTGGTGGTGCATGTGAGTTTTGGTGGCATTGCTTGCTTGGGAACTTAGCTTTCTTTATTGCAAATAAAAATTTCGCTATGCTTATAATACAGAATAACTCCTTCGAGTAAGAAAATATCATTTTAGCCCCTCGTAACATAAATTTTTTTGCAGTTCGAGTCATCATGGTAGCCGGGGGCACCTCGCAGCCTCCAGAAGGGAATCTGGCGCCTCTGCTGTCGTGGTGCGGCGTGCTGCCGGCGCGACTGCGGTCGTGGTGCGGCGTGCTGCCGGCGCGACTGCGGTCGTGGTGCGGCGCGTTGCCGGCGCGCGCGCTGGTTGTCTTGTGTTGTGTGTTGGTGCATGTTAGCGGTGGTGCATGTGAGTTGTAGTGGCATTGCTTGCTTGGGAACTTAGCTTTATTTATTGCAAATAATAATTTCGCTATGAATAACTCCCTCTAGTAACAAAATATCACTTTAGCCCCTCGTAACATAAATGTTTTTTGCAGTTCGAGTCATCATGACAGCCGGGGGCACCTCGCAGCCTCGAGAAGGGAATCTGGCGCGACTGCTTTCGTGGTTTGGCATGCTGCCGGCGTGGCTGCTGTCGTGGTGCGGCGTGCTGCCGGCGTGGCTGCTGCCGTGGTGCGGTGTGCTGCCGGCGTGGCTGCTGTCGTCGTGCGGCGTGCTGCCGGCGCGACTGCGGTCGTGGTGCGGCACGTTGCCGGCGCGCGCGCTGGACCTCTTGTGTTGTGTGGTGGTGCATGTGAGTTTTGGCGGCATTGCTTGCATGGGAACTTAGCTTTCATTATTGCAAATAATAATTTCGCTATGCTTATAATACGGAATAACTCCTTAGAGTTACAAAATATCATTTTAGCCCCTCTTAACATAAATTTTTTTGCAGTTCGAGTCATCATGGCAGCCGGGGGCACCTCGCAGCCTCCAGTAGGGAACCTGGCGCGGCTGCTGTAGTGGTTCGGCGTGCTGCCGGCGCGCGTGCTGGACGTCTTGTTTTGTGTGTTGGTGCATGTTAGCGGTGGTGCATGTGAGTTCTGGTGGCATTGCTTGCTTGGGAACTTAGCTTTCTTTATTGCAAATAATAATATCGCTATGAATAACTCCCTCTAGTAACAAAATATCACTTTAGCCCCTCGTAACATAAATGTTTTTTGCAGTTTGAGTCATCATGGCAGCCGAAGGCACCTCGCAGCCTCCAGAAGGGAATCTGGCGCGGCTGCTTTCGTGGTGCGGCGTGCTTCCGGCGCGGCTGCTGTCGTGGTGTGGCGTGCTACCGGCCTGCTGCCGGCGCGACTGCAGTCGTGGTGCGGTGCGTCGCTGGCGCGCGCGCTGGACGTCTGGTGTTGTGTGTTGGTGCATGTTAGCGGTGGTGCATGTGAGTTGTGGTGGCATTGCTTGCTTGGGAACTTAGCTTTCTTTTTTGCAAATAATAATTTCGCTATGAATAACTCCCTCTAGTAACAAAATATCACTTTAGCCTCTCGTAACATAAATGTTTTTTGCAGTTCGAGTCATTATGGACGCCGGAGGGCACCTCGCAGCCTCGAGAAGGGAACCCAACGCGGCTGCTTTCGTGGTTTGGCATGCTGCCAGCGTGGCTGCTCTCGTGGTGCGGCGTGTTGCGGCGTGCTGCCGGCGCGACTGCGGTCGTGGTGCGGCGCGTTGCCGGCGCGCGCGCTGGACCTCTTGTGTTGTGTGTTGGTGCATGTTAGCGGTGGTGCATGTGAGTTGTGGTGGCATTGCTTGCTTGGGAACTTAGCTTTCATTATTGCAAATAATAATTTCGCTATGCTTATAATACGGAATAACTCCTTAGAGTTACTAAATATCATTTTAGCCCCTCTTAACATAAATTTTTTTGCAGTTCGAGTCATCATGGCAGCCGGGGGCACCTCGCAGCCTCCAGTAGGGAACCTGGCGCGGCTGCTGTAGTGGTTCGGCGTGCTGCCGGCGCGCGTGCTGGACGTCTTGTTTTGTGTGTTGGTGCATGTTAGCGGTGGTGCATGTGAGTTCTGGTGGCATTGCTTGCTTGGGAACTTAGCTTTCTTTATTGCAAATAATAATATCGCTATGAATAACTCCCTCTAGTAACAAAATATCACTTTAGCCCCTCGTAACATAAATGTTTTTTGCAGTTTGAGTCATCATGGCAGCCGAAGGCACCTCGCAGCCTCCAGAAGGGAATCTGGCGCGGCTGCTTTCGTGGTGCGGCGTGCTTCCGGCGCGGCTGCTGTCGTGGTGTGGCGTGCTACCGGCCTGCTGCCGGCGCGACTGCAGTCGTGGTGCGGTGCGTCGCTGGCGCGCGCGCTGGACGTCTGGTGTTGTGTGTTGGTGCATGTTAGCGGTGGTGCATGTGAGTTGTGGTGGCATTGCTTGCTTGGGAACTTAGCTTTCTTTATTGCAAATAATAATTTCGCTATGAATAACCCCCTCTAGTAACAAAATATCACTTTAGCCCCTCGTAACATAAATGTTTTTTGCAGTTCGAGTCATCATGGCAGCCGGGGGCACCTCGCAGCCTCCAGAAGGGAATCTGGCGCGGCTGCTTTCGTGGTGCGGCGTGTTTCCGGCGCGGCTGCTGTCGTGGTGTGGCGTGCTACCGGCCTGCTGCCGGCGCGACTGCAGTCGTGGTGCGGTGCTTCGCTGGCGCGCGCGCTGGACGTCTTGTGTTGTGTGTTGGTGCATGTTAGCGGTGGTGCATGTGAGTTGTGGTGGCATTGCTTGCTTGGGAACTTAGCTTTCTTTATTGCAAATAATAATTTCGCTATGAATAACTCCCTCTAGTAACAAAATATCACTTTAGCCTCTCGTAACATAAATGTTTTTTGCAGTTCGAGTCATTATGGACGCCGGAGTGCACCTTGCAGCCTCGAGAAGGGAACCCAGCGCGGCTGCTTTCGTGGTTTGGCATGCTGCCGGCGTGGCTGCTGTCGTGGTGCGGCGTGCTGCCGGCGTGGCTACTGTCGTGGTGCGATGTGCTGCCGGCGTGGCTTCTGTCGTCGTGCGGCGTGCTGCCGGCGCGATTGCGGTCGTGGTGCGGCACGTTGCCGGCGCGCGCGCTGGACGTCTTGTGTTGTGTGGTGGTGCATGTGAGTATTGGTGGCATTGCTTGCTTGGGAACTTGGCTTTCTTTATTGCAAATAAAATTTCGCTATGCTTATAATACAGAATAACTCCTTCGAGTAACAAAATATCATTTTAAGCCCCTCGTAACATTAATTTTTTTGCAGTTCGAATCATCATGGCAGCCGGGGGCACCTCGCAGCCTCCAGTAGGGAACCTGGCGCGGCTGCTGTAGTGGTTCGGCGTGCTGCTGGCGCGGCTGCTCTCGTGGTTCGGCGTGTTGCGGCGTGCTGCCGGCGCGGCTGCTATCGTCGTGCGGCATTCTGCCGGCGCGACTGCGGTCGTGGTGCGGCGCGTTGCCGGCGCGCGCGCTGGACGTCTTGTGTTGTGTGTTGATGCATGTAAGCGGTGGTGCATGTGATTTGTGGGGGCATTGCTTGCTTGGGAACTTAGCTTTTTTTATTTCAAATAATAATTTCGCTATGCTTATAATACAGAATAATTCCGAGTAAATATAAATAATATAGGAGATACAGGAGGGTTCCCAAAAAAAAAATGTATCTTAGCGCGCGCACGAGTAACACCGAGCCGATCTACGAGTCGGGAGGGGCGACGATGTAGCGATCGTCGGCCTTATAAGCGCAGCGTGGTATTTGTTCGCTCACTTTTATTGGGACGAGCGTACCGTCAACATCTCTTAATCGTGATGGGTTCACGCCTGAGTCATAATAATTGTCCATTGGTTGACTTGTGCATTTTGATAGTTACCCTCACGTTCAGATGGTGGTTTGTCTGTCGTGCTGTGGTTATTAGCTGAGTGGAAAGGGGCCGTTATTGGGGATGGTGGAGACGGCTTAGGTAGGGTTTCAGCGTTTTAAGAGATGCGTTCTCTTATAGCCTGATGAGTTTTTTTAGGAATAAATCGGCTTCTTATAACTTTTAAATAAATCCGCTTCTGATAGCTTAAAATAAATAAATTTTTACATAATACATAATTTTTTTTGCAGTTCGATTCATCATGGCAGCCGGGGGCACCTCGCAGCCTCCAGAAGGGAATCTGGCGCGGCTGCTGTCGTGGTGCGGCGTGCTTCCGGCGCGGCTGCTGTCGTGATGCGGCGCTTTGCTGGCGCGCGTGCTGGACGTCTTGTGTTGTGTGTTGGTGCATGTTAGCGGTGGTGCATGTGAGTTCTGGTGGCATTGCTTGCTTGGGAACTTAGCTTTCTTTATTGCAAATAATAATATCGCTATGAATAACTCCCTCTAGTAACAAAATATCACTTTAGCCCCTCGTAACTTAAATGTTTTTTCCAGTTCGAGTCATTATGGACGCCGGAGGGCACCTCGCAGCCTCGAGAAGGGGACCCGGCGCGGCTGCTTTTGTGGTGTGGCATGCTGCCGGCGTGGCTGCTGTCGTGGTGCGGCGTGCTGCCGGCGTGGCTGCTGTAGTGGTGCGATGTGCTGCCGGCGTGGCTGCTGTCGTCGTACGGCGTGCTGCCGGTGCGACTGCGGTCGTAGTGCAGCGCGTTGCGGGCGCGCGCGCTGGACGTCTTGTGTTGTGTGGTGGTGCATGTGAGTTTTGGTAGCATTGCTTGCTTGGGAACTTAGCTTTCTTTATTGCAAATAATAATTTCGCTATGCTTTTAATACAGAATAACTCCTTAGAGTAACAAAATATCATTTTAGCCCCTCTTAACATAAATTTTTTTGCAGTTCGAGTCATCATGGCAGCCGGGGGCACCTCGCAGCCTCCAGTAGGAAACCTGGTGCGGCTGCTTTAGTGGTTCGGGGTGTTGCGGCGTGCTACCGGCGCGGCTGCTATCGTCGTGCGGCATGCTGCCGGCGCGACTGCGCTCGTGGTGCGGCGAGTTGCCGGCGCGCGCGCTGGACGTCTTGTGTTGTGTGTTGGTGCATGTTACTGGTGGTGCATGTGAGTTGTGGGGGCAATGCTTGCTTGGGAACTCAGCTTTCTTTATTGCAAATAATAATTTCGGTATGAATAACTCCCTCTAGTAACAAAATATCACTTTAGCCTCTCGTAACATAAATGTTTTTTCCAGTTCGAGTCAGTATGGACGCCGTAGGGCACCTCGCAGCCTCGAGAAGGGAACCCGGCGCGGCTGCTTTTGTGGTGTGGCATGCTGCCGGCGTGGCTGCTGTCGTGGTGCGGCGTGCTGCCGGCGTGGCTGCTGTCGTGGTGCGATGTGCTGCCGGCGTGGCTGCTGTCATCGTACGGCGTGCTGCCGGTGCGACTGCGGTCGTGGTGCGGCGTTCTGCCGGCGCGGCTGCTGTCGTGGTGCGGCGTGCTGCCGGCGCGACTGCGGCCGTGGTGCGGCGCGTTGCCGGCGCGCGCGCTGGTTGTCTTGTGGTGTGTGTTGGTGCATGTTAACGGTGGTGCATGTGAGTTGTGGTGGCATTGCTTGCTTGGGAACTCAGCTTTCTTTATTGCAAATAATAATTTCGCTATGAATAACTCCCTCTAGTAACAAAATATCACTTTAGCCCCTCGTAACATAAATGTTTTTTGCAGTTCGAGTCATCATGGCAGCCGAAGGCACCTCGAAGCCTCCTCCAGGAGGGAATCTGGCGCGGCTGCTGTCGTGTTGCGGCGTGCTGCCGGCGCGGCTGCTGTCGTGGTGCGGCGCGTTGCCGGCGCGCGCGCTGGTTGTCTTGTGTTGTGTGTTGGTGCATGTTAGCGGTGGTGCATGTGAGTTGTGGTGACATTGCTTGCTTGGGAACTCAGCTTTCTTTATTGCAAATAATAATTTCGCTATGAATAACTAACTCCCTCTAGTAACAAAATATCACTTTAGCCTCTCGTAACATAAATGTTTTTTGCAGTTCGAGTCATCATGGCAGCCGGGGGCACCTCGCAGCCTCCAGAAGGGAATCTGGCGCGGCTGCTTTCGTGGTGCGGCGTGCTTCCGGCGCGGCTGCTGTCGTGGTGCGGTGTGCTGCCGGCGCGGCTGCTATCGTCGTGCGGCATGCTGCCGGCGCGACTGCGGTCGTGGTGCGGCGCGTTGTCGGCGCGCGCGCTGGACGTCTTGTGTTGTGTGTTGATGCATGTAAGCGGTGTTGCATGTGAGTTGTGGGGGCATTGCTTGCTTGGGAACTTAGCTTTCTTTATTGCAAATAATAATTTCGCTATGCTTATAATACAGAATAACTCCGAGTAAATATAAATAATATAGGAGATAAAGGAGGGTTCCCAAAAAAAAATGTATCCGAGCGCGCGCACGAGTAACACCGAGCCGAACTACGAATCGGGAGGGGCGACGATGTAGCGATCGTCGGCCTTATAAGCGCAGCGTGGTATTTGTTCGCTCACTTTTATTGGGACGAGCGTACCGTCAACATCTCTTAATCGTGATGGGTTCACGCCTGAGTCATAATAATTGTCCATTGGTTGATTTGTTCATTTTGATAGTTACCCTCACGTTCAGATGGTGGTTTGTCTGTAGTGCTGTGGTTATTAGCTGAGTGGAAAGGGGCCGTTATTGGGGATGGTGGAGACGGCTAAGGTAGGGTTTCAGCGTTTTAAGAGATGCGTTCTCTTATAGCCTGATTAGTTTTTTTTGAGGAATAAATCCGCTTCTGATAACTTTTAAATAAATCCGCTTCTGATAGCTTATAATAAATAAATTTTTACATAATACATAATTTTTTTTGCAGTTCGAGTCATCATGGCAGCCCAAGCTCGAAGCCTCCAGAAGGGAATCTGGCACGGCTGCTGTCGTGGTGCGGCATGCTTCCGGCGCGGCTGCTGTCGTGGTGCGGCGCTTTGCTGGCGCGCGTGCTGGACGTCTTGTGTTGTGTGTTGGTGCATGTTAGCGGTGGTGCATGTTAGCGGTGGTGCATGTTAGCGGTGGTGCATGTGAGTTCTGGTGGCATTGCTTGCTTGGGAACTTAGCTTTCTTTATTGCAAATAATAATTTCGCTATGAATAACTCCCTCTAGTAACAAAATATCACTTTAGTCCCTCGTAACTTAAATGTTTTTTGCAGTTCGAATCATTATGGACGCCGGAGGGCACCTCGCAGCCTCGAGAAGGGAACCCGGCGCGGCTGCTTTTGTGGTGTGGCATGCTGCCGGCGTGGCTGCTGTCGTGGTGCGGCGTGCTGCCGGCGTGGCTGCTGTCGTGGTGCAGTGTGCTGCCGGCGTGGCTGCTGTCGTGGTGCAGTGTGCTGCCGGCGTGGCTGCTGTCGTGGTGCGGCGCGTTGCCGGCGCGCGCGCTGGTTGTCTTGTGTTGTGAGTTGGTGCATGTTAGCGGTGGTGCATGTGAGTTGTAGTGGCATTGCTTGCTTGGGAACTTAGCTTTCTTTATTGCAAATAATAATATCGCTATGAATAACTCCCTCTAGTAACAAAATATCACTTTAGCCCCTCGTAACTTAAATGTTTTTTCCAGTTCGAGTCATTATGGACGCCGTAGGGCACCTCGCAGCCTCGAGATGGGAACCCGGCGCGGCTGCTTTTGTGGTGTGGCATGCTGCCGGCGTGGCTGCTGTCGTGGTGCGGCGTGCTGCCGGCGTGGCTGCTGTCGTGGTGCGATGTGCTGCCGGCGTGGCTGCTGTCGTCGTACGGCGTGCTGCCGGTGCGACTGCGGTCGTGGTGCGGCGTTCTGCCGGCACGGCTGCTGTCGTGGTGCGGCGTGCTGCCGGCGCGACTGCGGTCGTGGTGCGGCGTGCTGCCAGCCTGACTGCGGTCGTGGTGCGGCGCGTTGCCGGCGCGTGCGCTTGTTGTCTTGTGTTGTGTGTTGGTGCATGTTAGTGGTGGTGCATGTGAGTTGTAATGGCATTGCTTGCTTGGGAACTTAGCTTTCTTTATTGCAAATAATAATTTCGCTATGAATAACCCCCTCTAGTAACAAAATATCACTTTAGCCTCTCGTAACATAAATGTTTTTTGCAATTCGAGTCATCATGGCAGCCGGGGGCACCTCGCAGCCTCCAGAAGGGAATCTGGCGCGGCTGCTGTCGTGGTGCGGCGTGCTGCCGGCGCGGCTGCTGTCGTGGTGCGGCGCGTTGCCGGCGCGCGCGCTGGTTGTCTTGTGTTGTGTGTTGGTGCATGTTAGCGGTGGTGCATGTGAGTTGTGGTGACATTGCTTGCTTGGGAACTCAGCTTTCTTTATTGCAAATAATTATTTCGCTATGAATAACTAACTCCCTCTAGTAACAAAATATCACTTTAGCCTCTCGTAACATAAATGTTTTTTGCAGTTCGAGTCATCATGGCAGCCGGGGGCACCTCGCAGCGTCCAGAAGGGAATCTGGCGTGGCAGCTGTCGTGGTGCGGCGTGCTGCCGGCGCGACTGCGGTCGTGGTGCGGCGTGCTGCCAGCCTGACTGCGGTCGTGGTGCGGCGCGTTGCCGGCGCGCGCGCTTGTTGTCTTGTGTTGTGTGTTGGTGCATGTTAGCGGTGGTGCATGTGAGTTGTGGTGGCATTGCTTGCTTGGGAACTCAGCTTTCTTTATTTCAAATAATAATTTCGCTATGAATAACTCCCTCTAGTAACAAAATATCACTTTAGCCTCTCGTAACATAAATTTTTTTTGCAGTTCGAGTCATCATGGCAGCCGGGGGCACCTCGCAGCCTCCAGAAGGGAATCTGGCGCGGCTGCTTTCGTGGTGCGGCGTGTTTCCGGCGCGGCTGCCGTCGTGGTGTGGCGTGCTACCGGCCTGCTGCCGGCGCGACTGCAGTCGTGGTGCGGTGCTTCGCTGGCGCGCGCGCTGGACGTCTTGTGTTGTGTGTTGGTGCATGTTAGCGGTGGTGCATGTGAGTTGTGGTGGCATTGCTTGCTTGGGAACTTAGCTTTCTTTATTGCAAATAATAATTTCGCTATGAATAACTAACTCCCTCTAGTAACAAAATATCACTTTAGCCTCTCGTAACATAAATGTGTTTTGCAGTTCGAGTCATCATGGCAGCCGGGGGCACCTCGCAGCGTCCAGAAGGGAATCTGGCGTGGCAGCTGTCGTGGTGTGGCGTGCTGCCGGCGCGACTGCGGTCGTGGTGCGGCGTGCTGCCAGCCTGACTGCGGTCGTGGTGCGGCGCGTTGCCGGCGCGCGCGCTTGTTGTCTTGTGTTGTGTGTTGGTGCATGTTAGCGGTGGTGCATGTGAGTTGTGGTGGCATTGCTTGCTTGGGAACTCAGCTTTCTTTATTGCAAATAATAATTTCGCTATGAATAACTCCCTCTAGTAACAAAATATCACTTTAGCCTCTCGTAACATAAATTTTTTTTGCAGTTCGAGTCATCATGGCAGCCGGGGGCACCTCGCAGCCTCCAGAAGGGAATCTGGCGCGGCTGCTTTCGTGGTGCGGCGTGTTTCCGGCGCGGCTGCCGACGTGGTGTGGCGTGCTACCGGCCTGCTGCCGGCGCGACTGCAGTCGTGGTGCGGTGCTTCGCTGGCGCGCGCGCTGGACGTCTTGTGTTGTGTGTTGGTGCATGTTAGCGGTGGTGCATGTGAGTTGTGGTGGCATTGCTTGCTTGGGAACCCAGCTTTCTTTATTGCAAATAATAATTTCGCAATGAATAACTCCCTCTAGTAACAAAATATCACTTTAGCCCCTCGTAACATAAATGTTTTTTGCAGTTCGAGTCATCATGGCAGCCGAAGGCACCTCGAAGCCTCCTCCAGAAGGGAATCTGGCGCGGCTGCTGTCGTGTTGCGGCGTGCTGCCGGCGCGGCTGCTGTCGTGGTGCGGCGCGTTGCCGGCGCGCGCGCTGGTTGTCTTGTGTTGTGTGTTGGTGCATGTTAGCGGTGGTGCATGTGAGTTGTGGTGACATTGCTTGCTTGGGAACTCAGCTTTCTTTATTGCAAATAATAATTTCGCTATGAATAACTAACTCCCTCTAGTAACAAAATATCACTTTAGCCTCTCGTAACATAAATGTTTTTTGCAGTTCGAGTCATCATGGCAGCCGGGGGCACCTCGCAGCGTCCAGAAGGGAATCTGGCGTGGCAGCTGTCGTGGTGCGGCGTGCTGCCGGCGCGACTGCGGTCGTGGTGCGGCGTGCTGCCAGCCTGACTGCGGTCGTGGTGCGGCGCGTTGCCGGCGCGCGCGCTTGTTGTCTTGTGTTGTGTGTTGGTGCATGTTAGTGGTGGTGCATGTGAGTTGTAATGGCATTGCTTGCTTGGGAACTTAGCTTTCTTTATTGCAAATAATAATTTCGCTATGAATAACCCCCTCTAGTAACAAAATATCACTTTAGCCTCTCGTAACATAAATGTTTTTTGCAATTCGAGTCATCATGGCAGCCGGGGGCACCTCGCAGCCTCCAGAAGGGAATCTGGCGCGGCTGCTGTCGTGTTGCGGCGTGCTGCCGGCGCGGCTGCTGTCGTGGTGCGGCGCGTTGCCGGCGCGCGCGCTGGTTGTCTTGTGTTGTGTGTTGGTGCATGTTAGCGGTGGTGCATGTGAGTTGTGGTGACATTGCTTGCTTGGGAACTCAGCTTTCTTTATTGCAAATAATAATTTCGCTATGAATAACTAACTCCCTCTAGTAACAAAATATCACTTTAGCCTCTCGTAACATAAATGTTTTTTGCAGTTCGAGTCATCATGGCAGCCGGGGGCACCTCGCAGCGTCCAGAAGGGAATCTGGCGTGGCAGCTGTCGTGGTGCGGCGTGCTGCCGGTGCGACTGCGGTCGTGGTGCGGCGTGCTGCCAGCCTGACTGCGGTCGTGGTGCGGCGCGTTGCCGGCGCGCGCGCTTGTTGTCTTGTGTTGTGTGTTGGTGCATGTTAGCGGTGGTGCATGTGAGTTGTGGTGGCATTGCTTGCTTGGGAACTCAGCTTTCTTTATTGCAAATAATAATTTCGCTATGAATAACTCCCTCTAGTAACAAAATATCACTTTAGCCTCTCGTAACATAAATTTTTTTTGCAGTTCGAGTCATCATGGCAGCCGGGGGCACCTCGCAGCCTCCAGAAGGGAATCTGGCGCGGCTGCTTTCGTGGTGCGGCGTGTTTCCGGCGCGGCTGCCGTCGTGGTGTGGCGTGCTACCGGCCTGCTGCCGGCGCGACTGCAGTCGTGGTGCGGTGCTTCGCTGGCGCGCGCGCTGGACGTCTTGTGTTGTGTGTTGGTGCATGTTAGCGGTGGTGCATGTGAGTTGTGGTGGCATTGCTTGCTTGGGAACTTAGCTTTCTTTATTGCAAATAATAATTTCGCTATGAATAACTCCCTCTAGTAACAAAATATCACTTTAGCCTCTCGTAACATAAATGTTTTTTGCAGTTCGAGTCATTATGGACGCCGGAGTGCACCTTGCAGCCTCGAGAAGGGAACCCAGCGCGGCTGCTTTCGTGGTTTGGCATGCTGTCGGCGTGGCTGCTGTCGTGGTGCGGCGTGCTGCCGGCGTGGCTACTGTCGTGGTGCGATGTGCTGCCGGCGTGGCTTCTGTCGTCGTGCGGCGTGCTGCCGGCGCGATTGCGGTCGTGGTGCGGCACGTTGCCGGCGCGCGCGCTGGACGTCTTGTGTTGTGTGGTGGTGCATGTGAGTTTTGGTGGCATTGCTTGCTTGGGAACTTTGCTTTCTTTATTGCAAATAAAATTTCGCTATGCTTATAATACAGAATAACTCCTTCGAGTAACAAAATATCATTTTAAGCCCCTCGTAACATTAATTTTTTTGCAGTTCGAATCATCATGGCAGCCGGGGGCACCTCGCAGCCTCCAGTAGGGAACCTGGCGCGGCTGCTGTAGTGGTTCGGCGTGCTGCTGGCGCGGCTGCTCTCGTGGTTCGGCGTGTTGCGGTATGCTGCCGGCGCGGCTGCTATCGTCGTGCGGCATTCTGCCGGCGCGACTGCGGTCGTGGTGCGGCGCGTTGCCGGCGCGCGCGCTGGACGTCTTGTGTTGTGTGTTGATGCATGTAAGCGGTGGTGCATGTGATTTGTGGGGGCATTGCTTGCTTGGGAACTTAGCTTTTTTTATTTCAAATAATAATTTCGCTATGCTTATAATACAGAATAATTCCGAGTAAATATAAATAATATAGGAGATACAGGAGGGTTCCCAAAAAAAAAAAATGTATCTTAGCGCGCGCACGAGTAACACCGAGCCGATCTACGAGTCGGGAGGGGCGACGATGTAGCGATCGTCGGCCTTATAAGCGCAGCGTGGTATTTGTTCGCTCACTTTTATTGGGACGAGCGTACCGTCAACATCTCTTAATCGTGATGGGTTCACGCCTGAGTCATAATAATTGTCCATTGGTTGACTTGTGCATTTTGATAGTTACCCTCACGTTCAGATGGTGGTTTGTCTGTCGTGCTGTGGTTATTAGCTGAGTGGAAAGGGGCCGTTATTGGGGATGGTGGAGACGGCTTAGGTAGGGTTTCAGCGTTTTAAGAGATGCGTTCTCTTATAGCCTGATGAGTTTTTTTAGGAATAAATCGGCTTCTTATAACTTTTAAATAAATCCGCTTCTGATAGCTTAAAATAAATAAATTTTTACATAATACATAATTTTTTTTGCAGTTCGATTCATCATGGCAGCCGAAGGCACCTCGCAGCCTCCAGAAGGGAATCTGGCGCGGCTGCTGTGGTGGTGCGGCGTGCTTCCGGCGCGGCTGCTGTCGTGATGCGGCGCTTTGCTGGCGCGCGTGCTGGACGTCTTGTGTTGTGTGTTGGTGCATGTTAGCGGTGGTGCATGTGAGTTCTGGTGGCATTGCTTGCTTGGGAACTTAGCTTTCTTTATTGCAAATAATAATATCGCTATGAATAACTCCCTCTAGTAACAAAATATCACTTTAGCCCCTCGTAACTTAAATGTTTTTTCCAGTTCGAGTCATTATGGACGCCGGAGGGCACCTCGCAGCCTCGAGAAGGGAACCCGGCGCGGCTGCTTTTGTGGTGTGGCATGCTGCCGGCGTGGCTGCTGTCGTGGTGCGGCGTGCTGCCGGCGTGGCTGCTGTCGTGGTGCGATGTGCTGCCGGCGTGGCTGCTGTCGTCGTACGGCGTGCTGCCGGTGCGACTGCGGTCGTAGTGCAGCGCGTTGCCGGCGCGCGCGCTGGACGTCTTGTGTTGTGTGGTGGTGCATGTGAGTTTTGGTGGCATTGCTTGCTTGGGAACTTAGCTTTCTTTATTGCAAATAATAATTTCGCTATGCTTTTAATACAGAATAACTCCTTAGAGTAACAAAATATCATTTTAGCCCCTCTTAACATAAATTTTTTTGCAGTTCGAGTCATCATGGCAGCCGGGGGCACCTCGCAGCCTCCAGTAGGGAACCTGGCGCGGCTGCTTTAGTGGTTCGGGGTGTTGCGGCGTGCTACCGGCGCGGCTGCTATCGTCGTGCGGCATGCTGCCGGCGCGACTGCGCTCGTGGTGCGGCGAGTTGCCGGCGCGCGCGCTGGACGTCTTGTGTTTGAAGTGTAATGTTACACACTACTTCCAAAGTCACTTTACCTGCGCATTCGCAGTTCCATGACATATTAGATTTCCGAACGCACTTGACGGAACATCAGAACAGTCTGTCCCTCTCTGTGGTATCGTAATTCGTAACCCGTCTCTTTCATACTCGAGCGGCGGCCACGAGAGTGACAGACGACAACCGACAGTCAGTCGAGGCTCGAATACCGCCACCGGAGGTCGCGTACGTGATCGACTCCCGCGTTTTTGTCACCGTCTAACCTGGGACGCGCGGTTTATTTGGCAACCATGTTCTAAAATCATCCCGTTTCAAGGGCATCTTGAGAGTTTTTACCTCTCCTTAACTACCGATCATGTGACCGGACAATTTGCCGTCGCCGCAGCGACGTATTTTGGCAGCGGACCTATCAAATGAGTATGGACGCCTGCCACGCCACGCGATTACCCTGTCTACCATATAAGCGATATTCTCGTTAAGTAGCAAGAACAATGTAGTCGGCTTAGACTCAGTGACGTCTCTAGTGTAAATAGTGAGTGAACTATGTGAGCTCGACGCAATCTCCAGGAGATAGCCTCCTCGCCGCGCCGGTTCCCGCGAGACGCACCAAGGAGGCGGCGTGCTGACCGAGCCGCGCCTCCTCGCCTAACCAACCCTGCGGGGTCCGTAACCCCTTGGTCGAGCGGACCTTCCCTGCTGCGGTCGGCTTAAGGCGGGCCTGACCAGGTCAGCCTCTGGCCCAGCTGTCAGCCCTCGTATTCGTGAGTTACAACATTAAATTCTACGGACGATGCGTTGGACTCAGTGCCACTAGTCTGTAAGTGTTTTTAGTTAATTTTAACTTAGTCATAATCTAAATCCTTGCAGAAACTTAAATTAAATCACCATCTTGTATTTAGTCAAAACGGTAATTTCATTTCAACTGCAACCTCAGACTTCCCTCCTCATCAACAGCGCATCCAGACCGACAGCAAAAGGACGGCCTTTGAAAATAAAGGCCCGATGCTCACGCCGCTAGTATCCAGCAACCGGTCGCCACACCACAATATGGCGTCCCCTACTTTGTACAAAATCGCATTCTCATTCCGTTCGCGTGACACTACGCATTAAGTAGGTTGCAACCCACCATCTTTACACACGCGACATGTTGTGTGTTGGTGCATGTTACTGGTGGTGCATGTGAGTTGTGGGGGCAATGCTTGCTTGGGAACTCAGCTTTCTTTATTGCAAATAATAATTTCGGTATGAATAACTCCCTCTAGTAACAAAATATCACTTTAGCCTCTCGTAACATAAATGTTTTTTGCAGTTCGAGTCATCATGGCAGCCGGGGGCACCTCGCAGCCTCCAGAAGGGAATCTGGCGCGGCTGCTGTCGTGGTGCGGCGTGCTGCCGGCGCGACTGCGGTCGTGGTGCGGCGTGCTGCCGGCGCGACTGCGGTCGTGGTGCGGCGCGTTGCTTGCTTGGGAACTTAGCTTTCTTTATTGCAAATAATAATTTCGCTATGCTTTTAATACAGAATAACTCCTTAGAGTAACAAAATATCATTTTAGCCCCTCTTAACATAAATTTTTTTGCAGTTCGAGTCATCATGGCAGCCGGGGGCACCTCGCAGCCTCCAGTAGGGAACCTGGCGCGGCTGCTTTAGTGGTTCGGGGTGTTGCGGCGTGCTACCGGCGCGGCTGCTGTCGTGGTGCGGTGTGCTGCCGGCGCGGCTGCTATCGTCGTGCGGCATGCTGCCGGCGCGACTGCGGTCGTGGTGCGGCGCGTTGTCGGCGCGCGCGCTGGACGTCTTGTGTTGTGTGTTGATGCATGTAAGCGGTGTTGCATGTGAGTTGTGGGGGCATTGCTTGCTTGGGAACTTAGCTTTCTTTATTGCAAATAATAATTTCGCTATGCTTATAATACAGAATAACTCCGAGTAAATATAAATAATATAGGAGATAAAGGAGGGTTCCCAAAAAAAAATGTATCCGAGCGCGCGCACGAGTAACACCGAGCCGAACTACGAATCGGGAGGGGCGACGATGTAGCGATCGTCGGCCTTATAAGCGCAGCGTGGTATTTGTTCGCTCACTTTTATTGGGACGAGCGTACCGTCAACATCTCTTAATCGTGATGGGTTCACGCCTGAGTCATAATAATTGTCCATTGGTTGATTTGTTCATTTTGATAGTTACCCTCACGTTCAGATGGTGGTTTGTCTGTAGTGCTGTGGTTATTAGCTGAGTGGAAAGGGGCCGTTATTGGGGATGGTGGAGACGGCTAAGGTAGGGTTTCAGCGTTTTAAGAGATGCGTTCTCTTATAGCCTGATTAGTTTTTTTTGAGGAATTAATCCGCTTCTGATAACTTTTAAATAAATCCGCTTCTGATAGCTTATAATAAATAAATTTTTACATAATACATAATTTTTTTTGCAGTTCGAGTCATCATGGCAGCCCAAGGCACCTCGAAGCCTCCAGAAGGGAATCTGGCACGGCTGCTGTCGTGGTGCGGCATGCTTCCGGCGCGGCTGCTGTCGTGGTGCGGCGCTTTACTGGCGCGCGTGCTGGACGTCTTGTGTTGTGTGTTGGTGCATGTTAGCGGTGGTGCATGTTAGCGGTGGTGCATGTTAGCGGTGGTGCATGTGAGTTCTGGTGGCATTGCTTGCTTGGGAACTTAGCTTTCTTTATTGCAAATAATAATTTCGCTATGAATAACTCCCTCTAGTAACAAAATATCACTTTAGTCCCTCGTAACTTAAATGTTTTTTGCAGTTCGAATCATTATGGACGCCGGAGGGCACCTCGCAGCCTCGAGAAGGGAACCCGGCGCGGCTGCTTTTGTGGTGTGGCATGCTGCCGGCGTGGCTGCTGTCGTGTTGCGGCGTGCTGCCGGCGTGGCTGCTGTCGTGGTGCAGTGTGCTGCCGGCGTGGCTGCTGTCGTGGTGCGGCGCGTTGCCGGCGCGCGCGCTGGTTGTCTTGTGTTGTGAGTTGGTGCATGTTAGCGGTGGTGCATGTGAGTTGTAGTGGCATTGCTTGCTTGGGAACTTAGCTTTCTTTATTGCAAATAATAATATCGCTATGAATAACTGCCTCTAGTAACAAAATATCACTTTAGCCCCTCGTAACTTAAATGTTTTTTCCAGTTCGAGTCATTATGGACGCCGTAGGGCACCTCGCAGCCTCGAGATGGGAACCCGGCGCGGCTGCTTTAGTGGTGTGGCATGCTGCCGGCGTGGCTGCTGTCGTGGTGCGGCGTGCTGCCGGCGTGGCTGCTGTCGTGGTGCGATGTGCTGCCGGCGTGGCTGCTGTCGTCGTACGGCGTGCTGCCGGTGCGACTGCGGTCGTGGTGCGGCGTTCTGCCGGCACGGCTGCTGTCGTGGTGCGGCGTGCTGCCGGCGCGACTGCGGTCGTGGTGCGGCGCGTTGCCGGCGCGCGCGCTGGTTGTCTTGTGTTGTGTGTTGGTGCATGTTAGCGGTGGTGCATGTGAGTTGTGGTGGCATTGCTTGCTTGGGAACCCAGCTTTCTTTATTGCAAATAATAATTTCGCAATGAATAACTCCCTCTAGTAACAAAATATCACTTTAGCCCCTCGTAACATAAATGTTTTTTGCAGTTCGAGTCATCATGGCAGCCGAAGGCACCTCGAAGCCTCCTCCAGAAGGGAATCTGGCGCGGCTGCTGTCGTGTTGCGGCGTGCTGCCGGCGCGGCTGCTGTCGTGGTGCGGCGCGTTGCCGGCGCGCGCGCTGGTTGTCTTGTGTTGTGTGTTGGTGCATGTTAGCGGTGGTGCATGTGAGTTGTGGTGACATTGCTTGCTTGGGAACTCAGCTTTCTTTATTGCAAATAATAATTTCGCTATGAATAACTAACTCCCTCTAGTAACAAAATATCACTTTAGCCTCTCGTAACATAAATGTTTTTTGCAGTTCGAGTCATCATGGCAGCCGGGGGCACCTCGCAGCGTCCAGAAGGGAATCTGGCGTGGCAGCTGTCGTGGTGCGGCGTGCTGCCGGCGCGACTGCGGTCGTGGTGCGGCGTGCTGCCAGCCTGACTGCGGTCGTGGTGCGGCGCGTTGCCGGCGCGCGCGCTTGTTGTCTTGTGTTGTGTGTTGGTGCATGTTAGTGGTGGTGCATGTGAGTTTTAATGGCATTGCTTGCTTGGGAACTTAGCTTTCTTTATTGCAAATAATAATTTCGCTATGAATAACCCCCTCTAGTAACAAAATATCACTTTAGCCTCTCGTAACATAAATGTTTTTTGCAATTCGAGTCATCATGGCAGCCGGGGGCACCTCGCAGCCTCCAGAAGGGAATCTAGCGCGGCTGCTGTCGTGTTGCGGCGTGCTGCCGGCGCGGCTGCTGTCGTGGTGCGGCGCGTTGCCGGCGCGCGCGCTGGTTGTCTTGTGTTGTGTGTTGGTGCATGTTAGCGGTGGTGCATGTGAGTTGTGGTGACATTGCTTGCTTGGGAACTCAGCTTTCTTTATTGCAAATAATAATTTCGCTATGAATAACTAACTCCCTCTAGTAACAAAATATCACTTTAGCCTCTCGTAACATAAATGTTTTTTGCAGTTCGAGTCATCATGGCAGCCGGGGGCACCTCGCAGCGTCCAGAAGGGAATCTGGCGTGGCAGCTGTCGTGGTGCGGCGTGCTGCCGGCGCGACTGCGGTCGTGGTGCGGCGTGCTGCCAGCCTGACTGCGGTCGTGGTGCGGCGCGTTGCCGGCGCGCGCGCTTGTTGTCTTGTGTTGTGTGTTGGTGCATGTTAGCGGTGGTGCATGTGAGTTGTGGTGGCATTGCTTGCTTGGGAACTCAGCTTTCTTTATTGCAAATAATAATTTCGCTATGAGTAACTCCCTCTAGTAACAAAATATCACTTTAGCCTCTCGTAACATAAATTTTTTTTGCAGTTCGAGTCATCATGGCAGCCGGGGGCACCTCGCAGCCTCCAGAAGGGAATCTGGCGCGGCTGCTTTCGTGGTGCGGCGTGTTTCCGGCGCGGCTGCCGACGTGGTGTGGCGTGCTACCGGCCTGCTGCCGGCGCGACTGCAGTCGTGGTGCGGTGCTTCGCTGGCGCGCGCGCTGGACGTCTTGTGTTGTGTGTTGGTGCATGTTAGCGGTGGTGCATGTGAGTTGTGGTGGCATTGCTTGCTTGGGAACTTAGCTTTCTTTATTGCAAATAATAATTTCGCTATGAATAACTAACTCCCTCTAGTAACAAAATATCACTTTAGCCTCTCGTAACATAAATGTTTTTTGCAGTTCGAGTCATCATGGCAGCCGGGGGCACCTCGCAGCGTCCAGAAGGGAATCTGGCGTGGCAGCTGTCGTGGTGCGGCGTGCTGCCGGCGCGACTGCGGTCGTGGTGCGGCGTGCTGCCAGCCTGACTGCGGTCGTGGTGCGGCGCGTTGCCGGCGCGCGCGCTTGTTGTCTTGTGTTGTGTGTTGGTGCATGTTAGCGGTGGTGCATGTGAGTTGTGGTGGCATTGCTTGCTTGGGAACTCAGCTTTCTTTATTGCAAATAATAATTTCGCTATGAATAACTCCCTCTAGTAACAAAATATCACTTTAGCCTCTCGTAACATAAATTTTTTTTGCAGTTCGAGTCATCATGGCAGCCGGGGGCACCTCGCAGCCTCCAGAAGGGAATCTGGCGCGGCTGCTTTCGTGGTGCGGCGTGTTTCCGGCGCGGCTGCCGACGTGGTGTGGCGTGCTACCGGCCTGCTGCCGGCGCGACTGCAGTCGTGGTGCGGTGCTTCGCTGGCGCGCGCGCTGGACGTCTTGTGTTGTGTGTTGGTGCATGTTAGCGGTGGTGCATGTGAGTTGTGGTGGCATTGCTTGCTTGGGAACCCAGCTTTCTTTATTGCAAATAATAATTTCGCAATGAATAACTCCCTCTAGTAACAAAATATCACTTTAGCCCCTCGTAACATAAATGTTTTTTGCAGTTCGAGTCATCATGGCAGCCGAAGGCACCTCGAAGCCTCCTCCAGAAGGGAATCTGGCGCGGCTGCTGTCGTGTTGCGGCGTGCTGCCGGCGCGGCTGCTGTCGTGGTGCGGCGCGTTGCCGGCGCGCGCGCTGGTTGTCTTGTGTTGTGTGTTGGTGCATGTTAGCGGTGGTGCATGTGAGTTGTGGTGACATTGCTTGCTTGGGAACTCAGCTTTCTTTATTGCAAATAATAATTTCGCTATGAATAACTAACTCCCTCTAGTAACAAAATATCACTTTAGCCTCTCGTAACATAAATGTTTTTTGCAGTTCGAGTCATCATGGCAGCCGGGGGCACCTCGCAGCGTCCAGAAGGGAATCTGGCGTGGCAGCTGTCGTGGTGCGGCGTGCTGCCGGCGCGACTGCGGTCGTGGTGCGGCGTGCTGCCAGCCTGACTGCGGTCGTGGTGCGGCGCGTTGCCGGCGCGCGCGCTTGTTGTCTTGTGTTGTGTGTTGGTGCATGTTAGTGGTGGTGCATGTGAGTTGTAATGGCATTGCTTGCTTGGGAACTTAGCTTTCTTTATTGCAAATAATAATTTCGCTATGAATAACCCCCTCTAGTAACAAAATATCACTTTAGCCTCTCGTAACATAAATGTTTTTTGCAATTCGAGTCATCATGGCAGCCGGGGGCACCTCGCAGCCTCCAGAAGGGAATCTGGCGCGGCTGCTGTCGTGTTGCGGCGTGCTGCCGGCGCGGCTGCTGTCGTGGTGCGGCGCGTTGCCGGCGCGCGCGCTGGTTGTCTTGTGTTGTGTGTTGGTGCATGTTAGCGGTGGTGCATGTGAGTTGTGGTGACATTGCTTGCTTGGGAACTCGGCTTTCTTTATTGCAAATAATAATTTCGCTATGAATAACTAACTCCCTCTAGTAACAAAATATCACTTTAGCCTCTCGTAACATAAATGTTTTTTGCAGTTCGAGTCATCATGGCAGCCGGGGGCACCTCGCAGCGTCCAGAAGGGAATCTGGCGTGGCAGCTGTCGTGGTGCGGCGTGCTGCCGGCGCGACTGCGGTCGTGGTGCGGCGTGCTGCCAGCCTGACTGCGGTCGTGGTGCGGCGCGTTGCCGGCGCGCGCGCTTGTTGTCTTGTGTTGTGTGTTGGTGCATGTTAGCGGTGGTGCATGTGAGTTGTGGTGGCATTGCTTGCTTGGGAACTCAGCTTTCTTTATTGCAAATAATAATTTCGCTATGAATAACTCCCTCTAGTAACAAAATATCACTTTAGCCTCTCGTAACATAAATTTTTTTTGCAGTTCGAGTCATCATGGCAGCCGGGGGCACCTCGCAGCCTCCAGAAGGGAATCTGGCGCGGCTGCTTTCGTGGTGCGGCGTGTTTCCGGCGCGGCTGCCGTCGTGGTGTGGCGTGCTACCGGCCTGCTGCCGGCGCGACTGCAGTCGTGGTGCGGTGCTTCGCTGGCGCGCGCGCTGGACGTCTTGTGTTGTGTGTTGGTGCATGTTAGCGGTGGTGCATGTGAGGTGTGGTGGCATTGCTTGCTTGGGAACTTAGCTTTCTTTATTGCAAATAATAATTTCGCTATGAATAACTCCCTCTAGTAACAAAATATCACTTTAGCCTCTCGTAACATAAATGTTTTTTGCAGTTCGAGTCATTATGGACGCCGGAGTGCACCTTGCAGCCTCGAGAAGGGAACCCAGCGCGGCTGCTTTCGTGGTTTGGCATGCTGCCGGCGTGGCTGCTGTCGTGGTGCGGC
Organism: Oeneis ivallda; assembly: GCA_029955525.1. Classification (NCBI taxonomy): domain Eukaryota; kingdom Metazoa; phylum Arthropoda; class Insecta; order Lepidoptera; family Nymphalidae; genus Oeneis; species Oeneis ivallda. The sequence continues at coordinate 10,777,299 of JARPMR010000016.1, read as the reverse complement.
GTGCTGCCGGCGTGGCTACTGTCGTGGTGCGATGTGCTGCCGGCGTGGCTTCTGTCGTCGTGCGGCGTGCTGCCGGCGCGATTGCGGTCGTGGTGCGGCACGTTGCCGGCGCGCGCGCTGGACGTCTTGTGTTGTGTGGTGGTGCATGTGAGTTTTGGTGGCATTGCTTGCTTGGGAACTTTGCTTTCTTTATTGCAAATAAAATTTCGCTATGCTTATAATACAGAATAACTCCTTCGAGTAACAAAATATCATTTTAAGCCCCTCGTAACATTAATTTTTTTGCAGTTCGAATCATCATGGCAGCCGGGGGCACCTCGCAGCCTCCAGTAGGGAACCTGGCGCGGCTGCTGTAGTGGTTCGGCGTGCTGCTGGCGCGGCTGCTCTCGTGGTTCGGCGTGTTGCGGTATGCTGCCGGCGCGGCTGCTATCGTCGTGCGGCATTCTGCCGGCGCGACTGCGGTCGTGGTGCGGCGCGTTGCCGGCGCGCGCGCTGGACGTCTTGTGTTGTGTGTTGATGCATGTAAGCGGTGGTGCATGTGATTTGTGGGGGCATTGCTTGCTTGGGAACTTAGCTTTTTTTATTTCAAATAATAATTTCGCTATGCTTATAATACAGAATAATTCCGAGTAAATATAAATAATATAGGAGATACAGGAGGGTTCCCAAAAAAAAAAAATGTATCTTAGCGCGCGCACGAGTAACACCGAGCCGATCTACGAGTCGGGAGGGGCGACGATGTAGCGATCGTCGGCCTTATAAGCGCAGCGTGGTATTTGTTCGCTCACTTTTATTGGGACGAGCGTACCGTCAACATCTCTTAATCGTGATGGGTTCACGCCTGAGTCATAATAATTGTCCATTGGTTGACTTGTGCATTTTGATAGTTACCCTCACGTTCAGATGGTGGTTTGTCTGTCGTGCTGTGGTTATTAGCTGAGTGGAAAGGGGCCGTTATTGGGGATGGTGGAGACGGCTTAGGTAGGGTTTCAGCGTTTTAAGAGATGCGTTCTCTTATAGCCTGATGAGTTTTTTTAGGAATAAATCGGCTTCTTATAACTTTTAAATAAATCCGCTTCTGATAGCTTAAAATAAATAAATTTTTACATAATACATAATTTTTTTTGCAGTTCGATTCATCGTGGCAGCCGAAGGCACCTCGCAGCCTCCAGAAGGGAATCTGGCGCGGCTGCTGTCGTGGTGCGGCGTGCTGCCGGCGCGACTGCGGTCTTGGTGCGGCGCGTCGCTGACGCGCGCGCTGGACGTCTTGTGTTGTGTGTTGGTGCATGTTACCGGTGGTGCATGTGAGTTGTGGGGGCAATGCTTGCTTGGGAACTCGGCTTTCTTTATTGCAAATAATAATTTCGCTATGAATAACTCCTTCTAGTAACAAAATATCACTTTAGCCCCTCGTAACATAAATGTTTTTTGCAGTTCGAGTCATTATGGACGCCGGAGGGCACCTCGCAGCCTCGAGAAGGGAACCCGGCGCGGCTGCTTTCGTGATTTGGCATGCTGCCGGCGTGGCTGCTGTCGTGGTGCGGCGTGCTGCCGGCGTGGCTGCTGTCGTGGTGCGGTGTGCTGCCGGCGTGGCTTCTGTCGTCGTGCGGCGTGCTGCCGGCGTGGCTGCTGTCGTGGTGCGGCGTGCTGCCGGCGCGACTGCGGTCGTGGTGCGGCACGTTGCCGGCGCGCGCGCTGGATGTCTTGTGTTGTGTGGTGGTGCATGTGAGTTTTGGTGGCATTGCTTGCTTGGGAACTTAGCTTTCATTATTGCAAATAATAATTTCGCTATGCTTATAAATACGAAATAACTCCTTAGAGTAACAAAATATCATTTTAGCCCCTTTTAACATAAATTTTTTTGCAGTTCGAGTCATCATGGCAGCCGGGGGCACCTCGCAGCCTCCAGTAGGGAACCTGGCGCGGCTGCTTTAGTGGTTCGGGGTGTTGCGGCGTGCTGCCGGCGCGGCTGCTATCGTCGTGCGGCATGCTGCCGGCGCGACTGCGCTCGTGGTGCGGCGCGTTGCCGGCGCGCGCGCTGGACGTCTTGTGTTGTGTGTTGGTGCATGTTACCGGTGGTGCATGTGAGTTGTGGGAGCAATGCTTGCTTGGGAACTCTGATTTCTTTATTGCAAATAATAATTTCGCTCCCTCTAGTAACAAAATATCACTTTAGCCTCTCGTTACATAAATGTTTTTTGCAGTTCGAGTCATCATGGCAGCCGGGGGCACCTCGCAGCCTCCAGAAGGGAATCTGGCGCGGCTGCTGTCGTGGTGCGGCGTGCTGCCGGCGCGACTGCGGTCGTGGTGCGGCGCGTTGCCGGCGCGCGCGCTGGTTGTCTTGTGTTGTGTGTTGGTGCATGTTAGCGGTGGTGCATGTGAGTTGTGGTGGCATTGCTTGCTTGGGAACTCAGCTTTCTTTATTGCAAATAATAATATCGCTATGAATAACTCCCTCTAGTAACAAAATATCAATTTAGCCTCTCGTAACATAAATGTTTTTTGCAGTTCGAGTCATCATGGCAGCCGGGGGCACCTCGCAGCCTCCAGAAGGGAATCTGGCGCGGCTGCTGTAGTGGTGCGGCGTGCTTCCGGCGCGGCTGCTGTCGTGGTGCGGCGTTCTGCCGGCGCGGCTGCTGTCGTGGTGCGGCGTGCTGCCGGCGCGACTGCGGTCGTGGTGCGGCGCGTTGCCGGCGCGCGCGCTGGTTGTCTTGTGTTGTGTGTTGGTGCATGTTAGCGGTGGTGCATGTGAGTTGTGGTGGCATTGCTTGCTTGGGAACTCAGCTTTCTTTATTGCAAATAATAATTTCGCTATGAATAACTCCCTCTAGTAACAAAATATCACTTTAGCCCCTCGTAACATAAATGTTTTTTGCAGTTCGAGTCATCATGGCAGCCGAAGGCACCTCGAAGCCTCCAGAAGGGAATCTGGCGCGGCTGCTGTCGTGTTGCGGCGTGCTGCCGGCGCGGTTGCTGTCGTGGTGCGGCGCGTTGCCGGCGCGCGCGCTGGTTGTCTTGTGTTGTGTGTTGGTGCATGTTAGTGGTGGTGCATATGAGTTGTGGTGTCATTGCTTGCTTGGGAACTCAGCTTTCTTTATTGCAAATAATAATTTCGCTATGAATAACTAACTCCCTCTAGTAACAAAATATCAATTTAGCCTCTCGTAACATAAATGTTTTTTGCAGTTCGAGTCATCATGGCAGCCGGGGGCACCTCGCAGCGTCCAGAAGGGAATCTGGCGTGGCTGCTGTCGTGGTGCGGCGTGCTGCCGGCGCGACTGCGGTCGTGGTGCGGCGTGCTGCCGGCCTGACTGCGGTCGTGGTGCGGCGCGTTGCCGGCGCGCGCGCTTGTTGTCTTGTGTTGTGTGTTGGTGCATGTTAGCGGTGGTGCATGTGAGTTGTAATGGCATTGCTTGCTTGGGAACTTAGCTTTCTTTATTGCAAATAATAATTTCGATATGAATAACCCCCTCTAGTAACAAAATATCACTTTAGCCTCTCGTAACATAAATATTTTTTGCAGTCCGAGTCATCATGGCAGCCGGGGGCACCTCGCAGCCTCCAGAAGGGAATCTGGCGCGGCTGCTGTCGTGGTGCGGCCTGCTGCCGGTGCGGCTGCTGTCGTGGTGCGGCGTGCTGCCGGCGCGACTGCGGTCTTGGTGCGTCGCGTCGCTGACGCGCGCGCTGGTTGTCTTGTTTTGTGTGTTGGTGCATGTTAGCGGTGGTGCATGTGAGTTGTGGTGGCATTGCTTGCTTGGGAACTCAGCTTTCTTTATTGCAAATAAAAATTTCGCTATGAATAACTCCCTCTAGTAACAAAATATCACTTTAGCCTCTCGTAACATAAATTTTTTTTGCAGTTCGAGTCATCATGGCAGCCGGGGGCACCCCGCAGCCTCCAGAAGGGAATCTGGCGCGGCTGCTGTCGTGGTGCGGCGTGCTGCTGGCGCGGCTGCTATCGTCGTGCGGCATGCTGCCGGCGCGACTGCGCTCGTGGTGCGGCGCGTTGCCGGCGCGCGCGCTGGACGTCTTGTGTTGTGTGTTGGTGCATGTTACCGGTGGTGCATGTGAGTTGTGGGGGCAATGCTTGCTTGGGAACTCGGCTTTCTTTATTGCAAATAATAATTTCGGTATGAATAACTCCCTCTAGTAACAAAATATCACTTTAGCCTCTCGTAACATAAATGTTTTTTGCAGTTCGAGTCATCATGGCAGCCGGGGGCACCTCGCAGCCTCCAGAAGTGAATCTGGCGCGGCTGCTGTCGTGGTGCGGCCTGCTGCCGGCGCGGCTGCTGTCGTGGTGCGGCGCGTCGCTGGCGCGCGCGCTGGTTGTCTTGTGTTGTGTGTTGTTGCATGTTAGCGGTGGTGCATGTGAGTTGTGGTGGCATTGCTTGCTTGGGAACTCAGCTTTCTTTATTGCAAATAATAATTTCGCTATGAATAACTCCCTTTAGTAACAAAATATCACTTTAGCCTCTCGTAACATAAATGTTTTTTGCAGTTCGAGTCATCATGGCAGCCGGGGTCACCTCGCAGCCTCCAGAAGGGAATCTGGCGCGGCTGCTTTCGTGGTGCGGCGTGCTTCCGGCGCGGCTGCTGTCGTGGTGCGGCGTGCTGCCGGCGCGGCTGGTATCGTCGTGCGGCATGCTGCCGGCGCGACTGCGGTCGTGGTGCGGCGCGTTGTCGGCGCGCGCGCTGGACGTCTTGTGTTGTGTGTTGATGCATGTAAGCGGTGTTGCATGTGAGTTGTGGGGGCATTGCTTGCTTGGGAACTTAGCTTTCTTTATTGCAAATAATAATTTCGCTATGAATAACTCCCTCTAGTAACAAAATATCACTTTAGCCTCTCGTAACATAAATGTTTTTTGCAGTTCGAGTCATCATGGCAGCCGGGGGCACCTCGCAGCCTCCAGAAGGGAATCTGGCGCGGCTGCTGTCGTGGTGCGGCGTGCTGCCGGCGCGGCTGCTGTCGTGGTGCGGCGTGCTGCCAGCGTGACTGCGGTCTTGGCGCGGCTTGCTGCCGGCGCGACTGCGGTCATGGTGCGGTGCGTTGCCGGCGCGCGCGCTGGTTGTCTTGTTGTGTGTTGGTGCATGTTAGCGGTGGTGCATGTGAGTTGTGGTGGCATTGCTTGCTTGGGAACTTAGCTTTCTTTATTGCAAATAATAATTTCGCTATGAATAACTCCCTCTAGTAACAAAATATCACTTTAGCCTCTCGTAACATAAATGTTTTTTGCAGTTCGAGTCATCATGGCAGCCGGCGGCACCTCGCAGCCTCCAGAAGGGAATCTGGCGCGGCTGCTGTCGTGGTGCGGCGTGCTGCCGGCGCGGCTGCTGTCGTGGTGCGGCGTGCTGCCGGCGCGACTGCGGTCGTGGTGCGGCGTGCTGCCGGCGCGACTGCGGTCGTGGTGCGGCTTGCTGCCGGCGCGACTGCGGTCGTGGTGCGGCGCGTTGCAGGCGCGCGCGCTGGTTGTCTTGTGTTGTGTGTTGGTGCATGTTAGCGGTGGTGCATGTAAGCGGTGGTGCATGTGATTTGTGGTGGCATTGCTTGCTTGGGAACTTAGCTTTCTTTATTGCAAAATAATAATTTCGCTATGAATAACTCCCTCTAGTAACAAAATATCACTTTAGCCTCTCGTAACATAAATGTTTTTTTGCAGTTCGAGTCATCATGGCAGCCGGGGGCAACTCGCAGCCTCCAGAAGGGAATCTGGCGCGGCTCCTGTCGTGGTGCGGCGTGCTGCCGGCGCGACTGCGGTCGTGGTGCGGCGTGCTGCCGGCGCGACTGCGGTTGTGGTGCGGCGCGTTGCCGGCGCGCGCTCTGGTTGTCTTGTGTTGTGTGTTGGTGCATGTTAGCGGTGGTGCATGTGAGTTGTGGTGGCATTGCTTGCTTGGGAACTTAGCTTTCTTTATTGCAATTAATAATTTCGCTATGAATAACTCCTTCTAGTAACAAAATATCACTTTAGCCCCTCGTAACATAAATGTTTTTTGCAGTTCGAGTCATTATGGACGCCGGAGGGCACCTCGCAGCCTCGAGAAGGGAACCCGGCGCGGCTGCTTTCGTGGTTTGGCATGCTGCCGGCGTGGCTGCTGTCGTGGTGCGGCATGCTGCCGGCGTGGCTGCTGTCGTGGTGCGGTGTGCTGCCGGCGTGGCTGCTGTCGTGGTGCGGCGTGCTTCCGGTGCGACTGCGGTCGTGGTGCGGCACGTTGCTGGCGCGCGCGCTGGACGTCTTGTGTTGTGTGGTGGTGCATGTGAGTTTTGGTGGCATTGCTTGCTTGGGAACTTAGCTTTCTTTATTGCAAATAATAATTTCGCTATGCTTATAATACAGAATAACTCCTTAGAGTAACAAAATATCATTTTAGCCCCTCGTAACATAAACTTATTTGCAGTTCGAGTCATCATGGCAGCCGGGGGCACCTCGCAGCCTCCAGAAGGGAATCTGGCGCGGCTGCTGTCGTGGTGCGGCGTGCTGCCGGCGCGACTGCGCTCGTGGTGCGGCGCGTTGTTGGCGCGCGCGCTGGACGTCTTGTGTTGTGTGTTGGTGCATGTTAGCGGTGGCGCATGTGAGTTGAGGGGGCATTGCTTGCTTGGGAACTTAGCTTTCTTTATTGCAAATAATAATTTCGCTATGAATAACTCCCTCTAGTAACAAAAAATCACTTTAGCCCCTCGTAACATAAATGTTTTTTGCAGTTCGTGTCATCATGGCAGCCGGGGGCACCTCGCAGCCTCCAGAAGGGAATCTGGCGCGGCTGCTGTCGTGGTGCAGCGTGCTGCCGGCGCGACTGCGGTCGTGGTGCGGCGTGCTGCCGGCGCGACTGCGGTCGTGGTGCGGCGTGCTGCCGGCGCGACTGCGGTTGTGGTGCGGCGTGCTGCCGGCGCGACTGCGGTCGTGGTGCGGCGTGCTGCCGGCGCGACTGCGGTCGTGGTGCGGCGCGTTGCCGGCGCGCGCGCTGGTTGTCTTGTGTTGTGTGTTGGTGCATGTTAGCGGTGGTGCATGTGAGTTGTGGTGGCATTGCTTGCTTGGGAACTCAGCTTTCTTTATTGTAAATAATAATTTCGCTATGAATAACTCCCTCTAGTAACAAAATATCACTTCAGCCTCTCGTAACATAAATGTTTTTTGCAGTTCGAGTCATCATGGCAGCCGGGGGCACCTCGCAGCCTCCAGAAGGGAATCTGGCGCGGCTGCTGTCGTGGTGCAGCGTGCTGCCGGCGCGACTGCGGTCGTGGTGCGGCGAGCTGCCGGCGCGACTGCGGTTGTGGTGCGGCGCGTTGCCGGCGCGCGCGCTGGTTGTCTTGTGTTGTGTGTTGGTGCATGTTAGCGGTGGTGCATGTGAGTTGTGGTGGCATTGCTTGCTTGGGAACTCAGCTTTCTTTATTGTAAATAATAATTTCGCTATGAATAACTCCCTCTAGTAACAAAATATCATTTCAGCCTCTCGTAACATAAATGTTTTTTTGCAGTTCGAGTCATCATGGCAGCCGGGGGCACCTCGCAGCCTCCAGAAGGGAATCTGGCGCGGCTGCTGTCGTGGTGCGGCGAGCTTTCGGCGCGGCTGCTGTCGTGGTGTGGCGCGTCGCTGGCGCGCGCGCTGGACGTCTTGCGTTGTGTGTTGGTGCATGTTAGCGGTGGTGCATGTGAGTTGTGGTGGCATTGCTTGCTTGGGAACTTAGCTTTATTTATTGCAAATAATAATTTCGCTATGAATAACTCCTTCTAGTAACAAAATATCACTTTAGCCCCTCGTAACATAAATGTTTTTTGCAGTTCGAGTCATTATGGACGCCGGAGGGCACCTCGCAGCCTCGAGAAGGGAACCCGGCGCGGCTGCTTTCATGGTTTGGCATGCTGCCGGCGTGGCAGCTGTCGTGGTGCGGCATGCTGCCGGCGTGGCTGCTGTCGTGGTGCGGCGTGCTGCCGGCGCGACTGCGGCCGTGGTGCGGCACGCTGCCGGCGCGCGCGCTGGACGTCTTGTGTTGTGTGGTGGTGCATGTGAGTTTTGGTGGCATTGCTTGCTTGGGAACTTAGCTTTCTTTATTGCAAATAATAATTTCGCTATGAATAACTAACTCCCTCTAGTAACAAAATATCACTTTAGCCTCTCGTAACATAAATGTTTTTTGCAGTTCGAGTCATCATGGCAGCCGGGGGCACCTCGCAGCCTCCAGAAGGGAATCTGGCGCGGCTGCTTTCGTGGTGCGGCGTGCTTCCGGCGCGGCTGCTGTCGTGGTGCGGTGTGCTGCCGGCGCGGCTGCTATCGTCGTGCGGCATGCTGCCGGCGCGACTGCGGTCGTGGTGCGGCGCGTTGTCGGCGCGCGCGCTGGACGTCTTGTGTTGTGTGTTGATGCATGTAAGCGGTGTTGCATGTGAGTTGTGGGGGCATTGCTTGCTTGGGAACTTAGCTTTCTTTATTGCAAATAATAATTTCGCTATGCTTATAATACAGAATAACTCCGAGTAAATATAAATAATATAGGAGATAAAGGAGGGTTCCCAAAAAAAAATGTATCCGAGCGCGCGCACGAGTAACACCGAGCCGAACTACGAATCGGGAGGGGCGACGATGTAGCGATCGTCGGCCTTATAAGCGCAGCGTGGTATTTGTTCGCTCACTTTTATTGGGACGAGCGTACCGTCAACATCTCTTAATCGTGATGGGTTCACGCCTGAGTCATAATAATTGTCCATTGGTTGATTTGTTCATTTTGATAGTTACCCTCACGTTCAGATGGTGGTTTGTCTGTAGTGCTGTGGTTATTAGCTGAGTGGAAAGGGGCCGTTATTGGGGATGGTGGAGACGGCTAAGGTAGGGTTTCAGCGTTTTAAGAGATGCGTTCTCTTATAGCCTGATTAGTTTTTTTTGAGGAATAAATCCGCTTCTGATAACTTTTAAATAAATCCGCTTCTGATAGCTTATAATAAATAAATTTTTACATAATACATAATTTTTTTTGCAGTTCGAGTCATCATGGCAGCCCAAGGCACCTCGAAGCCTCCAGAAGGGAATCTGGCACGGCTGCTGTCGTGGTGCGGCATGCTTCCGGCGCGGCTGCTGTCGTGGTGCGGCGCTTTGCTGGCGCGCGTGCTGGACGTCTTGTGTTGTGTGTTGGTGCATGTTAGCGGTGGTGCATGTTAGCGGTGGTGCATGTTAGCGGTGGTGCATGTGAGTTCTGGTGGCATTGCTTGCTTGGGAACTTAGCTTTCTTTATTGCAAATAATAATTTCGCTATGAATAACTCCCTCTAGTAACAAAATATCACTTTAGTCCCTCGTAACTTAAATGTTTTTTGCAGTTCGAATCATTATGGACGCCGGAGGGCACCTCGCAGCCTCGAGAAGGGAACCCGGCGCGGCTGCTTTTGTGGTGTGGCATGCTGCCGGCGTGGCTGCTGTCGTGTTGCGGCGTGCTGCCGGCGTGGCTGCTGTCGTGGTGCAGTGTGCTGCCGGCGTGGCTGCTGTCGTGGTGCGGCGCGTTGCCGGCGCGCGCGCTGGTTGTCTTGTGTTGTGAGTTGGTGCATGTTAGCGGTGGTGCATGTGAGTTGTAGTGGCATTGCTTGCTTGGGAACTTAGCTTTCTTTATTGCAAATAATAATATCGCTATGAATAACTCCCTCTAGTAACAAAATATCACTTTAGCCCCTCGTAACTTAAATGTTTTTTCCAGTTCGAGTCATTATGGACGCCGTAGGGCACCTCGCAGCCTCGAGATGGGAACCCGGCGCGGCTGCTTTTGTGGTGTGGCATGCTGCCGGCGTGGCTGCTGTCGTGGTGCGGCGTGCTGCCGGCGTGGCTGCTGTCGTGGTGCGATGTGCTGCCGGCGTGGCTGCTGTCGTCGTACGGCGTGCTGCCGGTGCGACTGCGGTCGTGGTGCGGCGTTCTGCCGGCACGGCTGCTGTCGTGGTGCGGCGTGCTGCCGGCGCGACTGCGGTCGTGGTGCGGCGCGTTGCCGGCGCGCGCGCTGGTTGTCTTGTGTTGTGTGTTGGTGCATGTTAGCGGTGGTGCATGTGAGTTGTGGTGGCATTGCTTGCTTGGGAACCCAGCTTTCTTTATTGCAAATAATAATTTCGCAATGAATAACTCCCTCTAGTAACAAAATATCACTTTAGCCCCTCGTAACATAAATGTTTTTTGCAGTTCGAGTCATCATGGCAGCCGAAGGCACCTCGAAGCCTCCTCCAGAAGGGAATCTGGCGCGGCTGCTGTCGTGTTGCGGCGTGCTGCCGGCGCGGCTGCTGTCGTGGTGCGGCGCGTTGCCGGCGCGCGCGCTGGTTGTCTTGTGTTGTGTGTTGGTGCATGTTAGCGGTGGTGCATGTGAGTTGTGGTGACATTGCTTGCTTGGGAACTCAGCTTTCTTTATTGCAAATAATAATTTCGCTATGAATAACTAACTCCCTCTAGTAACAAAATATCACTTTAGCCTCTCGTAACATAAATGTTTTTTGCAGTTCGAGTCATCATGGCAGCCGGGGGCACCTCGCAGCGTCCAGAAGGGAATCTGGCGTGGCAGCTGTCGTGGTGCGGCGTGCTGCCGGCGCGACTGCGGTCGTGGTGCGGCGTGCTGCCAGCCTGACTGCGGTCGTGGTGCGGCGCGTTGCCGGCGCGCGCGCTTGTTGTCTTGTGTTGTGTGTTGGTGCATGTTAGTGGTGGTGCATGTGAGTTGTAATGGCATTGCTTGCTTGGGAACTTAGCTTTCTTTATTGCAAATAATAATTTCGCTATGAATAACCCCCTCTAGTAACAAAATATCACTTTAGCCTCTCGTAACATAAATGTTTTTTGCAATTCGAGTCATCATGGCAGCCGGGGGCACCTCGCAGCCTCCAGAAGGGAATCTGGCGCGGCTGCTGTCGTGTTGCGGCGTGCTGCCGGCGCGGCTGCTGTCGTGGTGCGGCGCGTTGCCGGCGCGCGCGCTGGTTGTCTTGTGTTGTGTGTTGGTGCATGTTAGCGGTGGTGCATGTGAGTTGTGGTGACATTGCTTGCTTGGGAACTCAGCTTTCTTTATTGCAAATAATAATTTCGCTATGAATAACTAACTCCCTCTAGTAACAAAATATCACTTTAGCCTCTCGTAACATAAATGTTTTTTGCAGTTCGAGTCATCATGGCAGCCGGGGGCACCTCGCAGCGTCCAGAAGGGAATCTGGCGTGGCAGCTGTCGTGGTGCGGCGTGCTGCCGGCGCGACTGCGGTCGTGGTGCGGCGTGCTGCCAGCCTGACTGCGGTCGTGGTGCGGCGCGTTGCCGGCGCGCGCGCTTGTTGTCTTGTGTTGTGTGTTGGTGCATGTTAGTGGTGGTGCATGTGAGTTGTAATGGCATTGCTTGCTTGGGAACTTAGCTTTCTTTATTGCAAATAATAATTTCGCTATGAATAACCCCCTCTAGTAACAAAATATCACTTTAGCCTCTCGTAACATAAATGTTTTTTGCAATTCGAGTCATCATGGCAGCCGGGGGCACCTCGCAGCCTCCAGAAGGGAATCTGGCGCGGCTGCTGTCGTGTTGCGGCGTGCTGCCGGCGCGGCTGCTGTCGTGGTGCGGCGCGTTGCCGGCGCGCGCGCTGGTTGTCTTGTGTTGTGTGTTGGTGCATGTTAGCGGTGGTGCATGTGAGTTGTGGTGACATTGCTTGCTTGGGAACTCAGCTTTCTTTATTGCAAATAATAATTTCGCTATGAATAACTAACTCCCTCTAGTAACAAAATATCACTTTAGCCTCTCGTAACATAAATGTTTTTTGCAGTTCGAGTCATCATGGCAGCCGGGGGCACCTCGCAGCGTCCAGAAGGGAATCTGGCGTGGCAGCTGTCGTGGTGCGGCGTGCTGCCGGCGCGACTGCGGTCGTGGTGCGGCGTGCTGCCAGCCTGACTGCGGTCGTGGTGCGGCGCGTTGCCGGCGCGCGCGCTTGTTGTCTTGTGTTGTGTGTTGGTGCATGTTAGCGGTGGTGCATGTGAGTTGTGGTGGCATTGCTTGCTTGGGAACTCAGCTTTCTTTATTTCAAATAATAATTTCGCTATGAATAACTCCCTCTAGTAACAAAATATCACTTTAGCCTCTCGTAACATAAATTTTTTTTGCAGTTCGAGTCATCATGGCAGCCGGGGGCACCTCGCAGCCTCCAGAAGGGAATCTGGCGCGGCTGCTTTCGTGGTGCGGCGTATTTCCGGCGCGGCTGCCGTCGTGGTGTGGCGTGCTACCGGCCTGCTGCCGGCGCGACTGCAGTCGTGGTGCGGTGCTTCGCTGGCGCGCGCGCTGGACGTCTTGTGTTGTGTGTTGGTGCATGTTAGCGGTGGTGCATGTGAGTTGTGGTGGCATTGCTTGCTTGGGAACTTAGCTTTCTTTATTGCAAATAATAATTTCGCTATGAATAACTAACTCCCTCTAGTAACAAAATATCACTTTAGCCTCTCGTAACATAAATGTGTTTTGCAGTTCGAGTCATCATGGCAGCCGGGGGCACCTCGCAGCGTCCAGAAGGGAATCTGGCGTGGCAGCTGTCGTGGTGTGGCGTGCTGCCGGCGCGACTGCGGTCGTGGTGCGGCGTGCTGCCAGCCTGACTGCGGTCGTGGTGCGGCGCGTTGCCGGCGCGCGCGCTTGTTGTCTTGTGTTGTGTGTTGGTGCATGTTAGCGGTGGTGCATGTGAGTTGTGGTGGCATTGCTTGCTTGGGAACTCAGCTTTCTTTATTGCAAATAATAATTTCGCTATGAATAACTCCCTCTAGTAACAAAATATCACTTTAGCCTCTCGTAACATAAATTTTTTTTGCAGTTCGAGTCATCATGGCAGCCGGGGGCACCTCGCAGCCTCCAGAAGGGAATCTGGCGCGGCTGCTTTCGTGGTGCGGCGTGTTTCCGGCGCGGCTGCCGACGTGGTGTGGCGTGCTACCGGCCTGCTGCCGGCGCGACTGCAGTCGTGGTGCGGTGCTTCGCTGGCGCGCGCGCTGGACGTCTTGTGTTGTGTGTTGGTGCATGTTAGCGGTGGTGCATGTGAGTTGTGGTGGCATTGCTTGCTTGGGAACCCAGCTTTCTTTATTGCAAATAATAATTTCGCAATGAATAACTCCCTCTAGTAACAAAATATCAATTTAGCCCCTCGTAACATAAATGTTTTTTGCAGTTCGAGTCATCATGGCAGCCGAAGGCACCTCGAAGCCTCCTCCAGAAGGGAATCTGGCGCGGCTGCTGTCGTGTTGCGGCGTGCTGCCGGCGCGGCTGCTGTCGTGGTGCGGCGCGTTGCCGGCGCGCGCGCTGGTTTTCTTGTGTTGTGTGTTGGTGCATGTTAGCGGTGGTGCATGTGAGTTGTGGTGACATTGCTTGCTTGGGAACTCAGCTTTCTTTATTGCAAATAATAATTTCGCTATGAATAACTAACTCCCTCTAGTAACAAAATATCACTTTAGCCTCTCGTAACATAAATGTTTTTTGCAGTTCGAGTCATCATGGCAGCCGGGGGCACCTCGCAGCGTCCAGAAGGGAATCTGGCGTGGCAGCTGTCGTGGTGCGGCGTGCTGCCGGCGCGACTGCGGTCGTGGTGCGGCGTGCTGCCAGCCTGACTGCGGTCGTGGTGCGGCGCGTTGCCGGCGCGCGCGCTTGTTGTCTTGTGTTGTGTGTTGGTGCATGTTAGTGGTGGTGCATGTGAGTTGTAATGGCATTGCTTGCTTGGGAACTTAGCTTTCTTTATTGCAAATAATAATTTCGCTATGAATAACCCCCTCTAGTAACAAAATATCACTTTAGCCTCTCGTAACATAAATGTTTTTTGCAATTCGAGTCATCATGGCAGCCGGGGGCACCTCGCAGCCTCCAGAAGGGAATCTGGCGCGGCTGCTGTCGTGTTGCGGCGTGCTGCCGGCGCGGCTGCTGTCGTGGTGCGGCGCGTTGCCGGCGCGCGCGCTGGTTGTCTTGTGTTGTGTGTTGGTGCATGTTAGCGGTGGTGCATGTGAGTTGTGGTGACATTGCTTGCTTGGGAACTCAGCTTTCTTTATTGCAAATAATAATTTCGCTATGAATAACTAACTCCCTCTAGTAACAAAATATCACTTTAGCCTCTCGTAACATAAATGTTTTTTGCAGTTCGAGTCATCATGGCAGCCGGGGGCACCTCGCAGCGTCCAGAAGGGAATCTGGCGTGGCAGCTGTCGTGGTGCGGCGTGCTGCCGGTGCGACTGCGGTCGTGGTGCGGCGTGCTGCCAGCCTGACTGCTGTCGTGGTGCGGCGCGTTGCCGGCGCGCGCGCTTGTTGTCTTGTGTTGTGTGTTGGTGCATGTTAGCGGTGGTGCATGTGAGTTGTGGTGGCATTGCTTGCTTGGGAACTTAGCTTTCTTTATTGCAAATAATAATTTCGCTATGAATAACTCCCTCTAGTAACAAAATATCACTTTAGCCTCTCGTAACATAAATGTTTTTTGCAGTTCGAGTCATTGTGGACGCCGGAGTGCACCTTGCAGCCTCGAGAAGGGAACCCAGCGCGGCTGCTTTCGTGGTTTGACATGCTGCCGGCGTGGCTGCTGTCGTGGTGCGGCGTGCTGCCGGCGTGGCTACTGTCGTGGTGCGATGTGCTGCCGGCGTGGCTTCTGTCGTCGTGCGGCGTGCTGCCGGCGCGATTGCGGTCGTGGTGCGGCACGTTGCCGGCGCGCGCGCTGGACGTCTTGTGTTGTGTGGTGGTGCATGTGAGTTTTGGTGGCATTGCTTGCTTGGGAACTTTGCTTTCTTTATTGCAAATAAAATTTCGCTATGCTTATAATACAGAATAACTCCTTCGAGTAACAAAATATCATTTTAAGCCCCTCGTAACATTAATTTTTTTGCAGTTCGAATCATCATGGCAGCCGGGGGCACCTCGCAGCCTCCAGTAGGGAACCTGGCGCGGCTGCTGTAGTGGTTCGGCGTGCTGCTGGCGTGGCTGCTCTCGTGGTTCGGCGTGTTGCGGTATGCTGCCGGCGCGGCTGCTATCGTCGTGCGGCATTCTGCCGGCGCGACTGCGGTCGTGGTGCGGCGCGTTGCCGGCGCGCGCGCTGGACGTCTTGTGTTGTGTGTTGATGCATGTAAGCGGTGGTGCATGTGATTTGTGGGGGCATTGCTTGCTTGGGAACTTAGCTTTTTTTATTTCAAATAATAATTTCGCTATGCTTATAATACAGAATAATTCCGAGTAAATATAAATAATATAGGAGATACAGGAGGGTTCCCAAAAAAAAAATGTATCTTAGCGCGCGCACGAGTAACACCGAGCCGATCTACGAGTCGGGAGGGGCGACGATGTAGCGATCGTCGGCCTTATAAGCGCAGCGTGGTATTTGTTCGCTCACTTTTATTGGGACGAGCGTACCGTCAACATCTCTTAATCGTGATGGGTTCACGCCTGAGTCATAATAATTGTCCATTGGTTGACTTGTGCATTTTGATAGTTACCCTCACGTTCAGATGGTGGTTTGTCTGTCGTGCTGTGGTTATTAGCTGAGTGGAAAGGGGCCGTTATTGGGGATGGTGGAGACGGCTTAGGTAGGGTTTCAGCGTTTTAAGAGATGCGTTCTCTTATAGCCTGATGAGTTTTTTTAGGAATAAATCGGCTTCTTATAACTTTTAAATAAATCCGCTTCTGATAGCTTAAAATAAATAAATTTTTACATAATACATAATTTTTTTTGCAGTTCGATTCATCATGGCAGCCGGGGGCACCTCGCAGCCTCCAGAAGGGAATCTGGCGCGGCTGCTGTCGTGGTGCGGCGTGCTTCCGGCGCGGCTGCTGTCGTGATGCGGCGCTTTGCTGGCGCGCGTGCTGGACGTCTTGTGTTGTGTGTTGGTGCATGTTAGCGGTGGTGCATGTGAGTTCTGGTGGCATTGCTTGCTTGGGAACTTAGCTTTCTTTATTGCAAATAATAATATCGCTATGAATAACTCCCTCTAGTAACAAAATATCACTTTAGCCCCTCGTAACTTATATGTTTTTTCCAGTTCGAGTCATTATGGACGCCGGAGGGCACCTCGCAGCCTCGAGAAGGGAACCCGGCGCGGCTGCTTTTGTGGTGTGGCATGCTGCCGGCGTGGCTGCTGTCGTGGTGCGGCGTGCTGCCGGCGTGGCTGCTGTAGTGGTGCGATGTGCTGCCGGCGTGGCTGCTGTCTTCGTACGGCGTGCTGCCGGTGCGACTGCGGTCGTAGTGCAGCGCGTTGCCGGCGCGCGCGCTGGACGTCTTGTGTTGTGTGGTGGTGCATGTGAGTTTTGGTAGCATTGCTTGCTTGGGAACTTAGCTTTCTTTATTGCAAATAATAATTTCGCTATGCTTTTAATACAGAATAACTCCTTAGAGTAACAAAATATCATTTTAGCCCCTCTTAACATAAATTTTTTTGCAGTTCGAGTCATCATGGCAGCCGGGGGCACCTCGCAGCCTCCAGTAGGAAACCTGGTGCGGCTGCTTTAGTGGTTCGGGGTGTTGCGGCGTGCTACCGGCGCGGCTGCTATCGTCGTGCGGCATGCTGCCGGCGCGACTGCGCTCGTGGTGCGGCGAGTTGCCGGCGCGCGCGCTGGACGTCTTGTGTTGTGTGTTGGTGCATGTTACTGGTGGTGCATGTGAGTTGTGGGGGCAATGCTTGCTTGGGAACTCAGCTTTCTTTATTGCAAATAATAATTTCGGTATGAATAACTCCCTCTAGTAACAAAATATCACTTTAGCCTCTCGTAACATAAATGTTTTTTCCAGTTCGAGTCAGTATGGACGCCGTAGGGCACCTCGCAGCCTCGAGAAGGGAACCCGGCGCGGCTGCTTTTGTGGTGTGGCATGCTGCCGGCGTGGCTGCTGTCGTGGTGCGGCGTGCTGCCGGCGTGGCTGCTGTCGTGGTGCGATGTGCTGCCGGCGTGGCTGCTGTCATCGTACGGCGTGCTGCCGGTGCGACTGCGGTCGTGGTGCGGCGTTCTGCCGGCGCGGCTGCTGTCGTGGTGCGGCGTGCTGCCGGCGCGACTGCGGCCGTGGTGCGGCGCGTTGCCGGCGCGCGCGCTGGTTGTCTTGTGGTGTGTGTTGGTGCATGTTAACGGTGGTGCATGTGAGTTGTGGTGGCATTGCTTGCTTGGGAACTCAGCTTTCTTTATTGCAAATAATAATTTCGCTATGAATAACTCCCTCTAGTAACAAAATATCACTTTAGCCCCTCGTAACATAAATGTTTTTTGCAGTTCGAGTCATCATGGCAGCCGAAGGCACCTCGAAGCCTCCTCCAGGAGGGAATCTGGCGCGGCTGCTGTCGTGTTGCGGCGTGCTGCCGGCGCGGCTGCTGTCGTGGTGCGGCGCGTTGCCGGCGCGCGCGCTGGTTGTCTTGTGTTGTGTGTTGGTGCATGTTAGCGGTGGTGCATGTGAGTTGTGGTGACATTGCTTGCTTGGGAACTCAGCTTTCTTTATTGCAAATAATAATTTCGCTATGAATAACTAACTCCCTCTAGTAACAAAATATCACTTTAGCCTCTCGTAACATAAATGTTTTTTGCAGTTCGAGTCATCATGGCAGCCGGGGGCACCTCGCAGCCTCCAGAAGGGAATCTGGCGCGGCTGCTTTCGTGGTGCGGCGTGCTTCCGGCGCGGCTGCTGTCGTGGTGCGGTGTGCTGCCGGCGCGGCTGCTATCGTCGTGCGGCATGCTGCCGGCGCGACTGCGGTCGTGGTGCGGCGCGTTGTCGGCGCGCGCGCTGGACGTCTTGTGTTGTGTGTTGATGCATGTAAGCGGTGTTGCATGTGAGTTGTGGGGGCATTGCTTGCTTGGGAACTTAGCTTTCTTTATTGCAAATAATAATTTCGCTATGCTTATAATACAGAATAACTCCGAGTAAATATAAATAATATAGGAGATAAAGGAGGGTTCCCAAAAAAAAATGTATCCGAGCGCGCGCACGAGTAACACCGAGCCGAACTACGAATCGGGAGGGGCGACGATGTAGCGATCGTCGGCCTTATAAGCGCAGCGTGGTATTTGTTCGCTCACTTTTATTGGGACGAGCGTACCGTCAACATCTCTTAATCGTGATGGGTTCACGCCTGAGTCATAATAATTGTCCATTGGTTGATTTGTTCATTTTGATAGTTACCCTCACGTTCAGATGGTGGTTTGTCTGTAGTGCTGTGGTTATTAGCTGAGTGGAAAGGGGCCGTTATTGGGGATGGTGGAGACGGCTAAGGTAGGGTTTCAGCGTTTTAAGAGATGCGTTCTCTTATAGCCTGATTAGTTTTTTTTGAGGAATAAATCCGCTTCTGATAACTTTTAAATAAATCCGCTTCTGATAGCTTATAATAAATAAATTTTTACATAATACATAATTTTTTTTGCAGTTCGAGTCATCATGGCAGCCCAAGCTCGAAGCCTCCAGAAGGGAATCTGGCACGGCTGCTGTCGTGGTGCGGCATGCTTCCGGCGCGGCTGCTGTCGTGGTGCGGCGCTTTGCTGGCGCGCGTGCTGGACGTCTTGTGTTGTGTGTTGGTGCATGTTAGCGGTGGTGCATGTTAGCGGTGGTGCATGTTAGCGGTGGTGCATGTGAGTTCTGGTGGCATTGCTTGCTTGGGAACTTAGCTTTCTTTATTGCAAATAATAATTTCGCTATGAATAACTCCCTCTAGTAACAAAATATCACTTTAGTCCCTCGTAACTTAAATGTTTTTTGCAGTTCGAATCATTATGGACGCCGGAGGGCACCTCGCAGCCTCGAGAAGGGAACCCGGCGCGGCTGCTTTTGTGGTGTGGCATGCTGCCGGCGTGGCTGCTGTCGTGGTGCGGCGTGCTGCCGGCGTGGCTGCTGTCGTGGTGCAGTGTGCTGCCGGCGTGGCTGCTGTCGTGGTGCAGTGTGCTGCCGGCGTGGCTGCTGTCGTGGTGCGGCGCGTTGCCGGCGCGCGCGCTGGTTGTCTTGTGTTGTGAGTTGGTGCATGTTAGCGGTGGTGCATGTGAGTTGTAGTGGCATTGCTTGCTTGGGAACTTAGCTTTCTTTATTGCAAATAATAATATCGCTATGAATAACTCCCTCTAGTAACAAAATATCACTTTAGCCCCTCGTAACTTAAATGTTTTTTCCAGTTCGAGTCATTATGGACGCCGTAGGGCACCTCGCAGCCTCGAGATGGGAACCCGGCGCGGCTGCTTTTGTGGTGTGGCATGCTGCCGGCGTGGCTGCTGTCGTGGTGCGGCGTGCTGCCGGCGTGGCTGCTGTCGTGGTGCGATGTGCTGCCGGCGTGGCTGCTGTCGTCGTACGGCGTGCTGCCGGTGCGACTGCGGTCGTGGTGCGGCGTTCTGCCGGCACGGCTGCTGTCGTGGTGCGGCGTGCTGCCGGCGCGACTGCGGTCGTGGTGCGGCGTGCTGCCAGCCTGACTGCGGTCGTGGTGCGGCGCGTTGCCGGCGCGCGCGCTTGTTGTCTTGTGTTGTGTGTTGGTGCATGTTAGTGGTGGTGCATGTGAGTTGTAATGGCATTGCTTGCTTGGGAACTTAGCTTTCTTTATTGCAAATAATAATTTCGCTATGAATAACCCCCTCTAGTAACAAAATATCACTTTAGCCTCTCGTAACATAAATGTTTTTTGCAATTCGAGTCATCATGGCAGCCGGGGGCACCTCGCAGCCTCCAGAAGGGAATCTGGCGCGGCTGCTGTCGTGGTGCGGCGTGCTGCCGGCGCGGCTGCTGTCGTGGTGCGGCGCGTTGCCGGCGCGCGCGCTGGTTGTCTTGTGTTGTGTGTTGGTGCATGTTAGCGGTGGTGCATGTGAGTTGTGGTGACATTGCTTGCTTGGGAACTCAGCTTTCTTTATTGCAAATAATTATTTCGCTATGAATAACTAACTCCCTCTAGTAACAAAATATCACTTTAGCCTCTCGTAACATAAATGTTTTTTGCAGTTCGAGTCATCATGGCAGCCGGGGGCACCTCGCAGCGTCCAGAAGGGAATCTGGCGTGGCAGCTGTCGTGGTGCGGCGTGCTGCCGGCGCGACTGCGGTCGTGGTGCGGCGTGCTGCCAGCCTGACTGCGGTCGTGGTGCGGCGCGTTGCCGGCGCGCGCGCTTGTTGTCTTGTGTTGTGTGTTGGTGCATGTTAGCGGTGGTGCATGTGAGTTGTGGTGGCATTGCTTGCTTGGGAACTCAGCTTTCTTTATTTCAAATAATAATTTCGCTATGAATAACTCCCTCTAGTAACAAAATATCACTTTAGCCTCTCGTAACATAAATTTTTTTTGCAGTTCGAGTCATCATGGCAGCCGGGGGCACCTCGCAGCCTCCAGAAGGGAATCTGGCGCGGCTGCTTTCGTGGTGCGGCGTGTTTCCGGCGCGGCTGCCGTCGTGGTGTGGCGTGCTACCGGCCTGCTGCCGGCGCGACTGCAGTCGTGGTGCGGTGCTTCGCTGGCGCGCGCGCTGGACGTCTTGTGTTGTGTGTTGGTGCATGTTAGCGGTGGTGCATGTGAGTTGTGGTGGCATTGCTTGCTTGGGAACTTAGCTTTCTTTATTGCAAATAATAATTTCGCTATGAATAACTAACTCCCTCTAGTAACAAAATATCACTTTAGCCTCTCGTAACATAAATGTGTTTTGCAGTTCGAGTCATCATGGCAGCCGGGGGCACCTCGCAGCGTCCAGAAGGGAATCTGGCGTGGCAGCTGTCGTGGTGTGGCGTGCTGCCGGCGCGACTGCGGTCGTGGTGCGGCGTGCTGCCAGCCTGACTGCGGTCGTGGTGCGGCGCGTTGCCGGCGCGCGCGCTTGTTGTCTTGTGTTGTGTGTTGGTGCATGTTAGCGGTGGTGCATGTGAGTTGTGGTGGCATTGCTTGCTTGGGAACTCAGCTTTCTTTATTGCAAATAATAATTTCGCTATGAATAACTCCCTCTAGTAACAAAATATCACTTTAGCCTCTCGTAACATAAATTTTTTTTGCAGTTCGAGTCATCATGGCAGCCGGGGGCACCTCGCAGCCTCCAGAAGGGAATCTGGCGCGGCTGCTTTCGTGGTGCGGCGTGTTTCCGGCGCGGCTGCCGACGTGGTGTGGCGTGCTACCGGCCTGCTGCCGGCGCGACTGCAGTCGTGGTGCGGTGCTTCGCTGGCGCGCGCGCTGGACGTCTTGTGTTGTGTGTTGGTGCATGTTAGCGGTGGTGCATGTGAGTTGTGGTGGCATTGCTTGCTTGGGAACCCAGCTTTCTTTATTGCAAATAATAATTTCGCAATGAATAACTCCCTCTAGTAACAAAATATCACTTTAGCCCCTCGTAACATAAATGTTTTTTGCAGTTCGAGTCATCATGGCAGCCGAAGGCACCTCGAAGCCTCCTCCAGAAGGGAATCTGGCGCGGCTGCTGTCGTGTTGCGGCGTGCTGCCGGCGCGGCTGCTGTCGTGGTGCGGCGCGTTGCCGGCGCGCGCGCTGGTTGTCTTGTGTTGTGTGTTGGTGCATGTTAGCGGTGGTGCATGTGAGTTGTGGTGACATTGCTTGCTTGGGAACTCAGCTTTCTTTATTGCAAATAATAATTTCGCTATGAATAACTAACTCCCTCTAGTAACAAAATATCACTTTAGCCTCTCGTAACATAAATGTTTTTTGCAGTTCGAGTCATCATGGCAGCCGGGGGCACCTCGCAGCGTCCAGAAGGGAATCTGGCGTGGCAGCTGTCGTGGTGCGGCGTGCTGCCGGCGCGACTGCGGTCGTGGTGCGGCGTGCTGCCAGCCTGACTGCGGTCGTGGTGCGGCGCGTTGCCGGCGCGCGCGCTTGTTGTCTTGTGTTGTGTGTTGGTGCATGTTAGTGGTGGTGCATGTGAGTTGTAATGGCATTGCTTGCTTGGGAACTTAGCTTTCTTTATTGCAAATAATAATTTCGCTATGAATAACCCCCTCTAGTAACAAAATATCACTTTAGCCTCTCGTAACATAAATGTTTTTTGCAATTCGAGTCATCATGGCAGCCGGGGGCACCTCGCAGCCTCCAGAAGGGAATCTGGCGCGGCTGCTGTCGTGTTGCGGCGTGCTGCCGGCGCGGCTGCTGTCGTGGTGCGGCGCGTTGCCGGCGCGCGCGCTGGTTGTCTTGTGTTGTGTGTTGGTGCATGTTAGCGGTGGTGCATGTGAGTTGTGGTGACAATGCTTGCTTGGGAACTCAGCTTTCTTTATTGCAAATAATAATTTCGCTATGAATAACTAACTCCCTCTAGTAACAAAATATCACTTTAGCCTCTCGTAACATAAATGTTTTTTGCAGTTCGAGTCATCATGGCAGCCGGGGGCACCTCGCAGCGTCCAGAAGGGAATCTGGCGTGGCAGCTGTCGTGGTGCGGCGTGCTGCCGGTGCGACTGCGGTCGTGGTGCGGCGTGCTGCCAGCCTGACTGCGGTCGTGGTGCGGCGCGTTGCCGGCGCGCGCGCTTGTTGTCTTGTGTTGTGTGTTGGTGCATGTTAGCGGTGGTGCATGTGAGTTGTGGTGGCATTGCTTGCTTGGGAACTCAGCTTTCTTTATTGCAAATAATAATTTCGCTATGAATAACTCCCTCTAGTAACAAAATATCACTTTAGCCTCTCGTAACATAAATTTTTTTTGCAGTTCGAGTCATCATGGCAGCCGGGGGCACCTCGCAGCCTCCAGAAGGGAATCTGGCGCGGCTGCTTTCGTGGTGCGGCGTGTTTCCGGCGCGGCTGCCGTCGTGGTGTGGCGTGCTACCGGCCTGCTGCCGGCGCGACTGCAGTCGTGGTGCGGTGCTTCGCTGGCGCGCGCGCTGGACGTCTTGTGTTGTGTGTTGGTGCATGTTAGCGGTGGTGCATGTGAGTTGTGGTGGCATTGCTTGCTTGGGAACTTAGCTTTCTTTATTGCAAATAATAATTTCGCTATGAATAACTCCCTCTAGTAACAAAATATCACTTTAGCCTCTCGTAACATAAATGTTTTTTGCAGTTCGAGTCATTATGGACGCCGGAGTGCACCTTGCAGCCTCGAGAAGGGAACCCAGCGCGGCTGCTTTCGTGGTTTGGCATGCTGCCGGCGTGGCTGCTGTCGTGGTGCGGCGTGCTGCCGGCGTGGCTACTGTCGTGGTGCGATGTGCTGCCGGCGTGGCTTCTGTCGTCGTGCGGCGTGCTGCCGGCGCGATTGCGGTCGTGGTGCGGCACGTTGCCGGCGCGCGCGCTGGACGTCTTGTGTTGTGTGGTGGTGCATGTGAGTTTTGGTGGCATTGCTTGCTTGGGAACTTTGCTTTCTTTATTGCAAATAAAATTTCGCTATGCTTATAATACAGAATAACTCCTTCGAGTAACAAAATATCATTTTAAGCCCCTCGTAACATTAATTTTTTTGCAGTTCGAATCATCATGGCAGCCGGGGGCACCTCGCAGCCTCCAGTAGGGAACCTGGCGCGGCTGCTGTAGTGGTTCGGCGTGCTGCTGGCGCGGCTGCTCTCGTGGTTCGGCGTGTTGCGGTATGCTGCCGGCGCGGCTGCTATCGTCGTGCGGCATTCTGCCGGCGCGACTGCGGTCGTGGTGCGGCGCGTTGCCGGCGCGCGCGCTGGACGTCTTGTGTTGTGTGTTGATGCATGTAAGCGGTGGTGCATGTGATTTGTGGGGGCATTGCTTGCTTGGGAACTTAGCTTTTTTTATTTCAAATAATAATTTCGCTATGCTTATAATACAGAATAATTCCGAGTAAATATAAATAATATAGGAGATACAGGAGGGTTCCCAAAAAAAAAAAAATGTATCTTAGCGCGCGCACGAGTAACACCGAGCCGATCTACGAGTCGGGAGGGGCGACGATGTAGCGATCGTCGGCCTTATAAGCGCAGCGTGGTATTTGTTCGCTCACTTTTATTGGGACGAGCGTACCGTCAACATCTCTTAATCGTGATGGGTTCACGCCTGAGTCATAATAATTGTCCATTGGTTGACTTGTGCATTTTGATAGTTACCCTCACGTTCAGATGGTGGTTTGTCTGTCGTGCTGTGGTTATTAGCTGAGTGGAAAGGGGCCGTTATTGGGGATGGTGGAGACGGCTTAGGTAGGGTTTCAGCGTTTTAAGAGATGCGTTCTCTTATAGCCTGATGAGTTTTTTTAGGAATAAATCGGCTTCTTATAACTTTTAAATAAATCCGCTTCTGATAGCTTAAAATAAATAAATTTTTACATAATACATAATTTTTTTTGCAGTTCGATTCATCATGGCAGCCGAAGGCACCTCGCAGCCTCCAGAAGGGAATCTGGCGCGGCTGCTGTGGTGGTGCGGCGTGCTTCCGGCGCGGCTGCTGTCGTGATGCGGCGCTTTGCTGGCGCGCGTGCTGGACGTCTTGTGTTGTGTGTTGGTGCATGTTAGCGGTGGTGCATGTGAGTTCTGGTGGCATTGCTTGCTTGGGAACTTAGCTTTCTTTATTGCAAATAATAATATCGCTATGAATAACTCCCTCTAGTAACAAAATATCACTTTAGCCCCTCGTAACTTAAATGTTTTTTCCAGTTCGAGTCATTATGGACGCCGGAGGGCACCTCGCAGCCTCGAGAAGGGAACCCGGCGCGGCTGCTTTTGTGGTGTGGCATGCTGCCGGCGTGGCTGCTGTCGTGGTGCGGCGTGCTGCCGGCGTGGCTGCTGTCGTGGTGCGATGTGCTGCCGGCGTGGCTGCTGTCGTCGTACGGCGTGCTGCCGGTGCGACTGCGGTCGTAGTGCAGCGCGTTGCCGGCGCGCGCGCTGGACGTCTTGTGTTGTGTGGTGGTGCATGTGAGTTTTGGTGGCATTGCTTGCTTGGGAACTTAGCTTTCTTTATTGCAAATAATAATTTCGCTATGCTTTTAATACAGAATAACTCCTTAGAGTAACAAAATATCATTTTAGCCCCTCTTAACATAAATTTTTTTGCAGTTCGAGTCATCATGGCAGCCGGGGGCACCTCGCAACCTCCAGTAGGGAACCTGGCGCGGCTGCTTTAGTGGTTCGGGGTGTTGCGGCGTGCTACCGGCGCGGCTGCTATCGTCGTGCGGCATGCTGCCGGCGCGACTGCGCTCGTGGTGCGGCGAGTTGCCGGCGCGCGCGCTGGACGTCTTGTGTTTGAAGTGTAATGTTACACACTACTTCCAAAGTCACTTTACCTGCGCATTCGCAGTTCCATGACATATTAGATTTCCGAACGCACTTGACGGAACATCAGAACAGTCTGTCCCTCTCTGTGGTATCGTAATTCGTAACCCGTCTCTTTCATACTCGAGCGGCGGCCACGAGAGTGACAGACGACAACCGACAGTCAGTCGAGGCTCGAATACCGCCACCGGAGGTCGCGTACGTGATCGACTCCCGCGTTTTTGTCACCGTCTAACCTGGGACGCGCGGTTTATTTGGCAACCATGTTCTAAAATCATCCCGTTTCAAGGGCATCTTGAGAGTTTTTACCTCTCCTTAACTACCGATCATGTGACCGGACAATTTGCCGTCGCCGCAGCGACGTATTTTGGCAGCGGACCTATCAAATGAGTATGGACGCCTGCCACGCCACGCGATTACCCTGTCTACCATATAAGCGATATTCTCGTTAAGTAGCAAGAACAATGTAGTCGGCTTAGACTCAGTGACGTCTCTAGTGTAAATAGTGAGTGAACTATGTGAGCTCGACGCAATCTCCAGGAGATAGCCTCCTCGCCGCGCCGGTTCCCGCGAGACGCACCAAGGAGGCGGCGTGCTGACCGAGCCGCGCCTCCTCGCCTAACCAACCCTGCGGGGTCCGTAACCCCTTGGTCGAGCGGACCTTCCCTGCTGCGGTCGGCTTAAGGCGGGCCTGACCAGGTCAGCCTCTGGCCCAGCTGTCAGCCCTCGTATTCGTGAGTTACAACATTAAATTCTACGGACGATGCGTTGGACTTAGTGCCACTAGTCTGTAAGTGTTTTTAGTTAATTTTAACTTAGTCATAATCTAAATCCTTGCAGAAACTTAAATTAAATCACCATCTTGTATTTAGTCAAAACGGTAATTTCATTTCAACTGCAACCTCAGACTTCCCTCCTCATCAACAGCGCATCCAGACCGACAGCAAAAGGACGGCCTTTGAAAATAAAGGCCCGATGCTCACGCCGCTAGTATCCAGCAACCGGTCGCCACACCACAATATGGCGTCCCCTACTTTGTACAAAATCGCATTCTCATTCCGTTCGCGTGACACTACGCATTAAGTAGGTTGCAACCCACCATCTTTACACACGCGACATGTTGTGTGTTGGTGCATGTTACTGGTGGTGCATGTGAGTTGTGGGGGCAATGCTTGCTTGGGAACTCAGCTTTCTTTATTGCAAATAATAATTTCGGTATGAATAACTCCCTCTAGTAACAAAATATCACTTTAGCCTCTCGTAACATAAATGTTTTTTGCAGTTCGAGTCATCATGGCAGCCGGGGGCACCTCGCAGCCTCCAGAAGGGAATCTGGCGCGGCTGCTGTCGTGGTGCGGCGTGCTGCCGGCGCGACTGCGGTCGTGGTGCGGCGTGCTGCCGGCGCGACTGCGGTCGTGGTGCGGCGCGTTGCTTGCTTGGGAACTTAGCTTTCTTTATTGCAAATAATAATTTCGCTATGCTTTTAATACAGAATAACTCCTTAGAGTAACAAAATATCATTTTAGCCCCTCTTAACATAAATTTTTTTGCAGTTCGAGTCATCATGGCAGCCGGGGGCACCTCGCAGCCTCCAGTAGGGAACCTGGCGCGGCTGCTTTAGTGGTTCGGGGTGTTGCGGCGTGCTACCGGCGCGGCTGCTGTCGTGGTGCGGTGTGCTGCCGGCGCGGCTGCTATCGTCGTGCGGCATGCTGCCGGCGCGACTGCGGTCGTGGTGCGGCGCGTTGTCGGCGCGCGCGCTGGACGTCTTGTGTTGTGTGTTGATGCATGTAAGCGGTGTTGCATGTGAGTTGTGGGGGCATTGCTTGCTTCGGAACTTAGCTTTCTTTATTGCAAATAATAATTTCGCTATGCTTATAATACAGAATAACTCCGAGTAAATATAAATAATATAGGAGATAAAGGAGGGTTCCCAAAAAAAAATGTATCCGAGCGCGCGCACGAGTAACACCGAGCCGAACTACGAATCGGGAGGGGCGACGATGTAGCGATCGTCGGCCTTATAAGCGCAGCGTGGTATTTGTTCGCTCACTTTTATTGGGACGAGCGTACCGTCAACATCTCTTAATCGTGATGGGTTCACGCCTGAGTCATAATAATTGTCCATTGGTTGATTTGTTCATTTTGATAGTTACCCTCACGTTCAGATGGTGGTTTGTCTGTAGTGCTGTGGTTATTAGCTGAGTGGAAAGGGGCCGTTATTGGGGATGGTGGAGACGGCTAAGGTAGGGTTTCAGCGTTTTAAGAGATGCGTTCTCTTATAGCCTGATTAGTTTTTTTTGAGGAATAAATCCGCTTCTGATAACTTTTAAATAAATCCGCTTCTGATAGCTTATAATAAATAAATTTTTACATAATACATAATTTTTTTTGCAGTTCGAGTCATCATGGCAGCCCAAGGCACCTCGAAGCCTCCAGAAGGGAATCTGGCACGGCTGCTGTCGTGGTGCGGCATGCTTCCGGCGCGGCTGCTGTCGTGGTGCGGCGCTTTACTGGCGCGCGTGCTGGACGTCTTGTGTTGTGTGTTGGTGCATGTTAGCGGTGGTGCATGTTAGCGGTGGTGCATGTTAGCGGTGGTGCATGTGAGTTCTGGTGGCATTGCTTGCTTGGGAACTTAGCTTTCTTTATTGCAAATAATAATTTCGCTATGAATAACTCCCTCTAGTAACAAAATATCACTTTAGTCCCTCGTAACTTAAATGTTTTTTGCAGTTCGAATCATTATGGACGCCGGAGGGCACCTCGCAGCCTCGAGAAGGGAACCCGGCGCGGCTGCTTTTGTGGTGTGGCATGCTGCCGGCGTGGCTGCTGTCGTGTTGCGGCGTGCTGCCGGCGTGGCTGCTGTCGTGGTGCAGTGTGCTGCCGGCGTGGCTGCTGTCGTGGTGCGGCGCGTTGCCGGCGCGCGCGCTGGTTGTCTTGTGTTGTGAGTTGGTGCATGTTAGCGGTGGTGCATGTGAGTTGTAGTGGCATTGCTTGCTTGGGAACTTAGCTTTCTTTATTGCAAATAATAATATCGCTATGAATAACTGCCTCTAGTAACAAAATATCACTTTAGCCCCTCGTAACTTAAATGTTTTTTCCAGTTCGAGTCATTATGGACGCCGTAGGGCACCTCGCAGCCTCGAGATGGGAACCCGGCGCGGCTGCTTTTGTGGTGTGGCATGCTGCCGGCGTGGCTGCTGTCGTGGTGCGGCGTGCTGCCGGCGTGGCTGCTGTCGTGGTGCGATGTGCTGCCGGCGTGGCTGCTGTCGTCGTACGGCGTGCTGCCGGTGCGACTGCGGTCGTGGTGCGGCGTTCTGCCGGCACGGCTGCTGTCGTGGTGCGGCGTGCTGCCGGCGCGACTGCGGTCGTGGTGCGGCGCGTTGCCGGCGCGCGCGCTGGTTGTCTTGTGTTGTGTGTTGGTGCATGTTAGCGGTGGTGCATGTGAGTTGTGGTGGCATTGCTTGCTTGGGAACCCAGCTTTCTTTATTGCAAATAATAATTTCGCAATGAATAACTCCCTCTAGTAACAAAATATCACTTTAGCCCCTCGTAACATAAATGTTTTTTGCAGTTCGAGTCATCATGGCAGCCGAAGGCACCTCGAAGCCTCCTCCAGAAGGGAATCTGGCGCGGCTGCTGTCGTGTTGCGGCGTGCTGCCGGCGCGGCTGCTGTCGTGGTGCGGCGCGTTGCCGGCGCGCGCGCTGGTTGTCTTGTGTTGTGTGTTGGTGCATGTTAGCGGTGGTGCATGTGAGTTGTGGTGACATTGCTTGCTTGGGAACTCAGCTTTCTTTATTGCAAATAATAATTTCGCTATGAATAACTAACTCCCTCTAGTAACAAAATATCACTTTAGCCTCTCGTAACATAAATGTTTTTTGCAGTTCGAGTCATCATGGCAGCCGGGGGCACCTCGCAGCGTCCAGAAGGGAATCTGGCGTGGCAGCTGTCGTGGTGCGGCGTGCTGCCGGCGCGACTGCGGTCGTGGTGCGGCGTGCTGCCAGCCTGACTGCGGTCGTGGTGCGGCGCGTTGCCGGCGCGCGCGCTTGTTGTCTTGTGTTGTGTGTTGGTGCATGTTAGTGGTGGTGCATGTGAGTTTTAATGGCATTGCTTGCTTGGGAACTTAGCTTTCTTTATTGCAAATAATAATTTCGCTATGAATAACCCCCTCTAGTAACAAAATATCACTTTAGCCTCTCGTAACATAAATGTTTTTTGCAATTCGAGTCATCATGGCAGCCGGGGGCACCTCGCAGCCTCCAGAAGGGAATCTAGCGCGGCTGCTGTCGTGTTGCGGCGTGCTGCCGGCGCGGCTGCTGTCGTGGTGCGGCGCGTTGCCGGCGCGCGCGCTGGTTGTCTTGTGTTGTGTGTTGGTGCATGTTAGCGGTGGTGCATGTGAGTTGTGGTGACATTGCTTGCTTGGGAACTCAGCTTTCTTTATTGCAAATAATAATTTCGCTATGAATAACTAACTCCCTCTAGTAACAAAATATCACTTTAGCCTCTCGTAACATAAATGTTTTTTGCAGTTCGAGTCATCATGGCAGCCGGGGGCACCTCGCAGCGTCCAGAAGGGAATCTGGCGTGGCAGCTGTCGTGGTGCGGCGTGCTGCCGGCGCGACTGCGGTCGTGGTGCGGCGTGCTGCCAGCCTGACTGCGGTCGTGGTGCGGCGCGTTGCCGGCGCGCGCGCTTGTTGTCTTGTGTTGTGTGTTGGTGCATGTTAGCGGTGGTGCATGTGAGTTGTGGTGGCATTGCTTGCTTGGGAACTCAGCTTTCTTTATTGCAAATAATAATTTCGCTATGAGTAACTCCCTCTAGTAACAAAATATCACTTTAGCCTCTCGTAACATAAATTTTTTTTGCAGTTCGAGTCATCATGGCAGCCGGGGGCACCTCGCAGCCTCCAGAAGGGAATCTGGCGCGGCTGCTTTCGTGGTGCGGCGTGTTTCCGGCGCGGCTGCCGTCGTGGTGTGGCGTGCTACCGGCCTGCTGCCGGCGCGACTGCAGTCGTGGTGCGGTGCTTCGCTGGCGCGCGCGCTGGACGTCTTGTGTTGTGTGTTGGTGCATGTTAGCGGTGGTGCATGTGAGTTGTGGTGGCATTGCTTGCTTGGGAACTTAGCTTTCTTTATTGCAAATAATAATTTCGCTATGAATAACTAACTCCCTCTAGTAACAAAATATCACTTTAGCCTCTCGTAACATAAATGTTTTTTGCAGTTCGAGTCATCATGGCAGCCGGGGGCACCTCGCAGCGTCCAGAAGGGAATCTGGCGTGGCAGCTGTCGTGGTGCGGCGTGCTGCCGGCGCGACTGCGGTCGTGGTGCGGCGTGCTGCCAGCCTGACTGCGGTCGTGGTGCGGCGCGTTGCCGGCGCGCGCGCTTGTTGTCTTGTGTTGTGTGTTGGTGCATGTTAGCGGTGGTGCATGTGAGTTGTGGTGGCATTGCTTGCTTGGGAACTCAGCTTTCTTTATTGCAAATAATAATTTCGCTATGAATAACTCCCTCTAGTAACAAAATATCACTTTAGCCTCTCGTAACATAAATTTTTTTTGCAGTTCGAGTCATCATGGCAGCCGGGGGCACCTCGCAGCCTCCAGAAGGGAATCTGGCGCGGCTGCTTTCGTGGTGCGGCGTGTTTCCGGCGCGGCTGCCGACGTGGTGTGGCGTGCTACCGGCCTGCTGCCGGCGCGACTGCAGTCGTGGTGCGGTGCTTCGCTGGCGCGCGCGCTGGACGTCTTGTGTTGTGTGTTGGTGCATGTTAGCGGTGGTGCATGTGAGTTGTGGTGGCATTGCTTGCTTGGGAACCCAGCTTTCTTTATTGCAAATAATAATTTCGCAATGAATAACTCCCTCTAGTAACAAAATATCACTTTAGCCCCTCGTAACATAAATGTTTTTTGCAGTTCGAGTCATCATGGCAGCCGAAGGCACCTCGAAGCCTCCTCCAGAAGGGAATCTGGCGCGGCTGCTGTCGTGTTGCGGCGTGCTGCCGGCGCGGCTGCTGTCGTGGTGCGGCGCGTTGCCGGCGCGCGCGCTGGTTGTCTTGTGTTGTGTGTTGGTGCATGTTAGCGGTGGTGCATGTGAGTTGTGGTGACATTGCTTGCTTGGGAACTCAGCTTTCTTTATTGCAAATAATAATTTCGCTATGAATAACTAACTCCCTCTAGTAACAAAATATCACTTTAGCCTCTCGTAACATAAATGTTTTTTGCAGTTCGAGTCATCATGGCAGCCGGGGGCACCTCGCAGCGTCCAGAAGGGAATCTGGCGTGGCAGCTGTCGTGGTGCGGCGTGCTGCCGGCGCGACTGCGGTCGTGGTGCGGCGTGCTGCCAGCCTGACTGCGGTCGTGGTGCGGCGCGTTGCCGGCGCGCGCGCTTGTTGTCTTGTGTTGTGTGTTGGTGCATGTTAGTGGTGGTGCATGTGAGTTGTAATGGCATTGCTTGCTTGGGAACTTAGCTTTCTTTATTGCAAATAATAATTTCGCTATGAATAACCCCCTCTAGTAACAAAATATCACTTTAGCCTCTCGTAACATAAATGTTTTTTGCAATTCGAGTCATCATGGCAGCCGGGGGCACCTCGCAGCCTCCAGAAGGGAATCTGGCGCGGCTGCTGTCGTGTTGCGGCGTGCTGCCGGCGCGGCTGCTGTCGTGGTGCGGCGCGTTGCCGGCGCGCGCGCTGGTTGTCTTGTGTTGTGTGTTGGTGCATGTTAGCGGTGGTGCATGTGAGTTGTGGTGACATTGCTTGCTTGGGAACTCGGCTTTCTTTATTGCAAATAATAATTTCGCTATGAATAACTAACTCCCTCTAGTAACAAAATATCACTTTAGCCTCTCGTAACATAAATGTTTTTTGCAGTTCGAGTCATCATGGCAGCCGGGGGCACCTCGCAGCGTCCAGAAGGGAATCTGGCGTGGCAGCTGTCGTGGTGCGGCGTGCTGCCGGCGCGACTGCGGTCGTGGTGCGGCGTGCTGCCAGCCTGACTGCGGTCGTGGTGCGGCGCGTTGCCGGCGCGCGCGCTTGTTGTCTTGTGTTGTGTGTTGGTGCATGTTAGCGGTGGTGCATGTGAGTTGTGGTGGCATTGCTTGCTTGGGAACTCAGCTTTCTTTATTGCAAATAATAATTTCGCTATGAATAACTCCCTCTAGTAACAAAATATCACTTTAGCCTCTCGTAACATAAATTTTTTTTGCAGTTCGAGTCATCATGGCAGCCGGGGGCACCTCGCAGCCTCCAGAAGGGAATCTGGCGCGGCTGCTTTCGTGGTGCGGCGTGTTTCCGGCGCGGCTGCCGTCGTGGTGTGGCGTGCTACCGGCCTGCTGCCGGCGCGACTGCAGTCGTGGTGCGGTGCTTCGCTGGCGCGCGCGCTGGACGTCTTGTGTTGTGTGTTGGTGCATGTTAGCGGTGGTGCATGTGAGGTGTGGTGGCATTGCTTGCTTGGGAACTTAGCTTTCTTTATTGCAAATAATAATTTCGCTATGAATAACTCCCTCTAGTAACAAAATATCACTTTAGCCTCTCGTAACATAAATGTTTTTTGCAGTTCGAGTCATTATGGACGCCGGAGTGCACCTTGCAGCCTCGAGAAGGGAACCCAGCGCGGCTGCTTTCGTGGTTTGGCATGCTGCCGGCGTGGCTGCTGTCGTGGTGCGGCGTGCTGCCGGCGTGGCTACTGTCGTGGTGCGATGTGCTGCCGGCGTGGCTTCTGTCGTCGTGCGGCGTGCTGCCGGCGCGATTGCGGTCGTGGTGCGGCACGTTGCCGGCGCGCGCGCTGGACGTCTTGTGTTGTGTGGTGGTGCATGTGAGTTTTGGTGGCATTGCTTGCTTGGGAACTTTGCTTTCTTTATTGCAAATAAAATTTCGCTATGCTTATAATACAGAATAACTCCTTCGAGTAACAAAATATCATTTTAAGCCCCTCGTAACATTAATTTTTTTGCAGTTCGAATCATCATGGCAGCCGGGGGCACCTCGCAGCCTCCAGTAGGGAACCTGGCGCGGCTGCTGTAGTGGTTCGGCGTGCTGCTGGCGCGGCTGCTCTCGTGGTTCGGCGTGTTGCGGTATGCTGCCGGCGCGGCTGCTATCGTCGTGCGGCATTCTGCCGGCGCGACTGCGGTCGTGGTGCGGCGCGTTGCCGGCGCGCGCGCTGGACGTCTTGTGTTGTGTGTTGATGCATGTAAGCGGTGGTGCATGTGATTTGTGGGGGCATTGCTTGCTTGGGAACTTAGCTTTTTTTATTTCAAATAATAATTTCGCTATGCTTATAATACAGAATAATTCCGAGTAAATATAAATAATATAGGAGATACAGGAGGGTTCCCAAAAAAAAAAATGTATCTTAGCGCGCGCACGAGTAACACCGAGCCGATCTACGAGTCGGGAGGGGCGACGATGTAGCGATCGTCGGCCTTATAAGCGCAGCGTGGTATTTGTTCGCTCACTTTTATTGGGACGAGCGTACCGTCAACATCTCTTAATCGTGATGGGTTCACGCCTGAGTCATAATAATTGTCCATTGGTTGACTTGTGCATTTTGATAGTTACCCTCACGTTCAGATGGTGGTTTGTCTGTCGTGCTGTGGTTATTAGCTGAGTGGAAAGGGGCCGTTATTGGGGATGGTGGAGACGGCTTAGGTAGGGTTTCAGCGTTTTAAGAGATGCGTTCTCTTATAGCCTGATGAGTTTTTTTAGGAATAAATCGGCTTCTTATAACTTTTAAATAAATCCGCTTCTGATAGCTTAAAATAAATAAATTTTTACATAATACATAATTTTTTTTGCAGTTCGATTCATCATGGCAGCCGAAGGCACCTCGCAGCCTCCAGAAGGGAATCTGGCGCGGCTGCTGTCGTGGTGCGGCGTGCTGCCGGCGCGACTGCGGTCTTGGTGCGGCGCGTCGCTGACGCGCGCGCTGGACGTCTTGTGTTGTGTGTTGGTGCATGTTACCGGTGGTGCATGTGAGTTGTGGGGGCAATGCTTGCTTGGGAACTCGGCTTTCTTTATTGCAAATAATAATTTCGCTATGAATAACTCCTTCTAGTAACAAAATATCACTTTAGCCCCTCGTAACATAAATGTTTTTTGCAGTTCGAGTCATTATGGACGCCGGAGGGCACCTCGCAGCCTCGAGAAGGGAACCCGGCGCGGCTGCTTTCGTGATTTGGCATGCTGCCGGCGTGGCTGCTGTCGTGGTGCGGCGTGCTGCCGGCGTGGCTGCTGTCGTGGTGCGGTGTGCTGCCGGCGTGGCTTCTGTCGTCGTGCGGCGTGCTGCCGGCGTGGCTGCTGTCGTGGTGCGGCGTGCTGCCGGCGCGACTGCGGTCGTGGTGCGGCACGTTGCCGGCGCGCGCGCTGGATGTCTTGTGTTGTGTGGTGGTGCATGTGAGTTTTGGTGGCATTGCTTGCTTGGGAACTTAGCTTTCATTATTGCAAATAATAATTTCGCTATGCTTATAAATACGAAATAACTCCTTAGAGTAACAAAATATCATTTTAGCCCCTCTTAACATAAATTTTTTTGCAGTTCGAGTCATCATGGCAGCCGGGGGCACCTCGCAGCCTCCAGTAGGGAACCTGGCGCGGCTGCTATCGTCGTGCGGCATGCTGCCGGCGCGACTGCGCTCGTGGTGCGGCGCGTTGCCGGCGCGCGCGCTGGACGTCTTGTGTTGTGTGTTGGTGCATGTTACCGGTGGTGCATGTGAGTTGTGGGAGCAATGCTTGCTTGGGAACTCTGATTTCTTTATTGCAAATAATAATTTCGCTCCCTCTAGTAACAAAATATCACTTTAGCCTCTCGTTACATAAATGTTTTTTGCAGTTCGAGTCATCATGGCAGCCGGGGGCACCTCGCAGCCTCCAGAAGGGAATCTGGCGCGGCTGCTGTCGTGGTGCGGCGTGCTGCCGGCGCGACTGCGGTCGTGGTGCGGCGCGTTGCCGGCGCGCGCGCTGGTTGTCTTGTGTTGTGTGTTGGTGCATGTTAGCGGTGGTGCATGTGAGTTGTGGTGGCATTGCTTGCTTGGGAACTCAGCTTTCTTTATTGCAAATAATAATATCGCTATGAATAACTCCCTCTAGTAACAAAATATCACTTTAGCCTCTCGTAACATAAATGTTTTTTGCAGTTCGAGTCATCATGGCAGCCGGGGGCACCTCGCAGCCTCCAGAAGGGAATCTGGCGCGGCTGCTGTAGTGGTGCGGCGTGCTTCCGGCGCGGCTGCTGTCGTGGTGCGGCGTTCTGCCGGCGCGGCTGCTGTCGTGGTGCGGCGTGCTGCCGGCGCGACTGCGGTCGTGGTGCGGCGCGTTGCCGGCGCGCGCGCTGGTTGTCTTGTGTTGTGTGTTGGTGCATGTTAGCGGTGGTGCATGTGAGTTGTGGTGGCATTGCTTGCTTGGGAACTCAGCTTTCTTTATTGCAAATAATAATTTCGCTATGAATAACTCCCTCTAGTAACAAAATATCACTTTAGCCCCTCGTAACATAAATGTTTTTTGCAGTTCGAGTCATCATGGCAGCCGAAGGCACCTCGAAGCCTCCAGAAGGGAATCTGGCGCGGCTGCTGTCGTGTTGCGGCGTGCTGCCGGCGCGGTTGCTGTCGTGGTGCGGCGCGTTGCCGGCGCGCGCGCTGGTTGTCTTGTGTTGTGTGTTGGTGCATGTTAGTGGTGGTGCATATGAGTTGTGGTGTCATTGCTTGCTTGGGAACTCAGCTTTCTTTATTGCAAATAATAATTTCGCTATGAATAACTAACTCCCTCTAGTAACAAAATATCAATTTAGCCTCTCGTAACATAAATGTTTTTTGCAGTTCGAGTCATCATGGCAGCCGGGGGCACCTCGCAGCGTCCAGAAGGGAATCTGGCGTGGCTGCTGTCGTGGTGCGGCGTGCTGCCGGCGCGACTGCGGTCGTGGTGCGGCGTGCTGCCGGCCTGACTGCGGTCGTGGTGCGGCGCGTTGCCGGCGCGCGCGCTTGTTGTCTTGTGTTGTGTGTTGGTGCATGTTAGCGGTGGTGCATGTGAGTTGTAATGGCATTGCTTGCTTGGGAACTTAGCTTTCTTTATTGCAAATAATAATTTCGATATGAATAACCCCCTCTAGTAACAAAATATCACTTTAGCCTCTCGTAACATAAATATTTTTTGCAGTCCGAGTCATCATGGCAGCCGGGGGCACCTCGCAGCCTCCAGAAGGGAATCTGGCGCGGCTGCTGTCGTGGTGCGGCCTGCTGCCGGTGCGGCTGCTGTCGTGGTGCGGCGTGCTGCCGGCGCGACTGCGGTCTTGGTGCGTCGCGTCGCTGACGCGCGCGCTGGTTGTCTTGTTTTGTGTGTTGGTGCATGTTAGCGGTGGTGCATGTGAGTTGTGGTGGCATTGCTTGCTTGGGAACTCAGCTTTCTTTATTGCAAATAAAAATTTCGCTATGAATAACTCCCTCTAGTAACAAAATATCACTTTAGCCTCTCGTAACATAAATTTTTTTTGCAGTTCGAGTCATCATGGCAGCCGGGGGCACCCCGCAGCCTCCAGAAGGGAATCTGGCGCGGCTGCTGTCGTGGTGCGGCGTGCTGCTGGCGCGGCTGCTATCGTCGTGCGGCATGCTGCCGGCGCGACTGCGCTCGTGGTGCGGCGCGTTGCCGGCGCGCGCGCTGGACGTCTTGTGTTGTGTGTTGGTGCATGTTACCGGTGGTGCATGTGAGTTGTGGGGGCAATGCTTGCTTGGGAACTCGGCTTTCTTTATTGCAAATAATAATTTCGGTATGAATAACTCCCTCTAGTAACAAAATATCACTTTAGCCTCTCGTAACATAAATGTTTTTTGCAGTTCGAGTCATCATGGCAGCCGGGGGCACCTCGCAGCCTCCAGAAGTGAATCTGGCGCGGCTGCTGTCGTGGTGCGGCCTGCTGCCGGCGCGGCTGCTGTCGTGGTGCGGCGCGTCGCTGGCGCGCGCGCTGGTTGTCTTGTGTTGTGTGTTGTTGCATGTTAGCGGTGGTGCATGTGAGTTGTGGTGGCATTGCTTGCTTGGGAACTCAGCTTTCTTTATTGCAAATAATAATTTCGCTATGAATAACTCCCTTTAGTAACAAAATATCACTTTAGCCTCTCGTAACATAAATGTTTTTTGCAGTTCGAGTCATCATGGCAGCCGGGGTCACCTCGCAGCCTCCAGAAGGGAATCTGGCGCGGCTGCTTTCGTGGTGCGGCGTGCTTCCGGCGCGGCTGCTGTCGTGGTGCGGTGTGCTGCCGGCGCGGCTGGTATCGTCGTGCGGCATGCTGCCGGCGCGACTGCGGTCGTGGTGCGGCGCGTTGTCGGCGCGCGCGCTGGACGTCTTGTGTTGTGTGTTGATGCATGTAAGCGGTGTTGCATGTGAGTTGTGGGGGCATTGCTTGCTTGGGAACTTAGCTTTCTTTATTGCAAATAATAATTTCGCTATGAATAACTCCCTCTAGTAACAAAATATCACTTTAGCCTCTCGTAACATAAATGTTTTTTGCAGTTCGAGTCATCATGGCAGCCGGGGGCACCTCGCAGCCTCCAGAAGGGAATCTGGCGCGGCTGCTGTCGTGGTGCGGCGTGCTGCCGGCGCGGCTGCTGTCGTGGTGCGGCGTGCTGCCAGCGTGACTGCGGTCTTGGCGCGGCTTGCTGCCGGCGCGACTGCGGTCATGGTGCGGTGCGTTGCCGGCGCGCGCGCTGGTTGTCTTGTTGTGTGTTGGTGCATGTTAGCGGTGGTGCATGTGAGTTGTGGTGGCATTGCTTGCTTGGGAACTTAGCTTTCTTTATTGCAAATAATAATTTCGCTATGAATAACTCCCTCTAGTAACAAAATATCACTTTAGCCTCTCGTAACATAAATGTTTTTTGCAGTTCGAGTCATCATGGCAGCCGGCGGCACCTCGCAGCCTCCAGAAGGGAATCTGGCGCGGCTGCTGTCGTGGTGCGGCGTGCTGCCGGCGCGGCTGCTGTCGTGGTGCGGCGTGCTGCCGGCGCGACTGCGGTCGTGGTGCGGCGTGCTGCCGGCGCGACTGCGGTCGTGGTGCGGCTTGCTGCCGGCGCGACTGCGGTCGTGGTGCGGCGCGTTGCAGGCGCGCGCGCTGGTTGTCTTGTGTTGTGTGTTGGTGCATGTTAGCGGTGGTGCATGTAAGCGGTGGTGCATGTGATTTGTGGTGGCATTGCTTGCTTGGGAACTTAGCTTTCTTTATTGCAAAATAATAATTTCGCTATGAATAACTCCCTCTAGTAACAAAATATCACTTTAGCCTCTCGTAACATAAATGTTTTTTTGCAGTTCGAGTCATCATGGCAGCCGGGGGCAACTCGCAGCCTCCAGAAGGGAATCTGGCGCGGCTCCTGTCGTGGTGCGGCGTGCTGCCGGCGCGACTGCGGTCGTGGTGCGGCGTGCTGCCGGCGCGACTGCGGTTGTGGTGCGGCGCGTTGCCGGCGCGCGCTCTGGTTGTCTTGTGTTGTGTGTTGGTGCATGTTAGCGGTGGTGCATGTGAGTTGTGGTGGCATTGCTTGCTTGGGAACTTAGCTTTCTTTATTGCAATTAATAATTTCGCTATGAATAACTCCTTCTAGTAACAAAATATCACTTTAGCCCCTCGTAACATAAATGTTTTTTGCAGTTCGAGTCATTATGGACGCCGGAGGGCACCTCGCAGCCTCGAGAAGGGAACCCGGCGCGGCTGCTTTCGTGGTTTGGCATGCTGCCGGCGTGGCTGCTGTCGTGGTGCGGCGTGCTGCCGGCGTGGCTGCTGTCGTGGTGCGGTGTGCTGCCGGCGTGGCTGCTGTCGTGGTGCGGCGTGCTTCCGGTGCGACTGCGGTCGTGGTGCGGCACGTTGCTGGCGCGCGCGCTGGACGTCTTGTGTTGTGTGGTGGTGCATGTGAGTTTTGGTGGCATTGCTTGCTTGGGAACTTAGCTTTCTTTATTGCAAATAATAATTTCGCTATGCTTATAATACAGAATAACTCCTTAGAGTAACAAAATATCATTTTAGCCCCTCGTAACATAAACTTATTTGCAGTTCGAGTCATCATGGCAGCCGGGGGCACCTCGCAGCCTCCAGAAGGGAATCTGGCGCGGCTGCTGTCGTGGTGCGGCGTGCTGCCGGCGCGACTGCGCTCGTGGTGCGGCGCGTTGTTGGCGCGCGCGCTGGACGTCTTGTGTTGTGTGTTGGTGCATGTTAGCGGTGGCGCATGTGAGTTGAGGGGGCATTGCTTGCTTGGGAACTTAGCTTTCTTTATTGCAAATAATAATTTCGCTATGAATAACTCCCTCTAGTAACAAAAAATCACTTTAGCCCCTCGTAACATAAATGTTTTTTGCAGTTCGTGTCATCATGGCAGCCGGGGGCACCTCGCAGCCTCCAGAAGGGAATCTGGCGCGGCTGCTGTCGTGGTGCAGCGTGCTGCCGGCGCGACTGCGGTCGTGGTGCGGCGTGCTGCCGGCGCGACTGCGGTCGTGGTGCGGCGTGCTGCCGGCGCGACTGCGGTTGTGGTGCGGCGTGCTGCCGGCGCGACTGCGGTCGTGGTGCGGCGTGCTGCCGGCGCGACTGCGGTCGTGGTGCGGCGCGTTGCCGGCGCGCGCGCTGGTTGTCTTGTGTTGTGTGTTGGTGCATGTTAGCGGTGGTGCATGTGAGTTGTGGTGGCATTGCTTGCTTGGGAACTCAGCTTTCTTTATTGTAAATAATAATTTCGCTATGAATAACTCCCTCTAGTAACAAAATATCACTT
The DNA here is from genome assembly GCA_029955525.1 of Oeneis ivallda. Lineage (NCBI taxonomy): Eukaryota > Metazoa > Arthropoda > Insecta > Lepidoptera > Nymphalidae > Oeneis > Oeneis ivallda. The sequence continues at coordinate 10,737,548 of JARPMR010000016.1, read as the reverse complement.
CAGCCTCTCGTAACATAAATGTTTTTTGCAGTTCGAGTCATCATGGCAGCCGGGGGCACCTCGCAGCCTCCAGAAGGGAATCTGGCGCGGCTGCTGTCGTGGTGCAGCGTGCTGCCGGCGCGACTGCGGTCGTGGTGCGGCGAGCTGCCGGCGCGACTGCGGTTGTGGTGCGGCGCGTTGCCGGCGCGCGCGCTGGTTGTCTTGTGTTGTGTGTTGGTGCATGTTAGCGGTGGTGCATGTGAGTTGTGGTGGCATTGCTTGCTTGGGAACTCAGCTTTCTTTATTGTAAATAATAATTTCGCTATGAATAACTCCCTCTAGTAACAAAATATCATTTCAGCCTCTCGTAACATAAATGTTTTTTTGCAGTTCGAGTCATCATGGCAGCCGGGGGCACCTCGCAGCCTCCAGAAGGGAATCTGGCGCGGCTGCTGTCGTGGTGCGGCGAGCTTTCGGCGCGGCTGCTGTCGTGGTGTGGCGTGCTACCGGCCTGCTGCCGGCGCGACTGCAGTCGTAGTGCGGCGCGTCGCTGGCGCGCGCGCTGGACGTCTTGCGTTGTGTGTTGGTGCATGTTAGCGGTGGTGCATGTGAGTTGTGGTGGCATTGCTTGCTTGGGAACTTAGCTTTATTTATTGCAAATAATAATTTCGCTATGAATAACTCCTTCTAGTAACAAAATATCACTTTAGCCCCTCGTAACATAAATGTTTTTTGCAGTTCGAGTCATTATGGACGCCGGAGGGCACCTCGCAGCCTCGAGAAGGGAACCCGGCGCGGCTGCTTTCATGGTTTGGCATGCTGCCGGCGTGGCAGCTGTCGTGGTGCGGCATGCTGCCGGCGTGGCTGCTGTCGTGGTGCGGCGTGCTGCCGGCGCGACTGCGGCCGTGGTGCGGCACGCTGCCGGCGCGCGCGCTGGACGTCTTGTGTTGTGTGGTGGTGCATGTGAGTTTTGGTGGCATTGCTTGCTTGGGAACTTAGCTTTCTTTATTGCAAATAATAATTTCGCTATGCTTATAATACAGAATAACTCCTTAGAGTCACAAAATATCATTTTAGCCCCTCGTAACATAAACTTATTTGCAGTTCGAGTCATCATGGCAGCCGGGGGCACCTCGCAGCCTCCAGAAGGGAATCTGGCGCGGCTGCTGTCGTGGTGCGGCGTGCTGCCGGCGCGGCTGCTGTCGTGGTGCGGCGTGCTACCTGCTCAGCTGCTGTCGTGGTGCGGCGTGCTGCCGGCGCGGCTGCTGTTGTGGTGAGGCGTGCTGCCGGGCGACTGCGGTCGTGGTGCGGCGCGTTGCCGGCGCGCACGCTGGATGTCTTGTGTTGTGGGTTGGTGCATGTTAGCGGTGGTGCATTCGAGTTGTGGTGGCATTGCTTGCTTGGGAACTTAGCTTTCTTTATTGTGCAAATAATAATTCCTCTAGTTACAAAATATCACTTTAGCCCCTCGTAACATAAGTTTTTTTGCAGTTTGAGTCATCATGGCAGCTGGGGGCACCTCGCAGCTGCTCTCGTGGTGTGGCGTGCTGCCGGCGCTGCTGCTGTCGTGGTGCGGCGTGCTGCCGGCGCTGCTGCTGTCGTGGTGTGGCGTGCTGCCGGCGTGGCTGCTGTCGTGGTGTGGTGTGCTGCCGGCGTGGCTGCTGTCGTGGTGCGGTATGCTGCCGGCGTGGCTGCTGTCGTGGTGTGGCGTGCTGCCGGTGTGGCTGCTGTCATGGTGCGGTATGCTGCCGGCGTGGCTGCTCTCGTGGTGCGGCGTGCTGCGGCGTGCTGCCGGCGCAGCTGCTGTCGTGGTGCGGCGTGCTGCCGGCGCGGCTGCTGTCGTGGTTCGGCGTGCTGCCGGCGCGATTGCGGTCGTGGTGCGGCACGTTGCCGGCGCGCGCGCTGGACGTCTTGTGTTGTGTATTGGTGAATGTTAGCGGTGGTGCATGTGAGTTGTGGTGGCATTGCTTGCTTGGGAACTTAGCTTTCTTTATTGCAAATAATAATTTCGCTATGAATAACTCCCTCTAGTAACAAAATATCACTTTAGCCTCTCGTAACATAAATGTTTTTTGCAGTTCGAGTCATCATGGCTGCCGGGGGCACCTCGCAGTCTCCAGAAGGGAATCTGGCGCGGCTGCTGTCGTGGTGCGGCGTGCTGCCGGCGCGGCTGCTGTCGTGGTGCGGCGTGCTGCCGGCGCGACTGCGGTCGTGGTGCGGCGTGCTGCCGGCGCGACTGCGGTCGTGGTGCGGCGCGTTGCCGGCGCGCGCGCTGGTTGTCTTGTGTTGTGTGTTGGTGCATGTTAGCGGTGGTGCATGTAAGCGGTGGTGCATGTGATTTGTGGTGGCATTGCTTGCTTGGGAACTTAGCTTTCTTTATTGCAAATAATAATTTCGCTATGAATAACTCCCTCTAGTAACAAAATATCACTTTAGCCTCTCGTAACATAAATGTTTTTTGCAGTTCGACTCATCATGGCAGCCGGGGGCACCTCGCAGCCTCCAGAAGGGAATCTGGCGCGGCTGCTGTCGTGGTGCAGCGTGCTGCCGGCGCGGCTGCTGTCGTGGTGCGGCGTGCTGCCGGCGCGACTGCGGTCGTGGTGCGGCGCGTTGCCGGCGCGACTGCGGTCGTGGTGCGGCGTGCTGCCGGCGCGACTGCGGTCGCGGTGCGGCGTGCTGCCGGCGCGACTGCGGTCGTGGTGCGGCGCGTTGCCGGCGCGCGCGCTGGTTGTCTTGTGTTGTGTGTTGGTGCATGTGAGCGGTGGTGCATGTAAGCGGTGGTGCATGTGATTTGTGGTGGCATTGCTTGCTTGGGAACTTAGCTTTCTTTATTGCAAATAATAATTTCGCTATGAATAACTCCCTCTAGTAACAAAATATCACTTTAGCCTCTCGTAACATAAATGTTTTTTGCAGTTCGAGTCATCATGGCAGCCGGGGGCACCTCGCAGCCTCCAGACGGGAATCTGGCGCGGCTGCTGTCGTGGTGCGGCGTGCTGCCGGCGCGGCTGCTGTCGTGGTGCGGCGTGCTGCCGGCGCGACTGCGGTCGTGGTGCGGCTTGCTGCCGGCGCGACTGCGGTCATGGTGCGGCGCGTTGCCGGCGCGACTGCGGTCGTGGTGCGGCGCGTTGCCGGCGCGCGCGCTGGTTGTCTTGTGTTGTGTGTTGGTGCATGTTAGCGGTGGTGCATGTAAGCGGTGGTGCATGTGATTTGTGGTGGCATTGCTTGCTTGGGAACTTAGCTTTCTTTATTGTAAATAATAATTTCGCTATGAATAACTCCCTCTAGTAACAAAATATCACTTCAGCCTCTCGTAACATAAATGTTTTTTGCATTTCGAGTCATCATGGCAGCCGGGGGCACCTCGCAGCCTCCAGAAGGGAATCTGGCGCGGCTGCTGTCGTGGTGCAGCGTGCTGCCGGCGCGGCTGCTGTCGTGGTGCGGCGTGCTGCCGGCGCGACTGCGGTCGTGGTGCGGCGTGCTGCCGGCGCGACTGCGGTCGCGGTGCGGCGTGCTGCCGGCGCGACTGCGGTCGTGGTGCGGCGCGTTGCCGGCGCGCGCGCTGGTTGTCTTGTGTTGTGTGTTGGTGCATGTTAGCGGTGGTGCATGTGAGTTGTGGTGGCATTGCTTGCTTGGGAACTCAACTTTCTTTATTGTAAATAATAATTTCGCTATGAATAACTCCCTCTAGTAACAAAATATCACTTCAGCCTCTCGTAACATAAATGTTTTTTGCAGTTCGAGTCATCATGGCAGCCGGGGGCACCTCGCAGCCTCCAGAAGGGAATCTGGCGCGGCTGCTGTCGTGGTGCGGCGTTCTGCCGGCGCGAATGCGGTCGTGGTGCGGCGTGCTGCCGGCGCGACTGCGGTTGTGGTGCGGCGCGTTGCCGGCGCGCGCGCTGGTTGTCTTGTGTTGTGTGTTGGTACATGTTAGCGGTGGTGCATGTGAGTTGTGGTGGCATTGCTTGCTTGGGAACTTAGCTTTATTTATTGCAAATAATAATTTCGCTATGAATAACTCTTTCTAGTAACAAAATATCACTTTAGCCCCTCGTAACATAAATGTTTTTTGCAGTTCAAGTCATTATGGACGCCGGAGGGCACCTCGCAGCCCCGAGAAGGGAACCCGGCGCGGCTGCTTTCGTGGTTTGGCATGCTGCCGGCGTGGCTGCTGTCGTGGTGCGGCATGCTGCCGGCGTGGCTGCTGTCGTGGTGCGGTGTGCTGCCGGCGTGGCTGCTGTCGTGGTGCGGCGTGCTTCCGGCGCGACTGCGGTCGTGGTGCGGCACGTTGCTGGCGCGCGCGCTGGAAGTCTTGTGTTGTGTTTTGGTGCATGTGAGTTTTGGTGGCATTGCTTGCTTGGGAACTTAGATTTCTTTATTGCAAATAATAATTTCGCTATGCTTATAATACAGAATAACTCCTTAGAGTAACAAAATATCATTTTAGCCCCTCGTTACATAAACTTTTTTGCAGTTCGAGTCATCTTGGCAGCCGGGGGCACCTCGCAGCCTCCAGAAGGGAATCTGGTGCGGCTGCTGTCGTGGTGCGGCGTGCTGCCGGCGCGACTGCGCTCGTGGTGCGGCGCGTTGTTGGCGCGCGCGCTGGACGTCTTGTGTTGTGTGTTGGAGCATGTTAGCGGTGGCGCATGTGAGTTGAGGGGGCATTGCTTGCTTGGGAACTTAGCTTTCTTTATTGCAAATAATAATTTCGCTATGAATAACTCCCTCTAGTAACAAAATATCACTTTAGCCCCTCGTAACATAAATGTTTTTTGCAGTTCGTGTCATAATGGCAGCCGGGGGCACCTCGCAGCCTCCAGCAGGGAGCCTGGCGCGGCTGCTGAAGTGGTGCGGCTTGCTGCCGCCGCGGCTGCTGACATGGTGCTGCGTCCTACCTGCTCAGCTGCTGTCGTGGTGCGGCGTGCTGCCGGCGCGGCTGCTGTTGTGGTGCGGCGTGCTGCCGGCGCGACTGCGGTCGTGGTGCGGCGCGTTGCCGGCGCGCGTTTGATGTCTTGTGTTGTGGGTTGGTGCATGTTAGCGGTGGTGCATGCGAGTTGTGGTGGCATTGCTTGCTTGGGAACTTGGCTTTCTTTATTGTGCAAATAATAATTCCTCTAGTAACAAAATATCACTTTAGCCCCTCGTAACATAAGTTTTTTTGCAGTTCGAGTCATCATGGCAGCCGGGGGCACCTCGCAGCCTCCAGTAGGGAACCTGGCTCGGCTGCTGTAGTGGTGCGGCGTGCTTCCGGCGCGGCTGCTGTTGTGGTGCGGCGTGCTGCCGGCGCGACTGCGGTCTTGGTGCGGCGTGTTGCCGGCGCGCGCGCTGGTTGTCTTGTGTTGTGTGTTGGTGCATGTTAGCGGTGGTGCATGTGAGTTGTGGTGGCATTACTTGCTTGGGAACTTAGCTTTCTGTATTGCAAATAATAATTTCGCTATGAATAACTCCCTCTAGTAACAAAATATCACTTTAGCCCCTTGTAACTTAAATGTTTTTTTGCAGTTTGAGTCATCATGGCAGCCGGGGGCACCTCGCAGCTGCTCTCGTGGTGCGGCGTGCTGCCGGCGCTGCTGCTGTCGTGGTGCGGCGTGCTGCCGGCGTGGCTGCTGTCGTGGTGCGGCGTGCTGCCGGCGTGGCTGCTGTCGTGGTGCGATGTGCTGCCGGCGTGGCTGCTGTCGTCGTACGGCGTGCTGCCGGTGCGACTGCGGTCGTAGTGCAGCGCGTTGCCGGCGCGCGCGCTGGACGTCTTGTGTTTTGTGTTGGTGAATGTTTACCGGTGGTGCATGTGAGTTGTGGGGGCAATGCTTGCTTGGGAACTCAGCTTTCTTTATTGCAAATAATAATTTCGCTATGAATAACTCCCTCTAGTAACAAAATATCATTTTAGCCCCTCTTAACATAAATTTTTTTGCAGTTCGTCATCATGGCAGCCGGGGGCACCTCGCAGCCTCCAGTAGGGAACCTGGCGCGGCTGCTTTAGTGGTTCGGGGTGTTGCGGCGTGCTGCCGGCGCGGCTGCTATCGTCGTGCGGCATGCTGCCGGCGCGACTGCGCTCGTGGTGCGGCGTGTTGCCGGCGCGCGCGCTGGACGTCTTGTGTTTTGTGTTGGTGAATGTTTACCGGTGGTGCATGTGAGTTGTGGGGGCAATGCTTGCTTGGGAACTCAGCTTTCTTTATTGCAAATAATAATTTCGCTATGAATAACTCCCTCTAGTAACAAAATATCACTTTAGCCTCTCGTAACATAAATGTTTTTTGCAGTTCGAGTCATCATGTCAGCCGGGGGCACCTCGCAGCCTCCAGAAGGGAATCTGGCGCGGCTGCTGTCGTGGTGCGGCGTGCTGCCGGCGCGGCTGCTGTTGTGGTGCGGCGTGCTGCCGGCGTGACTGCGGTCTTGGCGCGGCTTGCTGCCGGCGCGACTGCGGTCATGGTGCGGCGCGTTGCCGGCGCGCGCGCTGGTTGTCTTGTGTTGTGTGTTGGTTCATGTTAGCGGTGGTGCATGTGAGTTGTGGTGGCATTGCTTGCTTGGGAACTTAGCTTTCTTTATTGCAAATAATAATTTCGCTATGAATAACTCCCTCTAGTAACAAAATATCACTTTAGCCTCTCGTAACATAAATGTTTTTTGCAGTTCGAGTCATCATGGCAGCCGGGGGCACCTCGCAGCCTCCAGAAGGGAATCTGGCGCGGCTGCTGTCGTGGTGCGGCGTGCTGCCGGCGCGGCTGCTGTTGTGGTGCGGCGTGCTGCCGGCGTGACTGCGGTCTTGGCGCGGCTTGCTGCCGGCGCGACTGCGGTCATGGTGCGGCGCGTTGCCGGCGCGCGCGCTGGTTGTCTTGTGTTGTGTGTTGGTTCATGTTAGCGGTGGTGCATGTGAGTTGTGGTGGCATTGCTTGCTTGGGAACTTAGCTTTCTTTATTGCAAATAATAATTTCGCTATGAATAACTCCCTCTAGTAACAAAATATCACTTTAGCCTCTCGTAACATAAATGTTTTTTGCAGTTCGAGTCATCATGGCAGCCGGGGGCACCTCGCAGCCTCCAGAAGGGAATCTGGCGCGGCTGCTGTCGTGGTGCGGCGTGCTGCCGGCGCGGCTGCTGTCGTGGTGCGGCGTGCTGCCAGCGTGACTGCGGTCTTGGCGCGGCTTGCTGCCGGCGCGACTGCGGTCATGGTGCGGTGCGTTGCCGGCGCGCGCGCTGGTTGTCTTGTTGTGTGTTGGTGCATGTTAGCGGTGGTGCATGTGAGTTGTGGTGGCATTGCTTGCTTGGGAACTTAGCTTTCTTTATTGCAAATAATAATTTCGCTATGAATAACTCCCTCTAGTAACAAAATATCACTTTAGCCTCTCGTAACATAAATGTTTTTTGCAGTTCGAGTCATCATGGCAGCCGGCGGCACCTCGCAGCCTCCAGAAGGGAATCTGGCGCGGCTGCTGTCGTGGTGCGGCGTGCTGCCGGCGCGGCTGCTGTCGTGGTGCGGCGTGCTGCCGGCGCGACTGCGGTCGTGGTGCGGCGTGCTGCCGGCGCGACTGCGGTCGTGGTGCGGCTTGCTGCCGGCGCGACTGCGGTCGTGGTGCGGCGCGTTGCAGGCGCGCGCGCTGGTTGTCTTGTGTTGTGTGTTGGTGCATGTTAGCGGTGGTGCATGTAAGCGGTGGTGCATGTGATTTGTGGTGGCATTGCTTGCTTGGGAACTTAGCTTTCTTTATTGCAAAATAATAATTTCGCTATGAATAACTCCCTCTAGTAACAAAATATCACTTTAGCCTCTCGTAACATAAATGTTTTTTGCAGTTCGAGTCATCATGGCAGCCGGGGGCACCTCGCAGCCTCCAGAAGGGAATCTGGCGCGGCTCCTGTCGTGGTGCGGCGTGCTGCCGGCGCGACTGCGGTCGTGGTGCGGCGTGCTGCCGGCGCGACTGCGGTTGTGGTGCGGCGCGTTGCCGGCGCGCGCTCTGGTTGTCTTGTGTTGTGTGTTGGTGCATGTTAGCGGTGGTGCATGTGAGTTGTGGTGGCATTGCTTGCTTGGGAACTTAGCTTTCTTTATTGCAATTAATAATTTCGCTATGAATAACTCCTTCTAGTAACAAAATATCACTTTAGCCCCTCGTAACATAAATGTTTTTTGCAGTTCGAGTCATTATGGACGCCGGAGGGCACCTCGCAGCCTCGAGAAGGGAACCCGGCGCGGCTGCTTTCGTGGTTTGGCATGCTGCCGGCGTGGCTGCTGTCGTGGTGCGGCATGCTGCCGGCGTGGCTGCTGTCGTGGTGCGGTGTGCTGCCGGCGTGGCTGCTGTCGTGGTGCGGCGTGCTTCCGGTGCGACTGCGGTCGTGGTGCGGCACGTTGCTGGACGTCTTGTGTTGTGTGGTGGTGCATGTGAGTTTTGGTGGCATTGCTTGCTTGGGAACTTAGCTTTCTTTATTGCAAATAATAATTTCGCTATGCTTATAATACAGAATAACTCCTTAGAGTAACAAAATATCATTTTAGCCCCTCGTAACATAAACTTATTTGCAGTTCGAGTCATCATGGCAGCCGGGGGCACCTCGCAGCCTCCAGAAGGGAATCTGGCGCGGCTGCTGTCGTGGTGCGGCGTGCTGCCGGCGCGACTGCGCTCGTGGTGCGGCGCGTTGTTGGCGCGCGCGCTGGACGTCTTGTGTTGTGTGTTGGTGCATGTTAGCGGTGGCGCATGTGAGTTGAGGGGGCATTGCTTGCTTGGGAACTTAGCTTTCTTTATTGCAAATAATAATTTCGCTATGAATAACTCCCTCTAGTAACAAAAAATCACTTTAGCCCCTCGTAACATAAATGTTTTTTGCAGTTCGTGTCATCATGGCAGCCGGGGGCACCTCGCAGCCTCCAGCAGGGAACCTGGCGCGGCTGCTGTAGTGGTGCGGCGTGCTGCCGCCGCGGCTGCTGACATGGTGCTGCGTGCTACCTGCTCAGCTGCTGTCGTGGTGCGGCGTGCTGCCGGCGCGGCTGCTGTTGTGGAGCGGCGTGCTGCCGGCGCGACTGCGGTCGTGGTGCGGCGCTTTGCCGGCGCGCGCGCTGGATGTCTTGTGTTGTGGGTTGGTGCATGTTAGCGGTGGTGCATGCGAGTTGTGGTGGCATTGCTTGCTTGGGAACTTGGCTTTCTTTATTGTTCAAATAATAATTCCTCTAGTTACAAAATATCACTTTAGCCCGTCGTAACATAAGTTTTTTTGCAGTTTGAGTCATCATGGCAGCCGGGGGCACCTCGCAGCTGCTCGCGTGGTGCGGCGTGCTGCCGGCGCTGCTGCTGTCGTGGTGCGGCGTGCTGCCAGCGTGGCTGCTGTCGTGGTGCGGTGTGCTGCCGGCGTGGTTGCTGTGGTGCGGTGTGCTGCCGGCGTGGCTGCTCTCGTGGTGCGGTGTGCTGCCGGCGTGGCTGCTGTCGTGGTGTGGCGTGCTGCCGGCGTGGCTGCTGTCATGGTGCGGTATGCTGCCGGCGTGGCTGCTGTCGTGATGCGGCGTGCTGCCGGCGCAGCTGCTGTCGTGGTGCGGCGTGCTGCCGGCGCGGCTGCTGTCGTGGTTCGGGGTGCTGCCGGCGCGATTGCGGTCGTGGTGCGGCACGTTGCCGGCGCGCGCGCTGGACGTCTTGTGTTGTGTGTTGGTGCATGTTAGCGGTGGTGCATGTGAGTTGTGGTGGCATTGCTTGCTTGGTAACTTAGCTTTCTTTATTGCAAATAATAATTTTGCTAGGAATAACTCCCTCTAGTAACAAAGTATCAATTTAGCCCCTCGTAACAAGAGATTTTTTGCAGTTCGAGTCATCATGGCAGCCGGGGGCACCTCGCAGCCTCCAGAAGGGAACCTGGCGCGGCTGCTGTCATGGTGCGGCGTGCTTCCATCGCGGCGACTGACTTGGTGCGGCGTGCTGCCGGCGCGGCTGCTCTCGTGGTGCGGCGTGCTGCTGTCGTGGTGCGGCGTGCTGCCAGCGTGGCTGCTTTCGTGGTGTGGTGTACTGCAGGCGCGGCTGCTGACGTCGTGCGGCGTGCTGCCGGCGCGACTGCGGTCGTGGTGCGTCGCGTTGCCGGCGCGCGCGCTGGACGTCTTGTCTTGTTTTGTGTGGTGGTGCATGTGAGTGGTGGTGCATGTGTACGTACGTGTTTTAAGAGATGTATTCTCTTAAGTTTTTAAGTGATAAGTTCCGCTGTCGATGAAGTGACATGACTGAGTGATTTTAGATATAATGGAGAGAAATACGAGGACGTGTTTAGTTGCAGGACGGCCGAACTGCTAGCATCGTGTTTAAAATTGATAACGATGTTTAGAAATGATAAAAATAATATCTTTTTATTTATTAAAATTAGTTTAATTAAATCGACTTTTGACTTTGTTGAGTAGTACGTGAGTGAAGTATAGTATCAGTGTGTGTATTATTACGTACTATAGAATACATGGGTCTTCTACCTTGACTTTCAGATGGTGGTTTGTCTGTCGTGTTGTGGTTAAATTGATTAGATGTGAGGTCAGGGGCCGTTGTAGGGGTGGTGGAGATGGCTTTAGGTAGGGTGTTAGTGTATTAAGAGATGTATTCTCTTAAGTTCTTGAGTGATAAGTTCTGCTTCTGGGTCGATGGCTATTAACTCAGAAGTGGGATATAGGCTCGCGTTGCCTTGATTTGCTCGAGCTGTTGTGTTGTTTTAAGTGATTTGGCATCTCGAAAATGAATCATGGGTAAGCATTGAGGCTGAGAGTTTGGCTTTGGATTAGTGGTTAAATTTGACAGATGACTGCCACTGACGTGACTAAGGGCGCGGTTAATCCCGTGACTGAGGGCAAGGTTAGCCCGTGACTGAGGGCAAGGTTGTCCATGACATGACTGAGTGATTTTAGATATAATCGAGGGGAAATACGAGGACGTGTTTAGTTGCAGGATGACCGAACTGCTAGCATCGTGTTTAAAATTGATAACGATGTTTAGAAATGATAAAAATAATAATTTTTTATTTATTAAAATTAGTTTAATTAAATCGACTTTTGACTTTGTTGAGTAGTACGTGAGTGAAGTGTAGTATCAGTGTGTGTATTATTACGTACTATAGAATACATGGGTCTTCATCCTTGACTTTCAGATGGTGGTTTGTCTGTCGTGTTGTGGTTAAAATGATTAGATGTGAGGTCAGGGGCCGTTGTAGGGGTGGTGGAGATGGCTTTAGGTAGGGTGTTAGTGTATTAAGAGATGTATTCTCTTAAGTTCTTGAGTGATAAGTTCTGCTTCTGGGTCGATGGCTATTAACTCAGAAGTGGGATATAGGCTCGCGTTGCCTTGATTTGCTCGAGCTGTCTACACGGTTATGTTGTTTTAAGTGATTTGGCATCTCTTAAATGAATCATGGGTAAGCATTGAGGCTGAGAGTTTGGCTTTGGATTAGTGGTTAAATTTGACAGATGACTGCCACTGACGTGACTGAGGGCGAGGTTAAGCCCGTGACTGAACTGCTAGCATCGTGTTTAAAATTGATTACGATGCTTAGAAATGATAAAAATAATATCTCTTTATTGACCGAGCGAAGCGAGGTCTCGGAGTTTACTAGAGCGATTTGCACTTGTCCGTCCGTCCGTCTGTCCGTCCGTCCGTCTGTCAGAGCCTTATAACTTTTGAATTACTGAACGTAATTACTTCAAATTTAGATATAATATGTAAACCGATGGCCTCCAGCCGAAAATGGCTTAAAAAGTTATAAAATCTTTATTTCAGGGGGGCTCTCATAGAAGCGAATGCGAAGTAAAATTTTTTTTTGCGATCCATAGGGTTTCTGTGTATCATCTTAAAGACAATTTGGAACAGAGTACAAACGTATTTTTTTTTATTTTTTTCCTAAAATTGACGAAATGGGGGGCTTTCAAAGTGGCGATTTAATACGTTCGCTTGAAGACGATCACTGAGAAAATTGGCTATATATTTTCAAGCTGTACTTATTTTTTTACTTCACTTGTATCCTGTACTTGAACAACAAATACTAAAATTATATGAATATTATAAAGAAACGAGATTATTTAATTTTAAATGAGCATCAGTAATTTTCACATAGCTTCACAATAATGCTAATAGATGGCGCAGTCATTAACTATTCCATGGTACTAGGAGTCATGACTACGATCTATCCCAAAATAGTTTTGCGTCGAGCATTATTATTTAGGTACTTAATATATTAACATATTATTCAATTAAAATTATTCTTTAGTTAAATATCAAACTTCAATAAACTATTAATTGCGGCATTTTGTATATTTTCTATTCGCCTCGATAGATGACGATTTGTACAGATGCCCCTAACCCGTTTTCACTCGTTAGTACCTACATAAAAATTCAATGTTTTCACTGACGTTCCCTAACCTTTACGGGCTACCTATGATAAGTTAGGTGATGATTACTGTCAACTTCTTTAACACGATCCTGTACGGGACACCTAAAAGGACATTGGGACGGATGTTAGGACTTAGGATTGTGTTTTGGAGCTACCTACGTAAAGAGACTCCTACATAGGGGATGATTTAGGTATGTTTGGTGAAAACGGGTATAATAATAATGTCAGTTTTGGTCGTCATGTATCGATTGAATGAATAATCATGGGATACCGTTACCGCGAGGTCTCAATTCGGGGCGAACCACTAGTTTATTAAAAATAGTTTAATTAAATCGACTTTTGACTTTGTTGAGTAGTACGTGAGTGAAGTGTAGTATCAGTGTGTGTATTATTACGTACTATAAAATACATGGGTCTTCTACCCTCACGTTGAGATGTTGGTTTGTCTATCGTATTGTGGTTAAATTGATTAGATGTGAGGTCAGGGGCCGTTATAGGGGTGGTGGAGACGGCTTTAGGTAGGGTGTTAGTGTATTAAGAGATATATTCTCTTAAGTTCTTGAGTGATAATTTCCGCTTCTGGGTCGATGGCTATTAACTCAGAAGTGGGATATAGGCTCGCGTTGCCTTGATTTACTCGAGCTGTCTATACTGTTGTGGTGTTTTAAGTGATTTTTAATCTCGGAAATGAATCATGGGTTTAAGCTTTGAATTAGTGGTTAAATTTGTCAGATGACTGCCATTGACTGATAACGATTTTTAGAAATGATAACATCTTTTCATTTATTAAAATTAGTTTAAATCTGCATTTGACTTTGTTGACATCGTGGGCACAACATGTTGCGTGCCATATTGAATTATTAGTATAAATATTGCTATCTTGACAGTACGAATTCAGTCTCTGCCAGAGACTCATTCGACTAGTAGGTGCTTTCACGTCTAGGTCATTGTATTTGATTAACGGATTGCAATAGCAATAGCACCCTAACCGAATAAATATTGCCTGTACGTTTAGATTAGTGTAATTGATTAATCAATACATTGATATTTTCGGTAACTACCCTCACTGTAGTGTTCAAACAGCAAGTTGTGGGTAGACGTAAAACAGAGAGGCGCATAAATACAAGACACCACTGGATCGTGAGTCAGTTGTGTGTAGGCCACTTACAGAGTAGTACGTCAGTGAAGTGTAGTATCAGTGTGTGTGTTATTACGTACTATAGAATACACGGGTCTTCTACCCTCACGTTCAGATAGTGGTTTGTCTATCGTATTGTGGTTAAATTGATTAGTTGTGAGGTCAGGGGCCGTTATAGGGGTGGTGGAGACGGCTTTAGGTAGGGTTTTAGCATTTTAAGAGATGTATTCTCTGGCGTGATAAGTGTTTGAGTCATGAGTTCCGCTTCTGGGTCTCTATGGCTAATATTAGCTTTTTACTGCATGTTTGACCATACAGATTTCTTTCTGTTGGCGGATTATAGCTAAATAATTTAAATCTTTTCTTACAAATCTAAACTATTGTTTTTATGTTGCAGGTCGACAGAGCCGACGCACAGCGACGCCCTGAAGAAAATCCTGATGAAAATCAGGGAAAAGAAGCGACAGAGGGCGGGTGGGAGCATCCTCAGGAGATGTCGACTTTACGGTGTCGGGGCGAAACGTGCGTCGAGAGTAGTGTAAGTCTTGTGTGGTGGTGCATGTGAGTGGTGGTGGCTTCATATTCCATAGGCCAAAATTACTTAAACTAGCGGCACGCTATGATGGCCGGTTTGACACATTACAATAGTGATGTGGAATGTCAATTTATTCTCGAACAAAAAACAATTAAGTTTTTTTTTTGTACCTGATTAAATAGGTTTAATAAAACAAAAATGTATATGTTTATTTAATTTATTTGAACGAACTGAATATTTGAATGAAAATGAATATACATACTTTATATGCACACAAGAAACATATGAATACAAAAGATACCAAAAAAGAAGCCACAAAAGGCCATAATTAATCAGATTCGTCCATACTACTATTTTCACTGTCGTCACTGCTATCATCACCTACATTAATAATTATATGTTCGTTTTCTATAATATTATCTATTTTCACATCTCTTTCATAATTTTCCCTTATTAATTTAACAGTTCTATTCACAACCTTTTCCCAGTCTCCTTTAGTCACATGTTCACAAGCTTCTTCTAATAATTTTAGCATTGCATTTTGAAAATTGTTCATATTCACAAGTACATTCACCCCTTAAATGGTGCAAACTGATTTTTCTACACTTGTATACATTTTAGAAATCAATTTAATAAATAAATTTTGAGTCCTAAACCTAAAACTACATTCGATAAAATTTATGAATCTCTGCACATCACTATCGTCAATAAAGTAATACAATTATTTCCTTCAAAGTCGTTATCAATTAATACGGAACTTCATGAGCGGACAAACGTCAAACCGGCCATCATAGCGTGCCGCTAGTGTAGTAGGTAACAACTATTGTACCTAAATGTTAAAAATTTTGAATTTGTTTTAAATCTCACTACACTACAATATTCAACTCTTTTTCCTTTCTCAGAAACCTTGCATAGGCGTCAGAACTGTAATCGTTAGATAAGCCTGTTAAAGGAATCCTATTATTTAAAGTTATTTTGAGCACGTAAGTACGAGGCGAGTGAAGGTCACTTTGATACAATAGGTACAATTAGGTTTCTTTATCGTACCTTATGTTAAATACCTAGGTATATAAAAACAATTTAGAATTGATAATGAAGTAACGTATAAAATTTAGTTTCACTTATCTACGTTTTATTTTGAAAGCTTTATTGCAGTAGGTAGATAGATCCATGACTGGTTTATTGTAATTTTACCAGTACACGTTAATTTAAATTGGTTTTTCGCAATTTGTAAACTAATGCGCAATTGCGCCAATGCAATGGCAGTAATCTTCACAGGGTAAGGAAATAGAAAAGAAAATAATCCTAGCATCGACTTTTTTGTGAGTAACTCACGTCAAACTCGATACTCGGACAAATTTCTTAAACTAGACACTTTCAAGTAAAGATTTTTATATAAACCTATGAAGATGATACTGCCATTGGCGCAATTAGAATGCTATAAGCCTACTTTGTCGTATTAGTTTACAAATTGCGAAAAACCAAATTAAATTTGTATTTCGCGGGCAGCCCCGTTTAGTGCGCCTTAATCTGTTATTAACTTACACATTACTCTATGGAAATTAATTTTTGTGACGTCATACTACCTGAAGTAACTATATCGTAGAAGGTCGAATACCTATAAGTTACCCCATCCAAATGGTAACAGTGAACCAGGCTCCTTTCCCAATAGAATTATTTTGTGTTTTGAAGCGTCGTATTCGTATTCGTGTGGAAAATCAAATAAAACACGGTACAACGGATTTTTGAAATCATTTTTCAAATCATTAATAGCTCAACGGTCAAGAAACGGTAGTTGTAAAAAGTTTATTTGAAAAAAAAAAAATTATTCTATTCAATTCTAAACGAATTGAAATGCGAAAGGTTCAAACCCTCACCGATTGCACTGTCGCGTGTACCTATCAACATTATTATAAAAAGAGAAGGAATCTGTAGGTAAGTACATATTATTATTATGAAGCCGTCATCATCGTTGTCGTTATCCGATAGACATCGATCTCATATAGGGCCACTAAAACGTGTCTGCCTTGCACTGTTTGTAAAGTTAGAGGCAGAGGCTCCCTGCGACTCGACCCGACGACGACCTGCCACTGTAAGTAGAGTTTCCGGTACGAGGACGCAGTTTCAGCAACCTGGAACCCCTACTAATTGTAAAGCCACTTCTAATAGTTTTACTACTAGTATCTAGTAGGTACCACAGAATACTAATTAATACCTAGAACAGGTATAATAGACTGCTATTACCTAAGTGTTAGATGTATTCGAATCTGCGACTATACGATGTTTCTGCTTGAATACTGATCATAAAATAAACATGTAGTTAATAGAGAAGTTATAGAGAATAATGCATATCGTATGCATACAATAAAGGAAGTAGGTAAGTTTAGTAATTATTTGTTATTAAAATTATTTATAGGAATAATATTAACGAGGAATCCAATAAAATGACAAGGTTACATTCGCAACAACATTTATTTTGTATGTACACTCAAATTTTGTATCTTTGTAAAATGTACAAATAATAGATAAATGCACAACTTCAGCATTGTAAATCTTAACACAAAACTGGCAACTTACCATGACGTCATATCAAAGTTACAATAAAGTATAAGTCATTGGTCCCAATTTATTGCACGCTCAGATGGGGTTGAAGTGACGGTTGGTACCTACCTATAAGTACTTAATTTACAAGTTATAGCGAAATGAGCACATTTATTCTAATCATTGGTAGTCTATAAACATTTATAAACAATGACATTAGGAACATGGATTGGAAGTTCTCACTTGCAAAATGCACAATTCGAAAATGTTACAGTAGTGGGTGCAGTTGCCACTAAAACAGGATCTAGTTTACGAACTAACTAGATAAGTCTAAAGTGATAAAACTGTGTGCACACTCTACACCTAAAGTAACAGTGCAAGTAGATGTATAATTTTACAAATAGCTTAGTTAAGTCTTTCGCAAATAATTTTTGATAGAGGATGGAATATAGATATAGACGCGAACGCAAGCGAAATAGGTACGTACATAAAAAGCATATATTTTTTTCTTTTTATATTTTTTTTAGGTAGGTGAAGATAGCAAAAATTTCTATTGAGCTTTACTTCCAACCAACTGCAGTCACATGTCAGAGACTGACTCAACCCATTGTTGGACATAATAATCGTGTTATTATTTAAAGTTATTTACAGATATGATTGATACAGGAAGGTACGAATTATATAACAAATATTTTTGATATGGTGATAAGTAGAATGATACAGTTCATTTTATATTAAGACAAGACTTAATTAGATAAATTAAATTATAAGTAGACATTTATTTTTTAGGTACGTCTGTTTCAGTATAGAAACTTCTATAACATTAAACTCCTGATGCCGTTATTTAAACAAAGAATTGTAAAAATAGACGGTACAGTAGGTAGATTAGGTACAGTAGTAGATCTACGAGTACTGTAGGTAATGCATTTTTTTTTCTATTAAACTTGTTAAAATGTATAAATTTTTAACATTCAATTTGTTTAATTTTAAATATCAATTCCCAGTTGTGCAAAATAAACTTGTACAGATACAAATCATTAGATATGCAAGATGTTTAAAAAAAGTTTATTTATCGTAGTCAATAAATTAAGACTAGAATAGAAACAAACAGATTGATATATTTAATTAATAACGTACCTAATATTATTGAAGACAGGCATTTCGTTATTTTTACTTGAGTTCTCTGCATAAGTTAAGTTAGTCATCTACTTAGTCTTATTTAAACGCTTTCTAGGTACTATTCATACTTATTAGGTACCTATTATCAGGTATTTTTTTAAAGTATACAACAAATGAACACGTGTTTATTCAATTGAGCAAGTGAAGCGCTATCTTCAAAATAGTGGAACTGAGGCATAATAATGGGTTCAATATTATTAGATATAATTTAAGTAAGTATATTGATGTATCGGTAATACTGTACCAAATTTATTTTTAAAATTACAGCTCTATTTAATTTTTTAAATGGCACAGTGTTTCCATTAATTTTAAATGCTACATAAACATTTTTTTTATTCAACTTGTCCAACCATACAAGCCATCGTTGAATTAAGCTGCCTACGTCATCTTAATAATAAAAAAAATCAAAATAGGAGTTTATGCCATGTGGAAGAAGTTTTATTACTTATAGGTACACATATTTGCTCACTACTCAAAAAACTATTTTATAAAAAGTTTTTTTACAATAATTATATACAGCAGGTAGGTAAATTAAGTAACTAATTACCTAATATTTAACGTTTAACCTTTTAATATCACATAAGTAGGTACGCATCGTTCCTACGATCGACATCCTAATAAAAAAATCGCTCCATGTGTGGATATGTATGACAATAATTGATAACTCGGTGCTTACAATCGAAATAATACCGCTACATTTCGACGCGCTGCGCCGAGGATCTTTCGCGGCGTCACTTACTCTTACAAGTCACATCACATGAAACAGCAGTCGATTTAAAGTAACACAGCTCTCCGGCCGAGCTTTCATCTGATCGCTTGGGGCGGTCTGTAGGGGGGCGGCGGGGTTTTGGGCACCTGGGGCTGCGCGTGCGCCGCGTGCACGGGCACGGGCACCGCGTGCACGGGCACGGGCGGCGCGGGCGGCACGGGGGCGGCGTCCAGCTGGCCGGGGATGACGGTGACCTCGCTCTCGGCGGGGCTGCGCGCGCTGCTCGTCGCCGGCAGCAGGCGCGCCGGGTTAAGCTTGATGGCGTCGTCGTAGGTGGGCGGCGCGCCCGCCACCGTGTCGTAGTCCGGGGGCTTCTGCTGCATCGTTTCCTCGTCCGGCATCGATATCACGTGGATCGGATCGTCAATCTGTAACGATACGATTAATAATAAGTATTATTTAAAACGTGCAACTTCTAACGTGTAAAAATGAAATCTATTCGAATGTCTCTAACTCTGCTTAGGTAGATATATTACGAAAAGACAATAACGTGACAAATCCCTCAACCGTGTTTTCCAATCATAATATTATTTTCCTTGTTACTGCTAGGTTTTTTAATTAAAATTTTTTAAAAACAATTTAACGAATGTGACAACGGAAAATCTTGTTTTTCGTTTGCAATTGTTTGCAAAGTCGACAATAACATACCCAAGGGCGTCGCGAGCCGATGGCGTAAACATACCTTACTATTTTACTTTTGAAAATGTAAAGGTTTAAAATACTTATTGTAAAAGGAACAAGCTATAAATTTAGGAGAAATTAAACCGATTATACCGACCTTCAATATAACAAAAATAAAAAATAACTGAAAAGGGAAAAGTGTAATGAAAATTACTGAACAGATTTTGATGAAACCTTTACTGTTCCCTGTGTAAGCAAATAAAAAAATGATCACAATCCGATTAATAGATTCGGAGAAATGCGTGGACAAACTACATACATACAATACAAATTACATACATACAAATTTTTTCATATTTATTTAGAAGCCCTACTTAATAGATTATCATATTATTGTTGTGACCATTTTTCAGTTCCAATAATATTGCATACATACGTGTCGAATTATTTATAACCTACTTTTTTTGAAGTCGGTTCAAAATTGAGTCATGTATGTAGTTAGGTGAATTTTTAATTCATTAAAAGGAGGTTGGCGAATTTTGACCCAGCATTTTTAAAAACCGTTCAGATTCAGAAAACATTTAATTATTATTAATATTTTTCTGAGTATTTTTCTGTGTAACCATATTTTTAGAAGATGGGGTTCAAAAATACAATTATTCACAAGTACACATTCTAAATAACCGTTACATGGCAATACAAGTGAATATCTTTTTTCTCCCAACTTTATTTGATAGACTGATTAATTTTTTGTTAGTCTGGTTTACTACAAGTATGAGAAGTTTGCTTCAAGAACGTGGGCGTTCAGTGTTCAGTTCAGTTCGTCTGGGTCAGAAACTCTATGGAATGCGCCAATCTTCTTTAAGGGTGCAGGATGAGGAAAGACTGTCCCCAAGTGCGCCATATATGCAAACGAAGTTTGATTCTTATTGTAGGTAGATTTTCATTTACTATTATTGCTGATCAAAGTCAATGAAAATCTAACAAACTATAGACCGAGATTCGTGCTTAGAGCTTATTATTATCTGAATCTCGCTGTCTGCGCTACCGCCTACCACGGACGTGCTCTTCCCGTGGTGTGTCGTGCGCGCTGCTCCGCGTCCGTCCGCAATATGACGCTCCGTGGGACAGGTGGGTAGCCGGTGTCAGGTAGACAGGTCGATGAGTAGTCAGTAGAACCACAGAACTCACTTGGTGCGTGTCTGGCGAAGCGCGGTCGGGCTGCGGCTGGCGCGCCGGCGACTGCAGCCAGCAGCACATGGCGGCGCAGATGAGCAGCGCGCCGGCCACGATGCAGGCCACGCCCACGTAGCGCACGGGCTCGGCGTAGTCCTCCGCCAGCCCCAGCCAGTTGATGAGCGCGCCGGCGCACAGCAGCACCATGCCGTAGCGGTAGGGCCGCTGCGACTGTCTGCCCTCATCTAGGGACATGCCTGAAACAATTACAACGCTCCATCAGTTTGTTGAAGTAAAAAACTTCATTAGGCGCGTTGCGAGCGATTTTTGGTAGGGGAAAATGGGAAAATCTTTAAGGGTTCGCGTCATCAACGTGCTAATATTTTTTGTTCCCCGAGGGCACCCGTATTTTTGAGTAATATAGTCTCCCTTAATAATGAGTTCTATCTGTCTGATTCTTTCGACTAGTTCGTACTTCGTTGCTAACAGGGGGACAGATAGGAATTTAAGAGTTAGATCTGTCCCCCTTTTAGCGACAGGGTGACAGATCGAACTTTTATAATCCTATCTGTCCCCCTATAAATAATCGGGGGGACAGACAGGAATTAATAAGTTCGATCTGTCCCCCTATTAGCGACAGGGTGACAGATCGGAATTTTTATTCCTATCTGTCCCCCTGAGGGGACAAATTAGGGGGACAGAAAGGAATAACCCGTTATTTTGATATAAACAAAACACATACTGAATATAACACATACTGTTGTGTTTAATATAAACACATACTGAAGAACGAGCGCGGACCAATCAGAAGAGAGAAATGAAAACTCCCATGGGCCTAAAAATTTAATTTTGCTCCCGCTATCCTCTGAAGCCAATATTCGTTTTTCGAATAGGTATGATGAAAATGGTCTTTGTTTTTTCTCTGCGACATTGAAGGGAAATTTGAAAAACATAATCCGTAGGTACGCCAAGTTGGACATTGTTGAATAGGTATTTTAAAATCATTATGTATTAGATTTTCTAAAAAGAATTTCGAAGGAAATAGTGAACCATAAAGAACATTAATTTGTCTGTCAGTTTTACGTGTTTTTCCGAATCTATTTTGCTGTATAGGTATCCATTGCAATACAGAAAAACTAAAGAGGCCAAGTACACTAGTATCAACTATCAAAATAACGTTTGGTATTACGTCGTGTTATTAGAGAAGTTAACGATGTTGTTCATATTCATAGGTACAAAAACGACCAGGATATGTACTTGCGGAAGAAATGTTGGCCCAAGTTGTTTGCGGGAATGGTAATGAAACAGTGGTGGTACACAGTAAGGTCATTGCTCAGATACATTCCCTCGTACTAAAGCCCAGGCCGTCAGTCCGGCTCGGGTTACACACACCTGATGAGTGATGATGTCAGCAGTCGGATCACAGAACAATAACAGGTTTGCCTATGCAAGATGTGCAGTCGCATATTAAACCGAATAAAAAAACCGTGAAATATATTAAGTTCTCACTTAATCTCAATAAGCAAAAATATATCTTTTTACAAAAATATAAACATTGTTACTAGGTATAACAATTAGGTATAGACACTGATATAAATGTAGTAGGTATAGACTAAGACTTGCTATAGGTAATAAAGTTAGAATTGTATACCTAGTAGTCTACCTTTAAAGTAGGTAGTGGCTTAGTAAACGTACTTATAGCTATTTTTGTGGTATAGGCTCATCAAAGTCGTGGAAAGCGCCCGTCATGCAGTAGACTAGGGTAATGGCATATTATTATAACGGGGTTTCGTTTCAATTGCCAGTGGGCTAAAGAAAGTTGGGAAAGTTATGGTTCACTGCGTTGATGGTATTAACATGATTTGCGTTTATATAAGTGTTTCTGTAAACCCGATGAATCTTTGTGGAAGGTATACATTATAAAATGTAAAGTACTACCTATTCGGAATAGAGCAAGAAAATTCTAAGTGGAAAGATTAGTGGTCTTGGATATTTCCCATCTACATACATGGTCCATCTGCGCTAAAACATCTTCATGTTAATCAACGAAATTACTTATTACTTTGGATTAAATAATTACTTAAAATAAAATATTATAAAATAAAATATTAATATTACTTATTACTTAAAATACTCATTGTCCCCGCGAAATTATTTTTCAGTAACAATGCTAACATAAAAATTCGAAAATATATCGCATTTCGAGAAATTACGTAAGCTTCATTCTTATTAATCTACAATTCCTAACCAAGGCACTTGAATAATACAAAAAAATAAAATAAAAAGAAAGGTACTTATATAAATACTTAAATGATGCGAATTAATAATTATAATGGGAAGGAAACTCAAGACCGAGCTGACGACTCTCGAAAATGAACGATACTCTACCATTGTTTTTGGAAGGACGCTTAAGGAAATGCAAGTATTTTCAAGTCAAGACAGTTGACATCGTTAATCGAGGTCAGGCGTGAAAACAATAGATTCTCATGAGATGTGGGTCAAGTTCGAAACGTGCAACCAAGTGACGGAGAATTGGTCACGCATCAGCGAGACATGCTAATGTTCAGGATTAAATAACTATGTCAAACATAGTAAGTAGTACCTACTTACTATGACCTATATGCACATGTAACAATATGTTTATACGACATAAATATGTTACGTTCCCTCAAATATGATTGAGCGAAGCAACGGCTGGGTCATGCGTCATGCTCGTGAACGGGTGCTACCGGCGGGAATGGGGCTACTTTCTGTCTGCCCGTCTTAACATGTATTGAATTGTAAGTAGGTATGCATTTTTGGAACTTCCCCTCACTGTGGAAACACTGGCCTACATATGCATAGTCCCTATTGTAAACTATTTTGAAAAGAGCAAACGCCGAGTTTCTTGCTGGTTCTTCTCGGCAGGAACGGCATTCCTAACCAGTGGTACATTCATCGACTATTCAAAAGCACTTGTAAAAGTTTATTTGAAAAAAAAATCTATTTTATTCTATTCACTATCAAAAGGTGTCACTAAGATAAAATAAATGATAACAAAGCAATGGAAAAACATCCGCGTATTTTCATTGAAAACAATAAGTTATTTGCATAGAAGATAAAAGATTGGAGCTGGTAAAACTCATTTACTAAAGCTAGAACGCTCTCAACGTGCTGTTCTAAAGACAGCATATAAAAAGCCGTTCCGCTATCCCACTGATAGCCTTTATTTAGAGTGCGGATATTTACGTGTCAGACAGTTATATATTAAGTCTGTTATATTGAGATTCCACAAGTCGGCACCTTTAACAGTAATAACACGCTCCCGTTTACAGAGGTGGAGGTGACCCTCATTGCGTACGCAGTGGGCACGTAGATGTTTCCTTTTTACTGGACCATTTCTTTATACCAAAGTCAACAGAGCAATCAAAATCGTGAAAATGTCCCGGTATACTTGTAAAAAAACCTTGAACAAATGGTTAATAGAATGCACCTACGAAGACACTGAAAAAATGTTAAAAAATGTAATATAATCCATACACGTAATCACACACACACACACACACACACACACACACACACACACACACACACTCTCTCTCTCTCTCTCTCTCTCTCTCACACACACACACACACACCCACACACACACACACCCACACACCCACACACACACACACACACACACCCACACACACACACACACACACACACACATACAGACGTATAAACTAAGTATCAACTAACTTGTTATCTCTCAATACCTAAGTCTATTTTTAAGCTACTTTTGTTATTTTAATAAAGCTTTAATGTCATCATTGGAAGGAAGTGGTTTCCACGATACAGGGAATCCTAGTGTGGAAACCACTGCCCCACTAGTTTTATAAGAGATATTACTGTAACCAAGACAATAAAGTTATTATTATTATTGGTTATTTCACTGTAACATGGATACTTAGTACACTTACTACACTTACTGCATCGTCACTTACTATCAAGTGAGATCGCAGTCAAGGGCTATCTTATAATATCATCATTCATCATCATTAGCAACCCATCAACGCCTCACTACTGAGCGCAGGTCTCCTCTCAGAGAAGGGTTATAGGCCATAGTCCACCACGCTGGCCCAATGCGAATTGGTGGACTTCACACACCTTCGAGAACATTACGAAGAACTCTCAGATGTGTAGGTTTCCTCACGATGTTTTCCTTCACCGTTGAAGCAAGTGATAGTAAATTGCTTAAACGCACTTGACTCCGAAAAGTCAGAGGTGCACTACCCGGGATCGAACCTGCGACCCCCCGAATAGGAGACCACAGTCCTAACCACTAGGCTATCACTGCTTCAACAATCTTATAATATAAAAAAATGAAAATGTTAATGTGTTTAGAGCATTCAACAAACTTCAGTGGCATGTACGTCGTTATTGATCAGGGAAGCATTAGACAAGTAGATGATACTATTACGTAAAATTATTAAACACAAGAAATCCCTATCCATCTAGGTACGTAAACAAAAAAAACTTTTTATTGCTAAAGTCATGTACCTACTCATAAGGTTATATACCTACCTAACAGAATGAGTCATGAGTTAGTAGTAATTAAGTAGATACTTACTACACGCACCATTACGTGAGGATTGATTATTATCAAAAAACTGATACACGGTCCATACCATCTTAAAACTATGCAATTTCTATCACTTTAAATAAGATCTTAATGTAATTTTAAGAAACCTTAATGATATGAATTACTACTATTTAGTACTTTTAAGAAACAACATTTAAATAATTATAAAATCACTTTTGTTATACTTTTTTACTTTTGTTTACGGACATTTAAGTCTCTACTATATGGTAGTCGTTGAAAAACTAGACCGATACCAATAAAATACATCTCCTGTTATCTAATCGAAAGTATTGAAGAATGTGGACGTAACTGTCTGTCTACGTAAGTTTTGGAGAAAATTTCGTATAAGTATCGCATGAAATTTTTTACGTACAGAATAGGAAGAACTACATATTTACTATCATAGGGTTTGCTTGGGTAATGTGATGATGGGTGATCCCGTCCACAGTCCACTGATTAGATAAAGTCCCTACACTCGTAAGTCAGGTTTCTGCAATTTCCTTTGTCTATAGGTTCCCTAATGTTAATTTACCATTCTAGGACAGACAGACAACATATCTCATCATTCATTATCAATATCGTAATATATTAACATACATAACAACATACATTATCTTTATAAATCACAATCCGGGCTTTAGAGTCTGTAGCTATATGAGTATAGGTACGTATCCTTAAAATACTAGGTACTACTTTATATATTTTTTAAGTATATAACTATATATTTAAATAAAAATAATACGAATTAATATGAGATGACATACCTATTTTGGGTAGTAACTATGAGGTACCATTACAGCCATACATTTAAATACCATACATTTACAGCTCCTAAATATAGACTTCGAAGGTAAGGTAGGTTTACAGTAGGCTGTGACAATTCACAACGAAGAGGCTTATGACCAAGGTACACGGCCGTTAAGGGAACATAATGAAAACACAATAGGTTGTAAGTGTAACTTGTAAAGTTCAAAGTTTGTTAAAGGCCAAAAGACTCGTAGCCCTAGCCAGAGATTTAAATCATGCCCTAATAACCATAGAGTTCATGACTGTAGACTTGTGAATGCTAACTGTGCAACACACAACACTTATGCTTTTTAATTATCTTCTTCTTTGACAAACGATAGACGTCCACTGCTGAACAAAGGTCTCTTGCATGGACTTCCATAGGCCTCGGTCTTGCGCCGCCTGAATCCAGCGGCTCCCTGCGACTCGATTGATGTCGTCGGTCCACCTAGTGGGGGGTCTGCCAATACTGCGCTTCCCGGTGCGGGGTCGCCACTCCAACACCTTGGGAACCCAACGACTATCTGCTCTTCGAACTATGTGATCCGCCCATTTCCACTTCAGTTTCGCGACTTACTGAGCTATGTCGGTGACTTTGGTTCTCCTATGGATTTCCTCATTTCTGATTTGATCTCGCAGGGATACTCCGAGCATAGCTCTCTCCATTGCCCACTTATTGAGCCTGAGCCTTCTTAGTTTTTAATTATATTGGTCCAATTTTACTTTGACAAGCAATAATATACAACTGGCCTCTACCTATATAAAAAATAAAAGTCATTAGAAAGCGACATCGCCGTTGAAAACTAGTCAGTAGTCTGCCTAAGTAACGAGCATAGAATAAAATTAACAATCAATCATTTATCAAGTCGCGCAGTGATTACTGATTATTTATGTCTGCTGCTTCAGAGCACACATCACTGTTTATAAATAAATAAAGCGATACACAGACTGCCAGTAATTGTTATCTAATGATTACCCAACATTGGTTATACCGACTACGTAAATAAGGTGACTGGCTATGCAGTATACACCCACGTATCGCCAAGTAGGGTTTCCACCCTGCGCCCACTGACTATGCCATGCCAGACCACTAATACGATAGCATCTGTAATAGGATTCTACCCGTGTGAAATCAGCTTGTGTAAGTATCCGTGTGTTGTTAATGGTCAATGGCCATTGGCCGTAGAACAGAATGGAAATGCATTTTTTACTCTACTACTACTGAATCTTTTACTAACCACTTTAAATACTTTAATTTCTTTTACATTAAATCAGTTTTACTACTGAATCTTTAATCTGTTTTGCTTTAGCTGCCTTAAAAGGTAAACAAGTGATTTCTCGCAGAAAGGTGTAAGCACCTCGCTTAGCACAGCGCTTACGACGTTCTTGTCGCAATGATAATGAAACCTTGCTAAAGGTGGAAAACCAAAATTAAGAACTTCTTAAGTAAGCACTTTTCAGCAGCTCGTTGATAGACTTTACATACCTACCTAAGATAGCTCCTATGTATATTCTGAGACTGGCAAAGATTAACAGCTGCAGTCTGACTTCGAGTATTTTAGTTTCGTGGTACATAGGCCTATTAATCTATATTTAACTTTTCTTTTACCTTTAAAAGTTTTCTAGAAAGTTCTCTCAAAACTCTTAAGAGCCTTTGGTCGTTTGTAGCAAATAATTAATGGACGTGAAAATTGTCTCTACGCGGGCAGAGAGTAGGTAGGTAATTTTAACGAGTAACTTTGTTGGGATTTGGGAACAAGTTTAGCGCTATTTTCTTTAAAGTGCCTACAAAATTACGGCAGATTTCTCTAATGCTGTCACAGACCACAGTTCATTGGAATGTAGACTCCATGATGGTTACCATCACTACAGGCAAGTGGACAGGTAACCAAATAAAATTAATCAATATTCATCATAATAATATTATTTATATCGAATTGTAAATGCTCGTAGTTAACTAACTATATACCTATTATATTGTTATTTACGCAGCTGTAATATTAGATCCATGACAAATATTAATAATTATGGTTGGATGTATCTTCTGATGGCTGAAACAAATGAAATACCAAGTCATTCCGTTAGTAACAGTTTTAATGCACCGTTTTCTATTTAACTTACTGCTGAAAGGCGATATGTAATAAAATATCGTATGAAAATGTTAAAAAAAATCCATGCACGTTTTTGTTACACGTGCTGTGTAGGTATAAATTGAAAAACTCACAGCTATTAAATTATTTAGTGCTGAATTTTTCATAGATTAGTATTTAAAATATAAATAAAAAAAATTGTTTCTCCACATTTATTGCCAGTTAATGTATGTAATATACAACTGCGAGTATAAATATACTTAGTAGGCAGGTGTATGTAGAAAATACACGTATTCAATTATAGCTACATATTGTAGACCGTGCATTTCCTATCACGCGTATAGAACATCACGTGCTTGAAATTCTCGCCAGGTGGTCTGACAAGAGAATAATATGAATCTACATGTCTAATTATAGATTATAAGTAAATCTACTCAGGTGCCACAACTATTTGGTAATTATTTACGTCGACCGACCTCGACCAGTTCGAAAAGTTCTGCTGAAAAAGCCAATAAACTATTTTCAGTTTTTAAAAGACGTATATATATCTGTACTACATATATTATTATTGATCTTAGGTCCTCCGACACTGGTTTTTGTTTAAATACCAACCTAATAGCAAATCTCAATCAATCATCAAGGAATCAAGTTCAAAAAACATAGATATACCTAATAGTTAAGCCAACAAAGGATTTATTTATCTACTAGCTGATGCCCGCGACTTCGTCCGCGTGGATTTAGTTTTTAAAATCCCTCGGGAACACTTTGATTTTCCGGGATAAAAGTAGCCTATGTCACTCTCCAGGTCCTCAATTATACCCATGTAAAAAAATCACGTAGATCCGTGGCTCTGTTGCGGCGTGATTGAAGGACAAACCAACAAACAAACACACTTTCGCATTTATAATATTAGTAAGTATGATTAGGATATTAAATTACATAGGAAAACACTGTAATATTACGTCCATACGATGTATTACATCCATACCTACTATGTAGTATGTAGGTATAATGATCGTTTGGCAAAATCTGACGCCTTTGGAGTAGTTTGACTTTGACAAAATAGTATCCACGATGGCTATATACGATTAAGTACGCTTGCCAGCTTAAGATGAGCCGTTCATTCAAAGTATCTTGTAGATTCCGGGGTTCAAGTTATTTGTTATACTGAAGATCGTGATGTCTATAATTTCTGAACTACGAAATTGACGACCTTGAAATAATTACAGGACAATCTCTAAAGAACCTGCTTTCTAACAAAAAAAGAATGGATTAAATCGGAATACGCCTTAATGAATTACAGCGAAATACACATTTTGACTTTCATCCCCTCTCCCAAGGGAACCGTGCTGAATTTCGGGATAAAAAGTATCCTATATTATACCTCGTAGTATTAACTTAAATCGTGCCAAGTTTCATTTAAATCCGTCCAGTAGTTTCGGCGTGATGCGCGGCCAAGATACAGACAGACAGACAGACAGACAGACAGACAGACAGACAGACAAAAAATTAAAAAAAAATTGTTTTGGCTTCAGTATCGATTATAGAGTGCCCACAAACAAAAATTTTCAAAATATCTTCAATGTACAGAATTGGACCTGTTACAGTTTTATTATATTATAGATTTTTACGACATTATTACGATTTATTTACGAAATTAATACTTAGTAACCTCAATACCGATCGATGGTCGTTGCGGTCGACAAGATTCTGGAGTGGGGACCTCACTCTGGAAAGCTCAGTGTTGGCAGACCCCGACAATTACTGATGACATCAGACGAGCCACAGGGAGTCGCTGGATACAGGCCTCGTAAGATCGAGACATGCAAGAGACCCATGACCAACATTGGATGTCTATCGGTTGAGAAAGAGTAAAAGAAGACGAAGTGCCTATTAGTTATATTGATGTTTTCTAGTATAGTAAGTAAGTCGATTGTGTTCTATCTTGTATCACGTCTCTATTATTAAACTTTGTTTCTTCCCTATATGTTGCTTATTGCTTATATATTTTATTGCCTATATTTGCTTGCGGTTAGACCACATAGGTAGGTACTTGATATGCTATCTAATTCATTATATTAATGGGATGAAGCGAGGTGTGGCTTTAAAATCTATTAAGAGAGTGTTCCGAATCCAGTCCAATATTTCCATTAATTTAAAACATTGACATGTTAATAATGTAACATTACTGCCGTTTTATTGATATTTCGTGCGTGACGGTGCGGTGGTGTGACGTTCGAAGCAGGATGCGGGCTTCCGCCTACTAGCTTTTAGCCACTAGGAAATATTAAGGAGAAAATAACTGCATAGTAATAATAATAGTCGTGTTGGATGCATTTAGTTACAAGTATGTATGCAAAACAGCAAACACGAGTGCAATCTCTGTTCTCTCAGTCTGATAAACTGATGTGACGGGAATGCGTAATGCTAAGCGACCGGAGAAAGAACAGACGCAGGCAGGACTTACAGCTTTCAAGTGCTCTCCGAGGCACCAGGATACAACACCATAGTATTATAACACTGTCAATTCAAATTCCCGTCTGCACTGAGAATTTCTCGAAAGAAAACTCAAACTGTTTTGGCCTAAAGCTAGGATCTCATGAACCCAAACCGATAAATTTAACCACTAGACCATTGAGGTGAGCTTGAAGGCCATACCATATTAATGTTAATATATTAACTAGCACACACATAGGTACAGATAAGTACTTGACAGTCGGCCATTTCGCCCACATCTCATTGAAATAATACACGATTCGAAAAGGCGCACAAAGTAGGTCGGTAACGTAATATACCTTACTACCTATCTAATATAGATAGGTACCAACTGTGTTTCATGATTTAGGAGTGATCTGTGATACCCGGATAAACTCTTTACGTGCATGTATTCTAAGTAACAGATAAGTATAGATTGCGTCTTCAAA
This sequence comes from Oeneis ivallda, assembly GCA_029955525.1. Taxonomy (NCBI): domain Eukaryota; kingdom Metazoa; phylum Arthropoda; class Insecta; order Lepidoptera; family Nymphalidae; genus Oeneis; species Oeneis ivallda. Next base: position 10,706,876 of record JARPMR010000016.1, on the reverse strand, counting down.
GTCTTTCTATTCCAATATATTAGTAGGTACTAGGTAGGTATAGGTTCATCAAGCCAGGCAATTTTCGTAAGCTATTATATTGTGTACAGATACGGCTGCTTGTTTAGAACAATGGCCATTGCTTGGGCAATTACTTGAGGTAAGTAGACCGACAGCAGACAGTACAATACAGTAAACCGGGAAAACGTACCGGTGCTGCGTGCTCGGACTCCGTGACTATGTTGCTGGTGGAACGGGGATCAATGTGCCACAAAGTACGTTAAGTTAATGTAATGTTCTTATTTTATTTAAAGGAGATTGGCGAATTCCATAGAGTTTCTGACCCAGACGAACTGAACCGTGGGTCTCAAGCCCACGTTCACAATTCAAACTTCTAATGCTTGTTCTAGTAAACCAGTCTAACAAAATAGTTCATCAAAGTCTATCAAATAAAGTTGGGAGAAAAAAGATATTCACTTGTATTGCCATTTAACGGTTGTTAGGGTTCCGTAGTAAACAAGGAACCTTTATAGTTTCGCCATGTCCGTCCGTCTGTCTGTCTGTCCGCGGTTTAGCTCAGAGACTATTGGTACTAGAAATCTGTAATTTGACAAGGGTATAAATATCAATAACGCCGACAAAGTGGTGAAATAAAATTGTGAAAAATAATTTTTTTTAGGGTACCTCCCCTACATGTAAAGTGGGGATGAATTTTTTTTTCTCATCTATCCTATAGTGTGGGGTGTCGTTGAATAGGTCTTTCAAAAACGTTGTGGGTGTGGGAACACCATTTTTCAATTCAGGGATCCGTTTGTGAAATATGATATTTTAAAGTGCTAAATTTTATTAGAGTCAAGTGTCCTCCCCCCCCCCCCCCCTCTGCCAGCTAAATGGTTGTATATAGGATACAAGAAAAAATTCACAGCAGTAGTATATATAATGAACTTTAAAGGAAAACTATTACGGCTAAGTAGGGTTCATTAGTGAAGGAGTTATATCGGTTTTTCTAAGTTAGATATTACACGTAGTGTAAGTTGCATATTTTGTAGTATATTATAGTATTTGACCGAGCGAAGCGAGGTCTCTGAGTTAACTAGAGCGATTTGCACTTGTCCGTCCGTCCGTCCGTCCGTCTGTCAGCTTATAACTTTTGAATTACTGAACGTAATTACTTCAAATTTAGATATAATATGTAAACCGATGGCCTCCAGCCGAAAATGGCTTAAAAAGTTATAAAAATCTTTATTTCAGGGGGGCTCTCATAGAAGCGAATGCGAAGTAAAAAAAAAAATATCGCGTTACATAAAATTGTTACGTATCATTTTAAAGATAATTTTGAACTGAGTACAAAAATATTTTTTTTTTAATTTTTCCCTTAAAATTGACGAAATGGGGGGCTTTCAAAGTGGCGATTTTATACGCTCGCTTGAAGACGCTCTCTAGGAAAATCCGCTATGGATTTTCAAACTGATTTTATGTTTTTAGGTCACTTATATCCTGTACTTGAACAACAAATACTAAAATTATATGAATATTATAAAGAAACGAGATTATTTAATTTTTAATGTACATCAGTAATTCATATCGCATCAACATAGCTTCACAATAATGCTAATAGATGGCGCAGTCAGTAACTATTCCCATGGAACTACGAGTTACGACTAACGACCTATCCCAAAAACAGTTTTGCGTCGACCATTATTATTTAGTTACTTATTATAATACAATAATTGTATTGTAATTTTTTTTGTACCATATTATTCAATTAAAATTATTTTTTAGTTAAATTTTAGTTAAATATTGTATATTTTCTATTCGCGTCGATAGATGACGATTTGTACAGATGCCCGTAACCCGGTTTCACTCGTTAGTACCTACATAATAATTCAATGTTTTCACTAACGTTCCCTAACCTTTACGGGCTACCTATAAGTTAGGTGATTGATGTTTTCTGTCAACTTATTTATCACGATCCTGTACGGGACACCTAAAAGGATATTGGGACGGATGTTAGGACTTAGGATTGTATTTAGGAGCTACCTACGTTAAGAGACTCCTACTTAGGGGATGATTTAGGTATGTTTGGTGAAAACGGGCATAATAATAATGTCAGTTTTGGTTATCATGTATCGATTGAATGAATAATCATGGGATACCGTTACCGCGAGGTCTCAGTTCGGGGCGAACCACTAGTTAGAATAGAATAGAATAGAAATATTTATTATTCAAATAAACTTTTACAAGTGCTTTTGAATAGTCGATGAATCTACCATTTAAACCATGGAACTCAAAATGTATGTTGAGACTTTCAACTAGAGAACCCTACACTGCGCGTGGCCCGACACGCACTTGGCCGGTTTTTTATAATGTGTACTTGTGAATAATTATATTTTTGATCCCCATCTTCTAAAACTAGTGGTTCGCCCCGAACTGAGACCTCGCGGTAACGGTATCCCATGATTATTTATTTTTTGAAGTCGGTTAATAAACAAGAAATAAACTTAGAACGTAGCTAATACTAATAATGTTCTTGCCAAATTGTTATGTTTAAATTCCTGAATCTCTTGATTGTTTATGAAAGACTAGAAGATTGACAGTTTTTTCATCTGCCACCAACAATGGCAGACATTATGAACTTTTTCCACAATTTTTTAAGGCTTTAACTGCAATCATAGTTACGTTATTATTATTAATAAATCATATTATGAGTTTTAGTATCAGCTTATTATATACTAGGATACTATTGTGTAAGGAACGAAGTTTACAGAATCATCAATTCACGGTCTCTTTCGGGTTTAGGGTCTCTGCTACCCGGTTGCTGTAAGTCTGTAGTAGATACATACAGTAGAATATCATTGGGTATATAAGTATACCTTGCATCTACAAGCTATCATGGTTGAATTTACTAAGAGCTAGCGCCAGTGATGCGTGAAATGCACGATACTGAGAGATTGTCATTGGTTGTTCTCTAAAGATAATAAGGCCGTAAGTAAGTAGCTACCGCTTCAGTTATGTGGGAATATTGATGTTGCAAGTTACAATGTACCTACGCGTAACCTTCTCGTTTAGCATAGCGTAAATCCTAATGTGAACAAAAAAAAACATCAGACTGTGTGAACATTTATAATATGGACGAATGAAGGGCATTCATTATATATAACAAAATTATTGTTTTAAATAAGGTAAAATTTGTTTGCTGTCTATTATACTCGCGTAAATTGGCAGACTTAATCATTACACCTTTGAGAACATGAGAAGTCGCAGACGTGCAGGTTTTGTGACGATGTTTTCCGATTGTTTACCGTTGAAGTTAAACTCAAAAAGACAGACGTGCGTGCCCGGGAGTGAACCCGCAACCCCCCGAATAGGAGAACGCAGTTCTAACCAATAAGCTATCACTGCTCTTAAAAAACATAAAAAAATATTCACTGTGTCTGTAAGTCGTCATGTTCTGGACTTGAGTTAGTGACCTTTCGATACGGAAACTACTTATTCTCGCCAATACAGTATTCGTAACAGAGTTTTTTATCATCAAGTTTAACCTTCGTCAACATCAGTACTAAATTGTTGGATCGCAGATTTCAGACCTAAACTACTTACCTATCTTGTCTAATCTAGGTACCATTTGTTCGGAATGCCGTCGTCAAAAATGTCCGGAAAAAATTCTCACCCATGGTTGCGAACATAATCTATTTTTAAAAAGTGCAGAGTGTTTTGAAAAGTAAGGAAAAAAACTACTAGACCAAGGATGCACTGGTAACTAAGGTGTTATGTCGCTCCTGTAAACAAATATTAAGTATTGTGGTGGCGGTCGCATCAGCGTACATGACTAATATTCCCCTTTCCTCTTGAACTAGAAGCCTCAATCTTGGAATAGGTATGACAGTAGTGCAACGGGTTGGGTTTGAACTGACAACTTTTCGGTTTTCAGTCCGCTATGATGTGGGCACACGATTTTAATGGCGTCGCCGTCCTTCTTGAGTCCTTCGCCTTACCAGTGCAACCTTGAAAAATAGTAGATTATTAACCAAGGGGATAAAGCAGTGTCTTCTGTCGCGGGTGACGATTTAAATCGCGAGCGTAACGAAGGACTCGAGGTTTACTCCCGAGCGTAGCGAGGGTGTTAAAAACTTAAATCACGAGCGAAGCGAGGGATCAGTTGCACTGAATGCCGAGCAATACAGTTATTGTGGACGTAATATGGACGCGGGAGCTAATTATGCGTTAAAACTTTCTAGGTACCTAATTGTGAATTGAAAAGCCAACAATGCCTATATTAAAGTAACAAAAACGTATAGTTAATATAGTGAATATTTAGATAACAACATCGTAATTCGTAAAACTAGATACGAAATAAAAATTATTTTTTGTTTTATTCAAATATAAGTATACTTTTTTATTATGAACGACTGCACCCCGCACACAACGGTGTGATTTGCGACCTTATTCACCATGCCAGCTCCCCTCTGTACCTCAGCCCGCGCAATTAAAACTGTGACATAGACCTTACCTTGGTTACTCTGTGATATAATATTATTCTATAGGTGCAGCTCGCAGGACATTTCTTTAATCCGCAATTTATTATACTTAAGTAATTTTTTACAGTCCATCTATCTTGATCAGTACCTGTAAATTGGAGTAGGATTGCCTTAAATTGATTGCTGCAGTGTGACCATTGTTATTTGCAATCATATAATATGATTGGCTGAATTTATGGCGTCCCTGCTGCGTCAATGCATTTTAACCAATAGCGAGAGAGTACCAACCAAACAATGGTGATTGCGATCCTCACACTGTGGCAATCCTTTTCAGACAATCCCACAGCTGAACTGAAAATGTTTTGACAGCGATATGTACGTGTAAAATATAATACTCTTATTTCCAACATTTCTACAACGACGAAACAAAGCAAATACCTACTCTGTCTACTAAGCACCCAATTTCCTCATGGAAACGATAATAATTTAATTATTAACATGGCTTGCGTTGTTCGTCAGTCGTCATACGTCAATCGATATCTCTATTTTCCGCTGAAGAGGTTTTCCTACAAAGAAAGGATCGCTGTTTTCGAAAAACGACTTCAAAATGAGTCTCAAAAGAGTTTAACGCGTGCGAGGCGCAAACTATAATAGCTATTTATGCAACTGCATCGTAATGAGGGTCATTTTAATTCGAGTGCTGTTTTTTGATACGAGGCTTGCCGAGTATCAAAATAGGATAGTACGAGAATTAAAATGACTAATTACGTTCAGTTGCATACAAGATTTTATCTACGACAAGGAAGTAAAATCATTAACAAAATACGCCGTAGGCTCAATAAAGTAACAAAAAGTAACTCCGTAAGCCGCCACCAGCCGCCTGTGGCGCCTCTGTCATATGAACGGTACAAAAGTGCCAGAACTCAGAGCCTTAGCTTTAGGTATCCTATTTTAAGAAGATAACCATTTCGATTCAGCTCCCATACAACGAGCTGCATCGAAATGAGAAGCAAAACCGAAAGAGGGTTCATTTCGATTCAGCTGTCAAACTCGAAATTGGAACTTTTCGATGCTGGAGTAGATAAAGTTTGTTGAATTGCATAATACATAATAAGTCAATATATATAACCGAAAGAGGGTTCATTTCGATTCAGCTGTCAAACTCGAAATTGGAACTTTTCGATGCTGGAGTAGATAAAGTTTGTTGAATTGCATAATACATAATAAGTCAATATATATAATATAAAGCATAGATTTAGGATTGGTAGCTAGCGATGTGAAATGACTACCAATCCTAAATCTATGCATTATAGTCTTATTTAATATTCAAAGATTAATGTATATAAATAAATGTCAAAAGTTGGCAGAGTAAAGAATCGAACAGGAGATGAATCTCAGAAAGCTATTCTATACCTATATTTAAATTGATCAGGCTTTTTTTGCTTGTTGAAATACCTGTATCTTCTTATCATATTATTTAAAATATCTACCTAAATGTAGTACGAGTACCTACATATAATATTATAATGATGCTTCTATTCGTAATTGAATATCTCCAGCATTATACTTTCGTGGAATAGCTTAAAACAATTTTTTGTTCTCTCGCCTCTAAATAATACACTTATTGAGCTAGCTAGTGTTAAGGAGTGGGTACGACAATAGTGCAACATACAAAAATATGTATCACGCTGATAAGTCTATATATTTTTAGTATGCAAGCATGTGATCTGTAATTCCTTCAAAGTTAAAAACATAAACATAGTAGGTATTAGGTACTTATTACTATACTAACTATACACCAGGTGGACCGATGACTTCAAACGAGTCGCAGGGAGCCGCTGGATTCAGGCGGCGTAAGACCGAGGCCTGTGGAAGTCCATGCAAGAGACCTTTGTCCAGCAGTGGACGTCTATCGGTTGATAAAGAAGAAGAAAAAGATACTAACTATGGTTAAAACCATCCTAAAACTCACATAACTCCGAAAAGTTAGAGATGCTTGCCTATATAGGATTTCAACTGTGTACCATCGTAATGGAGACCAAAGCCTAATAAACTAAAACCTATTGGAGACTGTCACCACTTTACTCGTAGATAAACCGCATTAACAGCAGGTAAAACTATTGAAACAGGATAAAAGTTAAAAACTGTAACTCAACTACGGAAAGTTCGACGTAATATCTATCATATTGACTTCGTTCATATAAAATGTAGCTTATGTTACCCGGATCATAATAACGAATCGAATAACACACCTCATTCATCAAAATCAGCTCAGTAGTTTAGGCGCTACCTTGGAATATATTATACGCAAATTCAAATACGTAAATACCACAAATACGTCCTTTACGGCTTTACAATATGAATGAAATGAAAATGAAAAAATATTTATTTGCCAAAAGAAACAACTTTACAAAGATTGGTACATCCGTTGAGACCCACACTAGGTAATCCTGTATCGTGGGGCCCAATTCGCCACTATTAACAATTTATGTTTACAGTTGACACTCGGGTGAAATGACAATTAAATTAAGACTTAATTATACTTACGTAATATAAATTACAAATTATAAAAGTTTGGAAAAACAAAGGTAACATTTCAGCAAAAGCTAATACAGATTCAGATTCTGATGCGCTTATTTCAAAGATGTGAGGAGTTTTTCAGTTGACTCATAGTTTAAGGAAGCGAGCCAGGGAACAACTTTCGTTTTCGCATCCTTCACAGAGCAATGTTAATAACAGGGTAAAAATGAATTATTATTACACAATAGTAGTACAATATAAGGAGCACACTTTCAATCTCGGTGCAGAATATTAATGGCATACACATAATGGTCGCCCTCGCCCACCTTTGGTAATGTGAACTTTCTCGTCATTAATTCTCTTCCCAATGCACAGACAGACTTTGAAGATGTTCTTCCTTCTATCAAAATTGTTACATGCACAACCTAATTATATACTTAAAATTTAAAGGTGACTGACTGATTGACCGACTGACTGAGTGATCTATCAACGCACAGCTCAAGCCACTGGACGGATCGGGCTGAAATTTGGCAAACAGATAGCTATTATGACGTAGGCATCCGCTAAGAAAGGATTTTTGAAAATTCAACCCCTAAGGAGGCGAAATAGGTTTTTGAAAAATCGAACTTAACGTGAGCGAAGCCGCGGGCAAAAGCTAGTGTTATATAAACTTTTATATGCCTCCCGTTTTATTTCAGTTCGTTCAGTTCCCTACGTAATGGCATCGTAGAACGTAACAATCATGACAACCTTATGAGCTATTATAATACCTTGATGCAGCCCTTTGACAAACGGTAGTAAATATAATATTAATAAGTCTATGAAGCATCCAAAGCAAAGTAAGCTTACGTCCTAAATCAAAAACAAAAATTAAGTTAGATGAAAAAGGTAGTTAATAAGTAATTATAATCTACCACAAAGTTGTCACTGTCAAATGAAATATATATCCTTGATTTGACATTACGTATGTATATGACTCATATTAATAATTCTTGTCATCATTAGAATATAAATGGCGTGATATACTGATTATACATATGTATATAAGTATAGATATATGTGTATATTGTATAATATAAGTATATTTTGTTCAGGTATGTACGTACACATATTACGGAAATTATTATTATTAGGTATTGAGATACATAATAAAGCCGCGAACTTCGTAGAAACATCGGCCCGGTTCGATGTAATGTGACGAAAGCAATAATAATTATATAATCCTTTTGTAAGGACCAACCGATTGCTCACACGACAAAAAATCAATTTGAAGGCTGCTTTTTAGCGTTTAGGTGACTTATATTTTTCATTTGTATATTCACTCGTAACAACACAATGAATTTGGCACTTCAGTATTTTTTGTCTTGTCTAAGTATCTTTAAATTACGCAATGTAAAGTTTGTTTGTGCAATAATTAAATAATATGTTCGCAGGAAAATGGAGACTACAATTTATTGTGATGGTCTCCATTCTCATACATTAAAAAAGAAATCATTGACGATTAATATTCATTACATTGTTGAAAGGATTTCATTTGTATTTTGTACCTTGTAAAATTAAAGATTTCAAGGATTATAATAAACAAGCTTTTGCCCGTGGCTTCGGTCAATTTTTCAAACCCCTATTTTACCCCCTTAGGGGTTGAATTTTAAAAATCTTTTCTTAGCGGATGCCTACGTCATAATAGTTATCTGGATGCCAAATTTCAGCCCGATCCGTCCATTGTCCAGTGGTTTGAGCTGTGCGTTGATAGATCAGTCAGTCAGTCACCTTTTCCTTTTATATATTTAGATAACTGAAATAAGAAGACTTTTAAATACTGAGTAAATTTTTTTATACCTACTTATTGAATTGTAATTATCGTCGAAGTTTTTGTGAACAAAAATTAAATAATATTAACCTACATTGTTTATGGGAAATATTAATATGTACCTTGCCTGGAAATTCCACAAAAGTTTTACGTTATATACTATTAAAGACAAGGTTTACAACAAAATGACAAAATACTTAAGATATTTAAATACATTTTTCTAATTTAATTTATTATATTATATTTTATAATATTTGTAGGCTTCAATTCTTGATTCAACTGGTCTTTACTATCATTTTAATGATAGTTCGTCCTTTTTGGCTAATATGTAACTTATTGCATTTCATTAAATATCAACCATTGTATATGATATTTAATGAAATGCAATAAGTTACATAAGCAAAAAAGGGCGAATGACACACAATATCAATGCACAATGGTTAAAACTGTCATTCTCATTTCTACGTAATATTTTTATAAGTGAGGTCAACGACATAATATTATATCTGGTATCTTAATTAGGTACTTATATTATAATGTATTTATAAAAAATTTAAAATTTGTTTGAAAACATCGTTAGTTCTAGAAGATCGTTAAATCGTTGATCACGCTTCAATCAACCATCGTAATGGTTTATGTAAAGAACTTAAATATAAACAAGTTATTTTTATAATATTTCCAATAGTTGTTCAGGTAAAAATAGAGGTGCAAATGAGCAGACAGTGAGTCTCTATGTACTGAAAGTCAATAGCGTAGTGCCGGAAATAGTTGCCGGGTAGCTAGTTGGCTTTGGCTCTTCTAGCATCGTGAAGCAATAAATGCATTACCTGTGAGCGCACTCTGTCATTCAAGTACTTGTTTCATAAGGGCAAAGAATTGCAATGACTGATATGAAATAAGGTACGTAGAGTAAGGTAGATAAGAAATTAAACTGTTTTCTGTAATGTTAATTCGCGTACATTGAAAAATTTTCCTTACATTTGAATTACATAACATTGTTGTTCCACGAGTTGGTTTGGACTACGAAGTAAATTTTTTTTTTCATCTCCTAGAAGCATTTTACTGCGATCTCTGCTTGTGTTTAGTAATGTTGATATAGTGGTGTTGCAGTCAACCTCTTTATTTGCAAGAGACCTTTGTCCAGTAGTGGACGTCTATTGGTTGGTAAAGAAGAGGAATAAGAAGGTAGGTAGGTAATAGATATACGTATTTGTTGCAATAATTTCGAAAAATTCACAGCTCTATTTTTGTGGAATCATATATGAGATGGAACGGTGTTGCCAAAATATACATGTGCCCTTTTCGAAACTGCTTATTCAATTGCGAGCTACAAAATATAAGATGCATTTAAACATTTTTGAAAGTAAGAATAAATCTATTGTCTTAATTCTAACGGAACTTACGATTATGACTACATGTACCTACCTAACACAAATCATATGAGGTACATATATCGGCAAACGAAAGCGGCTTACAGACTGGTATGGTTGCCCCTGCTGAGTACCTAACGAAAGAGAAAGTTCGAAGTAACTCTACCATACGAGCAATCGAACGATGACCCACACCACGATTATGACTAATGCTTGGGGTCTGTGTTACAAGTTTTGTAAGGTACCCGTTTTCACTTAACCTAGGAGACGCCTAAATCGGATGCCTAAATATTTAGGACATGCCTAGGGGAAAAAAACGTTTCACCAACCCTTAGGTGGCGCCTAAAGACGTTAGGCGCAACCTAAAGTTACGACACCGATTTGGCGGTGCGTAATGCTAGGCAACCCATAAAATGACAGTTATAGTTTATTCTTTGGTTAAGACAACATACCTCATAAACATAGTATTCCCTACCACAGAATACCTACGAAACGAATTAGACGGGTAGTTTTTAAGAAGAGCTTAGACATAGAGATGGGAGGAGGTATTTTAATTTGATCGATTCTTGAATGTTTTTTACAACTTTCAAAAAAGGAGTACTACTTCCCGACTATGATCAATTGATCAGTATAGGTTTGTGCACTGTAATTCAGTATGGAACACATCGGCTGGGCTGTGCATCAATGTGAGGTGGCATTATTCTTCAGGTACAGGCGTAGATTTCCGGGAAAACCGGTAAGCGACGTAGTGGTTTTAGTGAATGAAAGGATGATGACGTTCCAGCACGCACTATGCTGTATTAGATACTCGTTCCGTGCTTTATCAGCTGGCACCGACCGTTGCACTAACAACAAACGGAAATTTGCGTAACATACCGTCTTTTGTTTTGATATTTCATAGTTAACGGTACATTTTTAACAATAAAAATACATTGTTTTTCCTACTATTGTGACGATTCAGTATTTGGATTCAGGTCGCGTTTGCAAATATAACCTTCTTGTTTATTTATATTTAGCATAAACGAAATTAATTCATGAAAATAATATATGAAATGCGCTATAATGTTATTAAATATGTATAAGTTTAACTTTGTAAACTGTTTTGGTGTAAGTTATCTGTTATACTACCTTTGCTATTGTTACAACACGTCAAACTTATAACACCCATCTTTTTTTGTCGGGGATACAAAAGGAAATGTAATCAAACAATAAAGGATCAACGAAGCAAAGTTTTTCATAATCTTTTGTTACCTATAAAAGAGATCCTTTTAAGATGTTTTCTGGATTTTGTACCCTTTTATGATGTTATGATTCTAGAAGTTTTAAGTACCTACTTTTACTCAGTACTAAACTAGCGGCACGCTATGATGGCCGGTTTGACACATTACAATAGTGATGTGGAATGTCAATTTATTCTCGAACAAAAAACAATTAAGTTTTGTTTTTGTACCTGATTAAATAGGTTTAATAAAACAAAAATGTATATGTTTATTTAATTTATTTGAACGAACTGAATATTTGAATGAAAATGAATATACATACTTTATATGCACACAAGAAACATATGAATACAAAAGATACCAAAAAAGGTGCCACAAAAGGCCATAATTAATCAGATTCGTCCATACTACTATTTTCACTGTCGTCACTGCTATCATCACCTACATTAATAATTATATGTTCGTTTTCTATAATATTATCTATTTTCACATCTCTTTCATAATCTTCCCTTATTAATTTAACAGTTCTATTCACAACCTTTTCCCAGTCTCCTTTAGTCACATATTCACAAGCTTCTTCTAATAATTTTAGCATTTTTTTTTGTGGTAAATGGGGGTTCTGTATTGTGTCTTGCAGCATATCCCTTAATTTGAGCCCACACCAACTCAATCGCATTATACTCACAATGGTAAGGCGGTAACCGTATAACTCTGTGCCCATGTTCTAATGCTATTTCGTCAATGACGTATCGGATCTTGGTTGGTTTGTTTTCTTTTAAAAGACGTACTAATTCCGCTTTTAACATATTCATGTTTGCATCTACGCCATTTTTACGAAGCCATGCGACGATATCAGCTTTCTTTTGGGATTGGGCAGGTGGCTTGTCAATTTGCATCGAGTGGTATGGGGCGTTGTCCATAATTATAATAGATGGTTCAGGGAGGCTACACAACATTGAGGTAAACCATTCAGTAAACTTTTCTCCATTCATGTCTTCATGATAGTCTCCAGTGGTTTTTGACGCAAAAGCCATGAGAGAACCTTCGACGAACCCGTTGATGGTTCCGGCGTGACAAATTATAAGTCGCGATCCTTTTCCTACAGGAACTTTGGAAGTAGATGCTGCTGTGTCATCGTTCCAAGAACGGCCTACAGTATGGTTAGCATTAAGCCATGTTTCATCCAAGAACACAACATTTTGCCAATTTTTGATTTCTTTCACTTGCCGTAAAAAAGTATACCTTGCCATCGCTATATCAAATCTTTCCATCAATATTTTGCGTTTGTTACATTTTTTGTATCGAAATCCAATGGTCTTCAAAATCTTCGTTAAAGAACTTTCCCCACCGAAGAATAATCCAGCTTCCTTCAGTGAATGCACCAACTTTTTTCTTGTTGGATACTCCTTCTGTAAATAGTAGCCGTAAACATGTCTTCGGATAGCATCGGCATCAAAGCTATCGATGCCTACGACTGGTTTTGCTCGTTTTCTCTTTTTTGGTGTGTGAAGTTTATTTTCTTCTGTGCCAGTCTCGCCATATTTTTTTTAGTTATCCGTCTAACAGTTCGTTGTCCAATATTAAGCGCATCAGCTACGCGTTCAACCACTGACGTTATAGGTAAAATTGGCCCTCCATTTTGAGCTTCACGATCGAAATAGTTACGAAGGCGTATTACGAACTCACGTGTCTGACTATTTAGAACAGTTCTCTGCGTACGTTCGGTCATATCGACGAAATCCACAACAAAGGGCTTGAACAGAGTCCAAATTAACGAGCAAGGGTCAACAGTAATGCAGTATCAATATTTGAAATCCAAAGCCAGTTCAAAACTATATCACAATCGCATTGCACTGACAGTTTATACTTTTCGAAGCAACGTCAATTCGAAACTGCTTTGTTTTGCATTGAGCATTGACGCGAGTTTGCCGGAGGTAGTAGTTGTGCTAGCCAGCGATCCTATGTGACGATCGTATTAGATTCCATTTTTAAAAAATTTCAATTTAGAAAACCAAATGCCGAGTTGTGGTATATATCATATAAAAATAAAAATTTTACCTTTTGTATGAAACAGCTGATATTTTTTTGCGATTTCAGAGGTTTGTCCACATAGTGAAAATTGTTCATATTCACAAGTACATTCACCCCTTAAATGGTGCAAACTGATTTTTCTACACTTGTATACATTTTAGAAATCAATTTAATAAATAAATTTTGAGTCCTAAACCTAAAACTACATTCGATAAAATTTATGAATCTCTGCACATCACTATCGTCAATAAAGTAATACAATTATTTCCTTCAAAGTCGTTATCAATTAATACGGAACTTCATGAGCGGACAAACGTCAAACCGGCCATCATAGCGTGCCGCTAAACTAGCGGCACGCTAGGACTCAAAATTTATTTATTAAATTGATTTCTAAAATGTATACAAGTGTAGAAAAATCAGTTTGCACCATTTAAGGGGTGAATGTACTTGTGAATATGAACAATTTTCACTATGTGGACAAACCTCTGAAATCGCAAAAAAATATCAGCTGTTTCATACAAAAGGTAAAATTTTTATTTTTATATGATATATACCACAACTCGGCATTTGGTTTTCTAAATTGAAAATTTTTAAAAATGGAATCTAATACGATCGTCACATAGGATCGCTGGCTAGCACAACTACTACCTCCGGCAAACTCGCGTCAATGCTCAATGCAAAACAAAGCAGTTTCGAATTGACGTTGCTTCGAAAAGTATAAACTGTCAGTGCAATGCGATTGTGATATAGTTTTGAACTGGCTTTGGATTTCAAATATTGATACTGCATTACTGTTGACCCTTGCTCGTTAATTTGGACTCTGTTCAAGCCCTTTGTTGTGGATTTCGTCGATATGACCGAACGTACGCAGAGAACTGTTCTAAATAGTCAGACACGTGAGTTCGTAATACGCCTTCGTAACTATTTCGATCGTGAAGCTCAAAATGGAGGGCCAATTTTACCTATAACGTCAGTGGTTGAACGCGTAGCTGATGCGCTTAATATTGGACAACGAACTGTTAGACGGATAACTAAAAAAAATATGGCGAGACTGGCACAGAAGAAAATAAACTTCACACACCAAAAAAGAGAAAACGAGCAAAACCAGTCGTAGGCATCGATAGCTTTGATGCCGATGCTATCCGAAGACATGTTTACGGCTACTATTTACAGAAGGAGTATCCAACAAGAAAAAAGTTGGTGCATTCACTGAAGGAAGCTGGATTATTCTTCGGTGGGGAAAGTTCTTTAACGAAGATTTTGAAGACCATTGGATTTCGATACAAAAAATGTAACAAACGCAAAATATTGATGGAAAGATTTGATATAGCGATGGCAAGGTATACTTTTTTACGGCAAGTGAAAGAAATCAAAAATTGGCAAAATGTTGTGTTCTTGGATGAAACATGGCTTAATGCTAACCATACTGTAGGCCGTTCTTGGAACGATGACACAGCAGCATCTACTTCCAAAGTTCCTGTAGGAAAAGGATCGCGACTTATAATTTGTCACGCCGGAACCATCAACGGGTTCGTCGAAGGTTCTCTCATGGCTTTTGCGTCAAAAACCACTGGAGACTATCATGAAGACATGAATGGAGAAAAGTTTACTGAATGGTTTACCTCAATGTTGTGTAGCCTCCCTGAACCATCTATTATAATTATGGACAACGCCCCATACCACTCGATGCAAATTGACAAGCCACCTGCCCAATCCCAAAAGAAAGCTGATATCGTCGCATGGCTTCGTAAAAATGGCGTAGATGCAAACATGAATATGTTAAAAGCGGAATTAGTACGTCTTTTAAAAGAAAACAAACCAACCAAGATCCGATACGTCATTGACGAAATAGCATTAGAACATGGGCACAGAGTTATACGGTTACCGCCTTACCATTGTGAGTATAATGCGATTGAGTTGGTGTGGGCTCAAATTAAGGGATATGCTGCAAGACACAATACAGAACCCCCATTTACCACAAAAAAAATGCTAAAATTATTAGAAGAAGCTTGTGAACATGTGACTAAAGGAGACTGGGAAAAGGTTGTGAATAGAACTGTTAAATTAATAAGGGAAGATTATGAAAGAGATGTGAAAATAGATAATATTATAGAAAACGAACATATAATTATTAATGTAGGTGATGATAGCAGTGACGACAGTGAAAATAGTAGTATGGACGAATCTGATTAATTATGGCCTTTTGTGGCACCTTTTTTGGTATCTTTTGTATTCATATGTTTCTTGTGTGCATATTAAGTATGTATATTCATTTTCATTCAAATATTCAGTTCGTTCAAATAAATTAAATAAACATATACATTTTTGTTTTATTAAACCTATTTAATCAGGTACAAAAACAAAACTTAATTGTTTTTTGTTCGAGAATAAATTGACATTCCACATCACTATTGTAATGTGTCAAACCGGCCATCATAGCGTGTCGCTAGTTTAGTTTAGGTACAAATAACTTTAGTTATTGTTCTGACACAAAATACGCAGATAACAAGTTTTATTAACCAAACTTTGTTTATTTTTTTTCCTAGTTATAGGGATTTCTTTGCCTACGTCTTCTATACAATATTCGTCTGTTATTATACAATACTTTCACTGTAGGTTGGCTAGAATTTACATACGTGTTAACTGTAAATTTTTAATAAACAAAGATTTACAATTATTTTAAAAACAATAGCTACCGCGCGCGCCAGGCTCAGACGCAAATAAACGTGAAAAAAAACATGACAAACACGTTCATGTTTTCATTATTATTATTGAAGTACTTAGACTTACCTGATAATGATTATAAGACGCATATTACTGACAAAGACCTTTCCTCATACCTACATTGACTGTAGTAGTAATTATAATAGGTGCTTACCTACTGAATGATTTTCCTTCACGACTAGAATATTATAATTATGTAGATATAATTATATTTATATTAGCAAGGAGGACTGAGGAAAAGGAAGGAATGAGTCATCAAGTTTCTTGTAAGATGTGAGCACGATGTGGGATTCCATCGGGCTTTCAAGAAACCGGTTGTTTTCGATTATGAGGAAAACCAATCGGCAGTAATTACTTTTTTTTTAATATATAGACTAGCGCTTGACTGCAATCTCACCTGATGGTAAGTGAAGATGCAGCCTAAGATGGAGCGCGCTTGCCTAGAAGATGCCTATTCACTCTTGATTTAAAGGTACCCAAGTTATAGTCAGTTGGAAAAACGGAAGCCGGAAGGGCATTCCAAATTCTAGCGGTGCGTATTAGGAACGAGGAAGCAAAGCGCTTAGTGCGGGATCGTGGAATTTCGACCACGTAGCGGTGCAGATTCGAGCGATGCCTTGCGGTTCGGTGGTAGAAGGGTGATGGAGGAACTAGTTCAAATAGTTCTTGAGCACACTCTCATAAATATATCCTGTAGAATACCGACAGACAGGCAACCTTGCGCCGATGTTCCAGACTTTCTCCAATCTCAGAGATAGATTGTAGGTAGGTATGTATATTTTCAGAAGTTTGAGAGTAGGAACCATTTATTCGATAATTAATAGCTGATGCCCGAGTGGCATGTGATTGCGTGAATTTAGTTTTTAAAATCCCACGGGAACTCTTTGATTTTCCGGGATATAATTTAATATAAAAAATTCTTTTTAAACAACCGACTTCAAACTCCCGCTTTACTACATTACACATACACTCTACAAAGTATTTAATTTATTGTTGATATTTGTAAAACCGCTCGACCGATTTCGATAACATTAACATTTATATAGGACCACCTGAGAAGTATGCCCTTTGAAACAAAAACAGAATTTTACAAATTTATTTTCAGTATTTTTATTATTATGTTAAACATGATGTCATTTTGTCTGGTAGAAGAAGGCTTTAGATACCATCCTACACAAATACGTACGATACCACGTAATAACAAAGTGTGAAAGGAAACTGCCATACCCCTGCCAGGTTAGACCGCTTCCATCTTAGACTGCATCGTTACTTACGACCAGTAGGACTATAATATGCGCACCTTGCTACACGAGAAATTTTCGATTAAGAGATATCACAATATTTTCTACACACACACACACACAAGTACTCACACAACATTTCACAGGTCTCGTAGCCTGTATTTCACAGGTACCTGTACACAAAATTTTCTACGTAGCATGCTACGAGAAATGTTGTGTAAGTACCTGTGTGTGTGTGTGTGTGTGTGTGTGTAGAAAAACTTGTGATATCTCTTAATCGAAAATTTCCCGTGTAGCAAGGTTGTTAACCCTACAGGTGAGATCACAGCCTAGGAAAGGCTTAAGAAAAACTTTAAAATATTTTTTTGTAATACTTTATAGGTTTTTAATTGAAATACAAAGTATTTATAGTAAGAAGTAGCCTATGGGTTACAAAAAAACAGTTATTGCGTGAAATTCAAAAGAAGTAATAAGTTGGTAATATCGCACTCTTCGATTTGAAGATTTAAATTTTTTATTGGAAAAGTAGATACTGCTTATACTTACGAGTATGTGTGCTTATAATGTTTGTTTTATTTCTAGGAGCTTATCGACCTACCTGCCAAGTTTTTTCAGTGCTGTAAATCCAAATGAAAGCTGGCACAAATCACAAACACAATAACAGTAACGTATATGTTATGCCACGTTAAATATCACAGGTGAGGCAAATTAATTAGTTTTGTGATGACGTCAAATAGAAGCACTCAAATCGAATGTTATCAGTTAATTGTACTGATAAGTTTAACACTACGTCCGACGGCCGAGCTGGTTATTATACGTGTGGTGGCAATGGCTCAGTCAGTCGGCTTATAATAATTATTCGGCAAAAAGTCGTTACTCCAGTAGTGACGTAGACCGGCGCTACGCGAGTCGCGACCAAGCCTGCCTTGTCGCCCTTTATGTCTAACTAATTTTCTCGTAGGTAGGTACATAATAATAGTTCTGACCAAACTCACATAACTATTCTGTAATAATATAAAACAAAAGTTTAACAACTGAAACCCGACTACAGAAAATTAGATATAACCATACCGTCATAATCATTTCATATCGTATAAAATGTAGCCATCAACGAATCGATTGACAATATCTCATTCATCAAAATCGGCTCAGTATTTGATACGCTACTTTGGTTTAATATTCGTAAATAGTCATATACATACATAGCAGAACGCTAATATCATTACACTTCCTTTTGACTTTGCCGTAATCGGGTAAAAATTGTGAGTTTCACACACCGTCACCGCTCAGCCTACACCGGTGGACCTACTTAGAATTTGAAGGTTAATTTAGGAAGGAATATTCCTTGAGTTCCCCAAGTGTACTGACGTAGAGGGTAGACTGGCTACTTTTAGCGATGGTTTTTAAGAGTGGGTGTACGTTCGTTAACAGTAAACAGATTTGATTTTTACAGTAGTAGATCAAGTTTCAACTATCCGAAAAAAAAACACGCAAAAATTACATCATACTGCCAAGGGACGTGCTTGGGCAAAAACATAAAATGATGAAATTTGTTCGATAGTAAAAATCGCGAAGTTAGGTCTAATTTTTAACCAATATTCATTTATTTTCAATGTGTTGCATATTACAGAGCCAAAATTTTTATATTAAATTCCGATTGATATTATCAAGTGAGTAGCCTGGTGAATTGAAAAGAAAATGAATATTGTACGAGTTACAAAGTATTTGGCGCTTACTACACTTCTA
Source organism: Oeneis ivallda (assembly GCA_029955525.1). NCBI lineage: Eukaryota > Metazoa > Arthropoda > Insecta > Lepidoptera > Nymphalidae > Oeneis > Oeneis ivallda. The sequence goes on along the minus strand of JARPMR010000016.1, from coordinate 10,687,757 downwards.
TTCCACGCAAAACGCTTTCTTTCGTCGCGCCTCACATGAGGTTGCGGCTATGTTTTATTTCATCGCGAAATTTTTGGTGTTATACGCGTTCTTAATCGCTGTTCGGAAGCGCGATTCCGCGTCCGAACGCTAACGTGGGCAACAAACGCCCGCGCCAGTCACAGCAATCGTGTTGCGTGATTTAGCATCGGTTTTCCGCGATTTTTAAGCTTTCGATTCTTTTAGAATTTTGATACGCAAAAATGCGATGCAGTCGCAAGAACGTTAGCGTTCGGACGCGGAATCGAGCTTCCGAACTGTGACTAAAAGCCATAGAAATGCCGATCGCTGCCGCTAAAAGTAGCCAGTCTGCCCCCTCCCTAAGGAAGATTAATTCAAAATTCCATCCCTAAAAGAGGGAGTGATAAAGTGGGTGGAACCTACAGTTGGTGTCAAAAAAAAGTTAAAATCTATATAGTAAATATACCCTAACGTGCGTTGAGACGAATGAATATGAAATAATTAACAGATAACCAAAACTATTATCTTCTTCTTTAGTCCTTTTTCCAGTTCTTATAACTATGTCCATACCAACGAAATAACCCAGAAATGAGATGATATCATTTGACTGTGACAGTTTCATATAGGCCGACACAAAATATACTTTTTAGGGTTCCGTAGTAAACAAGGAACCCTTATATTTAGTTTCGCAATGTCCGTCCGTCTGTCTGTCCGTCCGTCCGTCCGTCCGTCCGTCCGGCGGTTTAGCTCAGAGACTATTGGTACTAGAAAACTGTAATTTGACAAGGGTATAAATATTAATCACGCCAACAAAGTGGTCAAATAAAATTATGAAAAAAATTTTTTTAGGGTACCTCCCATAGTGTGGGGTGTCGTTGAATAGGTCTTTCAAAAATATTGTGGGTGAGGGAACACCATTTTTCGATTCAGGGATCCGTTTGTGAAATATAATATTTTAAAGTGCTAAATTTTATTAGTCAAGTGCCCCCCCCCCCCCCCCCTGCCAGCTAAATGGTTGTTTATATGATACATGAAAATATTCACAGCAGCAAGAATTTTATAGGAAAACTATCACGGCTAAGTAGGGTTCATAAGTTAGGAAGTTATATCTGTTTCTTCTAGGGTAGGTATTACACGTAGTGTAAGTTGCATATTTTGTAGTATATTATAGTATTTAAGCCATGGAACTCAAAATATATTCAATATTCATAAATAAAATAAAAGCATTACCCTAGGTCAGCAATAATATTTGTGACTTGCAGTTGCAACTATGGAACCCTACACTGCGCGTGGCCCGACACGTACTTGGCCGGTTTTTCTATTTTCAAATTAAAATGTGACTCTAACAAAACTGAACAAAATAATAATATATAAAAGAAAATAAAGTAACAAAGCACGGTCTCATATTTTAATCTCAATATTCCAATCTGTAGAAAATCTGAAATGGTCAGTTAATTCCAATTAATTAATTGTTGGGAGTTCATAATAATCTAGGCGTGTAAGGGAAATTACATTATGATATTACCCTCATAAAATAACATCAGATATCTACACGTATCTACTTAGATAATTATTATGTATGTACTTATAGGAAGGTAAGTACCTAATAAGCAATTTTACATTATATTGTGTAATAGTTACGTATTGAATGTCAAGTGCATTGCGCAACTTTTTAAAAATAAGTTTCTTTACAAAAAAGTAAAAGAAATAAAATATATAAAAATTTCAATTTCCCTTATTTATATTATAAATAGCAATAAGAAAAATATAATGATTAGTATCAATTTACCCCCTCGTGCGTATTGTCACGTAGGTACTTACGACACATTGACATTATATAGGTAGGTACATCTCTTATTATGTACACTTTATCCCATATCTAGTACCTACCTACAATTCACCTCACTGGTCACTAATTCAATTAGCACAGCGCGAGCGCTCCAAATATCCTTCTATTGACACAGCTTATTTAGATACGATACACGGCTGAAAATAAATTTGTTCATTATTGATCTCAGGCAAACGTTCGCCAATAGGTACCAGGTGTGGAAGGAAGATTATTGAAGTGAAAACTTCTTTAGGCGCGTTGAGCACTTTTTTGGGTGAGCAAAAAACATGGATTTCGCGTCATCGTCACTGTCGCCGTCACCGTCACCGTCACGCTTTCCATGAGCTATATGTATTCTGTGTATATATGTAGATAGATAGATAGGCACAGGCACTGGCACATGGACAGGCACTGGCACAGGCACAGGCACAGGCACAGGCACAGGCACAAGCACTAATTTTTTCATAATTATATATTATGTTATTTAAAATAAAAATTAGACTTCATTCATCTAATCTACCATAATGTCTACTATCGTTTGAAAGTTATTTATGAATGCAGTAGAATGGTTAGGAGAGGAGTTAGGGAATATAAGGGTAATCGGGCCAACTGGGACAAATGTTTTGAAATAAGATTTTGAACGCGTTTTATGGCATAATTTTATGTCCGTCAGAATCTGTAAGCGTTGTTCGTGAATATTACATAGGTAACAGGTAACGTTAATTTTATGGTAAAGAAATAGGTACTTCCTGATTCTACTTCCAGGGTATTTACGTACATATTTTATAGGAACATGTTTCTAAGCACTGTATGGAGGTCAGTTGAACTTGGGTTATTGAATAACAGTATCTATTAGTCGTATTTATTAGTGATAATCTTGTTATGATTAGTATTACTTATTTTTATCGAGGTAAGCAAGTATATAAAGGGATTATAAAAATTAATCAGGTGTTATATCATCCTTCATGAACATAAGTCCTAGTTATCTTATATCTGGGAAAACCTACTTTAATCATAAAATTACAGACGTAATACAAATATTTGATGGCTTTATGAAATAAAAATCTTCAAAGGTAAATGATTGTAAGTATAATATGGCGCCTTAAAGGCAGAAAATATATACGAAACGGGAAATCCTAAATAGGGATTATTATAATTATTCGCCTTTTCGGTCCGTTTATAAAATATAGGCTTGAAGAATCTAAGCGGTAAAAATGTGATGGAAATAACTTGTCAATGGATTTCATTTATTAACTTTTACTACATATAAAAGTAGTTTAAAGTAGTGGTTTTAAAAATTTTAAGGCCAGCAAACATTTTTAATTTTTTCAACAAGTTAAGTTAGCTTGAAACTTAAAGATCTATACTTAATATTAATTATACACGATAACCTCCAAACATTAACAGCTAATCCCTTTGCTGTACAGTGTACACATTCAGTTTAAAAAGTAATCATCAAGACAAATTATTATTAATCTGCACAGATTTGCATTAATCCGTGTTGCGTTTTATTATTATTAATACGCTTCCGTGTATGTAGAAAATAGAATAGGTACCTAACAACGTATCAGACAGAATACAAGAGACACGTACCTATGTAAAGATAAACAGTATCTTCAGACTCCTAAAGCTGAAATCTATTTTGGTCCGGTGTTAATGACTTCAGTTCGTATACAGGTATAAATATACATATGTAGTAAGTTGACATTTAGGTCATTCTATTATAGTTACTGACGTATATCGATATATTTGGGAAACATTGAAGATTATCCATACTATTAATATAAATGTGAAAGTATCTCTGTCTGCCTACCTGTCTGTTTGTCTGTCTGCTACCTTTTCACGGTCTAACCGATGAGCCGATCTTAGATATCTTCTTAAAAGCATTTTATTTTTGTCATTATATGTCGTGTCATTGTTATTGTTCTTATGTAACCCGCGGGAATTAGGAATGTCAACCTAAAAACAGGTTCCCTAGTTAGGTGAAAGACCCTATCACCCATGCATATGGCTCGAGAACGACTATAAGTAACTAGAGAACGGCTGGACAGATTATCATCGTTTTTGATTTGTTGTATTTATCTCCATCCCGAATAGCAGAGTGACTATTAAAAACATTGGAAAATTGTTGGAAATATATTAAAGAAAACTAATCATAACATATTTAGAGCCGCGTTTACTATTATCCAACATACATAAGTCAACATGGAAAAAATCACAGAATCGAATATGTCATAGGAATGTGTTCTATTCTTATTTCAAAATATATATAAAACCTTCAAAAATGGACGTGGTAGTGGTAGTGGTAGTAGTAGTAGTAGAACTTAGAAGTATTTTCTTTATTTATATAGATAAGTTGGCGGTACGAAGTTCGCCGGGTCAGCTACCTAGTAAATATAATAGAAATTACTATTTCGAAGTTTAGTACTAATAGTTTATACCTAGGTCTTTTAAAGTTTAGTTCAGTGCCCGGAAAAAGTTGGCACATCATCGTACTGTATATTTAGTTTTCGATACTGTTATAGACTAGTAATGCGAAAAGAATAATATTGATAAATTCATATATTTTACGAGCCTTTGTCTGATTACAATTCATTACAATCTGATATTGACGATAACATCGGCTTGGAATCGGGCAATGTGCTAAATCTGTTATATCTGTAGAGATATTCGTAAAGTAGTACCTACCTACGGCATTCCAATTTCCGCACCAGTGATAGATTCATTTGACGATTCGAAAGCACTTTGAAAAGTTTATTTAAATAAAAAATATTCTATTCTATTCTATTCTAAATGTGCTGCAGAGATGAGCAGCGATAACAGCTGGAACTGATGAGTTCTTTTCGAGAAACTTAAAATCCTTTACCTACCGTAATAGTCAGGTAAATCCGATGATTCATCCCGTTATTTAATTGGTTGAGTCAACTTAACATAAATTGATTTGAAAATTGAGAAAGGAAATCGCGTGAGTCGCTTTCTTATGTTATATAGTAAAGATATTTTGATGACGTTGCCGTAATTAAAAATATCTGCCCAAAGAGCTATTGAGAATCTCTTGCACGAGAAATCTACAAATAATTACAACAAAGCATATGAAGATTTTTTACAGAGGAAAAGAGGGAAAAAATATTACCATGAGTTTTAATAAACTTCAATTAAATGATTTTTCTATTATTTTCCTCATAGGTGTAGTATAAATCATTATCTATCACTCGGAAGAAAGTGCGATTCCTAACTCGTGTGTACTGAAGCCCTACGACTACGCCTCGGGCCTCAAACTACACCCTCGTTAATAAATAATCGGTCACTTTCACCCCTCAGCGAACAATTTACTAAGTTGATTCTAGAATTAATAAGGTTCTATGTTATAGCTACACATTAAATCTTGAAAACCCGTTGTTTTCACATTTTTATAACGGGTTATTTTATTATAGTCATATTTTTGCATATTTATCCATATAAATAATTTGTGTCTAATTGGCAAGCAGGCACATAAAGTTAAATGGTTATTTAGTTTAATTTTATTAGTGGTTTAGATGTTGCGTTGCTCTCGTTAGATGAAATTAACAAATAATAATCTTCTATGAAAGAATGTCTAAGCATTTTACCAACTAAATGATTTATAAAGTCTAGAGAAGATGCTACAATTTAATTTGTTTATTTCTAGTTGTTGCAATAAATCTTCATCTATTTAAACATTTATATCTACCTGTTTTGTTTACATTTAAGTACACATTTCTAAATACTTATCACTAAATTATGTTTGGTTGAATAAATCCAATACGAACTGTCAGTGATAATTATTATGGAGGTCATATCAGTCGCGACATGGAAGTATCGGGTCAATCAATAACGTTTTCTATAAAATATGTACTACCTAAGTGGTCCCAATCACTAGGTATTACAATGATTTATTCAGTAACGAGTCGTGATATCTCACTAACACAGTAGGTACGTACTACTACTCGTACCGATACATTTCCGATATTTTTGTCGATCTTGTCGAATGAAGTATTTTAAAGATACCTACCTAACAACATTATAATATTACATCGAATATATTATATTATTCACTACTAGCTTTATTATTAGAAAGAGGGACGTTCGTAAAAATTACCAATCATTTTCTGTTATCACGTGCCGTTTTCCCCCTTCTACGAATTCTTAAAAACAATAATATTATGTATACTGCAATAACCTTCTCGAACTGAGTCACGTAAAATGTTCTTATATTATATTTGCTCACGTATCTGCTGCATATTCGCATAAATTCATTTTTACGTCAACAGGCAATCATACCTAAGAAGATCATACATTGATCAACATCAACATGATATGCCGGCTTACTCACGTAGACCATGATAGTACCTAACAGCACTAAAAGTAGGTATTAGGTATATCCATATTATACCCTTTGTTATTATTATTAGTTAGCATAAAAAGCATAAAATAATAAAAGAAAATCTTATATCTGCAGTCTGCACTTAAAATTTTCCTAAAGATAAACCAACCTGTTTTTGTATATAATTTAAATTCATGTTTACCTGTTTTTCTTAGTGTTATTTTGCTGATCAGGTATTTTACTTATTCAAAGTTTTATTTTCCTTGAATCTTCAAAATCTAATGACTGATCTATCAACGCACAGCTCAAACCACTGGATGGATCTGGCTGTAATTTGGCATACAGATTGCTATTAAGTATGACGTAGGCATCCGTTAAGAGGAGTGTCTAGTGACGAAACGCGACGCGAGTAGGTATTTTCCAAAATGCTATCTGTTTCACAACGCTTCGCTGCCTGACCCGCATCGTGCGATAGAGAGAGTTGCAAGTCCAGGAGTTATTTGCCTAAATTTTATTCTTGAAATATTGTTTCGGGTCATAACGTTTTTACCCCCCTAAACGTTTACAAAATTAGACAATTTTGGTCTCATTAGATTCAGTACACCTTAATCTAGGCTCGTACGTTTCATTTTTTTAGTATTTCAGTTTAGTTAAATTTAAAAAAATTAAATTAGTCGAGGTAGTTTTTTAGTCAAAAATATGGATATTTAGTCACTAATAACTTTTAACATAAGCAATATTTCTTTAAAATTAAAACGTACGGGCATAGTTTTTCATTGTATCTGCAACATTTCAAAAAATTATGAATATTGGACAACATTTACGGGTAGCAAAACGTTATCGCTTTTTGAAGCTTTTTGTATGAAAATTTTCAACTAGACAATCCTCTTAAGAGGAGTGTCTAGTTGAAAATTTTCATACAAAAAGCGATAACGTTTTGCTACCCGTAAATGTTGTCCAATGTTCATAATTTTTTGAAATGTTGCAGATACAATGAAAAACCGTACGTTTTAATTTTAAAGAAATATTGCTTATGTTAAAAGTTATTAGTGGCTAAATATCCATATTTTTGACTAAAAAAACTTCCTCGACTAATTTTATTTTTTTAAATTCTGGACTTGCAACTCTCTCTATCGCACGATGCGGGTCGGGCAGCGAAGCGTTGTGAAACAGATAGCATTTTGGAAAATACCTACTCGCGCCGCGTTTCGTCACTAGACACTACTCTTAAGAAAGGAAAATTCAGCTCCTAAGGGGGTAAAATAGAGGTTTAAAAATCGAACTTAACGTGAGCGAAGCCGCGGGCAAAAGCTACTTATTATAAATAAGTATAAGGCTAGCTTTTGCCCCCGGCTTCGCTCCCGTTCGTTAAGTTCCATTTTTCAACCCACTCTTTTACCCCTTTTCAGCGGATGCCTACGTCATAATAGCTGTCTGTATGAAAGCTGTGCGCTCATAGATCAGTCAGTCAATCAGTCAGTCAGTTAGTCACCTTTTCGTTTTATATACTTAGAACCTATACTTAGGTTGAGATCTATAGAACGTACTCTGGCTCTGCTCAAGACTATAGAGTTAAAATGTGACACAAAAATACGTCCTGACATAAATCTGTCTCGTTTTAACTCAGTCTTGAGTCCGAGCTAAGTGGGAGTGCCATCTATAGATCTCACCCTTAGTATCTTAGTTTGAGTTGTACCCGACTACGGTAAAGCCAAAAGGGAGGGTTATGATTTTAGCAGTCTACGTGAATGAGGTTCGATTCGTCATTGTATAGTCCGGGTGACATTGGACTAGGCATAGACTTTTTAACCCCCGACGCAAAAAGAGGGGTGTCATAAGTTTGACGTCGATATCTGTCTGTCTGTCTCTGTGTGTGTGCGTGTCTGTCTGTCATCGTAGCTCTCAAACGGATGGACCGATTTCGATGCGGTATTTTTCATTTGAAAGCCAGTTAGTTTCCTTGCGATGGTTCTTAGCTATGTTTGTTTAATATCGGTCCAGCAGTGTAAGAGTATCAGCTCTTTTCCAAAATGATGTAACGCATTTTTGGCGTTTGATTACTCGATTAAGTGCTTCACTAATTAATTCATAACTTCTGCAACCGGAATCATACATAGTCCGGCCATAGATTAACATGTCGGGGGTGTTTTAAATTTTTAATTTACGCTTGTTATACGAACAAAATTACTTGATATGACGCGGACTGATGTTACATCCAATTCATAGTCGGGTTACAGTTTTTAAACATTTATGCTATGTATTTTGAACCGTTTGGTTTAAATATCTTAGTAATTATGTTACACGCTTGTATTTAATTACCTATAACTAATTGGAAACATTTTTACGCGAATAATGGGCGTGGTAAAATGTTGGGAAAAAGGAAAGGCACTCGAGCACGCAAAGACGTCGTATATAGACTGTCTCGAGGGAATCAATTAGAGAAGTGAAATTATAATGGGACTACCAGACCGTGAAGTACAGCGAACATTCTTGCCGAGGGTTCGTAAATACAACACCAATGAATACAGAATCTTGGAATCGACCTTCACACATTACGAAAATAGCTTCCTTTACAATACCCTGCTAAACAACAGTGAACGATTTAATTCTTTGGTGGATTATGATCTTTAGATTCTAGTTAGAGAAAGGAATCACCTACTTAAAACATTGAGAAAACCTTAATGGTTTGATAATATCTTTGGGTAAGATTTACTACCTAACTAAAGTTAAAAAAAATTTGTAAAACTCTAAAGTAAAAGAACCAAAATCCTACTTAAAATATAATCCTTTTAGTAATTTAAAGAAGCCTACTGAAAAATTAATTTCCTGGGGAAACAAAAAACATATTATGAAGTTAAAAAAAAATATAAAATGAAGCTTGATAGCTTTTATAATAATAATATTATTATGGTTAAATGATGATTATAGATCGTATACACACTTTGATCTTACGTCCGCACGTTACTATCGCCAAACTTTATGTGGGTGAGAGCCTAAGTTAAAAGAAAAACTGAAACTGTTTAGAATGTTTACGATAATTGAGAACAGTCAACAACGACATTTAACAGCGTGACGAAAATGTAGGTTGTGATTTAGTAGCGTTACAAATTCAAGAGTTCCGTTGCCATGTGAATCGGTTTATACGATGACTCCGAGTATGTGTACCGTGTTCTGACCCAAATTAAACTAAATAAAGCTTGGTACGTCACTATGGGTATATTTCAGGGCAAAGAAACTTCATATGTAATTTCTAGAGCATCAATAATATCCCATAAAGGAAAATGAAAATGTATTTATTTAACCAAAATGAGAAGAGAAAGACTTGTAGATAATACATATTGTTTGCTTAAACTAAAATAAATATAATTGTATTAATTATGTTAAATACAGCAGTAGTACCTTTTTCAGTTTTCATGTCGCTTTTCCTAGCACAATGTTATCGGTGGATCCCACACTAGAAATCGTGGGGTCCAAAAATAAATTTACAGTTAGATTAGCACGGAAAATCAGTGGCACAAGATTTAATCAATTGTCTGTTTGAAAGTGAATTATTTATAAAGATATGAAATATGAAATATATAATATGAATATACATGGTCTTTACACACTTGGTAAGCTTTGACTGGTGTACAAATTCACCTGTCGTGCTTTTTGTCATTGAATTAACTGGCGTTTGACCTGCGGCTAATAGGTATGCACATGACGTAGCTTTTAGCACAGCTTTTAGTGAAATGTGACCAGAATCTGGTATCTTTAATACCAAGTGTATTAAAGATACCATCGAGCGGAACAAAGGCTCAAAAGTGTTCGCGAGAGATCTGTCTATCGGACAGAGCCAGCTGACGCGGCTTAAAACTGATGACGGTCGTCTCGTCTCTTCTCGACCTGAGATTTTGGGAGAGGTCGAGAAGTTCTATGGGCAGTTATATACCACGACACGAAAACCTGTTGAGGATTTGGCCAAAGATCCCAGAGCCAAACTGACCCGACACTATACCGAAGATATCCCGGACGTCAGCCTATACGAGATTAGAATGGCTCTCAAACAGCTCAAGAACAACAAGGCGCCAGGTGATGACGGAATCACTGCGGAACTCCTGAAAGCGGGTGGAAAACCGGTACTTAAGATCTTTCAGCGATTGTTCAATTCCGTCATTCACGAGGGTATAACGCCGGAAGCATGGCACAGGAGCGTGGTGGTCCTGTTATTCAAAAAGGGTGATAATACCTTGCTGAAGAATTAGAGACCCATCTCGCTGCTGAGCCATGTTTACAAGTTGTTCTCGAGAGTCATTACGAATCGTCTCGCTCGTAGGTTTGACGACTTCCAGCCTCCCGAACAAGCCGGATTCCGAAAAGGCTTTGGTACCATAGATCACATTCATACGCTGCGGCAGGTTATACAAAAGACAGAAGAGTATAACCGGCCACTTTGCTTAGCGTTTGTGGACTATGAGAAAGCCTTTGATTCGGTGGAAACTTGGGGCTGTATTGAGATCGCTGCAGAGATGCCGGATTGACTACCGGTATATCCAAGTGTTGAAGTGCTTGTACGAAAACGCCACTATGTCAGTACGTATACAGGACCAGACTACGAGACCAATCCACTTGCAGCGTGGAGTGCGACAGGGAGATGTAATCTCCCCGAAGCTAATTACCGCTGCGTTGGAGGACGTCTATAAGCTTCTGGATTGGAACGTACTTGGCATCAACATAAACGGCGAGTACATCACTCACCTGCGATTTGCCGATGACATAGTAGTCATGGCAGAGACTCTGAGAGATCTCAATACAATGCTCAATGATCTCAGCAGGGTTTCTCAACAGGTGGGCCTGAAAATGAACATGAGCAAGACGAAAATCATGTCTAATGCTCATGCTCCGCTCCACCCAGTAATCGTTGAGAACTCGGCGCTCGAAATTGTTGACGAGTATATATACCTGGGACATACAGTCCAGCTAGGTAGGTCCAATTTCGAGAAAGAGATTAACCGCCGAATCCAACTCAGCTGGGCAGCGTTCGGGAAGCTCCGAGATGTCTTCTCGTCCAAAATCCCTCAGTGCCTGAAGACTCAAGTCTTCGAACAGTGCGTGTTGCCAGTGATGACTTACGGATCCGAGACTTGGTCGCTAACTATTGGCCTCATACGAAGGCTCAGGGTCACCCAGCGAGAGATGGAGAGAGCTATGCTCGGTATATCCCTGCGAGATCAAATCAGAAATGAGGAGATTCGTAGGAGAACCAAAATCACCGAAATAGCTCAGCGTGTCGCGAAACTGAAGTGGAAATGGGCGGGGCACATAGTTCGAAGAGCTGATGGTCGTTGGGGTCCCAAGGTGTTGGAGTGGCGACCCCGCACCGGGAAACGCAGTGTTGGCAGGCCCCCCACCAGGTGGACCGACGACATCAAACGAGTCGCAGGGAGCCGCTGGATTCAAGCGGCGCAAGACCGAAGCCTGTGGAAGTCCATGCAGGAGACCTTTGTCCAGCAGTGGACGTCTATAGGTTGATAAAGAAGAAGAGAAGAAGACCAGAATAAAATTCGAATAGGTATATTTGTGACATAACATGAAGAGTTTTTTTTCTTTTGTAAAGGTCTCTGTGGTAAATAAATATTTCTTTCTTCTTTTAAAGAACATTAGCCATGACCAATTTTCCTTTCATTATTCAAATTTAACGTAAAACTTGTGACATCATAGAACCAGGCAAGATAATACCTAGTGCAACGGTTTGAATCATCGAACCTAAGTTCAGCCACTGTAAGGACAGTCAATGCAGATGAGATATTATTATACACATTACGATTAAGTACATACATACGAATAAATATTTCATACGTGTACACATACATACAAACATACAAATAAATAAGATTCAAGCGTGTCATTGACGAAATAACTGTAATTGAGGTCATAATATGATTAATTGAACCATAATATGTCCCAAATATTATCCCAAATATATCCCAGTAAAGCCTAGTTACTGAAGCTGAATCAAATTTGATGAAATTTTGCACAGAAATGGCTTCCATCCTGGAGACGAAAATGAACAGCTTTTTGCCAAAATTTTCGCTCAGACGTGAAGGTTCTCTCACGAATGTTTTCAAGTTATGTTAAATTGCTTGAAATGCACATACCCTAATTATTGTTTTTTAGTGATGCCATAATATCTAATCTTCAAAATGCAAATGCAGCACAGTTTACAAAGGAATAGCGACACATGACGCGCTCCAATTCCGCAGAATAAAGGCCATTATTAGTTATGAAAGCGTTAAACACCTATTATATTTGGTACCATACAAATTTATGTAGGCGACTCGTTTTCAATATTCCTAAAACTATATTAAATTGCCGTTTAATTTAATTAACGGAAGCAGCATTACTTTCTTTGTCTAGTTTTTAGGGTTCCGTAGTAAACAAGGAACCCTTATAGGTTCGCCATGTCCGTCCGTCCGTCTGTCTGTCTGTCTGTCTGTCCGCGGTTTAGCTCAGAGACTATTGGTACTAGAAATCTGTAATTTGACAAGGATATAAATATTAATCACGCCAACAAAGTCGTGAAATAAAATTGTGAAAAATAATTTTTTTTAGGGTATCTCCCCTACATGTAAAGTGGGGATGAATTTTTTTTTTCTCGTCTATCCCGTAGTGTCGGGTGTCGTTGAATAGGTCTTTCAAAAATATTGTGGGTGTGGGAACATCATTTTTCAATTCAGGGATCCGTTTGTGAAATATGATATTTTAAAGTGATAAATTTTATTAGAGTCAAGTGTCCCCCCCCCTCTGCCAGCTAAATGGTTGTATATAGGATACAAGAAAAAATTCACAGCAGTAGTATATATAATGAATTTTAAAGGAAAACTATCACGGCTAAGTAGGGTTCATTAGTTAAGGAGTTATATCTGTTTTTTCTGAGTTAGGTATTACACGTAGTGTAAGTTGCATATTTTGTAGAATATTATAGTATTTAAACCATGGAACTCAAAATTTATTCAATATTCATAAATAAAACAAAAGCACTATCCTAGGTCAGCAATAATATTTGAGACTTTCAACTACGGAACCCTACACTGCGCGTGGCCCGACACGCACTTGGCCGGTTTTTTAATATAGGTAATACCAAGGTACGGTTTTTTTTATTTAAAAACGCTCAGTCAATCCTCTGACATCTTTCTGACATAGTGTCAGAGACCTTTTTATACGCTTTTTATTATTAACACTAATTTTGCTCTGAATATGTGCCAACTCATGATGGTCGTGAAATGACATTTTAATTTTTTAGGTGATTTAACATTTTAATGATATGTGGGTATGTATTTTTATTTGTTAGTGTGAGCGGCACTGTCTTCAGTAGACTGACTAAATTTAAGGGTTTACGTCGTTTTATTACAGAGTTCCTAAAGTCACCTTCCGGTTTCATCATCAGACCCTGGATATCATCTAGGACCAGATTACCTACTTGTTTTGTTATAAAGGCTCCATCATCAGATCAGCTCCATGTCACAATAATATTGCATTGTCATCCAATTTACATAAACATGCAAAATTTCAGCTCAATCGGAAACCGAGAAGTGGTTCTAATTCATCTTGCAAGATTTGACCTAAACATACTTACATACATAAATACATACAAACATTGCAAGTTAAATAAAAGCTTGTAATAATAATTTACTGCAAGAAAGGAAACCATTTAAAATCCGTAACCTCGCTAGATTTGTTCAATCTACAACATTTATAAACACAATTACGATCAAAATATATAATATAATATAGGTAATCCGGTGTCATACACATAAATCTACATTTCTATCTTACGATGTACCTTAAAAAATGTGTGATCTACGATTTGACCAATAATAAACTCGTAAGCCATTGAATCTAGGTTCTATTAAAATAAGCGTGTAGAAAAAATAACACTTCAAGCAGGTATTAGTCATCAACAGCGTTTAAAAGTAACAAATGGTCGTAATTTATTCAGGTCACTTTACTCGCTCGCCCCCTCACGTGAGAACGAACTAAAATACCTACTATCGAGAACGACAACCTTGCCGCCCTTATTCTGTAGGGTTAGTACGAGTTTGAATGTCTCGAATAAGTTCATAGATTTTATTTGACAGTCGTTCATTCAGCTGGTCGATCGTGGAAAAACTGCATCAACACTATCTACAAATTGTAGAAATTAGCTGAATTTGTAGTATTCAACTTGCTGCAACAAATCATCTTACCCAATAGCAAGAGAGTGTCAGTCAGAGAACATAGCAATAATTTTAGAGGATGGAGCGACCTATAGAGTTCTGATTCAACAACAAAGTTTATTTTTAAAGAATATTAGATAATCTGAACTTTAATATTGGAGATCTTCACTTCAAATTGTTCGCTTGGGGCGCGGGCACCGCGCTGGCTGTATGGACGAGCTCTAGTCTTAATACAAGGCACATTAAGTGCATTTTACTTAGACCTTTGTGTTTTAAAACTCGAAACGTATCAACCCTGTCGAAATGTGCAAACTCGTACTAACTTAACCTTATTGCTTTACTTTACAATGGCTTTCTTTACAGCTATTTTCTCACCCTACGCTGCGCCCTGAAATGTTAACCCGACGCAGGGAAACTTGGGAAAATGTTATTAATTTTATCATTTTGTTTATGAAGTACTGAAAATCTGTAGCTTTTTTAATTTAAAAGCAGTAAATTCTATTCCAGCAGGTTGAAGACATAAGTACTATGTATTACTGGTAACAAATTTTATAAAACTCCTATATTACCTATTATTAATATTAGTTGCAATTATATGTGAACTAACCAGATTCTGTACATTAAATTAATTATTTTGAAAATTTCAATTGGAGGACGCTAATCGAATACTGAGCCCAAAACTATTTTTTATTTATTTTTGTCTACCTTTCTGTCTGTCTATGCGCATCATTTAAAAAAAAACGAATTTAAATAACATTTGGTGTAGTGGTAGCTGATACTCCGAGTTAACATATAGGATAGTTTTTATCCTAATAAACAATAAGGTCTAGGATATAAGATGAAATAATCTAGGATATAAGATGAAAGTGTTTGTCTATTTTACTCCATATAACTCCGTCAAATCTAAACCAATTTTAATAATTCTTTTTTTATTTGAAAGTCTACACTCTATAGTCTATATCATCAATTATGTTTTGTCCAATTTTAGTCAAGATCTGATACATAATATCAGAGATAGAGTACGGAACTCCTCCCGGATAGCAGCAATTCATTCGAATGAGTTAAAAAAATTATTACATGCATACTGTACATATGAGGGTCTGGACTATTTACAAATAGACTACACCATTGAACTCCAAATTTTCCTCAATCCTGATGCTGCTGGGTACTGCCCAAGAACAGAAAAGTGGATATTGAGGAATTATTGCGGATTGTGAATTTATATTAAGTAGGTATAGGTACCAACTATGGACTAATACATAATGGCATAGTGTGGCCGTAAAAAAGGTCCCAGCTCCTCAATCCTGATGCTGCTGGGTTTAGCTCATCTAAACTGTCGAGATTTAGAGACTGTGGATAATTTTTTAATTGATATTGTAGGTACCAAATAATTAAATATAACATTGAACTCCAGGCTCCAGCTGTTTGTATTTGCGTTTGTTTTGTAGCTTACCCGTGCGAAGCCGGGGCGAGTCAACTAGTCTCTACTAAAGATTTGTTACATACAGCTCCACAAGAATGTAAGATCAGATAAATTATTCTAAGTGGTAATAAATATAAGAATAAGAAAAAATTTTTTTCTTTAAATCTTACTTTTTTAGGGTTCCGTACCCAAAGGGTGCCAACGGGACCCTATTACTAAGCCTCCGCTGTCCGTCCGTCCGTCCGTCTGTCAGCGGCCTGTATCTCGTAAACCGTAATAGATAGACAGTTGAAATTTTCACATATTTTGTATTTCTATTGCCGCTATAACAACAAATAATAAAAAATTAAATTAATAATAAAATAATAATAAATTTTTTTTTTTTAACGGAACCCTAAAAGAGCGAGGCCCGACTCGCACTTTGCCGATTTTTTTCTATTTATGTACCTATTCTAATATTATGATCGAACACGTAATTTGTGTGATCTATTTTCTGCAAATAAAGTGAATTTAGATATAAATTTCAAAATTAGTTTTCCCACAAATATTTAATTTTATATTTAGAAAATATTCTATTTAGAAAGTTCAAATAATTTTGTAGCCTTGGATTAACGTTTTCGTGTTAATTAAGACGTCATAAATCATGGCGATGCGTGTACGATTTATTATTAGAGGCCAACCCCTCCTAAAAATGTTCCTAACCCTGTTTTAAAGTATTCACTACAAAATATTTTGCACGCATGAAAATTTATACACACTATATTATTGTCATGCAAATACATAATTCATTCAAAAGGACCAACGCTATTTGCTCGAACAGAGATAAGTGTAATTTACTTAATTATCTCTGGCTTCTTCTTCTTTATCAACCGATAGACGTTCACTGTTGAACAAAGGTCTCTTGCATGGACTTCCACAGGCCTCGGTCCGACTAGCTTATGTCGTCGGTCCACCTAATAGGGGGACTGCCAACACTGCGCTTCCCGGTGCGGGATCAGCACTCCAGCACCTTGGGACCCCAACGACCTTCACCTCTTCGAATTATGCCCCGCCCATTTCCACTTCAGTTTCGCGACTCGCTGAGTTATGTCGGTGACTTTGGTTCTCCTACGGATCTCCTAATTTCGGATTTGATTGCAGAAATACACTGAACCCTGAGAGCCTGAGCCTTCTTATATGTCCATAGGGACCATAGGTCATCATTGGTGACGTGGTCTATTCGAAGACTTTAGTCATTAGGTACTGAAGGATTTTGGGCGAAGCTTTCCGAACGCTGCCGAGCCGAGTTGGATTCGGCGATTGATCTCTTTTTCGAAACTGAACCTACCTAGCTGGAGCGTGTGTCCCAGGTAATACTAGTCCACAATTTCGAGTGTAGAGTTCTCAACGATTACTGGGTGGAGCGGAGCATGAGCATTAGACATGATATTCGTCTTACTCATGTACATTTTAAGGCCCACCTGCTGAGAAACCCTGCTCATCTCAGACTTGAATCGGATAAATATGTATTTTAAAAACCTAAAAAATCAGAATGCCCATACATTTAGGATACAATAGTTTTAAACGGTTTTCAAGTTTTCATCGTAAAGAGCCCCTTCTTTACTGTTGGCCTTAAGCTTAATCTTGATCAACTTAGCGATGGGACAGTTATTTCTGCAGCCAACCGACCACTGTAGAAAGGTCAAATTTTATTATTATACAGGTCGATATTATGTATAGAGCAAAGCAAAAAGTGAATAAGTAATTTCAAAATGGGTGAAAATGACCTCCACAAAAGGCACTGAAGGGTTTGTGTATATTATCGACCGAGCGAAGCGAAGGTCTCTGAGTTTACTAGAGCGATTTGCACTTGTCCGTCCGTCCGTCTGTCAGAGCCTTATAACTTCTGAATTACTGAACGTAGTTACTTCAATTTTAGATATGATATGTAAACCGATGGCCTCCAGCCGAAAATGGCTTAAAAAGTTATAAAAATCTTTATTTCAGGGGGGCTCCCATACGAAATGGGGGCTTTCAAAGTGGAGATTGTATTCGAGGCTAGATCTCTAAAACCACTTTGTTTTAAAACTTGAAACTTACACATAATTTGAGTTATATTCTGTACTTGAACAACAAATACTAAGATTAGATAAATATTATAAAGAAACGAAATTATTTGAGTTTTAATGGGCATCAATGTTTTTAACAAATACGCATACGTAATACGTAAATACGCATCCCATCCATGAAAGCAGATGACGATTTACGTCATCAGATTCTGCGCGTTTTAATTACAATATAGTTAAAACTACCTTATGGGAATTATGGGATACCGCGAGGTCTCAGTTCGGGGCGAACCACTAGTTATTATAGTCCAGCAAGCGACTAAGCTACCAATCCTAATTCTATGTTAGTTTGTTATGTAATAGAAATTAGGTACATCGTAATGGCTTAAGGTCTAGGCGTAAGTGTCTAGTATTATTTTAGTATTAATTTTAATATAACTCAACAACTTATGTCTGGTAGAATATATTCTAAGGATAAATAATGATGTATTTATTATTTATTAATAGAGTTGACAGATCCTCCACTAGCTTAACCGAAGACATCACGGGATTCTCTGGGAGTCGCCGGATACAGGCATGTGGAAGTTCTTCATAAGCGGCTGGATATATTACGGTATTACGACCATACGACCGATATACGGTACATACGACCATATATCCAGCTGGGGAAAAATCAATCAATTTTTTAAAAGAAATCTCAAAAAAAATCTGGTAATTAAAGTAGGCTCCTACCTAATGTTTATACCTATTGATAGGCAGGCAAAAACACTTTTAGCATAGGTACATACCAAAATACAACAATTTTGGATAACAGTAAAATGTTGTTTATTTTGTTAATAATATGTATTATGATCTTCCGTTGGAACTGTGTCAAAACTTTTATTTTTGTTTATAGTAGATATAAACGTGACTCGTCTATCAATTAGACGTTCGGCGTTCCTTCATGAGACTTTTCTTAAGTAATTTGAAGAGAACGTTTCTTCTATTGAGCTAATTTACCGCAATTTAAAATTATTGCCTTAATTGGGACAAAAGTCGGATGCATTATTGAGGTGGTTAATATGATATGATCGTTACTTAGGTATTGTGCATGGTGGTTTATGACTTGTGGTTATCATGTTCGACTGCGGATAACGAGGTTTAGGGTTCGATTCCTAGGTCGGTTTATAAATAGTATTTGGTTTGTGTCAAGAATTTTTCAGTAGCCGGAGTTGACGTTGGCGGTATATCACCCCCGTGTCGCGGACAGCACGAAAAAGACGTCAGTTCTGCGCCTGAACTCCATCCTGCAGGCCTAGCATGCACACCGAAGTGATATCTCGCGACGAGGGAGAGAGATATTGTCGATATATAGACTGATTTCTCGTTTACTCTTTTAAACTTCAAAATTCGAGAAAATGACGTCGCCACTCGCCATGTTAGAGTTCGTAGAGAAAAATAGAGAAAATAATTTTGTCTCTACTTTTAACGTAACATGTTAGTTTCGATAGAGATATAGAGATAATACGAGAAAAGGGGTAAACAAAATTTTCTCGCGCGTGCATGCTAGGCCTGCTGGTCTCCGTCTGGTTGCTTAGGATTTCCGTCTCATCGGAATGAGAATGAGGAAACAGAAAGTGTACCTAGCGCTCATACCTATATCTACATATGCACTATAATATCTCCCGTTCAAATGACTAATCTATTGAGATTGGTCGCTATGGATATTTGGGCGAATTCAGTGTCGGGAGAATTTTATTATTTAGATTAGAGGTAGGGATGTACATTGTACAACAAAAATGGGACATATATTAACGTACACAGTCAGTGCAATAAATAACAACAATTTATGAAGAGCAGGAAGATCATGTGATTTAACTTTGAAGAAATTAATATTCGTTTTTACAAGATAAACTTTTCCTAATAATGTTGTAAGGTTCAATCACTATTGAATCAACGTAGATAAGTACTTATAATAAATAAAATTAATCCACTTATAGCTCTAGCCTCTATAGGCTCTTTACTGCAGGTACACATTAACTTAATAATATTGATGATTCCCTCTGCACAAAACCGGGGCTTACTTCAATAGGAAAGTAGGTATGTTTTCATGTAAATGTATGGTGTACGTTTTTACCTGATAAAGGAGGGTAATTTCAGTAATGTTTAAGCGTATGTAGGAATACTAGAGTAGCTATGTATGTATGTATATTTTTTTAGACACGAAATGGTTTGACGGATTTTAACCGACTTCAAAAGAGGAGGAGGTTCTCAATTCGTCGTAATCTTTTTTTTCACCGATTACTCAAAGACGCCTGAACCGATTTGGAAAGTTCTTTTTTGTTTGAAAGGGTTATACTTCCCAGGTGGTAAATTCCCATTCCCATGCTTCCCATTTAAATTTTATCGAAATCGATCGAGCTTTTTTTAAAAAATCTACAATAAATTATATACTTTGTAGTGGCGCGGGCGTTTGAAGTCGGTTTTTTAAAAATATTTTTTTATATTAAATTATAACGTGTGTAGTAAGGTCAATTTAATTTAAGCTTATTAATTTAAGAGAAGACTACAATTTTTATAATAAGCAGTTTTTTACGCAGTCAAGTAGGTTTATTTAATCCTACTACGAGTTTAACTTGTTTTTCCATAAGACCTTGTAAAACTAGTCACACAGCTAATATGCGCATGGATCAATTTATTGTTAAAACATGTCAAGTTAAATCGATCAGCAAATAACAAGGATCTCGACGCATATTTTAAACGCGTTTCTTGTTATGAACCCGGAATATTGCAAAATTCGAGGACGACTAATATAAAATATTTATTTATATAAATAAAGTTTACCAAAGTTTCTAGGCAGCTTTGGGGATTGTATTGTAAAAAACCGCGTTGGAGGAACATAAAGTATTGTGGTATTTATCAATTTCTAAACTAAGTATACCTACTCACATGTGAAAAGACATTGAGCTACATTAACACATACGTGACATTAAACGTCTTATTTACCAAGGCAAACATCACTTCAACTAAAGCTTCCGATATTGCCATTTTACCATGAAAACAGCAGTTAGTCAGTTTGCCTTATTTAACGAAGTACCTACCTATGTATAAATTAATCCTCCATCATCCATGATCTTTCTTACTTACTTTGTATTAAAGTTGAGACGAAATTTTTCATTATGCGATATTGGTTTTCGTAAAACTTTCAATAGAATTCATTTTATCGTCTTTCAATTATTATAGTCCTTCGTCGCAAGTGTGTTGGTTTCCTACTTTCAATTAAAATCACTATCTGCCATCGTGACTAGAGTAAATCAATCTATGTATTTCTATGTGTTTCAATCTATGTATTTCTTTATTAGCCTTAAATATTATCTGTAGTCGTGACTGCAGAAAACGATTTCATTGTACTACATACTTTATTACTTTGTAAAAAGTATGTGAAACATAAAATTAATAATCTCCATGCATATCTGCATGTTTTATTCATAGTTCTAAATCTATCTATATAAATAAAAATGAATGTTGGTAAGCGCATAACTCAAGAATGGATGGACCAATTCGGTTAATTTATTTTTTGTATGTTCCTTAAGTTCCACGGAAGGTTTTAATACAAAAAAAAAAAAAAAAAAAAACTAAATTCACGCGGACGAAGTCGCGGGCATCAGCTAGTTAATAATAAAAAAGCTTTTAAAAACATAACTTATACTGGTTCTCTATTGAAGTTTAATTTAAGGTTTGAATTATCTAATTACTTACTATGTTAATAAATACCAAGTCTTGTAATCGTACAGTGGCCGTGACCGTAAAGAATACTCATTCATATTAACTTTCACATAATATGCCTATGTCAGCATTTTATGGTATCTCTTTACTGAGCGGTTTTAAGGCTGCCTTCAAATTGAAGGCTAGACGTGCCTACAACATGCTTTAATTATGATGATCGCCGGCTCCAAGGTAGCACAAAGAGAGCAGCGATGCGAATCTCTGTACAATCTCTTCCTACGAAACATCTCGAGAATTCGTAGCGAAAAATCGTGTTTGTTCGAGCAAATTCAACTAGCATATTCAAAGACCCTCTGAATAGGTACTTAATAAGGACAAAGACTTATCAAAGTTTGCGTATATGTTTACTCCGAACTAGCAAGAGATTGATTAGAAAAGTATTTTGATTTGCTACTGCTAGATGTTTATGTGTTTTTCAACACGTCTTCACGTTGTCTTGACAAAGAGTCTCTTGAAGGGATTTCTACTACACTTCGCGATCTAGTGTCACTTGTCTACAGCGGTTTCCTGGGAAGGCATTCTAAATTATGAGTGTAGAGTTCTCATGAGCCCTTAATTAAGCCACCTAGCTTACTGCGACCACTGCTCTGGAGCTTGTGAGCTAAACTATCGAATTACTTGTTTTCTCAACGTGACTGTTTTGTTACATAGGATAAGTGAACGATATTTCTTTGTAAGACTACTACACTACTTACAATACAATAACAGGCAAAGAAGAATAGGTAATAGGTACATAATATTTTCCCTGCTTTAGGTAGTCACGACCACGAACAGTTCAAGTGAAGCGAATGGATTTGCCTGACGATTTCGAATGGCGCGATCAACTGTGACCGAACACGATATGAAATGTCGCTGACGACATTGATAAAAAAATATTACTTATAACGATTTAAACATAACGAATTAGCTCGAAACTCTAGAAATAACAAAATAATGTTTACCATTAATATCATTAAACACGATCAGTGATCACATTACAGCTGTGCATCTATCTATTCAAAAATCATTGAGATAGGAAATTCTAATGACTGAATGACCACCAAATGTGATTATTGTTCAATGCCGATAAACAAACATTTAACTATTAGGCATTAAATCCATGGAAGATTCGAGTAAAACAAACGTTCTTCATGATTAGTGTAAATAAAATCTTATCTAAATATAGATCCGTTTGATATAAATATCATTATAGTTTATAGCAATCAAAATATCATCAAATGATAAAACAGTAATTACGTACTCATTACCACCTTCATTATCTGCTACGATAATATAGTACGGATTACGGAACACAGAGACTGTTTACAAAACACGGTAAGTACACAATTCTAGTGGTACATAATAGTTTAGAAGTTCTTGAAAATAGGAATTTCTAAATCCCCATAGCGCATACATCATTGAGGATATTGCAGGGATTCATGGCGTCACAGTATACAATACTAAAGAGATTTGTATATCTGGGGGCACCACCAAGTCGAGCAAAAAAGCAGCACGGCCGTACCATCCTTTTCTCGAAGCATCAATAATCACAGGGGTAGGTATATACACGGCTACGCTTCAGGCGTAGATGAACTTTAACATTGAGGTATAGTTCCACGGCGCAAAAAATAACCTACCTAAGTGACTACCGACTTGCTAAAGTTTAGTGTTACCTAATTAAAGTTTATTTTAGATTAAGGTCACCTTTTAATTTTAATGGCAGATGTTGTGACTCCTTTAATTAGTTGTAGGTACGTCTAATAATGTGTGTTTGTATAGATTTAAGTAATTTTATTATGATGTAACAAGTCTGTGACGTATAAATATAAATTTAAACCGGTGGACCTAGAGATTTAAAAATTAGAGGTCGAAATATTCCTTGGTGCGTATAACAGCATGGTTACTATTTACTACCACTAAACTTCGACCTCTTTTTCGGGTGGTTTGAATCCCATGGACGCTGCAGCTCTAACTTGGAGTTAAGTGCATTTAAAGCAATTAAATATCTGAGGAAACTTGCATACCTGAGAGTTCCTCATAATGTTTTCAAAGGTGTGTGAAGTATGCCGTCTGTACTTGGCCAGCGTGGTGGACTTTGGCCTAAAACTTTCTCATTCTGGGAGGAGGGAGATACGAGTCCAGTATTAGGCTGGAAATGTGTTGAGACGATGAACTGAGTAGTGAGTAGGTACAACAGAGGTGTTTCTTGATGTGCAATAAGGAGTTTTAATACTTAGGTACTCTAAAGGGAGGATAAAAAGGTAGGTGCGATCGAAGCAAATACTAATAAGGAAAAAATATAAGAACAGTTCTTCGCTAATCTTGTTATTCAATTGCTGCATTGTGAATAAAAACTTGGTCTGTGCTTAGCCTTGGCCTAAGTTTTTATGCCTCGTTAACAGTGAGGTGCAAATTGCAATAAAGTTGTGAGCATAGCACAAGATTAGGCAAGTAATATTGTTTTTTTTAGGAATTTATCATGGCCTATGGGACTTTATTCAGGGTTGCAATCCATACAATATAGGACTTGAAGTCATAAATTAAAATTAATGCCGATCGAGAATTTTAAGCGGGTTTCAAAGGTCCTGATATATTAGCCACTAGTTTTGCCCGCAATTTCGTCCGCGTGAAGTTAATAATAATTAGGTTATTAATAATAATAAGATAATTTTTCTATTTAATTTATTATCCGTCAAGAATGTTAATTTTTTATTATTTTAAATTTAGAGTACATATAATAGGTATGGTTATTAATTGTGCGAGTCGGGGGACCTAAAAAGTTTGGTACAAAATCTCGCGCATCCTTTTACCTACGTCTGTCAACTGAAGGCTCGCCATGTGTACTCTATGATTTCAACAGTCCTTGACTAAGGCCTTGTTCCCTAACGCCTTTATCAGAACAAAGCGACAACTTCTTTGATGCCATGTTCATGTATAATTAAATCAGGCAAATTGTCACTTATTCGTAACTTGGCCAATAAGGCGAGATGTGGCTGGAAGGAGACGCATTTGTAATATTGAGTGACATTAAGGCAGCCCGCACACAGTCAATATTATTGTCAATATTTTCGAATATTGTCAATAATATTGCGTGTGTGCGGGGCGTATTGAAGGATTGATCAATATTATTTCATACAAAAAAAAAATTTGTCAATATTTTTATTGACAATAATATTGACTGTGTGCGGGCTGCCTTATGATAAGCAATTATTACCACCAATTGACTGTTCTGAAACTGGTTTTATCGTATTAGGGACATGTTATAACATTCGGAACATAAGTGTTTTCAATTAGGCAGTTATTAGGCAATTTATAAAAACGTCTAACAACAATCTTAAACCTGAATGAAAGTGATTTAATATACAAAATTGTTGTTTAAATGTAGTGGTCAATATTTCGCAGATAATACCAATTATTTTTAACGGTTACCTACCATAAGGATGTACTTACTAGTGTATTTAGGAGTGATATACTTACATTATATGTAGGTATATTAATTGCGAAGTTGTAAATTATAGAATATAAAGCGAGCTTAGTTTAAAGAATTTAATCCGTACAAAGAATACCATAATAATTATTAGACATGTCTGCAAACCAACCACGTTGGTCGATGGTTGATCGCAATAATTTAACCAAAGCACGTCTGACATTGTAAAGGCCAGTTACTTCACACATTGTAATCGTTCAAATGATAAGATTCAAATTTCAATTACCTACTACCATCTACTACTTTGTAGATTCCTGGTGACGGATAGATAACTACCTGTTATATACAAATGATTGAAGTTGATAATACACGTATTGACAACAATGTTACGTAATATCAATATGTTACCTATAAAACTTAGACTATGAGCTCGTCCACTTCATTTAATATTATGCTTAATATTTTCTGTGAGCAAAAATAATAAAGATAAATAAATAAGCTTATATTACTACTTATTAGAAATCATTTATTTATGGGTAAATTAATGCGATCAGTCACGACTTCTCATTTTATTTACTTGCAAATGGTCAACAACCATGCAATAAAATATTCGGACATCAATTCCGTCGGAGAATGCGTCATTGTTTTGATCGGATTTGGCACCACTCCACACATCGGCGTGCTCTTGAATCTCAGCGATTCAGATGATCAGCTGAGTTTGTGAATTCGAATTCCAGTTGAAACGAAATGCGAAATGGTGAAGGACGCGCCCGTTGCCGCCGAGGCCAGCGAGACGATATTCGGCGGAGCGAGACATCGAAAACAACTGAGTAAAATATGGCCACATCAACTGGTTCTGCCGCTTTATAATAAGTTACTTGAATCTTATTTCAATAAGATTAATGGGGATTCTTGTCTTGATCTTCTTTGAATATCTCATTGTGCCGTTCACATTGCAAAAGAGTTACTATGTACATGTCTCAAGCCATTGTGAGAAATAGATATTGCAATTCATATTGGATTACCGCCTCGCGAGTCGCGGTGTTGTAAGAGTGTCAAGGTGCGGGACTGCAGCCTAAAGCTATGCATTGAATTTTGGTGCTTGATGTTTGAAGTTCTATTAGATATTTGCACCTTTGTCTTGTTGGTGAGTTTAGATCACCGTGGCCTAATCTGGAATTCTAATCGCTAATCACTAAATCACTATTATTGCCCGGAAGTAAATATGTATGGATAGTAGAATAATTCGTGGTATAAGAACGTTTCGTGAAGTCGTGTCTGTTTTTCAGCATTGTAGGATTCCAATGATGATGAATGAGATAAACATTTGTCTCATTGTTATCTATACATTTTTTCAAGAAAATACTTTACCATATAAAAAAGTTGCTAAACACCAGTGTATTTGGTATAAAACAGAATATTAATTACACGATAAAAAAAATTGCCGCCAAGAACCGAACCACATCGGACAGTGAACATGACCATTCATGATGCCGGCGACCCTGGGGCAACGCGGAACTACATTCTCTCCTCTCAATACGTGCTTAATGTCGCGATCACTTTTTACTGTGTTTCAATTAGTAAGAATTTGCTTAAATTGTTATACCTTCATTATTTAATAGGCATAGGTATCCCAAAACCAAGTTTTTATCAAGTTTGATAGGGATTCGATAGGGAATCTTGTCTCATTTTAAGAGGTTGAGGGTAATGAGTTCGAAGGTCAGGAATTAGAAAGTCGCTCACCTGCGCCACATGAGTTTTTCCAAAAGTCATAGAACTTGCTGCACGCGCACATCTCGATCGGGCGTCACTCAGCACTAACGCAAATTTATTTTTAAACTTCACTTCTAAGTTTCGCAATGTTTCAGCCTGTACGCATTCGCACGATTCAGTAAATGTCGACGGCCGGGAAAACTTTATAGAACGTCTAGTAAGCAGTCGGGATGTAAACAAGTTTAGTGTAACGGCTCGGATCGCGGTCGCCCTGTACCGTTGGAGCGTAGAAAGCGCGGAGTGCCGGTCCAACGCAATGGACAGTCATCGTACCGGACGAAGTGTCTGTGTGGACAGCCGCAATCGGCAGAGGTGCGCGTGGCGGGCTCGAGCAAGCGCGGCGCGACGTGCTGCCGATGCGGGCGCGTTTCTGCGACTGCCGATTTTAGCGCGGCTTCATCCGCCACTTCGCAGTTCCCCGTAACCTCTGCTATTCCATCGGATACACTCAACCAGAGGGAAATACGCGAATTTCACTCCTCCCTGATGAGATTGTTACCGTTGATGGAACTGACGGTAAATCTTCGAACGAATATTTAATACGCGTGAAATTGCAAGTTAAGATCCGCTACCCGCCAATCGTGCCTCATTACAAAAGTATCACGTACGGCTACGGGTGTGACGGGCTGGAAAAGCGACGTTATTTCAATTTGACGAATTGTGGCGTTTTAATAATATTTCCATACAAAAGAGTTCAACGATTTGTTCATAGTTGTTTATAATATTTTAATTAATATACCTAATAGGTATGTTTAAAGTATCTAAAACACTAATTCGGTCACGGTGACCAATCAGGAGATACACCATCTACATTATACGAGGTAGATATTATAATACACAAATGTGTGCGCAAAAACATAATAATTATGATGATATAAATGCGCCGGAGAGACCAGGCGCAGAACTGTCGGGTTTACGTGCTCTCCGAGGCAAGTGGCTCACTCACTGTTAGGGCTCTTGTGCACTTCCTCGTACCTAGGGCTTTCGAATACCGGATATTTTCAATACCAGTATTAATACCGGAAATATTTTTTTCAATACCGGGATCCCGGGATCCCGGTATTGAAATGGGATTTAGTTGGGGTTATATAAAAGTCCTATCTTTTGAAGTAAGAAACGAAAAATCGGAATTTAAGTTATTAATTTTAGGTGTTAAAAACCTCTATAAGCTATTTCAGAAAATCACCCAGAGTAGTACAATAGGGGGTGAAAATTTGAATGGGAATATTTTGATTTTAAGATATTATTTACTTGATTATTTGTAGGGATCAGCTCAGAAAAGATTTTACGAAAATCCTCCTCAAAAGGGGTAAAGTGAGGGTTGGAATGTTGGATGAAAGTCTTATGAATACTAAACATCTGATAGTTGAGGACAAACATACAGAAATAGTGACATATTACACATACACTTTTATTCCGAAAAAAATGGGTGCACACGGACGAAGTCGTGAGAAACACAAATCAATGACAGGAAACTTTTTTTATTCTTAAATCCCTTATTGATACCTACTGCTGCTTCAGGGCTCTTTCTCCCTAAAGTTATGATTTTTCCGAGAGTGATTTTATTAACACACAATGTCTGTGATAGACTTAATAGATTTGTCTTTGTTCTGCGCAGACTTACCAGAACAACAAGTATTCGCACGACTCTTACTGCGTACCATGGTTAGTCTCTGCAGTACTCCGTTATGGCCTTGTAATTTGGGGTGATTCAATAACGGCTAATAAGGCTTTTATAGTTCAAAAAAAATACATTTTGGAAATATCGAAATTTATGAAAATGAAAATGCATAACTTCAAGGTAAAGGGTGACACTAATTTAAATACGCGATCTCTGAGAGATCCCTATAAACTTATTTTTACCATAGCACCACAAACAGCACATTTTAATAAAAATTGTTATGCTATGGCAATTAAAATATTCAATAAATTGCCAACCGATATCAAAACACTATCAAAACAATACTTTGTATATAAATTAAAGAAATGGTTGCCAGGGAAAATTTTTTAATCTTTAGAAGAATTTCAATACGACAAACTAAAATAAAAACTAAATAAAATCTAAAACCCCATCCAAGTCACCGCAGTGTGGCATAGTACCCAAGATGCTGGCAGCATTACCCCTTTGGATGGCCAAGGTAATCCTTTGGCCAAGGTAGCTGCCAGCTCTTGGATCCCCGGTAGACTCGATCACCCCTTTCGATATCTCTAAAACAAGTGCGCGAGCCTCCGGGCCCCACGGCCCCAGGGTCTCAATTAGAGTAAATTTAGGTTTTATGTAGTATTCATTATGTAAAATAAAAAAAATACGACAAAAAAAGATTTTGACACTTTTATTGCCGTAACAATCTATTAACTTTTGACATGATTTTGGAATTTTAAAAGCCATTAGACATTTTGATATAGATTGACATTATTATTATTATTCAGCTTGTATTTTTTATTTTGTTTTTATTATTATTATTTGTGCAATGTAATTTAAAATAGTTTAAATTTTGTTACTTTGTAAAAATATTGTTATAAAATGTTTTATATCATTTTATATAATATAGACTCCTATAATATTTGTACGCCGCTACGGCTAATGTGCTGGACTGCAAAATAATTATATTTACCATCTTGTCAACAAACATTATGCAAATAAAGAATTGAATTGAATTAATCAATTCCATAAATATGTTGACCGAGGAAAACGCTCTTTCCGCCTCTACGCCTTAAAACGCTTATAATTAATGCCCTTTTCAACTCTCACAATAGATTCATTATCAATGCTAGAGGAAGCTTGGGGTTTAGATACTTTTTTTAGTTAAAGCCTCCATTTCTGCTTCCAGCTGTTGTTCAGTTTAAATCAACTCAATATTGGGCTGCAGGCATGTCTGCAGATATTGATAAAAATGTGAAAAAGGCCTAGGATCCTGGTATTAGCCAATACCGGTATCCCGGTATTGGAAGCGCTCAATACCGGTATTGAAAAAGTCCGGGATCCCGGTATTAGCCAATACCGGGATCCCGGTATTGGAAGCCCTACTCGTACCTATTCGATTCGTTTTCGTGATTCGTGAAAATACGATTCGAAGTGGTCATAAAAAATGTACGTGCGCTTGCGCACTCATTCGATTCGTATATTGACGGATCCGTACTTAGTTAGGATCCGTATTAGTTCTGTACGAAGGCCATTTCGGATCGTATTTTTAACCGACTTCAAGAAAGGAGGAGGTTCTCAATTCGTCGGAATCTTGTTGGAATGTATATATTCAGTTTCTATTATGCAGTATTTCATCTGTCAAGAGCACAGGTACCTACGATGGTAAAGTTGTCGGCCTTTACCTTGATAGGTATGATCTTGACTTTGTACTTAATTAATCTCAACCACGAGGTAACATACTCGTAATAGCCATAGCAGGTAAATATATAAATATATTTGATGTTGTTATTAAAATATCAAATAAATACTTACCTAAAATTATAAATAAGAGATATTTTTTATAGAATACTAGCTGATGCCCGCGACTTCGTCCGCATGGATATAGTTTTTAAAAATCCCGCGGGAACTCTTTCATTATCCGAGATAAAAAGTAGCTCTCCCGGTCTGAGGAACCACTACTACATCCATTACTATACCCATGCAAAAAATCGCATCAATCCGCTGTTCTGTTGCGACGTGATTGAAGGACAAACCAACAAAAAAACACACTTTCGCATTTATAATATCAGTAATGCTTTATTATAACACTTTTTATAAATAGTCAAATTTTTACCATACTTAACCAAAGACAAAATTACGTTTAACTGTCATTTACGTTTTGTTATTCCACTGTCATTTGCGCTTTGTTATTCCATGTCAGATGCGTTTTTCTTATACCACGTTTTATAGTGACATGACGGAAACGCGGTAAAACGGGATAAAAAGTATCCTATGTCCGTCTCCTGGTTCTAAGATACCTCTCCACCAATTTTCAGCCAAATCGGTTCATCCGTTCTTGAGTTATAAATAGTGTAACTAACACCACTTTCTTTTATATATATAGATTTATTTTTTTGTCGCTGGAGCCTTGGTCCTCTGTTATCTAGGAAAGGCAGTCTACAAATGATTTTTTTAAATACTTACTGAATAATGTTAAATACATAATATTAAAATAATGCCGGAAGATTAGATTTACAGTTCTATTGTAAACTCTTATCTGCTGAGAAACACATAAGTAATACTAATAACAATTGAAGTGATTTGCACATAGGACATAGGATGGATCGTTACACACAATAACAACTTGTGAAATATTGCAAAAAAAATTGCATTAACGAGTAGTAGATATTATGTTGTGACAGCTCTGGAATTCTCTAATTATAATTTAATCACCATACATTTCCGTAAAATATAACTTCTACTACTTCTCTTTAAGTATATCTTTTTAAATATAGGTGCGTAATAAATTCAATAACATTTGCTTAGTGCAAATGTTACTGAATAGTTTGTGAATAGTGTGTTTATAAATATTACGCAAAGTTAAAAATGTATCTCATATTATTATCTTTCAATTAAAATGCCAAGCTCAGATAATCCTTACTAATACTATAAATGCGAAAGTGTGTAAAATTGTTGGTTTGTCCTTCAATCACGCCGCAACAGGGCTAGAGATCGACGTGATTTTTTGCATGGGTATAGTTAAGGACCTGGAGTTAGTTAAGGACATAGGCTACTTTTTTTCTGGAAAATCAAAGTTACCGAGGGATGTTAAATACTAAATCCACGCGGATGAAGTCGCGGGCATCAGCTAATATTATGAACATTGACATTGTACAAGCTTCTTCGTTCTTGAATGCTACGATAATACCTACATACAAAATAAAATATTATTATGTAATATGAATCTATGAAACACACCACCAACTTTTTTTATATCGGTAAAACAAACGTTCGCACATTGCTACTTAATGTTTATTAAAATTTTAATTGATCATTTAAAACGTTCCGACCATCGGTTTCAATTTCAATAATAAAAAACAGCGGTAAATATCCCATAAGGTCTAGGTGAACTAGTTTTGTTTTATACGTTTACTAGCTGACCCAGCGAACTTCGTACCGCCAACTTATCTATATAAATAAAACAAATAAACTATCCCAATCCAAAAAAACTAACCTATCTTTTAAGTTGGACCAAATTACAGATAGTTACGAAGTTTGATAAAAATCGGTTAAGTAGTTTAGGAGTCCATCGCGGACAAACAACGTGACACGTAATTTATATATATTAAGATACTAGCTGACACGGCGAACTTCGTACCGCCCACTTATCTATTATAATTTTTTTTGTTTTTTTTTTTTTAGTAAGTATTAAAACCTTCCGTGGACTTTAAGGAACATACAAAAAAATAAATGAACCGAATTGGTCCATCCATTCTTGAGTTATGCGCTTACCAACATTCATTTTTATTTATATATATAATAATAATAATATAATATAATATATATGGAAGAGGAATTCTTCGCATTTGCTTCCTATTTCAATTAAAAACCATTATGTACGTCGACCTACACCTTGGCTTTGGCTTCATAATCTAAGTAGGTATATGTATTAACTACTACCTACAAGTAGTTATACTTGCCATTTTGTAATCCTAAGGCTTCACTTGAATATATCGTAGCAAAGAGAACCTTAGGTAAATTGGTCAATATTTTCATGAGTTTTATCACTATTGTAACCCGTGGTAGGATTCTACATTAGATGAGTATACTTCCTACAAAAAAATATGAGCTACCATTAAGAGGGAATTCGTTTTGTACCTTTATTATTTGTTTCTAATCATTATTAGTGTAAATTTCAGGCTTCATTATCAGACCCTGGATATCAACTAGGTCCAGAGTCAAGACGAATCAAACGAGCCCAAACTCGATGGAGCTATATCGTTTTATTACAGTTTCCATAATTACAGTGTTCCCATAGCCACCTTCCAGCTTCATCATCAGAATCTGGATATCATCTAGGACCATAGTAATCAAACGAACCCAAACTTGAGGGGGTTACGTCGTTTTATTACAGAGTTACGATAGCCATCTCCGTGTCACAAAAATATATAGCATTGTCATCCAATTTACATATACATGTAAAATTTCAGCTTAATCAGAAATCGGGAAATAATGGTTCTAATTTAGCTTCCAAGATTTGACCTTAACATACATACACACATACATATATTACATACATGCATATACATTGCAAGTTAAATAAAAGCTTGTAAAAACGGCTTTTACGGCCTCGTTGGACTAGTTGTTAACACGTTTGACTGCGGATGACGATGTGCAGGGTTCGATATAGGCCCGTAGTTAGGTTAAGGACTCTTGTGCACTTCCTCGTATTCAATTCGTAATCGTATTCGTAATAACCAGTACAAAGTATATATTTATTGTTGATATTTTAAAAACCGCTCAACCGATTTCGATAAAATTTCAATGGGACCACCTGAAAAGTATACCCTTTTAAACAAAAAAAAGGATTTTCCAAATCGGCTCAGGCGTCTTCGAGTGACCATACATAAAAAAAATTAAAAAAAAAAGATTCCGACGAATTGAGAACCTCCTCCTTTCTTGAAGTCGGTTAAAAATACGATCCGAAATGGCCTTCGTACAAAACTAATACGGATCCTAACTAAGTACGGATCCGTCAATATACGAATCGAATGAGTGCGCAAGCGCACGTACATTTTTTATGACCACTTCGAATCGTATTTTCACGAATCACGAAAACGAATCGAATAGTTACGAGTAGGGCTTCCAATACCGGGATCCCGGTATTGGCTAATACCGGGATCCCGGACTTTTTCAATACCGGTATTGAGCGCTTCCAATACTGGGATACCGGTATTGGCTAATACCAGGATCCTAGGCCTTTTTCACATTTTTATCAATATCTGCAGACATGCCTGCAGCCCAATATTGAGTTGATTTAAACTGAACAACAGCTGGAAGCAGAAATGGAGGCTTTAACTAAAAAAAGTATCTAAACCCCAAGCTTCCTCTAGCATTGATAATGAATCTATTGTGAGAGTTGAAAAGGGAATTAATTATAAGCGTTTTAAGGCGTAGAGGCGGAAAGAGCGTTTTCCTCGGTCAACATATTTATGGAATTGAATTAATCAATTACCAATCAATTCCAATACCGGGATCCCGGTATTGGAAGCCCTACTCGTACCTATTCGATTCGTTTTCGTGATTCGTGAAAATACGATTCGAAGTGGTCATAAAAAATGTACGTGCGCTTGCGCACTCATTCGATTCGTATATTGACGGATCCTTACTTAGTTAGGATCCGTATTAGTTTTGTACGAAGGCCATTTCGGATCGTATTTTTAATCGACTTCAAGAAAGGAGGAGGTTCTCAATTCGTCGGATTTTTTTTTTTTTAATTTTTTTTATGTATGGTCACTCGAAGACGCCTGAACCGATTTGGAAAATCCTTTTTTTTTGTTTAAAAGGGTATACTTTTCAGGTGGTCCCATTGAAATTTTATCGAAATCGGTTGAGCGGTTTTTAAAATATCAACAATAAATATATACTTTGTACTGGTTATTACGAATACGATTACGAATTGAATACGAGGAAGTGCACAAGAGTCCTTAACCTAACTACGGGTCTATATCGAACCCTGCACCTCGTCATCCGCAAACGTGCTAACAACTAGTCCAACGAGGCCGTAAAAGCCGTTTTTACAAGCTTTTATTTAACTTGCAATGTATATGCATGTATGTAATATATGTATGTGTGTATGTAAGTTAAGGTCAAATCTTGGAAGCTAAATTAGAACCATATTTCCCGATTTCTGATTGAGCTGAAATTTTACATGTATATGTAAATTGGATGACGATGCTATATTTTTGTGACACGGAGATGGCTATCGTAACTCTGTAATAAAACGACGTAACCCCCTCAAGTTTGGGTTCGTTTGATTACTATGGTCCTAGATGATATCCAGATTCTGATGATGAAGCTGGAAGGTGGCTATGGGAACACTGTAATTATGGAAACTCTGTAATAAAACGATATAGCCCCATCGAGTTTGGGCTCGTTTGATTCGTCTTGACTCTGGGCCTAGTTGATATCCAGGGTCTGATAATGAAGCCTGAAATTTACACTAATAATGATTAGAAACAAATAATAAAGGTACAAAACGAATTCCCTCTTAATGGTAGCTCATATTTTTTTGTAGGAAGTATACTCATCTAATGTAGTAATCCTACCACACCGGTTACAATAGTGATAAAACTTATGAAAATATTGACCAATTTACCTAAGGTTCTCTTTGCTACGATATGTTCAAGTGAAGCCTTAGGATTACAAAATGGCAAGTATAACTACCTACTTGTAGGTAGTAGTTAATACTTACCTACTTAGATTATGAAGCCAAAGCCAAGGTGTAGGTCGACATACATAATGGTTTATCTACTCCAGCATCGAAAAGTTCCAATTTCAAGTTTGACAGCTGAATCGAAATGAACCCTCTTTCGGTTTTGCTTCTCATTTCGATGCAGCTCGTTGTATGGGAGCTGAATCGAAATGGTTATCTTCTTAAAATAGGATACCTAAAGCTAAGGCTCTGAGTTCTGGCACTTTTGTACCGTTCATATGACAGAGGCGCCACAGGCGGCTGGTGGCGGCTTACGGAGTTACTTTTTGTTACTTTATTGAGCCTACGGCGTATTTTGTTAATGATTTTACTTCCTTGTCGTAGATAAAATCTTGTATGCAACTGAACGTAATTAGTCATTTTAATTCTCGTACTATCCTATTTTGATACTCGGCAAGCCTCGTATCAAAAAACAGCACTCGAATTAAAATGACCCTCATTACGATGCAGTTGCATAAATAGCTATTTTAATTGAAATAGGAAGTTAATGCGAAGAAATCCTCTTCCATATAAACGTATAAAACAAAACTAGTTCACCTAGACCTTATGGGATATTTACCGCTGTTTTTTATTATTGAAATTGAAACCGATGGTCGGAACGTTTTAAATGATCAATTAAAATTTTAATAAACATTAAGTAGCAATGTGCGAACGTTTGTTTTACCGATATAAAAAAAAGTTGGTGGTGTGTTTCATAGATTCATATTACATAATAATATTTTATTTTGTATGTAGGTATTATCGTAGCATTCAAGAACGAAGAAGCTTGTACAATGTCAATGTACATAATATTAGCTGATGCCCGCGACTTCATCCGCGTGGATTTAGTATTTAAAATCCCTCGGTAACTCTTTGATTTTCCAGAAAAAAAGTAGCTTATGTCACTATACCCATGCAAAAAATCACGTCGATCTCTAGCCCTGTTGCGGCGTGATTGAAGGACAAACCAACAATTTTACACACTTTCGCATTTATAGTATTAGTAAGGATTATCTGAGCTTGGCATTTTAATTGAAAGATAATAATATGAGATACATTTTTAACTTTGCGTAATATTTATAAACACACTATTCACAAACTATTCAATAACATTTGCACTAAGCAAATGTTATTGAATTTATTACGCACCTATATTTAAAAAGATATACGTAAAGAGAAGTAGTAGAAGTTATATTTTACGGAAATGTATGGTGATTAAATTATAATTAGCGAATTCCAGAGCTGTCCTTATAGTTAAGGTTACAAGATTACAACATAATATCTACTACTCGTTAATGCATTTTTTTTTTGCAATATTTCACAAGTTGTAATTGTGTTTAACGATCCATCCTATGTCCTATGTACAAATCACTTCAATTGTTATTAGTATTACTTATGTGTTTCTCAGCAGATAAGAGTTTACAATAGAACTGTAAATCTAATTTTCCGGCATTATTTTAATATTATGTATTTAACATTATTCAGTAAGTATTTAAAAAAATCATTTGTAGACTGCCTTTCCTAGATAACAGAGGACCAAGGCTCCAGCGACAAAAAAATAAATATTCTATAAAAAATATCTCTTATTTATAATTTTAGGTAAGTATTTATTTGATATTTTAATAACAACATCAAATATATTTATATATTTACCTGCTATGGCTATTACGAGTATGTTACCTCGTGGTTGAGATTTATTTGGATTAATTAAGTACAAAGTCAAGATCATACCTATCAAGGTAAAGGCCGACAACTTTACCATCGTAGGTACCTGTGCTCTTGACAGATGAAATACTGCATAATAGAAACTGAATATATACATATTATTATTTATCACAGGAAAAATACAGGATAGTTGCTCCATAAAGAAAATGTCTAGGATAAACACGTAAGCGACGCGACGCCGTGTGCTAGGCGACAAATTGTCTAGTAGCATACTAGTAGGTACTTTATTTAATATAATGTATAATAGTATCTTGCAGTAGAAAGAGTAACTATGAGTAAAGCATCAAGGTTTGACGTCTAGTAATTACTAGTCGTAAAACTGATCTTGTTGAGAGAATAGTTAAAAATAAGGTGTTGGCTGGCAAAATTCAAGATTGTTTATTTCATTTACGCCAACTTGTGGGTCATAAACAAGTCAAGACGCTACCACCGATTAAAAAAGCAGATTCTGCTGCGATGCAGATGACAATATCATATCAATATATGTATAATATGTAGCTCTTATCTTGTGGGCAGCTGAAGAAAAGCCGATTGCTTCCATGTCAACTTTGTCATTAAGACATACACTAACCGTTAAAATAGGGAGGTTTTCAAATCAGCCGGTATTTTTTTAATATGTTTTGGAACGAAGTTCCTTATCGCGCGTTGTGAAAGGGGGCTAGACGGAAATTAAGACCAAAAGTTGTAACGACACTTTCGACACTTTTTGATGGCCTAAGAAATATCTTATATAATAATTTCAACAAGTTGTGCATCGCTCCCGTGGCTCAATTGGCCCGCGCGCGGCCGCCAACCGAAAGACTGGTGGTTCGAGCCCACCCGGGGGTTCCAATCTTATTTTCATTTTTTATTTTATAAAATTATTTTTTTAATTTTAATATTTTATAAAATCGATATTTAGGCTTCCCTGGGGTCATTTTGATTTTTATCGATAAAAAAATCATGATAAAAAATGTATACCCGAATAATTATTTTCTTTATACCTTGAATAGAACTTGAAATTAATATTTTTATAATAATAACTTCGTTCCTATCTGGTGTCCCACGACACCACACGACTTTATATTTTTACACGTTATTTAAAGTGTAATGGTACCATTGTTGCAGCAAGTGTGGACGTAACTGTCGCTCACGGATCGGTCTCCACAGTCACCGGAGAAAATGCCTCCGAGACAATGTTTAAATCGTCTAGAACAGACGTAAAGGCCTGAATGAATGAATGAATGGTACCATATACGAGGATGCATGCACTTTGCGCAGACGACAAAAGTGTGTTGCTAGTTTATGACGATGTCTTCTGCTTGTATTTAAGAACAAGTATTCAAAAGCTAACCGGCTACCTGCATCTGGTGGCGGTTTGTTCAACAGGATACAGGAAGAAATCCTACAAGTGACTGTGAGCTCATGTTACGAGGATAAAAAGCCGGCCTAGTGCGAGTGAGAATGCCCATTGAATGAAAGTTATATGTTTCTAGTTAAATAATAGGGTATTTGACTGCTATTTTTTTAAATATTTAAAATAAAGCTTTTGAATATTATATTATATAACACAATGCCATTTTCTTTTTTAAATATCATATCTAGTCTCGGAAATATAGAGCTTAAAGTTACTTGTTAGA
Source organism: Oeneis ivallda (assembly GCA_029955525.1). Classification (NCBI taxonomy): domain Eukaryota; kingdom Metazoa; phylum Arthropoda; class Insecta; order Lepidoptera; family Nymphalidae; genus Oeneis; species Oeneis ivallda. The sequence goes on along the minus strand of JARPMR010000016.1, from coordinate 10,649,258 downwards.
CAAAGAGAGCGCTACTGTACTGTGATGTCACAAGATAGTTGCTCCATACACCCTTCATACAAAATTTCGTTTAGAAAGGGACAAAATTAATGATGAATATTTTGACAACAGTCAAATACCCAATTATTCTCGACGGAATAAAAACGAATCCTTTTTATATGAGACAGCGTAACATGTCGTTCTAAATTGGTTCTAAAGTTCGTCAATTGAGTTGAGTTTTACCGTTTAAAAATAATATTGGTTATTATGATGGACGATTTAAAAAAAACGTAGGAAATCTATGAGTTTCTGGGGATATAGTAAATGTACCTTAGAATATACATCGTTCTTTAAAATCCGTCCAGCCGTTCCGAAGATTTGGCCGTAGAAACAGAGAAACAGACAGACAAAATTTTCAAATACGCGTGTTTGGTTATGCTATCGTTCGTATAATCATAATTATGAGCTTAATAAGGACAGTTATTTCAAAATCACAGACAGAAACTTTAATTTCGTTTAGCTCTATTTTTCATGTTTTCATTTCTATTGTCAACAGATGTTCATTTTCACACGCATTGATTTGGTTTAATAAAATAACATCTCGTAAGTTGCGGAAAATATATACATATATAATGAGAATATATAGGTAATAAAGGCCTCAATAAAAATAGCTCAGATCAATGATAATAGAAAAAATCAGCAAACACAACAAGACGCACTTACGTAGGCACCGACAAGGTCGTATAGCCATACTTTACAATTATAATACAATCTAATATAGAAATCGGGAAGTATAATGACGCAGCAACAGTACCAGTACGAATTTGCACGTTTCGATAATGCTCACAGATTTCGAGCATCGAAATAACTGCGATCCAGCAATGGATGTTTATCGGATGGAACGCTCAAAACTACAACGAAGACTTTTCAAATTAGCAAGTACTGGTAGGGTTGGTACGAATTTGCACAAGTCGACTAAGTACGTTGATAGATTTCTAGTCCCGAAATATGTTAAAACATTGTTCAAATATATTTCCTTTTCGTTAATATTTTAGCCCCCGTCTCAAGCGTGAGTGTTTAGTACATTTTGCTGCAAAACCCTACCAGCCTCTCACATACTAGGTACGTACTTGCTAATTTGAAAAGTCTTCGTTGTAGTTTTGAGCGTTCCATCCGATATACATCCATTGCTGGATCGCAGTGGATTGCAAGGATCGCTCGCAGCTATTTAATCTATCATTTCCTATATAAATGCCCATTGCCCAACTGTGGTTCACTAAGCAATACGAAATGGGCAGTTGGGTAACTTAATTCGTCATAATAGCATACACTATTTATGTTAGTTTATTATGACAGGAATTTTTAAATTTAATACCTTAGTTGTGAAAGGGTTTGATTTTAAACAGTAAGTAGATAAGAAAATGGGTAGGGAAATCTCAATCGGTAGGATATTCTTGATTAACTCTACAATTTCGTTAACTGCCGAATTTCCAGATTTCCTAGTTTTATTAACCGCAAATGACGTCAACTAATTTGTTTTAAATTAATACCTTTTATTCACGATGTACAGATGTAAAATAGTTATTCGTTCAACAAGATAGCAAAGATTTTTTTGTTGCGAGTGCCTAGTTTAAATCCCGAGCGAGTGAAGGATTCCAATTTTATTTATTTTCTTTTTTAGAATCCTGAGTGAAGTAAGGGATTTAAAGGCACAAGAAACAAAAAAACTTTGCTATCGTGTGATACACACAACTTTTCACCTCAATAGCTGATGTAAGAAAAATAATTATTGAAACACTAAGGAATTTTTACATTCATGTATATTACGTACTTAAATATGATAAAACAATAGTTTCTGAGCAGGTCTTTACACATTTAGCAAGTCTTCAAGCGTTAAATTATTCACAGGCTTTCAAGTATTTTTCACGTGACTTTTCCGGAAGAAATTTTAATTCAGCGTTAGACACTGATTCCTTTAATTCTGAAATTCTTTAATTCTTGTGTTAAATTATCATTAAAATCACTCAATTTTTGTGTTTCTCAAGTTATAGATCACATAGACAATTTTTCTTTTGTTTTCCTGCCATGTTTTCTTCCTTTATTGTCTGCGTTCGGAATTGTCATTCATAAAATAATAAAATAGTACAAAAGTAAGGAGTAAGGAACCATCGTAATCGGCATCGGCATCGTACGTATTCGACCCATCACACAATACAAGAATTTAAAAATTCATGGTCAACATAGTTGTAGATTTAGCGTTCACGTTTTAACGGGTTGCCGCTCGAAAAAAATAGACTAGATAAAAATTTATATTTTCTTTTTTGTTAAGGATATATCTATCGAAATTAATGCAATTAAATACGGTGATTTAAAAATGTTATAATAAAATTAAAACATAAGTGTCTCAACTGAGTTTTTTGAGCCAAAATCTTTGCTCAAAATCATTTTTTTAGGCTGGCAAGATGAAAGAACGAGACACACGGCCTCCGTTATTACTATCCCTCTCGGCTCGGATTAGCCACTGAGTAATGCGCAACAGGAAATATACTTTATCTACTTGTTATAAGGTTCATTTTCGTAAATACAAATTTTTCCGAGATCAGTCCTGTTGTTCATGATGACAATCCACAGGGTTCTAAATTCAAAACACTTTCACACTGGGTGAGCAAAAACGACTTATGCTCACTGGTTTTGGGCAGCAAAGGCGCCCTTTTTGAGCTATAGTTCGTAAAATATAGCTTGAGTCCTGTGACAGTTGTCAGATTGACTTGAATAGGGCTGGACAATATTGAAAATCCATCATAATGATATCGATATTATTACAAATGTCGAATTTATTGTTACTATATTAATGAATATAATAGGATAGTCCAACTTTAATAGGATCATTATTTGTAATTACTCATTATAGTGAAATCAAACAAAAGGATAAAGGTTTCATAATGTATTTAACTAAGCAGTGGTGCACAACCCAAATCATTCTAACTATCATCACATTCAGAGTCGCTGGAGTAGGCCTGCAGATTAATTATTATAAATTCTTCATCATTCAAACTGTCGAAATGAACATCGTGTTCCCAATCTTCTTTTCTTCCAATTCCCAAGGCGTTTGCACTCATACTACCTTGCAAGTGGCAAACACAAAATAACAGCTGATGACATGTGAAACCCCACCACTCACCTAATCTGCACTACCTATATTATTGTATTCAGTGCTGTAAGCCCTAAAACCTGTTAATATTACCCAAATTGTATTTAAGTGACTTTAAATAAAACCAGTGGATTTAAGTTGCTGTCGTTTTGCAATTAATAACATTAATAAAATGTAAATAATAAGATTTTTAATTTAAAAAGTAACAACTTATTCCGATTTAAAGTACATCTAGTGCACGTAGTTATATACTTTGGTTACGATAACAAAAGGAACATCACTATTAATGTGCATAAACCAATGAAGTATGATATTTTTCACGTATATTTTTTATACATTAAAATACCAACTTCATAGGCGTCATTTGGGTGACATCTGTCACAGGACTCATGCTATATTTTACAGAGTGTAGAGAGGTGAAAAGTAACTTTTGGAACACTTTATTTATTTATGTATTTATTTACCACAAAAAAGGTTTCACAGCTGTTACAAACGACAACTTTGGGCCTAATTTCATCCATGAAAATTTTAATTAAATATTGAATTGGCCTTAGGCAACACTTTGTGGAGCGCATTCATGCGCAAGAATTGTTTATGTATTCAGATGTTTTGCGCTTGCCGCAAACTCTAACTCCAAACCTCTACAAACGTTTGGCTTGAATTTGGGAATCAAACGCCAATCCACACGCTTGTGAGTGCGTTAGGGTACGTTTATGCACACGTTGTGCGTTGTGCGGCGCCCGCGGTGGCGCCCGCCGCGGTATGTATGTATTTTCATTTGTATAATTAAACTTTAAAATATACTTAACTACAGTGAACATTACATTGAAACTAATCATTGCGAGGAAGATATCATTGAAACTTAGGTACACCTACACCCAATAAGGAACGATAAATGGTTCGTTTTACAGGCTCTAGTGTAACTTTCAAGTTAACGTCAGAGCTGGTCGACCAGTGATAGTAATACCTACTGTCCTCGACACTGAGTTGAACTGCCGTTCTAGAAAGCGGGAAATGACCTTATCTTTGCTTCAATAACAATTAAATTATGAACGAACGCACTCATTATATCTTTAATTATTTATTTATTCATAGTTCATTTGCTATATTTTATTGCACTGTTAATTAAAATATTTAAGATAAAAATTTGCCTCCTAGAGCACGTCACGTACTAAAGGAGTCGCCATTCGGCGGTATGCAGTATGCACGCATGCGCCATGGATATATTTTCTGCGATGTGTGATTCTAAAAGCGTCATCGGCACGCTTGGGAAAACTCGGCAAGCCTTCACAAGTTCAAACGTGTGGATAGAGCGTTCGCCATGGTTTGCGTAGGTTTGCAAACACTTGTGGCCGATCCGTTCGAGTGTCGGTTTTTTTATATCACAAACCAAAGGGAATTTGGCGCAAGCGCGAGCGCTTGCGACTCGTCCACACGTTTGTGCGCACCTCAGTCTCGCTCGTTTGTGCATTGGCGACGATTAGACGTTCCATTGTACGTATTACGATTTACGTATCGCACCTTTACAAATCTTCATTTTGTGAGTGGGTAAAAACGTAAAATGAACTAAATGAGTGTCCAGTATCTTCTTTGCCGTATTTTTCTTTTTCTTTCATTTATTTTCTTATTTTTGTAAAAAAAAAAATTAAGTGGCACTCGGGGACTGCCGCGATAAAGCTATTGCATAGCATTTTTTATCAACTTATGCAATATTTTTTTTGCATAGTAAAAATTATGCAAAAAAATAATTAAAAAACAAACAAACAAGAAAAGCGCACTGTCACTACTTCGCGAGTGAGATTCGAACCTGCGACATCATACACCATACGGTAAAGAAAGCGGCCACTCGCCCACTGCGCTAAACAGAGCTACTACAATATGTGAACCTCTAAAATTTTGAACGCTTACTGAACGACGGTGTTAGGTTTATTTTCGGAATTTCTTGATTCGGTCGCCGCGCTCAAATTGTTTGCCCTAGTTCTAAGCCTGCGATAAAAGCTATGCAATAGCTTAATAACTTAAGCTAAATGATAAAGCCGACACAAGCTCGACGTCCGTCACATTTGCATGTTTGAAGGGTACGTTCATGCACACGCGGGGCGTTGCGCGGCGCGTGGTGCGTCGTGTCGCGCGGTAAATTCAAACATATGGCCAAGAATGAGAGCGCGAAAGAAAGCTAGACCCACGAACCTATATGACTGGGTTCACATCATGTTTCACTAATATTTAATTTTAATTTTAGGTGATGTGATGCTAGTTTATAGGATACACTATTCCACGGATCAACCATTGTAGCATCATTAGAAATGGTATATATAATTTTTCTGTCTGAAATTTTTTAACAAGTATTTTTTTTATTTTAACATTTTCTCACGAACCCAGCGCTGTTCGTGCAGGTCTGGTTTTACCATATTCAGGTTCTCAATTAAATATTTTATCAAAAATTGATATTCAATAAAAATAAGTCACTCGACTCGGGCCAAAATCCCAAAAACCCAAACAACGATAATAAGGCTAGACCCAGACTAATAAACTGTGTAGTGTAAGTGACGACAATGAACTTTGTTATCACAGGTTATCGGCTCGCTTGGAGGTGTAAACTGACATCTTGAGTTGTGAATTATATTATTTGCTAAAAAACAATAATATCTTAAATATAAGCAATTAATAATTTAAAAATAAACATAAATCTAAATTAATTAATACTACAATTTAAACTAAATAAAATCTTAAATCACATTGAAGTCACCACAGTGAGGCATAATACCTACCTACCCAAGATTCTGGCAGCATTGTCCTTTGGGATGGCCAATCTCATCTTTTAGCCAAGGTAGCTGCCAGCGCTTAGATCCACGGTAGACTTGATTGCCGTTTTGATTTTTTTACAAAATGTGCTCGAGCGTCCTGGCCCCACGGGCCCAGGGTCTCCACACCAAAAGGGACAAATAAGGAACAACTACTTATCGAAGTTTTCATATTTGCGCCTCAGCGGTAGCCTGTTCGGCGCTAGTAGCCGCTGCACCCGCCACAGAGGAGGTCGCCTGGATGTGAGATGCAGTAGAGTATCTACATAAGTGGCATACAAACATTAGACTTTCCTGTTCTCCAAGGAACAGGTCATAGCACAAAACACAGCCAAAACAATTATTCCAAAAAACTGTCTCATTTTTAACCTCCGACAAAAAACGAGTGGTATTATAAGTTTGAACTGTATATCTGTGTGTCTATCTGTTCCCTTATAGCAGCCTCCTCATTTTGATTTTTCGATTTTGATTTTTTATTTTCTGTTTGAAAGCTAATGTAATCGAGGCGGATCTTAGCTATCATTTATGAAGATCTGCTCAGGCGTTTGAAGATCATCAGCTCATTTTCTACTTGATCAAAGGGTCTTACAAGCTTTCACTGGTGCGATTGATTTGTTTGGTCTACTGTTACTTCGCATTATTTCCAAGGCATTGTAACCCTGAGCTGATGCTGCAGCATCAAGTAGTCGGCGGGATACCCAACTCTCCAGCAATTTACAGCAGATATAGTGTGTTTGGTCTCAATTAATAGATATTAGATAGATGATGATCCAGGATCTTGGAGGAGGATCTGATGATGGAGCAGTAAACTGGGTAACAAGATGTCGGGTATATCGTACATAGTCCGGTCATAGATTCATATTTCAGGGGTGGTTTTTTTCAATTTACACTTCTAACTTGAAGTCAAAGTACGCTCTATCGATCTCAATCCGAGTTGGCCTGAGTGTACATTGTCTAACAGTGCAGTTTGCTTAGTCAAAGTATAAAGCTCGTTCCGTTCAGTGGTCATAATAAATTAACAACTTTTCTCAATATTAAAAATAACCGGCCAAGTGCGAGTCATACTCGCGCATGAGTCATAGTCTCGCGTCATACTTGAGGGTTCCAAACCCATGTGAAGATTAAATTTAGATATTATTTTCGAACCACGAATAAGGGCACGAACTTCTTAGGAATGGCGCTAGATAGCGCTTCTCCACCGCATAAATTTAAATTTTTATCACAGAGTTACACTATAGAAACTTGAAATTTTCACAGCATTGACCTTTATATTCAGTTTAAATTTCAACTTAATACTTCAAGCCGTTTCTAAGAAAACGGGGCCTTGACACAGGGACAGAGAGACGCATAAAGAAGCGAGCCTAGGGTTCTGTTTTTTTTTTCGGAACCCTAAAAACTCGCCAGTCGCAACGTGAATTGATATAAATACTATAGTAGGTTGGTAGGTAGAGGATGCCTAGATGCCTTACCTGTTTGGACGACATTGTGCTGAGAAGAAGGGCGTCCAGACGCAATGGCGTGACTCAAGGTGTTGCATGGGCAAACTGGAGGTCTGTCACTTACCTGAAACAATTTACGAAACGAAATAATATTATAATATATATAGCTCGATTACCACTGACTGATTCACTCACTGACTGATTGACACGATTGTTCTCCTAGAAAGAGACGGAAAACGATATAATGATGTTCGGGAGATGTGTTTGGGGGGGGGATTCGAGTTGGGGAAAATTATGACATTTCGGAAAAACAAGATGGCGGCCGACGTGAATCTTGCAACTCTTTTGTTTTCCAACCGATTTCTTTGAAATTTTGGATTGTCGTAGAAATTAGTAAACGATTAACAGAAAACGTGAAAAAAATTTAAAAAACAAGATGGCGGCCGAGCTGTGACGTCTCAAATTTCCGACCCCTCTCCTGTAAAATTTTGTATGAAAAAAATTTTTTTCACCCATGGTGTCGTATAGAGCTCAAAGAATGTGACTCGGAGAAAGGTGGAGAGAGCTGATGACTGAGGAGTTCGGAGACGGGCGAGGGGCACGGCCAGGGTATAGAAGATAGGTGGAGGGTGCTCGACCAAATGTCATTCGAAACCTCGAGCAGTTGCCAGTGAGTTGAAAAAAAATTCCAAAATGGCGGAAAAAAAATGGCGGCAAATTTTGTCCGTCTCTCTCTCGGAGACTATAAAAGATGGAGTAGCGGTTTCTCGACAAAAGATGATCACAACCCGGAGGTCTACCTGGTGAGTAGGAAAAAAATTCAAGATGGCGGATTTTTTTTTCCCCCCATACAAAATGTATGGGGAATATTGAAGGGACTAGAAGTTGGGAACTATGCAAGACATTGATTTTGATAGGTTCATAGGGCTTTTTTTCTTTTTCTTTTTTTTCATTTTACATTTGCTTTTTTTCTTTTTTTTCATTTTACATTTGTTTTTTTTTCTTTTTTTTCATTTTTTTTTTCTTTTTTTTCTTTTTTTTTTCTTTTTTTTTCTTTTTCTTTTGTGAATGAGGAGCACGGCCAGGTTATTGCAGATAGGTGGGGTGTGCTCGAACAAATTTTTTGGCAAAAGATGACCAGAATCCGAAGGTCTACTTGATGAGTAAAAAAATCGCGGTCCGCTTTAGCGGGCCGCGCACCCACGCGCCCTACTTGTAGTAATAACACTTCCCGCGAACTGCTTTAGCAGCTCGCGCACCGAGCGAAATAAATAAAGCCGAACAATCGCGGTCCGCTTTAGCGGGCCGTGCACCCACGCGCCCTACTTGTAGCAATAACACTTCCCGCGAGCTGCTTTAGCAGCTCGCGCACCGAGCGAAATAAATAAAGCCGAACAATCGCGGTCCGCTTTAGCGGGCTGCGCACCCACGCGCCTTACTTTTAGTAATAACATTTCCCGCGAGCTGCTTTAGCAGCTCGCGCACCGAGCAAACGCTAGTGCTAGTATAATATATATATAGCTCGATTACCACTCACTGACTCACTGACTGATTGACACGATTGTTCTCCTAGAAAGAGACGGAAAACGATACAATGATGTATGGGAGATATGTCCGGGTGGGGGATTCGAGTAGGGAAAAATTATGACATTTCGGAAAAACAAGATGGCGGCCGACGTGATTCTTGCAACTCTTTTGTTTTTCAACCGATTTCTTTGAAATTTTGGATTATTGTAGAAATTAGTAAACGATTAACAGAAAAAGTGAAATAAATTAAAAAAACAAGATGGCGGCCGAGCTGTGACGTCTCAAATTTCCGACCCCTCTCCTGTAAAATTTTGTATGAAAAAAATTTTTTTCACCCATGGTGTCGTATAGAGCTCAAAGAATGTGACTCGGAGAATGGTGGACAGAGCTGATGAGTGAGGAGTTCGGAGACGGGCGAGGGGCACGGCCAGGGTATAGAAGATAGGTGGAGGGTGCTCGACCAAATGTCATTCGAAACCTCGAGCAGTTGCCAGTGAGTTGAAAAAAAATTCCAAAATGGCGGAAAAAAAATGGCGGCAAATTTTGTCCGTCTCTCTCTCGGAGACTATAAAAGATGGAGGAGCGGTTTGACGACAAAAGATGATCACAACCCGGAGGTCTACCTGGTGAGTAGGAAAAAAATTCAAGATGGCGGATTATTTTTTTTTCTATACAAAATGTATGGGGAATAATGAAGGGACTAGAAGTTGAAAACTATGCAAGACATTGATTTTGATAGGTTCATAGGTGTCTTATATCTCGGAGAATTAAAAAAGAAAAATATACTGGCCGAATTGAGAACCTCCTCCTTTTTGGAAATGGGTTAAAAAAGGTGAAAGAGTGGTTTTTTTGCCAACTATCCACGCGACCAACTAGGTGGGGTGTGCTCCAACAAAAATTACTCGAAACCACATCCAATTAGCAGGGAGTTGAAAAAAAACTCCAAAATGGCGGATTCAAGATGGCGGCCATAGAAACTTTCTCTGGTGTCTATCTCGGAGAGTATAAAAGATGGAAGAGTAGTTTCTTGGCAACAGATGATCAAGACCCAAAGGTCTACTTGATGATCAGGAAAAAAAACAAGATGGCGGATTTTTTTTTCCATGCGAAATATATGGCGAATATTGATTTTTCTTTTTTTTTCTTCTTTTTGTTTCTCTTTTCTTTTTCTTTTGCTTTTTTCTTTTCTTTTCTTTTTCGTTTTTCCTTTTTTCTTTTTCTTTTCCTTTTTTTCATTTTTCATTTTCTTTTTTTTTCTCTTTTCCTTTTTTTTATTTATTTTTTATTTTTTTTCATTTTTCATTTTCTCTTTTTTTCTTTTTTTCTTTTTTTTCTTTTTTTTCATTTTTCATTTATTTGCTTTTTTTCTTTTTTTCTTTTTTAGGGTTCCGTACCCAAAGGGTACCAACGGGACCCTATTACTAAGCCTACGCTGTCCGTCCGTCCGTCCGTCCGTCCGTCCGTCCGTCCATCCGTCTGTCAGCGGGCTGTATCTCGTAAACCGTAATAGATAGACAGATGAAATTTTCACATATTATGTTTTTCTATTGCCGCTATAACAACAAATAATAAAAATTAAAATAAAAAAATTAAATTAAAATGGGTAGGTGGGTAGATGGAAATCTTTTAATTTAATTTTTTTTAACGGAACCCTAAAAGAGCGAGGCCCGACTCGCACTTGGCCGATTTTTTTTTCTTTTTTCTTTCTTTTTTCCTTTTTTTCATTATTTTTCTTTTTTTTCATTTTTCTTTTTCTTTTTTTCTTTCTTCTTTTTTTCTTTTCTTTTCTTTTCTTTTTCTTTTGTGAATGAGGAGCACGGCAAGGTTATTGCAGATAGGTGGGGTGTGCTCGAACAAATTTTTTGCCAAAAGATGACCAGAATCCGAAGGTCTACTTGATGAGTAAAAAAATCGCGGTCCGCTTTAGCGGGCCGCGCACCCACGCGCTTTACTTTTAGTAATAACACTTCCCGCGAGCTGCTTTAGCAGCTCGCGCACCGAGCAAACGCTAGTAATATATATAGCTCGATTACCACTCACTGACTCACTCACTGATTGACACGATTGTTCTCCTAGAAAGAGACAGAAAACGATACAATGATGTAGGGGAGATATGTCGGGGTGGGGGATTCGAGTAGGGAAAAATTATGACATTTCGGAAAAACAAGATGGCGGCCGACGTGAATCTTGCAACTCTTTTGTTTTCCAACCGATTTCTTTGAAATTTTGGATTATTGTAGAAATTAGTAAACGATTAACAGAAAAAGTGAAAAAAATTAAAAAAACAAGATGGCGGCCGAGCTGTGACGTCTCAAATTTCCGACCCCTCTCCTGTAAAATTTTGTATGAAAAAAAAATTTTTCACCCATGGTGTCGTATAGAGCTCAAAGAATGTGACTCGGAGAAAGGTGGAGAGAGCTGATGAGTGAGGAGTTCGGAGACGGGCGAGGGGCACGGCCAGGGTATAGAAGATAGGTGGAGGGTGCTCGACCAAATGTCATTCGAAACCTCGAGCAGTTGCCAGTGAGTCGAAAAAAAATTCCAAAATGGCGGAAAAAAAATGGCGGCAAATTTTGTCCGTCTCTCTCTCGGAGACTATAAGAGATGGAGGAGCGGTTTCTCGACAAAAGATGATCAAAACCCGGAGGTCTACCTGGTGAGTAGGAAAAAAATTCAAGATGGCGGATTTTTTTTTTTTCATACATTATGTATGGGGAATATTGAAGGGACTAGAAGTTGGGAACTATGCAAGACATTGATTTTGATAGGTTCATAGAGCTTTTTTTCTTTTTCTTTTTTTTCATTTTACATTTGCTTTTTTTTTTTCTTTTTTTTTTCTTTTTCTTTTGTGAATGAGGAGCACGGCCAGGTTATTGCAGATAGGTGGGGTGTGCTCGAACAAATTTTTTGGCAAAAGATGACCAGAATCCGAAGGTCTACTTGATGAGTAAAAAAATCGCGGTCCGCTTTAGCGGGCCGCGCACCCACGCGCCCTACTTGTAGTAATAACACTTCCCGCGAGCTGCTTTAGCAGCTCGCGCACCGAGCAAACGCTAGTAATATATATATAGCTCGATTACCACTCACTGACTCACTGATTGACATAATTGTTCTCCTAGAAGGAGACGGAAATCGATATAATGATGTTCGGGAGATATGTTCGGGTGGGGGATTCGAGTGGGGAAAAATTATGACATTTCGGAAAAACAAGATGGCGGCCGACGTGAATCTTGCAACTCTTTTGTTTTCCAACCGATTTCTTTGAAATTTTGGATTATTGTAGAAATTAGTAAACGATTAACAGAAAAAGTGAAAAAAATTAAAAAAACAAGATGGCGGCCGAGCTGTGACGTCTCAAATTTCCACCCCTCTCCTGTAAAATTTTGTATGAAAAAAATTTTTTTCACCCATGGTGTCGTATAGAACTCAAAGAATGTGACTCGGAGAAAGGTGGAGAGAGCTGATGAGTGAGGAGTTCGGAGACGGGCGAGGGGCACGGCCAGGGTATAGAAGATAGGTGGAGGGTGCTCGACCAAATGTCATTCGAAACCTCGAGCAGTTGCCAGTGAGTTGAAAAAAAATTCCAAAATGGCGGAAAAAAAATGGCGGCAAATTTTGTCCATCTCTCTCTCGGAGACTATAAAAGATGGAGGAGCGGTTTCTCGACAAAAGATGATCACAACCCGGAGGTCTACCTGGTGAGTAGGAAAAAAATTCAAGATGGCGGATTTTTTTTTTCCATACTAAATGTATGGGGAATATTGAAGGGACTAGAAGTTGGGAACAATGCAAGACATTGATTTTGATAGGTTCATAGGTGTCTTAGATCTCGGAGAATTAAAAAAGAAAAATATACTGGCCGAATTGAGAACCTCCTCCTTTTTGGAAATGGGTTGAAAAAGGTGAAAGAGTGGTTTCTTTGCCAACTATCCACGCGACCAACTAGGTGGGGTGTGCTCCAACAAAAATTACTCGAAACCACAGCCAATTAGCAGGGAGTTGAAAAAAAACTCCAAAATGGCGGATTCAAGATGGCGGCCATAGAAACTTTCTCTGGTGTCTATCTGGGAGAGTATAAAAGATGAAAGAGTAGTTTCTTGGCAACAGATGGTCAAGACCCAAAGGTCTACTTGATGATCAGGAAAAAAAACAAGACGGCGGATTTTTTTTCCATGCGAAATATATGGCGAATATTGATTTTTCTTTTTTTTTCTTCTTTTTGTTTCTTTTTTTCTTTTTCTTTTTCTTTTGCTTTTACTTTTTTCTTTTCTTTTTCGTTTTTCGTTTTTTTTTTGTCTTTTCTTTTTTCCTTTTTTTTTATTTTTTTTTTCATTTTTCATTTTTATTTTTTCTTTTTTTTCATTTTTTTTTCTTTTTCTTTTGTGAATGAGGAGCACGGCCAGGTTATTGCAGATAGGTGGGGTGTGCTCGAACAAATTTTTTGGCAAAAGATGACCAGAATCCGAAGGGCAACGTGATGAGTAAAAAAATCGCGGTCCGCTTTAGCGGGCCGCGCACCCACGCGCCCTACTTGTAGTAATAACACTTCCCGCGAGCTGCTTTAGCAGCTCGCGCACCGAGCGAAATAAATAAAGCCGAACAATCGCGGTCCGCTTTAGCGGGCCGCGCACCCACGCGCCCTACTTGTAGCAATAACACTTCCCGCGAGCTGCTTTAGCAGCTCGCGCACCGAGCGAAATAAATAAAGCCGAACAATCGCGGTCCGCTTTAGCGGGCCGCGCACCCACGCGCCTTACTTTTAGTAAAACACTTCCCGCGAGCTGCTTTAGCAGCTCGCGCACCGAGCGAAATACTAGTTATAATATATATAGCTCGATTACCACTGACTGACTGACTCACTGATTGACATAATTGTTCTCCTAGAAAGAGACAAAAAACGATAAAATGATGTACGGGAGATATGTTCGGGTGGGGGATTCGAGTGGGGAAAAATTATGACATTTCGGAAAAACAAGATGGCGGCCGACGTGAATCTTGCAACTCTTTTGTTTTCCAACCGATTTCTTTGAAATTTTGGATTATTGTAAAAATTAGTAAACGATTAACAGAAAAAGTGAAAAAAATTAAAAAAACAAGATGGCGGCCGAGCTGTGACGTCTCAAATTTCCACCCCTCTCCTGTAAAATTTTGTATGAAAAAAATTTTTTTCACCCATGGTGTCGTATAGAGCTCAAAGAATGTGACTCGGAGAAAGGTGGCGAGAGCTGATGAGTGAGGAGTTCGGAGACGGGCGAGGGGCACGGCCAGGGTATAGTACATAGGTGGAGGGTGCTCGACCAAATGTCATTCGAAACCTCGAGCAGTTGCCAGTGAGTTGAAAAAAAATTCCAAAATGGCGGAAAAAAAATGGCGGCAAATTTTGTCCGTCTCTCTCTCGGAGACTATAAAAGATGGAGGAGCGGTTTCTCGACAAAAGATGATCACAACCCGGAGGTCTACCTGGTGAGTAGGAAAAAAATTCAAGATGGCGGATTTTTTTTTTTTCCATACTAAATGTATGGGGAATTTTGAAGGGACTAGAAGTTGGGAACTATGCAAGACATTGATTTTGATAGGTTCATAGGGCTTTTTTTCTTTTTCTTTTTTTTCATTTTACATTTGCTTTTTTTCTTTTTTTTTTTTTTTTTCTTTTTTTTTCTTTTTCTTTTGTGAATGAGGAGCACGGCCAGGTTATTGCAGATAGGTGGGATGTGCTCGAACAAATTTTTTGGCAAAAGATGACCAGAATCCGAAGGTCTACTTGATGAGTAAAAAAATCGCGGTCCGCTTTAGCGGGCCGCGCACCCACGCGCCCTACTTGTAGTAATAACACTTCCCGCGAGCTGCTTTAGCAGCTCGCGCACCGAGCGAAATAAATAAAGCCGAACAATCGCGGTCCGCTTTAGCGGGCCGCGCACCCACGCGCCTTACTTTTAGTAACAACACTTCCCGCGAGCTGCTTTAGCAGCTCGCGCACCGAGCAAACGCTAGTAATATATATAGCTCGATTACCACTGACAGATTCACTGACTGATTGACATAATTGTTCTCCTAGAAAGAGACAAAAAACGATAAAATGATGTACGGGAGATATGTTCGGGTGGGGGATTCGAGTGGGGAAAAATTATGACATTTCGGAAAAACAAGATGGCGGCCGACGTGAATCTTGCAACTCTTTTGTTTTCCAACCGATTTCTTTGAAATTTTGGATTATTGTAGAAATTTGTAAACGATTAACAGAAAAAGTGAAAAAAATTAAAAAAACAAGATGGCGGCCGAGCTGTGACGTCTCAAATTTCCACCCCTCTCCTGTAAAATTTTGTATGAAAAAAATTTTTTTCACCCATGGTGTCGTATAGAGCTCAAAGAATGTGACTCGGAGAAAGGTGGAGAGAGCTGATGAGTGAGGAGTTCGGAGACGGGCGAGGGGCACGGCCAGGGTATAGAAGATAGGTGGAGGGTGCTCGACCAAATGTCATTCGAAACCTCGAGCAGTTGCCAGTGAGTTGAAAAAAAATTCCAAAATGGCGGAAAAAAAATGGCGGCAAATTTTGTCCGTCTCTCTCTCGGAGACTATAAAAGATGGAGGAGCGGTTTCTCGACAAAAGATGATCAAAACCCGGAGGTCTACCTGGTGAGTAGGAAAATAATTCAAGATGGCGGATTATTTTTTTTCCATATAAAATGTATGGGCAATATGAAGGGACTAGGAGTTGGGAACTATGCAAGACATTGATTTTGATAGGTTCATAGGTGTCTTCGATCTCGGAGAATTAAAAAAGAAAAATATACTGGCCGAATCGAGAACCTCCTCCTTTTTGGAAATGGGTTAAAAAAGGTGAAAGAGTGGGTTTTTTGCCAACTATCCACGCGACCAACTAGGTGGGGTGTGCTCCAACAAAAATTACTCGAAACCACATCCAATGAGCAGGGAGTTGAAAAAAAAAACTCCAAAATGGCGGATTCAAGATGGCGGCCATAGAAACTTTCTCTGGTGTCTATCTCGGAGAGTATAAAAGATGGAAGAGTAGTTTCTTGGCAACAGATGATCAAGACCCAAAGGTCTACTTGATGATCAGGAAAAAAAAAAGATGGCGGATTTTTTTTTCCATGCGAAATATATGGCGAATTTTGATTTTTTTTTTTCTTCTTTTTGTTTCTTTTTCTTTTTCTTCATTTTTCTTTTTTTTTCTTTTTTTTCTCTTTTCTTTTTTCTTTTTCTTTTGCTATTACTTTTTTCTTTTCTTTTTCGTTTTTCCTTTTTCTTTTTTTTCACTTTTCATTTTCTTTTTTTCTTTTTTCTTTTCTTTTTTCCTTTTTTTTATTTTTTTTATTTTTCATTTTTCATTTTCTTTTTTTTTTCTTTTTTTCTTTTTTTTCATTTTTCATTTATTTGCTTTTTTCTTTTTCTTTTTTTTCTTTTTTTTTCTTATTTCCTTTTTTTTATTGTTTTTCTTTTTTTTCATTTTTCATTTTCTTTTTTTCTTTTCTTTTTTCTTTTTTTCTCTTTTTCTTTTGTGAACGAGGAGCACGGCCAGGTTATTATAGGTGGGGTGTGCTCGAACAAATTTTTTGGCAAAAGATGACCAGAATCCGAAGGTCTACTTGAAGAGTAAAAAAATCGCGGTCCGCTTTAGCGGGCCGCGCACCCACGCGCCTTACTTTTAGTAATAAAACTTCCCGCGAGCTGCTTTAGCAGCTCGCGCACCGAGCAAACGCTAGTTATAATATATATAGCTCGATTACCACTCACTCACTCACTCACTCACTCATTGACATAATTGTTCTCCTAGAAGGAGACGGAAATCGATATAATGATGTTCGGGAGATATGTTCGGGTGGGGGATTCGAGTGGGGAAAAATTATGACATTTCGGAAAAACAAGATGGCGGCCGACGTAAATCTTGCAACTCTTTTGTTTTCCAACCGATTTCTTTGAAATTTTGGATTATTGTAGAAATTAGTAAACGATTAACAGAAAAAGTGAAAAAAATTAAAAAAACAAGATGGCGGCCGAGCTGTGACGTCTCAAATTTCCACCCCTCTCCTGTAAAATTTTGTATGAAAAAAATTTTTTTCACCCATGGTGTCGTATAGAGCTCAAAGAATGTGACTCGGAGAAAGGTGGAGAGAGCTGATGAGTGAGGAGTTCGGAGACGGGCGAGGGGCACGGCCAGGGTATAGAAGATAGGTGGAGGGTGCTCGACCAAATGTCATT
This sequence comes from Oeneis ivallda, assembly GCA_029955525.1. NCBI lineage: Eukaryota > Metazoa > Arthropoda > Insecta > Lepidoptera > Nymphalidae > Oeneis > Oeneis ivallda. The sequence continues at coordinate 10,632,140 of JARPMR010000016.1, read as the reverse complement.
CGAAACCTCGAGCAGTTGCCAGTGAGTTGAAAAAAAATTCCAAAATGGCGGAAAAAAAATGGCGGCAAATTTTGTCCGTCTCTCTCTCGGAGACTATAAAAGATGGAGGAGCGGTTTCTCGACAAAAGATGATCACAACCCGGAGGTCTACCTGGTGAGTAGGAAAAAAATTCAAGATGGCGGATTTTTTTTTTTTCCATACTAAATGTATGGGGAATATTGAAGGGACTAGAAGTTGGGAACTATGCAAGACAATGAGTTTGATAGGTTCATAGGGCCTTCTTCTTTTTCTTTTTTTTCATTTTACATTTGCTTTTTTTCTTTTTTTTTCTTTTTCATTTGTGAATGAGGAGCACGGCCAGGTTATTGCAGATAGGTGGGGTGTGCTCGAACAAATTTTTTGGCAAAAGATGACCAGAATCCGAAGGTCTACTTGATGAGTAAAAAATCGCGGTCCGCTTTAGCGGGCCGCGCACCCACGCGCCCTACTTGTAGTAATAACACTTCCCGCGAGCTGCTTTAGCAGCTCGCGCACCGAGCGAAATAAATAAAGCCGAACAATCGCGGTCCGCTTTAGCGGGCCGCGCACCCACGCGCCTTACTTTTAGTAAAACACTTCCCGCGAGCTGCTTTAGAAGCTCGCGCACCGAGCGAAATAAATAAAGCCGAACAATCGCGGTCCGCTTTAGCGGGCCGCGCACCCACGCGCCCTACTTGTAGCAACAACACTTCCCGCGAGCTGCTTTAGCAGCTCGCGCACCGAGCAAACACTAGTTAATATATATATAGCTGCTCGTGCTGATTCACTGATTCACTGACTGATTGATCACCTCTCCTGTAAAATTTTGTATGAAAAATTTTTTTTTCACTAATGGTTTCGTATAGAAGACAAAAATTCATTCGGAGGAAAATTATGGAGAGAGCTGATGATTGAGGATTTTGGAGACGGGTGAAGAGCACGGCCAGGGTATTGAAGATAGGTGGGGTGTGCTCGAACAAATGTCACTCGAAACCTCATCCAATTCGCAGTGAGCTGAAAATAAATTCAAAATGGCGGAAAAAAGATGGCCGCCATACAAATTTCGTCGGTGTCTATCTCGGGGAGTATAAAAGATGGAAGAGTGGTTTCTTGACAAATGATGATCAGGACCCAAAGGTCTATTTGATGAATAGAAAAAAAATCCAATATGGCGGATTTTTTTTTCTTCATACAAAATATATGGCGAATATTGAAGAGACTAGAAGTTGGGAACTATACAAGACTTTGATACGGTTCCTTTTGAAAATTTGTTTTTATAAAAGAAATCTCATTCTGAGAAATGGTGAGATATGATGATCGAGGGCTTGGAAGGTGGGTGAGGGGCACGGCCAGGGTATTGAAGATAGGTGGGAGGTGCTCAAACAAAAAATACTCGAAACCTCATCCAATTGGCAGTGAGCTGAAAAAAATTTCAAAATGGCGGATTCAAGATGGCGGATACCAATTTCATAGGCATCTATCTCGGAGAGTATAAAAGATGGAAGAGTGGTTATTTGATAGAAAATGATCAGGACCTGAAAGTCCACTTGACGATAGAAAAACCGCGGTCCGCTTGCGGGCCGCGCACCCACGCGCCCTACTAGTTAATATATATATAGCTGTTCGTGCTGATTCACTGATTCACTGACTGATTGATCACCTCTCCTGTAAAATTTTGTATGAAAAATTTTTTTTTCACTTATGGTTTCGTATAGAAGACAAAAATTCATTCGGAGGAAAATTATGGAGAGAGCTGATGATTGAGGATTTCGGAGACGGGTGAAGAGCACGGTCAGGGTATCGAAGATAGGTGGAGGGTGCTCGAACAAATGTCACTCGAAACCTCATCCAATTCGCAATGAGCTGAAAAAAAATTCAAAATGGCGGAAAAAAGATGGCCGCCATACAAATTTCGTCAGTATCTATCTCGGCGAGTATAAAAGATGGAAGAGTGGTTTCTTGGCAAAAGATGATCAGGACCCAAAGATCTATTTGATGAATAGAAAAAAATCCAACATGGCGGAATTTTTTTTTCTCCATACAAAATATATGGCGAATATTGAATAGACTTGAAGCTGAGAACTATGCAAGACTTTGATACGGTTTCTTTTCAAAATTTGTTTTTATAAAAGAATTCTCATTCTGACAAATGATGAGATATGATGATCGAGGGTTTGGAAGGTGGGTGAGGAGCACGGCCATGGTAATGACGATAGGTGGGGGTGCTCGAACAAAAGTCACTCGAAACCTCATCCAATTGGCAGTGAGCTGAAAAAAATCCTAAATGGCGGATTCAAGATGGCGGCCATACAAACTTCAACGGTGTCTATCTCGGAGAGTATAAAAGATAGAAGAGTGGTTTTTTGATAGAAAATGATCAAGACCTGAAAGTCCACTTGACGATAGAAAAACCGCGGTCCGCTTGCGGGCCGCGCACCCACGCGCCCTACTAGTTAATATATATATAGCTGCTCGTGCTGATTCACTGATTCACTGACTGATTGATCACCTCTCCTGTAAAATTTTGTATGAAAAATTTTTTTTCCACCGATGGTTTCGTATAGAGGACAAAAATTCATTCGGAGGAAAATTATGGAGAGAGCTGATGATTGAGGATTTCGGAGACGGATGAGGAGCACGGCCAGGGTATTGAAGATAGGTGGGGGGTGCTCGAACAAATGTCACTCGAAACCTCATCCAATTCGCAGTGAGCTGAAAAAAAATTCAAAATGGCGGAAAAAAGATGGCGGCCATACAAATTTCGTCGGTGTCTATCTCGGAGAGTATAAAAGATAGAAGAGTGGTTTCCTGGCAAAAGCTGATCAAGACCCTAAGGTCTACTTGACGAACAGAAAAAAAATTCAAGATGGCGGAATTTTTTTTTTCTTCATACAAAAATATATGGCGAATATTGAAGAGACTAGAAGCCGGGAATCATGCACGACTTTGATACAATTCCTTTTCAAGATTTTTTTTTATTGAAGAATTTTCATTATGACAAATGATGACATATGATGATCGAGGGTTTGGAAGGTGGGTGAGGAGCACGGCCATGGTAATGTAGATAGGTGGGGGTGCTCGAACAAAAGTCACTCGAAATCTCATCCAATTGGCAGTGAGCTGAAAAAAATCCAAAATGGCGGATTCAAGATGGCGGCCATACAAACTTCAACGGTGTCTATCTCGGAGAGTATAAAAGATGGAAGAGTGGTTTTGTGATAGAAAATGATCAGGAGCTGAAAGTCTACTAGACGAGTAGAAAAACCGCGGTCCGCTTGCGGGCCGCGCACCCACGCGCCCTACTAGTTATTATAATATATATAGCTCGATTACCACTCACTCACTGACTGATTGACATAATTGTTCTCCTAGAAAGAGACAAAAAACGATACAATGATGTAGGGGACATATGTTCGGGTGGGGGATTCGAGTGGGGAAAAATTATGACATTTCGGAAAAACAAGATGGCGGCCGACGTGAATCTTGCAACTCTTTTGTTTTCCAACCGATTTCTTAGAAATTTTGGATTATTGTAGAAATTAGTAAACGATTAACAGAAAAAGTGAAAAAAAATTAAAAAAACAAGATGGCGGCCGAGCTGTGACGTCTCAAATTTCCACCCCTCTCCTGTAAAATTTTGTATGAAAAAATTTTTTTCACCCATGGTGTCGTATAGAGCTCACAGAATGTGACTCGGAGAAAGGTGGAGAGAGCTGATGAGTGAAGAGTTCGGAGACGGGCGAGGGGCACGGCCAGGGTATAGAAGATAGGTGGAGAGTGCTCGACCAAATGTCATTCGAAACCTCGAGCAGTTGCCAGTGAGTTGAAAAAGAATTCCAAAATGGCGGAAAAAAAATGGCGGCAAATTTTGTCCGTCTCTCTCTCAGAGACTATAAAAGATGGAGGAGCGGTTTCTCGACAAAAGATGATCACAACCCGGAGGTCTACCTGGTGAGTAGGAAAAAAATTCAAGATGGCGGATTTTTTTTTCCCCCCATACAAAATGTATGGGGAATATTGAAGGGACTAGAAGTTGGGAACTATGCAAGACATTGATTTTGATAGGTTCATAGGGCTTTTTTTCTTTTTCTTTTTTTTTCATTTTACATTTTTTTTTTCTTTTTTTTTCTTTTTCTTTTGTGAATGAGGAGCACGGCCAGGTTATTGCAGATAGGTGGGGTGTGCTCGAACAAATTTTTTGGCAAAAGATGACCAGAATCCGAAGGGCTACTTGATGAGTAAACAAATCGCGGTCCGCTTTAGCGGGCCGCGCACCCACGCGCCCAACTTGTAATAATAACACTTCCCGCGAGCTGCTTTAGCAGCTCGCGCACCGAGCGAAATAAATAAAGGCGAACAATCGCGGTCCGCTTTAGCGGGCCGCGCACCAACGCGCCCTACTTGTAGTAATAACACTTCCCGCGAGCTGCTTTAGCAGCTCGCGCACCGAGCGAAATAAATAAAGCCGAACAATCGCGGTTCGCTTTAGCGGGCCGCGCACCCACGCGCCTTACTTTTAGTAAAACACTTCCCGCGAGCTGCTTTAGCAGCTCGCGCACCGAGCAAACGCTAGTTAATATATATATAGCTGCTCGTGCTGATTCACTGATTCACTGACTGATTGATCACCTCTCCTGTAAAATTTTGTATGAAAAATTTTTTTTCCACCGATGGTTTCGTATAGAGGACAAAAATTCATTCGGAGGAAAATTATGGAGAGAGCTGATGATTGAGGATTTCGGAGACGGATGAGGAGCACGGCCAGGGTATTGAAGATAGGTGGGGGGTGCTCGAACAACTGTCACTCGAAACCTCATCCAATTCGCAGTGAGCTGAAAAAAAATTCAAAATGGCGGAAAAAAGATGGCGGCCATACAAATTTCGTCGGTGTCTATCTCGGAGAGTATAAAAGATAGAAGAGTGGTTTCCTGGCAAAAGCTGATCAAGACCCTAAGGTCTACTTGACGAACAGAAAAAAAATTCAAGATGGCGGAATTTTTTTTTTCTTCATACAAAAATATATGGCGAATATTGAAGAGACTAGAAGCCGGGAATCATGCACGACTTTGATACAATTCCTTTTCAAGATTTTTTTTTATTGAAGAATTTTCATTATGACAAATGATGACATATGATGATCGAGGGTTTGGAAGGTGGGTGAGGAGCACGGCCATGGTAATGTAGATAGGTGGGGGTGCTCGAACAAAAGTCACTCGAAATCTCATCCAATTGGCAGTGAGCTGAAAAAAATCCAAAATGGCGGATTCAAGATGGCGGCCATACAAACTTCAACGGTGTCTATCTCGGAGAGTATAAAAGATGGAAGAGTGGTTTTGTGATAGAAAATGATCAGGAGCTGAAAGTCTACTAGACGAGTAGAAAAACCGCGGTCCGCTTGCGGGCCGCGCACCCACGCGCCCTACTAGTTATTGTATATGACGGCTCAAGAGCAGTCAGTCATTTTTAGTAACAGTGACGTCAGCATTGCTGACGTCACAATCTTCAATACTTTCACTCATAGGAATCAAAACACAACTTGTCGGACTTTAAACTCAAACTCAAACTCAAACTCAAAATTATTTATTTCATGTAGGCCAACCTGTGGCTCTTATGACACGTCAAGATTCTACCACCGGTTCGGAAAGCGGATTCTGCTGAGAAGAGCCGGCAAGAAACTCAGCAGTTGCTCTTTTCAAAATAAAACTTTACTTTTATTACGACAACTCTCAGAGGTCCGTACGGTCCGACGCCTCGAGCGAGAATGAGCTGCGAGGGATCGGCCGCCCGTATTTAAATGAAAGCATGCTTGTACAATCATCTTTTGTAAATTGTTTGCTACCGTCCAAATTATGTTTACAAAATCATATTGAGGGTAGTTAACATTGATTAACAAAGAAATGTTTGATTTGTGATTCAAACCGTCTAAAAGCGGTTAGTTATTGAAATCTAGACCCTCTTGACGCCGTTGAATGAGATTAATAACCTTTTCGCGCCGACACGGCCATTCTGACAGGCGGTGCGCGCTCTGCACCAGCCTGACGGTTTGATGTTAGCTTTTTAGGGAGGAATTTCTCGTAGATTTCTCGTAGAGTTCTCGTAGATTTCTCGTAAATTTCTCATAGAGATCTCGTAGATTTCTCGTAGATTTCTCGTCGAGTTCTCGACGGTTTGATGTTAGCTCTGAAACAAAGATAAATTTCTTTTTGAGTGTGGTACCTGTAAGCATCTAATGATGCTTAGTCATATTTCTGATAGACCAATACATCTTTCATGTTTTGGTCCTTAAGGATTTAGTATGTCTAGTAGATACTTTTGAAACCCGTGGGATTACTCGTGGATCTCGGGGATTACTCGTGGATCTCGGGGATTACTCGTGGATCTCGGGGATTACTCGTGGATCTCGGGGATTACTCGTGGATCTCGGGGATTACTCGTGGATCTCGGGGATTACTCGTAGATGTCAGGGATTGCTCGTGGATTTCAGGGATTACTTTTAGGGAGGAATTTCTCGTAGATTTCTCGTAGATTTCTCGTAGAGTTCTCGTAGAGTTCTCGTAGAGTTCTCGTAGATTTCTCGTAGAGTTCTCGTAGAGTTCTCGTAGAGTGGGAGGAAAGGGATAGTGTGTTTTAGAAGAGATTGGGTTATTTTCTCGTAGATCTCGTGGATCTCGGAGAGTGGGAAGAAAGAATAGTGTGTCTCAAATGATTATTGACGAGCGGACTTTACAACATGGTTGCGACTCACCGTTTTTGCTGCATTTTCCGTGGTTGCTTCATGAGTGAGTTGTTCTGGCAATCCTTCTCGTGAAGGCAACGATTCGGGATCAATCAGCCATTCATCTTCTGGCGCCGACACGGTTTCCTGATTACGAAGTTGAGGATCTCGGGGGAGCTGGTCATGGGAGACTTTCCGTGGACGTCAGCATTGCTGACGTCACAATCTTCAATACTTTCACTCATAGGAATCAAAACACAACTTGTCGGACTTTAAACTCAAACTCAAACTCAAACAACTCAAAATTATTTATTTCATGTAGGCCAACCTGTGGCTCTTATGACACGTCAAGATTCTACCACCGGTTCGGAAAGCGGATTCTGCTGAGAAGAGCCGGCAAGAAACTCAGCAGTTGCTCTTTTCAAAATAAAACTTTACTTTTATTACGACAACTCTCAGAGGTCCGTACGGTCCGACGCCTCGAGCGAGAATGAGCTGCGAGGGATCGGCCGCCCGTATTTAAATGAAAGCATGCTTGTACAATCATCTTTTGTAAATTGTTTGCTACCGTCCAAATTATGTTTACAAAATCATATTGAGGGTAGTTAACATTGATTAACAAAGAAATGTTTGATTTGTGATTCAAACCGTCTAAAAGCGGTTAGTTATTGAAATCTAGACCCTCTTGACGCCGTTGAATGAGATTAATAACCTTTTCGCGCCGACATATATATTTTTTTTATTTAAGTATTATCATTAAAAATAAGATGTTAGTAGTTTTAAATAGTTATTTAATGTAAAAGTTTAACTGCCACACTCAGTCATTCATTAAATTATGATTAATTAATCATTGACTTGTGATTAACTGCCGCACTCAGCCGCATGTATTAAATTATATTATTTAATTATTAATTAATTAATTATCATTAAATCTATTAATTGAATGTCATTAATGTACAAACGAAGCGTTAGCTTCTGAGAATGAAACTTTTTAAAATCCAAGATTAAGTCGTTAAGTAACGATTAGCGACTCTGAGTGCGGCAGTAAGTTTATTACTCCTTCACGCTACAAAAACTGAGTTGATTTGTCTAAAGTCGAAACCAAACAAATAGGTAGATTAAATTGGGGTGATTGTGTGTGATTTTGAAATCACTGCCTTTAATTAATAATATGATTATTTTAAAACGAATAGCCCGAAAATAGTTAATCTATGCCTGAACCAAATAAACATTTTTACAATTATTGTCTGTCTAAGTAGGTATCTACCTATCTGTTTTTACGTGCTTATTTTCTTAACAGGCATGTAGAGGATTACATAACATAAAGATTATCTTTATTTTTTATAATCCTATGAAAATAAAGAAAATAAATAGTTTTTGCAGTTTCTGTATCAGTTAATTTCACCTAAACATGCTAACAGCGCGGCGTAAGCAGTAGGGTGTAATTGAAGTTTTGCATCTATATTATAGGTATTCCCGAACAAAAAACTGGTGTCTTCAGTTTTCAATTTGTCTTAAAATTACTAATAACTTTGATACTAGACAGACAGAACTCAATACAGTTAGTCATATTTTATTACCCAAGAAGTACTAATATGTTACTCAAGAAGATTGTACCTAATTAGGTTTTTTAACAGCAAAACTTATATATCTAAAACTAAACTAAAAACTAAACTATATTCTAAACTTTATTTTAATTAAACTATATTCTCGCACTGTAGGTACACCAAATAAAGTTAAGATTTAAATTATTTATCTATCAAAATCTTTAAGAGCACAAGCACGGTAATATTATCTGTATACAGTATTGTAACTTCATACAAACGGACGAAGCGCGAGCTATGCCTACGCGCCTCGATCTCGGTAAGCGCTCGGTACGCAGACAGTCGCGACTGTGCCGCAGTGACGAACGGACGGTGTTATGTTTTTTAACAATAACTGCGCAATTTTTTTACTAAAAATAAGTTCAAGTACATATTTAATATGACGAGGAGGATATATTGTGCTGTTTTTGGTTGCATGAATTCGTCAATAACGCATCCAGAGATAACTTTTTTAAAATTACCTGGAAACTCTGAAAGGTAAGACTCTAAAATAATTTTACTTACTAGTAGGTAGGTACAAAATGTGTGTATTTTTAATGGATAAGGTATTTCCTTTTATCTCCCGAAAAAAAGATGTCTGGATTAATAAATAAAGTGAATAGAGTAAAGGAAAGTGATTGACACGAGTGAAATAGGTAGTTATAGGCGGTTCATGAATCACGATACGGTACGTACGCTTGTGTTAAAACCTCGGGGCATGTGTGTTTTGTTTTGTTAGTTTGTATAATTCAATGAAAAGACGTGGTATTTTATTATTAATAATACAGCCGACTCTCGTTGATTCGAAACTCGAGGGACTATTACGAGATATAATAAGGGAAATATTACGAATTATCGAGTGTTTGAAATATCAAATGGTTCGAAATTTTTAAGAGAAAATAAATAAAATTTCAAATTATTAAGTGTTGATGTTTTTGATGCTTAGAGTAGACGCGAACTCTTTTGCTTTTTCCTTTAACAAGTTTCCGCTAATAGACACTTTTTGTCCTCTACACTGCTGCTATAACAACATATACCACTAAAAACCGTTTTTTTCTCTCGGTATTTCGCATTCTCTTCGCATTTTTATTGAACACTTCCTATTTAATTCACAAAGTATTTTATTTGTTTATATAAAAAAAAGTATATTTACAATCACAAAACTAAATGGAAACACAAAGTAGGCAAATGTAATTAAAATGCTGGAGGCGGGCAGCCCTATCGCATGTTTACGTACCGCGCGGCTGTAGGCATTTATGTCAAAGATACGGCCGAGTTACAATACTGTATACAGATAATATTACCGTGGCACAAGTGAGTGTTACATGAAAACAGTGTTTGTGAAATAGAAAAACTTTTCCGTGTTTTTGTTTCTGAAACGATCTAATCAGGCTGTAAACACCCAATAATTATGGCTCGTTATTTACATTAGCAAGTACAGAGGTGTTTGTGCTGCCTACTACCTACCATAATAACAATGGAAACATTCGTGAAGTAGGAAACAATTAGAATTATTTTGCTATAATCCGCCAACAGAAATAAAAAAAAGCAGGATTATACCAAAATAATTCTAACCTTTTCTTGCTAATCATGAACTTCCGCAAAGTCGTTACTTTATACTATATATGTATATGCTCGTTTAAAGATATTAGATAGATGAAAATTTGGCGCTGAAATCGACTAGCCGTCATATAAACGAATTCAGAAAGAACGACTATGAATCAAAGTTACGTATGACTCAATTTAGCCCCTAGGGTAATAAATAGTAATTTTTTTATTGTTGTTCATTCGTCCCTATTTAGGACAGGCAAAGATCCATGACCACAAGGTTTCTTGATTTTTTTGTCGCAATCCACAGAGTACCAAATTAATGCGATCCTATACAAAAAAATACTCTGACACGCAATTAATAGGTAGGTACTACAAGTTCGCTTCAAGTTGGCCGCTACCTCCAGTCGCATTTCCCCGCGTCGCACCTCAAGTCAGACCCGCGTTACAGATAACAACGTATCGCTCGCCATCGTCACTACAGTGTTTTTCCAAACTTTTGTTATTGTTTATTGGGCAGCGTTCGGGAAGCTCCGCGATGTCTTCTCGTCCAAAATTCCTCAGTGCCTGAAGACTAAAGTCTTCGAACAGTGCGTGTTGCCAGTGATGACTTACGGATCCGAGACATATTCGTAAGCAATGGGCCTCATAAGAAGGCTCAGGGTACCGACATAGCTCAGCGAGTCGCGAAACTGAAGTGGAAATGGGCGGGGCACATAGTTCGAAGAGCTGATGGTCGTTGGGGTCCCAAGGTTCTGAAGTGGCGACCCCGCACCGGGAAACGCAGTGCTGGCAGACCCCCCACTAGGTGGACCGACGACATCAAACGAGTCGCAGGGAGCCGCTGGATTCAAGCGGCGCAAGGCCGAAGCCTGTGGAAGTCCATACAAGAGACTTTTGCCCAGCAGTGGACGTCTATAGGTTGATAAAGAAGAAGAAGACAAATTGAAATAGAGGTAAAAGTGAAAATTTTTTAACAATGTCAAGTGGAAATGAAGATGCTAACATGAAAATAGAACAAAAACGCCAAGAAATAATCCAAAATCTGTCGCCACTCGCCGTCGAAATCACGTGCTATTTAAATAAAGTCATACGAAAACTTTATTAGCTGGAGAAATGATAAAAGTGTGCATTCATTTGCGGAACGAGTTTTTCCGTATCTATTTTGATGAAGATTATCTAAAAAATCTTCCGTCGCGCGTCGTCTCTTTGGAGCATTTAATATCAAAAATTGTTCCAACTGTACTTTTCATTAATTTTTGTTATTATTAATACACCGTTTTTTAAACTTTGAACCTGGTAATTTTATTTTCTCGCTTTCGAAGTGAAAAGCAGAGTGTTTAACTCGGGACTAAACCCATTGGGGGACACTTGTCTCTAATAAAATTTAGCACTTTAAAATATCATATTTCACAAACGGATCCCTGAATCGAAAAATGGTGTTCCCACACCCACAATATTTTTGAAAGACCTAACAATAGTCTCTGAGCTAAACCGCGGACGGACAGACAGACAGACAGACAGACAGACAGACAGACGGACATGGTGAAACTATAAGGGTTCCTTGTTTACTACGGAACCCTAAAAAGGCTTAATTTATACTAAATTAATTGGAATATTAAGTTTTCAATATGAAATGATTCTGTCGTTGGCGCTCAGATGAAATTGGATTCTCGTTTGAGCTGCGGATTCAATTAAAACTGTTTTGTTTTTATTCTTGTGTTTCACAAAGGACATCTAGGTTTTATAGGAAAATGAACAATATTTTTGTTTACTTTTCAATCGCTTGCGTTAGTTCAGTGTGGTAGATATTAGTAACAAGTCTGTTAGATTTACGGATGAAACACCTGCAGTCAGGAGATCTTTTAATACGAGTATAGGTAGATATTATATATGTAACAACTTTTCCGTCTTATTTCTTTCATTTTTTTAACCAAATTTTTCTTAAACAAAGGAATAGCAGGTACGTATGGGAAAACTTATGTGATCAATTATGGCGTAGTTAAACAGAATTTATGGATCTATTAGTTTGCTTCCTTCATGGTATACTTACAATAAATTATGTATAAGTATGGATATTGATTTTTACTTTTCGCTTTTCCTAGAGTAAGAATCCTTTCTATAAATTAACATACGAAGTCCTTTTTTCGCCTCACTTCACTTTTTTTTGCTTCACTTTTGCTTATTTTCTAACCGACTTCAAAAAAGGAGGAGGTTCTCAATTCGTCGGAATCTTTTTTTTATGTATGTTATCCGATTACTCGAAGACGCCTGAATCGATTTGGATTCTCCAAATCGATTCAGGCAAATCGGAAAAGTCGGAATCTTTTTTGTTTGAAAGGGTATACTTTCCAGGTTGACCACCTGACCATTTAAGTTTTATCGAAATCGGTCGGGCAGTATGTAAAAAAAATCAACAATAAATACAATACTTGGCGCGGGTGTTTAAAGTCAGTATTTTAAATAGAATTTTTATATTAAATTATTACATATTGCATTTTAGGGAAAATCGCGTTAGCTTCACTCTCGCTCTGTTTGCATGTGGAAATCCTTCTCTCCCACAGATCTAGAAGAAAACCGCTTGAAAAGGTTGAGGACCTCATTCGGTGATTTCGAGCGAGCGTGAGTGCTATTCCGATTGACTTTTTTAACCGACTTAAAAAAAAACAAAAAGAGGAGGTTCTCAATTCGACGCGTATTTTTTTTTTATTTTTTTTTTGTCGATGTTACTCCCTAACTCCGTCAAATCTGAACCGATTTCAATTTTTTTTTTTCATTTGAAAGGACATACCGTCAGGTTGATCCCACTTATATTTCGATTTTTATCATACTCACAAACGTGTCTATTTTAGAGTGAACTCAAATAAACTTAAGTAATTATTTTATTCACGAAACAAAATAGTTACTCTTATCGTTGTTCTACTGAAAATAGAGTATCACGCGAGGTTCTACATATTTTACAGAGAGTAACCCAATGGTCAATGATCCCCGTCCAGTGACCTGAATTGCTTTTACTCAATTGTAACAGGGTTAATACCCGTCTTCTGTCCGTTGGGCAGCTACAACAGTATCAATCGATATTCATAAATACAGTCGACGCTTCTAATTTGCACAGGATAGGTTCATTCCGTAAGATGGTAATAATTTATTTTGCGTATTATGGGACAGAAGGAATGCATGGCCAAATTGCTGGTTGCTACGGCGCATAACAGTCGATTATGCCTAGCTAAGCAACGTTGCCAAAGTCGGTAACTGAATGATACAATTTATTACATACATTTATTGATACATTGATAATTTGATACATAAAAAGTAGTCCCTACCCTCTGCGCTAGGAAAACCTAGAAGGTAGTTCCTTCCAGCAATAATATATAATTATGAAAAGCTTAAGCTAACACTGTGTGTGTGTGTGTGTGTGTGTGTGCGTGTGTGTGTGTGTGTGTGTGTGTGTGTGTGTGTGTGTGTGTGTGTGTGTGTGTGTGTGTGTGTGTGTGTGTGTGTGTGTGTGTGGGTGTGGGTGTGGGTGTTACTATACCTACTATGTTTATTTGTCTTGTTTGTGCGCGCAAAAATATTTTAATATTTTTAAAATATCCTCTGTTTCACCATACCCCTTGGACGATAGCCAGGCGTGGGCGAGCTACTTTGAACTTGGCCTTTTCATTTAAGTATTTAATATAGCTTGCACTCCTAGTGACGTAATTTGATTTATACAAAGAGAACTGATGTTGGAGAAGCTGTGGCTTTTATTTATTCGGTTCGATTCCTTATTCCGGAGAAGAGCCAGCAAGTCCATTTCAAATAATGCATTTGAATAATATATACTTAGTATACTTAGATTCGAAATACCGTTGCGTAATTACATTTTTTCTTCTAAACATTTCTGCAGTAAGAACAGGGACTAAAGTGATAGAGAACGGGTAGTACTTTTAATACAATCATTAAGAAACAATCAGGCAATTTTGTGGTTGACCTAGTATAATTAATAATTAATAATACGTTAGTTTTATTTAATTATCCCCAATTTAATCATTTTAATCTTCAAGATTACTAAAATACTAATAAGCATTCTTAGGTTTTAAATATCATCAAAATTTTTTCGATGTTTTTTCAATGGCAAAAACACACTAAGGTCCGTGTAATTTGTAGGTATATTTACAACCGTAAGAGCTTTGTTTACTATGTATTAACCAATGTTCTATGTAGTAGGTACCTAGGTACGTGGTAATAATAAAATATAACTGTCAACAAAAAGAAAAAAAATGTAAATTAGGTAATTAAGTAAAGAATTTCATCAAATGAATGAAGAAATACGAAGCAATAGGTAGGTCCTACCTGTAGGTACCTCCAAATTCTATGTGCAGCATAATTTATTTTTTACTAGGTAATTACCGCTGAATGAAAATTCATGCACCTAACAATTGATTTTGAAAGGTTCAAAACTGCTATCAAATCAACGACAGGACCTCGTGCCATTAGCGAACTAAGCACCAGCTGTCTTCATTGATAGGGAGTATGATTTTATTCCTTTGCCTTTAAGCACAGAATATATAATAGTACTACGTACCTTAAGGTGGATTATACGAGTCTGCCCGCGAAATTCAAATTTAAGTAGAATTATCATCTTAAGTAAAAATTTTTATGTAAACCTGTGAAGATGATAATTCTACTAGCGCAATTAGAATGCCATCAGCCTAGTTTGTCGTATTAGTTTACAAATTGCGAAAACGAAATTAAATTTGAATTTCGCGGGTAGACCCGTATAATCATCCTTAATAGAAATGTTCAGTGTGAACGCGACAAAATTACTTTGCGGAATTTGCCTCATAGTCCGAGTCCACCATCATCACACCATCGCAAGTCTCGAGTTGAGGCAGAACGGAGGATAGCGGCGGGATCTTTTCTAATTTTATCCCCCATTCTAATCGATACTTCCTAGCTATCCGTGCCGTCTAGACAGCCATATACAGACCCACTCTTTTATTTATACCTACTACCTACATTTAAACGACGCATCAGGTGTCGGATGCTCTTATCTCTTGCTCTACATAAAATATTATCTTGATACATCACACAGTAAAAGACACACGTCGTACTTTGTTAAACAGTAAATCTATATCAGGTTATGGTCAATAGAGGTTTACGTATATTTTACAGTAAAAATAAAACCAACGCGAAAATTATTTTAGTTTAATTAAAAAGGGGGAATATCGGGAGTTTCAAAAAATTTCAAAGTAAGATACTTAACTGATTTTAAAAATTCCAGTTATGTTGGGCCATTATTATACACAACTGTTCCTTTCATAGTTACGTAAATAATCGACTGTGACAGACGGACGGACGGACGGACGGAGAAAGTCTCACCATAAGGGTTCCATTTTTACCATTTTGGTACGGAACCCTAAAAATTACATAGACGCCGCAAGAGAGCTACGGATCGACGTGATTTTTTGCATGGACTGTATAGTTGAGGACCTGGAGAGTGACATAGGCTCCTTTTTATCCCGGAAAATCAGAGTTCCCGAGGGATTTTAAAAACTAAATCCACGCGGACGAAGTCGCGGGCATCACATCAGTTCGTTACATAAAAAAGGAGGACATCCTTATATTATAGAACTAGCTGACCCAGCGAACTTCGTACCGCCAACTTATCTATATAAATAAAACAAATAAACTATCCCAATCCAAAAAAACTATCCTATCTTTTAAGTTGGACCAAATTACAGATAGTTACGAAGTTTGATTAAAATCGGTTAAGTAGTTTAGGAGTCTATCGCGGACAAACAACGCGACGCGTAATTTATATATATTACTAGCTGATGCCCGCGACTTCGTCCGCGTGGATTTAGTTTTTAAAATCCCTCGTGAACACTTTGATTTTCCGGGATAACAAGTAGCCCTTGTCCTCAACTATAGTACCCATGCAAAAAATCACGTCGATCCGTGGCTCTGTTGTGGCGTGATTGAAGGACAAACCAACAAACAAACACACTTTCGCATTTATAATATTCATCATTCATCATCATTAACAACCCATCAACGGCTCACTACTGAGCGCAGGTCTCCTTTCAGAGAAGGGTTATAGGCCATAGTCCACCACGTTGGCCCAATGCGAATTGGCGGACTATTTATAATATTAGTATGATTAGAATATTAAATTGCATAGGAAAACACTGTAGCATTAAGTCTATACGATGTATTACCTCCATACCTACTATGTAGTATGTAGGTATAATGATCGTTTGGCAAAATCTGACGCCTTTGGAGTAGTTTGACTTTGACAAAATAGGGCTCTCCACGATGGCTATATACGTTCAAGTATGCTTGCCAGCTTAAGATGAGCCGTTCATTCAAAGTATCTTGTAGATTCCGGGGTTCAAGTTATTTGGACCTTATACTGAAGATCGTGATGTCTATAATTTCTGAACTACGAAATTGACGACCTTGAAATAATTACAGGAAAATCTCTAAAGAACCTGCTTTCTAACAAAAAAAGAATGGATTAAATCGGAATACGCCTTAATGAATTACAGCGATATGCACATTTGGACTTTCATCCCCTCTCCCAAGGGAACCGTGCTGAATTTCGGGATAAAAAGTATCCTATATTATACCTCGTAGTATTAACTTAAATCGTGCCAAGTTTCATTTAAATCCGTCCAGTAGTTTCGGCGTGATGCGCGGCCAAGATACAGACAGACAGACAGACAGACAGACAGACAGACAGACAGACAGACAAAAAATTAAAAAAAAATTGTTTTGGCTTCAGTATCGATTATAGAGTGCAATCAAACAAAAATTTTCAAAATATCTTCAATGTACAGAATTGGACCTGTTACAGTTTTATTATATTATAGATAGATATAGATTTTAAAAAGTTCTCTATCAGAGTCATCACTCTTCATTATTACGTGTGAATGACAGCTTGTTTAGAGAATAAATGTTAATAATAATTAGATAATTAATAATATTAATCTAAAACTAAGAAATATGATAGATTTCAAATAATATATGGCCATAAAATAAAAAATGAGGTAATTTCCCGCATATTTGTACCTACCTCATTAACGTATCTGATAATAAGCAATGCAAAATAAATAAATATAAGTTCCAATTGCCATCCTCACATAAACGTTTAAGTATCTAGACTCTAACTCTAGACTCTAGAGGATGACTGAAAGTCTGCAATTCTGTACACTTAAAATTTTTGAACAATAGGTGTAAGTATAGAAAAAAAATCAAGAAAAAAAATTCCTAAGTTTCAACGTCTTTTGATGTTAATTTAATAAAAGTTAAAGTGCGTAAGTGTACTGTTCCGTTTTTAAAGTAACCTGCATCTGTAAAGGTTAGGTTAGTAGCATAGAGAAAAGTAAGTTAAACTAGCGGCACGCTATGATGGCCGGTTTGACACATTACAATAGTGATGTGGAATGTCAATTTATTCTCGAACAAAAAACAATTTAGTTTTGTTTTTGTACCTGATTAAATAGGTTTAATAAAACAAAAATGTATATGTTTATTTAATTTATTTGAACGAACTGAATATTTGAATGAAAATGAATATACATACTTTATATGCACACAAGAAACATATGAATACAAAAGATACCAAAAAAGGTGCCACAAAAGGCCATAATTAATCAGATTCGTCCATACTACTATTTTCACTGTCGTCACTGCTATCATCACCTACATTAATAATTATATGTTCGTTTTCTATAATATTATCTATTTTCCCTTATTAATTTAACAGTTCTATTCACAACCTTTTCCCAGTCTCCTTTAGTCACATGTTCACAAGCTTCTTCTAATAATTTTAGCATTTTTTTTGTGGTAAATGGGGGTTCTGTATTGTGTCTTGCAGCATATCCCTTAATTTGAGCCCACACCAACTCAATCGCATTATACTCACAATGGTAAGGCGGTAACCGTATAACTCTGTGCCCATGTTCTAATGCTATTTCGTCAATGACGTATCGGATCTTGGTTGGTTTGTTTTCTTTTAAAAGACGTACTAATTCCGCTTTTAACATATTCATGTTTGCATCTACGCCATTTTTACGAAGCCATGCGACGATATCAGCTTTCTTTTGGGATTGGGCAGGTGGCTTGTCAATTTGCATCGAGTGGTATGGGGCGTTGTCCATAATTATAATAGATGGTTCAGGGAGGCTACACAACATTGAGGTAAACCATTCAGTAAACTTTTCTCCATTCATGTCTTCATGATAGTCTCCAGTGGTTTTTGACGCAAAAGCCATGAGAGAACCTTCGACAAACCCGTTGATGGTTCCGGCGTGACAAATTATAAGTCGCGATCCTTTTCCTACAGGAACTTTGGAAGTAGATGCTGCTGTGTCATCGTTCCAAGAACGGCCTACAGTATGGTTAGCATTAAGCCATGTTTCATCCAAGAACACAACATTTTGCCAATTTTTGATTTCTTTCACTTGCCGTAAAAAAGTATACCTTGCCATCGCTATATCAAATCTTTCCATCAATATTTTGCGTTTGTTACATTTTTTGTATCGAAATCCAATGGTCTTCAAAATCTTCGTTAAAGAACTTTCCCCACCGAAGAATAATCCAGCTTCCTTCAGTGAATGCACCAACTTTTTTCTTGTTGGATACTCCTTCTGTAAATAGTAGCCGTAAACATGTCTTCGGATAGCATCGGCATCAAAGCTATCGATGCCTACGACTGGTTTTGCTCGTTTTCTCTTTTTTGGTGTGTGAAGTTTATTTTCTTCTGTGCCAGTCTCGCCATATTTTTTTTTAGTTATCCGTCTAACAGTTCGTTGTCCAATATTAAGCGCATCAGCTACGCGTTCAACCACTGACGTTATAGGTAAAATTGGCCCTCCATTTTGAGCTTCACGATCGAAATAGTTACGAAGGCGTATTACGAACTCACGTGTCTGACTATTTAGAACAGTTCTCTGCGTACGTTCGGTCATATCGACGAAATCCACAACAAAGGGCTTGAACAGAGTCCAAATTAACGAGCAAGGGTCAACAGTAATGCAGTATCAATATTTGAAATCCAAAGCCAGGTCAAAACTATATCACAATCGCATTGCACTGACAGTTTATACTTTTCGAAGCAACGTCAATTCGAAACTGCTTTGTTTTGCATTGAGCATTGACGCGAGTTTGCCGGAGGTAGTAGTTGTGCTAGCCAGCGATCCTATGTGACGATCGTATTAGATTCCATTTTTAAAAATTTTCAATTTAGAAAACCAAATGCCGAGTTGTGGTATATATCATATAAAAATAAAAATTTTACCTTTTGTATGAAACAGCTGATATTTTTTTGCGATTTCAGAGGTTTGTCCACATAGTGAAAATTGTTCATATTTACAAGTACATTCACCCCTTAAATGGTGCAAACTGATTTTTCTACACTTGTATACATTTTAGAAATCAATTTAATAAATAAATTTTGAGTCCTAAACCTAAAACTACATTCGATAAAATTATGAATCTCTGCACATCACTATCGTCAATAAAGTAATACAATTATTTCCTTCAAAGTCGTTATCAATTAATACGGAACTTCATGAGCGGACAAACGTCAAACCGGCCATCATAGCGTGCCGCTAGTTTAGTAGGTAAATCGAGGTGTTGGGTGCACCACGAAGATTTACGGTAGTACGGTAGGTACCATAAAATATTTCTGTATAGATAAACTAAATCATTCATCTTCGAATGAAGTGACACATAATACCTATTATAATATCGATCGAGCACTTGAAAAGTTCATTTGATCAGGTAAAATTATGCATAAATTATCATAGTCAAAATTTCTATAGATAAAATAAGATAATTGTTTACCTACCTACTAAGCGGATTGGGAGGGGAGTAGGTACTTCATATCAATGACCTATCCCATAAAGTCCTTTACGAAACTTCGTAGTTACATTACAGTAAAGTACTATTACTATTATTACTAGTATTTACCTACTCATTTAGAAATTATATAATATTATCTAAACTTACTAAGCATATATTTTTGTTACTGGTTGACCTCCATGGTTAAAATTATTATCATTAATTAAGAAAAACACTAACGGATTTTAATTTGTAGGCTAACTTTAAAATTTTTGTTTCTTAAATTGCTGATGCCCGCGACTTCGTCCACGTGGATTTAGTTTTTTAAATCCCTCGGGAACTCTTTGATTTTCCGGGATAAAAAGTATGTATAAATATGTAACCTATGTCACTCTCCGGGTTCTCAAATATACCCATGCAAAAAATCACGTCGATCCGTATCCCTGTTACAGCGTGATTGAAGGACAAACCAACAAACCAACAAACACACTTTCGCATTTATAATATTAGTATGATTTTCAATTTACAGGTGCGTAAAGTAAAAGTAACATTTTGATACTCACTCTATTTCATACCTAGTACCTACCTTAGGTAACAATAAACTACTTCCACGATACCTAACAACATTGTATGGCAACCTCGAACTTGACTGATTAATCTTATCTAGGGATCGACATTCTCCAGGAGGTCAGTCCTTACTCCTTACCATTAAGACGCCTGTCTGTGAGGTTATCTTCCTCGTCCCACCACGGCTGCTCTGGAGCCCTACGCGGCTGCCTGTCAAAGTTCCCATAGTACTGAAACTCCATGACCAGCACAACACCGTTCGGTCACTCACTCTACAAATTCTTTTTTGCACGAAAAAAAAATCAGACAGACACACCAAGTTCTGATTGATGTCTACGTGAGACTGATTTGTTTATAACTGAGTCGAATGAGATAAAGATGAGTCGACCGGCACTTTATAATTAAAATACGGTTGCAGTACAAGTTCACATGGCCACTGACTGATATAGGAATAAGAGTAATGTACTGCCGCGTTTGAACGAACGATATTGCCTTGCCTGCTCGTCCGGAGATTCTAAAATGTTTTATCGGAGCTGTGTGAACGAGTGCATGCAAACACTATCAGGCGCTTTTGCAAATAAGAAAATTCATTTTCAAGAGACCTGGTTTACTTCGTTGAAGGTGATATAGAGAGGTGAGATTTTGGTGTTTATTTAGTAGATAGAGCAGGTATTTTAAGATGATAATATTATAGATACGAAGGTTTGGCTGCCCCAATTTCGTGAAAAAATTGATTGTGATGGTTAATAATGTTGGAACAGACCAGCATCCAGACGATTGGGTTACAGTGGACTAATGACAGATTTTCAATACATAATCTTTCAGAACGGCAAAGTTATTTCTCGGCTAAAGGGCCATAATTTAATTACTAACGATACGGTTTTTATCCTAAGGAGATCCTCTACGTAGCGAATACCGACACTGCGCATTGAAGTGGCAAAGACGCGGGCCGCAAAAAAAGAAATGCCTCAGCCGCTGAAGAGAATAGGATGGAATAGAAATATTTTTTATTGGAATAAACTTTTACAAGAGTGCTTTCGCATAGTCAAATGAATCCACCACTGTGCACTGGTTCGGACTGCCCTTCCTAGTTCCTACCGAGAAGAACCAGTAAGAAACTCTGCGTTTGCTCTTTTTCAATAAAGTTCACAATAGGTATAGTTCTTGCAATTCACGAGGGCGACTGACTTATGTTTGTGTGTGTGTCGTATCTGTATAAGTGTTAGCGAGCGCAATGCTCGCGCCTGCCCGCTACCACCTGGCTTTGACAGGCACGCACACTTATGCAATGTGCATGTACACGAAGTAACGACAAGTAAAGCTCACTCGCCTTCGTGCATTGCAAAAACTTTACTATGCTATGTATGCAGTGTATGCAGTGTTTCCACAATAAGGGGAAGTTCTAAAAAGGCATACTTACAAATCAATTCATGTTAAGATAGGCAGACAGAAATTAGCCCCCATTCCCGCCGGAGAGCACAGTAAATGATTTAATCTGATCTGAGATCAACCTAATACGAGTGTAAATTGAAAATTTAAAACACCCCTGACATGAGAAGCTATGGCTGTCGAAGTTATCAATTAATTGTCATTTAACGATATACTGGCACGCGTGAAGAACTTAATCGAGTAATCATACACCAAAAATGCCTTACATCATTTTGGAAAAGAGCTGATACTCTTACACTGCTGGACCGATATTAACCAAACATAGCTAAGAACCGAAATCGGTCCATCCGTTTGAGAGCTACGATGCCACAGACAGACACACACACACACACATACATACACAGACAGACACACACACACATACACAGACAGACAGACAAACATTGACTTCAAACTTATAACACCCCTCTTTTTGCGTCGGGGGTTAAAAATGGAGTCCAGTATTAGCTTAGAGCTAAATGTCAAACTTGTAAAAGTATTTTGTAATTATATATTTTTTACGTAATTTTTAATCATAATCTTGTTGGTTTCTTGAAAAATAAAAACAATAAAATATAAACCAAGCGAATTGATAGTTTATTATTACAAGAGTTTAGTATCATAGAGTTACAAAGCTGATGGTCTTCACGTTTGAAGCGCACAGAAATCTATACTGAATAACTAAATAAATTATACTCGTTCGTTCAAATTAACGTACTGCTGCAAATAAGAGCGTCCTACGTGTTAAATGAAAGTGTAACTCTTAACCACTTACAGCACATTGAACGGATAAATAAATAAAAGGCATACATACATAAAAATAAATGTTTTGTGAAATGCTTATACTAAACACATCTCAATGCAAAAATACTCAATACAAAAAATAGAAAAATAATTGATACTGATCTTCAAATAAAATTGTTTACGACGTTCTAACAACACTAACTGCCGCACTCAGAGACATTCATTAAATTATACTTAATGAATCATTGACTTGTGATTAACTGCCGCACTCAGCCGCATGTATTAAATTATATTTAATGAGTCATATATCATTAAATCTATTACTCACTGAATTGTCATTAATGTACACACGAAGCGTTAATTTCTGAGAGAGTGAAACTTTTAAATCCAAGATCTCGTCGTTAAGTAACGATTAGCGACTCTGAGTGCGGCAGTAAAACTTATATATTTTCCGCAGGGTAAATTGTGATAAAGTTTTAAAGTATCAGTAGTATTAATAGTATAGCTAAATAGAATTAGTATCAATGATATCTATTATTAATTATTATCAATAAAAATTTAAAAGCAAACATAAACCTGTAAGGAATTTGTTAATATTTCAGTGGGTTTGGGTTCTTTGGTTGAGAAATAACGAAGTCCAAATTTGACAAATGTTCGGTTTATTGAACAGAGTTTCAAAAAGTACCTTTGAACATTTCGATAATACTTGTTTCTTAACAAAACTCTCGCTAAACAATCTACTTATTGCTGCTCAATACTTTCTAGTTTCTTATAAACGAGATAACAATTTCGGAGCACGTTTTCCTTTTGCCATTCAATTTTGCTCTGTCACTGTCAACTTTGACTCTATATAAAACAAAAGTAAAGTGTGAAGTAAGAATAAGGTCAAGGTTGGTTGGGTTTGGTTAGCTGTCAATTATTGATCAATTCTCAACACTCCTCCTTGATCAATTTACAGCGGAGCGTCTCAAAAACTCTTCTGTTGAGTGGCTTGGTGAGAATGTCTGCAATCTGTTTGCTGCTCTCAACGTGTTGCAGTGTCACAGTGTTGCCGACGTGTTGCTGGATGTATTTTCGTGGTATCTCAATGTGTTTCTTTCCTCTGGTCGTCTTTCCTTCGTGAGCATTCTGTAACATGTGTATGGCTGACATGTTGTCGACTTTCAGGATGATCGGCTGATCACTTTTCAGGATACCAAGTTCCAGTGCGATTCGTTTGATCCAGCACACATCGTCAATCACTGACACCGCAGCTCGGTACTCGGCTTCTGCAGTTGAAGTCGCTACCAGACGCTGCTTTTGTGAATACCAGATTACTGGTCCTCCTCTCATCACTAATACTCCACTCGTCGACTGTCCTGTCTCAGAGTCTCCTCCAAAGTCTGAGTCGGTGTAGGCCACGAGTTCAGTGTCTCCTCCGAAGTGGATTCCAGCTGTCACTGTCCCTCTCAAGTACTGGAATACACGTTTCACCATTGCCTGGTGACTTTTCATGGGTTTGTTACAGAATCGACTGAGGTAGTTCACGGCGAAGCTGATGTCTGGCCGGGTGATTGTAGCTAAGTACAACAAATTCCCTATCGCCTCGCGATAGTTGTTGTTCGCCGGAAGTGGCTCGTCGTTCTTGAAGTCTGTCTTTTTGTTGATCATTCCTTGCTCAATGGGTGTGGATGCTGGGTTGCACTGTTCGAGTTTCATCTTTCTCAAGATCTTCTCCGTGTAACGAGGCTGATTTACAAAGATACCATCATGGTCGATCTTGATTTCCATGCCCAAATACGTTAACTTGTCCGGAGCTTTCTTGCTGAATGTGATCTGAAATTCTTTGCTTATCTCACCTAAGAGTATGTATATTTCATTTTCTTCTTTCCCAGCTATCAATCCATCATCCACGAAGAGTGAGAGCATAATGCTCTTGTCCTTGTTATAGTAGATACACGGGTCGTCATCTGTGTTGATCAGGCCTATCTTCTTTTCAAAGTGTGTGGTAACCCTCTTGTTCCACATCCTTGGGGCTTGTTTGAGCCCATAAAGACTCTTATCTAACTTGCAGATTTTTCCTGATCCGTCGTCGAACCCTTCAGGCTGGTTCATATAAATGTCTCGCTCCAGATTTCCATACAAGAATGCAGTTTTCACATCAAACGATACTAACTTCATTTTCTCTGACGCTGCGTGGCTCAAAAGTAGTCGAATCGATGCATGGCGGGCTACTGGGCTGAAAGTTTCCGCGTAGTCCACTCCTTCTTTCTGTTCAAATCCCCTTGCCACGAGTCTGGCCTTGTATCTCCCGTCTGCCTTCTCTCGAAGTACCCAACGACAAGTGATCGGCTTCACTCCTTCTGGACAGTCCACCAGCTTCCAAGTTTTCATTTCCATTAACGAGTCGTACTCCTCCTGCATTGCTTGCCTCCACTTCTCATCTTTGAGTGCCTCACTCACCGGGATGTCTTCAGTTTCACCAATCATGGCTACTTTTGCACTATTTCCTCCACGACGTGAGTCAAGTATGCAATCTCTCAGTCTCGGTGGTGGTTGCAAGGTTCGACGATCTCGCAAATTTCTCCTTCCTTGCTCTTCTGCTGGCGGTTGTGTCTCATTTTCGTTGTCGCTTGGCTCCTCAGCACTTTCTCCAGTTCTCCAGGTCTCGTCTTCTGCCTCTGACTCACTGCTGCTTTCTTCTTGCTTCTCAGGTATGCCCTCTGGTGTCGATGTCTCAAGTTCAGTGCCTTGCCTCAGTCTGATCTTTTCCTCGTCGAAGATAACATTGTCTTCGCTGATGACATCTCTCTTTTCTTTCAAATAAATCCTGTAGCAGGGTGAATCAAAGTCATAGCCAACCAGAATTCCCTTTTCTGATTTTCTATCTATCTTGCCTCTCTTCTGTGCTTGCGTCAGCACATAACACTCGCATCCAAAAGGTCGCAGTTTCTCAATCTGCATCTTCCTTCCAAACCAAAGTTCTGCCGGACTTTTCCCTGGTACGTTGCTGGTTCCAGTCTGGTTGATCGTGAAGATGGCATGGTTCATTGCTTCTGCCCACAGTCTCTCGTCCAAATCGTTTGCATGTATCGCTGCTCTGGCTGCCTCGACAATCGTTCTCATCTCTCTCTCAACCCTTCCATTCTGCTCTGGCGTGTGTACATTCGTAAATGTGTGAAAAATTCCCAACTTGTCCATCATCTCTTTGGTTTTTGTATTCTTCAGTTCAGTGCCATTATCAGATCTCAGACTCTTCACTCTCCTTCCTAGCTGATTTTCAACAAGTCTTAAGTAGCTTTCAATTTTCTCTGGGGCCTCACTTTTCGTCTTCATAAAGTAACAGCTTCGGTAGTGGGTGAAGTCATCCTTAAACATGAGCCAATACTTTGCTCCTCCCAGCGATGGAATGTTCATCTCACCGGTGTCGACGTGTACGAGATCCAATGGCTGTTGGGCTGTCTTGGGGTTGGTTGGGTGTGAGGTTCGATGTTGCTTTCCATATGAGCACCCTGTGCACACATAATCATTCCAGTCATCGACATATTTAATTCCTTTTCTTTTCAGTATGTCCCTCACATACTTCACGTTTTGATGGGCGAGTCGCTCGTGCCAAACTTTGATTGACTGGACCATCAAACTTGTCTCTTCTTCTCTTCTGAGCATCATTTTGTAGAGATTTCCTTTGCGCTTTGCTATTGCCACAATTTCCCTGCCATCCTGACTGTAGAATGTCGATTCTTTTCCATTTGCCTTCTGTACATATCCCTTGTCTAGCATCTGACTTACTGAGAAGAGATTAAAGTTGAGATTTGGTACATAAATCACATCCTCAAGTACCACTGGATACCACTTTTGACCATCAAAAGCCTCCATCTCGATGTTCCCGACTGCAACGCCATCTAGCCTGGTTGCGTCTCCAATCACAATTGGAATCGGCTCGTCCAGTTCAACAAACTGTACAAACCATTCTCGATGAGACGTCATGTGTTGGCTGGCTCCACAGTCTTGATACCATGAAGTTGCCCTGTCCTTGGAGATGTCGTTGTCCACTGTCGAGAGTGCTGTAGTCACGAATGCTCTTTTTGGTGATTTCCAGTTTCCTGACTTATTTCCTTCTTCTTGGGATTCGCAATCTTTTGCGAAATGCCCTTTCTTCTTGCAGATGTTACATGAGTATTTCTTCTTGCAGTAGTCAATGTATTTTTGACACGGTTTTCCTCTGCACTCCTTGATCACGTGACCTTTCTTCCCACATTTGTAGCATGCGAACGATGACTTGTCCTGCTTGCCGTTTGACGACTGTCCCTGTTTCTCACGTTTTGCCATGAGAGCGTTGCTTGTGCTGCCCTCTGCATTTGTCGTCGTTTCCTTAAGTTGCTCGTCCTCGAGCCTCAGACGTTCGATGAGAGTTTCTATGTTCTTGGTTGGTCCGGTCACGTTGTTCCAGGAAGTTCTGAAATGCGCCAACTTTGGCGGTAGTACACTCAATATTCTCGTCATGACCCAACTTTGTCTGACAGGATCATCTTCGGTTGACACTTCTTCAGCAAGATCTAAAATCTCCATACAATTCTCTACTGCTGACTTACTTTCATCATATTCAAAAGTAAAGAATTTAATTCGGGACGTTTCTAAAGTTACATCAGTCTTTGTACCATATAAACTAGTTAACTTATCGATCATATCTTTGGCAGTTTTGCAATTTGCAATTTTGTTCGCAATTTTACTATTAACATTTAAACCTATCAACGTTTGCGCTTCAACATCTTTCTTTATCCAAGCTGAAACGTTTGCATCTGACTTAGCACCTGCTGGTCTGGGCTTTTCACCTGTTACAATGTCGTACAAGTCCTTATTCTTAAGTGCTAGGTTTAATTTAAAACGCCATGAAATGAAATTGACATTTCCCTGACTATCTTCGCTTAACATTTCCAACTGAGACTTCACAGTATCCATTTTGCTTTAAATTTTACAATTTGACTGACTTCTGACAATTTTTAAATAAACAAAATGAATTTTTAAACTTTCGTGACGATTTTCTGACTTAAAGGGACTTGCGTGTACGTAGCTCAACGTTGACTTTCTGTGCGGTGGCTGCTCCGATGTCGCTGACTTGTAGATTATGTCGGCCGTGCTGGTTCTGACACTCTGGACTGCTTTTCTCGACTTTACGTTTACTTTCCTGTCCTGACTTCCAAAGAAACCATTTCACAGCTGTCCTGGGCCTCATAACCTGTTAATATTTCAGTGGGTTTGGGTTCTTTGGTTGAGAAATAACGAAGTCCAAATTTGACAAATGTTCGGTTTATTGAACAGAGTTTCAAAAAGTACCTTTGAACATTTCGATAATACTTGTTTCTTAACAAAACTCTCGCTAAACAATCTACTTATTGCTGCTCAATACTTTCTAGTTTCTTATAAACGAGATAACAATTTCGGAGCACGTTTTCCTTTTGCCATTCAATTTTGCTCTGTCACTGTCAACTTTGACTCTATATAAAACAAAAGTAAAGTGTGAAGTAAGAATAAGGTCAAGGTTGGTTGGGTTTGGTTAGCTGTCAATTATTGATCAATTCTCAACAGAATTTGAATTAACGGGCGATATATGTAGGTAGCTATACGTCTACAAAATAAACAAGCAGTACTCACACCAGTATTATTAAATAATCCGAACATAGTGTCATGAACTGATCGTTTGTTTAAATTAAAGTCAACAGAGTAGGCTCTACCGCGCAATTACTTCGAAATACTACCGACTGGCTAATTAAATAGCGTATGAAACGACACTGACTTTGTACTGCAACTTATAACTTTTACAGTGCAGAAGTAAGATCGTTTCATGTTTTAAGCCTTCGTCAAATAGTTTGCGAGTGTGATAAAAATTTTCACATAAGTAGGTAGGTATACATAAGTAACATATATGCTAAATAAATAATTGTTTGTCCAGACATCAGCAAATAATATATTATAAGTAGCTACCCAAAAGTTCATCAGCCTGATATAAGGAGGTAAGGTAGGATCAAGGTAGGATACTTACTTGCTACGGGTTTCTCTCAGAATGTGTTTCTATCAAGTGCGGATTGGCAGACTTCCTTCCTTCGCTTCCTTTCCTTCCTTTGAGAACATTTGAAGGATAATTTAAATCTCAGGTAAAAATCTAAATATTTATTCCGTTTGGCCCAACTTGTGGCTCTTACGTCACACGATTATATTCTTTTCTATACTCTTATTATAACAAGTCAAGACTCTACCACAGTTTCGGAAAGGTATACGTAGGTATCTAAGTAGGTACCTACGCATAAACAACTCAGTCAGTACATATTAAAAAGTCCAGAATAATACTATGATACATAATTTTTATCGTTTCTACTTATTTGCTGAGTTTGCGATATACTCGTGTAACGTCATCGTGAAACTAATTTTCCACTTAATCTACCTACTCATATTTGCTTATATAAATTAATGTATTTAAAAGATTGAGTTCGTTTGCAACATTTTACATTTATCTTAAATCTCTTAAGTATATAGTAAAGTGACGAGTGTATGTAGATACCATCTTCCAACTTTTATTTCTACTGCCTACAAAAATAACAAGAGCAATAAAAAGTACATGTTTTACAAACAGGTATAATCTAAATATATGAAAAAGGTGACTGACTGACTGACTGACTGATCTATCAACGCACAGCTCAAACCACTGCTGGACGGATCGGACTGAAAGGCATCCGCTAAGAAAGGATTTTTGAAAATTAAACCCCTAAAAAATGGGGGTTTAAAGAATCTAACTTATCGTGAGTGAAGCCGCGGCAAGAGCTAGTAGAATATATTATTCTGAAAATAGCTTCATGTATGTACATGACTTTTCAGTCGAGCAAGATTATTTTTTACGTCAATCATGTTAAGCCGGTGCAAATATTATGCGGCAAATAGAGAAATAGCAATAAATAGTACAAACAGTTAAAGTGCTCGTGTATGAGAACAATGATTTACATGTGACTGACTCTATTGACATAAATTGACATTGTTGATTTTATGTTGACGATGATTAAAATTCTATTGTAGCAGTCACGCCGCAATGTCTTTGTCGGTTGCATTTCCACCGACGATGTGCGAGCGAAGCGAGAGATGTATCGCGGGAAACCCAATAGTAGGAGCGTTTCATTTTCCTAGTCTTTTCTACAGCCAAAACGAAAGAGTTCTAAGAGAAAATGAACTGATTTCAACATAATTTGGTTTCACACCCGTTTCTCGCTATTCATACTTCCACTCCGGTGGGACGGCAGCCTACAAATTTAGCCGTTAACCTTAATAAATAAAAATGTAACGTCGCCAAGTAAATGGATAGATCACAATCAGAGCGTAAAAACTCGAACTCTAGTTAAAAAATATTTTTTTTATTATACTTAAGGTTTAGGTGTTTAGAAAGGAGTTTAATCTAGCTTCAATCACGGAAAAAAAAGAATCTAAGCGTTGAGAAGTGAAAAAACTTGAGACGTGTCAATGGACACCCAGATGGAACGAAGTTCCTTTCGATTAATTAGTGAAGGAATAATTAGTGAAGGAATTGAATTTGGCATTGTGTTCAATATTTGCACACTACAATATTAGATCTTCATAGGCTTGTGGTTTCTACAGTCGCTAAACAGTTAAAGGTCGATGGTTCAAATCCCAGCTCGACAGACTAAATTTTCTATTTTCTATTTTATTTTAAATAATTTCTACATGTGGAATTTTTCCCTAACTTTTTATAACTATATTATTTTTTATAACTAATAAAAAATAATATAAGTTATATTATATAGGTTAATAATGTAAGTTTTATTGTGTTTCAATAAAATATTGAACACAATGCCAAATTCACATTCAAAAAAGTGTCGGTCCAATTTAGTCTGAATTTTTTCGGTCTAGCCCCCTTTCGCACCGCGCGATAAGGAACTACGTTCCAAAAAACCTACCTAGTTAGATAAAAATCGGTTTAGTGAAAATTGTACGCGATATAAACGGGGTTCGTAGCTATTTGCGAGCAGCTACGAGAGGAGCTACGAGAGCTACATTTTATTGTGAGGGTGAGTGGAGACGCGGCGAAAAACTAGTACTTATACGGTAAAATAATTACTTATTAATAAATTAATTTTTAATTCACTCAGTTCCACTACTAATTACTGGGCATAGTTCTTGAATGGATCGCCAATCAATAAAAAATACGGCGGTTCGTACTTAGCCTTTTGAAACAGTAGGGACTTAACAATATATAAAAGTGTATGTCTATAATCTATATCTTTTTGTCTGGCCAATGAACTTATTCTCGGTCAAAATTATTGTAAAAACCAAAACTCATCCGAAGACCTAACAACTGTTAGGTCTTCGGATGAGTTAGGTTATGTATCATTGAAATAGGTACGTGACATTTTTTTTCTAGAATAACAATTCCCGTGGGATTTTTAAAAAACCTAGCTCAACGCGGACACAGTTGCAGAGAAACTGCAGAAAACGTTTCCGAAAACGCGTAACCGACGAACGCAGCCGGGCGCTTACGACGTTCTTAGCTTTGGTTTTTCACATGTGAACCGGCTTCATCGTCATGTAGGGCAAGAACGCCTTATGCGCTATGCTCATCGTTTTGCTTACGCTTTTCTGCGAAAAAATAATTCTTGACCTCATAAGACAGCAGACGAAAAATAGTTTATTACTTATAGATAAATACTAATAATTGTACATTATTTTTTAATTTGTTTACCAAACATACAAATGAAAACAATGGCATATTGCTGTTGCAACTTGCAAGTATACATGTTGGTTTCAAATTTTCAATAGTTGATAAATTATGTCAGTCTGTTTGTTATCTTTTCACGGTTAAGTTGCTGATAAGATCTTGATGATGACTTAAACGGCCAAGAATCAAGATTATTCTTTTCACTGCGAGAAAATATCTTTATCCTACAGAAAAACAAATAGAAGTTGGTAAAAACTTATAAAAATGTAGGCAAATTGAAGCCTTAATAGCCTGACGGTTAAGAATCTGAAAGGTTGAATCCGATCGATTCGACCTCTCAGTTTTCAGTTCGATCTCCACCCGTTGCATCCCACTGCTAACTGAAGTTTTCCGCTTAGGTATTGGGAGGGGATAGTATATGTCAAGTAAATTCTTAAAAAGATGTCTTGAATTGAATTAATGAATCGAATGATTTTTTATTTTTCAAAAATTATGGTCATCTGAATAGCCATCTTCTAGGCAAACGTGTTCCACCTTAGGCCACATCATCACTTTCCATCAGGTGTGATAGTGGTCAAGCGTGTGCCTTTAATGTACTTATTAAAAAAAAGTCATAGAACAATAGTCGTTTAGCAGAAGTTGCCTGTGTGTATACAAGAAAAAAAAATTAAAATGTAGGGTTCCGTAGTTGCTAGTCAAAAATATTATTGCTGACCTAGGATAGTGCTTTTACTTTATTTATGAATATTGAATACATTTTGAGTTCTATAGTTTAAATACTATAAAATACTACAAAATATGCAACTTACACTACGTGTAATACCTAACTTAGAAAAAACAGATATAGGTAACTCCTTAACTATTGAACCCTACTTAGCCGTGATAGTTTTCCTATAAAATTCATTATATATGCTACTGCTGTGAATTTTTTCATATATCCTTTATACAACCATTTAGCTGGCAGAGGGGGGGGGACACTTGACTAATAAAATTTAGCACTTTAAAATATCATATTTCACAAACGGATCCCTGAATTGAAAAATGGTGTTCCAACACCCACAATATTTTTGAAAGACCTATTCAACGACACCCCACATTATGGGATAGACGAGAAAAGGAAAATTCATCCCCACTTTACATGTATACCCTAAAAAAAATATTTTTCACAATTCTATTTCACCACTTTGTTGGCGTGATTAATATTTATACCCCTGTCAAATTACAGATTTGTAGTACCAATCAATAGTCTTTGAGCTAAACCGCGGACAGACAGACAGACAGACAGACGGACAAACGGACGGACATGGCAAAACTATAAGGGTTCCTTGTTTACTACGGAACCCTAAAAACTATTTCTTCAGCGATAATGACAAGCTTTTCAGTGAAAATCGTAGTGATGTTTTTTCGGCAAGTGGCAACGCATGTACGCCACTTCAATCGCCTGCTTAAACCGGTTAATTTCAGTGAAATGGGTGAAATCGAAATAACGGTATCAAAGCAATCGAAACTGAAACCTTTACCGAGATGATTTCGATACCTACTGGGCTGAATGACCAGTTTGCGTTTTTTTGGATTTCTTTTTTCTTCAAACGTTCTATTTGGTTATCTCATTTGCATCACGGTAAGGCGCCATCTCCACGGGCGAGGGAATCGCGACGAGTCCGTCCTACTGGTCCTACTATCGTTGGATAGTACTTAACAATCGTATCGCCCTGTGGAGATAGGCCTTCGAGTTAGTATCGAATTTGGTGGCACGGCGAGACTATATTGCCGCGATACGCTCGGCCGTGGAGATATGGCGCCTTAGATATTTCTAGTATTATATTTTCTTTGTAAACATATCCTTAGATATGCCGAGTATAACGCATCGCTGGCGTTAACAGTGAGAAGTAATTTGTTTACCTTTTAAATCTTCTAAATAAAATATACGTGATGTCATACCTAGGTAGTTTAAACGAAATTGGATGTAGGCAACGATTTTGAAGTGTTTACTTTTCAATGCTACAAATGAAAAGTTTTAAATTAGCAAAATTCTTACCTTCACAGTCCTTCCCGGCGCCAAGAACGTAAGCGCTCCGCAGAAGATGCGCCATACCGATGCTCCACTATACGATTTTCAATGCTGAACGTGTGCGATATAATAATGAGTGTACGATTTAACATATATTCTAACCTTATTACATAGATGTTGCGAAATAATAATACAATACAATGAACCTAATAAAAGCTACAAGAAACAATAGAAAGATATATTAACAGTTACGAAAACTACCGCACTAGTCGGCTAACGCAGTAATCGGCTACATCTCTGCTGCAAATGTAATAGGAATATCACGGTTCCGTAAAAAGCCTCGTATACTTGGTAGCGGTAACAGTACACAAATGATGTGGCGTGAGCGCTAGTAACCGAAATTATAGGCTGCGTTTTGCACGGGAGCAGGGAAACCCAAGAGTAGAATGTGATTTAATCATGATTTATTTATTTATTTATTAAGGTATGCAAACAGCACGTATACAAAACTATGCTAACTTAATATTATACAAAGTAGGCATATGGCATTCTAATTGCGACAATGGCAGTATCATCTTCACAGGTTTATATAAAAAGCTTTACTTGAAAGTGTCCAGTTTAAGAAATTAATCAAAATATCGACTAATTTGTGAGTAACTCACGTCCAACTCAGTATTTTGATTAATTTCTTAAACTGGTCACTTTCAAGTAAAGATTTTTATGTAAACCTGTGAAGATGATAATTCTACTGGCGCAATTAGAATGCCATTAGCCTAGTTTGTCGTATTAGTTTACAAATTGCGAAAAACCAAATTAAATTTGAATTTCGCGGGCAGACTCGTATAATCATCCTTAAGTAAATATTTTTTACATTAGCCATATAAAATAGTATAAAAAGACCACTACTCAAAAACTATTTAACATTACAAAAACTAGAAAGATTAACACTAGTCTTTTATTCAATAATTATTTATTTTATTTAAGCCTACTACGCTAACATCGCTTACTATCTTCGGGAATTGAGATCTGTTCAAGTATCTGCAATATCAATCAAGAGATGCTAGGTTCGATAATAATAAATAAATCGAGAGAAATTTATATATATTTTAATGGTAGGTAGGTATAATTAACTTGGATATTGTAGTTGGATGTTTTAAGTCAATCGAGCCATAAGTCACTTGATATGTATTAGGTGTAGTTTACATAACATTTATTTTATTCAACAATCCAGAGTTTGGAGGTTGATGTTGTAACTACCTATGTAATCTTATCAACAGGCTTTTATTTTATTTATTTTACTTTCTTTGAACAATGTACAAAGCCAAACCACAAGATTAATTTAGAAATGACTCTACATATGCTCCAGTTCTTGCAAGGTTAAGAAACAATAAAACTGTCATTGTTATCATATTTGAGATGTTCGAGTAAACAGGCTTCGCAGGCGATAGGTAAGTGCTCGTGAACAGTTTTCTCCACCTTTGCACGTATAGGTACAGATAAATTAACTTGATAAAAAATTACAGGCAACTCTACGTATTTTCCAGTTCATTGTTTTATTAATAATCTAAGAAGCAATGTGTAGCGGCGTCCGGCGATCAACGCAGAGACGCGTGAGCAAACACACTAACTCCATAGTTCCACTTCACACTCATAATAATCCTTAGTAATATTATATAGTCCGGTCAAATTAGACCAAAAAATGAGAGTGAAGTTACATAAAGTCCCAACAAGCTGAAAATCAGTAAAATTGTTCAAAACATAATTATAAATAATATTTAAAAGTTCCCCATCATTCCCGTGTATGGAAAATTTTTTATTCAAGGTCAAAGGTCAAAAAAATGAGTTTTTCGCGATTTTCAGCAAAACGGTAAGTTTTATCATAAAAGTACCTTAAACAAAATTGTACATCATAAAATTATCTATAAAAAATGTATCAATACTTTTTTTCTTACGAGCCACGGTTTCTGAGATATAACGATTCAAAAAGTTATAAAAGTTGTTATCGTCATAATATGCATGAGTACGCCACGTATATACATCTCTAGAGTTGTATATTAGTTGTTACTTAGTTGTTGTTATTATATATTATATATTATATTATCTAAGCTCTTATTACATAATAAGCTTATGCTATATAAGCAAGTTCTGATGCCTGTATGGACGTATGGTATACAACTCTGGGGGTGTACTAAACCGAGCAATATCCAAATAATACAGAGATTCCAGAACAAAGTACTCAGGGAAATATCCAATGCATCCTGGTACGTCAGAAATCACGATCTCCAGGGACCTTAAGATGGAGTTCGTGAACAAGATTATACAAAACTACGCAGAAGCTCACCAACATCGAATTCGTCATCATGTGAATCTGGAAGCTGTAAAGCTTCTCGATAACACAAACATTAAAAGAAGACTTAAAAGAACAAAACCGTTTGAACTAGTGTTTAAAAGTGCATAAGTGCAGTGTCAGTGCAGTGCTTGTGTTATTTGACTAGGTCACAAAAACAAAGTGAACTTATATAATAGAATAAACTAAGGACAGTTATTGGACTGTAAATTAGATATAGAATTTAATTATAAGTAGAAGTTTAAGTTAAAATAATATTGCTAATTAGCCCTTAGGCTAGATTGCAGTAAAAAATAAGGCTACCGTTATGTAATGGTGCCTTATGGTAGGGAAAAAAAATTAGGATTGAGGAGCTAGGACCTGGAGCTCCATGATGTAGTCCATACTTGTTACCTACAATATCAATTCGTAATTGAAATTTCCTATATCGCCCTAGTTTTAGGTAGGCAGTACCCTGCAGCATCAGGATTGAGGAGCTAGGACCTGGAGCTCCATGATGTATTCCATACTTGTTACCTACAATATTAATTCGTAATCGACATTTCCTAAATCCCTTTAGTTTAGGAGGGCAATATCCCTGCAGCATCAGGCTTGAGGAGGTGAAGGTGAACATTTTTATGGGACCATTTCGCAAACATCCTCTGTCGATTACAAAAAAAATCACGCGAATCGGTTCAGAAATCCCGGAGAAATCGGTGGACATACATAGAAAAAAAAAAGATACCGGCCGAATTGAGAACCTCCTCCTTTTTGGAAGTCGGTTAAAAATTTCCATTATTTTGCAATAGTTTCACATTAAACAGGATCACAACTGACCCGTGGAGTAGGCCTACTGGGGAAACCACGTTAAAAAAAACGCGCTAAGTACACTACCTCATAGGTGGCGTGGAAACGTGTGCATATTATGACGATAACAACTTTTATAACTTTTTGAATCGTTATATCTCAGAAACGGTGGCTCGTAAGAAAAAAAGTATTGATACATTTTTTATAGATAATTTTATGATGTACAATTTTGTCCAAGGTACTTTTATGATAAAACTTACCGTTTTGCTGAAAATCGCGAAAAACTCATTTTTTTGACCTTTGACCTTGAATAAAAAAATTTCCATACACGGGAATGATGGGGAACTTTTAAATATTATTTATAATTATATTTTGAACAATTTTACTGATTTTCAGCTTGTTGGGACTTTATGTAACTTCGAATGTCTAATTTGACCGGACTATATACTTACCTACTTCATTCACGCAGTAGCACAGCAATTATTTGTTAGACGTGATTTTTTGCATGGGTGTATAGTTGATGACTTGGAGAGTGATAGGGAGCAAAAATGACATCCATTGGCAAGAAATTGAATGGACCACAAAAGCTACAATTAGATTATTCTTCAGTATCAGTACCTTTATTGTTAAATTAGTATTTTTCAAGTAGGTACCTACTTACAACTCCAAGCAGTAGGCATTTCCACTTACCTTAAGATGGGCGGGCAGGCCGTCACTGGTTTGAGAGTTCAAATCCTCGGCAAGCTTCTCCACAACATATAAAGCCATCAGCTTGGAGATTCGCCAGAGCGA
Organism: Oeneis ivallda; assembly: GCA_029955525.1. Lineage (NCBI taxonomy): Eukaryota > Metazoa > Arthropoda > Insecta > Lepidoptera > Nymphalidae > Oeneis > Oeneis ivallda. The sequence continues at coordinate 10,595,074 of JARPMR010000016.1, read as the reverse complement.
TTGGAACTCTCCATCGCCTACATCGAATGGGTCACATAGATCCCTTAACCGCCTGCGTTGGATTTTTACGATTTTTTCTCGTTCTTGATAGACCGTTAATCTTAATATATATAAATTACGTGTCACGTTGTTTGTCCGCGATGGACTCCTAAACTACTGAACCGATTTTTATCAAACTTCGTAACTATCTGTAATTTGGTCCAACTTAAAAGATAGGATAGTTTTTTTGGATTGGGATAGTTTATTTGTTTTATTTATATAGATAAGTTGGCGGTACGAAGTTCGCCGGTTCAGCTAGTATCTAATATATAAAATTCTCATGTTGCGGTGTTTGTTACCAAACTCCTCCGAAACGGCTTGACCGATTTTTATGAAATTTTGTGTGCATATCGGGAAGGTCTGAGAATCGGCCAACATCTATGTTTCATACCCCTAAATGATAAGGGTGACCAACCAAAAAATATTTTTGTTGGCGGTACGAAGTTTGCTGGGTCAGCTAGTGTAGTTATAATTTAATATATCTATCGTAGAGAATATAATACCAAAGTTTATTTCGTCCACAAGATAGTAAGTACGACGAGAAATATCTCGCTTTTAAAATTTCAAAATTCGAGAAACTTACGTCGCCATGTTAGAGTTCGTAGAGAAAAATAGAGAAAATAATTTTATCTCTACTTTTGTCGTAACGAGACGAATCATGTGTGCAACCATGTTAGTGTCGATAGAGATATAGAGATAATACGAGAAAAGGCGTCGACAAAATTTTCTCGCGCGTCGCATGCTAGGCGTGCTGGAAAACAGAGTGTTCTCGCGGGCAAAAGCTTCTATAAACTTTTTTCTATGTCTTTTCAAGTCAGCTCTTGGCAAGTGACGATGCAGCATGAGATGGAAGTGTCCAAATCCAATTTGCTAATTTTGTATAGGAATCACTGATAGGGAATCCCCACTTCGGATTACTTTGAATAAAAGGCGGGAGCGATCAGTGAAGCCGCGGGTAAAAGCTAGTAACTTAATTTATAAACTAAAATAAAATAAAGTCGAAATTAAAACTATTTAATGAGGTTTTATGGATTTAATACCTACCTATCCACAAAACCTCATCTATGTCATATCCCAAGATGCCTCTGCACGTCTCTTTGCATGACCAAACTAATTCGTCGGCCAAGGTAGCTGTCAGCTCTTGGATCCCCGATAGACTCGATTACCCTTTTTGAAAACCTGTTCAAAAAATATAATCGAGGCTCCGGGCCCCAATTTCGACTGATTTTAATTCATTAAAAAATTGTGAATTTTTCTGTTTTAGAGGTAAGTAATGTTTTATTTCTTTAACCATTGTTTTCTTGCTTAGGTATATTTTGATGAACGTCATCATCATCATCATCATGAGCAACCCATTAACGTCTCACTACTGAGCGCAAGTCTCTTCTCAGAAAAGGGATAGTCTACCGCGCTAGCCCAATGCGAATTGGTAGATTTCACACGCCTTTGAGATTTGAGAACATTATGGAGAACTCTCAGGCGTGCAGGTTTCCTCACGATGTTTTCCATCACCGTTGAAGCATGTAATATCTTTGCTTAAAACGCACTTAAAGCCGAAAAGTCAGAGGTGCCGGAATCGAACCTGCGACCTCCCAAGTAAGAGACCGCAGTCTTAACCAATGGGCTATCACTGCTTACTTACTTGCTTGATGAACGAAATATGAAGTTATAAATAAGTATAGCGGCAATCGACAAAAATACCCTATACGCGCTTACGCGCGCCCCAGAGATTGCATTTTGACCTAAATTCCAAAGGAACACCGGCAAGGCAAGGCTTAATGTGATGACGGTTATTTCAATTTTACACCCCATTAACTTCAGGGAAGAATTATTATTACCGTTTCATATTTAGTAGGTAGAGAGCCTAGAGGTACCTACATAAGTCTTAACTCATTTCATTCATTCAATCGGCTCACTTACACACTCAATGAGCAGGGTTAAGGCCATAATCCATTCCACCACCAAGTGGCCAAGTGTGGGTTGGCAAACATTCCATGTTTGATTCCATGTTATATCTACATAATAATAGACAAAATGAAAATAAATGGTTGGACAGGGTATAGTAGGGTGCGTGGGTGCGCGGCCCGCTAAAGCGGACCGCGGACTCCAAATCATTTGTCAGAATGAGAATCCTTATACATAATATAAGTATATATAAGTATAAATATAAGTATCCTTTTCAAAATATTTTTTTTATATAAAAAAAATATTTTGAAAAGGATACTTTTAGCTCTTCAATATTCACCATTTACTTATGTATATTGTATGGAAATAGTAGATTATTAACCAAGGGGATAAAGCAGTGTCTTCTGTCGCGGGTGACGATTTAAATCGCGAGCGTAACGAAGGACTCGAGGTTTACTCCCGAGCGTAGCGAGGGTGTTAAAAACTTAAATCACGAGCGAAGCGAGGGATTTAAGACGAGTCCTGAGTGTAGCGAGGGATTTAAGTTCACCCAAGACTAAGACTGCTTTATCACCGAGGAAAATACTCTACTTTTCGTACCATTTGCGAAAAAATTAACACAATAATAATATGAGATAAGCATTTATTAAAAATAATGACAATTAAAAGTAAAAGTTAACATTCGAAACATTGGTCCAATTATTGATAGAGAGAGTTACATTTTTGTTTGGTACATTTATTGTTGATGAAATGATGAGTTGATTTGAGTATTTCTCTGTTCTTGCGTCTGAGCATTTGCACTGATGGAATCCGACAATTCACTGTCACTGTCGCTTTGATTTAACATCCTAACGTATTTTTAGAACATTAACTTATTTATAAAAATAAATTAAAATAAACTTAACGTTTAATGTATTTGAAAAAAACAAAAACGCGGCAAATTCCTAGACTAATATATTTTTGTCGGAAAGCAAAGGCATCAAGCTCATACGGCCTCGTCGGTTTTCGTAATTTTATTTAATAATCATAACTGCATAATAAATGCGTATTCCTTTTTCAAAAAGATGTATAATGCTTCATATACAAACTCAATGGTGTAAACACAGATGTAGTTCAGTATAAATTTCGGTAAGTATTCCAAATTTAAATCACATTCTCCCCCTAGAGGATGAATGAAATTCAGTACAATTTTCTTTCCCTGTTTTTAACAGATTAAAAATGACTATTGTTATGTTCGCTTTTTGTGGCGCAGAATGTCACTTTTTTGAGCAAGTGGTACGAAAAATAAATTCTGCCATCTTGAATTTTTTTTCTGTTCATCAAGTAGACCTTCAGGTCCTGATCATCTTTCACCAAAGAAACACTCTTGGATCTTTTATACTCTCTCTCCGAGAGACACGTCCGACGAAGTTTGTATGGCCGCCATCTTTATTCCGCCGTTTTGTAGTTTTTTTCAGCTCACTGCCATTTGGATGAGGTTATGAATGTGTATGACATTTGTTCGAGCACCCCCCACCTATCTTCAATACCCTGGCCGTGTTCCTCACCCGTCTCCGAAATCCTCAATCATCAGCTCTCTCCATAATTTTCCTTCGAATGAATTTTTATACATCGATGATTTTTGTCCTATATACGAAACCTTTGGTGAAAAAAAAAAATTACAGGGGAGGTTATCAATGAGTCAGTCAGTGAATCAGCACGAGCTGCTGGAAAAAAAATGGGCCCTGGAGGGGAACTACCTTAAATCCTTAAGTTAGATCATTTTACTTATAGGAAACATTCTCTTATTTTTAAAAAGTAACAAAACCGCAAAAAGGAAATGTGCATAGAATTATTAGTACCATTAAACGAATTTATCTGTCTTCAAGAAGGTACTTAGAGATAAATAATTAATTAGCAAGCTTGTATACCTACTTCATACAATGTCTTTAGATGTTAGTTAGAGGAAAATTATAACGTATTTACTTGTTGAAAGTTAACAGTTATAGGTAATGTACGTATACCTACTAAATATTCGATTTTTTGGATATCTTTTACGAAAGGCAAGTGTGTAGACCTAATGTTCTTAGAGAAACTTTATCTTTAACATTGACTGTACCGACTAGTGGTATAAATAATATATAAAAAATCTTTTTAAAAAAACCAATTTCAAACGCCACTGAAAAGTATAAAATAATTTCAGTTTGTACACGTATGTTGAAGTCGGATTGTTTCTATTTATTGATCAAAACTAATCCAAACACTTCATAGCTGCTATTATTATTTTAAGAGTGAACTAGTGTGCTAGATATCCTGGCTGCAGCATCAGCTTATCGTGTTGCCACCATTGCATTCTATGTAGAATCAAGTAGGTACTGATTAAAACTAATCCAAACACGACATTTGTGTGCTATTTTTTTTAAGACTGTACTAGTGTGTTGCATATCCTGGCTGCAGTTTCAGCTCCATCATCAGAGCCATTCCATTTATATCATTTAAGACTACTTATCAATACAATTGAAACGAGCCCAAACTAAATATGGTTACGTAGTTTCATTACAGAGTGCTCATAACCATCGTTCAGCTTCATCATCAGACCCTGGATATTATCTTGGACCAGAGTACTTCTTAACACGAATTAAACGAGTCTGAACTCCATGGTATTACATCGTTTTACTACAGAATCTCCATAGCCATCTTCCACCTCCATCATCAGATCAGCTCCATGTTAAAATAATATTGCATTGTAATCCGATTTACATGTACATGCGTCATGCACATTTTCAGCTCAATCGGAAACCGGGAATGGTTCTAATACACCTTGCAAGACTTGACCTAAATATACATTGCAAGACAAATAAAAGCTTGTAAAAATAAGATGATAAATAGAAATTTAGCTAATGTATGTATGTTATGTAGTAGGCATGGTTAAAAGTCTACACATACTCTGATCGCGAGCGATTTCCTCTAATTCATTGAGGAGTTCCGTCCTCCATCTCCGAAGATATTCATCAAATCTTCACCAAACTTAAATGGGATCTACCTGCAGATACGCCCTTTCAAATAAAAAAAAATTATCGAAATCGGTTAAGATTTGAGGGAGATATGGAGTAACATTGCCAAAAAAAAATAATAAAAATACGCCTCGAATTGAAAATCTCCTCTTTTTGTATTTTTTGAAGTTGGATAAATAGCGAGTGTCACTGATATAAATGTACGAGTGTTTATTTTTTGAATTTTTCGCTGGTTCAATTCTCGGGTGAAACAAGCGAATTTTAGATAATCTTTGAATGCAGTTTTATGTCCTTTTAAAAATAAGAGAATGTTTCTTTTAAGTAAAATGATCTAACTTAAGGATTTAAGGTAGTTCTCCTCGGCTCATAATTTTTTCCACCCTTTAAAGTAATTTTACGTAGGGATAGATAGAAAGTAGGTAGGCTTAGGTAGGTTATACTGTGGTTAGAGTAAGTTCTCTAAATATGGACTAGTCATATAATAAGGACCATAGTAACATTCTGCAAGATGATGCTGCTATCGAAGCGAAGTTAGCTGCAATCGATGGCCTTTCCTCGCCGCGTCCCGCCAGCGAATTCTAGCGGAGCTACATGAGCGTACGTGTCGGTGGCAGTGATTTTGAGATTATAGCGCTACTTGATGTAATTTTTCGGTAAGTTTTGTAACATTATTACTGCTACAATTATAATCATTATATTTTGACTGTCCCCATTCTGGAAACGTTTTAGTGTTACTAATTATTCGTCAAGTAACCCGTAGCTGTATCTCATAACATTATTTTTTTACGAAATTATAACTTTGATATTGCATCATTTTGTAATATGGGCCTATGAATGGTTTCAAAAATGGACTAGTGGTCCATATTATAATCCATAGTCCATATTGCAAACCTTGTTCACTTTTTGTTTTAGATATGGCGTCGTCGACGAGACTTCCGAAGACGTTCGTGGAGAACAATGGGTACAAGTCCTTCATGTCGGCTATGGGCACACGAAGAATGTGCAGGTGTAGAAGGTGTTGTCTTTATATGTGAACTTTGCAAAGAGAATTAAGGAATGAATATCCGTAGACTTATTATAATGTCAATATCATAAAATAATTGATAGTTTAAGACCATTTTTACAATAACCAACCATACAATAATTCTACTACACGGTCAGATATAATTATAATTGATAATTAAAAATTGATGTTATTCTCTATTAAAAATAAGTGTGCTCCATATTAGTCCATATTAAAAACCTAGTGGTCCATATTGAGCTGCCTAATTTAAAATGTTTAAATTTGTAATCTATATATATAAAAGAAAGTGGTGTTAGTTACACTATTTATAACTCAAGAACGGATGAACCGATTTGGCTGAAAATTGGTGGAGAGGTAGCTTAGAACCAGGAGACGGACATAGGATACTTAAAAAAAAACAGAACAGCGGATTGATGTGATTTTTTGCATGGGTATAGTAATGGATGTAGTAGTGGTTCCTCAGACAGGGAGAGCTACTTTTTATCTCGGATAATGAAAGAGTTCCCGCGGGATTTTTAAAAACTTATTCCATGCGGACGAAGTCGCGGGCATCAGCTAGTATTTTATAAAAAATTAAGTTTTTTAAACAATTTGTTTTTTTAAGACATTTTAAGTATAGTTTATAATTCTGTAATAGTTTCTGTACTGATTGAATTTAAAGATACTGATTTAGCTTCATTATTTTGTGTTTTATTAAAACAAATCACTACGGTAGTCCATATTTAGAGAACTTACTCTATACCTACATAAACATACTCATAGAAGCAATAAAAATAGAACGACCATTATGTAATGGGTCTGCTCTCTACCATTGTCCACTTAGATCATAGATAAGTAGACTGTCCATTACCATTTACCATACATACCTATATTATCTATGCCGTAGCTCAATACCGTCCGTCGAAGTTTTCGGTTTTACACCACTTTTGTTAAGGGGTCTATCTCAAAAACGAAACTAGTTAGGAATTTGAGATTTCTGTATATTATGTACTAGATTATAGTGTATTTAAACAACAAATATTGAAAACACTGATTTTTAATGCGATTTATAAGTTGTGACCAAAACAAACGAGCTTTTTTTCCCCATACTACCTATGCTAATTTATAGTACTGTCTTAGAACTAACTACTAAGATATCTAAGTATATCTAGTTTTAAGAAAAGTGATTTGTTTATATGTATATACGGAACCCTAAAAGAGCGCGAGGCCAGGCTCGCACTTGGCCGATTTTTTAAACCTTTAAAAAAGTAACCTAGAAAAAAGTATTCGGTTGTATTGCAATTAGGTAGGTACCTACCTACCACTGAAAATAGTTGTGGTAATAGCCTTTTTTTTATAGGTTCATGGCTAATAGTGTTTTAATGTGGGTCGCTATAGAAACAACCTTGTTGACCGAAGCTCGAATAAAGCCCTATTACATCTCGCAAGTAGAAGTTCAAGGCCCCACATACTTAGATTAAATACTCAGTATTTATTTATTCTAAGGGAAGGTACATAGTAAAAAGTTGACAGAAAAAGAGAACGAAAATATAATATGGAGATAATGCCATTATGTAAGTAGGTAGTTAGTTTAGCTTGGCTTTATTTTACCTATTTATGATGCATACCATCATAAGTAAAATAAAGCTAAGCTACACTACCTACAGGCTACAGTTACAAACAGTAAAGAACTAAGAAACAGTAGATACTTACCTATTTTGTTTTGGATCGATTTTTGTTTTTAGTTTGTATGAAGTAAGTACTTACTCTAGGCATCTCGTAGGTATCACTTTTAAAAAGGTTCTTAGAAATGTTTTACGGCTATAGGCCACTGGAGGGTGTTGCAATCGTGTTAAAATATGGTAAAAAATCGGTCAAGTTCGAGTCGGGGCTCGCTCTTTTAGAGTTCCCTACATATGACCAAATCACTTTTTTAAAACTTTTTTTAAACATATTTCTCGCGGCTATTCGGCAGCAGAACGTAAAAATAGGTATCAGCGATCGAAGAGACCTACGTAATCTTACTATTTTATAAAACGACTTCACAATTCTGGAAGCTATATAGCTATTTGATTTAAAAAGGTGCAAAATTTAATTATAACTGAATGATGAATCAGAGGATAGGCGTGTACTAGTATCGAATGAAAAAATCAATATTAGTAAAAAATTATGTAATTCCTGCCAAACCAACTTCAGCAAATAAATAAGAATTTTCCTCAACATTAAAATAGGCTTCAAATTCCCAGGCGCTAGCATAAACTTCAATTAAATATTCATCTCTACAATGTGCAATGTTTTCTGAAACAAAATAATTATATTATTAGCAATATTTTTTGTTATATAAGTTTTCATAAAAATGTGTGTAGGTACCTGTAATAATTTGCTTTAATCTAAGCTCCTTTTGTAAGGTGTCACATATTTTGCCAATGTTTTCAGATATTTCACAGACAGACCAAGTATTAATGACAGATTCTTCATTTGAATGTAATTTGCTTAGAGCCTGCATTTGCCTGTTGATTATTTCGGCTCCTGTAAAATTATAATGGAAATCAATTAAAATCCTGAAACAATAATCAACAAAACTGCATTTGGCATATGCTATGGAGGGGGGGGGGGACATGCTTTGGGATTGGATAAATGTACTTTTTGAAAAATCTTATACAGATGGTGTGCCAACTTCTCAAGACACAATATTCAAGAGAATGGCATCAACTAATATTGCTTTGAATGTATCAAGGTCAAAACTTCAAAGGTGATAGATGATGGTATATTGCTTATAGGGCCACAAAAGACTGATGGAATTGCATGGTTTTTGAATAGGGGCTACATAAATGGGGAAAAGAAATGTGGAAAGACAACCATCCTGCTGGTCTGACAATATCTTCAAGCTTGTGAGGAAGACTTAGATTATACTAGCACTAAATTGAAAGGCACATTATTACTAAGCAGTACAGTAAGTGACCATATATTAAAATGACCATATTCTGTTTATAATATAAATTCAATTACGTTCCAACCCAACTTAGAATCATTGACTTATATAATATACAGATTACAAAGTATGAAATGGCCCTAGCTAACTAGCAAAATAGCATTGTCCTGTTGGTGCATGAACTTCTTAAAAGCACAAACTTGCCTACGAGCTATGAATTGTTTCTACGAGGTTGCTCGATGGCTGTAATTTTTTGTTAGTAGAACCGTGAACATTTTTGTTTGGATGACCCTTTCTTTTGAATGCTTAGAACTATGGACTGAAAAGCAATGTCAGTATAACTGAATGGTATAAAAGTTTTGTTTCTTATAAAGACAAATTACCATCGACTACATTCGTCAAAGCATCCAGTGATTCCAACAAACTTTCAGTGAGTGGTTTAGTTTGGTGTGGATAGTAGTCATCTTCACATTCATAAAGTTTCAAAGCAGTTACAGATTTGCAAATTTGTACTCCTTTTACCCTGACACTTGACCAATCATTTAAGAGGCGATGGAGATTCGTCAGATGAGTGTAAACAGTCTTCGATATTCCAGGAATGTCTTTATTTGGGCTGGTTATATCTATAAAATACAAATTAATGTTAAAAAATCTAGTGTATTTTTAACACCCTTTTTGCAAAGATCTTTCCAACAGTAAAATGTAAGAATAGTTACTTAGGCCAGCAAATTTCGCCATTTAGTTGGGTAACGCAGCCAATGGTCTTAGCAAATTTTAACATTCTTGATTCACTGTACTACCAATACAAAGTAAATATGTATTTGAATTTCAAATAGATGATAGTGGCACTTTCACTTTACATTATATGTTTTTAACAATAATAATAATATTTAGTAGTAACCTTTCGGACTAAATTGGAAGTTCAAATTTTGATCAGTTTTTTGTGGAGTTTTTAACATTTTTCTTTGCTGTTTGTAGAAACTAGAAATCATTTATAGGGATCCGCAAAAAGTATCGATACTTGAGTAGTATCGATACTTGCGCTGCGATACCTAGTATTTTCGTACTCGATACTTTTGTTCCGATACTTTACTAGGTATCGATACTTCCTGATGTACTCGATACTTTTTACTTCACTATTTGATCCTGAATTTATATTACGGGAATCCCCGAATCTCCTAATCAGCGGCTATGTGTGGCCACTGGCCAGTTGAGTACTTTAATTGGATCTTGGTATTTTGAAATGGGATGATTTCTTGAATGATATCTTATGGTAGAAGACACAGTTTTGCCTGCGAAATTCAAATTTAATTTGGTTTTTCGCAATTTGTAAACTAATACGACGAAGTAGGCTTATGGCATTCTAATTGCGACAATGGCAGTATCATCTTCACAGGTTTATATAAAAATCTTTACTTGAAAGTGACCAGTTTAAGAAATTAATCAAAATATCGACTAATTTGTGAGTAACTCACGTCCAATTCAGTATTTTGATTAATTTCTTAAACTGGTCACTTTCCAGTAAAGATTTTTATGTAAACCTGTGAAGATGATAATTCTACTGGCGCAATTAGAAGGCCATAAGCCTACTTTGTCGTATTAGTTTACAAATTGTGAAAAACCAAATTAAATTTGAATTTCGCGGGCAGACTCGTGTCTTCCACCTTTTTTTTTTTAGAAAACGTTTCATATTATTTACTGTTTGAACGTACCTATATTATGTATGACAATAACTTGTACGTGCTAATTATTAGGTAGGAATTTGTATAAACTTTAGGCAATTTAGTAACAAATTAAATTAATATTCTGGTAACAATTTAAATATGACCAAAAAGAGTAAATTTAATATATGACTGACTATAGGCACCAAGTTAGCTCGGAAGAGAAATTAATTTTATTATAATAATTTGATTATTGATTTCAACTGTGCTGATGCTAGTGTGAAAATCTAGAAACCAAAATGCCGCCTCCTGGAGGGAGCAGCGATGTCTGACTAAGTTTCAGAAAGGTTGACAAAACTACTGCAACCTGTAAAATCTGTTTTAAAGTGCTTAAAACGAGTGGGAACACGTCAATGGAGCGAGATGAAAACGGTGTACCCTAAATTATATACCATGGCCACCAAATACCTAATAATACCCGGAACATCAGTGCCTTCTGAAAAACTTTTCTCAAAGGCTGGGACTTTGATAACGTCTGCAAGAAACCGTCTCACCGGTTCACGCGTCAATAAATTATTATTTATGTCTGATTGTAACGAAAAAGACTGGGGGTTCACAAATTAAAGGGGTAGTAGTATTAAATATTTGTAATAATTGTTAAGTATTTTATTAGTATTCTTAGTACAGAATGTAGATGTTTTTTTTATTATTTTTGAATAAAGATTTTAATTAAGAATGTACTTTTTGAGATTTAAACACGTTTCCCGAGGCAAAGAGAAAGTACTCGATACTGAGTAGTATCGATACTTTTGATCCGATACTTTCATCGGTATCGATACTTTTGATACGATACTTGGCATCGAGTAGGTATCGATACTTTTAAAAATTTGCGGAACCCTAATCATTTATAATCAAGAAATTTTGATCACAGATTAGGTATTAGTTTGATTTTGATTTTTGACAGTAGGTACAGTGTACACATACTTAATACCACAGATTAGGTACTAGTTGGTACTAGTTACTACGCTTACGGCTTAATACAGTAGTACCATAGACGAATGATATTTACTACCGTAATTGGACTCGCCTCGCAAGATCCTTCCCCTCTGCCACAATGTAATGGATTCAAATCTTGTGCACTTATAAAAACTGTTTTCGAATCGATTATATCATTACATGAATCGTTTTCGCACTCGTAGGTGCTCCGTGAAAAATGCTGATCTGAGCGCTTAACATGTGCAGGAATAAGATGAATACCTCAAATTTACAAAAATATGGAATTACATTCCATTTGGAAGTATTTTTATTGTGATACATGCTTTCTTTCTATTAAAAATATTTAAAGTAATATCATAAATAATAATCGAGAATTTCATCGTTTAGGTGATCTAGTACGTAATATCTCGTTAAAATCGGAGTGATAATCGTAAGTTGAGTTGTGACGTAACCACACTCCCCACGAGACTACTTTTTGTTTCTTTTTTAAACAATTTCAACCTTTGATTGCTACAAATAAGGTTTAAATTTGAACACGCAAGTACAACACGAGACTACTTACTACTATTTTACTTTTGTATAGCAATTTCAACCATCACTACATAGAACTTAGGTTCAGATTCGAAAAATGAATAACAAAAATAAAATTGACAAGCAAAACTGTGTAACGAGACTACCAGTCTAAGATCCGGCTACAGAATTAGTGCACTCATCAAGTGTTTGCTAAAAACCAAATTTTTACGCATATATTTATGACGAAGAGAACATTTACCAGGTTGCCTATCAAAATGTGGTTGCTATTATTTTTAATTAAATTATTGTTAATTGATTTTTCGGAAAAAAAATTCATTCACTGGTTTTTTAAATAAAATATCATCCTCTTCACGGCAATATATATAAAGACTGAAAAATCACGGATGCCGTTGTGCACTTGGCCGCACCTCTTCGTAGCCAAGTATATACAGATATGATTTTGATACATTTATACGTTCATAACGTACATTTATTATTTATATTAAATATCAAATTAAAGCTAATTATTTCTGTTTATTATGATATACGATTGCTTAGTTAAATCTGACCGCAAATAAGGGTTGCTGGTTGTTAAAGATGGTAAATATTTAATGTAGAGTGAAAGAGAGTTAGCGCATATACATAACTATTAATTAAAATAATTAATATTAATTAAAAATTAATTAATTATAGTCAGACGAGGATAGCGATTGCCAGCTGTACGACCGCGATGATTTAAAGTCACTGCGCATGCGTCGAATGCTAGTGTTCTCAACTGAACAGCTGCGATATTTTTATTATAACATAAAAAACGCAACATAAAAAGAATTAAAGGTTTAGACTCAACGCACATTCCACCGCGCTGGAAATCTTTCAAACAACAATTTTTGTGGACAATCTGTTAATTCGATGTGTTTAAATGCCACTGAGTCGGAATGTATCAGATTTTGCGCGGAAAATAATGGCTGGCTGCTATTAGATAGTTTTCTAAAACCAACATGGTTCCTGAGAGACTCAACTCCAACCAGGGCCGTCTTTACCCGGGGGTGCAAGGGGTGCGTGGCACCCGGGCGCAGGAACCTAGGGGCGCAAGCTGATCGTCCTATACACATACCATGCGTAATCTGCTCGTTTTGCAAATAATTTAACAAACATTAAATACATTTATAATATGTACCTTGATTATATCAATAAAAAATATAGAACACCAATATTTTTCTTATTGTTTGTTTTTTGCTTAAAACCGATGAAAACTTATTTAAGTTCTAGGTTCTTTAAGAATTATAAAATTATTTATAAAAGGCAAAGGTGACTGACTGACTGACTGACTGGTCTATCAACGCACAGCTCTAACCACTGGACGGATCGGGCTGAAATTTTGCACACAGATAGTTATTATGACGTAGACGTCCGCTAAGAAAGAATTTTTGAAAATTCCAACCCCAAGGGGGTTAAATGAGGGTTGAAAGTTTGTATAAAAGTCCGTCATTTATCAAATTATTTTTCATGTAATATCCATGAAACTTTAATTTTTGGGCTTTCGATAAAAAAAATAAGAAATACGTGATTCGCAAATTTTGAAAATTCCACCCCCAAAGACTTCAAATAGGGGATGAAAATTTGTATAAAAGTCCAGATTTTTAAGTTTATTTTCAAATAATATCTATCAAACTTGGTACTTTAGCTTTCATCTAAATATATAAAAGGCAAAGGTGACTGACTGACTGACTGACTGGTCTATCAACGCACAGCTCTAACCACTGGACGGATCGGGCTGAAATTTTGCACACAGATAGTTATTATGACGAAGACGTCCGCTAATGGAGGATTTTTGAAAATTCCAACCCCAAGAGGGTTAAATGGGGGTTGAAAGTTTGTATAAAAGTCCGTCCTTTATCAAATTATTTTTCATGTAATATCCAGGAAACTTTAATTTTTGGGCTTTCGATAAAAAAAATAAGAAATACGTGTTTCGCAAATTTTGAAAATTCCACCCCCAAAGACTTCAAATAGGGGATGAAAAGTATAAAATCCAGATTTTTAAGTTAATTTTCAAGTAATATCCATCAAACTTGGTACTTTAGCTTTCATCTAAATATATAAAAGGCAAAGGTGACTGACTGACTGACTGACTGGTCTATCAACGCACAGCTCTAACCACTGGACGGATCGGGCTGAAATTTTGCACACAGATAGTCATTATGACGAAGACGTCCGCTTAGAAAGAATTTTTGAAAATTCCAACCCCAAGAGGGTTAAATGGGGGTTGAAAGTTTGTATAAAAGTCCGTCATTTATCAAATTATTTTTCATGTAATATCCATGAAACATTAATTTTTGGGCTTTCGATAAAAAAATAAGAAATACGTGTTTCGCAAATTTCGAAAATTCCACCCCCAAAGACTTCAAATAGGCGTAGAAAATTTCGTATAAAAGTCCAGATTTTTAACTTAATTTTCAAGTAATATCCATCAAACTTGGTACTTTCATCTTAATATATAAAACTTAACGTGAGCCAACCAAGCGCTAAGAAACCATTTTTGAAAATTCAACCTCTAAGGGGGTAAAATAGGGGTTTGTAAAATCGAACTTAACGTGAGCGAAGCCGCGGGCAAAAGCTAGTATATTATAAATTATATATTAGATATAAACAATAAGGTTCCCCTGGTATAGGGGGATGAATGTGCCAAATATCGAATACATAATAGCGTAAAGGAGCCATAAAAGAGGACACGGCTCCTCAATCCTGATGCTGCTAGGTAATGCTCACCTAATTTGTGGGTGGGTAGGTATTTACGAATTGTGAACTGATTATATAAGTACCAAGTAATTATGGACTAAGTAGTAGAGCAGTCCATTCGAAAAAATTTTGAGCTCGCTTCGCTCGCAAAAATGTGGCTTTTATGGATTGCTTCTGTAGATATCAATAATAATTATTATTAGTATGGACTACAGATAATACTAGTGCAGTCCTAAAAAATTTCGCCGAAAATTTTGGTCGAATCGGTTTTTAATTGCTATTGTAGGTACTTAGATACCTACCACTATCAAGTATGGGCTAGTTACATAGTGGAGTAGTGCATTCGTACAATTTTCGCGCTCGCTTTGCTCGCGAGAGTTTTTGTTTATGTTCCTTGTTATGGTAAGTATTAAGTATGGACTACAATCTACATAATAGTATAGTGCAGTAGTAAAAATTTTCGCGCTCGCTACGCTCGCGAAAATTTACATTGCGCCTTGTGTAATACGTATCAAGTATGGGATATGGACTACAATCTACATAATACTATAGTGAAGTTGTAAAAATTTTCGTGCTCGCTTCGCTCGCGATAATTACACTTGCAGACTTGTGTTGTATGTAACAAGCTGAAATTATAATTATATAATTTATAGAGGTGTTTGAAGTTTGTTTTTTGAAAATTGTTTTTATTTTAAGTTTTTTGTGGCATAGGAGTGCAATACTCTGCAGTGTCAGAGTGCAATGGTGCAGACTAAAGGAACTTGATCTTTACAATATGAATTCACAACCAACAATTCCTAAATTCCCACAGCTTAAGAGTACAGCACCCAGCACAGCACCCACTCGAGGCCCCAACTCCAGCAGCAGCAGGAGTTGGGGCCTCGAGTTCAACGATGTAGTCTATGCTTGATACCTATTACTTAAAATATCAATACACAATCGATATTTTCTAAATCTTCATTATTAGTCGCAAACATTCTCTTTCGAATAAAAAAAACATGCGAATCGGTCTAAAATCTCGAAGAAATCGGTGTACCTACATTGCCGATTCCGCGCCGAATTGTGAACTTCCTTTTTTGAAGTCGGTTAAAAAGTATCTTACTTAATTTTAGAGTTTAAATACAAAAATGGAAAATAAGTTAAATTTTTTTTGTTCGCAATGGGGCGCAGGCTGATTTTTGCACCCCGGCGTCCAGTATGGTTAAGACGGCCCTGACTCCAACGCAAGTTAAGAGTGTGCTATGTGATTTCATGAACAAATCTTCCGATAATGTCGACGAATCTGATATTAGTAGCGATGAAAGTGATAGCTGCGATGATAGTGTAAATGAGGGCTCCGATGATTTTTTAAATAAGAGACACGGAAATATAAGATACATTTTTTAAACTTTTAATTTGCTTAAATGTTTAATTATTATGTAACAGACGGTTGAATACTTGAATAAAATCTAATATTTTCTTTTATATAAGTAAACCAACCAAGTTATATACTTAAGTAAAAACCAAGGGGTTTTGTTTTTCATCAATATTGATTTTTGTTGTAATTTTAAAATTTGTCATTTTGAAAAGGAAGATTTCTTTTGGAGTACCTATTTATTAAGTCGTTTCTACTACTGTTTGCACCGGTAGTAACATACCTAATGACCACCAAACAACAACAACAAACGTACGGTAGTACAATAAAGTACAGTGGTACCTAATTTAATAAAAAATACTAGCGGTCACATTTTGATAGGCAACATCGTAGATGTATATTCTGCAGCCAGATCTCGTACTATAACACCCTATCATTTTGCAAAATTAGATTTTATTACAAAGTGCACAAGGTTGCAAACTTTTAAATTTAGTAAAAGTGATGTGACTGCGGTGCGGATCGATAACGATAAAAAAAATTATTACTCATTGAAGAAGCATCGAAATTCATCAGCAAGCAATAAACTAAAGAGGATTCTGACTAGCAAAAAGCTGAGCTTTGTGAGGGCTCGCGTAGTTTTTCTAACGGGTAATAAATTTAAGTTAATGGTTATAAAATTATATTTTCTTTGACAGATAACATTTGGATATGAAATTAAATTACTATGTTAAATCACAAATCTATAGGCGTGATAGTTTTTCAGTAAAGTGTACCACAAAATGTACAGCTTGTGGGATAGTTATAGGTCTCGCTCCGCTCGCCCTAATAAAATGTAAATGAACCAATTCATTACATTAAATAAATTCGACAAAAATATCGGAATATTGATATGTATATATTAAAGCTCCCTTCAATTTTATTTAACTTATGCCGAACGCTAATGTATTGTTTATTAACTAAATGTTGATTTTAGCGGAAACTTTTTAAGTTTTAAGGATAAAATATATAGCCTATATTGTGTAAATTGAGAGTACCCTAATCGGTTCGAATGTTTAGGTGGACAGACGGTCGGACTTGACTAGACTATAAGGGTTCCGTGTTGTTTTACTTCGAACCCCTAAAAAGTGTAATGATTAAAAAATATAAATATTGCATTTTTTTAATGTTTTCCTCTTTACGTTATATTATTATGATTTTATTGAATAAGTTGTCACGGCATCGGCATATGATGTGGAGGTGCAAGTTTTAAGATAATTTTTAGTATAGTTAGTTAGTAAGTTTATAATAAATAAGTTTAATATAATAAATAAGTTTAATAGTTAATAAGTTTTAGTAAGTTCAATAGTTTTAAGAGCGGAGCGAGACCTATCACTATCCCACAAACTGTACATTTTGTGGTACACTTCGCTGAAAAACTATCACGCCTATGGATTTGTGATTTAACATTGTAATTTAATTTCATATCCAAATGTGTTATCTGTCAAATAAAATATAATTTTATAACCATTAACGTAAAAAATATTACCCGTTAGAAAAACTACGCGAGCTCTCACAACGCTCAGCTTTTTGCTAGTTTTAATATAATGATTATAGTCTCTAACTTACCACAGTAAGTACCAATAGACTTGGTGAAACTGTAAGGGTTCCTAGTTGTTTTACTACGGAACCCTAAAAAAAGACGTGTTACGCTAACCAAGTAAAGAGTTAGATGATTAAAATTTTGTTTGAGTGCGTTTTGCTGCTTAGGAAATTTTCTGTTTTTTCTTAGGAAAACTATCGATATAAAATATCGATATGGTAGCATCGCAATTAATTTGTCTGTCTTACACTGTATTTAACCTATATGTGTGCGTAAATGTGTGTGTGTAAATGCGTGTGTTGGAGATTTTGTCTTTTGTGTGCCATAATGACACAAATAGAATTGATAAAGTGTGCAGTTCTGTGTATGTAGTGTTTCCTCCCCCCCGCACCAAAAGTGGCAGACTTTTTTGTTCGTAGCATTAGGCGCGTTACTGGTCCCGTGGTTCATTTGTCAAAGAGTAGTACACACTGCTACATAAGTCTATATTGGTCTGTAGAATATCCGGTATCATAGACCACGAAAACCACGGACCAGGAAACAAGGATAATAATCATTAATCTGTGGGTTAAAACCATAGACCACGAACACTAGGATAGTTTCCAGTTTTTATCATCTTCACAGGTTTCACGGTTTCACCGACAAAACAAAGGGTTTCTAAAAAGTTAGTTTAGTGTCTAGCCTCTATGGCTGATAAACCAACTTTTTTCTGTTTTTAATTCTATCAAAACTTTACGAATATGATTTTACTTTTGAATGGGCAAACTAAGATAATCCATGTAACATAAATTAGTCACAGTCAGTACAATTTTATGTAAGTTTACTACGATTAATTCAACTTGTTTATTATGTTCCAGCGAGAAATCTTGTTAGTGCTCTAACAAAAACTCCTTTGTTTCCTGGTCCGTGCAAAAACTCATAATGTCTGGGCCAATTCAAGACGTCGTGGAAGAAGATGCAGCAGATTTGCAGTTCCCTAAAGGTATGTGACTTGCAGCAACATCTCATAATTTTAGGTTAAATTATTGGTATTTTGTTTAATAAATTAACAATTTTATTTTAAATTCAGAATTTGAAAATGCTGAAACTTTACTTATATCAGAAGTTGACATGTTGTTAGAGCATAGAAAGGCACAAAATGAATCTGCGGAAGAAGAACAAGAGTTTTCCGAAGTATTCATGAAGACCCTAACATATACCAACATGTTCAAAAAGTTTAAAAACAAAGAAACTATCACTGCCATCAGAAAGTGAGTATTTCATTATGAGTGTGATGAATTCTGCAGTAGTAGTGTTATAATTAAGCTGGAGATAACAGGTTCCATTCTTGGCAAGGGCAATTTGGGAAGCTACAATCTCTAAATTGCTTTTGGTCTGGTCCATTGGTTGGTTGGCTATGAAACTCTACCTGCATAGATGTGCAGTGTTTGGTATTTCACAGCCTAGAAACAGAATATACCTACCAAATATTATCACCTATCACTTTCTAGATTAGCCCACTTCCATCTTAGACTGTAACATTGCTAATCTGATACCAAGTGAGGTTAAAATAAAAGGTTAACTTGTCATCAAAAAATAAAATAAAAATGTTTTACCTCAGTTCATGTATAGTGAACATACTTTTGTTTATAGACTTCCAGAAAAGGAGGTTCTCAATTCAGCCAGTATCTTTTTTTGGCAATTACAGAGCATACAAGATTAAAAACATTAAGAAAAATGATAAGATTTGTTTGTTAATAATTTGCAAGCAAAAATATTAAGAAGAATATCATGGAATATTTGTCAAATAAAGCTAACAAAACTTTTTGTTAATATAATTTTATATTAACAAAAAGTAAGTTCAAGTTTCAGCTCAGTGGAATGAACAATATAAGAACTTATGTGTTCACACATCCCAGGATGCTGACCTCTTTTTTGGAATTAAAAGTCTTGTTCGACCATTTCAAGGTTGCAAGCTATCTTTGTGTCAATTTTCATTTAGATGAACAATTTTATAATGCATAAGGAATACTTTTTCCTGGAGGAACTCTTTTCCAGGATGAAAAGTATCTATAAGTCTGTTTCTTGGATTGAAAGTATCATTGCAATACAACTCAATGAGTAATACTTCTGTGAGCATAAAGGACAAATTAATAGACATATCATACAATTATAAATGCGAGTGTTTATGTTTGTTGGTTTGTCCTTCAATCACGCCACAACAGAGCTACGGATTGTGATTTTGTGCATGGGTATAGTTGAGGACCTGAAGAGTGACATGGGCTACATTTTATCCTGGAAAATCAGAGTTTCTGAGGGATATTAAAAGTTAAATCCACGCAGATGAAGTCGCGGGCATCATCATCATTAGCAACCCATCAACGGCTCACTACTGAGCGCAGGTCTCCTCAGAGAAGGGTTATAGGCCATAGTCCACCACGCTGGCCCAATGCGAATTTGCGGACTTCACGCACCTTCCAGAACATTATGAAGAACTCTCAGGTGTGCAGGTTTCCTCACGATGTTTTCCTTCACCGTTGAAGCAAGTGATATTTAATTGCTTAAACGCACTTGACTCCGAAAAATCAGAGATGTGTACCCGGGATCGAACCTGCGACCCCCTGAATGGGAGACCACCACGAGGCCATCGCTGCTTCAGTGCCTTATATATATATAGCCTTCTTCACGCGGGCATCAGCTAGTGTTTTAATATTTATGACATAAATCCGTATTAGGTTTACATTAGTTTTATTTTTCTTTGCAGCCTTCTACAGTCTAAGAAGTTACATAAATTTGAAATAGCAAGCTTAGCAAACTTATGTCCAGAGACTCCTGAAGAAGCTAAAGCACTAATTCCATCTTTAGAAGGCAGATTTGAAGATGAAGAGCTCAGAATACTATTAGATGATATACAAACCAAACGTAGTATCCAGTACTAGTATAACTTTAATATATATTTATTAAGGCAAATATAATAGATACCATATAACAAAGTATGTATTTATTTTTATCCCCACTGTTCGAGAGGATCTTAGTTTTATTTTCTTATTGACAATATTTACTCAGCATTTGTGTTTTTAGATAAAATAATAATGCATAGATAAAATGATGATTGAATGAAATAAAAAACTCGCTTTAAATCAGTCTGTATATTGGATATGTCTGCAATACAGCAAGATACATTACAATGAAAACAGGTAAAAGGGATAAAATATTGGAAACGAAAATAGTAATTAGAATTTCTTCTTTGAAACAAAACTATAATAAAACCATTCTTACCATTACTTAAAATCGATACTATTATTATTGATGTTAATTAATGCCTCTAAAAACAAGCCTTTTGTTGAACATTGCATGTAAAAAAAATTTAAGATTTTTTTTCAATAAACCTCAACAATTTTAGAAAACTAAAACTCAACAATCCTTCCATAATTTCCTTAATCACTAATTTTAAAGTCGCCTAAACATTATTCTTTAACAAAATGCTGAACAAAAGGCTTGCTTATTTATAAACTTATCTCAATGGGCACTTTTGGTTTAGTTTTATGTTAGTATTTAATCTAATATTGTAGTAATAAAAATTACAAACTTATCAATCATATAAAAGCAAACTAAAATAATATTAACCATCTATAAAAGAACTATGAAATCTAAGGTTCTAGCAAATTTACTTTTTATGTTACATATCTTCATCTCGCACAACTCCTACCCTGAACATACAAAAATATCTTTATGTACTTTAAAAACATCAATATTTATACATAGAGTTGTTTCATTCGTGAATAAAAAGCCCAAGAAGTAAACTGGGAACGGTAAAGTCTGAAAGCTCAAATCTAATTGACTTTAAACTACAAGAGTCAAAAACAAAATAAAATAATTATAGTGTTCATACTTTAATGTTACGAATCAGTGCGACAATGTGCATAGGTTTTTTGTGGCCAAAGTACCATACAGTACAAACACACACACACAATTCACATTTTTTAACACTCAACATAGACACTTGCACTGCTATGCGAATTTGTTTTGAGGCGAGGACCAAATTTTATTTTTAAGGCTTATTATGAACACCTCCACAATTATGCCGCTTAGATGCTAAGTAGTATGTATATGATATTGGAATGTAGAAACAACTCTATATAGAAAGCTCTTACATAAAATTAACTGGTAAGGGTACCGTTGTATAGCACACATTTATTTAACCGCTTGTGTTCTTGGGTCACCTAAACTTACTAAATCTTATTAGGTAACGACATCGGGAAAGATAAATCCTAAAGTACAACCTGGACCTGTGACATAAATCTAAATATTGTATATCATACTTAGTAAAGCATAACATTGTTTTGGGTTTCATGTGGGTATCTATAAACATCACGGAAGCTAACAGGAAGCGATGTGAATATAAAGCTTACAGCGATTACAGAAACTGTACAATTGTATGTGTGCAACTAAATGAAAGAGTTTGTTTGGGGGATACAAAATATAGTCACAGATTTACGACGTATATACGGTACGCTAGAATGTCAACATTACAGCTAGATATTGCACTTATGAGAGAAATCTACACAGTAATCCGGTTTTTAAATACTGGCTCGGCTTTGTATTCCATAAATGAATATCTTTTTTTTGCGCAGTGTACATCATTTTATCATTACAATTTAATAATACATTTACTACTAATGATTGTGAAATCATAGATGAGTGTTATTGGCTTCGTATAATACTAATGAATAATTTTAAAAATATCTACACATGATCTTTGTTAAAAAATGAAATTATTTGTACAGATTCTAAACTTATACACGTTTCGATCGTCACATACATTATTATACTTAAAAACTGCCATCAAGTTACCGCAAGTCCAAAAGATATTCAAACACCTGCCTGTCATAAGCCATTGCAAAACTCTCGCCCTTCAGCTTACACATATAAATCACTTCCCAGCACCTTCGGTAACATGTTACAACTCATGGTCACTGTACTTTGTGCAGACTTATAATACCAACACAATAATAGATAGAAGCACGCTCGCATACCAGTGCCGGAAGTTGTCAAGTTACGACCTATATACACATACATATCATATCACATTCATTTGTTAAATAATATAATCAATACACATCATTTAATATAAAATTATACACATATAATAGATATAATCAGCAACTTGAAATTTACAATCACATAGTTTACAAATTCGGCATATTATAATATCATAAGTGTGGCTCCTAATAAAAATTTCGATTTGAGCAATGACAAGATTTAAAATACTCTATATTCCAAAGGTGAGCCGTCCAAAATATATATATTTGCCGTCGAAATTTACAATTCTTTAAAAAATAATAGAACAGATCTAACTATGTTTTCAACATTCTACATTATTCAGTCTCGATGATAGAAATGCGTTTTGGCCAAAATGAGAGATCCAATTGGCATGGTCCATGCTTTCATGTCTAATGATATAAACCCAGTACCGTGCTCCGATCCATTACAACCAGTACAGATACCTGACCTACGCATTTCTCAACATGTAAAAAACACTCTGTATATATATACTCTTAATATACAATCAAAAACATTCATTTATTACATATCGTGTGGTAATATTATATTCTTAAATGAGGTGGCATAACTTCACATTTTTAATATTATGTACCTGCAGGCTTTAAGAAAAATGGCGCGCATGCTCGAGTATATATATATATATTTTTATATTTATTATATAATCATTGTCAAGATACCTGTACCAAAGCATGAGTAAAGATTTAAAAAGTCAGTCTATCGTCTTTCACATTGCTTGTCTAATCCCATAATTTAAAGCTATCTTCATTAGAAAAACAGCGTACTTCGAGCGCACCGCTTTTGTCACGTTCTGCTGTGGAATTGTCTAAAAAGGATTGCTAGTGTGACAATCGCAATCACATATATTATGAATTATGATACAACTATAATATGATCATCTATAATGGCTGGTACTCGCTATTGGTTATAATGCATTGGTGCTTCACAAATGCCATTGACTCAGCCAATCTGAGGTGATTGGATCGTCACATAGTAATAATCATTTTTAGACAATTCCACGGCCGGATACTCTAAGCCTTTAAGAATTTTGGTCCTAGTTTATTTTTTTATTACCAAATAAGGAAAAAAAGTAATTTTACTCTGAAACTCAATAATTTGAATGTAGACAAAAATATTTAACAGTCCATGCTATTTTTTTGTAATACATATTTTATGAGTTTATGTACAAAGTTTAAACAATATTTGAGATCAAAAAAAAATAGTAAAAAAAACCATTATAGTAACAGTACTATTATAATAATTTCAGTACTATTATCGTACAGCTTTGTAAATACATAGTCAATGCAAAACTGAATTTGGGTGACTTACTTTGGTTTATGTGAATATGAGAATGTTGGTATCTCACCAACTCTTGACCTTTTATTTCAAAATGATTAATAATCACTTAGAACTGCTGTTATTATGTATTCAAATAGACAATAGGGTATTTGACTATAATAAAAATATCGTTTCAACTGGTGTCATCCTAAAAGATTATTATCTAAAAACATTATTCCATACGACAAAACTAAAAAATAAAGCTTTATTTAATTAGAAAACATTAAATAAAATTGCTATAATTCTGGCCATGGTCACGTGATCGAAAACGTTCCGTGATCTCGAATGACGTCACAGTCCACACCACCTATGGAATTCTCATTTTGTCAATACATTTCGACGTGTTTGTGCGGCGTAATAGGCTAATTACGTCTGTTTTTCATCGTTACTATTTTATTAAATACCAAATAGTATGCGACACGCGGCCTAAACACATATTATAAAATTGTCATTGTTTGAAATGTGAACTGTTACGTCATGAGAGCAAATGGAACGTTTCGGCGGCAATTTATTTTTTTGAATTTATTTCTCGATTTTTATGAAAAATAATGAAAATTATGCCGAAATATATGTTTTGTCAGCTTCAGCATAGCATTATTAACAATTTAAGATGATTTTCTAAAAGTAGTCAAATAGCCTATTTACCATATATACAATTTTGTTATTGTCTCTACTAATTAAATATGGGTAGTTTGTATTACTAAGGCGCAACGCACTCCTACCAAGTGGACTGCAGCCAAGTCTTCTCAAGAGGCGCCCTGTTTTATTTTTAACTAGCTGATGCCCACGACTTCGTCCGCATGGATTTAGTTTTTAAATATCCCGCGGGAACTCTTTCATTATCCGAGATAAAAAGTAGCTCTCCCGGTCTGAGGAACCACTACTACATCCTTTACTATATCCATAACACTATACCCATGCAAAAAATCGCATCAATCCGCTGCTCTGTTGCGTCGTGATTGAAGGACAAACCAACTAACAAACACACTTTCGCATATACAATATCAGTAATGTTTTATTATAACACTTTTTATAATTGTTAAATTTTTTACCAGACCAAACCAAAGACAAACTTACGTTTAGCTGTCATTTACGTTTTGTTATTCCACTGTCATTTGCGTTTTGTTATTCCATGTCAGATGCGTTTTTGTTATACCACGTTTTATAGTGACTTGACGGAAACGCGGTCGAACGGGATAAAAAGTATCCTATGTCCGTCTCCTGGTTCTAATCTACCTCTCCACCAATTTTCATCCAAATCGGTTCATCCGTTCATGAGTTATAAATAGTGTAACTAACACCACTTTCTTTAATATATATATAGCTGCTGGGGCTGATTCACTGACTGATTGATCACCTCTCCTGTAAAATTTTGTATGAAAAATTTTTTTTTCACCAATGGTTTCGTATAGATGATAAAAATTCATTCGGAGGAAAATTATGGAGAGAGCTGATGATTGAGGATTTCGGAGACGGGTGAGGAGCACGGCCAGGTTATTAAAGATAGGTGGGGGGTGCTCGAACAAATGTCATTCGAAACCTCATCCAATTGGCAGCGAGCTGAAAAAAAATTCAAAATGGCGGAAAAAAGATGGCGGCCATACAAATTTCATCGGTGTCTATCTCGGAGAGGATAATAGATGGAAGAGTGGGTTCTTGGCAAAAGATGATCAAGACCCAAAGGTCTATTTGATGAATAGAAAAAAAAACCAAGATGGCGGAATTTTTTTTCTTCATACAAAATATATGGCGAATATTGAAGAGACTAGAAGCCGGGAATCATGCAAGACTTTGATACGGTTCCTTTTCAAGATTTGTTTTTATTGAAGAATTTTCATTATGACAAAT
Organism: Oeneis ivallda; assembly: GCA_029955525.1. Lineage (NCBI taxonomy): Eukaryota > Metazoa > Arthropoda > Insecta > Lepidoptera > Nymphalidae > Oeneis > Oeneis ivallda. Next base: position 10,569,134 of record JARPMR010000016.1, on the reverse strand, counting down.
GATGACATATGATGATCGAGGGTTTGGAAGGTGGGTGAGGAGCACGGCCATGGTAATGAAGATAGGTGGGGAGTGCTCGAACAAAAGTCACTCGAAACCTCATCCAATTTGCAGTGAGCTAAAAAAAATCCAAAATGGCGGATTCAAGATGGCGGCCATACAAACTTCAACGGTGTCTATCTCGGAGAGTATAAAAGATGGAAGAGTGGTTTTTTGATAGAAAATGATCAAGACCTAAAAGTCTACTTGCCGAGTAGAAAAACCGCGGTCCGCTTGCGGGCCGCGCACCCACGCGCCCTACTAGTTAATATATATATAGCTGCTCGTGCTGATTCACTCACTCATTGATCACCTCTCCTGTAAAATTTTGTATGAAAAAATTTTTTTTCACTGATGGTTTCGTGTAGAAGACAAATATTCATTCGGAGGAAAAATATGGAGAGAGCTGATGATTGAGGATTTCGGAGACGGGTGAGGAGCACGGCCAGGGTATCAAAGATACGTGGGGGGTACTCGAACAAATGTCACTCGAAACCTCATCCAATTCGCAGTGAGCTGAAAAAAAATTCAAAATGGCGGAAAAAAGATGGCCGCCATACAAATTTCGTTGGTGTCTATCTCGGGGAGTATAAAAGATGGAAGAGTGGTTTCTTGGCAAAAGATAATCAGGGCCCAAAGGTCTATTTGATGAATAGAAAAAAAAATCAAGATGGCGGAAATTTTTTTTCCATACAAAATATATGGCGAATATTGAGAAGACTACAAGTTGGGAACTATGCAAGACTTTGATACGGTTCCTTTTCAAAATTTATTTTTATAGAATTCCCATTTTGACAAATGATGAGATATGATGATCGAGGGTTTGGAAGGTGGGTGAGGAGCACGGCTAGAGTATTGAAGATAGGTGGGAGGTGCTCAAACAAAAAATACTCGAAACCTCATCCAATTGGTTGTTAGATGAAAAAAAATTCAAAATGGCGGATTCAAGATGGCAGCTATAAGAATTTCATAGGTGTCTATCTCAGGGAGTTTAAAAAATGGAAGAGTGGTTTTTTGATAGAAAATGATCAGAACCTGAAAGTCTACGTGACGAGTAGAAAAACCGCGGTCCGCTTGCGGGCCGCGCACCCACGCGCCCTACTAGTTTATATATATAGATATATAAATTTGAATCATATGCCAATCAAATTAAGGCTGAGTTTAAGTTGTTATCAATTAGACGCTCGACTTCACTCGTGGGCGTTATTACCTAAGGCATTGTTATATTTTATCATCTTCAGTTTTAATTATTTGTAAACTTTTGTTGGATTTCTCTTGTCCAATACCATTGAAAGAAACCTTAGACTGCATAAACTGCAGTTTTCCACATTGTATTAGGTTTATAAATCCTATTTTGGTATGTAATATTTAGTTTTATAAACTTAAAATAACTACGCTCGAGGGAGTAGTACTAATTAAGTTATAATAACTTACAAAAACATTAAAAAACCAATTTAACCCATGTTGCTACCAGTCTTAGTTACCAGTAGTAATATGGGTAATTTTTACTGCCCGTGTTTCTACTAACTGCTTCAGTTGTAACATGGGAAAACAGTTTTCACTTTGAACAGCTTTTTGTTATAGTCTTGAAAGTTTTTTGATGCTCATTATAAACGAAAAAATCATTTTTTTTGGCAATACAATTATTTTTTAAATTTATTATTATTTTTTAGTCCACACATAATATTTGTATAATTTCGTTCAATACTTAATTGAAATTATGTTAATTAAGGTTGTAGTTATAGTTATTCATAGTGATTGCATTAAAATTTAGCAAGAATGAATAAATTTTAGGTAGATTTTTCCTGAACCTAAAATCTGATTTCTATATAATTTGCGTTAAGTCTCCCATAATTCTGAGTTTTCATACAAACGTAGTTCTGACTTAATTTAAAAACTACATTATAGATTAAAATTAAGCAAATTGTAAAATAATATAATTGAATGACACACATTGAGGTTAAAAATTGGGTGTTATTGTAAAAAAATAAAACAGAAAAATAAAGTTGATTGGAAAGTGGATTACGGGAGACACTTATAGATGAAAATCGAGCCAGGTGCTAGCAAAATTCGTAAATTTTTTACCAGAGAATAAAGGTGGAAACAAACTATCGGACGCGCCCATAAGCCGCGGCTGACAGCCGCGACTGATAAGAAGAATGCACAGCCGTTTGGGACGCGGTTTGCGGACTCGTCCGAGCGCCTATTCTGGTGTTGGGTCTGTGGCCTATTTTACAAAGAACAGCAAAGACAATAAAAGTCACTACGTTCACACAGAGTAAATTTAATAGACTGGTTTTACAGCTGTTGACGAAGAAACGTCATGTCGAGTAGTGAAAGTGAGTTCTCTGTGGTCCTTCTGATGCACGGACGCGTCCCGCACCCCGTGCACACCGTCCGCGGACGTTTTCGGCTGACAAAAACATCCAGCGGGCCAGATTTCTCTCGGACGTCCGAACGCTCAAGGTTACGTCCGCGACTTACGTCCGATAGTTTGCACAGTTCAGTGTACATTTATTATCCAGATACCCTAGTCGCGGCTGTCAGCCGCGTCTGATAATTTGTTTCCACCCTTAAGGGGTTCTTTACCCTCAGTTTCTCATCATACTCTTAATAGGGTTTATGTGTGTGTTTCAGTTGAGAAATTGTTTCAAAATAATTATACCCTCTCATTACCCCCTTTGCTGTTGTTTCTAATAGTACTAAAAATGAGCTAGTAATTGGCTCGGCTCTTCTATGAAATATTTATATTTAATTGAAATCACCAGTTTTTGTTAAATATGGGTGGGCATTTCAGCCTTGTTATCCTACAATATTACCCTTAAACCGAAGCTTTAGTGTCTCTTTTCCAAATAAGATATACTATGCGTTAGACTGTCACCCAGTATGGCCCAAAAAGGAGCGGAAATACCACCTTCCCTTTTCTGTTCCATAGTGAATAAGTAATTTATGCGCATTTAAAATTTCACTTGAAAAGTTCTCTTCAAAAATGTCGCAAAACCTTATTTATTTTAGAAAGGGAAGTGCTTGGAATCGCCATATTAGAGGTGTCAAATTTTGTTGCTAAGCCCTGGGTAACTTGCATCCTACAGTACTATAGTATACCTACCATACTATCAATTGGTCATCTGCAAAAAATTTCGACTTTTCGAAACCTTCATCTGTATATGCTGCATACAATAATTATTATGTAACTTGTTGATAATGTTAATGACTATTACAATAGTGGATGGATTTAATCTGTAAAAATATCCAATCTGTGTTTAATATAACTTTCTAATCGTTACTTTTAACAACGATTTTGGGGTTATGTGTGATGTTTTTGGGTCTAATACAACCCATATCAATGTCTGGCGACTAATATTACAATAGGGTTTTTGACATCTTCAAAGGTAAGTATAAAAATAAAACATGTTGGGATGTAAATACGCACGAATAAAAAAATATTGGAAAATACATGGATTGCATAATAGTAATTGAAACTAAGATAAGTATTAAGACACAAGAAATATGAAACTCAAGATAATAATATGTTGCAATATTCTCTGCAGAAATGTGATTTTAACACTCAATAATATTGGGTCTATGGTCTAGCAATTAATGGTAACAAAATAAAGAAAAAACTCAGTATGCTACGAAAGTTGAACTACTATTTTGGATGTATAAAAAAGAAACCGACCCTGAACCTGCACGAATGATGATTAATTATATCGATTTATTTGGTGGATAGATATTAGGCATCTGCCGCGTTGTTGGCTTATCAATTACCCATCTTATTAGTCATAAGATTTTTTTACTATACTATTTTTAAAGGACTCGTCCATTTCTATAATGATACGTTGTAAGGTTCAACTTTCACGTCGAGAACTAAAGCCCGGCACTGACGATATATCCAACAGTCCAAATGGCGTGGCTGCATTACAAAATCTGTCCGTGAATGTCGAAAACGTATGCTATTTTTAAAACGGAGTCCTAATCGTGGATTTCCAAATGGATCGAAATCCAGGACGCCACGCCATTTGGAAGTATTGGTGTGGCGTGCTTGGAGTGACCGTGAGTGCGGTTTCCGATTGAGCTGAAATTTTGCAGTATATAAATCGGATGACAATGCAATATTATTGTAATATGGAGCTGATCTGACGATGGAGGCGGAGGATGGCCTTTGGATCTCTAAAGTAATATGACGCAACCTCATCAAATTTGGGCTCGTTTGATTCGTCTTAACAAGTACTCTGGTCCTAGATGTTATCCAGAGTCTGATGATGGAGCTGAAAGGTGATTAGGGGAACTCTGTTATGAAACTACGTAACCCTATCGAGTTTGGGCTCGTTTGATTTGTCTTGATAAGTACTTTGCTTCTAGATGATATCCAGGGTCAGGGGATGGTGTAGGTACTAAAAGCTTGCATTTTAAATATATATTTTTTTAAATTTACAATGACTCCGAGAATGTTATGCGATGGATCGATCGTGAATGTGCTAAATAATTGGACGCCGTCCATTTGGATGTATCCATTTTAACCACGTCCGTTTGGATGTATCGTCAATGCCGGGCTTAACTGGATGGCTTCGATAAATAATGTACCAGTGGAAAATAAGTCCTCCCACCCATCACTCACGATTGGAAACCTATTTTCGGTGAGAAAACCATTATTGACCCATTTCACAGTGTGATTCAAGATGTGAAAATACGAATACAATAATAGTATAAGTTTTGAAGAAGTTTTATGGAAAACTAATTTTAGGTTATCTCTCGTTCACTGAAGCTTTTTCAGTAAGATTTTGTAACATTAGAGATCGAAGTTGGATGGGACAGAAAAGTTCAACATCGGAAACATTGCAGGAAAATGTCAAATACCCTATTGCGTCGTCGGGTGACATTGGCCCCCCGAGGAGCGTCGCGTCAGTGCGGCGAGGCGTGCGGCGCGGGCGCGAGCGGCGCGAGGGGCGTGCGCGGCGCGGCGGGCGGCGCGGGCTGCAGCGGCTGGAAGGCCGAGCCCAGCGACGGCCGCAGCGTGAACGCGGGCATCGTCGGCTTCATCGCCATCGCCTCCACGTACGAGCCCTCGCCCGCTTTGAGGTTTACCTGTTAACAACAACGCCATATTAACATCTATGCAGAGTGTACAAGTCCTTTGTGGAGTTGAGTACACGCTTTTATATTGTCATCATATTGTGCAAACATACTGGCAAATAAATGATTATTTTTTAATTTATATAAAACCCAATTCCGCGAGAATTGGTAATTGATAAAACATTTTTTGGTGATTGAAAAACAAAAAATTTAATTAGTAAGACAGATATTTTTACGGAGTCTTTATACCTTCGTAATATCAACATTAGCTACAAGATTCCTATCACCATAAAATTATACCGTGATATAGTCTAAAAGGTCAATTCCGAAAGGGCTTTCCGAACCAGTGGTAGACTCATCGACGATTCAAAAGCACTAATGTAAAATTATTTTGAATAAAAAAAAATTCTAATCTATTCTATTAATTGGATTTAATATTGCCTCAAATTTTAAAATCGTTTCGACATATGAAATCAATCCCCAATTTTAAAATTGAATCATAAATAATGATTCTGTTGTACCTTTTTAAAATAGTATATTTCCTGCGGAAAAGTATAGCATATCATTTAGACCAGGGATTCCCAAAGTGGTCGATATCTACCCTTTGGGGTCGAAATCGGTTTTCCAGGGGTCGACAAGATCTAAAAATCAGTTTAAGAAATTTGTCAGAATATCAAATTAGTCGATATTCTGACTTATTTCTTAAACTGGACACTTTCAAGTGAAGATGATACTGCCATTGTCGCAATTAGAATGCCATAAGCCTACTTTGTCGTATTAGTTTACAAATTGCGAAAAACCAAATTAAATTTAAATTTCGCGGGCAGACCCGTATAATCAACCTTAAATTTTGATGAGAAAATCATGTCAAGTTTACTCACTTGACCAACCGCAAAGTTTTAAGTATTTTGTATCAATAGGAAAAAAAACTAGAGAGGATTTTTAAAGTAATTTGGCTATATGGGTCTGAGGTATCAGTTTATTTTGGAAGTTTCTCTTGCCCAAAATAGTTTGGAAAACCCTGATTTAGACCATTTATCATTTTTCTCACTTAGCACCATTGCTTTATGCTCTAGATTTAAACTTTTCTATCAAATATACATAATATAAACTTAGTGCATACCTTTTCACAACCATCTGGAGGTTCTCGGGCTAGGAATCGGTTGATCTGTGGCGAGGTGCCAAGCTTCGAGCTGTCGAGATCAGGTGACGAGCATACGCTACCTCCTGAAAAGCCGAATACCAATAACAGATTAACGTGACAGTTGCAACAGTTTTATTACGAAATACCAACATTCTTCTAACAAGCAAAAACAAATGAAAATATAAATTTTCGGAAAACTTGTCTTTAATTTGATAAATATTTCGTTAGGTAAAAACCATAAACATAGCAGTCCTTACTACTGTAAGGTACCAAAATACAATAACTATTGTGTAGATAAGAAAAGAACAATGGCAAGGGTTCATAATATAACAGTTTACCTGAAATCGATTTGAAGCGTCTTTACATGAAAAATTGTTAAAACTGTAGAGGTTCCATTATTAAAACATAATCAATGAGATATTTTGTAAAAAAGATATAAACAACTTTATATGTATTTTAAGGTTATGGCAATATGTAGGTAGGTATACAGATGTAGTCATAATTCCTACTTCCATGTTAGTTTAAGTTCTTATTTGACAATGGGACGTGATACTTAGAAGTCTATAGACCTCTCTACATAGACAAACTCTTGAATTTCCAGGCAAGCAATGACATCGAGCAACGATCCAATACTCTGTGGATCCAAACTCAAAGCGCGGTATTGACTTGTCAAGACGTCATTATCACGTGTTGCCCTGGTGATACATGATGTTCCATACACCGGATATGAATTAATCAGGTGCTGGTTCATTATTTGAATAATTATTCAACTAAGGCAAAGATGTAAAACTAATTTAATATGCAAAACGAACTAATTTAATTGCTTTGTTTTGCATACATCATATTCGTAGACGCCTCCTAAATCATTCTGGTGTAAACCTGCCATTGTTCTTTGTAACATTCCTTGACTAAGATTTTTACCACAAAATGTCTTTATTGTTTACTTATACAAGAATGACCTAATAACCAAGCTTTTATTTTACTTTTGTACTTGTAGCACAATATAAGTCAAAGTCACAAATAATGTTTTTATACATGACTGCGTTTTCCCCTGATGGTAAGTGACAATGCAGTCCAAAATGGTGGTAGCGGGTTAACTTGAAAGGGGGTATGGCAGTTTTAATTAAACCCACACCCCAAATCGGTTTCTATATGAACGCTAAATTACTTGGCGGTACGTCTGGCGGTAGGGTGCTAAGTAGCCACGACCCAAGCCTCCCACCAGACTAATGTATTAATCAATCTAATCAGTCATGACTCCATGTATTCAATAATCAAATCTACTCAATTGTATACCAACAATGGGACATCAGAATCGCATGCATGGACATTTCTAGTGCATATTGCTATTTATTGCAACAAGATGCAGGGGATCTAATGTACAGAGCACTCTGCTGTATTTGGCTCCCTTTTGTGAAATGCATGCATTCTCAAAATACGAACTTGTGGATTTATTTTGTTACTTTAAATTTAATTATTCATGACACTGACCAATTAGTATCGATGACATGAATAAAAGTGCAATTTTAAGTACAGATGAAATGAGTTGGTAGAACCGATTTTCTTGTTTAGTGTATTAGTAATTACATTAATTTTACATTAAATAAAAAAAAACACACAATTAACACAATGAGGTCACTTAATCTGTACTTGTTATAAAACAATATTGCCAGTATGAATTGCAATGTTGTCACTTAGTGATGAAGTTTAATTTTATTAAGTTCTATGCCAACACAAAGGATCATGTCCAAAGTTAAAGGTATTTTTCTTCGCAAATTCTTGGTATTTGCTAGTCATCATGGCAGAACTATGGTCCTGTGTAGTTGGCGTAAAGCTTAATAGAGTTTTCGACTGCAGTGTGCCTAAATCTAAAGCGTAGGTGAATTAGAGACCTGTCGCCAGTAGCTCTGCTGAGCCCGCGCTGGAGAGAGAGCCTCGGGACGGTGGATCTATGCCCACAATTTATTTTATTTATATTTATTTACGTCTTACTTTATCTAAAATCATATGAATTGTAATGGAATTTCTTAAATAATATTATAAATGCAAAAGCGTGTTTCTTGGTTTGTTTTTCAGTCACGCAGCAAGAAAAACTGAGTATTCCTGCGAGATTTAAAAACCCCAACTCCACGCGGACGAAATATTTTAGTTATAACATAACATGGATCTCTACTATTGACCAACTTTTTACCACTTTTAAGAAAGCTGCAACCTGCAGTTTTAAATTGGTCTGCAATTGTAGGTGAGACCTTATTTCACACTGACACTTTTGGTCAATTTATATTAGGCATATATTATCAAGTAATCTATTGTTTGAAGATCTTAGAAAAAAGTTGAAGAGCCATAGAGAAAAACCAGTAGGGCAATAAATGGTTGTCACTTATATGCACGATGTTATAATGCTTGTTTTTCCGCAGCAAAATGATCCTGCCTTGGTAATACAATCGATTTATTGAAGAAAAAAAAATCAAAAGATGGCAGACTTGCAATTTTGAAAAACAACTCGAAAGCGACCTTAGTTCAATTAATAAAGTAAATAGTAATACCTCGTGATAACTTCGCGCAGCGCAGCATCAAGGCTAGATTGTGCCATGCGAGAGCTTATTTTGCTCATTTATGAATTACTCTTCACTATGTCATGGGATTCGAATAGTACCTAAATTATGTCTAGTTACTTAATCTTGTATCTCACGCTTTCGGTTTAATTGAATATTTTTTTTTATTATTTCAAAAAAAGAAAATTTTTAGTTAGCCGCGGGAAAACAATCATTAAAACATCACGTTGTATGGCAGGTAAACAAGTGCAAATGTATAGTTTGAGCACCATACCTGACGAGTGAGCTGTGTGACACAGATCGTGTGGGGTTTGTGTATTGACTGAACGCCTTAGAAGGTCGGCGAGCGGCGCGCGGTGACCCTCTGGCGTGACCTGAGAAAAGACGATAGTACAGTACAATTTCCATCCATCATCATCTCAACTCATAGTCGGCCCACTAATAGACCAGGTCTTCTCTGAAATGAGAAGGGACTTTAAGCCATAGTCCACCACGTATAGGCCACGTTTTCGCATAGGCGTGGCGTTGCGCTTCGCGCGGCGCGTCGAGTCGCGTGAGCGGTCGCGCGATATGGCCAAGGTATGAGGGCGAGCGAGAGCGAGCGAGCGACGCGCCGCGCGACGCGCAACGCCACGCCTATGCGAAAACGTGGCCATACAGTTTTCTTTTATAGAGCTCCACATGGCCCAGTCTTTAGCTACCTGTATCCAGCGGCTCCCTCCGACTCGTCTGATGTCGTCGGCCCACAGTGCGGGCTCTACCAACACTGCGTTTTTAATGCCAGCGTCTTGGGAATCTTTCTCTTAAGGACAGGATTCGGAATGAAGAGATCCATAGAATAGAATAGAATAGAAATGTTTTTTATTCAAATAAACTTTTACAAGTACTTTTGAATCGTCAATGAGTCTACCACTGGTTCGGAATGCCGTTCCTGCCGAGAAGAACCAGCAAGAAACTCGGCAGTTGCTCTTTTCAAAATACTTTTACAATATACTTAACAGATATTCTATGTATGCAGAGTTTCCACAATGAGGGAAAGGTCCACAAAAGCATACGTAATTATTTCTAATTATAATTCAACACATGTCAAGACGGGCAGACAGAAAGTAGCCCCATTGCCGCTGGTGGCACCCGTTCACGAGCATGACGCATGACCCAGCCATTGCTTCGCTCAACCATATTTTAGGGAACGCAACAACCCGCATCACACGACACCACCGCAGAAATGTTAAAGAGAGTGTGACATACTTAGGCTACCCATCTTAAGGCATCGAATTGAAACTAATATTCAAATCAAATACTCATTTTAAAATATGACTTGTACACAAATAAAGTGGAAACTCTGAATAGAATAGAATTATTTTGATATACAATTATACAGGTTAATCATTACCTACTGTCTCATGAATCGCTGGAACGAATTACATCCACGCTTTTTTGTCATTTATATAGTCTTCAATCGTATAATATGCTTTTTTCATGAGCGTAGTTTTAATCGATTTCTTAAACTTGTGTAAAGGCAAGTCCAAGATCGACTGTGGAATTTTATTATAGAACGTCACGCCCATTCCCACAAATGTCTTTCGGACCCTCTTGAGGCGCAGTCGAGGAATCACGAGCCTATTTGGATCTCTAACCTGCCTATCTCGTAATTCACCCTTTTTTTTGTAATTCACAATGTTTTGTCTGACAAATATTATATTGTTATAAATATATTGTGAAGCTACTGTAAGAATGCCTAAGAGAACCAAGGTAGCCGACATAGCCCAAACCAGCAAGCTGACATGGCAGTGCACACGCCATGCTTGTCGCAGAAGCGATGGCTGTTGGGGCCGGAAAGTTCTGGAGCGGAGACCGCGTGCGGTGACGTTCACTGGGAAAGGCCTATGTTCAGCAGTGGACCTCCACAAGGTTGAGATGATGATGATCTTGGGACCGTTAGTGGGGTATATAACTCTCATTTTTAAATGGAACTCTCCAAGCATAGCTCTATACATCGTCGGCTGAGACCCTGAGCCTTCTTATGAGGCCCATAGATAGCGTAGCATGGTTATAGTTTTGTGTTTTACTATGGTAGATCACCTTATCGCGTAGCCGGTCAATATGCGGTGTTTGTGTGCCACTGGCTGGGTACAGGACAAGTCTTTCTATCTCTTGATTGAGACCTTCTACTGATGAACGCGCTGCCCTCAGGGGAACTCCGCCGGTGCCGAAACGGGACCCTGCCGAAACAGATATGTAAAACGTAAACATCAAAATGGAGCTATTGGGGTAGCATAGAAATATTTTTTATTCAAATAAACTTTTTTACAAGTGCTTTTGAATCGTCGGTGAGTCTACTACTGTTGGTTCGGAATGCCCTTCCTGCCGAACCAGCAAGAACCTCGGCGGTTACTCTTTTACAAACAAGTTTACAATACAATAGATAGTATGCTATGTATACAGTGTTTCCACAATGAGGGGAAGTTCCACAAAAGCGTACCTAATTATAGTTCAATACATGTTAAGACGGGCAGACAGAAAGTAGCCATTCTCGCCGGTGGAACCTGTTCACGAGCATGACGCATGACCTAGCCGTTGCTTCGCTCAATCATATTTGAGGGAACGTAACAACCAGCATCACACAAAACCACCACAGAAATGTTTAAAGAGAATATGTCATATGTAGGCAACCCATGTTAAGGCATCGAATTGAATACTAATACTCATTTTAAGGCACGACTTAAAATGATTATTTGAGATATTAAGATGAGAATCCTTTAAAATTAAGGACCACCTTCGCGTATTTTCTTTTTTTTGGTACAGTTTTATTGTAAATATTATATAAGTGTGTTGCAATAAAGAACCTATCTATCTATCTATTTTAACCGGTGCACCTACCTAGAATGTATGTTTTATTTAAGAGAGATAGCCTGTTGTTGCCAGGCCCATAATTTGTCCTATTTCATGACCATTCCACCTAAGGCTGGAATCACATCAGTGTGCATAGATTCGCATTTTGTCCATAGAAAACTGTCATTTTGTAATGGAGTCGTGTACGCATCAATTCGGCTTTGCGATGCCTACACGACTCCATATAAATGACGTTTTATATGGACATAATGCAAATTGATGCACACAGATGTGATTCCAGCCTAATTCTCCATATTTGGACCCATTACTGGATCCTGGCAGGCTACCCCATTCAAACAAACGAAAAGTCTGTTTAAATTGTCTCTCTCTTGCACTTCCCCTCTTACCAATATATTATGACATTTAAGGCGCTCAGCTATGAATGTAGAAATGAAGGAGATACTCACAGAAACCCGGACTCATAGAATGCGAAGAGTAATCTCCCGACGCAGTAGGTTTGTGTGGCCTTTGCAGGCGGCTTCTAAGGAAACGGTCTAGCTTATCGTCTTCTGAGCCCCTCGACGACCGACCAGAAATTCCACCTCCATCGTCAGTCTTAAATACAATAAAAATTGTTTCTCAATATTTTTATGATTTTTTGTGATAAGATATTTGGCTCAATAGCCCAACGGTTAAAGATGCAGACTGAAAACTGAAAGGTCACAGGTGCGATCCCCACCCATTGCACTATTGTCGTACCTTGTACTAAAGTCGGAATTTTAATTCGATTCCAGATTTGACAATTTCAGTGTTGCAACGTTATGACAAGTACTAAATAGTGACGTTACGAAATTATTCGATACGGAAATGGAATATTTCCGAATCGATTCCTCTCGTTTATAGTAGTATATCTAAACAACTACTACTTTAATAGAAACTAAGTATATCAGGAAATTAAATATTTCTGAACGAATAATTTAGTTATGACGATTAATTTTATTAAGGATCTGAGAGTTTTCTTTAATAATTGTGTGTGAAATAAATAAAAAAATGTGATCATGAAGGAACATGAGAAATAAAACAAATAGATGTATTATGGTAATATTTTATTTTATAAATCGTCGCCGTCTTCGCTATCGCTATCGCTGTCACTTTCTGTAACATGTATTATAAATGTGTCTGTGATATTGTCAATTATAATATCTAGCCTACTCATTTTTTCCTCTTTTTTGACAACATGGGATACGCATTTAGACCATTCGGTAGCCGTAATTTTTTGAATGCCTTCCTCAAATAAATTTCTCACGTCTGTCAATTTGAAGGTTTTATTATTTTGAGCTACATGCCCCTTTACCTGCGCCCATATCAATTCGATAGGGTTCAGCTCGCAATGGTAAGGGGGCAGTCTTAAAACCGTGATCCCATGTTGTGCTGCCATTTCGTCTACAGCGTACTTATTAAAAGACTCGTTATGTGGAATCAGTTCTAAAAGCGTAGCTTTAACCATATCTGGTTCGTAATGAATATTTTTATTTAAAAGCCAGTCTTGAATGGCAGCTTTTTTCCAGCTCATTTTTGGTGCCGTTTCCAATTTTCGGGAGTGGTAAGGTGCAGTATCCATCACCACAATTGAGTTTGGTCTTAATTTTGGTAAGACTCCAGCGAACCACTCCTCAAAACAAACTGCGTTCATCTCATCATGGTAATCTTCACAATTTTTCTTTGCTTCAAAAATCATGAGCCCCTTTTCCAGGAAGCCTTCTTCACTACCTATATGGCTAATTATGAGACGTTTGCCTTTTCCAGATGGATTTTTAATCCACTGGTCAGTCCCTCCAAAAACGCTTGCCGAGATGATGTGACTTTCTTGTCCACCCAAGTTTTTTTTACAGTATGACCTAAAAATAAATATAGTACATTAACATTCAATATTACTATTAAATTTAATGTAAAATGTATATAAATTCAAAATGTTAGCCTTACCTGCGTTAACCCAAGTTTCATCTTGATAATATATATTATGTCTCCCTTCTCGTCGAAACTGACATATAGATCGCAAGTAACGCTGGCGCCATGTTATTATATCATTTCGATCAATAAGTGTGCTCTTGCGTGACCGTGCAACAAATTTAAAATTAACATGCTTCAAAATTTTTCTGAGGGTGTCTTTGGAAACCTTGGGCATTTCTGGATCATCGTTCATCACTTGTAAAATCTAAAATAGTAAATTTTATAATAGTTTGGAATCATTATAATATATATAGCTCGATTACCACTGACTGACTGACACACTCACTGATTGACATAATTGTTCTCCTAGAAAGAGACAAAAAACGATAGAATGATGTAGGGGAGATATGTCCGGGTGGGGGATTCGAGTGGGGAAAAATTATGACATTTCGGAAAAACAAGATGGCGGCCGACGTGAATCTTGCAACTCTTTTGTTTTCCAACCGATTTCTTTGAAATTTTGGATTATTGTAGAAATTAGTAAACGATTAACAGAAAAAGTGAAAAAAATTAAAAAAACAAGATGGCGGCCGAGCTGTGACGTCTCAAATTTCCACCCCTCTCCTGTAAAATTTTGTATGAAAAAAATTTTTTTCACCCATGGTGTCGTATAGAGCTCAAAGAATGTGACTCGGAGAAAGGTGGAGAGAGCTGATGAGTGAGGAGTTCGGAGACGGGCGAGGGGCACGGCCAGGGTATAGAAGATAGGTGGAGGGTGCTCGACCAAATGTCATTCGAAACCTCGAGCAGTTGCCAGTGAGTTGAAAAAAAATTCCAAAATGGCGGAAAAAAAATGGCGGCAAATTTTGTCCGTCTCTCTCTCGGAGACTATAAAAGATGGAGGAGCGGTTTCTCGATAAAAGATGATCACAACCCGGAGGTCTACCTGGTGAGTAGGAAAAAAATTCAAGATGGCGGATTTTTTTTCCCCCCATACAAAATGTATGGGGAATATTGAAGGGACTAGAAGTTGGGAACTATGCAAGACACTGATTTTGATAGGTTCATAGGGCTTTTTTCTTTTTCTTTTTTTTCATTTTACATTTGCTTTTTTTCTTTTTTTCTTTTTTTTTCTTTTTCTTTTGTGAATGAGGAGCACGGCCAGGTTATTGCAGATAGGTGGGGTGTGCTCGAACAAATTTTTTGGCAAAAGATGACCAGAATCCGAAGGTCTACTTGATGAGTAAAAAAATCGCGGTCCGCTTTAGCGGGCCGCGCACCCACGCGCCCTACTTGTAGTAATAACACTTCCCGCGAGCTGCTTTAGCAGCTCGCGCACCGAGCGAAATAAATAAAGCCGAACAATCGCGGTCCGCTTTAGCGGGCCGCGCACCCACGCGCCCTACTTGTAGCAATAACACTCCCCGCGAGCTGCTTTAGCAGCTCGCGCACCGAGCAAACGCTAGTATTATATATAGCTCGATTACCACTCACTGACTCACTCATTGACACGATTGTTCTCCTAGAAAGAGACAGAAAACGATACAATGATGTAGGGGAGATATGTCCGGGTGGGGGATTCGAGTGGGGAAAAATTATGACATTTCGGAAAAACAAGATGGCGGCCGACGTGATTCTTGAAACTCTTTTGTTTTCCAACCGATTTCTTTGAAATTTTGGATTATTGTAGAAATTAGTAAACGATTAACAGAAAAAGTGAAAAAAATTAAAAAAACAAGATGGCGGCCGAGCTGTGACGTCTCAAATTTCCGACCCCTCTCCTGTAAAATTTTGTATGAAAAAAATTTTTTTCACCCATGGTGTCGTATAGAGCTCGAAGAATGTGACTCGGAGAAAGGTGGAGAGAGCTGATGAGTGAGGAGTTCGGAGACGGGCGAGGGGCACGGCCAGGGTATAGAAGATAGGTGGAGGGTGCTCGACCAAATGTCATTCGAAACCTCGAGCAGTTGCCAGTGAGACGAAAAAAAATTCCAAAATGGTGGAAAAAAAATGGCGGCAAATTTTGTCCGTCTCTCTCTCGGAGACTATAAAAGATGGAGGAGCGGTTTCTCGACAAAAGATGATCAAAACCCGGAGGTCTACCTGGTGAGTAGGAAAAAAATTCAAGATGGCGGAATTTTTTTTCCATACGAAATGTATGGGGAATATTGAAGGGACTAGAAGTTGGGAACTATGCAAGACATTGATTTTGATAGGTTCATAGGTGTCTTAGATCTCGGAGAATTAAAAAAGAAAAATATACTGGCCGAATTGAGAACCTCCTCCTTTTTGGAAATGGGTTAAAAAAGGTGAAAGAGTGGTTTTTTTGCCAACTAACTATCCACGCGACCAACTAGCTGGGGTGTGCTCCAACAAAAATTACTCGAAACCACATCCAATTAGCAGGGAGTTGAAAAAAAAACTCCAAAATGACGGATTCAAGAAACTTTCTCTGGTGTCTATCTCGGAGAGTATAAAAGATGGAAGAGTAGTTTCTTGGCAACAGATGATCAAGACCCAAAGGTCTACTTGATGATCAGGAAAAAAAACGAGATGGCGGATTTTTTTTCCATGCGAAATATATGGCGAATATTAATTTTCCTTTTTTTTTTCTTATTTTTGTCTTTTTTTTTCTTTTTTTTCTTTTTTCTTTTTCTTTTGCTTTTACTTTTTCTATTCTTTTTCGTTTTTCCTTTTTTCTTTTTCTTTTCCTTTTTTTTCATTTTTCATTTTCTTTTTTTTCTTTTCTTTTTCCTTTTTTTTTATTATTTTTTATTTTTTTCATTTTTCATTTTATTTTTTTTTATTTTTTTCTTTTTTCTTTTTTTCTTTTTTTTTTCTTTTTTTTTTTCATTTTTCATTTATTTGCTTTTTTTTTCTTTTTTCTTATTTTTCTTTCTTTTTTCCTTTTTTTTATTATTTTTCTTTTTTTTCATTTTTCATTTTCTTTTTTTCTTTCTTCTTTTTTTCTTTTCTTTTTTTTTCTTTTTCTTTTGTGAATGAGGAGCACGGCCATGTTATCGCAGATAGGTAGGGTGTGCTCGAACAAATTTTTTGGCAAAAGATGACCAGAATCCGAAGGTCTACTTGATGAGTAAAAAAATCGCGGTCCGCTTTAGCGGGCCGCGCACCCACGCGCCTTACTTTTAGTAATAACACTTCCCGCGAGCTGCTTTAGCAGCTCGCGCACCGAGCAAACGCTAGTTAATATATATATAGCTGCTCGTGCTGATTCACTGATTCACTGACTGATTGATCACCTCTCCTGTAAAATTTTGTATGAAAAATTTTTTTTCCACCGATGGTTTCGTATAGAGGACAAAAATTCATTCGGAGGAAAATTATGGAGAGAGCTGATGATTGAGGATTTCGGAGACGGATGAGGAGCACGGCCAGGGTATTGAAGATAGGTGGGGGGTGCTCGAACAAATGTCACTCGAAACCTCATCCAATTCGCAGTGAGCTGAAAAAAAATTCAAAATGGCGGAAAAAAGATGGCGGCCATACAAATTTCGTCGGTGTCTATCTCGGAGAGTATAAAAGATAGAAGAGTGGTTTCCTGGCAAAAGCTGATCAAGACCCTAAGGTCTACTTGACGAACAGAAAAAAAATTCAAGATGGCGGAATTTTTTTTTTCTTCATACAAAAATATATGGCGAATATTGAAGAGACTAGAAGCCGGGAATCATGCACGACTTTGATACAATTCCTTTTCAAGATTTTTTTTTATTGAAGAATTTTCATTATGACAAATGATGACATATGATGATCGAGGGTTTGGAAGGTGGGTGAGGAGCACGGCCATGGTAATGTAGATAGGTGGGGGTGCTCGAACAAAAGTCACTCGAAATCTCATCCAATTGGCAGTGAGCTGAAAAAAATCCAAAATGGCGGATTCAAGATGGCGGCCATACAAACTTCAACGGTGTCTATCTCGGAGAGTATAAAAGATGGAAGAGTGGTTTTGTGATAGAAAATGATCAGGAGCTGAAAGTCTACTAGACGAGTAGAAAAACCGCGGTCCGCTTGCGGGCCGCGCACCCACGCGCCCTACTAGTTACTTATATATATAAAAGATGTAGGTATAAAATAATACTGTCTGACTGATTGACTAACCTTTGCAATCGTTGGAGGTTCATTTCGGTAAAAGAACTGATGAACAAGTCTTCGTATTGCGGAGAATGTAAATTCATCAATTTTGTCTTTGAAACTTCACTTTGGTCCAGTTTTTTTAGGAGGAGTTGGCGCCGCACCTTTATTTACTTCCTTCAAAACGTTACAAACAGAGCGTGAGGTTATTCCCAATATGTCAGCAACTTTGCTCATACATTCATTTTCTTCCACTACTTCAAAGGCCTCCAATTGCGCAGAAGTTTCATTTTTCACGTACTTGTAGGCATTGCGGATCATTACTTTTTCAGTAACAGTGAAAGCTTTTCGTGGACGTTTTTTTCTTGGGGACAAGAAAACATCCACGTCTTTTTGTGATGTACTTGGCTGAGGATCCATTTTGATGGAAAACCAAAACAAATAGATTCACTCAAAGTTCACAAAAAAACTATAAACGTAACACCAAACACAACGTAACAAAACTTTAACAAAAACCCAACAAAATAACAAAATATCGATTCGCAATGAAACAAGATATTCATGCAGTCAGACTGGGAGAATGAAGCCGAATGACAAGATAAACAAAATGGCGATAGCTGCACGAGCGCGCACGGGTTGCCAATACAGAAAACTATCTAGGTTCTTTTATTATAAGTTTTGTTTTTAATATAAAAAACAAAAATATTAACTTTTTATAAAATAAAGCAGCGGTTACTAATTAATAAATAATTATTATGAGTAATTATGTATTTATTTAAATAAAAATCAATAATTTAGTCTTTAATTGGCACACCAATATTATGATTACATAAACATAAATCGCGATTGTTTATCGATTTTTGTGTTCATCACTACACTATTATATGTGGTATCATTATTTTACAAAATGACAGTAGCTAATGTCAAACGTGGAATCGAATTATAATTCCGACTTTAGGAGTGCCTAGTACAAGCTTTCTGCTTATTTGTATGGGAGAAGAGAATATTAGTCAAGATCTGCTTGGCTAGTATTTGTTAAAAAAAATATTCCACCAAACATGCAATAAAATAATTAACATTTTGTGGGAACTAAATATTTTGTTTTTATATTATTGACTTCTAGCTATTTGAGAATATATTTTGCTGGTGTATGTCAAACTAGTCAAGGTTTATAATTAAAGGTATCAAAAATTTTCTATTTTTGATATTTGTTTACAATAACATTGTTGTTATTGTTTAAGAATAAAGGTACATAACTTAATAGAATTTCCATACTAAGCAGTAGCAGGTTTCAACCTTCCCATTATGAAAAAAAACCAGCAAAGTGTGTGTTGGGCCCTCTCACAAAGGGTCCTGTTACCTGTACCATTGTACAAGATTTAACACCAGCTTGGGTTTTTGACTGATATTATTTTATTTATTTAAAATGACGTTTTTAAATATCACAACACAATGCCATTTTTCTTTTTAAATATCTTAACTAGTCTCAGAAATATAGACCTTTAAAGTTTCCTGTTAGACAGAGAGAGCGCTTTTGAAGTGTGATGTCACAAGTCAGCAACTCCATACACGCTCCATAGAAAATTTCGCCTAAGAAAGAGACAGATACAGTCACAGTAAAACAGCTTATATCTTATTTGTTTTTTGATCGATTTATTTTCTGTTTTTACAAATGTTATTCTTACATGTTGCATTTTCGATGCTACATAATGAATATCAACATTTTGACAACAGTCAAATACCCAATTAAGATCGAGCAAAAACAGAAGTTTATTGTATGGATATACTCCTTATTTTTAAACTTTATTTTTTGTTATTAATTTTTGTAGACACTTGCTTATATCTTATATAATTAAGGATAATTGACAATAGTAATAAAAAAAACTTACTTGTGTAGACTTATCAACTTGTAACTGGCCTGCATGAAGGTAGTAGTCCCTCGGCCATTGGCCTTTGTGATAAAGGGTATCTAGCGAGGCTGTGCGTCTGATGACATTAGAGCTAAAGCGCCCTTTTCCTGCAAACATACAGGAACTCACTTATTTCTAATTATTGTTATTCAGATCTTAACAAATTATTCAAATGAATCAAGCTATCATGGTGTAGGTTCAAAGTGAACAAAATTATATTAAGGCTGGAATCACATCTGTGCGCATCGATTCACATTTTGTCCACAGTTTGTTTTGTTTGTGTTTGTTGTTTTGTAGTCATGTACACATCAAAAAGCTGAATTGATGCATACACAACTCTTTGAAAAAAGACAGTATTGTATGGACAAAATGCAAAGATGTTATTTCAGCCTTAATAAACGAGCAATTCTTGTATATATATAATCTGAATCTCGGAAAGGGCTCCAACAATTTTCATGAAATTTAGTATGCTGGGGGTTTCGGGGGGGATAAATCAATCTAGCTAGGTTTTATTTTTAGAAAAGGTCGTTTTATCTGTGTTTTCAGGAAATGAAAAAGCCCTTACAATATCATTAGAATACGAAGGTAAATTTCCCCATCATCTATAAATTTCCAATAGCTGGGGAAATTGAGCGGTCCCGAAACTAGAAGTCCCCCGTTCGAGTCCAGACAATTATATTTTGCCCTATGTATTTTATTATTATAATTATTTATTTTTTATTTTATTATTTTTTTTTCTGAATATATAATTTTCAAAAAACACAATTTACCAAAAAATAAAATAACCAAGCAAAGCTCAGTCACCCAGATATTTTCAGCCTAAACTAATGTCCACTAACTATAATGTCCACTACATCGTTGCATAGATATTTATTTAAGTAAATATTTAAAGCTTTATTGCGACAGAGTTTAATACAGTATGTGGAATTCAATGATGAAGTGTAATTCAATTCAATTCCCAATTAGTGGCTTTTAGGTGTGCCAACCGGGCACAGATTGCTTCGCCAGTGTCGCGTTGATGGAGGAGGCACGAAGGAGATTGATCGGTGTAAGATGTTCCAAAATTTTGATCAGCTATGTAGTAAAGAGTAGTTTTTTTTAAGGGTTAGTAGCACCTACAACAAAACAAATGATATAAACATGAATTAATTGTTATGTACAATATATACAAGATGTAGGAAACCATAATATACTACAATTTAATTTTATTACATTCTATATATTTACATAAAAATCTACAATAGGGACTAAACACAAACGTTAACAAATATTCAACATTTACAGGACGGGGGACATTTGAGGGGAGGACATCATAAAGAGGATGAAGAAGTTTGGGACAGTTAAAGAGGATGTGTGATACAGTGCCTTCATCCAAGCCACACTCACAGACAGAGCTATCCCTTATCCGGAGTTTGGCCAGAAAAACAGGTGTGCATGAATGACCAAGACGCAACCGGGAAATAGTAGAGGTGATCCAGCGTTCAGCAGACCTATATTTGAAAAACCATGGTCGAGTTGGTATGTCTGGCTGGATGGAGGCATAATATTTGCCTTTGATTGATTTTGATTTATTCCAGAGTGTATTCCAAGATCGGTTCAGATATGTTTTTGCGAGGATACATAAATCTTGTGCCGAATTTCGGAAATGATCAAGTGAGCCAGAGACAACAGCTGTTTTAGCGCAGGAATCAGCAGTCTCATTTCCAGGGATACCGGAGTGGCCGGGGATCCAAACCAACAAGATGGATAATCCTTTTTGATTACATGAGAGCAAAGCTTCCCTGATCTTCAAAATAATGGGAAATCTTGACTTGCTTCGAAAAGGATTTTCTTTAATAGACATTAAACAACTAAGGGAGTCAGTCAAAATTACAGTTTGTTGGAGGTTATGGGAATGTGCAAACAGAATTGCTTCCAATAAAGCAGTGGCTTCTCCTGTAAACACTGAAGACTCAGGAGGACATTTAAACTTTAGAATTATTTTATACCTGGGAACCCAACAGGCAGCACCAACACAGCCATCAGGGGACAGCTTTGATGCATCAGTATAAATAAGGACATGATTTGACCAATTTTGATAAATATAATTTTGAAATTTGGTGTTAGTGTCTGGGGCTCCTTTAATCAGACCAATATCTGTGATGATAAGAGGGTTGTACACTAGAGCTTTATAAGGAGTAGAAAATACTGGATTAAGTGGGAAAGTTGAAATGGGATGGGGGAGACTAGTATATTTTAAAAAACTGTCTACTAAATATGAAGAAGAGTTACGGGATTGAGGAGAATTAGACAGTTGGGTTAATCTAGGCCAAAGAGGGTGGGATGATAACTGTAGCATCCTGCTGATAAACCGGTCACAAAGATATTGGCGACGGATAGTTAGAGGAGGATCAACACACTCCACCTGCAAAGCATTGGTGGGGGAAGATTTCATTGCACCCAGAATAATTCTGAGGCATCTGTATTGGATTTTATTAAGTTTTTGACTAGCAGATTTGTTGAAAGGTTCAAGAATAAATAAGCAATAATCCAAATGGCTTCTTACTAAGGCATTATATAATAGTTTTAAGGAGTACGGGTGGGCACCCCACCAGACCCCTGCTACTGCTCGAATCACATTAATACCTTTTTCACATTTTTTGATAATATGTTCGGAATGGGCAATTCCAGTAAGGCGGTAATCAAGATAAATACCCAAAAATTTTGTTTTATCTGCTAGGTGGATTAGTTGACCCTCAAATGAAAATTGAAAGGTGGGAAGGGACCTTTTCCTCGTAAAAACCACTGCCTGGCATTTCCCCACAGAGAGGGACAAACCATGGTCAGAAAGCCACTGGCCTAGGTAATACAAAGCAGAATTAATACGACAAGATATTTCCTCCACACTGCCAGAGCTGTGGTAGAGGGCAATATCATCAGCATATTGAAGGATGTTACAAAAACTGTTGACAGACAATTCGAGATCGTGGGTATATATGCTATATAGCAGAGGGCTGAGAACTGAGCCTTGAGGGAGACCTTTCCAGATGAGTCTGGGGGGAAGAGAAGATGACTGGTGCTTGACCACAATAGACCTGCAGAACAGCAGGCTACATATGAGATGTATTAACCTCGGCGGGATACTCAGCTTTTGCAATTTTTGCCTGAGCACCGGAAGTAGAACATTGTCATATGCGGAAGCGATATCGAGAAAGACGCCCGCAAGGTACTCTCCTTTTGTGAAGGCTATTCGAATGTCAGTTGTCAATATGCTGAGGCTGTCAGTAGTACTCAAACCCTTCCGAAACCCAAATTGGGAGGAGGGAAGAATATTCCTGCTTTCCATTAACCATTCCAGACGGTTTTTAAGAAGATGTTCTGTTATTTTTGCTAAAGTAGATGACAAAGCTATGGGTCTATAGGAATTTGAATCCAAGGGATTTTTACCAGGTTTAATGATAGGAATAACTATTTGGGATTTCCAGGAGTTAGGGACAGTACCGGTTTCAAAACATTTATTAATTATGTTGAGGAAATGAATTTTAGCTTTGTCATTTAGATTAGTCAAAAAGGAATAAGGGACGCCATCTTCCCCTGGGGTTGAATCCTTCAAGCCATTTAGAGCAATTTGAAGCTCGGAAAAAGAAAAGGGAGCATCCATGTCATCAGACGTAGGAGCTGGCGTATAACTTGGAAATGAGTCCATATTAGGGACATAAGGTGGAGCCAATTTATCAGCAAAGTCACTAAGCCAATCCAAGGGGTTGTTGGATGTAGGATCAGTGTGGTTGAGGGACCGACGGAATTTTCTAATATTTGTCCATACAATTGTGGATGGGGATCTAGGACTAAGGGATTCACAGAATCGAGTCCAACTACTTCTTTTCTTTCTTGATACTAACCTTTTAACTTTAGCATCAAGCCTCTGATATTTAATAAAGTTCTGCTGGGACATACAATTTGCGTATGACTCTTCCGCAGAAGTTCTTTGACCAAATAAATCATTGCATTCATCATCCCACCAGGGAGAGGAAAGCAGATGATTTTTGGGTGGGTGTTTTTTAGGAATATGAGAGTCAGCCGAAGATAAGAGAAATTTTAAAAAGAGATCGTAGCAAGCTAAAACATTTCCATCACTTCCCAGACCTGGCAAGGAGTCTATCATGGAATCAACAGATCTGGCATACTCTGCCCATTTTGCTTTTTTAGGTTGGTATTTTAAAAGAGGATCATGAGAAGAAGGAAAGAAGGACCTATTGTTTAATGAAAGGATGATAGGGAAGTGATCACTGCCGTATGAGGATGGGAGGGTTTTCCAAGTAATCTGGGAGGCAAGATTAGGAGAGCAGAGGGAGAGATCCACAGCAGATTTAGGGTTCTGATTAGGGAATACCCTGCGCGTTGGAGAGCCATCATTGAGGATGCAGAGACCTACATCATCAAGCATGTCAATCAACAACGGGGCAAACCCATCACAGCCGTAACACCCCCACATGGTGTGGTGAGTGTTAAGGTCACCCAGGGCAATGATAGGACTTGGGACGGAAGATAAAATAGATTGAAGTTCAGGGAGTAGAGAGGAAGAGGGGTGGGGAATATATAAAGATACAAAAGAAATGTCTAGGGCACGGACAGCAACAGCATTAATCTGTTGACTGTGTGGAGGAAGGGGGATTTGGGAAAAGGAGATGGAGTGCCGAACAAGGACGGCACTGCCTGCATACCCATCACTCCTGTCATCCCTCAGACAGGAGAAACCAGGCACCCGGAACCGGGAACCAGGCATCAGCCATGTCTCCGAGATGGCAACAATGACAGGTTTATGCAGGTTAATGAGGGAGAATAACTCGTGTTTTTTGGGACGTAGGCTTTTACTGTTCCATTGAAGTAGGTTTGTTGGGGCCGTCTTGGAGGATCTTAAAGAGTTGGGAAATGTTTTTGGCAACGTTGGACGGTAAAGGCATATCACTACATGGAGTGATAAGACTGAGGAGTAGTGTGGAAAGTTGTTCCAACATAGGTAGGGTTTCATTGGGGAGGGAATTTTTATTGAGAGCATGACCATTTGGAAGGGATGAAGAACATTCACCAGTGATGTTCTGGTGAGCGTCTCTATCATAACCCTTGCCTAGCGGGGCTCGAGGACGAGGAGACTGGATAATTGTTTGGCGATAGGAAGTTTTGGATGTCGTTTGAGTTGATGAGCGGGAAGGAGTCTTAGGTGCATATGCGGGAGGAATAAACATTTCCTTTGTCATCTCGGCATAGGATCGCCGGACAGGAGGGAATTGAGATGATGCTTCCATGTAAGATATGTTGTCCTGGGACATAACTACTTTAATTGATTGCTGTCTTGAAAATTCAGGACAGGCCTTATCGGTGGCAAAATGTTTGCCTGAACAATGAAGACATGTGGCTAGTTCCTTGCCTATTTCACAAGATTCCCCTGCATGGGGTTGGGAGCACCTGAAGCATCTGGGTTGAGATCGGCAGATCATTTTGGTGTGGCCAAAACGGCAGCAGTTTAAGCATTGTATGGTAGGGAGTTTATAGGTCTCGACAGGTAGGGAAGTGTGGTAAGAGTAAACCTTAGGGGGGAGCATTTGACCCCTGAAGGTTAGGACGACGGACTGGGTAGGTACCCAAGTGGTGACATTTTCATTAATTGTTTTTCTGTTCAATCTTCGGGCTTTGAGCACCTCACCACAGCCCGGGGGAAGCTCCATAGATTCAACGAACTCGCTCATCGACCAGTCCACGGGGACTCCCTTAACCAACCCCATTCTGGTTACATTATAAGTGGGAATAAAGGCTTTATATTTACAAAGGGAGAGGATGGGATTAACCAAAAAGTTGTTGGCTGCAGGAGCAGTCAAAAACTCAACTGTGATTTTGTTGCGTCCGATGTTTTTAACTCCATGCAAGATGGAGCTAATTTTGTGTTTATGAAGAAATTGGCCGAAAGTAATTGCTCTTAACGAGGCTCCAGAAGTCGGGTTTTCGACTTCCCTAGAGACTTGGACGATGAACGGTCCTTTGTCATCAATGGCGTAACATTTAAGGCCTTCGGAAAATGAGGGATGGGTATATACATTTTCAATGGATGGGTTTGCTTGGGAGGGATCAGAAATGCTTTTTTTGGAAATGGAGGGAACTGTTCCATCGTCTGCTTGACGTTTGCGGGAAGAAGCGGCTCCCGGATCGGGAGGTTCGCTTGGAGGGTCAGTTTCCATTGTGGTTTTACCTAGTAATTAACACATATTTCCACTTACCAGCACCAAAGGAGTTAGTATTAACTTAATTATAATATAAATAACAACTTTTTACACTTAAAATCCAAAATAAAAACGCCGAAAAACACCGAAATCTCAGTGACACGTGCGTCAGCCAAAGATAACGCAGGCGAAAAAAAACATGATGAAGTGTATCCCTGCTTAGTAGTTCCTATAAGAGCAATTCACAATCAACAGTTCTCAAACCACCATGGGTTATGAGTGAGTTTTTACAGTTTCTTACAGCATCAGGCTTGAGGAGTTAGATCCTGGAGTTCAACAATGTAGTCATTACTTGGTACAGTACCCGGCGATATATATTGCACATCAGCCTTTGGAATAAAACACTATTCTATTCTATTCACAGTTCGACTGCATTTTTTTTAATATGTTAAGTGATGTGCTCGCGGATTGTGAAGATATTTCAGTAATTACTATGTGAATTTCAGGCTAGCTTTCCTTGCAATAGAATAGAAATAGCGTTTTATTCCAAAGGCCAATGTGCAATATATATCGCCGGGTACTGTACATACAATATCTATTAATAATAATTCATAATTGATAGTTAGTGAATCACCACAGTTTAGGTGGGCAGTACCCCTGCAGCATCAGGATTGAAGAGTTAGAACCCAAAGTTTTTGGGACCATCTCACAAAATTTCTCAATTGATTAAAAGAGATTCATGCAAATCAGTTTAGACATCACAGATATTGATATACATAGGTAGAAAAACACAACTTTTTTTTTTAAAGTTGGTTAAAACATAGCCTATGTTACGCTTTATAACATCAGCTATCTGTCAATGAGGCCCATCAAAATTGA
The DNA here is from genome assembly GCA_029955525.1 of Oeneis ivallda. Classification (NCBI taxonomy): domain Eukaryota; kingdom Metazoa; phylum Arthropoda; class Insecta; order Lepidoptera; family Nymphalidae; genus Oeneis; species Oeneis ivallda. The sequence goes on along the minus strand of JARPMR010000016.1, from coordinate 10,542,469 downwards.
TCCAACCTTTTCCTAGATAAGCCTAAACAAACAGACAGACAGGCAGGCATGCACAGACAAAAATTTTAAAAATAGATGTTTCATTATGAGTACCAAAAATAATTTCATATGCATTTAGTAAAAAGCTGTAATTTTGATAATACAAAAACTTGGGCACTAAAAGTAACAGAAAAAAAGATAGAATTAATGTAAAACATTTATAATATTCGTATGGATGAAACAAGTTTAACTTGAATTTAAAGAAGTGTGCATTTTTTATTTTTTTCCTTGCTATATGTATGTAGGTATTTACTAGCCTATGCCCACAACTTCTGCATGGACTTAGATTTTTTTAAATTCCTAAAGGAACTCTTTCATTTCCTTGGCTAAAAAATTTTCTCAGGATATAAGCTATTTCCTTTTCAAAATTATGTTGACATTGGTACAACACTAGATGTGAAAGGTAACAGAGAGTAACAATTGCAGAATATAATATTGGTATGGATAGTAATTTTTATCATAAAAGCCTATCAGCAAAAAACAGTATAAACAAAGACTGTAAACAATACCTTTGTAGTTGACAGCTCCTGGACTCCTCTGGCCGGACAGCGCGTGATCGGGCGATATTCGGCGCCACACGTTTGTGGGTGATAGCGTTGGACTATTTGCGGCGTTCTTTTTCAATCCTCCGCCTTTCATCACTGAAGATACCGGCAGAATCGCCCTCATCGGACCCTGCTTCCCCACAGGGCAATCCGACTGTTTTCGAACACGGCCCGACATTTTCAACCCCCACTCGTTACTATCACTCGAAAGAAAAACAACCCTTGCACCAACTGTAACACATAAGCTAACCCGCGATGTCCAAAAAAATAACATAAACCACCGACGCCGCACGAGCCCTTTGTAGAAGGAATTTGTTAGGCCATAAAAAATATTGTGCTATGTACGTACACTTAGGATTATATTAAACAGCACTGGGACAGAGTCCGTAACACTACAAGTAAACATAAATCGGTTGCACCTAATCTTCATCTAGCAAGTAGTGATTAAAACAATTTAACAAACAAGTCACATTTTTTCTGCGCTTTAAATGGATGAAGAATGAATAAAACTGACAGATGACATCGGAGATCGCGCCATTCTTATTATGTTTTTATTTAAATAGCCGTTCGATGAAAGATCACTTTCTATTGTATTAACTAAAACTAAAAGCAAGAAGAAAACTGTGCATTAGTGATCAAAACGAAACAATTTAATACTACTCGTCGGCATTGCAATTAACAGCTGATTACTCCGCCATGACAGATTGTCCAGATTGTCTGTGATCAGTCTGTGATTGGTTTTTTGTCAACTCAAGAAAGTTGTCTTTGGTCACTAATCATTTTTCAAACATCGCAGTTAAGAAATATAATTGGCCGAACCGGCAAGGAACCACAGAACACTATTATGCAAGGAACCGGCCGAACGGCTCCGTTCGAATGCGTACGCATTTGAGGCATTGAGGTATCAAAACAAGTATATAGTACGGTAATTTTATTGTCTATTAAAAAATACAAAAGCTGAATCAATGCGAAAAGCGTAGAATGGAAATATATATATCACTAGCTGACCCGGCGAACTTCGTACCGCCAACTTATCTATATAAATAAAACAAATAAACTATCCTAATCAAAATAAACTATCCTATCTTTCAAGTTGGACCAAATTACAGATAGTTACGAAGTTTGATCTAAATCGGTTCAGTAGTTTAGGAGTCCATCGCAGAAAAACAACGTGACACGTAATTTATATATATAAGAAGATTATGGAATGGAATGAACCTACTTATCTATGATCTAAGGAATGAGCTAGTTAAAGTTTATGTTCTAGTATTATCTAGTTCCAGCCTTAGGGTGATTAATTTGTAACTGTAACGGTCGCGACCACGCCAACTTGGAGTGAACATGTAGTAAGTACCTACTACCTATAGGAGCGTGATTATTCGTTTCTTCAAAAAGGGCAAAAATACCTATCATGTAGGAGATGAATAAATAAATAAAAAATTATAGGCCCATTGTTATATTTGTATGCAATATGACCAGCTGTGGACCAGCTAGACTACGCGGCCAATTCAATTGCATATTGGAGCTCCTATGACTCTTCCTATAACGTAGGTAGGTACTTACTCTAAAAAAATGAAGGTAAAGTTAAATGGTGTAAAGACTAAAGAGAAAGCGTGCTATCTTCTTTTTCGTCACAGAAGTTTACTGTTGAATAAAGGTCTCTTGCATGGACTTTCACAGGTCTCGGTCCTGTGCCGTTTGCATCCAGCGGCTCCCATCCACTTGATGTCGTCGGTCCACCTAGTATACCAACACACATCGGAGTGGGAGGGGTCTACCAACACTGTGCTTTCCGATGCGGGGTCGCCACTCCGCTCCATGGGAAACCCACGACCATCAGCTCTATTTGCCCCGCCCACTTCCACTTCAGTTTCGCAACTCACTGAACTATATCGGTGACTTTAGTTCCATCCTCCTCCGCACACTATAAATGTTGCCAAAAAAAATTATAATGTTATTATTGAAATGAAATACATAGCATTACCGTTCTCTGATCTGTCTTACAAGTAAATATCATTCGTCTATGGTCTTACATAAAGTAAGGAAGTAGGTACCTATTTACCTAATTATTAAGGTCTCATACTGCTGCTGACTTTTGAGTGGCTTTTCAGTATTTGAGAAGTACTAAACTATAAAAATGAAATTAAAAAAAAACGAAGCAGATTTAAAGTGTACCTAATTTTATTATGATAGAAATGTAAATAAAGATAGCAATAACAAAATAAGTAGTACCTACAACTGAAATGACAGTAGGTTATACAGCGTGTAAAGAAAGCCCTTAAAATAAATATATATTAACCGAAGCGTGCGTAGTACGAGTTATGTATCTGTGTGGTTAATCCGAGTTTTAATTCGTTTGATCGTTAGTTAACTATGACATTAGCATCAAAGTAAAATGAACCATAACGTGTAGATTTAAACAAGCGGCACGCTATGATGGCCGGTTTGACACATTACAATAGTGATGTGGAATGTCAATTTATTCTCGAACAAAAAACAATTAAGTTTTGTTTTTGTACCTGATTAAATAGGTTTAATAAAACAAAAATGTATATGTTTATTTAATTTATTTGAACGAACTGAATATTTGAATGAAAATGAATATACATACTTTATATGCACACAAGAAACATATGAATACAAAAGATACCAAAAAAGGTGCCACAAAAGGCCATAATTAATCAGATTCGTCCATACTACTATTTTCACTGTCGTCACTGCTATCATCACCTACATTAATAATTATATGTTCGTTTTCTATAATATTATCTATTTTCACATCTCTTTCATAATCTTCCCTTATTAATTTAACAGTTCTATTCACAACCTTTTCCCAGTCTCCTTTAGTCACATGTTCACAAGCTTCTTCTAATAATTTTAGCATATTTTTTGTGGTAAATGGGGGTTCTGTATTGTGTCTTGCAGCATATCCCTTAATTTGAGCCCACACCAACTCAATCGCATTATACTCACAATGGTAAGGCGGTAACCGTATAACTCTGTGCCCATGTTCTAATGCTATTTCGTCAATGACGTATCGGATCTTGGTTGGTTTGTTTTCTTTTAAAAGACGTACTAATTCCGCTTTTAACATATTCATGTTTGCATCTACGCCATTTTTACGAAGCCATGCGACGATATCAGCTTTCTTTTGGGATTGGGCAGGTGGCTTGTCAATTTGCATCGAGTGGTATGGGGCGTTGTCCATAATTATAATAGATGGTTCAGGGAGGCTACACAACATTGAGGTAAACCATTCAGTAAACTTTTCTCCATTCATGTCTTCATGATAGTCTCCAGTGGTTTTTGACGCAAAAGCCATGAGAGAACCTTCGACAAACCCGTTGATGGTTCCGGCGTGACAAATTATAAGTCGCGATCCTTTTCCTACAGGAACTTTGGAAGTAGATGCTGCTGTGTCATCGTTCCAAGAACGGCCTACAGTATGGTTAGCATTAAGCCATGTTTCATCCAAGAACACAACATTTTGCCAATTTTTGATTTCTTTCACTTGCCGTAAAAAAGTATACCTTGCCATCGCTATATCAAATCTTTCCATCAATATTTTGCGTTTGTTACATTTTTTGTATCGAAATCCAATGGTCTTCAAAATCTTCGTTAAAGAACTTTCCCCACCGAAGAATAATCCAGCTTCCTTCAGTGAATGCACCAACTTTTTTCTTGTTGGATACTCCTTCTGTAAATAGTAGCCGTAAACATGTCTTCGGATAGCATCGGCATCAAAGCTATCGATGCCTACGACTGGTTTTGCTCGTTTTCTCTTTTTTGGTGTGTGAAGTTTATTTTCTTCTGTGCCAGTCTCGCCATATTTTTTTTAGTTATCCGTCTAACAGTTCGTTGTCCAATATTAAGCGCATCAGCTACGCGTTCAACCACTGACGTTATAGGTAAAATTGGCCCTCCATTTTGAGCTTCACGATCGAAATAGTTACGAAGGCGTATTACGAACTCACGTGTCTGACTATTTAGAACAGTTCTCTGCGTACGTTCGGTCATATCGACGAAATCCACAACAAAGGGCTTGAACAGAGTCCAAATTAACGAGCAAGGGTCAACAGTAATGCAGTATCAATATTTGAAATCCAAAGCCAGGTCAAAACTATATCACAATCGCATTGCACTGACAGTTTATACTTTTCGAAGCAACGTCAATTCGAAACTGCTTTGTTTTGCATTGAGCATTGACGCGAGTTTGCCGGAGGTAGTAGTTGTGCTAGCCAGCGATCCTATGTGACGATCGTATTAGATTCCATTTTTAAAAATTTTCAATTTAGAAAACCAAATGCCGAGTTGTGGTATATATCATATAAAAATAAAAATTTTACCTTTTGTATGAAACAGCTGATATTTTTTTGCGATTTCAGAGGTTTGTCCACATAGTGAAAATTGTTTATATTCACAAGTACATTCACCCCTTAAATGGTGCAAACTGATTTTTCTACACTTGTATACATTTTAGAAATCAATTTAATAAATAAATTTTGAGTCCTAAACCTAAAACTACATTCGATAAAATTTATGAATCTCTGCACATCACTATCGTCAATAAAGTAATACAATTATTTCCTTCAAAGTCGTTATCAATTAATACGGAACTTCATGAGCGGACAAACGTCAAACCGGCCATCATAACGTGCCGCTAGTTTAGTCACAAATTCAATACATACGATTTTAATTTGTTCGTAAACGTATAAAAATACATACACGAAATTGAACTCTTAACTAAATACTGTTATGGTTTATTTTACTTTGATGGTAATGTCATAGTTTACTATTCATAGTTAACTATCCAATCTTAACCGTATTGAATACACAGTCCACGCGCCTACATACGCTTTGTTTGTTTTTAGATTTTTAGGCTTGTGTTTGATTGTTTTTGGTGCGGGTGTGGTTACGGGTTACCTATACTCTAACTAAGGGCTGCGGTTCTAAAGGTAGACTTCCGATCATCGCGTCAAGCGTCAGTCACCAGGCTTCCCCTCTTTTTACATAATGTATAATAAATAGTAATAGTACAGAACATTACTTAATATATTTACTACCGTAAGAAGACATACAAAGGAGTGAGGAGCGAAAAAATCTCTTACGGCAGAACCTAAAAAGATAGAAAAGGAAAGCGAATCTGATATCGATTCGATCGCTATGACCAGATTTAAAAAAAAATCGTCGCAATTCGTCAGTTTGGTCACGCCAAAGTAAATGCTATGGGCTTTACTATAAGTATGTATTATGATTCTTTATAAATCACTCATAGAAGTTTGATAAATCAAAATCGGTTACGCGTTTTGCGGCGACTGCCGAGTGACGCGGGTGACTGACGCTTGACTAGAGGATCGGAAGCATATCAGAAGTCTATCTTTTTAACACCTATGCTCAAGGATTTTTTATCAGATGTACCTACATATATCATAGTCGCACTTTAATATATCTTAAAGAATTCTCTTTGCACGCTCTATTTTTTAAATTTTTGTGTAGAACATAACAATTTAAATGACGTAGATAAGTGTTTATCACATTTTCCAAATGCACTTAACAAAAATGTCTCGACATATTTTACATAGTTTGCAATAAAAAAATAAAAAAAAAATTTGCACATAATAGATTAAGAGATCTGCTGTACTTTTAGTAACTATCGCTAGGAAAGCTGATTCAGTATTTAGTAGATGTAGGACCCTCTGGTCAAGATGGTATCAGTCTGCCCGCATACGGTTGGTCTACTTTACTTTGGGTTACTTTATGAATCGAGCAAGAGTTATCTACAGTTCGATGCGTAAAGTAATACAAAACAACTGCGTCATTGTTCAGGTAAAAATCGCCACGAATCTTTCGTCGCGGCTTTATGATACTATAACCAGAGTAAAGATAGCAATAGAGTACGGAAACTACCTACAAACGTTCGAAACGGCTCACTCACACAAACATGCGCATCGACGAGACCAAATAGCGGTTCTCACTACTGACAGCACCGCGAGGACCGCTATTTGGTCTCGTCGATGCGCATGTTTGTGTGAGTGAGCCGTTTCGAACGTTTGTAGGGAGTTTCAGTACTGGTTATAATTCTACTGTGCTATAACTCATTCACTAACCGTTAAATAGCATCACTTTTTATACAGTTCACACAGATACTTGTCATATCATAATACCCTACTAGTATCAGCTTTCCTAGTTATTGTTCATTTTTTGTAACCATACCTCGACCAAGTGACCAATCATATGCAGGCAGATTGATACCATTTTGACCAGAGGAGGGTCCTACATCTACTAAATACTGAGCCCGCTTTCCTAGCGATAGTTACCAAAAGGACAGCTATCTTTATTCGTAGAACGCAGCTTTATTCGGCTTTATCCGTAGAACGCAGTATGCCTAGTGTAGCAAAAAATGTCTAAGTAAATAATTAAGTAGCAATAGTTGCTTAAATATGTACCAGTATCAGGCCATAAGTCAAGATTTTACTTTGTGAGCAGTAATGTTACAAAACACCAACAAATAAACAAATATCACAAAAAACGCTACTTATAGCAGCTTTTATACGGATAGGTAAAACAATAGGTGCTAATTCGCTTGCTTAGTGACAAAAAATGCAGCGTTTAGAACGCTCATAGCTGCTTAAATATGTCCCAGTATCAGGCCATAAGGCAAGATTTTACTTTGTGAGCAGTACCTAATGTTACAAAACCAACAAATAAACAAAAAAACACAAAAAAGCTACATAAAGCAGCTGTATACGGATAAGTAAAATAATAGGCGCTAATTCGCTTGTACACGATGTACGCTTAGTCTACTCAATGGAATTTTTAACAAAAGATAGGTGCCAATTCTATTGTACACAATCTCTAAAATTCAAATGAATTGACAAGTCCACAAAATATAGTGCTCTGTGCTATCCTTATCACACAATGATTCCTGCGCATTTTATTCTTCATTTAGACTTTAGAGCTATCAATTCAGTTTAATATAGCGATTTGTACAACCGATTTAGCACCCCTGTGGTGTTAGAACACAGGGAAATATATACTATAATCCAAAACATAATTGTTGTTTCATAATAAAGAATAGTGTATTTAAGTAATGGGAATTCTTCAGTACGGTTTAGTTTTGGCTATTTAAAATTCAACATTAATCTGAATTTTGAATTGGATGATATACACGTTCAGTTTCAAGAAAACACACACATGGGATTAACTTATATAATTATTATTTCCTACTTGATTTGGATGTGTCAAAGGGGGGGATGATAGCTTTGGATAACAATAGTATAGGCATGATGACAGATTTTCAAAAACTGTTGAATGATGTTCGGAAGTATTTACTATTTGGAAAAAAATAAGATTGGTGGATAAAATTGCCATTTCAATTTCAAGTTTTAAAATTCAAGCAATAACTCTCAACGGTGTCATGGCGTCGTTCGTGAGGTCACCTCTATATTTTTTCATAGTAGTTTGTCAAAGTTTGAAGATAGATGTGACGTATCGCTGTGATTGGTGTTCAATCCAATATGGCGGAATGGTGTATTTTAAAGTTTTATTTCATCAGAAGAAATAACAATCTCGCTCAAAATAGAAATATAAATACGTTTTATATATTCTATGAATCCTATTTCATTAGACAAATTCATGAATTCATTGATTCTTGCTTACTGTCACCATGCCTATTACACTAATGATTCATACTTTTTTCCAATTACTTATGGGACTTCACTTCATCTCAACCCATAGCTAGCTTATTAACTGGGCACAGGTCTCCTCTCGAATAAGAAGGGTGGTATTTCCCCTTTAAAATTAAATTTCTATCTGCCTAACTCAGTCATTCATTAAATTATGATTAATTAATCATTGACTTGTGATTAACTGGCGCACTCAGCCGCATGTATTAAATTATACTATTTAATGATTAATTAATTAATTATCATTAAATCTATTACTGAATTGTCATTGATGTACAAACGAAGCGTTCATTTTTCATCATTAGCAACCCTTCAACGGCTCACTACTGAGCGCAGGTCTCCTCTTAGAGAAAGGTTGTAGGCCATAGTCCACCACGCTGGCCCAATGCGAATTGGTGGACTTCACACACCTTCGAGAACATTATGAAGAACTCTCAGATGTGCAGGTTTCCTCACGATGTTTTCCTTCACCGTTGAAGCAAGTGATAGTTAATTGCTTAAACGCACTTGACTCCGAAAAGTCAGAGGTGCGTACCCGGGATCGAACCTGCGACCCCCCGAATAGGAGACCACAGTCCTAACCACTAGGCTATCACTGCTACTTACTTGGCACTAGGTAGGTACATCAAATACATAATTTTTAATTGTATCAGATTCGAGTCTTGTTGGCCGGCCCTTCGTGTCGGCGTTCAAATTAAATTATACTATTTAATGATTAATTAATTAATTATCATTAAATCTATTACTGAATTGTCATTGATGTACAAACGAAGCGTTAACTTCTGAGAATTAAACTTTTTAAAATCCAAGATTAAGTCGTTAAGTAACGATTAGCGACTCTGAGTGCGGCAGTAAGTCTTCTTTCTAATGTCCTCATAATACAGTAAAACATTAAAAACAAAAACAAATCCATCATTATGCATTTATTTTAAAACTGCATTTGTACATTATACTGTACAAAACACCACAACATTATATTTGAACACACTTAGAAAATATCCGTCACCGCTTATTGGTTATGTGACTGTAATCACCTTTACATTGCAATAAAAACAACCCGTAAGCTTACTATCAACGGTTTTAACAAATGATTTAATACCTGTGCAACACATTTTTTGGCCAATAATAATATACTGAGTAGATTTATATAACACAAGAGACTAAGTTTTGAGACAATGAAATGAATATGCATGTCTAAGTATAATATTATGAAAGAAATTAGGTATAAATAATAATTTTCGGGTCCAATTGCACCAATCCCTTTATTAAATGTGTGTAAAATTTTCTATACTTATTTTCCTTTTTCTTGTCATCCCTAAATTTTATAAGAAAGTGATAGAAATAGAAAATTAAACTTAACATCAATTTGGCCAAAAACAAAATTTAACCTTAATTAATGAATAAAGCAGTGATAGCCTAGTGGTTGGGACTGTGGTCTCCTAGTGGGAGGTGGAGGGGGGGTTGGATCGCAGATTCGATCCCGGCACGCACCTCTGACTTTTCGGAGTTATGTGCGATTTAGCAATTAAATATCACATGCTTCAACGGTGTTGGAAAACATCGTGAGGAAACCTGCATGCCTGAGAGCTCTCCATAATGTTATCAAAAGTGTGTGAAGTCTGCCAAATCGCACTGGGCCAGCGTGGTGGCTCAGTAGTGAGCCGTTGATGGGTTGCTGATGATGATGAATAAATAAAGATCGTAATCGTGTCAAATATAAAAATAGTTATTTGTGTTATATGGGGCCAAAGGAATTTTTTGTTCCCCGAGGGCGTTATTTTGAATTCAGAGCGAAGTGAAGGATTCTATAGTAGACTCCCGAGCGCAGCGAGGGATTCTAAAGTAGAATCCTGAGCGTAGCGAGGAATTCAATATACGCCGCCCGAGAACAAAAAATTTTGGCCCCGAATGATACACATTATTTTTCATCATTACCTATGAGAAAAAGCTAGGAGTATCAACTATCAACCTACTATGTATAGAGTATAGACATTACCAATACGTATATTGAAAGTTTAAATAAAACACTAATAAATTTTTATGAAATAATTAAACATTAATATTTATGTTGGAAGTATAGGCGTATAATTATGTCTAATCAACAAATTTGATCACGTGACTTATCGTAGACAACAGCTTCTCAAACATTTTCGAATTTCGACACATTTTTGAATTCTCTCTTCTGATTGGTCCGCGTTAGTGCTTTAGTATGCTAAAGCAGTATAACGCGGACCAATCAGAAGAGAGAAATGAAAAGTCCCATGGGGTTAAAATGAAATTTTGCTCCCGCTGTCCTCTGAAGCCAATATTCGTTTTTCGAATAGGTATGATGAAAAATAAATGTTTTTATAATGTCGTTTGCCATATAATTGCATGTATTTGCGATGTTTAGTTTGGATCCGATCGATAGTCAAAATGACAACACATAAATCACAGCAACTTACACTAAATATGTGTGTAAAATAACATGCGGTGAAAAGCGGTGATAATCGGCTTTGCTTCAGCTGTCCACAAGATAGATAATTTTGTAACATTTTTGTTTTGAAAAGAGCAACTGCTGAGTTTCTTGCCGGCTCTTCTCAGCAGAATCAGCTTTCCGAACCGGTGGTAGATTCCTGACTTGTCATAAGAGCCACAAGTTGCCCTAAATGAAATAAATGATTTTGAATTGCCGAGAGCTCTCCATAAGTTCTCAAAGGGGTGCAAAGTCTTTCAATCGGCACTCGGCCAGTGTTGTAGATTATGGCCTGAAACCTTCTCATGGGAGGAGAGTGGAGACAATACCCTGCAAAGGCCCGTCGATGGGTCGAGATGAATGAATGAATGAATGAATGAATGAATGACGATGTTAAAAGTTGAGGTTAAACACCTCTTGTTGCTGCACAATAAATAGCTATAGCTAATAGCTTTTGCGTGCACAAGGGGGCACAAATTTCATCCACAATGCCTCGTAAATAGGCAAAAATCAATTGATAAGGTCTTTTTCTCCGCAATAAAATTGATAGTTAACCAAAAAGAACAATATTATTCTAGCCTTACTATTTCTTACTAGTTTATATTAAGAATCGTTGGCTCTATGTGGATCAATTTTATGCTTTTTTTCAGCGATCCACGCGTGTATGCGCTCCTTTAGTTCGGTGTTCGATTTGACTTGATCCATTGACAGCGGGGATCGGTTGAACGGGTCCGACTGGTCGCTCAAAAGATGCCTGAAAGCGGGTATTGTTGAATTAATTTAATAATACAAGATATTATTTTCTTCGATCTTTCCATAAATCTGGAATATAATTTGATCTTCCTAAATTTTTTTTTATAGAAAGGTAACGTTACTCAATATGTAAGGCGCTGCGTCAACGTAGACACTTTTTGTTTCCGCCACGGTACGGCATCACAGGAATCCGTGGGTTCTGTGTTCAGTAACGCCAACCGAACATAGTCGCCGATTGCTTTTTCAGTGTTGAGTCCGAGTTTTAATTCGTTTGATCTTTTCTATAATAATTCATCTATGAAATCATAAATTAATTATAGAGGTCGGTGCGCTATTTAAAATATTATTAGTTCCAGAGACACTCGTATCTATGCGTAAAGAGCCAAAATGATGTGAATTAAATAAATCCAAAAAGATAGGTATGACCTCTCTAGTGTTACTCATAGATTTATAGAGCTGAGTGGGCTGTCCTACAAAATTACAGCTTACGAAGATAGACTACGAACACGAACGAACGAAGAAGAACGAACGAATCTAGTAGGTAGGTCCAAAAAATGTGACGGCAGCCTCTTCAGTGTTAATTTGTTTCGTGAATGGGCGCCACCGGCGGGAATGGGGCTACTTTCTACATTTTAAGACGGGCGTCTGCCCGTCTTAACATGTATTGAATTATAAGTAGGTATGCTTTTGTGGAACCTCCCCTCATTGTGGAAACACTGCATACATAGCATAGTATCTATTGTATTGTAAACATGTTTTGTAAAGAGCAACCGCCGAGTTTCTTGCTGGTTCTTCTCGGCAGGAAGGGCATTCCGAACCAGTGGTAGACTCACCGACGATTCTAAAGCACTTGTGAAAAAAGTTTATTTGAATAAAAAATATTTCTATTCTATTCTATAGATTAATTATACAGTGTGCCCGGTGGGAGATTTTTTACTTATTCGGTCGTGATAGCGTTAACTTCGATTTGTATGGTCGGGAAAGGGACGGAATATTTTTCCATCCCTCTTCCGTCCATACTAACTGACGTATTTACGCACAGTTAACGTAAGTTTGAAAACTCGTACTCGGCACTCAGATCAGTGGTAGTAAGTCAACACATACCTTGCGATAGTGGTTCTGTCGACGGTGGTCCGGGAGCTGGGCAGCGTGACGGGGTCCAGCATGAGGGTGCTCATGATGGGGTCGAGGAACTCCTCGGGCGCGTTGGCCAGGATCTCCTCCTCGCGCTGCCGCTGCTGGGCCAGCGTGGCGACCCGCGCCGCCACCTCTTGCAGGGAGCTTATTAGACCGCCGCCACCGATGCGCACTGTTTATAAATAATAAAAATGATTTATTTAACAAACCAAATTAAACAGTAATTTTACACAATTATTAAAGTTACTTTTTTATTATATCCCCTGAATTTAAGTCGATTATACGGGTCTGCCCGCGAAATTATTGTAAACTAATACGACGACGTAGGCTTATGGCATTCTAATTGCGCCAATGACAATTTGTGAGTAACTCATGTCAAACTCCATACTCTGACACACTTTCAAGTAAAGATTTTTACATAAGCTGAGTGAAGATGATACTGCCATTGGCGCAATTAGAATGTCATAAGCCTACAGTGTCGTAATAATTTACAAATTGCAAGAAACCAAATCAAATTTGAATTTCGCGGGCAGACCTGTATAATCGACTTTACTGCCGCACTCAGGCTGAGATCTATAGATCGTACTCTGGCTCTGCTCAAGACTCAAGATAGAGTTAAAATGAGACACAAATATGTCCTGACACAGGTCTCATAGGTCGATGAGACGGAAGTCCGACACGATCGGAGTGATTAGGCGCAGGACCCGGTTTTATTTCCTACTTCCCAACTCCAGGCTAATAGTAACAATTTCTTCAGAGAAAACAGCAAATTTTTTTTTGCTACGACCCGGAGAATCGCATCTGGGACATAGTCATCTGCAGTTGAATGACCAATTAAATTAAATTTTTTGTTTTAAGCCAGTGGGAAATGCATTTACGCATCGCACCCCTATTGAGTGGGTATGTGGGACTCACCGGCAAGCCAGAATAGCCACTAAAACCCGGTGGCGTGTACTTTGTCATAACTAGGTACCTGGAGCTAACGGTATACTCCAGGAATTCAATTTAACTTTAGCCGACAGTTAAATTACCTAGCACGGCCTCAGCGAGCGTGAACAGCTGCGGCGAGTAGGAGCGCCCGTCGTCGGACACGGCGGCGCAGAACCGCTGGTTGTTGCCCAGCTCCACGTACATGCGGCAGATGTCTAGAACTGTCCTCGCCGGATCGAACTCGTACTCTTTCAAGTCTTTCACCTAAAAAAACAGATACCAGCCGAATTTGAGAACCTCCTTTTATGGAAGTCTATGTTTGAAGGTCTTTGAAGAACTTCACAACCTTGTGCCTCCTTCACTGCTTTACCACAGAACTTCGAGAAAACGTGAGCGTTGGCACCCTTACGTGGTTGAAATCCAACCTACTCGCACACAACGCTTCAGTTCAACGTTTCTGAATCGAACCAATAAGGTGTGGAACACTTCCAACACCTGTGTTTCCGGCCACGTATAACCTCAGTACCTTCAAGGCAAGGGTGAATAGGCATTTTCTAGGCAAGCGCGCTCCAACCTAGACCTCATCAGTGCTGTCCAGTATTGATTGTCGTCAAGCGCAAGCCTATACCGAAATGAAAAACAAAAGTCGGTTAAAAAGAGATACTTAACGAAGTTTGTAAAAAAATATGAATCAAATACCCAATTACACTTATTGGTCTATCAGACATGTCTTTTTATGGTCAAAGCGTTGCCTGCGTGAACTAAGTAGCAAAGTAGTTATCGATGCGGCCGCCGTCCCGCAGATTTGAGTCTAGCGCGCGTATATATTGGAGAATAGCGAGTCGAACGAGCGTTTTGTCGGAGGAGCTGTCGAAACGTACCAAATAATATAGCGTATATTAGCTATTTATACAACCCCCATCGTAATGAGGGTAATTTTAATTCGAGTGCTGTTTTTGATAAGAGGCTTGCCGAGTATCAAAATAGGATAGTACGAGAATTAAAACGACTAATTACGTACAGTTGCATACAAGATTTTATCTACGACAAGAAAAATAAAACAATTAACAAAATTATGTCGTCTTTATAATTTTTTACTTTCCTTTACAATTAATAAAAAAAGTCGATTAAATACAAATTGCACAAGTTGCAAAAGTAATCCGCTTGCCGCGTAAAGTTTTTTTAATTTTTTTAAATTCTTTTTTAGGTTTGATATTAATATCGAGTGGCAGTACCAACCATAGAGTGGGTTGGGTACCAACTTTAATACATTTATATGAACGATACAAAAGTGCCAGAACTCAGACCCTCTTAGCATTAGGTATCCTAGTTTATGAAGATAACCATTTCGATGCAGCTCCCATACAACGAGCTGCATCGAAATGAGAAGCAAAACCAAAAGAGAAACCATTTCGATTCAGCTGTCAAATTCGAAAGTTGAACTTTTCGATGCTGGAGTAGATAAATAACGTATAAATGCTAAGTGTTACCACTCACCTTAAAATTCTTCTTGTTTGGTCCCACAAGGTGCAAGAGGAAATAGTTGAGCATAGAAGCGATGCGGTCAACCAGAGTGGGGTGGCAGAACACGTATGGCGCGTGTGCCGTGAGTCGAACGAGCGTGCGGATCGTGTCGCGTCCGAGGATGTTGTCGAATCGCGCTAACATGCCGATGTGGGACAGATTGGCCAGGTTTGTTTCCCTTTCGTGTGGTGGTAAATTGGCCCATGCACCAGATTCCCTGTAATAGTTTATTTCATTGGAAAATAAGTTAAAAGAATGTAAAAGCATACACAATTTTAAAAAACTGCTTAAGAACTATTTTGCGAAAACTAGTAAAACAAAATAATACTTTTACAAGCTTTTATTTAGCTTGACCAGTTTATTTATTTATTTGTTTGTTTGGGTCAAATCTTGCAAGATGAATTAGACCCACTTCCCGGTTTCTGATCGAACTGAAATTTTGCATTTATGTGTAAATCGGATGACAATGCAATATTATTGTGACATGGAGCTGATCTGATGATGGAGACGCAAGATGGCTATCGGAACTCTGTAATAAAACGACGTAACCCCATCGAGTTTGGGCTCGTTTGATTCGTTATAACAAGTACTCTGATCCTTGATGATATCCAGAGTCTAATGATGTAGCTACTAAAAGCTCGCATTTAAAAATAAAATTTTTTATTTACACTTGTTACGAAAAAAAAAATTGAATTTACTTTTTTCTTAGTTCACATGTAGTTACGAGTTATTCTATGAACTGACTATTCAGTAACATAACCGCGGCTCGAATTGATTCTGTTGTGATGGTACCAACTACCAAGCATTTAAATACCTACCCACTTATCTAAATTATTTTTCTTTCTTTGTACGCTCCGTAATGCAAAAATATTATTTTTGTAAAACCTGTTAAACTTGAGTCTCGTTTAAGTGAATATGTATATTCTTTTTGAGGCAATAAATATCTTTAATCCGAATACTTGACTCACCTGATCAGACTCAGGGCCGCTCAGCGGGCGATGCAAATTAGTAATCACGAGATCCATGACGAGCCATACTGACATATGGACCGGGAGCCAGGTACAAATTCGGTCAATTATTTCCTCTCGAGCGAAACTTTGTGAAACGCATTAGGGATTTATATTATGAATATTCGCGGCCTTCAGCTGCGACTCCGTGGGTGGGGCGGGCAGTGGCAGCCTCCAACGCATGGAGAAAAAAAAAGTTTTTTAGTCATTTCCTCCCATTTGAAAATTTGTCAGATTATAGTTTACCTAATATTTTGAAGGAAAAATAAATTCAGCTGACCATAACATGGTGGATTACACTTCAGCTGGCTGCTTGAACATGAAAAAAAAAATTATATTTTCAATGATTTCCTCTCAACTAAAAATTTACCTGGTGATAGTTTATATGCTACTATGAATGAAAATTAATTTCAGCTTGCTGTATCGCGGTGGAAAGTTTGTCAGCTGGTACCTTGAAAGGTGTGACGTAGCAGCATCTATCACCTACTGAATCTTATCAGCTGACGACTTTTCCCTTGACTTACAGCTAGCTGATTTTTTTCATTATTTACTAATGCATGTTAACAATCCTCTTATAAATTTTCATCCGGAAGGAAATAACTTTTCTTAAGTTATTCTCTTTCTTTTTACAGATTGAGGCTATACATAAGCATGGAGGAAAAAAAAAGTTTTTTAGTCATTTCCTCCCATTTGAAAATTTGTCAGATTATAGTTTACATAATATTTTGAAGGAAAAATAAAGTCAGCTGACCATAACATGGTGGATTATACGTCAGCTGGCTGCTTGAATATGAAAAAAAAAAATTATATATTCAATGATTTCCTCTCAACTAAAAATTTACCTGGTGATCGTTTATATGCTACTATGAATGAAAATTAATTTCAGCTTGCTGTATCGCGGTGGAAAGTTTATCAGCTGGTACCTTGAAAGGTGTGACGTAGCAGCATCTATCACCTACTGAATCTTATCAGCTGACGACTATCCCCTTGGCTTACAGCTAGCAGGTTTTTTTCATTATTTACTAATGCATGTTAACAATCCTCTTATAAATTTCAATCCTCTTATAAATTTTCATACAGGAGAAAATCACTTTTCTTAAGTTATTCTCTTTCTTTTTACAGATTGAGGCTATACATAAGCCCTTTCTATATTGCAGCTAGATTGTGGATTAAAATTACCTTCTCCAGATGCTATGCTATAGCAGAGCATAGAATGCTAAAGGTCCACTTGGAGGGGGTAAGTTTTACCCATGACTACGTACAAAGGCCCTTTATTGTGTATAGTGCACATGCAGATTTTTGGTAGAAATAAATTGGTTGTCTGTAAACTCGGTTTACGGACGGTAGTTTTCCGTGATAACGTCTTATAGAAACACTTGCTGATGCCCGCGACTTTGTCCGCGTGGATTTAGTTTTTAAAGTCCCTCGGGAACTCCTTGATTTTCCGGGATAAAAAGTAGCCTAGATGTTGACCCGAGTAATAAGCTACCACGGTATAAAATTTTGTAGAAATCTGTGCGGTAGTTTTTACGTGAAAGAAGGCTTATGTATAGCCTCAATCTGTAAAAAGAAAGAAAATAACTTAAGAAAAGTGATTTCCTCCTGGATGAAAATTTATAAGAGGATTGTTAACATGCATTAGTAAATAATGAAAAAAATCAGCTAGCTCTAAGTCAAGGGAAAAGTCGTCAGCTGATAAGATTCAGTAGGTGATAGATGCTGCTACGTCACACCTTTCAAGGTACCAGCTGACAAACTTTCCACCGCGATACAGCAAGCTGAAATTAATTTTCATTCATAGTAGCATATAAACTATCACCAGGTAAATTTTTAGTTGAGAGGAAATCATTGAAAATATAATTTTTTTTTCATGTTCAAGCAGCCAGCTGAAGTATAATCCACCATGTTATGGTCAGCTGAATTTATTTTTCCTTCAAAATATTAGGTAAACTATAATCTGACAAATTTTCAAATGGGAGGAAATGACTAAAAAACTTTTTTTTTTCTCCATGCGTTGGAGGCTGCCACTGCCCGCCCCACCCACGGAGTCGCAGCTGAAGGTCGCGAATATTCATAATATAAATCCCTAATGCATTTCACGAAGTTTTGATTGGGAGGGACTTGGTCATGAAAATCTGTCACTGGCTCCCGGACCAATAGCTCATCGAGTCGTTGAAGTGGAAATGGGCGGGGCATGTAATTCTCCATTTCCACTTCAACTTCGCGACTCGCTGACTGTCGGTAACTTTGTAAAATTCGAATTTCCTCGTGTCTGATTACTTCAGACTATTTTAGAGCAAAGTAAAATGCCACATTTGCATGTTTATTGAAATTTAAAAAGGATTTCTATGCAATAAATAACGTTTGAAGGTTTAGATCAATAATGTTCTACATATTATGCAGCAATAAAGATGTGTTCACATTGCCTTTCTCCTAGCAAACTAGCAAAACTAGGTTCCCGAACGTCGGTCAGAACTAATGTTTAAGATATTTTTTGACGACCGACAGCTGCTTCGAAATTCTCTCTGATGAAATCATCAGAGAAAACGAAGTATTATGGACTGACTAAAAATACATACTGCGCGGTTTGCATCGTCCGTATCTGAGCCATGTTTCCTAACGCTTCGTCCAGCAGGAAGATGGCATCGTTCATCAACAAATTGACAAAGCGCAGAAATAGCGGCGGATGTACTGCTTCCATGTTCGCTTCCGCTTCTTTTGCTAACCGCCTGAAAACATATCGATCCAATAACTTATCTCTTTACTTTACGGGATCCCTAGTAGAGAGTTTAATTGAATGAAGCGGGTCTGCCCGCGAAATTCAAATTTAGTTTGGTTTTTCGCAATTTTTAAACAAATACGACAAAGTAGGCTTAGAGCCTGTCCAGATGAGGCGTTTTACGCGCGAGTCGACTCGCGCGTAGACACTCGCGCGTTCCCGAGATACTAGAGCTACATATATTCCGTCCAGATAATGACGCGCGTTTCCTCACTCGCGCGTAAGACGCTGGTAACGCGCGAGATACTCGGGCGCCATTACTGCGTCCAGTACTACGCGCGAATCCGTAGCGAGTGGACGTATTACAAAATAGAGCGTGAATATTACGTAATATACGTAATTGAAAAAAGAGTAGCCATATGGATATTTTTTTGGAGTTAAATCTTCTTGAATAATTTCTAGTAAATCATCAAACGATGTTACTGACATTCGAAAGTAGTTGAAAAATTTTTCGCTGTGTTCTCTGAGCTTTGGGTATAATGATATGAACATACTATGCGTCATTCTGTCACGTAGAATTGGACGCACCTTAAATCGTCTACTTTCTCTTCGTTTACGACGTTTCCATCGACGGTATGCAAGCCACAACACAACCACTTTATCCGAGTCCATGTTTATAACTGAATCCCTCCCAGTGTGGGAACGCGCGTAAAACGTGATATCTGGACGCAATATAAATTGAAACGCGAGAGTTCACTCGCGCGTAAAACGCCTCATCTGGACATGCTCTTATGGTATTCTAATTGCGCCAATGGCAGTATCATCTTCACAGGTTTATATAAAAATCTTTACTTGAAAGTGTCCATTTTAAGAATTAGTCCGAGTATCGACTAATTTTTGTGTAACTCACGTCAAACTCGATACTAGACTAAATTCTTAAAATGGACACTTTCAAGTAAAGATTTGTATATAAACCTGTGAAGATGATACTGCCATTGGAGCAATTAGGATGCCATAAGCCTACTTTGTCGTATTAATTTAAAAATTGCGAAAAACCAAATTAAATTGGATTTTTTTCTCTCTTTATTTTAGATCTTGGTCACTCAGTGACTATGTCGCTCTGTTAGTTCACTCCATAATATTATTACATATTTTTATTCCTAATTCTAAAATACTTATTAACTAATGCATAAATTAATTTAGATTGCTCGCATAAAGGGAATGCCAAAAATATAATAAAATCTACAATACTTAAATTAACTACTTAAATTAGAATTTCGCGGGCAGACCCGTTTAGTTCACCTTAAGTACGAGAAAATCGGTACTGCATTTTCATAACATTGTACGGCACACGCTTTAGAAAGAACTGACAGCAGCAAAGACCATGAACACTAAGACAGCGGAAATATCATCATCATAAGCAACCCATTAACAGTTTCTCTACTGAGCGCATGTCTCCTCACAGAGAAGGGTTATAGGCCGTAGTCTACCGCGCTGGCTCAACGCGATTGGTAGACTTCACACACCTTCGAGATCATTATGGAGAACTCTCAGGCGTGCCGGTTTCCTCACGATGTTTTCCTTCTCCGTTGAAGCATTTGATATTTACTTGCTTAAACGCACCCCTCAATGTGAAAATATTATATTACTAGCTGATGCCCGCGACTTTGTCCGCGTGGATTTAGTTTTTAAAGTCCCTCGGGAACTCCTTGATTTTCCGGGATAAAAAGTAGCCTAGATGTTGACCCGAGTAATAAGCTACCACGGTATAAAATTTTGTAGAAATCTGTGCGGTAGTTTTTACGTGAAAGAAGGACAAACAAACAGACACGAAATCGTCCAGTTACAGTTTTATTATAAGTATAGATATAGATATTCTATTCTAACAAATTTGTATGTGTTAAATCGGCTTGGCATCCAGCTGCTCACAAGATAGTATAAAAAACTTATTACAATGTAATAGCTACATAATAATATTGTAAAATGATTAATTTGAAAAGAGCAACTGCTGAGTTTCTTGCCGGCTCTTCTCAGCAGAATCCGCTTTCCGAACCGGTGGTAGAGTCATGACGTGTCATAAGAGCTACAGGTTGGCCTACGTGAAATAAATAATTTTGAATTTTTTTTTTACTGTAACAAATAAGGCACCGGCCTAAGCTATAAAACTTACGTAAAAGCGTCCCTATGCTCCTCTATGCCCCAAAGGAAGTCCATGACGAGGTACATTGGACGCCGGTAGTTGAATTTTTGCTCGAATTGTACACTCTGTCCCGTCATCTCTATCCCTACGAACACATCCAGCAAACAGGATACGAGCTGTAAAATTACGAAATAATTAAAAAATTAAGGACTAGTGATTTTTTTCCTGATACTGAGTACCAAAGTGGTGCTCAATTCGATTACAACCTAGCCTAACTTAGTTGGCTAATGAGTAATTTTAATTTAATCTAAACTTCTAAATTATTATCTTATATACTAAGAGATTATCCAATGACACATCTAGTCTTTCTTGATAATCTTTAGATACACTTTGTTCATGTGTTCTTTGAGGCAGCACTTACACTATACTATCACTATTTCACTATTTACTGTACACGAACTCAAAAGGTTTTGTTCGTTTTAATCTTCTCTTTAGCTCAGTTACGTCAAGCAGCTGGATTGCCTCAACGTTAACATGATGTTGAAGCCGTTTATCGTGGGTTTCGGCAAATTTTGTTATCATTTTGTCGCCGAATTCAATTTCCAGGTCCCGATGAATGTCGTCATTTCTTACTAGTGATGATGTGAATATTCGCATTAGAATAAGAAACGATGAGAAAAAATACTAACTTTGGCACTGTGATATCGTATATTTTTTTCTCAGGCCCATAAAATATTTATAAATCAACATATTTTTGTAAATTTTCGGCTATTTTGGATCAGCCTACTTTCGCCAAACATTCGCATCGTTTCTTATTTATGCGAATGGGAATATGCGCAATGCGCATATATATTTCCGAGGGACAATTTGAGTTCGAATAAAACTTCGACAGTCGTAACGTTAAATAATAAATTATTATCTGACTGATACCCTTTGATTAAATACTCTTAGTATTAAATACTCAAACGTGCCTACGTTTGAGTATTTAATACTAAATATTTTTAAGCCTTTAAAAGAAGCAATGAATGTGAGTGGCATGTAATTATTTTCTGTATTGGTACTGTTAATTACGTTTTTGATGGTTATTGTGATGAATTATGGCATGCTTGCACAGCATAGTACGTTGTTTCATAATAATTGTCTGCGAGGTCGTCGTACCAACGCGACGATACTGCGTAGGAATATGCTTTCGGCTTACTAAAATTGCGTTTCTAGGAGTATTTATTCTAAGCTGATACCCTTTTATTTAAATTACATTTAAGGTGGCTTTATTGCTACCCACCGTGTTAATGTTTAACATGTTTATAATATTAGTATGTTTAAATAAATAATAATTTAATAAATAAAAGTTTTACTTGTAATCTATGTGGATGGTTCTTGAAAAGTTGTTCCCTGTAGAAGGAGGCAATGTTGCTCAGAGGTTGCTGATCGTCGGGGTGGTTGGGCAACATTGCTTCAAGACATTCCGCGAGGCGAGCCCTAAAGTATTGAATTAAGTATTTAAATTTAAATATTTATACATGTATATAGCCACCCACAAGATAGAATAAAAAACTTATTACAATGTAATAGCTACATAATAATATTGTAAAATTAATATTTTGAAAAGAGCAACGAGTTTCCAGTTTAAGAAATTAGTCCGAGTATCGTGAGTTACTCACAAATTAGTCGCTATTCTGACTAATTTCTTAAACTGGACACTTTCAAGTAAAGGTTTTTAAATAAACCTGTGAAGATGATACTGCCATCGTCGCAATTAGAATGCCATAAGCCCACTTTGTCGTATTAGTTTACAAATTGCGAAAAACCATATTAAATTTGAATGTCGCGGGCAGACCCGTATAATCAACCTTAAGTAAAGACTAGCTTTTGCCCGCGACTTCGTCCGCGTGGAATAGTTTATTGGTCTTAGCGTGATGATATATAGCCTACATACCCTTCCTCGATAAATGAGCTATCTAACACTGAAAGAATTTTTCAAATCAGATAAGCAGTTCCTGAGATTAGCGCGTTCAAGCAAACAAACAAACTCTTCAGCTTTTTGACGACCTCCCTGGCTCAGTGGTGAGCGCTGTCTTATAACTGGGAGGTCCCGGGTTCGATTCCCGGCGGGGTCAATTTGGGAATTTACAATTTCTAAATTGTATCTAGTCTGGTCTGGTGGGAGGCTTTAGCCGTGGCTAGTTACCACCCTACCGTCAAAGACGTGCCGCCAAGCGATTTAGCGTTCCGGCACGATGGCGTGTAGAAACCAATTAGGGGTATGGGTTGAATGTTCATTGCCATACCCCTTCCAAGTTAGCCCGCTACCATTTTAGACTGCATCGTCACTTACCATCAGGTGAGATCGCAGTCAAGGACTAGCTTGTCATCGAATAAAAAAAAGCTTTATATACACGGTGAAATTTCATTGGTTGTACTCCCTGAAAGAGGTGAATGTGCTCATGAAACTGAACAACTTTCCCCAAGGAACATAGGTCGAAATATGAAAAAAAAATTTGGACCTCCCATAGTAAATCAATCAGCTGATCGTCAATTTTGTATGGAGGGTCCAATTTTTTTTTTCATATTTTGACCTATGTTCCTTGGGGAAAGTTGTTCAGTTTCATGAGCACATTCACCTCCTTCAGGGAGTACAACCAATAAAATTTCACACGGTATTAGCCACACACGCATACCAAGTTCCGAAAAACTCGTTTATGCTTAGATCTGCTTTATCTTATAATAACATTTGTAAAAATAATAAAAATTTGGATCTTTTTTGCACCACCGCCAACACTATTCGTAGAACGCTGGCCAACAAGTTCTTCAACTCACACTTTGGTTGAATAATTCGTTGACCAGATTACGTTTTTTCTCTTCTTGTTTTTTACCGCATATTGTTATTGTCTTTTTTCTCCCCCCATTCTTTTTTCTTCCCAGTTGAGTTTTTTGTTTTCCTTAATTATGTAAATTATTCTATGTGTGAAAACTTATAATTAGCTATAATTTTCTTCTGTTCTAATCTATTTACTTTTTTATATTAGCTGTAAGTTTTCCCTGTAAAATAAAATCAGCCATAATGCCAAGTTACCTCAAGTGCGGGTTGTATGTCCGCGAGGAGTCGCCCATGAAGGCGAGCACCAGCGTGAGGGCCGGCTGCAACAGCCCCGCGAGGTCCGCCTCCTCGGTGATGGCTCCCACGGTGCGCCGCGCCATCGTGATTAACACTACTATATTCTCTAGCACGAACTCTGGAATGCATCTGTATAGACAGGACACAGACATTTTTATTTTGTACATACATAGGTTGTAAAAATTATAAATACATATGACGTAAATATTACTGCGTTACAGTTCTTGCAATTCACGAGGGCGACTGACTTATGGTCGTGTGTGTGTCGTATCTGTATAAGTGTGAGCGAGCGCAATGCTCGCGCCTGCCCGCTCCCACCTAGGCTTTGACAGGCACGCACACTTATGCAATGTGCATGTACACGAAGTAACCACGAGTAAAGCTCACTCGCCTTCGTGAATTGCAAAAACTATAACAAGTAACTTGTTGGGTGTTATAATATGATCAACCCATCACATGGATTATAGTTCAATTGGTACAGGCTGCTGCAAGTATTAAAAGATACAAGCTATTATTTTGGTAAAGTTAAACCGACTTCGAAATAAAGAATAACTAAAAAGGGAAGTGTCCTCATCTAGTAAACTACTGAACCGATTTTGATGAAACCTGTTCCCTAAGTTGAAATAAATATTAGGAAGTTTTTAGGCCATTTATAACTTATCTGTCGCATTAGGTTTCCTGTAATGCTAGATTAAGTTTTTGTAAATAGATAAATAAATGTCGAATTGATAACCTCCTTTTTTGACGTAGGTTGAAAAAAAGAAACATGTCACTAGAGTTGCCACATAAAATTATATTAAAAAATGATGAAATCCATTATTATCTGTTGAAGAGAATAGTTTTTAGAAAATTCTATATTTTTGTATTGGATGACGAGATAGCCCTAAACTTTAAACCTTGCAATCCTTGCGATCTCACTTAAGAACGCTATAACGCCAAAAAAAAAATCAGATTTCGCGATGAGATAAAACATAGCCGCAACCTCATGTGAGGCGCGACAAAATAAAGTGTTTGCGCGGAATAGGAGTGTAGTAAGCGCCAAATACTTTGTAACTCGTAAAATATTCATTTTCTTTTCAATTCACTACACTAGCGGCACGCTATGATGGCCGGTTTGACACATTACAATAGTGATGTGGAATGTCAATTTATTCTCGAACAAAAAACAATTAAGTTTTGTTTTTGTACCTGATTAAATAGGTTTAATAAAACAAAAATGTATATGTTTATTTAATTTATTTGAACGAACTGAATATTTGAATGAAAATGAATATACAATACAAAAAATATATGAATATATGAATATACTTTTTTCTTGTTGGATACTCCTTCTGTAAATAGTAGCCGTAAACATGTCTTCGGATAGCATCGGCATCAAAGCTATCGATGCCTACGACTGGTTTTGCTCGTTTTCTCTTTTTTGGTGTGTGAAGTTTATTTTCTTCTGTGCCAGTCTCGCCATATTTTTTTTTAGTTATCCGTCTAACAGTTCGTTGTCCAATATTAAGCGCATCAGCTACGCGTTCAACCACTGACGTTATAGGTAAAATTGGCCCTCCATTTTGAGCTTCACGATCGAAATAGTTACGAAGGCGTATTACGAACTCACGTGTCTGACTATTTAGAACAGTTCTCTGCGTACGTTAAGTCATATCGACGAAATCCACAACAAAGGGCTTGAACAGAGTCCAAATTAACGAGCAAGGGTCAACAGTAATGCAGTATCAATATTTGAAATCCAAAGCCAGGTGAAAACTATATCACAATCGCATTGCACTGACAGTTTATACTTTTCGAAGCAACGTCAATTCGAAACTGCTTTGTTTTGCATTGAGCATTGACGCGAGTTTGCCGGAGGTAGTAGTTGTGCTAGCCAGCGATCCTATGTGACGATCGTATTAGATTCCATTTTTAAAAATTTTCAATTTAGAAAACCAAATGCCGAGTTGTGGTATATATCATATAAAAATAAAAATTTTACCTTTTGTATGAAACAGCTGATATTTTTTTGCGATTTCAGAGGTTTGTCCACATAGTGAAAATTGTTCATATTCACAAGTGCATTCACCCCTTAAATGGTGCAAACTGATTTTTCTACACTTGTATACATTTTAGAAATCAATTTAATAAATAAATTTTGAGTCCTAAACCTAAAACTACATTCGATAAAATTTATGAATCTCTGCACATCACTATCGTCAATAAAGTAATACAATTATTTCCTTCAAAGTCGTTATCAATTAATACGGAACTTCATGAGCGGACAAACGTCAAACCGGCCATCATAGCGTGCCGCTAGTGTAGGCTACTCTCTTGATAATATCGATCGGAATTTAATGTAAAAATTTTGGCTCTGTAATATGCAACACATTGAAAATAAATGAATATTGGTTAAAAATTAGACCTAACTTCGCGATTTTTTATTATCGAACAAATTTCATCATTTTATGTTTTTGCCCAAGCACGTCCCTTGGCAGTATGATGTAATTTTTGCGTGTTTTTTTTTCGGATAGTTGAAACTTGATCTACTACTGTAAAAATCAAATCTGTTTACTGTTAACGAGCGCACACCCACTCTTAATGGTAAGGGACGATCCTTACTAATATTATAAATGCGAAAGTGTGTTTGTTTGTTGGTTTGTCCTTTAATCACGCCGCAACAGGACTACGGATCGACGTGATTTTTTGCACGGGTATAGTTGAGAACCTGGAGAGTGACATAGGCTACTTTTTATCCTGGAAAATCAAAGAGTTCCCGAGTTATTCAAACTAGGTGATGCTCGCGACTTCGTCCGCGTGGATATACTTTTTAAAATCCCTCAGGAATTCTTTGATTTTCCGGGATAAAAAGTAGCCTATGTTACTCTCCAGGTCCTCAACTATACCCATGCCAAAAATCACGTCGATTCGTAGCCCTGTTGCGGCGTGATTGAAGGACAAACCAACAAACAAACACACTTTCGCATTTATAATAATTAGTAAGGAAGTGATGAAATCCATTATTATCTGTTGAAGAGAATAGTTTTTAGAAAATTCTATATTTTTGTATTGGATGACGAGATAGCCCTAAACCTTAAACCTTGCAATCCTTGCGATCTCACTTAATGGTGAGGGACGATAATGGAATAATTTATAATTAGCGTAACACGTTTGTGCGGAGAATCGTGTGAGCTAACCTTAAAGTATCTGGTGGTGCAGTAGTAATAGGCATCTGCACCGGTAGCATGGTGCCGGGCGCGTAGCTCGCTTGCGGCGCGTCGGGGTTGGCTCGCACCGCCACCTGCACCAGCCAAGTGCACGTCGTCGCTTGCAGACGGTGCAAGTTTGTCAGCATTTCGTTCTCCAGGAGCGCACAGCGGAGGCTTAGGAACCTGTTAAAGACGCTCTAACTTGAGAATTTATCAAGTAAATACTATGATTTAAATTAAGTACATCTAATTCATTTAATTCATAGTATATTTATTTTTAGTCCGCCAATTCGCATTGGGCCAGCATGGTGGACTATGGCCTATAACCCTTCTCTGAGAGGGCGACCTGCGCTCAGTAGTGAGCCGTTGATGGGTTGCTAAAGAGGTCAAATAGAATAGAAATATTTTTTATTCAAATAAACTTTTACAAGTGCTTTTGAATAGTCGACGAGTATACCACTGGTTCGGAATGCCGTTCCTGCCGAGAAGAACCAGCAAGAAACTCGGCGGTTGCTCTTTTCAAAATAGTTTACAATAGGTACTATGCTATGTATGCTTAACATGAATTGAATTTTAGTACGCTTTTTTGGAACTTCCCCTCATTGTAGAAATATTATATTCTATTCTAACAAAGTTGCATGAGATAAATCGGCTTGGCATCCAGCTGCCCACAAGATAGAGAGATATTACAATGTAATAGCTACATAATTGTAAAATTATAAAAAAAATATTGTAAAACTAGCTGATGCCTGCGACTTCGTCTGCGTGGATTTAGTTTTTTAAATCCTTCGGGAACTCTTTGATTTTCCGGGATAAAAAGTAGCTTATGTCACTCTCCAGGTCCTTAACCTATACCCATGCAAAAAATCACGTCGATTCGTAGCTCTGTTGCGGCGTGATTGAAGGACAAACCAACAAACAAACACACTTTCGCATTTATAATATTAGTACGATGATTATTTTGAAAAGAGCAACTGCTGAGTTTCTCGCCGGCTCTTCTCAGCAGAATCCGCTTTCCGAACCGTTGGTAGAGTCATGACGTGTCATAAGAGCCACAGGTTGGCCTAAGTGAAATAAATAATTTTGAATTTTTTTGGTTTCCACAATGAGGGGAAGTTCCATAAATGCATATGTAACGATTAGAATAGAATAGAATAGAAATGTTTTTTATTCAAATAAACTTTTACAAGTAGACACTTTTGAATCGTCAATGAGTCGACCACTGGTTCGGAATGCCGTTCCTGCCGAGAAGAACCAGCAAGAAACTCGGCAGTTGCTCTTTTTAAAATACTTTTACAATATACTTAATAGATATTATTCTATGTATGCAGAGTTTCCACAATGAGGGGAAGTTCCACAAAAGCAAACGTAATTATTTCTAATTATAATTCAACACATGTTAAGACGGGCAGACAGAAAGTAGCCCCATTGCCGCTGGTGTCACCCGTTCACGAGCATGACGCATGACCCAGCCATTGCTTCGCTCAACCATATTTGAGAGTAAAGAAGAATTGTAAAAATTTAAAATTGAAAAAGGTGATTGGTAAAGAAGAAGCAGCACGGTACTTGGTCATGAGGAAGTGCGCGCGCTGCCGCAAGGGGTCGAGCATGTGGTGCGCGCCCGCCGCGTCGGTGATGGCTCGCTGCGCGCGGCCCAGCTCCTGGCCGCATCGCCACAGCTTTTCGGCGCACACGCGCACCCCTGCCGAGTGCCGACAACATTTTAATCTTAAACAAATATTGGATAGAACAACAAATACTAGAATAGAATTGCATTGAGTGGTGGTGGCATTGCTTGCTTGGGAATTTACTTTCATGCTTGCTTGGGTAGGTGAGCGGTGCTTTGTCGAGTCCCACATACCCGCCTGGCAAGCGGGATGCGTAAAGGCATTTCCCAGCGATAAAAAAAAAAAAAGGTGAGCGGTGCTCAGCTTGTTACTGCATGTTTGACCATACAGATTTTTGACCATAAGGATTTGCCCCCTCAAAATTTGTAATTAAAGAAATTCCCGTGAGTGCACTCTAAACGGCGTAAAAGAAGCGTAGGTATCGTATTTTGTACAATTTCTAGTTGGATGCTAATGGAATGGAATGGTGAAAGACAAGAAGGTGAAGAACAAGACAAGCGGCATAAGACTAACTGTGTCGAAATCCTCAATCGAATACAAGAAGCCCATGTGCAGCAGTGGACGTTTATTAATTGATAGCGGCGATAGACATCCACTGCTGGACAAAGGTCTCCTGCATGGACTCCCACAGGCTTCGGTCTTGCGCCGCCTGAATCCAGCGGCTCCCTGCGCCTCGTCGCTGCTTTATGTCGTCGGTCCATCTAGTGGGGGGTCTGCCAACATTGCGCTTCCCGGTGCGTGGTCGCTACTCCAGCACCTTGGGACCCCAACGACCATCAGCTCTTCGAACTATATGCCCCGCCCATTTCCACTTCAGTTTCGCGACTCGCTGAGCCATGTCGGTGACTTTGGTTCTCCTACGGCTCTCCTCATATCTGATTTGATGATTTGAACTTACCTAAATCAATACATTTTTGAGTCATAAAGAAGCATTCGGTAACAAAGTTATATGTTTCAGCCGTCGGTCTTTTCATAGTCTGTCCTTCTTCCGATTCTCGCGCGGGCAGCAGACACGTTTCACTGTGCAGGCAGTCGAGATGCACAGACTTGGCTGCACATTCTTCAGGCTATGAAAGGGAGTACGTTTTGCCATTAAGACCATTAGGAGTAGAATATTTTTTTATTCAAATAAAGTTTTACAAAGTGCTTTTGAATCGTCAAGTGAATCTACCACTTTTCGAACTTTTTCGGAAGGGCATTCCGAACCAGTTCAACATTCTGCGCTCATTTATAGTCATTTGTCTGGTGGGAGGCTTCGGCCATGGCTAGTTACCACCCCACCGTCAAAGACGGCGTATAGAAATCAATTAGTGGTATGGTTTAATTTACACTGCCATAACTCTTCCAAGTTAGTTTGCTACCATCTTAGACTGCATCTTCACTTGTCATCAGCAGGCCTAGCATGCACGCGCAAGAAAATTTTGTCTACCCCTTTTCTCGTATTTTATTTCTATATCTCTATCGAAACTAAAATGGTTGCACACCATGATTCGTCTCGTTACGTCAAAATTATTTTCTCTATTTTTCCTACGAACTCTAACATGGCGAGTGGCGACGTTATTTTCACGAATTTTCAAGTTTAAAAGAGAAAATATCTCTCTCTCTCTCTCTTGGCGAGATATCACTTCGACGTGCATGCTAGGCCTGCAGGTGAGATTGCAGTCAAGGGCTTTCTTGCCACAGAATAGAAAAATTGTAGGTACATACTATGATCAAAACTGAAAACCACAGAAAAAATTAGCAGTCAAAGTTAAGGGCAACAGCTAGTTTTCACCATGAAGAAGAAATCATATCATCATCAATAGACTATAACAGTCCACTGCTAGACTAAAAGCCTCTCCTAACGAGAGGATTAGTCCATAAATACCACGCTGGGCAGAGGGGTTGGTGATCACAGTATCCGTTCTCCATTATATTCCCTTAGTCGCCTCGTACGACACCCGCGGTAAGAGGAGGGTTGGTGAGAAATGTATTCTGATCTGTCGTCACCACACGGCACTAAGTAATCGCATAGTATTCAGTTATTATGTAAAGTGGAGTAAACATAATACATATAATAAAGCCTTACCAATACTGCACCATAGGTGGGGTCAATTTTAAGTGACTTGGGATCATCAGCCATAGCACAAAATGGTTGACACAACTGCAACAGAACTGCGCCAAGATTTATCATGAATCCGTCAGAAACACAGGATAAAGTCGCTGCACTCATTTCTCCTGCCTGGAAAGTAAATAATATAATTTTAGAACTAATAAATGTTCAACTAAAGGAGGTTGGCGAATTTTGACCCAGCATTTTTAAAAACCGTTCAGATTCAATTCATTCAAGTAATCATTTAATTCTAATTAATATTTTTCAGAGTATTTTTCTGTGTAAACCCCATATTTTTAGAAGATGGGGGTCAAAAATAAAATTATTCACAAGTACACATTATAAATAACCATTACATGGCAATACAAGTGAATAAATTTTTTCTCCCAACTTTATTTGATAGACTTTGATGAACTTTTTTGTTAGACTGGTTTACTAGAACAAGCATGAGAAGTTTGATTCGTGAACGTGGGCTTGCGGCTCACGGTTCAGTCCGTCTGGGTCAAAAACTCTATAGAATTCGCCAATCTCCTTTGCTAGAAGATCAAAAAGTTTTCAAGATTTCCACACATTTTTTTTGGAACATGTTCATTTTCAGACGGTTTGGCGGATGGGGGTTAGACGAAAAAATGTGTAAGAATGTTCCATCACGATCCTTGTCGTCTTCGTTTATTATACGTTCTATCAAAGCTTTGTTGGCGCAGCGGTTAAACGAAGGAGTGAAACATCGGTTCAGGGGTTCGAATCCTGACTTCAGATCATGTCTTTGTTCTATTTTTTAATTTTTGGAACAAAGTTTTATAGATGAGAAATTCCGAACAAAATATTTGCGGCAAAACTTACTAACGCCATCTATTGTGGACAGAGTGAACTTGCTTTAATGTCTTTTTTTACGACATGGTTCTAACATGTGGCGAGAGATGGCGTTGATTCTGAACTTCGTTCCAGCCGAGTGTTCCACGACACTCAAAATTCTTTTTGTTCATTTTTTACATTGAATATTAATTGATATCAATAATAATTCTTCTTTTAGTGGAAAAGGTGTACCACCAAGTTGAACTATTTTCTTAAGCAAGATCTGATGAGATGGAATATGACACTCCTTAGTATGCAGGTACCTAAAGTATCTAAATAGGGGGACAACATGAATTGTAAACAAACTGCTAAACTGCTCTTTGGATGTTCTGAGCATAGAGTAAAATGCAAATGGCATTTTTATGCAAACAAATTTTATCTTAGGCTGCACATTTAAAAACATGTTATCTGTGGATCACTTCAATAGTCACACAGTAAAATCGCTGAAGGTAAAGCAGTGATGGCAACGTGAATATGAAATTGAATGGACATGCACTTTCAGATTTTCAGATTTACCTGAACATTCCATAGTTTTCCCCTAGCGACATTAGTTTTCAAACATTTTCCTATCCATGACAACAGTCTATTTTTTACTGTTGGGCCAGTCTTTAGAAGGGTCAAAAATATTTTGTGTAAATTATTCGTCAGATGTGATGAGGCATTCCAAATGGATGTTTCGATCATTGAAGTAGCTGCCTGGAAAAAACATATTAGTGCAACAACAAAAAAGGAGTTGTGTTTTTCTACCTATGTATATAGATATCTCCGTGATTTCTAAAGTGATTGCGTGAATCTTTTTTTAATTGATTAAGAACCTTTGCTAGATGGTCCCATAAAAACTTCAGGTTCTAACTATTCAATTCCCATGCTGCAGGGGTACTGTCCACCTAAACTGTGGCGATTTATACCGTCAATTATGAATTTGTTTTAGGTACCAAGCAAAGACTACAATAGTTAAATTCTAGGACACAACTCCTCAATCATGAATAGAAAAAAAATAGAATAGAAATATTTTTTATTCAAATAAACTTTTTACAAGTGCTTTTGAATCGTCTGGCTCTACCACTGGTTCGGAAAGCCCTTCCTGCCGAGAAGAACCAGCAAGAAACTCGGCGGTTGCTCTTTTCAAAACAAATTTAGAATACAGTGAATACTATGCTATATATGCAGTGTTTCCACAATGAGGGAAGTTCCAAAAATGCATACCGACTAACTTCTATCTTAAGATGGGCAGACATAAAGTAGCCCCATTCCATGATGCTGCAGGGGTACTGCCCACCTAAACTGTGGTGATTTATTAATTGTCGATTATAAATAGATATTGTAGGTACAAAGTTAAGACTATATTGTCAATCTACATTGTAAATCCAGGATCTAACTCCTCAAATCGGATGCTGCAAGAAACTGCACTCCTAACCCATGGTGGTTTGGGAACTGTCGATTGTTAGTTGAGTTTATAGATTGGTAGGTAATTACTGGTACTAACCGGGATAGAATAAAGAAAGAAAACACATTTATCCAAATAGACTTCATCATTGAATTCCAGATATACCAATCTCAACTAGTAAACCCTGATCTTTGACGCTAAAAAGCTTTAAATATTTTTATTTGAATTAAAAACCATGTGGATGAAGTCACAGACATCAGCTAGTAGTGCAGTAGTGCAGGTTCCCTTTTCTACAACTTAGTGTCCGAATAACATATTTGGACTGAAAACTTCCCAGAATAATTGCAGTTTGGATGCAGCTCTATTGCAAATATCACTGCATCACAACTGTTGGCTCGAACTGCAGTCTGATTGGAACAAACTGCACAGTTGACAGTTTCATTGGAGTTACGTCAACTGGAACAAAACTGCATCTAAACTGCAAGTTTGCAGTCAGTTTCGTTTATAACATAAATAAAATACCTGGTCCATAGGATTATCAAAGAATTCATGCATGCTAGCAGCACTTCGAGGTAAAACTGACAAACTCAATAGAGCACCTATCACTGAGTCCTGGTACAGTCTTCCATTGGTCTCAATCTTTGGTTCACAAGCTTCCAATAAAATCGACGCTAAATGTGTGTTGCCTGTAAGAACAAGATCAATTGTCTATTAAAGCATCTCAGCTCCCCAAAGGTTGCAAAAATTATCCATCCCACTCCTACTTAATATTATAAATGCGAAAGTTTGTTTGGATGGATGTATGAATGGATGTATGTATGTATGGATGGATGGATGTTTGTTACTCTTTCACACCACAGTGAATGAACCAATTTGGTTGAAATTTGAAATGGACATAGCTCATACCCAGGATTAACACACAGGCTATTTTTTATCCCCGACAATTAAAGAGTTCACATGGACAAAGTCCCGGGCATCATCTAGTTGATTATACTTTTACTATAGTGGGTTATTATTAAGCTTTGTTTTTTCCCCACACACATGTATCTTATTATGTAGTATAGTTCACACTTTAGACTTGCAGGAAGTCTTATCTAGTCCATTGGTGTGCGGTCCCCTGTGGGTAAAAGCCTCCTACATCTGTTGCCATCTCTGTCTGTCTCGAAGAAACCAAATGATACTAATCGGGAAAAGGGAAAAAACAGAGTCACCAATAGCAACTAACCACATCAAAAAACAGTTTACTGATAGCATTCCCCACACAATTTTTAAAAAGCTTAAATCCATGTGGAGTAAGTCCTGTACATTAGCTACTTTTTTATTTACTTACCAGCAAATAGTTGTATTGATGGTAATATGTAAATGGGTAAATTAATTAAGTTGGATTTGTTTATATCAACATGAATCCTCTTTAGCACAGGTATCATTGAATCCCTCAATTGGTTTTGACAATCATCATCCTCTGAAATTTATGTACAGACAATTTTTAATTATGACAAAGATAATTTTAAATAATAACAAAGATAAATTCAATTGAAGCTCTTTTTAACCATTAAGGCCCAGTTGTGTGAGGCGCTGTTATAGTTATGTTACAGTTATCATTAAAGCTAAATGCGGCAGCGGAAACACATGGTTTCGGCTGTCACATTTAGCTTTAACGATAACCTAACTATAACAGCGAGTCACACAACCGGGCCTAAGTCTTTCAGACTGAATTTCAACCACAGCATACAATCTCAATTAAGACATAGCAGATATGTTATTGCACAAGTGTTCACAAATGCAACTCCACTCTCTTTCCCCTTCGTGTTATAGTCTGAATCCGACACAAGAGTTTAGGTACAGAACAAAGTACTTTACATGTCCTCAAAGCCAACCAACTCTTAGCTACTAATGAGAATTTGCTGGCATAAAACTGTTTTGATGTGATAACGTCTTATAAATCGATGAACACTGGTTGCACGCACAAAAAAGTGTCACATTCCGCCTGAGCCTGCGCCTGCAAGCGAGAGGGCAGAACAAGCGATAGAGAGGCATGATCGGCCCAAGCGTTGGGTTGTGACTAGAAAAAATTGTAATTTTCAATTATCTCCTTCTTTGTCTTATATAAAATAATGATAATTCAGTGATAATAATTCAATTCATAAAAGTATGCAATTTTTCATCAATGTTTCTTTATAATGTTATCACGTCAAAGTATTGTCCATAAACCGACTTTACAGACAACCAATTTTTTTTGGCCTGCTGTAAGTCTTGAACCCAGGGCCTTGTGTGCCATAACTGAACAAGCTAGCTTTTAGAACATTAAGGCAGTCCAAGCTCTCTTTTATAAGTCACTTACCATCAGCGACAAACGCTTTTACTAATTCATTAAAGAATGCATGACTTTGGGAACCTCCATTTTTCAGTATTTCCACTAGTTGCTCTGAAAAATCTTGGCCCTCAAATAATGCAGGCTGTTTAAGTGCTGTTACAGCGTTTCGAAGAATAAGCTCCTTCATTTTCTCCATTGCATCTCTTATAATCTGTGTATTTTGACTATAATTTTGTAGATTTTCCATTGAGCTAAATAGATAAGGAAACACTAGCTTCTGAGTGACATGTTCCTTGAACACTTTGCTTGTTTTAGGTAAAACATTTTGCTCAATGTCTTGTAACAACAATCTTTCAAAAAGTGCCTGTTCTAATGTTTCTAAATCAATATAAACTTTGGGATTCATAGCCTGCGCTAGTTCTTCTAGATATACCAACTGTTCATCAGATTGATCGTCCACAGCATTAGAATTTATGGTGAAATGGAAAACATTTTCAACTATTTGGTTTATTGTCTGAACCTGTGTCTCCTCTTTGGACTGCTTAACGTCCAATGATATTGGACTGCTATCAATGTCGGTATTATTGGTAGTTTTCATTCCAGGTACTCCTAAGAGACCCACAAAAGGATTACTAGGGTCAGACATTTTAATTCAAACAAAATAAAACAACTGCACCAACTTGTATTTATTCACATTGTAATTAGCAACTGCTTATTAACATGTCAGTGGGCTAAAAAATATGTGTTTCTTTTGTTTGGTCTAACGGCAAAATCTACAAAGTAGAAAAAGAAAAACGCTGACTGTAATTTCGTTATCACTAAAGCAGCCCGCACACAGTCAATAATATTGTCGAAAATATTGACGAAAATATTGACAATATTTTCGTCAATATTTAGACCCCGCACACTACGCAGTAATATTGTCAATATTTCTAACAAAAAGTGATTTCAGAAAGGCTCTTTTAGGGTTCCGTCAAAAAAAATTAAATTATTATATTTCCATGTACCCATAGAAATATTTTAATTTTTTTAATTTAATTTAATTTTTATTATCTGTTGTTATAGCGGCAATAGAAATACATAATATGTGAAAATTTCATCTGTCTATCTATTACGGTTTACGAGATACAGCCCGCTGACAGACGGACGGACGGACGGACGGACGGACGGACAGCGTAGGCTTAGTAATAGGGTTCCGTTGGTACCCTTTGGGTACGGAACCCTAAAAATAATTTTCGATTTTTCTTTATTCCAATGATGTTGGGCCACTATTATACATTATTATATAATATATATTATTATATACAATGCCCAATTTCATGTCGATAGCTTTAATAGTTACTGAAATAATCGACTGTGACAGACGGACGGACGGACGGAGAAAGTCTCACCATAAGGGTTCCATTTTTACCATTAATGATGGCTTAAATACTGGATGACAAAGTGGAAAAGTGGAATTAAATCATTTAAATCTAATAAAAGAACTTCGAAATACAGAAAAAGATGATTTTAAAAATTACATGAGAATAAAAGGTAGTAGCTTTCAAAAAATACTATCTTTAGTAACCCCTTACTTAAAAAAACAAGATATACTGATGCGAAAATCGTTACGTCTCCCACATTCTAATAAATTCTATTAAATATTCTTTTTCATTGCTTGTTGCACTGGGGATGTCCTCCATTTTTGGTTGCGAGCGCACGTCCTCCTGCCTTGAAATCTTTTTTCAACTAAAATATTGACGCGCGCCCGCACACTGTCAATATTATTGTCAATATCCCTGCCTCCCCCCGATATTGACGAAATTTCCGGACTTCGACAATAATATTGATGAAACCCCGCACACAGTCAATAATATTGTCAATATTCGTAAATATTGACAATAATATTGACTGTGTGCGGGGTGCCTAACACACATTCAATGATGATCACTCACGTTTCGTATCACAAAAAACACAAACATGAAACATGATTCTTCATTCTATCATTTTGTTCCAATTTGACATTGACAGTTTGACACTGACTGATTGACGTCTCACGTTTCGTTGTACCTATACGATGAGCAAATAGCAATTGTAATTTTTTCACATTGAACCACGTTAATTATTTTACAATCAAAATCTACTACAATTCAACAAGAATTTAGAAAAAGTTTCTCAATTAAATATTTATTTTATTTTAATAATTTGCAAGTTTTGCTCCTTGAAGATCGATACGACCTTTTTGTATATACTCTGTGATGAAAAATTCAAACATTGATTAACTTTTATAGATTTATAGAAAAGTTTATTTAAATAAGTAACTGAAAATGGAAATGAATAATTTGGATACAAATGTAATAATATAAAAAACTTTTAATTATTAATCTGAACGATAGCAAGATTAAAAAATAAAACATGTTGACCGGAAGTTTTATGTTTCTTATTGTGGCGACATTGTAGGAAAATAAGCGCCCTGCGCCACTCATTGACGTGTTAAAAATTTGAACTAAATTACTATTTACTACGAATCTTGCCTTTGTTTCGCTGCAGTCGTCGTCCGAATTCGAAATCAATATTTTGCGTATTCTATTTGTTACGCCGTCTTTATGCAGCAATGCTATGAAAGATTTCTTTTACATGGCGTATAGTAGTCGCACATAGTGATTTGTTCATTTAATGTAAGATTGGTAACACTATTATGTATTTAATTGTTAGGCCATTTATCTAAATGCGTGCCCCCTTTATTTTTAATGCAATAAGTGCTTGGTCTGTTCAAATTATTGTCACACACGTGCAATTATGAATTACTACACATATTTTTCAACAATGGGATTATTTCCTTCAGGAGCTATCATTGAATTTCAAAGAACATTAATTTTACGTTGTTGACTAAAATTCTCAAAATGGCGGCCGCCATTTTAAAAATTTTAGTTCGCGTAACAATAATAATTACTGATTGTTTGAAAAATTTGTAGTTTATGCATGAACTCATTGTCATTGTTATTTATGTTATTTGTAGCCTTACAATGACAATTATTTAACGATTGATAATTTCAATGAGGTAGGCTTAATCTAATCTATGGGTGTAATCGGGATGTTATGGTGGTGGTAATAATTCAAACGCTTATTAATTTCCACTATTAAATTGTCTATTGAGTTTCTTTTGTTAAAATTTTCGTAATATCAAGTCAAGCTTAATAGATAAATAACTAGTTTTTAGTTTAATGTAGATAACGGGTATAAATTAATGACCTATTTAAATTGGTAGATTAGTCATATAGCCTCGAGTCACTATAGGTACTATACGCCAAACTTAGTTGTGTTTGTGTGAGTGAGCTTTGTACGCGTGACCTCGAAAAAGGAAGGACAAAAATTTATAATATCTTGCTGTTCTAGAAGGTTGACGTCATATCGTGGCGAGGCGAGAGCGCAGCGCACAGCAAATAGCGAGACATTGTGAAATGTGAACGGCCACTCACTGTTTGCATATCTGCCTGTATCTAATAATAATTTACTTGAAAGTTGTGGCTATGTACAGTTAGTAGTCTATCGACTCCTGCCATATTCATGTTGAATTCAAAACTGCGCATTTTTTTCTTTGATTTGTGCTACTGGAGAAATTCCAATGACAATCGACTATATTGTTCCGACGATTATTAGGTATAGTATAGAGAATATCGACAGTAAATTAGTCTCGCTTAAAACACTAAGTATACAAATGTTATCTTAATAATATAATAAAAGACAATTTTAATATTGTATACTAATTATGTAATTTATAGGGCGTCAATCTTCTTCATTGCATAGGTACATGTATGTGTGAGTATAATGAGTGACGATTACGGATCACTGTGATGATAATTACATTGCAATAATTACCTATTATTGTGTCATATTAGAAAAAATATTTCGACGAATCAGTATTCTTTGTCATTAAGTACCTATCATAAAAAATATTTTTTATGTAGACCGTACTAACTGTTCCAACCACAAAACTTATCAGACGTGTCTAAACTCTAATGTCTTCTCAAAATAGTCGGGTTAAATAAAATGGCTGCATCTTCTCAAAATAGTCCGGTTTATAAAAATGGCGACTGATCTGCGACGTTGCCAACTGTGTGACGTCATGCGTCATGACTCATGACCACTGTATGACGATTTTTCGAAATAATCTACGATCAATAATTTATATGTAATTAATTAATAAAAACTGATCATATCGAGCGGAAAATATTTAATTGTGTGGTTGTTAGAGATGATCTAGTTGACGATTCAATCAAATTGTCTTGATGTAGGTATGCTACATTTTTGTGCAGCCTTCTTAATTTTATTATCAATTAAGTGCCTATTAACATGATAATATTGATAGCCCATCCAGGTTCACACATTGCTTTTGGTGGGAATAATCCTTTATTAACATTTTTAAAAGTTAATACATAAGTTACAAAATTGTGTGTTAGAGGCAGCTACGTCTTGTAATATTATGATTGATTTAGGTCATGGTTCACTTTGTTTTCCTTGAACGTGGTTGATTTCGTAGTACATTTCAGTTTGGTGAATTTTTAAATCTCTTACATTATTTGATTTAGCTATGTATCTCAATATCCTCGTCTTTAAAATTATTTTTACTGAGAGATCGTTTATGTTTGCCATTCGTACGAACGTTTGCATTACATACTTACTTACCTATTATAAATAGGTAATAGGTATGGCATTCCTTACGTGACAGTGGGTAATTTATTTTGTAACTAGACAATGCCCGCGACCTCGTCCGCCTGGATTAAGGTCTTTTGATTCCTGTGGGAACTCTACTTTTCCGTAATCATTTGTAGCCTAACCTACTAATCCTGGGTATGAGCTATCTCCATTCCTTTAGCCGAATCCGTCCAGTAGTTTTTGCGTGAAAGAGTAACAAACATACAAACACATAGGTACAAAAACTTTCGCCTTTATAATATTATTACCTATATGTATAGTCCAGTGAATAAAGTATTTAACCTCGCACTAAATTTCCGATCCAATTTTAACTGTTGTTTGGGTTACTGACCACAAAAACACAAAATGTTGAGAG
Organism: Oeneis ivallda; assembly: GCA_029955525.1. Taxonomy (NCBI): domain Eukaryota; kingdom Metazoa; phylum Arthropoda; class Insecta; order Lepidoptera; family Nymphalidae; genus Oeneis; species Oeneis ivallda. The sequence continues at coordinate 10,501,906 of JARPMR010000016.1, read as the reverse complement.
ATCCAGGTGGAGCTTCGATCGCAATCTTAAAGAAAAGTTTTTGGCCGATATCTCGGAAACTATCCACTTTAGGGCAAAAGTTATTCAGACCTTTTTTGTAGAGAATAAAATTTTGCATCTTTTATTTCCTGTAAACTTTTTTGTAAAACTTACCGTTTACGATTTATGACCCATTTAATGAACCGGTTTTTTTTGTGTGTGTGTGTTCCGAAACGAAACGAAAAACCGGTTCATTAAATGGGCCATAAATCGTAAACGGTAAGTTTTACAAAAAAGTTTATAGGAAATAAAAGATGCAGAATTTTATGATATCGGTCAAAAACTTTTCTTTAAGATTGCGATCGAAGCTCCACCTGGATCTGTCAACATTTTGTGTTTTTGTGGTCAGTAAGTAACCCTTAACCTAAAAGAAAATTAAAATTGGATCGGAAATTTAGTGCGAGGTTGACCAAAAAAAACGGCTTTATTTACTGGCCTAATAGTGTTATGTGAAGTTTGATAGGTAGGTACATAGTAGGTATAGTGGAAAATATATCACGATAAAATATAAGTTGAAATTAACAAAATCTTCAACTATGGTACTATTTACTGTCATTAAAAACTGGTAGGTCTTTGGCATGGTATAAGATTTTTAGAAAATGATGGACACATTAGGTACCTACCTTCGAAATTAGTCGAAACGCAAGGAAAGAAAAATATTTTCTAAGGCTATTTAATTTTTTTCGTGCAAGGTAAAAATTAACTTTTCCATCCTTTAATATACTGTTATCTCTATTTCAGCGTAAACGTTAAAATGGCGGAACCAGCAACTAATATTGAAGATTTAGAAGATGGAGAGATTGAAAGTGATGGTGACGAATCCAACGAAGTCCAAAACGAAGTCAAAAGCGAGAAAGCAGTCCCAGTGATTGATGCAACTATTGATCAAGATAAGTCAGAAGTCCAAAATTTTTACTTTTCAAAGTCAGGTAAGAAAAAAAAATCTAAATCTAGTAAAAACGAGCACAAGATAAAGGATAAAAATAAGAAAAGCCGTAAGTATGTTAATACAGTTGAAGAAGATTTCGCTGGTAGTGTTGAAAAAGCTATAAGAAAGGAATTGAATAAAACCGAAGGGCAAGATTCATCTTGCACTTCGGTTTTGTTGGAAGATGTTGATGAACGACGCAAACATAAGAAAAGAAAGAAGTATGATGGAAAGGAGGGACAAAGTAAAAAACGTAAAAAGCAAGATTATTCCGAGGAAATGGATGAGAATGAAATGATGTGCGTTAGGGGTGCCTCACCAGTACAGAGGCAGTCTCCTCAAGAAATGTACCAAGATGAAGACAGAGATTCTTATGAATCTGACAGTAGCCATGACTCTCGGGGTCATTCAACACATCGACAACAGCGACACAGGCCATCACAGCGTGAAAGAAATAAAAATAAAAATGACAGGAGGCGAGGCACACACCCAATGCAAGATCCTGAAGGTGTTTGCTTATATTACATGCAAGGAAAATGTCACAAAGGTGACGACTGTATTTATTCCCATGACGCTCAACCACCACGAAAGATGGAATTATGTAAATTTTATCTTATGGACTGTTGTGCGAAAAGAGATAAGTGCCTATATATGCACGCAGATTTTCCTTGCAAATATTACCATACTGGGCTTCCTTGTATATATAAAGATGAATGTAAATTTGCACACGGTAAACCTCTTGATGATGGTCTCAAAAATATTCTGCTAAAGCATATTGAATCTGCGCCTAAGGAAATTTTAGGTGATTTTCCAAGATTAAATAGAGAAGGAGCAATGAAAATGATTCAAACTACACAACTTAAATTAATCCAACAATTTTCAGAAAACACAGATGGTCAAGCGAAGAATATACCTTCACTCTTCGATTTAAATATTCCAAATCCGCAAAATAATTTGGAATCAGTTCAAAGTAATCAGTTTAATAACGAGCGGCCGAATAAAGTTTCTCCAAAAGTGCGTCAATCGCGGTGGCAGAATGACGAACAAAGTTTAAACTTATCTCCAAATAGTAATGTAGGTACCAATAACGTTTTATGTATTAAAAATTTGAATGGGGTTTTAACACCTAGACAAATTTCGGACCTTGCTAAAATGGGCATTGAAAATCTTGATCAACTAGGTCAACTAACTGTATTGCAGCTTAACAGTATTGGTATATCATTAAAACAAATTACCGAAATTCAATTAAATACAATGAGCATTCAAAAATTCGGTTTAATTAATAATACGGAGCATCAGGCTGCATATCTAGGATCTAACATAACGAAAGATTTAGACTTACGAGTCCCGCCTGCTGCACCAACATCTAATACTTTGACTATGGCAACTGAATTGCCTGAGCAAGATGTTGATATGCGTTTTCTTCCAAATATTACTGTTAGCGTTAATGAAGATTCTTCTACCAGTAAAACCATAAAAAAGGAAATAATTAGTAAAGATATGATTGATATCGATCAGTATACTAAAGATGCGCTGAAATTTGCCTCGAAAGATAAGGAAAATATTGATAGTTCGAATGAAGCTTTAGATACTGAAAAAGAGAAAACTTTGAATGACGTGAAAGATGTTGACCATCGAGTGCTCTCTTTTGTGGAAGCCGATCTGACTTGTCGTCAACCTGATACAGAAAAAAATTTATTACATCCTGAAGGCGATACTGATATTCGTTTCCTGCAACCAGAACCTATTTTCAAAAATCCTGAGAAAAGAAACCGTCGCTCAACAACGGATGACGAGGATAATAATCTATTAATTGATGAAAAGTGGTATTCAAGTGACGAAGAGAAAGGAAACAAGAAAAAGTCCCCTTGTTCTTCACCACAAAAATCATTAATGTCACCACCAGCACCTCATGTCATAGAACCATCCACTGTTTTAAGTAAACTTGGAGACCTTTCCAAAATTGACATCAGCGAAGAAGTCACAAAGCTGTTGAATACGATGAAAAATAATTTACACGACAATAAATTAAATACCAGTGAGTCTTCTGAGCAAAACTTATCAAGGGACCCTAGATCTAGACGCTCTCCTGTTCGTGCTGCTGAAAAGGTGATAAAATCCCCGCCTCGGAAGAAGCCTCCGCGAGTGTCAATTTATGAATGTGTCGACGGTGAACCAACTGACGGGCGTAGAAGAACTGATGTTGATTTACGGCAAGCAGATTATAAAACTCCGAGCTTTGGGGATACAGATTTGAGACAAAACATAAGTGGTGATATTGACTTGCGCTTAGCTTTACCTTTTAAAGCAATGACTAATTACACACCGGCATCTGAGATTAATGGTTCTATTAATAGTCATCCTCCGATTCCATATAAATTAGTACCGGTTCATATTCCACGACCTGATTATACGGACATCAGAAACAGTACTGCAAAATCACAAGCTTTAACTGATCCTAGGCTTAGAAAAGTGTTTAGACTCTCTGTAGAAGAATCTAATAGCGACAGTGAGAAACCTACTAAAGGCGTAAATACGGGTCCACGAATAGATCCCCGTAGAAAACCAAAAGAAATCGTAGGTCAAAATGAAAGTTCTCATCAGGAACAAAAGAGTAATACGTTAGAATTACAAACAATTTTGCAAAATTCCATTTGGTATAAGGAATTAAGCTCTACTCATAAAATTTTTGTTAACCAACACTTAGCGCCCATAACTCAAATGATAAAACAGTACCAACAAGAACAAATACCTGGTAAGAATTTTGATTTAACACCAATCCAAAACAATACCATATTATGTAGTATTTTTAACAATTTAGGAATTACGCTGGGAGAAAATGGCGAGTTTTCGTATGTACCGAAACCCAAGGAGGCCTTATTAAAAACCCCACCTAATTTTAATCAGAATACAAGTCCGTTTTCGAATATGCCATGCGCACCGGGCTCCATGGAAGGTAACATGAATTTGATGAACATGCAATCAATGGGTGGGATGAGTTCAATGAATCATTTGCATGGTTTCAACCAGGGTTTGCCTGATCCAAGAGGCGGTCCTACTCCGGGGCTTTTAGGAATCGCACCTAACATACCTCATAATTTCAATAATAATAATAAATTTGGAGGTCCTCCAAATTTCGGGAACATGGGATTTAATGGTCCTCAAGGTGATTTTAATTATATGGAAGTTGATCAAAACTTTCAAAGATTTCCCAACAGAGGCGGACACCGCGGTCGTGGAAACGACCGATGGAATCGTGGAGGTTCTGGCCGGGGTCATAGAGATCGAAAAAATTTTAATGAACGTGGTAATTGGAAAAATGATAGACATTAACTGTAAAGAAATTATTGTTCTTAAGAATACCCTTCCGCATATTATTACAAATTGTGATCAAGGTGACAATTTTATTAGCAACAAATATATTAAGATAAATTTTTATAATTTATTTTTCCCTGATAGAGTACGGTAATATAGTCTGTATAAGGTTATAAATATAGGAAGTAAGTAGTGTAA